>JBBWUH010000003.1:0-1200000 GCA_038380885.1 Phyllosticta citrichinensis | reverse complement strand
CCCGAACGCGTGGGCAGAATCATAAGCATTAGCGGTTGTGCGCGTAGCCACCCCTACAGCATTGCCATGCGCCACACTCAAAGACAAGGTATATAACCGACAGTTCCAAACAGGCCATGACTAACGTGACCAGTGCTCATGACGGACCCAAACTGGAACCGCGGATTTTACTACGATGGAATACCACCACACAATGGCATGAAACTTGCGCGTCAGATTGCAACGGTAACTTACCGCAGTGGACCGGAGTGGGAGCAACGCTTTGGGAGAAGAAGGGCAGACCCGTCCAAGCCTCCTGCGCTCTGTCCCGACTTCTTGATCGAAACATACCTGGACCACGCCGGAGAAAAGTGGTGTCTTGAATACGACGCCAACAGCATGCTCTACGTGTCAAAGGCCATGGATCTTTTCGACCTGGGCCTTGAACACCGCCTTCGCATCAACAGCCTCAGAGCCGAAAACCAAGGCAAGCTAGCGGCCTTTGCCGCTGGTAACAGTGCTCAGGCCACGGCGACAGCCGACACATGCAATTTGACCCTGCCCGAGGAACCCTATGAGGAACAGGAACAATCCAATGGCAACCAGTCTACACCCGCAGCCCAGGCATCACCCCATTCACCAAACCCACAGGAACCGCCCGCAGACCTGGTCGCAGGCATGAAGCCAATGGCAAACATCCCTACGCTGGTGCTAGGTGTTGCAAGCGATATTCTATTCCCGGCGTGGCAACAAAGAGAGATTGCGGAGACACTGCGGCGCGCTGGAAACAGCAATGTCACGCACATTGAGCTCGGAGAGGAAAAGAGCTTGTTTGGACACGACACATTCCTTCTCGATCTGGAACACGTTGGAGGAGCGGTGAAAAGCTTTTTGGGCTGATGAGTGGCTAAGTCTTTATTGTTTTTTACGAAATCCAGCGGACTTGCACGGACTGGAGTTGCAGGGTGGTGTTAGTGGATTTTGGAATGATCCGGAGCTCACCGAGTGGGCCCATGCCTCTGAGACGAATACTCGAAAATAATAGGTCTGGCGTCTCCCTGCTCTCATCTACTGACTTTCCTGTGCATTTATTAATATTGAATGGGCCCCGACTTCTACGGCCATCTTGCTCAGCTTTGTTTCCACCTGGACGTCGCTCACAGCTACCACTGTCGATGCCGACGTTTACCTCCTCGTTCGGTATCAAGGTATCCCGTGGCTATTCTTCCCGTGGACACTGCCTCCTGAGACAAGAATGATCGCTGGGCTTCGCATGAGGGCAAGCTGCTGCTGCGAATTGGCCGCCATCGAGGCAGATTGAGAAAATTTTCGTCCATTGTTTCACGAGCACAAGATGAATCCAGGGAGCATCGCACATCATGATCCGGGGAATGTGATGTCCGGACATGTCACATTTCCATGGCACTGGGCCCTTTCCATTCCTGCGACACATCAGTCGCAAGCCCCAGAACGCAGGACACTCAGTTAACTTGACCACACCTTTACCTGGTTTCCTTCGGCCTTCTTCTGGACCCAAACTGGTGACTAAAGCTTTCTTTGGTCCTCTGTTCAATTTCAAGATTGAGCTCTGCTGAACGAGGGAAGAGCGGTGCGCAAGTTATTGGTAGGTATTCTTGCCTCTTGTATGACCAGGACGTACTACCAAGAGCTCCCTAGATTTTGTAACGACGACTTATGCCACACTTGTTGCCCTGTTCCTTGACCTTATCAGGCACTGGGCCGTGGATGGTTAGCATCGGTCGATCAGATATGCATGCGCAACCTACTTCCATCAAGTCCTACGCCATCCTTCAACACCGCCACCCTATCGACTAGTGTCCATTTCTCAATCCCATCTGGACTCTTGTCGCCAAGCAAAGGGGATGCTCATCGACAATGAGGGGTGTGAAAAAATAAAAAAAAAGGGGACCGAACCGGACGAATCACAGCTTCAGAACTATCCCAGCGCAGTTTTAGATTCCCCATCGACAGTCAAGACTTGAGCTTTGCGGTGCTCACGCACCTTCGAGGCAAAAAAATCCCGATCCAATACGAATTTCGACAACCACTTCGTCGACCCAAATGCACTAATCAAAGCGTCATCGTAGTCACTTTACAGAGCCTGTCTCGCACAAGCATCCGAGCTATGACCCAAGTCACAAGTAGCCGACAATCTTTCACCCATCCAGAGACACTTTGTCCATGACAGACCGGTCACGGACTTTCGGGAGACTCTACAGCCGCGCTTGAAGAAAGGGATTGACAACATCTGGCTCTTCGAGTAGGAGGCGGCGGCCCTTTTCCATCGAGCTCTAGCGCCAGCATCCGACTCCTGGCCAGCACAGATGCAACCTTGGCCACCCATCAGGGAATGGCTGCTTGACATCCGTGACGACAAGCAGATCTCATCGCCTCCCGGGTAGGCGCGCCGGCCAATGGCGAGCTTAGCCGCCGCTTCCTTCCTTGATGGAGAATGAGGCATAGAAGTTGGACGCGAGCAAGGAATTCATTGGGAGATTTGATAGGTTGTTTCAAGGCAGCACACACCGGATCACGATAGGCGTCACTCAAAATGTGTGTGCCCATTCGTCACTACCAGGAGTGCGGTGTGGCATCGAAAGCCGGAGCCAAGAGTTCTCAAATACAGTTGAAAGCAGACGTCTTGCCCGCTGACGCTCTCGCAGGTTTGAAATACCTGAAACCTCTTCGAGAAGAAAGGCAAACCTCAAGACGATACTTCTTTTCCCTGAAAGACCCTACATTACTACCATTCGCCGCGCAGATTGCTGGCACACTTCAAGATGAAGTTGGCTGACAAGGACCTCGGCTTGCAAGAACTCGTGTCAATTGTTTTCTATTGTTTAGTGGGCACAGGGGTCATAGTTCATTGGATTCACGTCTGGCTAGGCAAACCGGACTATCGCGTGCGGGAGTTGGAAGCTCGGTTGCGGTCTCTGGAGGAGGGCGACAGGATCCGTGACGTAAGACTACTGCCACTATTATGAACAGTCTTTTGATTTCGTTCTTTCGTTTCGTCCGTTTCTTGTTCCAGAGGCACACTTTGAGACTAACGACGAGACAACAATAGAAATTCGCACTGGCCAGCATGGGCGGCTTTTCGCAGTCCGTCTCGAGCAGCCGGCGAGGCTCGACGACGGCTTGCAACACAGTCGCCGGCGGCAACAACTCCGTTTTCGCAGAGTCTGTGTTCCAAACGCCGCCGCTTAAGCGCCTACGTGCAGACTCGTACTTTTCCCAGCATGGTCCGCTGTCGGAAAACGTCTCGCCGCGCGATACGACGCCACCGCCGCTGGCCTTTCCCAAACCTCCTCCGTCAAAGGCCAGCCAGCCGCCGCCGCCTCTCTGTCGAAGCCCCGTTTCTCGGGCTCCTGGCCAGGCTTTGTCCTCTCCAGAGACTTCATACAACAGCGGCGGCAACGTAGCGGCCGCGCTTGCGCTCAACCCGCCTGCCCCCTTGAACATTTCGACCAACGACATCGCCCCCCCTCGTGGGCGCCACAGCAACTACAACAACAACAACAACGCCGTCAGCGACGTCTTCGACGGAGCATCATCAGCAACAACATCCCTTAGGGCGTGCCCTCCCTCTACCACAGCGCCCGGCGCCGGCAGCAGAAACACGTCGCGCTCGCGCTCGCGCTCGTCGTTCCGCTCTCACCACCCGCACCACTACGGCTTCCACTATCCACACCTGCCGCACCTACCGCCTGTCAACTCGGGCGCGGATAACCGCGTCGGCCACATGGCCGGCATGGTTGGGCCCGGTCCTCTGTCTGACTGACCTTGACTTTTTCGGGCCTTGCCGTCGCCCTGTGCCGCGCGCGGTCGTGGTAAGGCAATCTGTCTGTTGTTGCCGGGCGCGCGGAACCGAGGTCAAGATGAGGTCGTGAGTTGCTGTTGCTGGCGACGGTGGTGGTGTTGAAGGATGCCACGTCGTTGACGCACATTGCGCATGCGTCTACGGCTAGACTGCCACACGAGCGGACGGACGAGGAATTTTTCTGGGCTTTCTTTTGTGTTTATGTGGCTTCTTTGCAAAGTCAAGTATATTTTCTCCTCTCATTTCTGTCTCCTTTGCGTCATTCTTTTCGGTACATCTGTCATGCGGTAGGCTTGCAGTAGCAAGAGTAGGAGCAACGCCGGAGATGCTGAAAGAGAGCGATGATTGTTGGGATCAACTGGGTTGATCGGGAATAGAAGGCGGCCATGCAGCAAGCTAGTCGGCACTGTGTCATTGCCGAAGATTGGACGGAGGCATTTCGAGAAGTGCAGATGAAAGTTGTGAGGCGGGCCGTGAAATACATGGTGGCGAGTTATGAATAGAGCAATAGCAACAGGTCTTGTCAACCTCCCCTTCATCGCGTAGTCCAGAGATCATGTCTGAGCCTTCATCACACGAAAAGGCATTCCATCACTGGATTTGAGGTTGGCCAGCAGCCGCGACAATAACAATCGTTCTGTTTTCTTTGATACTTTCATCTTTTTTTTTTTTTTTTCATTCTTTGCTCATGCATGCAGCACTCTATCCCAACGCCAAATCCACGCATGCTATGCAGGTGGCTCGGCCCAATCTAGTCGGTATAGTACAGATGTGAAGGTATTAAATGCAAAGGAAACAACAGAGGGAAATGATTTATGAGGTGCAGTCCTCCGCCACCCTCATTTGATGTGATTCGTTTCTTCATTCTTTCGTTCTCCTTCCCTTCCCTTCCCTTTCCTTCCTTTCCCGTTTGTCTGTCTCGTAGGGACCAAGGGCATATTCAACTCAACTCAACCACTCAACGAGTTCAGCGCGACTTAGTAGCCGCCAAAGCCAGCGCCGGGCGTCGGCGTCGGGAACGCGCCGGGGGTACCGAACGGCGGGGTGCCAGCAGGGGGCGTGCCAACCGGGGGCGTGCCGACGGGAGCCGTGCCAAAGTTCAGCGCAGGCGTGGGGTAAGGGGTAGCGTAGGGGGTGGCAAGGGGCGTGCCGGGCGTCGCGAGAGGAGTGCCTATGGGCGTGGCAGTGCCGCCGGGGGCGAGCTGGCCGTTGTTGCAGCTGCGTGGGAGCGTTAGCAGTGTTTTCATGGAACAGTATGCGGAGAGAAAAGGATCGATGTGAAGAGAAGGTGTGTTCTAGCCCTTGGGTGGGACATTTTGTTGTTTGAGGTATTGATTGGGGGATTGGTAGGGGGTGTGGAGTGGGCTAGGGGGCCGTCATGTCGCAAGCAGAGTGACGGCAGTGGCCTGAGAAATGGTCTGGGCTAGACCATGTCGACCAAAAGGTTCGGCAGCCGGCACGGCCCTCAACTCAAATCACTGCTCCCCCGGCTTGTGCGTGTTTGAGAAAGAGAATGCTTCTTTGGACGTACATCCAGATGCTAGGGTCGTAGCACTGGGCGTTGCAGTGCTGGAACTGCCTGCCGTTTTGGATGGGGCAGAGCACCTTGTCCTCAAAGCAGGTCCAGGTGCCGCTCGAGTAGGGGACGCCGCCGCAGGTGCCAGAGCTGTTTCCGGCCTGGCGGACCTTGTGGAGAGGGCCAGCAACGGCCGTGGCGGCGAGGAGGGAGAGGACGGTGAAGAATTGCATTATGATTGAGTTTTGAGATATGAGTGTTGTTTGGACTTTGAGTGTGGAACGAGGGACGTTGGTGATTGTTGTAGATGAGTGATTGAATGATAGTTGGAATCTGATGTGTACTCTGACATCCTATATAGACCTACGGTCATACATGTCTTGGTGCTGTTCCCCAGTTTAGACCTGGTGCCACTATACGGACGGCCTTGAAAATCGCTGTCATCGGCCGAAGACACGGCCGCGCTGGGGGTTTAGCCAATCCACATGAGGAGAGTGCAGGTAGCCCCAGTATTTCCTCAGCTGCTCACCTCTGGCCTGGTTTCGACCTGGCGCGGCGAATACATGAAAGGCGGTGCCCTGGTCAGCATGTCTAGGGAGAAAGTAGTGGAGAAGGCAACTGTCCACGACAGCACAGTTGAACCATGGCCAATCAGCGGGGCTCTGAGGCTCTTCGGCGTCCGGGCTGTGCGGCTGCCTCGCGACAGACATGGCAAGCATCTCTTCAAGTGACGTCATTGGCTTTTGGCCAGAAGAAAGTTGGTGGTTAGGTCGAGGAAAAGTGGCGAGGTGGGTACGCGGCGTGTGGTGCCGTCTATTTTTGACCCGGGTGTGGCGGTGAGTGGCGGTGCGCTGTCCAGACGATTTCCAGTCGCCCATGGTCACTCGTGGTCCTCGTCCTTGGTCACGAGCGACCGTGGTCTGCAAATGACGTTCGTTGGATACCGAGGAAAAAGGCTGGGCTTGGTGGGCCGCTGGTGGAGGCGATGATTTGGCCCGCCTTCCCCGAGCCGACGACAACTTGCTCGAGACATGCTGTCGACCTGAGGTGCCTGATCAAAAGTCGTTGCCTTGGCCGTCCGTCAGTGTGCTTCTGAGCCTCAGAAATTGCGTGTCGCGGTGCTGCTGACTTCCAAGGTCACTGCGCCCTGTCAGCCTTTGAGAAACGAGGCCAGCCCGGCGACATCAGATTCGGCCTTGGAACCGAGAGGACGCTCGACCATATTCCGCTTCTCGTCGGCTCAGACCAGGACGAAAATACAAATATCGGGAGATTTGCTCATGCAGCTCGACGCCTGAGAAGATTTGTGCCGACTCGAGCTGATGGCCTGAGGCTCGCTGCAGCTCTTTATTACCTTTGCCAGGGTGAGTAGAGGCCTGGGAGACGTTGCTGGTCCTGTCGTGTTACTGGAAGCTCCTCGTGCAGAGATACCACATGCGACCAGTCCCGAGGTTGCTGCTTGAGTCCGGATCTGGCCATTATAATCGGTTCCGACGATTTTCGAACGGCCGTCGTTGTCATTGTCGCCATGTGGTCCGGGGAAGAAGCCAAGATGCCCATGGCGGAGTCGAGAATCCTGTCAAGCGAGTGGAGCGCAGAGGCTGTGCGGTTTTCTGGTCCATCATTGCCCGAGTCGTCGAATTGAGCTTTCGCCTGGAGAGGCTGGCCGTGGGAGGTTCAAGTTCCAACCCTCGTCACAGGGCAGACGAAACCCCTTGCACTCGACCTGGGAAGCGTGCATCCCTGTCTGTCTGTGCAACATCCAGCACAACATACGCCGCAGCGTCACAGCATTCACCCACAGAGCTTGACCAGACCACGGCAGCCCCGTCCCTGCAGGCGCTGCTGTCCCGCTGCGACTCCATCGACAGAGGCGAATTGACCGGCGTTTCCGAGGACCGCTCCACTGCACTGAGCTGAGCCTGCGCCTGTATGGCTCTCCAGACGTTTGTATCTATCAACAAAGTCAATGGCGGCCCTCGGCAGAACGGCAATGGCGTCTCGAGGCGCGGGCCGGCGGGAAGGTAGCGTCTGATTTCCGCACGGCACGCCTTTCGAGGCTATGCACAGTCTTATATTCATAACCTTACATCTACTCGCCTGGGTCCGCCGGATGGCGCTTTTGCTCGTCCTGTCTTAGTCCGCCCTATGTGCCCTCCAGAACGAGCAACTGTACGTTACACTTGTGCAGAATTTAGTTCGGTAAGCTTATACATTCTTTCCCAGAACATCAGGAGACGCCCACGGTCATCAGCGCTAAGGGATGCGTGCGTGCATTGACTCCCTTTGCAGCGATTCCTGACGGCCCATCCGTTGCGCGCGAGCACTGCCAGACCCGCAAGACCCATATACTCCCCCGCAATCCTCCAATCGTCCGGCCTCGCGTCCAATTGCTCTCCTCAAAAGTCATTACACTCTGCGACAGCCACTGCCCGTTTGAGCCGTCAGCTTATGCCCCCTCCAGGTCCTCTTCGCCCATGCCGCGCGAATAAGGGCTCATCTGGCGTACCACCAAGGCCCATAAAACAAGCATCGCAACGGCAAGACGAGAGCGGGGTCAAACCGGAGGCAATCACCGGTGTACAAGAGGATAGAACCGCGAAGCCCGCGCTCTCAACTCTGGAGCATCCATGCATCCCGATAGCTCGTCGTTTACGGCGCTCAACATAGCTGGGTCCGCCGTACCAGAATGGATGGGTTATTTCACCTTGTCCGCGCAGCCTAATACCGACCTCTGGCGCAAACCACCGCGCAATGACACTTCTACGGCCCCCATCCTATACACCGCCCTGCGCAACCCTTTCATAGCCGCCGAGGTGACGGTATCGGCAGATTGGCAGCTCGAATGGGATCAGGCCGGCCTCGTTATATTTGCAGGATCACCTCCAGGCCGAATCGACAGCTCCAGGCCGTCGCCTCCATCAAACGATCAGCAACAATCCCAGCAACCGCAACCTCGACCTCGACCGCCACAGCAAAACGCACCTCCACCCGCCTACATGTCTCCCGAGCCCGCTCCAAAATGGGTCAAGCTCGGCCTCGAGTTCAGGAACAACGAGTGCCACGCTACGTCAGTCTGTGCTACGACTGATGGGGCGGATTGGGCCATGACGGCGCTGCCGCCGAGTCGCACGCGCCGCGCCGACCTGCGCGTCAAGATGGAGCGCATCGGCTACGCCCTGTGGCTGTGGTACGAAGACGACCACGGTGGCTGGAAGAAGCTGCGCGAGGTGACGTGGTTCTTTTGGGGCGTCGAGAGCAAGGCTGTTCGAGTTGGCGTATACGCCTCCCGGCCGGCAAACTTAGCCGCGTCGCTGTACGAGCGTCAACATGGCAGCGGTCCGAGAGTGACGCAGCGCAACTTGGTGGTGGAGTTTGAGGGACTTGAGATATTCTGATGAGTCGTGTTCTCCTTGGCATTCTTTCTCGTCGTAGCGTTCTAGCTTGCCGTGGGGGTCTCTAGTTTGGCGTTATCTGCGCTCTGCTTGGAAAACAAGGTGTCTTTGGATGTTACTTTCTTTGCTTCCAAATTTCCAGTGGCCTGTTCTGCTGAAATTGTCAACTACAAGGGACTCACGGTCAAGATGGAAAGAAATTGACTCTGTCATCTTTTTTCAAAGTGGTTTTCGAAAGGGCAACTCCCGTCCTCGACACTACGTCTAGACCTAGGGAGCTGTCGTCCTCTACTATGACTGAATGTGGAATCTGTCGCCCACAACTATTCATACGCCTGCGGGACTGTGATTCAACACCGGGAAGATGAGCCCGGGGAGCCGACATATTCTCTCAACACCTGCTGTGGTCAATTTCTACCCTCATATCAATCTACTTCATCATCTAGTCCATTCAAATCCACAAAGATAGCTCACTTAATGAAGTCTTATTGGTCTGGCAATTCGTAGTCTACTACATAGTTTCAACTGTCCGATTCTAAGTTTTGACTAAGGCATCAAGTCCTGAACGACACCCTCCTTCCGCTTCGCCTAGCAAAAAGAGAACAACACGACAAAGCAAAAAGCAAAATGGCAGAACGTTAGCGAAGGCCAGAGTCTTCGCTATCGTCCCCCAGCCAAGTACTCATTGTTAGACAACCGAAATTGCCGAGTACCCATGAGCAGTGTGCAGGTTTGCGTTTCCCAGGCTAGGATAACATCCGCAAGCTCTTACTCGTCGTACCAGTGCCTTGGGATTGTATTCGCTTTTTGGGTTTATATACGCAATCAATCGGTCATCAGATTTCGCAGTGCAGTCTGAGCAGGAATCACTCCGCAATTCCAGCTCTTTCAGATCTCTTCAAATCGATGCCATATCCTGCTCCTGCTGCTATGAAGGCATATATTTTGTCACGCCCAGTGTTGTACCTGCGCATGGATACTCTCACCTGCGGTTCATCACTTCCAACAACCGATGACTTCCATTCGCAGTCTAGCAGCACATGTCATTCAACTGTCTCTCCCACAGGACAGCAGGACAGCATGGTCAGTTGACAGCTCTCGTGACTGACAGCGTGTTCATAAATGAAGCCGTCCTTGATCAGCACGGCCCTGCAACCTCTCCTCATCCACACTGACAGCCAGCAAAACAAGAGACTGCCATCTCCCATCAAAGTTCCACCAAGCCTCTTTACACAAGTCTCCAAATCCTTTGTTCCTCAAACCACTTTCCACTCACTCGACATCAAAAATGAGATTCAGGGCGCTCCGGCTTTGGCATATCCTGCTGCCCCTCCTCCTGCTCCCTCTCTTCGCCGCTCTGGCCATCCCGCTCTATCTGCTCCCCTTCAACAACACGATACCCTCAAGTCTCTCTCCTCGAAATGATCAGAACATGAACAACAGCTGGAACGACTCTCCAAATCTATCCAACGGCCCCTCCAGCACCGAGAGCAATTGCAGTACACACCCAGGACCCACGACCACAACAGCGCCCACCTCCCAATCCAACGCCCCATCAGCACTCCCCCAATGCCTCTTCGACGCCACCGCCTGCGGCGCCATCTTCTCTCTAATCCAATCTTGCCACGACGAGCTCTTTCCTCCCACTGCCGACAGCGGCAGAGCGGACGACCCAGGCAAAAGCTTCACCATCTCGCCCACCAACCCGGCGCAAGCGGCGCGGTTGCGCTCCTGCATCTGCTCCCCTTCCTCGTCTTCGTCCTCGGCTGCAGACAAAAACGCAGCCTGGACCCACTGCCAGTCCTGTCTGCACAACGACCTTCACGCGTCGCAGGCCAGCCTCGTCGCGCAGACGCGCGCGCTGCAGCGCTTCTGCCGCGCACCTGGCGTCCCGGACGCGGTGGGGTGGCTGCGCGGGTTCGAATTGTGGATTCAAGAGCTGGCGCCAGGTGCGTTAGGCGGCGATGGTAGGGGAAGACATGTCTTGAGCCGTGGGGTGACGGGCGTGTTGAGCATGACGGCGACGGCGACGGCGACGGGCGGTGTCACTGCTGCGCCGCAGACGCTGACTTGGTCGTCATCGACGACGAGGACAACGACGACAGAGGAGAGTGGGACGCTCACGGATGCCCCGGCGGCCAGCGTTGTGACGAGCGTCTACTGGGCGGACGGGCAGACGACGCTGCTCATTGTGATGCCTGCGCCCTCGTCCTCGCCTGTGGGCGGATCCACAGCTGAGCATACGCGGAGCGGAGCAGCCTCTACATCTTCTTCTCGCTCTACCACTCACGGTACGGCGGCCGCGAGTACGGCTGCGGTTACGACAACGACGGCGGCAGAGCAGGCGAGTGCAGCGGTCAGGGGATTCCAAGCACCGCCGGTTGGAAACGGAAATGTGGCGTTTGTGGTGGGTGTGGGAATGTTCTTTGGCTTGGGAGTTGTGCGATTGGTTTTGGATTGGTGAGGCGCTAAGGGATACAGCGATTTCTTTTCTTCAAAGGCGGTTGGTTTCTCATGGCAAAGGGCTGGTCAGGCATGGCGAATGGCGTGTTGAGACAGTAGTACCACAGGAGGGTATCCTGTCACGTCAAATGATTTTTGCTCATTGAGCTTTCGAGGTCTCTGTTCAATGCTTCTGGGTAGTCCATTTCTTTCTTCTAGCGAGAGCCAGGGTGTAGGATTTATCATACAGACCATCATTCATACCACGTGCTCCTCCCCGAAGATGAAAACGAAAGATTGCTCAAGAATGCTCACACCGTCGCTAAAGTGCTGCAAACGCCGTCGTGTGTAGGATATCAGAGAAAGTAGAGCAGACCAGGTTGTTTCATCTTCTTTTCTTCGTCCACGTCTTGATGAAGTCCGCCTTTTCTTTGACTCCAAGCCCCACCCTCTTCACTCTTCCCAAGCGCGCCAAGTCCTCGCCGACACGGTCCAGCACCTTTTGTTCTTCAGCCGATAATTCTCCGTCAGCGTCTCCGTTCCCTAGCAGTGAGCCATCAACCCCATTGGTTTCGACACAGTCTCCAGAGCGAGGGCTGAGGTCCCGACCACTAGCAGTTGCAGATTGCTTGGAGGACGCGCTGGTGTTGAACACGGCCTCTGCAATGCGGACGCGGATACAGTGAGTTGGCTTGGAGCAGAGGTTCCACAAAAAGTCAAAGTACGTTTGGGGAATGGGTGTCGTGACATCCCCGGGAGAGTATCTCAACGACAAAGGAAAGATCTTTGTCCTTGCCGGTACCGTGAGCAGACTAGGGCTAAAGGGCAAGATTCCACGTCCATTAGTCGTGGTGCACTCAGGCCAAACCACGATGCTCGTGTCAGGATTTTGCGCGATCAGGACGGCCAAGGTAGTGAGCTTGGCATTCGGAGGCGGCTGGGTAGCCGGCGGCGCCAGTGCATGGAGAAAGGCGCGAAAGAGGTTGACGCGCTCGACCTGGCGGGTGTTGGGATACGAGATTGTGAATACCGGGTCAAAGATGGCCGCCAGGTACAGGGCATCGAGAGGCGAGGTAAAGGAGGAGGCGATGACGGTTCCAGGGGAAGGAAGTCGGTTCTTGTGGTGTTTGGCCAGCGAACTGCCATCACGTCAGTTGCAGTGACAAGGGCGCATGAAAGAAGATGTCATACCCCCGCCTCACGCCGTCAATTTGAAGGTCAATCCACCAAACACCAGGGATCCCCAGTATCAACCATAGCGCAGCCTTTCTCACCAGCAGGCCCACAGACAGCCAGCTGAGCAGGAGAAAGTATATAGCGGAAGCTCCCAGCAGTAGAGGTAGTCGGCACGCGAACAGGAAAACGTGCAAGGGAAGCGCGATTCCGGACGGGTCAGGGCGAACGGGGAAGAAGGGCGCGATTCCAGAGCCTGTGCTATCAGCAAGTGAGTTGTCGTCGCGTGCGCAGCTGAAAGACGCACCTCGATCGCGATACTGGGAGTATTTCTCCATGGTGGTGGACAGTGGCAGATGTCGAAGTCGTGGCGGGCGCTCTTCGATGAGACTAGACAGAGCGCAACACGCTCCTCTGGGACAGGCTGGCGTCGAGGCGAGCGCGCTGCTGGTTCCTGGAGGGCGAGGGCACAGAGGCGTTCGAGTGGCCAGGATGGTGACGCATGTGAAAGCGTCGGTTCTGCCGGCCGGGGTTCCTTCGCCGCCTCCGCATCCGCTTATGTTTTTCCGCTCCGAATGTTTTGGCCCGCCCTGGCGTCCTGTTTACACTCCGCCAACTCTGGGATAGCAACCAGCCATTGCGCCAACTAGTGATCCTGCCCTTCACGTCAATCGTCTTGCTGCTCGTTGCGCCCACCACCGCCGCCGCGCCCTGCGAATTCCTATCGAACCCTTGCGATGAGAAGGGCATAGCTCGTTTTGTATTCCCGCGTCCTTGTCGTCTACTCCCTCCGTCGCATTGCTTCTTTAGCCATGGATTCCCAAGACAGCTCGGTGCGCCTCTACCCACGCGCTCTCCAATTTGAGGTCATGCTAAGAATTGTTGCAATAGAAGCCATCCGGCATTCGCCCACCAAGCAAGCTTCCTGCGCCGGCGGGAGGTCTCCCTCGAACCCTCCAGGAAATATCCGCATCTGATAACAACATGCGCGCATTTCCAAACCCCTCAAGCCTCGTGCCCTCCAAGAACAAGGCCTCCGGCCGTACGTATATGCCAGTCCAGCAACAGGATATTCAGCAGCTCATGCCGACTACAGTACCGGAGCCGGCCACAAAACGACAGGCATCGGGAGAGATCAAGTCCAACATTGCACCTCCAAGGCCAGTCAATAGCACTGTCAAGGCTACCACCGCAACAGGCGTCCGTTCGTCCAAATCATCATCGGTTTCTGCTCCATCGACTCGCTCTCGCCAAAACTCGACCCCCTCCTTCGCCAGCAGCTACTCCCATGGGGCCAGATCTACCAAAGACAGTCGACCGCACACTTCCATGTCTAGGCACCGTTCCCAGACTCCTGCCAACCGACCGGCGACATCTATGGATAACAACAACTCCTCTTCTGGAGGAAAGCGTCCGCAGGGTACAGTACCGCCTTCTCTTTCAACGTATACTGCTTCAAGTTCCAATCCTTCGACTTCCAAGCACAGTCTTCGCAGAGCACGCAGTCAGGATAGCGGCATGGGCCAATCGTTCCACACATATGACAGATCAGTTTCAGCGCATTCTTTTCAGCAACCCCATTCTGGTCGACTTGTTAAAAAGGCTTCTTGGGATGGCTCGATGGGCTCCATGGAACCTTTGCGCTTTGCGCAAGCTCCTGGATCATTTGAGACAATCCCGGAAGATCCTGAGCCTCCTGCGACCCCTTCTCATATTCCGCGTCTCCAGGTTCAACCCGTTCAGCATTCTGGTCCCTTTGATTCTCAATCATCAGCGTTTTCTCTTGAGCAAAGCCAGGCCCTTCCTTTTCGTTCAACTTCTCCTTCGAAGACCCCCAAGACGTCTCCTTGCAAAGATGTTACGACTCCATTTTTGAACAAAGACTCTAACTTGCGTGCTCCACTTCCAGCTTGGGATACCAAATCCCGCCTCGACGAGATGGAGGCCCTTTACGGCGAGCTTCGGCAACAGATGACAACCACGGCGAACGAGCGCGAAAACATCGAAGAAAAAATCGAAAGTCACAAGGCCAAGAGTATGTCTCTTTCAATCATGGACATTCGATGTGCAGTCTTTGAGCTTGTTTCCACGCGATACATGACGACCAGAAAAGGATTGAAGTTAACCCTGGATTTTTTGATTGCAGTCAACGAACTTGAGGCCATCCGATCCCAACTCTCGTCCAAGAACGACACGATCCGCAACGAATTAGAGTCGACAAGGCTGAAACTCTCGCAAACAGAGGTTGCCCTCGAGAGCCTCAAGAATTCTCACAGTTTTGAACTCAAAGACTTGAGAAGGCAGCACGAACACGATGTCAAAGACATGCAATTTGCGCACGAGCGTGAGGTCACAAAATTGCGCCTCGAATCTGACAGAAAGGCGGAGGAGCTGCAGCGGAGTCTTAACCATCAGACCAAGGACGTCAAGAACGAGTATGAGGAAAGATTTGCAAGTCTAAAGAGGGAGATGGAGGCCCAGCTGGATCAAGAGCGGCAACGACGCGTCAAGGAGGTGTCAGAATTGCAAACACAGGCGGACCTCCACGCTCAGAACGCCGGCGTAGATATGGAGAAGAAGGACAGGGAGCTTCTCGACCTCCGCCGCGAAACCGAGCAGCTCAAGGCCGACATCGAGCGCAAGACTGCTCTGGAGAAGAATTTGCGGGACAAGCTCTCCGAGTCGACTGCAAACAACATGACGCTCGAGTCGGCAAACAGCGCCATGAGGGCCAAGATTAACTTTCTCGAGTCTGACAGCCAGGCACAATCCACGGCTTTTGCAGAACTCCACAAGCGCATGCAAGAAGCCGTTGATGCAGCTGAAGAGACAAGGGCCAAACTTCGTGAAGAGGAAACCCTTCGACGCAAGCTGCACAACCAAGTTCAGGAGCTCAAGGGCAACATTCGCGTCTTTTGCCGTGTTCGTCCACCGGCAGAAATCGAGGCCGCAGAGGCTGCTGAGATTGCCTATCCTGACGCTGGAAAGGACAGCAAGGAAGTTGTCCTTCAGGGTCCTGAGCAGAGAAGCGCCATGGGCAACGTGACTCGCTCTACCAATCCCTTTTCTTTCGACAGGGTCTTCGGTCCAAAGTCGCAGAATGGAGAGGTATTTGAAGAGATTTCCCAGCTTGTCCAGTCCGCGCTCGATGGATACAACGTCTGCATCTTCTGCTATGGCCAGACTGGCTCCGGAAAAACGTACACTATGAGTTCACCAGACGGCATGATTCCCCTCGCGGTCCAGCAAATTTACAACACCGCGCAGGAGCTAGAAGAAAAGGGCTGGCGCTACAAGATGGAGGGCCAGTTTGTCGAGGTGTACAATGAAGTCTTGAACGACTTGCTCGGCAGTGCTGAGGAGTTTGACAAGAAGAAGCACGAGATTCGGCATGACCCGCAAAAGAAGAGCACCGAAATCACTGGCGTGACATCAGTGCCTCTGGACAGTCCTGACAAGGTGCAGTCAATGCTCTCGAACGCCTCGCGTAACCGTAGCGTCGCTGCGACCATGGCAAACAGCCGCTCTTCGCGGTCCCACTCTGTCTTTATTCTTAAACTCAAGGGCGAGAACTCGATTACTGGCGAGCGCAGCGAAGGCACCTTGAATCTCGTCGATCTGGCAGGTTCTGAGCGTCTGAGCCACTCGGGAGCTACCGGCGACCGTCTCAAGGAAACGCAAAACATCAACCGCAGTCTGAGCTGCCTTGGCGATGTCATCGCCGCGCTGGGCTCTGGCAAGGACGGCGCGCACATTCCGTACCGCAACAGCAAGCTCACATATTTGCTGCAATATTCCCTCGGCGGCAACAGCAAGACCCTCATGTTTGTCATGATCAGTCCTCTGCAGGCGCACTTGCACGAGACTTTGACCAGTCTGAAGTTTGCCACCAAGGTAAGGCTCACTGCGCACATTTTGGTTTTTGTAGCTGACATGTCTAGGTGCACAACACGCACATTGGCACGGCAAAGAGGCAGGCCAAGGTCAAGGAGTGAACCTCTGCCTAAACTTGTACCCATCCAGACGGGACCCGTCGCGCCTCGAGTATCTGCGCGAGACATACTGTACAGAATCCGCTCCCAAAAGTGGAGCCAGGACTTCGAGCACAAAGGTGAAGAGTCCTGCTTTCTTGTCTCGTTTCCTTCTTCCATAGCGAGACAACACCTTTCCTATTCCCAGCTCGGCTGGCCGGCCTTGCAACGGACGTTACTGATGACTGGTGTCTGAGGTGTTTTGGCGTTGATCTCTTCTTCCTTTGCTTTTCTATTCTCTTTAACTCTTCGGGCTTGGCGCCTCTCAGACGCCCCGCCTTGTCTATCCACTCGTGGCGTATGTTCGTCACCCTGGCTATCTGCACGTGGAAATGCAGACCAAGTTCTTATTGGGCTCGGGTTTCGCGACGATGCAGTCTACGATTCCAACCCCTTTCTTCCGTCATGCCTTGGAGCAGTTGGACAGGTCGTTGAGTGGGCGGTTTTCTTCTTGGTCGGATTATTTGGATTGGAGTGTACTGGGTTTGGAGGAGTAAGGCGATGATGGGAAGGGCCTGGGGGCTGTAAAGGGCGCGGATGGAATCGGGATCTAGGGTAACGCTGCGATTGAATTGAATTGTTTGATCTTGTGCCTATTGACCAATGGGTGATGTCAAGAACAAGGATAACATTAGGGCGAAGGCCAATTAAAAACCAGATTGGAATGCGAATCAACTAGAGAGAGCAACATAGAAGGGCAGATTACTGTCTAAATTGATTCCATTTCATAGGGTTGAAAGCACGTGAGGGAAATCGCATCCTCTGGATGAAGGATGAACTGCTGCTGGTGATGTATGCGGTGGAGTTCGTCTGACTGAAAGTCGAAGCCTTGCATTTGGAAAGCAAAGGACGCTCTCCCCTTGTTTACAATATTAACCACTTTGAACCAAGTCGAACTCGAGTGTGTCCTTAGTCAATTGATTTGGCGATTGGAAAATGTACGCACAAGTCAACCTCTCCGGCGGCTCCATCTGACTTCTTGAGTTGTAACAAGCTCTTCAGCTCCCTTGCCGCCAACGCTTTTCCGTTTCTTGGAGCACTTGTGTATCAGAAACTTCCAATGGTGTCTGAATCGCAGCTTAAAAGTTAAAGGGATCACTCAACGATGCATCCCGCGCGATGTTTGTTTGTCGGCTTAGGCTTGACAGACCTGCCTAACCGGGCTAGCGTTGACAACGGTCTCATCTACATGATTTCTCTCCACGACGCATCTTGTCCTGCTGCAACTGATTGCCGTCGTCCAATGCAGGCTCCTCCGGGCTTCGGCGGCCCAGTGCTAGAAGATTGATGTTGTCGCTTAGAGAACCTGGGGACTGAGATCGTTGTTGGGGAAACGCTCGGTGGGACGGGTCGGCAAGCGAGGCTAGAGATACGCGAGGTCCGCAATCACGACAAGCGAGTCTGGAGTTTGCTCTGATGCGCAAGGTCGGTCGCAACGCCGTTTGCGAGCCGGGATTTGAGTGCCAAAGGCTGTGTGCCATCGGTTATGGGCAACGGGAGGTGGCGTGGGGAAGCGATGTTTGACTACGGGATATTCCACCTTTCGAATACATGGACTGTACCTGTTCTGGTGCAGCGAAGGGAGCTACGGCTTGATTGATCGAGGAGGCAATAGTTTTACGCCCCGAGAACAATGCAAATTGTGGAAGGCCAACTCAGGAGGTCATCCATCTTGCGCACTTCCTTTCCAACCGAGAACCCATGTAGATACGCCGTGAGGCAAGCCTGTCCCAGAAACCTGGCCTTCTCAGCATCCGTCACGCGTGCTTCCGCAGCCGGAACACATGGTCCACAAAGCTCTGCGGGTAAATGGACAAAAAGGGGTCCAGAGGGTCTCACTTGCGGATTGTGCGCCACCCCTTGATCCTGCAAGCTTTCCCTCTTACCCCAAGGTTCTTGACGACGCCTGAAATGCTGGGAGAGGTGTCGTACCCCGCAAAAATATGTGGAGACCAAAAAAATGCAGTTTAAAAGAAACGGTGTCACAGACCACATCATCTTTCTAGTCCCACCGAGGATCGAACTCGGGACCTTTCGCGCTCCACTAGATTATCCTAAACCCGGTTGTGAAGCGAACGTCATACCACTAGACCATAGGACTTGTTGAAAAATAACATGCGCAAAAGCAATTATGACCTCTGCAAAATTGAAAGTTGGGAGGTTGGGGAGCCGTGCGAAGCTTTTCCAGCCTTCCTAGGGCGACAAAGGACTCAGGATGCATGAAAGGTATGTGCAGAGACTGTGTGAGAGAAGGTAACATGTCTCAGTTGGAAGATTATGGGTTTGGTGGGCACCAGGGGGTTTTTGCTTTTTTCTCTTCTGGAGTACACATGTGACACCACGAAACGCATATGATCAAAGGCAAACCCAACTCTGGTATCGTGCCCAATCTGGAAGTTCATCAAGTATGCCAAACAACTGGAAATGTCGGAGATGGCTCAGCGGATCTCCTAGGGGCCAGGGGGCTGAAAGGGGTCGCCGCACTTCGTCGTAGCTCAACACTGCTACTTCGGCGGTACAATATCTTGCCTGTTCGAAGTGTAAAATGCCGATCCAGGAAATGACCTACGAAAGTCCCATGGCCGAGCTCCCACATGTTTATCACGACGAAGATTCCCGTAAGAAAAAATTGAAGGTTTCGGTCAAGTTTACGATTGCAAATCAACCCCCAAGCTGCTACAGACTCGAGATTTGATTCAAGTGATACAACTTGATCACGATTACTTCTTTTACACCCTGGGCCCCTAGTGGCAATGTATCGCTCACTTTTACTCCTGCCCTTCTGTGGTGTCTTCGAGGATCGAAATAGAGCTTCGATTGAGAGGTCAAAGACTTATCGCCTGTAAAATTGCCGCACAGTGAAATTCACAGAGTTTGAG
The DNA here is from genome assembly GCA_038380885.1 of Phyllosticta citrichinensis. Lineage (NCBI taxonomy): Eukaryota > Fungi > Ascomycota > Dothideomycetes > Botryosphaeriales > Phyllostictaceae > Phyllosticta > Phyllosticta citrichinensis. The sequence continues at coordinate 1,180,744 of JBBWUH010000003.1, read as the reverse complement.
CGATACCATCGTGATCCAGACTGCTGAAATACATGCGAGCGAGCTAGCGCTGCGAGGCAATCGGTACAAGTAGTCGACCATTTACCGCGCTAGCCAAATGAGGAAACTCAGGCACTAAGCCGCGAGGACTGCCTTCACGCACTTCCAGTCGCACTGTGAATTCACTTTGGATGAGGGCAGCTCAGATAAGCGTCCAGCGAGTTTGATGGCAGCTGCTAGGTCTGACTGCAGCTTCTTGACCTGACCTGCATGATTTATCCATCTTGATGTTCTCCGAGGCTTTGACCAAAACATTTCTAATTTTAACCAAGGACATTCCTCCCTTACCTTTTCACTAGATCGACGGGTCAATTGAGTGTTTCCATGTTCTAGTAGTTATCAAAAAGTCTGTAGACTATCCAACTCCAGCCGCGTCATAGGCCATCGCCAGTCTTCTATACTCTCTGACATTATTCTCCCGAATTCATGCCCATTGAACGGACCAGCCGCAAACTATTCCCAAATTCTGATTGCCCTTCAAGCGCAAGCCATATTGCAACCCTTCCCACCAGCCAGAGGTGAATTGACATTACGACGTGTCCCGTCGTGACTGATGAGATTGGTCATTTCCTGCGAGCAAGTTTGTCGCCCAAGCACCGATGAGCTCGTACAAGACTGCGGGCTCCAATGGGAGATGAGCCGGATGAAGAGCAGCCTCGGAAGATTACATCAATTGGCTCCGTGGCTTTGGAGGATCCAATAAAGTGAACCAAGCCAGCGGATATGCTGCAAAGCAGCGGCTCGGTAAACAAACATGGCGGCCGGCAAGGAGCAAAGCGTGGAGTCACCGGTACAGGGCCGCTCGCCGACGAGAGGTTCGAGGGCGAAAACAGTGTACCGATTCCGATTGTTCCGTCCTCAAGTGGAGCAAGCGTCGACTCATCCATTGACCAATATGAAGCTGCATATACGCCATGCATGAGACGGATCCACAGCTCTTCGCAGACGTGAGGACAGGGTTGAATTTGTTTTCGCAAATCGCCAACACGGCAAAAGCAAGCGCATCTTCAGCAAATCCTGCGCCAGATGACTGGAAAAAAAGAAGACAGCAAGTGGAGCGAGGGGCCAGGTGGTGTTGACTGTTCGGCGTTGGGGAATGTCGAGGTTCCGATACCGGGGACGCAGCTAGACAAGCTCCTGCACTAGTCCACACAGGGCGGCCAAAATAATTATCTCGACAGCCATTCGCTGAGCAGCTTGCCGCAACCCAGACTGCTGCTGCGAAATTTCTGAGGACGTCAGTCGACTCATACCTACCATTGCGCATACAGATTCGCCGAGGGAGCTGCTGTTGTTGTAAGACACAATTGAGATGCTGCTCCCAAAGCTTGCTGCTGCCGCGGCGCCGGCGCGGTTGACGCGGGCTGGCAGCTCGCAATGGCGGAACATGTAAGTATTCCACCTCCACCACAACCCTCTCTCATGACCAATTGACTCACGCCTCGCAGCCGCTCCCTCTCCTCGACCGCCCGCCGAAATGAAAAGGACACCGCCCTCAACAAAGTCAGCCGCAACATTACGCAGCCCAAGTCGCAGGGCGCGTCGCAGGCCATGTTGTATGCCACCGGGTTGACTGAGGAGGACATGAACAAGGCGCAGGTTGGCATATCGTCCGTCTGGTACTCGGGAAACCCTTGCAACATGCACCTGCTGCAGCTCAACAACGCAATCAAAAAGAGTGTCGTCGAGGCTGGCCTGGTGGGCATGCAGTTCAACACAATTGGTGTCAGTGACGGCATTTCCATGGGCACAAAAGGCATGAGGTATTCGCTGCAGTCAAGAGACTTGATTGCCGACTCGATTGAGACGGTCATGAACGGTCAGTGGTACGATGCAAACATTTCGATCCCCGGATGTGACAAGAACATGCCCGGTGTCCTCATGGCCATGGGTCGCGTCAACCGGCCCTCGATGATGGTCTACGGCGGCACCATTGAGCCCGGCTGCGGCCGCATGCCCAGAAACCCCAAGCTCGACATTGTCTCTGCATTCCAAGCCTACGGTCAATTCATCACTGGTGAAATCAACGAAGAGGAGCGCTTCGACATCATCAGACACGCCTGCCCCGGTGGTGGTGCTTGTGGTGGCATGTACACAGCCAACACCATGGCCAGCGCCATCGAAGTCATGGGTATGACTCTGCCGGGCTCGTCGACCAACCCTGCCGTGTCCAAGGCCAAGCAGCTCGAGTGCATGGCTGTCGGTAACGCCATCAAGAACCTCCTCAAGGAGGACATTCGTCCCCGCGACATTCTTACCAGGGAAGCATTCGAGAACGCCATGAAGCTCGTCACCATCACTGGTGGTTCGACCAACGCCGTCCTCCACTTGATCGCCATTGCCGACTCGGTCGGCATCGACCTCACGATTGAAGACTTCCAAGCCGTCAGCGATTCCACGCCCTTTATTGCCGACCTGAAGCCGTCTGGCAAGTACGTTTTTGCCGACGTCTACGACATTGGTGGTACCCCATCGCTCATCAAGTTCCTCCTCGCCGAGGGCGTCCTTGATGGCAACCAAATGACGGTTACGGGCAGAACGCTCAAGCAAAACGTTGAGAAGGCGCCGTCTTTCCCTAAGGACCAGCAAATCTTCAAGCCTCTTTCCGACCCCATCAAGAAGACTGGTCACCTTCAGATTCTGCGCGGCAGCCTGGCGCCAGGAGGTTGCGTCGGCAAGATTACGGGCAAGGAGGGACTGCGGTTCGTCGGCAAGGCGCGTGTTTTCGACGCCGAGGACGACTTCATCAAGGCGCTGGAGAGGAACGAGTTCAAAAAGGGCGAGAAGACGGTGGTTGTGATCCGGTACGAGGGCCCCAAGGGCGGACCAGGCATGCCGGAGATGTTGAAGCCCAGCTCGGCCATTATGGGCGCTGGACTGGGCCACGACGTTGCGCTCATCACGGACGGACGTTTCAGCGGAGGTTCTCACGGGTTCCTGATCGGCCACATTGTGCCAGAGGCGCAGGTTGGCGGGCCGATCGGCCTCGTCAAGGACGGCGATCAGATCACCATTGATGCCGAGACGAGGGTGTTGGACCTCGACATCAGCGAGGCGGAGATGGAGTCGAGGCGGAAGACGTGGGTTGCGCCGCCGCTCAAGTACAACAGGGGCGTGCTGTTCAAGTACTCGAAGCTAGTCAAGGATGCCAGCTCGGGGTGCATAACGGACGCGCCCGACACGCCGGCCAAGGTGGAGGGATGAGGAATCTTGTTTACTGATGGTTGACCTGTACGATTGAGGCGTTCTTGGGCGGGCGGGCGGGCAGGATGGGAAATGTTTCAATTATAATTCATCAGAGCAATCACCGGAGCGGTGTTGATCCAAATCTCTTGGCGGTGGCAGCAGCCGAAAGGCAATTTGCAAGCTTATCTGGACCGTGGGGTCTGGAGCGCAGGTTACGTGCCTCGTCGAGAACCGGTGGTTGAGGTTCAGGAGGGAGCGGGCGGGCGGGCGGCCGAAAGCAGACGGGGTCGGTGCGTGCAGCAGTGTCATTGGGCGTCGAGGCCTGTAGCCGCCCGGCTTAGAGTTGATGGCGCCCTGGCTTGGGTGGGCCGTCATCCATCGCGACGCGACCGACGGCCCGCAGCGGCACGCTATTCGACCAAGAGTCCAGGATTGATTCGTTCGATTCGAGTCGAGTCGAGTCGAGTCGAGCCGCCAGCATGGAGATGCATGATTGAGTAACTTGACTGCTTGTCAGGCAAACTGTCGGTCTGCACTCGCTGAGTCGCTGAGTCGCTGAGTCGCTGAGTCGCTGAGAGAGGCGACGACCCCTTCGATTCTCCTCACCTCACCGCGGCCACGACCACGCCCACGCCCACGCCCACGCCTCGCCCTCGCCCTCGCCCACGCCATCCAGCCCGAATGCCCACGCCGCGCCGCGCCGCTCCGTTACCAACATCCATCCCCATCCCCATCCCACCTCATCTTCTCACGCTCTTTTCTTGCCCTGTTGTTTCTCAAACCTTTGCATTCCCGTCCCGCGCGCCCTGGCCACCACCTGCACACCTGCCCTGTCCTGCCCTGCCCTGCCCTGCCCTGCACCTGCACAAGCTCGGCGTCCATGTCCGCATAGCACAACGCTGGCTGTACCGCACCGCACCGCACCACGTCGCCACGCCTCCCTGTTTTTTGATCAACTCGCTGCGCTGCTGGCTGCCGATGCTGCTGCCGCTGCTGCTGCTTCTGCTGCCCTTGGTCGTCCAGCGTTTCGTCACTCCCATCGGTGCTGTCTTTTGGTGGTCGAGGGCTGCCGTGACTGGCTGCAAGACTCATTTCGGTTAGCCAAGTTAGCCGTCGTCTCTCACTCTCTCGGAGCATCCCAGCCTCTCCCAACTTCCCACTGCCTCGCGCAACCCACCTGGCCATCCCGTCTCTACTCCCAAACATCGCCCTGCACCGAGCCACGACACTGCCGGCCCGAACCTGCAGCCCAGGACAGCTGCCGCAGCGAGCGCGACACGCCTAACCGCCGTCCATTTCGCCCCGTCCTCGACCTGCTGCCTCCGCGCCGCTTGCTGTTTACGGAAGCGTCATTACTCGACGCCCACACCTCTTCACGCGACAAAGCAAGGAGCACTTCCGTCAACATTCCCTCAAAACTCCCGGAGCCTCTCGACACTGACGCTTCGATTCGCCCCACATGAGCCAAGAAGCTGTGCGGTCGTCCGCAGATCCGTCGCCTGCGAGCCAGAAGCCGACGGTCAACGACAACGGCCAGGCCGTTGCGCCCCAGGCCAACACCTCTGGTATACTTTTCCCCTGTCCTGCTGCTCAACCAACACTCAATCCCACCTCCGCCACCAAACTCTCTTTCATTACTAATGGCCCCCTCCCTAGCTCAATTGGCCCCTTCCTCTGCTCCCGTCGCCCCCTCGACCGACCACCCCGCGACAAACAATGCCAGCGTAGCCGCCGACGCACCCACACCGCCCCAGGCCTCTGCCCAACCTCAATCCTCGCTCAACGTTCCTCCTGCCTCTGCCGCCAAACCCGCCGAAGGGGCCTCTGCAAGCGCGACTGGACTTAGTGGCGCCACTGTTGGCGAAGGCGCCGAGAGCCTGGGAGCAGGGTCAAAGAGGAGTTTTTTGGGCAAGAGACGGCCTGGGAGCACCGCCGGCAGCAAGCGCTCAAACAAGCCCAAGGCTGCGACGACCGAAAAGGCAGCTGAAAAGGCACAGACTTCTGCCGAGGCCGGCTCTGGCCCCCCGGAGCAGCCCAAGAAAAAGGGCGTCAGGAGAATACTCTTGATCCTCAGCTGCTGCGGTTCCTCGGACAAGGCGGGCAACAATGAGCCAGAGGAACCCTCAGAAGCACCCAAAAAGCCCGCAAAGCTGCGCTCCGTCCGCAAGACACAGCCAAAGCCGTCTGCTCAAAAGGGACAAAAGGACGTCAGTGCTGCCGAGTCAAGCACAGCAGAGTCAAAAGAACAGACTGTTGAAAAGGAGAATGCTGGCGAGGGTAAGGCCTCTACGGCCGGAAATCAAGCAAGAGATGGGCTCGATAGGCACGGGGATTCTCAGGCGGACAAACCAACCCAAGAAGCTGCAGCAGCCTCGGAGCCTTCTGAAAACAAAGAGACATCTGGAGCTACTCAGCCGGAGCGTCTCGATATCGGTGCCGCGATGGCCGATTCCAGCCCTCAAGTCAATGTTCAGGCGCCCACCCCCGTGGCGCCCTCGGAAGAGCAAGCCATTGCTGACAGGACACCGGAGCAGGCGGCGCGGGACACGGACATTGAAATGACTGACGCTGGGCCATCGTTACCGCTTGCCGCCAACGAAGTTGCCGCCGTCCCCGAGGACCAAGCTGTGCAGCAAAGAGACGCGACGCCAACGAGGATTGACCTGCCACCTCCCCCGCCACTTGCAGACCGCCAAGCGCAAACCTCACCTCCTTCTGGCTCCACTCCACAAAGTCAAGAGTCGTCGGTCGCTGTAGGTCCTACCGACCAACCACAGCAAAAATGGCTTCTCCCGCCTGCCAGACCCGAGTTCAAAGGAAAGAAATGCCTCGTTCTGGACTTGGATGAGACACTGGTGCATAGTAGCTTCAAGGCAGGTTTCTCCCATTTTGTACCCGCTCTATACTGACTTTCGCAGATTCTCCACCAATCCGACTTTACCATCCCGGTTGAAATTGAGGGCCAGTACCATAATGTATATGTCATCAAAAGGCCCGGCGTCGATGCTTTCATGAAGCGCGTTGGTGAATTGTACGAGGTCGTCGTTTTTACTGCATCCGTTGCTAAGGTAAGACAATTGGAACAAACCGCTGCGGCTCCGTCTGACTGTCTCAGTACGGCGATCCTTTGCTCGATCAGCTCGATATCCACGGTGTCGTTCACCACCGACTATTCCGGGAGAGCTGCTACAACCACCAAGGAAACTACGTCAAGGTGAGACTTCATTTTGTATCGCTCTCAATCGGTGTGCTGATTGCATCAGGACCTTTCTCAAGTCGGACGTGACCTCAAGGACACCATTATCATTGATAACTCGCCTACTTCGTACATTTTCCATCCCCAGCACGCGGTACCGATTAGCAGCTGGTTTTCCGACGCACACGACAACGAGCTGCTCGACTTGATTCCAGTCCTCGAAGACCTCGCCGGCTCTCAGGTCAGCGACGTCAGCTTGGTGCTTGACGTGGCGCTGTGAGAGGAAAACGATCAGTTACAGCACCTGCTCACTTGGGCTAGATGGCAACGCGCCACAGCAACACTTTCCAATGGGACTGATCAGAGGCTGCGGATACCCAAGCACGTTGACAATGTACGTGACGTGTCTGAAAAGACTGCTCGAACGTGGCCTTGGCGCCTGCTGGTCTCACCAACACCATTGATACACCTGCCGATGCGTCCTATTTTGGATGCATTGGCATAGATTGTACTTCTAATGCCTGTAATCTGCATGCCAGGGAAGAAGGCAGCCTTTGTTCCTGGCGAACGAGAGTTTTCTCCATTGCATCTTGACCCTGCGTCAATGGCTGTCTTGCCTCGGGGACTACGTCAACCCGCAGGCCCCTGTCCATGCAGATACAGCGCGCCTTTCCTACACTCGGCTTGTCAAAAAGAAGCGATTGGCGGCACACACACAAAGCAAAATGGGCGTTTTCTTTCTTCTTTTCTTCCTTCTCTTCCGCTTCGCGGCTCTCTTTTCTTGCTCGTTGCTGTCCTCGAGAGGACAATGCATGACGTGGTCTCTGCGTTTCCTGTTGGCTAGCATTGCGGAGCATTGGCATTGGCACGTTGTCTGTCTTTTCGTTGATTCCCTTTTCATTCTCCTCCCCACCACAAGACACCCCTTTTCTCTACTTGCAAGCGCTGAAGCCGTCGTCTTCTCGCAGTACACATGATTGAGCTCTCTTTCAAGAGGGCGCCTCTTGAGCATATATTAATGCTTTGCCCCGACTCGACACTCGACTCATCCGACACACTCTCCTTTGTAACATTTCCTAACTTCAATTCTTCTTATCCCGCTTGCTGCTCAGCCCTTTGTTTCCTTGCTGCTTTTCTCTTCTTGTTTTGATACCACGGCTTGTTGGCTTACTTGTGCTGGGCAGCCAGACAGCGAGAATTAAAACAACTCTTCTTCTTTCGCGTAGGCAGGAAGTCTTTTCTGCGGCAAAAGATTAATGGCAAGTTGGAGTGGAAGTGGTTGACAAGGTGGCCGCCGTCTTTTTTGGTAGCTGCAAAAGAATGGATCACAAATTACCGGGAGGCGGATTGACCGCTCACGATGGTGTTGTGACTTGTAAATGAACGACATTGACCCAAGCGGTGAGTTGGAGCATGCCTGACTGACGTCGGCGAGCTCGTGATGCGGCTGCGGGGCCAGGACGTCATCCGACGGCAGCGCGCCCAAACATACAACCAGTCCAAACCAGCCCTACGTGACCAGGCAAAACGACGTTAGCCACGCGACTTGCTGCTCGACTTCACATGCCTGCAACGCCCTTTGCCGCACGTCCGCAACACCACACCTTCGACCCACCATGACCGACGAGCACCATCAAGATCCGAGCGCCACCGCGCACGCCCTGAATCATACGGACCCCGGCCCCGCGTCTTCAACCGCTCAAGATTCGAGTGCGGCCAATACCCAGACCAACGACGACAGCAGCACCCTCGGCGCCCAGCTTCACGCCACGACCATAACGATGGACGACGCCGCCGCCACCCAGCAAGAACACAATCCGTCGCCGGCGCGCAGCAACAAGAGCGGATGGGATGGCAAACTGAGGCTTGAGAAGAAGCCAATCATCACCAATCCCGAAGCGCTCTCCGACCCCGAGTACTCAGACGAAGATGCACCTCCTGTGGACGTGATTGATGCCGACGAAGGTGTGTGGTAACATGACATGGCTCCTGGCAAGAGAGGCTGACGATGTATGGTCTGTAGATTTGTTGGAGGACTACGAAGAGGATACAGATGTGAGAATACCGTCCTGATTGAGTGCTGAGGCAACAGCTAACACTCGAGAGTAGCAAATCGACCTCATCCACTGCAAAATCACATCCATCCCAGCCCTCCACCTCGACCGCTTCAAGAAGCTTGAGCGCCTCTCGCTGCGCCAGAACCAAATCTCAGACATTGATTTCCCACAAGAAATTGGCACGACGCTGCAAGAGCTGGACCTATATGACAACTTGATTGCGCACATTCGCGGGCTAGAACAATTCACCGAGATGAACAACTTGGACCTCTCGTTCAACAAGATCAAGCACATCAAGCGCGTCAACCACATGAAAAAGCTGCGCGACCTATATTTCGTGCAGAACAAGATCAGCGCGATCGAGAACCTCGAGGGCTTGACGCAGCTGCGCAACCTCGAGCTCGGCGCAAACCGGATCCGCACGATTGAGAATCTCGAGACGCTGACGGGCCTGGAGGAGCTCTGGCTGGGCAAGAACAAGATCACGGAAATCAAGGTACACCTGACGACGCGAAGTCGGCTACAGATATCAAGCTAATATGCGACACAAACAGGGCCTTGACACGCTCCAAAACCTCAAGATCCTCTCCATCCAATCCAACCGGCTAACATCGATAACGGGCCTCTCATCGCTGCCGCAACTCGAAGAGCTGCACATTTCTCACAACGCGCTCACATCGACCTCGGGTCTGGAAGGCAACGCGAACCTGCGCGTCATCGACATCACCGGCAACCCCATCGAGCACCTGACGGACCTGGCGCCGCTCGCAAAGCTCGAGGAGTTTTGGGCCTCGTACTGCCAGCTGTCCGACTTCGCAGAGGTCGAGCGCGAGCTCGCCGACAAGGAGAACCTCGAGACGGTCTACTTTGAGGGCAACCCGCTGCAGACGAGGCAGCCGGCCTTGTATCGCAACAAGGTCCGCCTGGCGCTGCCGAGGGTGAGGCAGATTGATGCGAGTGAGTTTTGTCCCTTCCTTCCTTGCCTGTCTGATATGAATCCACGCATGCGTACTGACTTCGCTTTTTCAGCTTTTGTGAGGCTTTAGCCCGCTACTCGTCCGCTTCAGCGCGCCTTCGCCTTCGTCGTGACCGTCCCGGCGTCTTCGTTCTCGACACTTCTACCTCCATGCTCCCTCCCCTCTCACTGCATGCATGGCCTATTCTCCACGACGACCTGAACGCCTCCACGACTGCATACTCCCCCTCCCCGGTCTCATTATCACTGCCGTCCCCTCCAACGAAGCCTGCCTGCATCCACTGGCGCTGTGGCCTGGCCGGCCCAATTTCCTGCTTGCTTTGCATATTTCTGCGCGTAGGTAAGTGTCTTTGTATATAGACAGAAAAATGAATAGTAAAAGGACAAAAAAAGAGAAAGAAACAGTTCTTAATTGACATCAAAACGCTAGCTGCTTTGCCGCATGATGGCGCCTGTCTTCCCATACCAACTGCGTGTAGAGCAGTATTGTGTCGCAATCAGCTTGATCAATGGCGGAAAAGAAGCTGGCAGTCATATGTGCACGTAAGAGTGAATTCAGAGTCTATATCTAAAGTGCAAATAGTAGGTGGTAGCCGCCAGTGAACATGGTCAACAGTCGACGCGGAGCAGCAACTCCTGTCGCTACAAGTAGATTCAAACACGAACAAAGACAGGCAAGCAGCCAGGTGCGTCTGACAGATCAACGTGAGAAAGAAGGAAAGATGATTTTTTACAGCTTCTCGCCCCGTCCCCACCGTCCGGACGTCAGTCATGGCGTGCGTTCAAGTTGTTTGTTTGGTCCGTATGTCGTCAAGACGTAATACGTCCGTCGGGCTTTTTTCTGGCCAATCCGAGAGACCGACACTCGCGAGACGGCAAGAGGGAGGAGGGGCGGAGAAGAGGATGGAGAGGAGAGTTGAGAGTTTTTGATCGCGGCTCCCAGAATCACAACAACAGCACGCCAGGTCAGACCAGACCACGCCGCGCACATAGACTCCGATGGAATGCTGAAAGAGCTTTGGAATCGCCAGACCAAAAAGCAGAGACAAAACAAGTTGACCAGGCAAAGAGCTCGATATTTAAAACAGGCGGCAGAATTTGGATCAGAAGGTGTAGACGGAGAGAGAGAGAGATGGTGGAGTCAAAAAGGTCGTTGGGTGTGGAGTTGGATTCGCGACCTCTACTACGTACGTGTGTAGAAGACGACGGAGACGGAGCGCTGGATGCCATTGGCGCGCTTTAGCGCGAGTAGATGTCCATATGGCTGGTCGTGGGATGGGAGAAGAGGCGATATTAGGAAGAAGAATCAGAACCTGTTCGCTGCCTTTCCGAGGAGGGCGGCCCAAGGCGCTGGAGCTTAGAAAAAGGTTTTGCGAATCATCTGGGGTGTGTTAGCAAGACTGCAACCGGCGATTCCGTCCAAGGAAAGGCTTGGTGTTTCTAGGGTTTAAACTTACCGCCCAAGTGCCCGCCACACTGGCCACAATTGCACTCGAAATCGCCATGGGCTTCAGTCCTCTTGTGCACTTGAAGACCGCGCCACTCATGGCGCCTGCGAGAATGCTGTTGGTGGTATCGTGCTTGCCACGGTAGTGGCCAATGGTGGAGTTGAAAATGTTGTAGACCATGGCGACAATGCCGGCGCTGTTGCCCAAGAATGGTCCGCGCCGCGTGACGGCGTTGAGTACGGCGTTGAGCTTGAGGCGCGGTGCCATGTTGGGCGTCGTCTTGCTCAGGCCTTCAGCCATTCCCCACGCGCCTCCCAACGACAGCGCCGTCAGGTACGTTGTGCCGGTGCCATAACACAGATCATCGGACCAGCCGCGCGAGGGCAGGGCGCCATGCCGCGCGCCTGGTAGGTCGGTCAATGCCCCCTCTTCGATTGTCAAGTAGTCGAGCGTGTCCTCGTTCAGCCCTGCGAGCGGGTGCAGCGAGGATGGGTCAAAGGCGCCGGGCGTCGAGAGGAATGACGAGACATCGGGAGCTGCTGGGGAGGCATATGAGGATTGGGAGGCTTGCGAGTCGGGGCTGCTGATCGCGGTCGAATGGGGCTTGGGGCCCGTGAAAGCATCCCAGATGGCCATGATAGCAGTAGTGGTGGTGATGAGGCGGGCAGCAAGCTATGAACCAGCCAAGAAAGTGCTGCTTTGGAGCTCAAAATCGAGGGCGGTGTGAGGAGATGGCGATGTCGCAGTGGCGGCGCAGGAGGAGAGCAGCGAGGGGTGATGTCGGATGGCCGCTGTCGTCACGGTGTCAACGAAGGCTCTTTGGGGCGCTGATGAGGTCGAGAATCGGCGGTCCGGCCAAAATTATTTCGTAGCAGACCCGGCGCCAAGCCCGCGGCTGCGCTACAGGGATCCCGTCCCGACGCCAGTCCCGTGATTCCAAAATTTCCAACGGGACCTTACTGGCACTGGACAACTCTTTACTTTGGACGCGCCGATAATCCATTTTACGCGTGGGATCTGCTCTACAACTTTCTCGTCGCGACAAGACGAGCGCGATCCTGAGCAACGAGTGTGTCGGGCGCAATCGGCCTTTTGGCCGCTTCCCTCTCCAACTACCCAAAATGGCATCTTTTCAAGTCCCGGTGCCGTTAAACGACCTGCGGAAACTAAGCCATGAATTGAATCTTCATATCCCGGCTGCGGGCGCGGTCACGGACCAAAGCGCAAAGTAAGAAGAATTATCCAGAGTCCGTGGCAGAGCCTCGACAGCACCGAACAAATACTGATTTTTGAAAACAAAGTCATCTTTCTGCATTGATAAACGCATTGCTCAATACCGCTCATCTGATTCACTTACCAGCATCTCACAAATCTGCCGCCTGCAATCCTCTCTGTTCAATCCTGGAGAGGTGCAAGGGACATGAAGACGAGAGAATCAGAGCACTAGCTAATGTCACAGTGTTGAGCAAGCTGTTTGACATATATCTCGAGACATTCGACAATGCAAAGCCAAAGTCCATGAGACAAGTTCTGCTCACCTTTTGCTCTCTGCTCCCAAGGGGACCCGATTCCGAGGAAAAGCAAGTGATTGTTGGCATCACCAACACGCTTTTTGGCATTCTCTTCCACGAGGCCGATAATTCCAAAGCGAAGCAATCTCTCCAGGCACTCTCCTACCTTGTCCAGAAAGATGTTTACTTTGTCGACGAGTTGATTATGCTTGCCGACCTGGGGCGCCCGCCCACAGGCAGGGCCTTTCTGTCTGCGCTTATGGAGTGGGTTGCGCACCAGGACACAGCACAGACCGCGGGCAGCACAATTTGCGTCATCCTGGACTACGCAAAGCGCCAGAAGAGTGACTTGTTGAAATCAGGCACAGACGGATGTCCAGTCTGGGTCCAACCAATTCAAGAAAGCCTGTCGAAAAGACCCGGCGCTCTTGTCAATTTTAGGAGCCATGTCTTTCCAGATTTGTTCAAATCATCTCTCTCCGATTATCTGCGTTTCTTGAAGGAAATGCGCCTGGAAAGCCACCTTGGCTTGAGAAGCATGAGTACGAAACAGGGTGACATGGAGGTCTCGATTCTCTTCACTTCCCTACAGGTTGGGAAAGACATGGGAATTGTCCAGGAAGTTGGTATGTCGATTTTCCCATGACCAAAGCGATGAAAGCTGATCGCCTCAGATTATCGACTCAACAAAAGAATCGAGATACGAGACGGCTTGGTTCTGGTCCCAGACAAGCTGCTAGGCAGACTCCTGGCCCATGAGCGCCCACAAACACGGCTCTGTGCTCTTGCTCTGTTGATCTCCTCTTCTGCAGTCACAAGGCCCCTGACATTTGGGACATTCGAAGCCCTAAAGCAGAATCTCTACCACTTTCACGCCGATACCGACGCAAACTTCCGCGGCGAGACGATGAGCTTGACTCTGGCTTTGCTCGATCGACTTCGGGCTGCTACATACACCCTGAACCGGAACTTGGTGAAAGAGAGCGGTATCTCAGCGCAAGATTTGTTGAAGGATCCGTCTCTCTGCGGGTCAGAAATGATCGATATCCTAAGAGCGCACATTGAATTCGTCCAATGGCACTTGAAATTCCTGAGTTCTGAGCTCATTCCCACGGCGGCGTATCAAAGGCACATCTCCGCTCTCAAATCACTTACGCTGATCATGAAGTCTGGACTTGAGCCTTTGGTGCCCACAAATGTCTTGTCGAGGTCAGCGCAGGGTCAAGCCAAGTGGCCATTCGTTATCGATGTCCTCAACCGGAGTCTCGTCCGGCAACTGTTTGACCTCATCATGGACCCTTTTGATGATGTTAGACACGCGTCTGCATTCATACTCAAGCTTGGAACATCAGTCCAGACCCAAGCAGACCAAGGATATGCTCAGTTCCTACTGAACGGGGAGGACATGATGCTGAAAAGTGGACGAGCTGATCACGCAGATGGTGTTGCGCGTGTCTATGATCTCTTGTTTCAAAGGAGACAAGAGGCCATAGCGCCTGGCTCTGAGGCCATCAACGCACTTCCCGAATGGATGCACAGCCAGCGTGGTATTACTGAGCATTTGATTTCCCGACTCGACCAGACCATTGCTGCAGCAAACCAAAACATGTCCATGGCTGTCAACGCATACCCCATGCATGGCACCCTTTCAGCCTTGAGGTAAGGAGTCAAGTCTTTCCATCGACTAGTCTGACACGAGTAGGTACATTGTCGAGCAACCAAAGTTCTATCCATCTATTGCTGCCATGGGCTCTGGGGACTTGCAGATGTGGAAAGCCTTGCACGACCACATCCTCTCCAATCTTCGAGAGGTTTGGGACTGTGTCAAAAGCGTTCTCTGCGTCGATGCCCCCGAAGGATATGTGCCAGAAGACATGGAAGAAGAGCCGGATCTGACCACCAAAGACATTCTTAGCTACTCGTGGAGAGCTCTCAAGGAAGCAAGGTATGGAGTCGATCAATCTCGCCTCTGGCTGGTATTTGCTAAATTTTCTCCAGCACTCTTCTGCGTGTCATCGTAGCCAAAGCACCTTTTGAAGTGGCTCAAGTTGGCATCCTCAGCCGGAAAGAATTTGAAGATTTGGGCAAACTTTGCTTTACGCAGCTGGCGGAGCTGAGGCATCGTGGCGCGTTCTCAACTGTTGCCCAAACTTTCGCTGCTTTCTGCCTGCGCTGCAGTCGCTCCCAACACCAGGAGATCAAAGCGCTGCTGGATGAGTGGTACGGAGAGACGCTTCGTTGTATCCGTGACAAAGGATCTATGATCACCCGTCGGTCAGCTGGTCTGCCATCATTGGTTACTGGCATCCTGAGCGCTGCGCCCGAAGGTCCATTGTTCGATAGGGTCATGGGAGACCTCAAAGCAGAAGCTAGCAATGAACCGACTGAGAATGCGAATATCGATGGCAGCCACCTCCCACAAGTCCACGCTCTGAACTGCCTGAAGGATGTTTTCACCAACACCAAGCTATCTCAAGTGTCAGAGCCCCACATGGGCGAAGGACTTTCCCTTGCTGCGAGCAAACTCGAATCAAACGTGTAGGTATTTCCAAGATCTGCATGCTCGCTTGACTGACGCAAATGTAGGTGGGCCATACGCAACTGTGGCTTGATGCTCTTCCGTGCCCTCATCGACCGCCTACTCGGAAGCGGGACCACGCAGAACTGGAAAGAGACCGACCACCTAAGAATATCACGCCTATCATACAGAAAATATCCAAACCTCCTCGAAATCATCATTTCACTTCTCAGCCCAAGGTCCCGCGCCGGTAGTCGAAACGAATTGACCAGCACAGCTCTGGAAGGAGTGTTCCCGGCATTGCAAATTCTCCAACGAGCAAAGCCACCCCCCGAAAGGAAGGAAGAGATCCAAGCGCTTGTTTTCAAACTGACTGCGAGCTCACACTGGCACGTACGAGACATGGCTGCTCGTACTATTGCGTCGCTGCTGGACCCCGAGGAGAGAGTCGAGTGGTATCTCTGGCTGCTAGAGTTGCCAACCCACAGGAAGAATGCCTTGCACGGAAGGCTTCTTACTGCGCTCTACTTGGTGAAAGAATATGTCAAGTACATGTTGGCAACATTCAACAAACAAGATTTTATGGGTGAGCACAGCAAGAACCAAACATTGTGGGGAAGGCTGACCTTGCAGACGAAATGGACCTCCTCAGCTTCGCTCTTCGGGAGCATTTCGATCATTTATATGGAAGTTTCGACCGCCTGGCTGGAGTCACTACCCCTGAAATTCAATGTCCATTCACTGGGGCTGCCTTCATGGAAATTGGTGTCACTTTGGAAATGGCGTGGCGAGCGGCTTCGAACGGTACGTAGAACCAAGGGAGGCCCTGAAAGACCCAACTAATAATGACAGATTATTCCTGGATAAGCGGCGGAGCCATGGGCAACGATTTCAATCGCAAGATGATGGCATACCGCACAAGAATAATCACACCTGGCCCCGGGAAAATAGATCTCGGGGAAGCACTCTTGCGACGCGCAGTAATTTTGCAAATATTGCTGACTACGCCGTGGGATGGAGACCTTACTCCACTTGATCCATTTGGCGATTTTTTCAAACGAATTGCTCACAGGGACCCAGACACATACCGCTCCTGCATCGAAGTCCTGCTTCCTTTGTGGTCGGATCGCACTCGCGACATTACGAGTCAACCGCACGACGCCAACTTTGGTCGATCGATTGGTCTCATTCTGAGCAAATCGACTCTCAATACTGGAGACGTGGAGATCCATTCGGCTATCCGTCAAGCCGTTGCTGAATTGGTCGACCACGGACTGCCGCTTGCTTCGACAATGCAGGGAGAGGTCATGGTTGAGTTGTACGAGTGGAACAGCAAGGGCTTTGGATCTCCATCCCTGCAAGAAGCAACGCTGCGTCTTCGTGGAGAGATACTGGATCTGAGGCTAGAAGAGGAAGAGGATTGGCGGACGCTTGCGAGGGAATATGTGCTCTTCAACAACACGGTTGCCTGCAACTTGGAGGAGACCATGGTAAGATTCCAGTAGTGTAAAACATTCAAGGAAGGTGATACTAACACAATGATAGCCCTTTTCAACTAGATTCGCTGCAGTCTCTGCCCTGTCGTCTCTTCGTAGCGTCTGGCGAGAACCTCTCCATCTTCCTCAAGACCAGGCGCTCCCTCGTCTCCTGGCGCTCTTGTCTCTCATCCAAACGACCTACACGGCGCTCAATGACGACGATGACGAGATTCGCGACAAGGCCACCACAATCGTCACGCGCATCGTCGACGCGTCGAACCCAGACACCGGGTCGATGCCCTCAATCGTTCCTCTGGCAGCAGCATTCAAACTGCTTGCCCACACAGCCCGGCTCGTCGCCTCCTTCTCCTCGACCTCGCTCCGCAGCGACTTGCCACTCCCACACCTAAGTCCTGTATCCATCGTCAACACTTTTGCGGTCTCGCGGCTTCTTTCCGCGGCCTCGCCTGCGCCCCCTTCGTCCACGCCCTCGTCCTCGCCTCTATCTGCCACACCGCACCTCAAGCCGGACGCAGGCGCATCATCACCACAGCAGCTCTTCGACGAGCCGCCCATCCCCGAACTACTCAGCACACCCTTTTCGACGCTCCTCTCGCTTGCCGCAAAAGAGGACACGGCGCTGTTTGCTGCCGAACGGCAGAACCTCTTCGTCGATCCGCTGCGCGAAATCACGCAATGGTCGGCCTTTATATTCGCGCTTCCCCTGCCGCCGCTCCCAACGACAACCTCATCACCAAACAATGCCGAAGCTTCCATCGCTACCGTCTCCCCTGCGCTCGCACAAGCCCTCTCGACTTGGACGCTTGCCGGCCTCAACGCGCTCACGTCTCTCGCCAGCAGCCAACCGGACTCGGTGCTGGGATGGGGCAGCCAAGCCAAGATGACGACGCTGGCGTGGGCGGTGATCCGCAGCGCGGGCGTTGCGCTGATCTGGCGGGTTCGTGGCGTGCGTGGCGTGCGCGGGCGCGGCAGCGAGTGGATGCGTGCGCTGTGGGAATTGAGGGAAGCTTTGGAGAAGGCGGGCGCGCCAGCGTGGTTGAGCGAAGGTGTAGAGAAGGTGTTGTCTGTTGGTGTGAAGGAGAGGCTGAGGGTTGTTGCTGGGAGGGGGATGGATGCGGCGGGGTTGTAGATTGGTTGGTCTGCAGATGGAAAGAAAATACGTGGTAAGGTCCTCTTTGTGGGAGATGCTGGACGGATGGATATAGTTGTCCGCACAGTGAATTCGTAGAGAGTGAAAAAACTTGATCTGAGGGTGCGTTTGGTCGCATTTCCCATTTTGATCCCTCCCAGTATGTTGCATCGTCACCTCTACCTAGTGAAATAACAGCATCTTCAATATGGTCCCTGACCCAGAACAGCAGCGATAGCATGTAGGCATGGACTGAAACCCCCCCCAGATTATCGATTACAACTAGAGGTCCGGAAAGACACTGTCCTCGTCGCGGGTAGTACTTAGTAGTCCATGCATGTCCCCACAGGTCCACACCCGGGACCGCATCCACTGCAAGCCAGCCGGTTCCGCTGCCTAATCGAGTTTTGACACCTTTGCGTCCCGTCCCCATCAAAATCTTCTATCGTCGTCTCACATCTCTCCCGACCGCCCATCATTCAGGACCAATGCTGCCCCTTGTCACGCCAGTGCCACGCCACGCCATTCCATAGCCGCCCATATCTTTGACCAAGAATTCGATCGCTGAATTACTGCTCATCTGTTGTCGCCCGTTCAAATATTTTCCCATTCCCTTTCCTCTAAAAGTGAAGGATAGGAAAAGGAAGAGGCATAAAAGCCCCCCGGTGTGCCCACGCACATGCCAACCGGCCCAAATGCATGCATTCATACCATGCCATGCCGTGCCATGCCATTGTGCTCCGTCCATTCATTCCCATCTCTTCTTGATCGTTCGTTCGTTAGGAATACTTTTAAAAAAGTGCGAGTAAGGATTACAAATTTGAAAGCCCAAAGTGGAGAGATACGCTGCTGCCATGCTGTGCTTGGAAGACAATAAAACTAAGAAGAAGAAGAAGAAGAAGAAGAAGAAGAAGAAGAAGGGAAAGGGAAACCAGGGGCGTGGACGCAATTGAGCTTACTGGCTCTATGCTGTGCCTACCATCCTGCGCCGTGTGAGCGCAGTGTGATGAACGTATCATGACGCCATTGGCCAAACGTGCCCGTTTATCCACAAGAGCCAAATTGTGGGCCAGGTGCCACGCGAGCGTTGCAAGCGCACCTTATGGCAAGACCTCGGACCAAATGTACGGAAATATGACGACGCAAGCCTTCCAGAAAAGGCCAGCGGAGCTGAGTAGGGCCCAGGGCTTGAGCAGCATCGGAGCGGTTGCAACGCGCAGCCATATTGCGTAGAGGGCGACGCTGAAGAAGTGGTAGAAGAGGACGAGGGGCTGGCGGATGATGCCGGCAAGCAGGCCGACGGGGCCCGAGACGCAGGAGCCGCCAAGGAGGAAGTACTTGAAGCAGCCGAGCTGGAGGGCTTTGAGGGCTGGATCTATTGGGTCTTTTGTTAGTTGCAAAAGGAGGGTTTTGGAGAGGAAGTAGATGGCGTACCGTCTGCGGCAAACAAGGCATACAGCGCCAGCGCCAGAATGTTGATGACGGCGGCCCAGTTTTTGCGCCGCCAATGAAACGACTTCATCTGCTTGAGGACAGCGTTGGTGTCGGAAAGCGTCAGAACTTTTTCCGGGCTCAGCAGTTCAGCAAGCAATACTACGTCGTTGAAGGCGACCGTCATGCCGCCACCAGTCAGTGGGTGCCGCATGTTCAAGGCGTCCCCGGCGATGACCAGGCCCGGGGTCCGATTCGTCGCGGGCGGCAAAAACGAGTTGGGCATGCTTCGGAGCTTGCCTGCTTGCAGAGCGCGCTCGAAGCTCGGCTGGACACATTCTGGCATCGCAGGAAGGACGACATTTTGCAAATGGTTCTTCACGCCGCCATTCTTCACAGAGGCAGACGGCAAGCCCTCGGGCACGTCAATGAGGGCGCGGGTTTCGTGTGTTCCAATCTGGTAAAGAAGTACCGGAGGACCGTCCAAAAGCACGACATGACCGTGATAGGGATTGGGCAGCTCGGCGTCGATGAGCTCCAGCGCAAAGAACTTGGAGCGGACCTGCGGGGTATGCGGATGGTGTTGCTTGCGGAACTTGGATGCATAACCGTCGGCGACAAGGGTGATGTGTCCGAAGTACTGGAAACCTTTGGGTTAGCAGCAAGTCTAAATGCTATTTCAGCTGCAGGGGCGGTGTTGGACGTACAAAATCTTTCTCGCCCTTGGTCAGACACTCAACACCCAGCACCTGGCCTGTCCATCCATTTCGAATCACGTCCTTGGCCTCTGTCTCGACGACCGACACGTTTGGCTCCTTCATGGCAGCCTCCCGTAACCGCTGAATGAAGCGGCCGTGGTGGAAACCCCGCCCTTCTGGCTTTTTCGGCTTTTCGTCGACCTCCTGGCCGTTGCCTTGGTCCACTATGTTGTGCGGGTATGGAATATGCACCCTATCGCCGTGGTATATGACCTCGTATCCGTGGCATGGAATCGCGTCAATCTCGTCCATGCAGTCCTCGAGACCCAACTCCCGCAGCGCCTGCACACCACCAGGCTGCAATAACTCGCCGACGATGCGGTCAGGCATTTTGAGGCTCTTTTCGAGCAGGATTACACTGCGGCCCTGGCGCGCAAAGGCGACGGCAGCGGCGCTGCCCAAAACGCCGGCGCCAATGATGACGACGTCGGCATCGTGGTGAAGGACACGGCGTTCTTCCTTGGCGTCACGGAATTTGCGCTGGCCGTTGCTGGCGAAGGTTGACGAAGACGAGGACTCTGACGGAGAGGGCGAACCGTCGAGAATCAGTGGCATGGCGGTGGGGCGTTCGGCGCTCGTGTGCGAGGGTGGTGTGACGTTGGAGTGGCCGAGTTGGAGGTCCAGAAAGTTGATTGGACTTTGCGGCGGGCGCTGGTGTTGAAGCTGAGGGTTCGCCAGAGTCGAGGCCGCGCAGAGGACTCGAAGGAGCTTGACTTGAGCGAAGTAGGAGACGAAGTCTTCAGACACGGGATGTTGGCATAGGGTGAGGCTGCCAATAATAAGGTTGCGATTTGGTGGCGCACCAATTGGCTGTGCAAGGGGCTTCCTCAAGGCGGTCTAGCATTCGCGCTTTCACATGCGGCTACTCGGGCTTGCTGCCGTAAGTGGTTGCCTTGTTTTTCGCCCGCCAAATGTGCAGGGACCGGCCATGCTTTGTTGCTTTTGCCTGATGATGCGCCGTTAGGCCGTTGGACGATGAAATCACCACGACCACGTGCTTATCAGACCATAATGCGTCCATGTCAATGCTACAAGTCCACTCTTCTCCCAATCCAGCACTCTTATCGAAAAGGACATTACATTATAAAAAAAAATCTATATACCTACCACTGCTGAGGCCACAATAAAGTCAAACCGGCCGTACGAGCCTCAGGCGCTCGTCGACAATTCCAAGCCAAACCCCTGTCCCTCTTGCCGTCGTCCACAAGCGATATCAAACGCATCCAAGAAGCCACAAGAACCAATTGTTCTATACAAGTCTTGCTATCCCATTATAATGTTTGCCAAGCCATCGCATGTTGCCTTGTCACCCAGCAGAGTGACCACCTCATCACAACGCCCTTCCCACTGGTGCACCCCGTTTGCTATTCTTTGGCGAGAGTCTCGGGGGCATCATTCCTGGCGAAGGAGCCCTCGTCATTTCCGACAATCTTGACCCCTTAGCCACGCCAGTTCCGCTCGACAGGTCCAGCTTCTTGTCAAGGTTGGCATGGCTCTGATTGAAGTAAGCTTCGAAGAACTCGCTGAGTTGCGAGCCATCTGGGCTTCCAATCGGGAGAGATGTCTCGAGCGCGCTGGTGCTGAAACTGTAGCGACGGCTCTGGGCGCTGGTACTCCGGGATGAACACTCGTCCGTCATGGTTGTCGTGTGACCTGGGAATGGGAAGCCACGGTCGATGGTGCTGTCGGACAGGTTGCGCGAATGCCGAGAAGAAGTGCTGCTCTTATCACTCTCGGAGCTATAAAGGGACTGTCTCGTCATGTAGACGTTTGTTGGGAATGTGTAGTTGGGGATTTGAGGAATGGAGGGCTGTGTCTTGACTTCCGACTCTGTCGAATGACTTTAGCAACCATGGCAAATCTTGGGTCGCTCGAGAAGCTACTCACGAGTAGAGTACTTCTGCGAACCATGCGGCGATAGGGACCGAGACTCGTCTTGCGAGCGTTGCGGCACATAGTGGGAGATGATTTTCGACGGCGAAGGAGGCCAGTTGGTGGGAGACGCAGGGTCCGACATACTGCTCCCGCCAATGGTAAAGTCAACCGAAACAGCCATTGACTTTGTATTCAAGTCTGATTCGGATCGAAAGGGCGCCATTCGCGGTACCCGTTCCACAACCGGCTGGTTCGTAGGGTCGTGCATTTTGCGGACCGGAGCCAAGGGATCAGGAGACACTCTGAGGATAGAGCTCTGCTGTCCATTGCGGTTGGTCGCGGGATAAAAGGTGCTTTTGGGAGCGGCCGGCGATGGGGGCACATCCATGCTCATGTCGACTCCGCCATGGTTCTTCCTGCCATTGAGCTCCGCCTCGGACGGCTGCAACTTGAGCGACGATGATTTGTTCCGCAGAATTGAAGGCAAGCTCTTGCCCGAGTCATTCGTCTTAACCCGAGGCAGCTGCGTCACGCTGGCTGCAGGAGAAATGAGCTTCGGCGTGGAGCTGGTTCCAACCAGAGTGTTACCGCTGATGGAAGTGTTGCGCGAAGTACAGGTCGAGGTCGGGCGGGACTGGGACACTCCACCAAAATAGCCCGCTTCTAGTGCGCGGACGCCGAACAGATCCCCCTCGTCCTTGGTCCTTTGGGCGAACGCAAGACGGGGGTTGTCGAGACGCATTTTCTCCGATTTCTCAATCGACATCTTCTCCAACCTAGTCTCAACATTAGCTGGACACGACTTGAGCATAAATGCATAACAACTGACTTTGATCGAGTATACAGCATTTTGATGGCACCGACGACCAGAGTCGCTGCGATCAAAAGACCAAAGACGAAGCTATTTCGTGGGTCAGCTCGGTCAGAGGTAGTGAAGAACGGAAAATTGTTACGTGTATTTCCATGCTAAGCCAAGGCTGCTCCAGAAAGACATGATGAACAATGTGTCCGTAGGGCTGGAGAAGGGTACGACTTGGACTGCTGAATCACAAGCGAGTGACAGTATTGGAGGAAACAAGGCGATCGAAAAGAACAGTATCCAAAAGAGTGGCAGCAGCGGCAGAAACGAGACGCTCCGCGCGCGCGAAAGGAGGGTGGAGTAGCGGGAGGGAGGGAAGGACTCGAAAACTCGGCTCCAAGCGTCACGCTGGTGGGTGCGCTTTGTAGGAGAGTGACTCGAGGGCCAGCCGGCGCAAGTCCCCACAATGGCTTGAAGATAAACCGACTAATCGTCTCAAATGACCGTGGTCCAAGCTGAAACGGCTCTTCGGTCCCAGCCCGTTGCAACAAAAAGGTGAGCTAACAGAGGCACAGGAGAGTCGAAAGATTGACAGCAAAAGAGTGGTAAGTGGCTCATTGTGAAGTCTGAAGAGACGGACAGTGCCGCGGAGAAGGAGAAGAGGGCGATTGAACAAAGCCAAGATGGCCAAGATATATTCAGTGGCTTTGGTAGGAAAGAACATGCCTTGCGACTCGCGTGTTCTCCACGATGGTGGCGTCGACGAGCAGAAGTCTTCTTGCCAGAAGTGGCTGCCAAGGATGACGCGTGCCGTTCCGAGCTTTCAGGGAGGAAGACATGAAGGCTCACTTTGCACGTTTGGCAGCCGTAAATGGCTGTGGGCTAGGACAAGTCGAGGGCGTTTCGGCGCTTTAGCTCCATCGAAATCTGGGAGGTCTTGTTTGTGGACATTTGGATTAAGTCTGGTTCGTGGCTTGGAGGATGCGGATTTTGCCCTGCCTCATTCCAGATGTCGGTTAGATGGAAATGCGACGGCTTTGGACATACTATCGGGATATCGCTTGATGTGGGCGGCCTGGTAGTTTCATTGCTTGGCCATCATGGTGGTCTGTCAGAAGCTCGAGGGCGTTTGATGTTTGGAGTTGGCATCAAGAGGCGTTGACGAGATGTCGCTTGGTAGGGGAAACAGGAACAGGTTTAGCGCGAGGGCCCAATTCCGATCAAAATAGACGCCGTCGGCTGGACCTCCGCTGACACTGAACGCCTCCGCAGCCCTCACTTTGGCTCGCCGTCGCCCTGCTGGCTCTGGTCCATCTCCTCAGGGGGTGAGACGATGTCTGGCGAATTGAGAACCAAGCCATGGGGGGCATATTATTTAGCCCACCCTCCTCAGAAAGCTTAATCTCGCAGCGCCTCGCAGTCTCCGTCCTCGGCCTCTGCAACAAACACCAAAACAGAACACCTCTGAAGCGAACCGTATGTCTTTCACTAATCAGAGCACCCCTGCCCACCTGCTTGGAGCTCGCGCCCGGGCCGTTCGAGATGGCGCCGCCTTCCGGTTCTGTTCAAGACCACCATAGCCAGCCGCATTCGTCTCATGGGAATTCACGTTGCATGTGGAAGCGTGGCGAGCCGCGCGTTCGTCGTCGTCTTCTGCATCCCGCGTTGCACTTGTCGCACGCAACTTTCCACGTTGCGAAGCCGAGTTGCATTGTTTGCCAGATTGAGAAGACGTCTGGCTCGAACCATCACGAAATGCTCGGATCGGGGCTTGTCATTGGAGTCACAGCGTGAAACGACTCCAAAAGACTCGAAAGTTCCTTGCATTACTCGGGATTTCAAAATAGTGATGCAGCGGCCCGCCCTACCCATCCTGGCCACTGTCGAACTTTACCGCCTTTCGACACTGAAGCCCGGGAGTTCCGTTGAACTGGATTAGCAGCAGGCAAATGTCGTCACCAAACTGCAAAAGTATCCCATCGAAGCACTGCATCACGATAATGCGTTGTTCAACACGGCTTCCTTCGCAAACGAGCAAACTGAATATTTTTGGAACTTTCGCCAAGCGCCCAGCATGATTTGCGTAACAGAACGTGTGATTTTCAGGCACACGCCCTTCTGGCTTCGCAAGGCTGTTCAAGCTGGCAACCATTCTGTCTTGGAGCTCTTCCACGGCCTTGCTGAGCTTTGAATCTCACCAAACCGTCATTCGACTTTAGACCGTATTGCTTGGTCAGATTCTTGGAAAGGACCAATTTTTTTCGTCTGGGCAAAGCTGGGCAAGCACGGCATGAACATGTCTACAACTCAAAGCCTGCATGCGGCTTGTCATCACCAAAGACTGGCTCCGGAAAGTTTCACACCTGTGCGACATGGCTAATCCAAAAGGGAACACGATTACTACACACAAGGAGTATGGGCTGGAATCGGGACGCACAACGCCAAATATTTATATTGACATTACGTTGCTGGAGACGGCACGAAAATTTCTTTTGCTTTCAAGAGTCAAACTGTTATCGCTGCACGTCGCAAATCTGTGGAGCCTTGGGGTGGTCATCCTCTGCAACATGGTCTCCAAGAGATCAGTCGTCTCCGCAGCTGACGACAGAGGCAAGTGATGTGCGGCATCATGTGGATTGTCGCAGCCGGGGAAAAGAGTGCCGACGGGCCATTTGGACAGCGCGCAGCACCGGCTCCGCCATACCGCACGGGTTCGGTTGTCGTTTGGATTGCTGCTCGGCCGACGGCTGCGCCCGTGGTGGTGTGTGGTTGGCAGCCGCTCTGGCATAGCCGAATGTACAAGCCAGTGGCTTGACGCAATGAGCCTCACGGCTGTCAAGGCCCAGTAGCCGTCCCCACAGCATGCCTGCAAGCTCAGTCAGTCCTTTGAGGCGTGTATTTCTCACATCACCACAACTGACAAGCTTTTGTAGATCAAACGGCCCTTCATACTTATTCAAGCAGTCAAGCTTACAGTTGACGCCCCTTCTCTGCATTCCATAATACCGCCACGAATGTCAACAAATGCAAGTTATCCTCAACCATGCCACCGGAGAATTCGAGGGGCCGCTTGAAGACAGCAGTCGACTTCGGACCCTTGAAGGCGTGGAGAACTCCTTGAACCCCATCGACATGTGCATTGGGGCCACAAAAAGCCACCAGCTGTACCTTTACCCAATCACTTGGAAAAATAAGCGACGGTCAAACTAGATCCGGTCTGCCCTATGCATGCTGCAAGTTAGTTCCTTCTTCGAGCACACGCTTGCGCTGAGCTACTACTCGCATAACTCTTGGAAAGACCCTCTTGTGGCAAAGATGTACAACCTCAAAAAACCACCCGAACCTGCACCTGACGTGATCGCACTCTTCGTTTTCAGCCTGCGGAGCCGGCCAAGTGAGCCGCAGCTACATCCTTCAGGCTGCAAGATATGCTTAGAACACTGATGATTATCTAGTTTTTATAAATACTCGAAGAGATGTTTTTGTCCTTGTCTTTTCTGCCCCCAGCGTTGGTCGAATCTTAGCTTTCATTCTCTATATCCGGATTTCTGCAGTCTTTCAGCATAGTCACGTTTCATCGATCTTGATCAAAAGCCTTCCCGGACTATTCAACATGCATTTTGCTCGCCTTCTTGAAATGGCAATCATCTTTGCCGGAATATCACACTCTTCACTAACGAGAAGATTCAATGCTTTCAACTCTTCAACCATTTCAGTGGCAGACTTTGCCTCCAACGCGCTGAAAGTTGCAAAATCCAATATCCCCTCAACTGGGGAATGCACATTGGACAAACTTGTCGTCCGCAAGGAATGGTGAGTCGGATTCACAGCCCAGACTCCCCTGGATGCAAAAGTCTTTTGCAAACATGGGGCTAACATATATCAGGGGCGCTCTTTCAGCTGAACAACGCATCGATTACACCAACGCGGTCCTTTGTCTGCAGGGCAAAAAAGCAAAGACGCCTTCAGAACTTGTTCCAGGCGCGAAGTCACGCTTCGACGACTTTATCTCGACACATATTAACCACACTTTCACGAGCCACTACACGGTAAGTGCCGAAGCTCCCGCCTGGCAGGAGCACTGCATAATCTGACCACCCATCAACTAGGCCTCGTTCCTCCTCTGGCATCGCTGGTTCATCTGGGAGTACGAAAAGGCGCTCCGTGACGAGTGCGGGTACAAGGGTTACCAACCGTATGTACAACCTGCCTTGCCCCAGACCTAGCCTAACCCCACGCCTGGCGCGTCTGACACTCGCCACTGCTGATGCTCTCCACTGCCCCCTGCACCACTGCAGCATCTGCATCGCATCGTCTCGCGCAATTACTCAACCAGAGAGAGTCCTATAACGTCTGCAACGCTAACAAGGCTGCCCCCACAGATACTGGGACTGGGCCAAAACGGCCGAGACCGGCCTGGCCGTGTCGCCGCTCTTTGACGGCAGCGCGACATCGCTCAGCGGCAACGGCGAATACATCCCCTCGAATGGCACGCACATCGACATCAACGGTATCGACCTGCCCGACGGAACCGGCGGCGGATGCGTCAAGACGGGGCCCTTCAAAAACTACACGGTCAACATGGGACCGGTGGCGCTGTCGCTGCGGTCATCCAGTGAGAACGGGACGAGCATCGGCAGCACGGCGACGCAGTGGAATTGGAACCCGCGCTGCTTAAAGCGCGATCTCACCGACTACAGCGTGCAGCGCTTCGCCAACGAGACGAGCGTGCGCCGGCTCATTGCCGAGAGCAAGAACATGGAGCAGTTTGAGATGACGATGCAGGGCTATCCGGGGTCGGGCGAGTTGGGCGTCCATGGCGGTGGCCATTATGCTCTTGGTAAGTCCTGTCTATTTTCTCCTTGCTTTTCTGCTGTTTTCTTTTCCTCCGCTTCTTCTCTTCCGCATGCTGCCGCAGCTCGTGCATGAGGCGGCGGTACCTAGATACTTGGCTGCCTTGCAGTGGCGCAGCGGGGGCCGCGGCAGAGAACGGTGAGATGGGGTTGGGGATGAGAAACAGGCTGGTGCAAGAAAGCAATCACGCACGCGGTACAGCGTCAAAGTCGTGTACCCAAAGGACCCATACCAGTCCACGGGGACATGACATTGCAGCTGGAGTGTCACTGGCTGGCAGCTCTGACCATGCACTTGTCAACCACGACCACCACAGCCTCCGCCATCTCACCTCGCTCTCGCTTTCACAACGATCCCCAAACGCACCCACCTCATCAGTCTTGCTCCCTTCAGTTCTGCCAGACTCCCCCTACCACCACCACGCCCCCTTGCTCAAACCACCCGCAACTGACACACCCCCTCCAGGAGGCGACCCCGGCCGCGACTTCTTCGTATCACCCGGCGATCCTGCCTTCTACCTGCACCACGCCCAAGTAGACCGGACGTGGTGGATCTGGCAGCAGCAGGCGCCCTCGACGCGTTGCGGCGGCCCGACCGCCATCTGGGGCACGCGCACCTTCCTCAACGAGCCGCCCAGCGCCAACGCCACCTACGACGACGCCATGGACCTCGATTGGGCCGGTGCGCATTACGGCGAGGTGAGGAAGCTTGGGGACGTCATGAGCACGACTGAGGGTGGGTTTTGCTATGTGTATGAGTGAGTGAGAGGATGAGGGGCGGGGGTCAAGGGTGGACAGGGGAGTCGGGAGGAAATTTGAAAATTCGGAATCGTCGGTGGGCTGGCTTTCCTCTTCCTGTTTCGTTTTCGATATACTTAATACGACTGGCACTGGGCATGAGCGAGGCGTGGGAAAGGTTCAGGCGGCGTTTCCAACCCCTTTCATCCTAGAAAAAGGGGGAAGTTGTGCCAAGGTAATTGATTTCTGTGTGCTCTTGCTTTCTGCGTATTGGTATCCAGGTCTATGTTGAACGGGTATAAACGCATGCACCTACGAGACCGCCTGCCGGCATGCTTGCTACCTCTACCTCGCAATCCTCATCCAATCCCATCCGAAATGCCCATGCACGCACCCCCTAGCTATGCAAAGGAGAAAAGGGAAGAAAGAAAAGGGATCATGCCAGGTGCCAGCCGGCCATGCCAACCAACCCGAATAAGCGGGCAAGGAAACGAATGGAAAGAAGAGAGAAAGAAAGAACCTCAAAAGGCAGATGGTATAGAGCAGTTCTGTAAAAGAACCCCATTCAATGATGCCCGGCGTACCCCAAAATCCCAAATTTTCAACCGTGATGCCATCCACCGCTTGTCTCTCCCTCGTCATGCTGCCGGCCGTTTGCATCCCGTTCTCATGGATGTTGTGGATCCATTGCTTTTTCTCTCGTAACCCCTGTGCGCGGCCGTAGATATGCAACCAACCCGCTAATCAATCGACCAATCTATCATGACTTTTGGAAACGTCGTAGGCCTCAGCCGGGAAATTCGTCAAGCCTCAGGTATGTACGGTATCGATCCGAGTTCGTGAAGAAGGACCTAGCTATCCAATGATGATGGAAGCGAATTCTAGAATGCGTCCGTAGGCCAAGAGAACGCCTTACCCCCTAGCAAATGTGGTAAGAATCTACTTCCGCCGTCGTGAACTCGCCAAGAAGTCGTCGAGCCGGCTCCGATCCTTTGTTTGGATGTAGTACTTGCCGCCCTCGTTCGTCCAGCTGACGCTGTCGCTAAAGTATTCCCGTTCCACACTACGGAACAGGTTGATGCGGTCGTTGATGTTGAAGCTCTTGATTTCGTGGTCCGGATCGACAAACGGCTTCAGACTCACAATCTTCGCACCCTCTTTGAGATCCAGGAAGCGGTCAAGCAGCGCGCCGTTGAGTTTGGGCGAAAAGGCCTTGTTGTTCACGATGATAACGTCGGCGCGATTGAGCACTTGGCCAATCTCAGAGTTGTCGAGAAAATCGTCGGCGAGGAGGTGGATCTTGCCAAGTGAAATGTTCCATAGCCGGGCTCTTTGCGTGATTTCGCGCTTCTGCAGTGCCGCACAGTGGCTGGGGTTGGGCATGCTCTCGATGCCCCATGACTCGCAGCCCACCTCCAGAGCCGCTTGCAGCGCCACATTGCCCACGCCTGAGCCAAGGTCGACAAACACTTGGTCCGACTTGAGGCGTGTTTCCTGGAAAATACGGTGGACAAAGCGCGGAAGCAGCTCGCCGTAGACGTTGTTGGAGCCTGCTTCATAGCGGCGCAAGGACGAGACGCGCGGAGAGACGGTGCGGGCGTAAGTCTGGGATAGGATGTATTCCGTGAGAGGGAGGGGCATGGATTGCATTTCGTCTATGGCCTTGTTGGCTTTTCCAGACGCCATGGCATCGGAGACAAGTTGGTTGAATTCTTTTAATACATCCTTGAACGAGGTGAAGGACTGCTGTTGGATGGCTCGCTTGAGGCGGCGCGGAATCCCAGTGCCGTCGTCGAGCAGCACCTCAGCTTCATGCGGAAAGTAGTATTTGCAAATGGTTTCGACCGATTGGATTATGTCTTCGAGAGGCTTGTAGCCCTCGTTGTCGCGTGGATAGACGAGGGAAAACCTGCCGGAAAATTAGCATCGCACACGCATGCTCAGCGACATTAGGCGTACCGTTCACGCTGCGCCCTGCTCGGGTACTGCAGCTCCACGGTCGGTATCTCGTTCAAGCCTTCAAAGGCAGGCTTGAAATCCTTCTTCAGATCGAAGCCTGACACATCCTTGTCTTTCCAATCCTCGCGGGACACCAGATCCGCGCCGTGTAGGAACTTGAGCTGCACAGGAGCGTCTTGTCCGCTGTCTTTCAGCCGTATCCGTCGCATGACATCGGGCTCGAGACTATCGCTGCCCCGGACTCTCTTGCGCGGCGTCAGGCGCTCGTCCTCGCTCCCTTCGCTGCTGTCTCCCCAACTCATGGGCGTCGCAGGCGTAGGTGCTTTGCGCTTCGTAAGAGTCCGCCTTTTGCCATCATTGGAGAGACTTGCCACAGGCGCATTCCTTCGGGCGGGTGAGCTAACGGAGCGGGTGGTGTTGTTTGGAAGCCTACTTGCGGGTGTAGGCAGTTTGGGACGCGGTCGCGAGGCAGGCTGAGGTGAGGCGGGCGAGTTGGAGGAGGAGGATCGCTTGACTGGGGCGAGAGTTTTGACGACGCGTGTGGTCGGCTTTTTGCTGAAGTCGATGTTCATGGCGGGCTAAACTAGGCTGGTGAAGAAACCCAGAAGCCTGGTTGGCCCAGGTCCTCGCGGGAAGCTCGTGTGAGGGCGGGGGACGAGCCGAGTCTATTTTTTGTTTTCCCTGGGCAGAAAAGTGAGATAAAAGAATGTCTGTGGTGGAGCAAAGGAGCGCGGAGCGGGAGGGACGTGGTTTGGCTGAGCGACGAGAGAGAACAAGTGCCTAGGGTGGTACATGGGTAGAGACGAGAAAAGCGAAGGGAAGCGCGAGTCGAGTGAGTAAGCATACAGCGCAGGGCAGCATGTCGACGCGCACATGGTCGGATCCGATCGCCACCCACCCCACGGCAGCCCTACCGACGGAGCCACCCACAGCCAGCCAGCCAGCCAGCATTTGACTTCGGTAGCCATTGGTCCCTGATTTCCACCCAATGCCTGTCAACTGCGACATGGATGAAAACATCAAACACCATCTCTCGCTTTGTTTGTCGTGTTTCGGCCGCCAGCCCGAGGACAACGTGAATCATGCGTGCGCATTACCATGGGACTTGATTTTTGCTACCTAAAGCACTTCTCATCTATCGAAAAGCAAAGAGTCAACTCGTCCACGCCCTACATCCACGCGTCGACTCCACCGCCCTGACCTCTTCCGCCCACGTGAACTTTTTTTGTCCAAAAGAAAAACCAGATGACGTCAAGCACATTTGCTGTCGGGCGTGCGCTCAAGCCATCACGAACCGGGGAACCGTCTGTCATATCGTTGGAGGGGAGAATTGAAAACTGCTCATCTCAGACCAGCCCAAAACCTTTTGGAATTTTTGCTCATCATCGTCAGCTGCGTCGCATTGCCATGCTTGAAGAAGCACTCTACGCCATTCACTGATGGGTATGCCGTGTGCGCACCATTGTGAATGTACGCAAAGTTGCTTATTTCTGGAGAAAAAGAGCTGGAAAGGACCCCTCTACTGCTGAGAGCAACCACTGCAGGCTGAAAAGAAGATGAAAAGTCCGTCGCGAACCAGAAATACACCAATGCTTCGTTCAAATCCACCCCTGCGGTCCGCATCTCTCGACATTGTCGTACGTTGGGGTATGTTGGGAGTCTAAGGCGTGTCAAGGTCGTCGATCTGCTCTTTAAGAGGCCATGGCGCGAGAGCCACCCCTGCGGTTGTTCTTCTTGTTGGACGGGACGGTGGACCACCCGTCATCGTCCTTTGCTTCAGCCGCCGGAGCAGCATCGGCACGCCTCCAGGACTGCTCTTGCGGCTTTGCTTCCTTGGGAGCCTCGCTGGGCTTCGAAGCCTTGTCGTCAACAGCATCGCCGTTGGTCTTCTCCTCGTCACCCTCGGCCGTGTCCTCCATGCGTTGCAGGATTTCGTAATTCCGACCAGGGGCGGGGCTGTCGGCACCATTCTCCTTCTCATCCTCCTTCTTGTTGCTCTGACCCGACGCAGACCTTTCGGTCTTTTCGGTCTTTTCGGTTTTCTCAGTCTTTTCAGTCTTGGGGGCAGCCGCTTCTTGCTTGCGCTTTTCCTCGCGAGCCTTGTCGTCGGCCTCCTTCTTCTGGCGAATTGCGAGCTGTCTCCTCTCCTCAATCTCCCGTTCCTTAGCAGCGGTGTCGATTGGGCGCGCAGCGCCGAACGGGCTAGCCTTGGAGTCGCCCGAAGCGGAAGTGGGGGCAGCAGGGGTCTCGGAAACGGTGCGTTTTTGAAGGTTCAATTTGGGACGGGAAGCGAGAGCCGCAGGCTTTGCCACGGGCGAAGACGGGCTGCTGACCTCGGGAGTAGCGGGCTCGGGAGATTTTGCGGCGGCCGAGTCTGGCTTCATCTTTGAACGCCAGGAGTCGTCAAGGTCGGCAGCAGTCGGCTGCCTCTCAACAGGCGGCCTGCCCTCGGAGAAGTCGCGGCGCGGCCTGGAGTTGGAGCGAGCCTCGCCCCAGTTGGGGGACATCTTGCGCTCACGGGGCTCACGGGACTCACGAGTCTCACGAGGAGGGCCAGCGGAGGGGGTCGGAGAGGCCAGAGGTCCCTTGCGCTCCCAGTTGCCAAAGTCGCGGACGCGACCGTCGCTTTCGAATGGGCGGCGACGTTCACCACCACGGTCACTGCCAGCGTCAGACTCAGGACCGCCGAAGCCACGGTTGAAGCCGCTGCCAGCGCTGCGGCGTTGACCCTCCGCGGGCGGAAGAGGGCCCTTGCGGGTCCAATCATCGAAGACGCGAGTCTCAACACGGTCCTTGGCTGCACTACTGTTTAGACAAAGTCCACTGAGGTATATCAAGGGAATTCAAGAAAACTTACGCGGCTCAGCAACGCTGACCTTGATGTTCCTTCCTTGGAATTGGGTACCGCTGAGGGACAGGGCCTTCTTCAAGCCGTCCAAGGTTCCAAATTCAACGTAACCGAAGCCCTTGGGCCGGTGGTCAAGCTTGTCCTCAACAATGCGAACGTTGGTGACGTCGCAACCATCGAAAAAATCTTGAATATCACCCTCCGTCGCGTCGTAGGACAAGTTTCCGAGATGGGCGGTGTAGGGAGGCTTCGACGGGAGCGGGAGTTCTTCACGAACAGCGAAACCGCGGTCGGCAGCACGGTCTTGAGGCGGTTAGCACTTGAGAGAGCGAGTTGGAGGAGGTATGTCGTACCAATAGAGCTCATGCCGCCCATGCCGCCTCCAGAGGAACCAAAGGTAGGTCTCGAGCTTCCATAGCCGGTGCTGGGGCCTGTGCGAAATGATGTCAGATGTTGCGCTGCGGGGTTGGGTGGGCAAGTCAAGGGTGATGAAGTGACGGACCACCTGGGCTTGTTAGTTTCTTGTGCGAACCCACATGTACGTGGTGTCATGTGTACTTACTAGTGACGGGCAGGTCTTCCATCTCGTCGGCCCAAGAGCCCAGAGCTGGCGCGACATGTTAGCCTCGACTGGAATCCAGGAAGTTTCAACGGTTGCGGCGTACACTGATCGCCCAGGAAGTCCCCCAGGGACATCTTCTGGATCTTTTGCTTCGGGGGAGCTGTGATAAAGGCTGTTAGCATCCATTATGGGAGCCAGTGTGCGCAGCGACGGCGCTGGTTCGATGCGCGAAACGCGGTCGTCGGTAACGGGCGAATTCGGCACAGTGGAAATACGCACCCATGATGTCGGTTGTCAGTCAACGCGCAGGATCAAGAGAGCGCGTTGGCTGTGGTGGATGTGAGGACTGCGGGCGCCCTTAGAAACAAGACTGCTGTGGGTGGGGGTCTGGATCGGGACTTGTGTCGTTGCGTGAACGGTTGTGGGTAGTGGATCTCGTAGGCTGAAGTTGAGGGAAAATCGCAAGTTTCCTGTCACGTGCGCCCGTCGGCCCGGGTCAAAGCTTCAACGTCGCATTCCATCGTCAGGTCCGCCTCAGTTGGCCTCTTTTCCTGCACCTGCAACCACCCCCTCCGACTCTCCTTTGGACCTCGCTCGCCAAAATGGAGCCACAGGCCCGCGCGACCGAGCCTCCGCGCCATCAGGACTGGCGCTCCATTGTCGCCTCGGCTCTCAAAGTGGGACTCTTTACTGGTGAGTTCTCAACAATTTGTTGCTCTCCTCACGTGTATACGAGTACTTCCACCGTGTTCTCATTTCAGCCGCCTCAACCTTGTCAGCTTCG
The DNA here is from genome assembly GCA_038380885.1 of Phyllosticta citrichinensis. Lineage (NCBI taxonomy): Eukaryota > Fungi > Ascomycota > Dothideomycetes > Botryosphaeriales > Phyllostictaceae > Phyllosticta > Phyllosticta citrichinensis. The sequence continues at coordinate 1,146,578 of JBBWUH010000003.1, read as the reverse complement.
GTGCATGTATGCGCGATGATTTCATGTGTCGCGTCTGATTTGCAGAAAGAGCTTGAGACTTGCATGCGTGCATTTGGTTCCATGACCTTGGGCCAAACGCTTTGCCTGGATCGCTTGCTGGGTTTTATATCGACCTCCCACTCTCTCTTTAGGAAAGGCAGCCTTTGTGTCAAACCGCACAAACACACTTTAATGGAGGCTTCGATATATGCACATGGGATGAATTGGCTATTCGCTGGCTGCATGTCTGCTAGTGGCGCAAGCTTGCAGGCATGTCCATGAATCTCAACGGTCTTCTAACTGTTGGCAGGTGGTGCTGGCATATTTGTCGGAGGCATCCAAGGAATCCTCTATTCCGATGCACCAACGTTGTTCGCGGCTTTTTCCACGTTGCAATGGTTGACGGCAGGAACCACTTACTGGGGTGGGTTTACCCACCACGTGTGTAGCTATGACCGTCTAACCGAGAGCAGCGGCACGGAACGTCTATCTCAACCGACATGGGCTCTTAGCCAAGCCTCAAAAAGAACTCTTTGGTCTTGACGTGAACGGAGTCGACACATTCTCAGCGAGTGAGCGGAAGACGGCCAGCGCGATCGGCGGTGCCGTTTCTGGAGCGGTAACTGCTGCTGCAACACGTCAGTCCCATGTCCCCTATTGTGCTTGGTCTTCTGTCCTTACTGGTCTTAGGCGGCAAACGCAATATCCTACCTGGAATGATCATGTTCTCCTTGCTTGGATACACCGGACAGGCCTTCGTCAACCGACGGGAAGCCCAGTATGACGCCGACGAAGTTGCGGACAGCGACTCGAACCAAAAGTCGTTTTGGCAACGACTGGCATCCTCCAAATTCAGTCCCGTCAAGATCATGACTGATGCAGAATACGAAGACCTGCTCAAAGAAAAACTCCTTCGCGTTGAGACAGAGATCGCCTTGATCGATGACCACATAGCTCATCTCAAGCAAATGCAGAGCCCGAACGTAAATGAAAAGAAGGAAAATTGATGTGCCGAACACAAGGGTTTTCGGACAAGCCCACTCTTGGATGCAGCAAGGTCGCCAAAGGAGCGTCGAGCTTCAGCTGGTCAATCCATCTCCGAAGCTTCAATGCCTACTCTTGTGCCGTCACTCCGCGAAGGCGGCTCCTAGTCGACAGGTGGTGATGCAGCTGACTGGCGAAGCCATGACCAGCACGCAGGAAGAAAGCAAGTTTAGCCCAATGGCCCGGCGCGGCGGATAATGGGAAGGACCACTTCATCCTCCGTGGTAACGAGGATATTTGCGGACAGGCTGTCTACATGAGCAGCGACCAGCAAGTGACTTCTATGAACAGCAAGTCTGAGCGACACTGGTCCGTCACGTCGGCCACGGCCAGCATTGTGATGTGCCTCAGACGTCGGTGCTATGTTTGGTTGTTTGGGGATCCGACAGCTGGACTGATCAGCTTCGCCCGTGGCTGCGAAAGCACAGCTTCTTGACGGGACGGGACAGGCGACCTGCGGCTGAAGAGCAGTCGGTGGCTGTTCCCATGATAGAATCGGTTCGGCTGGCTGGAGATCATCCGCTCTTGTTTCATCGACGCAACCTGGCAATATGACGCCTTCTCCAGCTCGAACCTTACAAGCACCGACACGGGATCCCGACACAATATGTAGCGCCTCAACGCTCGGTGCGAAACAATGGTCCGATGGACTCGGGACAATCGCCTCTTCTCAACTATCCTTAGAAACAAGACAGGGGAACACTGTCAACGTTCGCACTCAGCCTCTCAGCCAGCCTTGCCAAGCGCGATTAAATGAATTTGCCCATGGCATATATGGGTGGTTGGAACGCTGGGAAAGTCCTCGCAGGGCACTGGACGCCTTTCACAGCCTTCCAAGACGGACCAAGAAGCTTCAATGATAAGCGTCTGACACCAAACGGGTGGCGATGTGCTTGCCGCTCCTGTGCAACGTCACCATGGCGCATGTGCAAGAGCATTTGAATCCTAGAGGAGTGCGCGGGCCATACCTTAATGTAAGGGACACGTTTGAATGATCAGCAAGATCAGCAAGCGGAGATGCAGAGGCACGACTGAGCCAGTCGAGAGCGGGCGTGAAGAGGGGAGAGCGAAAAGATGGGGTGGCGGCGGCGGCGGTGGTGGTGGTGGTGATGCAGCACAGGCCAGGCCAGCACAGCACCCAGCGGGAGATTCACATCGGACCGGAGCGCGGAGGTCGGTGCAGAGCGAGTGGCTGAGGTGGGAACCAGCGGCATCCTTGGAGCTTGGCTTCCTCTCCCCGCGTCTGCCCGCTCCGCCGGCGTCAGCCCTGCTGGCTCGCCAAAGCACCACAATCCATCCCAAGTCCCGGCACGCACGGCTTCCTGCTTCCTGTCACTTAGCTGGCCGTTGAACCTCAACCTCAATCCAGCGTTGCGCCTGTTCGTCCCGCTCGTCGTCACTCTCCTGTTTGCCTGTCCTGTCGCCGTGGCCACATCATCCGCCTGTCAGTTCATCGAGTCATTCCATCACCGCCATCTATGTCTTGTCCAGTCGGTGAGCGCCTTCCTGGACATCGGTTCCCTTCTGAACGCTTTTGGCTGCGGTCCCGACGCAACAAGTAGCTTGTTTGCCATCCTTTGCAGCATGTCGGTCAGATCCCAGCAGCCATGTCCCTGGTCATTTTCACCGGTCCTACCGATTCGGGGGGCTGAACTGGACCGTTTTGGGCCTAATTCTTCTTTTCTCGGTAATAAGATCGAGATATATCTGCAAAGCTGCCAAAACCAGGAACAGCCTTTCCCGCTAGCCCGGCTCCCCTCGAGGGTCCGAGCGTCCCTTTGTAAACAGCTCCCATGCTAGACTGCTTTACCAAGTGTCGAGCGACGTCCTACGAGACCCTAGCTTGGGTCCGTGCAAGATGACTGCATGACTTCGATGTGGATCCCTGTGTGTGGCATCATCGTCTCTGTGAAGTTCCAGCCCCGTTGGGTTCAGCGTCGTCAGCCCCTGTAGGAAGCTTGGACGTGTCGACTCAAATGGGCAGTGTTTTCTGACCCATCTGACCTCTTGTCCTCTTCTTCCCTCAGAGACCCAATTATTCCCCCCATCAGACCTTCTCCTACATGCTTCACGTCCTCCCTCCCGAGGTGCTCCAATGAACCACCACCACCCCAAAATGGATCGTGGACACTTTTCCATAAACCCTACTTCCCCGACAGACAGCATTGCTGATACTCTTGGATTCAACCGGTCAAGCAGAGTCCTTTCTCTGGGGTCAAAGCACAGCTCCCTTCAGTCAAAGGTGGAGCCATCAGCATCCAAACATGATTCTTTTGGTCCGAGATACGAGTTCATCAATCCATCAGCGTCCGGTAGTACAAACGAGCTCATAGCGAACCCACCTCCGGTACCTCAGATACCCTCTCGCTTCGTCCCGATCCCGGCCCATGATGAGAGATACCACTACGACGATGAGGCACCTACGCCAGAGCCAGACGAGAAATTGCACAAGGCCAGGGCAGGAGCGGGAACGCCCCAACACCCACAGATCCAAATGTCTCTGGTACGCGAGTGCTTTTTCGTAGCCACGGTTGCAGCGGCACATCTCATGATTCAAGCAGCCTTGGGCCTTGCATTGGCTCCAATCGATGTCATCGGCCAGGATATGCGAACCCATAATCCAGGGGAGCTCTCGTGGTTCATCGCCGCCTACTCTTTGACAGTCGGAACCTTCATTCTCATATTCGGACGAGCCGGGGATATATTTGGCCACAAGCAAGTTTACGCGCTCGGGTACGTGTGGCTTTCGACCTGGAGTGCTTTGGCTGGGTTCGCTGGGTACACGCACAACCAGATCTTCTTCGACATAACCAGGGCAATGCAGGGCGTCGGTTGCGCCGCTCTGTACCCCACCGGCATCGCCCTCTTTGGGAGGACCTACCCGCCAGGTATGCGCAAGAACATTGTCTTCAGCATTTTTGGCGCCATGGCCCCAATCGGATTCGTCATTGGCGCCACCTTTGGCAGCATATTTGGTCAACTTCTGTGGTGGCCGTGGGCCTTTTGGGGTTATTCCATCGCTGCACTGGGCCTTGCTTGCTCGGTCGTGATTGTGGTGCCAAAGGCTCTCAGTGAGGTCCCACCTAATCGTGGTTTCGACACGATGGGGGCGCTCACGAGCGTCATTGGCATGATTCTCATCAACGTCGCCTTTAACAACGGACCTCTGTTCGGATGGAGTACCCCAAACGTCTACTTCATTCTCATCATCGGAGTGCTCTTTCTCCTCTTCTTTGGATGGGTTGAGGCGCGGGCCGAAAATCCTCTGATTCCTAAATCTGCCATCAACTCCACCACAATCTTCATCTTGTCGCTCCTCACACTCGGATGGGGCAGTTTCGGCATTTGGGTTTACTACACCTGGCGATTCTTGACGCTTTTGCGACATCAGACTCCGTTGTCGATCTCCGCAGAGTTTGCCCCAGTCGTTGTCGCGACACTCTTTGCTTCTGGACTTACGGGATTCCTGCTCTCTCACACTCCGGTCAGCTTCGTTATGGTGCTCTCGTGCCTCGGATTTTTCCTTGGAAATCTGCTCGTGGCGCTCATGCCAGTCAACCAAACCTACTGGACTCAAACCTTCCTCAGCATCGTCATCATGCCATTCGGCATGGACATGTCCTTCCCGGCGTCGTCTGTCATTCTGTCGAACCACATGCCGATGGAGCACCAAGGCTTGGCGGCAGCATTAGTGACGACTGTAATGAACTACTCGATCAGCATCACTCTTGGCTTTGCAGCGCTGGCCGAGGTCAACGGAGACAGAGGGCCCGACGGCCAACTTGATTTGTTCCAGGGCTTCCGGGATGCCTACTACGTCGGTGTGGGCTGTGCCGGGCTGGCAGTCTTCCTTTCCATAATATTCTTCATCAAGAGTATGATCAAAGACGGATGGAAGGTTACGGATCCGGGCCATTAGTTCTCAGAACTCAAGCATCCCTCACACGAGAAGGCCAGCCTCACTGACGGTCGATTGTACGAATAAACAGGGCAACACGACACATGTAGACGGCTTGGGCGGGGCGTGAGTGGAACTATCCAAAAGGCGAGGCGCTGGGAGTTTTGCATATGCCACTTTTCTTCCTCTTCCCTCTCGAGCGTGTACAGAGCTGCATGCGGTCCACACATCAGCGATATTTGTTCTTCAAAGAGCAATGAAGGCGAGGATCGAGGCGGGATAACCCACTGGTAATACAGATTGTCCGCCGCTATTTTTTCGCACTGGTCGGCGTTATCTCTATACCTACTTCCATTAGTCTTCTTAATGCTATTTGATAATGACTGCAAAGCTCGTCGCAATCTCCGCTCAAACTGTGACTTTCTCAAGGCGTCTTTGTTCTCAGAATTTTCGTTAATTGGTGTTCCCCCTGACCGCCGACCTTTCTTTAGAAATTACTATTTGCAGTCTAGCGCCTCCTTACGGCGTCCACAATTGCTAGCGCCTCCCTCATACCACAGCAGACAACTTTGGTTCAACTCTTCATTCTCATCATATGATTGTTGATTTCTCGCTGCTCTGCGGCAGCTATGATGATCACACCAATGCCTCTCTTTTTAATTGCAAATCGATGCTCACAAAAACGTCTTTCTGCTCTGCGGCGATTGCACTGCTGTGTTGGACAGCTATTCGCAGCCACCATGAGCCATCCTCATCCTACGCAACCACAAAATACAATGTCGTTTCGCCATGCAACATGCGACCAAACTCTCCGAAGCTAAGGACTCTTTATTTTACGGGGACGCAGGCACCTTTTTCTCAAGGGCCTCTCCTAACCTCCCCACGCACAAACGAACCCTTCGAAATGTCCCCAACGACAGCGACCAGCGACTTCAACAGCAACCGCTGGTACCAGATACTTCTCAGCAATGAAACCCTCGCTTTTACCGGAACACCCTTGTGGGATGGGATGAGCTACGGATCGATGATGACCAACGTCCAAAACCGTACCGAATTCGAGCAGCAATGGCAAGTCTACCCATTCAACAGCACATTCTTCGTCCTGCGGACACGGGCATCCGGCCCCAATAACTACCTGCGCGTCATGTTGTCCGTCGACAGCGAAGGACTGCCAATCCCGAAGCCGCGCTTGGTCAACCCGATGCTGCCGGACGTATCCTGGCTGTGGGCCATGGGGAAATGGGCCGACGGCTCGTTCTACCTCTGGAACGCCGGAAATGGAACCAACTGGCACTTGAATACGACCGTTCTGCCATCGGGCCACACGGAGATGGTCTCGCTCAATCCGCAGCCGAAGCAGGGGCAGGCCTTTACTTTTAAGGAGTTGGGCGAAATCAACAATCAGACGTTTTCCACCATCAATGTAAGAGACGAAGATCTAGTTCTCAGCTGAGAGAGCGAGAGGTGGGGGAGATTAACACGCACTGTGTACCTAGATTCCTCCGTCGCTGGCCAGAGCAACGTCGTCAACGGCACCCGGCGCGTCTTCCTCGTCCCCCACACCCACAAGCCCGGCCAGCAAAGACTCATCCGGTGCATCAAATCGACAAGTGACATCTTCCGATTCCGGTAGCGGCCTCTCCACCGGCGTCAAAGCCGCAATCGGAGTCTGCGCCGCGGTGTCTGTCGTCGTCATCTTTGCGCTTATGCTCTTCTGGGTGCGGAGATGCAGGCGGAGACGGCAGAATAGAGCGGCGCTCGAAGTCTTGAAAGTGCATCCGCAAGACCTTGCGCATGAGCGCGCGGGACCGATGGAGCTGGCTGCGGAGACGAAGCCTTCAGAGGTGGATGGAGTTGCAAAGTATGAGATGGACGGGGTCGTAAACTATGAGATGGGTGGTGTTGAGAAGTACGAGATAAGAGACGGCATACGGTAAAGGCCTGTTCATGGGTGTAGTGACGGCGAGGTTCGTTGGTGTCTGATTTTGGGGATTTGCGGTGGGCGGTATGGCGTTTTCTCAGCGTTACCTTTGTTAGTCTTGATATCCATTGTATTTGAGCATGTGGGTGACAGGTTCCCCTATCCTGAGGATTGAAAGATTACAGCATGGTGGCGTTGGTGGTGCTGAATCAGTTCGTCGGGGTCGCCGACTTGGCTGCTGCTTAACTTTCGAGCACTTGTCATTCCAAAGATTCCATCATCGACCATCCCCTGCGATACCAACAGACCGAAGATAATTCCTTCAGGCATGGGCGTGTTTGAACCTCGGGAGTCGTGGCGGGAAGACCGGTGAGAGAACAAGGGGCTGGGTGGCTGTGTGAAGCATCAACCCCGTTAAAGTTCATCCGAAGGACTGGTCTGAAGGAGCGAGGGTGTACATATCCATGCTCTGCCGCCGTAGCCGTCTGGAAGAGCAGCATCAGATGTGGTGTTGTTCGCAGGGTGTTTGTCTGGACCCTAGGAGTGGACACAGTGGAGGCCATCGGCACTACGTCAGTGGTCCCTGCGTCCGTGCGATCGCTGGCGCGCTAGGGCCGTTGGGCAACGGAAGCGAGAACCTCCAGGGGCAACCAAACGTCGTCCTCTCTCCACACCACAGCTCTCGCGACAATGGCAAGGTGGCCTCGACGATTCTCCAAACACTTGTGGTTTTGCCATGACGACCTTATCGGCTCACACGCAAGCGTTACTCTTGTCGATTTCTTGTTTCAGCGCCCCTTCGACGTCACTGCCCTGCCCCACAGCAAGCTGACTTTTGCTCGCTGTCTCGTCATCATTCAATGCACGTCGCGGCTTTGGACTTCTTCGGATTTTCGGGATCGATCCGAACGTGCATCAAAGGATAGGATTGAAGCCGTGAGAAGACATGATTTCGCCAAGCTTTGGTGATCTGACGGCAACTCAACACCATTCTCTGGATCAAAAAGGCACGAACGGTTATCTTCAACCGCAACGGCTTATGGCAGTGGCTTAATGAATTCCATTACCATGGACAGTGACATGTGGTTGACCCTTGTCCTTGGTCGTTCGGTGCAATCCGAACTTCCCGCAACACTTTCAATCTAGCTTTACCCTTCACGGTATTCTTGTTGCGAATTTGTGACCGGTTGACAGCTCATGAATTGCTAACATGCTCTCCGCTTTACGGATACGCGGTACCTTTCTTCAAAACCCTATTGAAAGCCACAAAGCCTCTTACCAACCCAATCAAACGTCAGTTCCGGTGGCTCAGCGTCGAGTCAGGCGTTTTCTAAGACGACCACAGCTGAGCATCATACACGCAATCGGATGTCAACATCCGTGTCGAGCGAAACTTCTCCGATTTCCGAGGTGTTCGTTTCATCCTGCTGGCCACATCAACATTGGATTGCGGGGCACACCGCAATGTGTCGTTTATCTGCCCCGAAACGCCATCGTGGCCCGCAGAGAGCATTGTGGGTACAGCCGTGTCGGGCAACCTGCGGGTTTATTTACGTCTCCCTTCGGTCGGGTACGGGCCGATCCTGCACGGCTGATCAACATGAGATGAGCCCAAGGCGCAACGGGAATATGATCTTGTGCGTGTATTGTGTTTTCCAATCTCTCGCCCAGGTCGCAGCAAGCAGACATTGTCCTCGCAATCTTGCCTTGTTCCGGGTAAGAATTCGAGTTTGTCCAGGGTGCGCCCTAAAGATAACCTCCAGTTGACAAACCCCGCCTCCTGCCGGTCCCGCATCATTAATCGCGCGACTGAGCATTCGCCAGTGCCGTGGAGAGGTCTCTAATAATTCAGAACGCGATTTTGACGACGCAGTGTCCAGCCTCATCACAGACCCACTTCATCAACCCCGAATTCGATCCGAAACTCACCCCCTTTTGTTAACTTTCGTCATCAACACCATCTGGAAATAAGTCTACGTGCTCCCCTGGTAATGTCCGGACTCGACATATATTGACTCTGCCTTGCTGTGTCTTCCAAAGTAACCACGACGCCTGAGCTCCAGGAAGCATCCAACACTTGTCCATAAGATTTTTACTGTATTCATAAAACACCATTCTTGCCGAGCTTCTCAGCACTCTTTGAAAGATATCCTTGTCAATTGAACTTGCTGTCTTTTTAGTTCCATCATCTACACGTATTTCGCCATGGGATCTATCGGAAACGCTGCGTCAGTCAAGACTGGTGGACTGTCCCCATTCACTGAAAAGACACTCACTCGTCGAGTGGACGACATTGCCAATTCTGACCCAGGTCGGACTTGGGTGACTGTCCCCTTGACCAACGACGTCTATGGGGAGTGGAAGGATATCACATTTGGAGAACTTCGCCAAGCCATTGATGGATTGGCACGTTGGATAGAGGAAAAAATTGGGGTTGGAAAAGACAGGGACACTGTTGCTTATCTCGGGTAAGATTCCTTCAAGTCACTGAAGGAAGCGTACTGACGGCATCCAGTATCAACGATGTCCGCTACACGGTCGTGATCTTGGCTATGATGAAGACCAACCGCAAGGTAAGACTTCTTTGGCATTTTGGCCGGGGCTCGGTAGCTGTTATCTCTGTTGATAGCCGCTGGGATGATATCGACAGGAAGCTAACAATGATTGTAGGCCCTGCTCCCCTCCCTCCGCAACTCGGATGACGGCCAAGCAAACCTCGTGGCTCGGACGGGGACCAAAGAATACTTCTATTCTGAAGGAGTCGAGAAGCATCTCAATGCGTTCACTTCCAGCACGGAATTGCGGGGTTTCCAAATTCCTTCCTTCGAGGAGATGGTCGCTGAGGGTGCCAAGGGGCTGTACCCGACCCGTGAAGAGGAAAAGAAATCACCAGAAAAGGAGTTTGAGCAAGTCCTGGTCTTGCACACCTCGGGAAGCACTGGACTGCCAAAGCCGATTTTCGTAACGAATGGCTGGCTATCGACTCTTGATCACCAAAAGTACATGCCAGCTCCTCCCAGCCGTCGCAACGCCATTGCTACTAAAATGTGCGACGACAAAACCCTGCTGACCTTACTTCCTTTCTTCCACACCATGTAGGCAAACTCTTCGCTGTATAAATGAAGACATAAACTAACAGTCATATCAGGGGAATCATGACCATTGTTCGCTCCATCTACTCTGGTCCCTTAATTTTGCCACCTCCAGGGAGAATGCCCAACGCCGAACTGGCGACGGATATCTTGCAGCATAAGAAGCCGTGGTCGGCCCTTTTCACTCCTTCGATACTGGAAGACATGAGCGAGAGCGAGAGGAGCCTCAATGCTCTCGCCACTACTGAATACATCTTTTTCGCTGGTGCGCCCTTGGCAAAGGAAGCAGGCGACAGAATCATCAAGAACACGAACCTAGTTTCCATCATCGGTTCAACGGAAGCTTGCTTTACGGCAACCTTGCACCATCAGGACCCCATCAATGACTGGCAATACTTTGACTGGTCACCTCACTCGGGTATTGTCATGGAAGACGCTGGTCAAGGCGAGGGGTTGCACGAGTGTGTCATCAAACGCATCTCTCACCCAAGCTACCTCGGTATCTTCTATACATTTCCTGAGATTGAGGAATGGAGAACAAAGGACCTTTTCGAAGCCCACCCCACCAAACCAGGCCTGTGGAAGTACAAGGGGCGTAAGGACGATGTCCTGGTTCTGAGCAACGGTGAGAAGTTCAATCCAGTCACCTATGAAAAGACGGTCGAGGAGCATCCCGACATTCGTGGCGCGCTTGTTGTGGGCCAGGGGCGCTTCCAGCCTGCCCTTCTCGTCGAACCGGATTGGAACAGAGTGGGTGCCCGCGATCTGACTGCTTTCCTGGATAGCGTCTGGTCTGTCATTGAGAAGGCCAACAAGGATGCTCCTTCACACGCCCAAGTTTGGAAGAATAAAATTGCCTTTACCAAGAAAGAGAAGCCGTTTTCGCGTGCAGCCAAAGGCTCCATCCAGAGAAGGATGACGGTCTCCCTTTACGAAAAGGAGATTGACGCTCTGTATCTGAACGAGGGACAGGGCTTTGAGGAGAAACTTGGAAAGTTTGACAAGAATTCTGATCTCCCTGCGACCATGGAATTCTTGCGCAACGCATTCAAACTTGTCTTCACCAGTCTCCAAGGCAGCTCTGAGCTGGCAGATAAGCTTGAAGACGACGCCGACATTTTTGATCTGGGCGTCGACTCCTTACAGGTCATGGCCTTGTCCAGTGCCTTGAGCTCTACCCTCAAATCTGGAAACGAAAGGGGTAGCCGCGCCGCAGCCGTGGTCCCTCGGGACATTTACAGAAATCCGACTGTGGAGAAGCTGGCGGCAGCCCTTCTCAAGAAGATCTCTGGTGCGGGTGGCGATGAGGTCTCCCGCGAGCAGAAGATGGCCGAATTGGTCAAGAAGTTTACTGCGAATCTTCCTGAAGCGGTCAGCGTCCCGCGTGCCGCACCTCTTCCCCAGAAGCACACTTACATTCTCACTGGAACCACTGGTGCTCTTGGAAACTTCATCCTGCAGGACCTCATTGCTTCTCCCGATGTCGCAAAGGTCTTTTGTCTCAACCGCTCTCAGGATGCCGAAGCTCGCCAGGCCAAATCATTCGCTGAACGGCACGTGACGCCTGACTTTTCAAAGGTATGGGATTCTCTCTCTCGTCAGATATACGGTCTGCTCACATCCAACAGGTCACATTTCTCCACACGGATTTCAGCAAGCCCGCTTTTGGTCTTCCCAAAGAAGTATACGACGAGCTTGCGCGCAAGACGACGGCTTTCATCCACAACGCATGGGCCGTCGACTTCAACCAGGCTCTCGAATCGTACGAACCGACCCACCTACACGGAGTTCGGGAAGTGATTGAGTTCTCCCTACGTTCTGCCCACCGCGCCCAAATCTTCTTCATTTCCTCGATTGCTTCGATCGGCAACTACTCATCGACAGTCTCTGAAAAGGGGCCCTTGCCAGAGCGCTACTTTGAAGACGACCGCGTCCCGCTGCCGCAAGGCTACGGCGAGAGCAAGCACGTCGCGGGACGCATCCTGGCAGCAGCGGCGCACAAGTCAGGTGTGCCCTCGAGCATCGTCCGGTGCGGGCAGCTCGGTGGACCGCGCAGCAAAGGCGTGTGGAACCGGCACGAGTGGCTGCCCAGCCTGGTGCACTCGAGCAAGAACATGGGCATGGTGCCATCGACGCTCAGCTCCTCCGACCGCACAGTCGATTGGGTGCCCATGGACGCGGCCGGCCGCACCGTGGTACAGCTGTCACTCAGGCGACTCCAAGACGTCGACGAGCTGACCGCCCGCAACCAGCTGCTCGACGTCTTCCACGTCTCCAACCCGCACGTCGTCAGCTGGCGCGAGCTCGCGCCCACCGTCGTCGCCTTTTACAAGGAGCAGCAGGGCAGGGAAATCAAGGCCGTCGCGTTCGAGGAGTGGCTCACAGCCCTCAAGGACGTGCCCCTGACGCCCGAAGAGATTGCCGCTAAGCCGGGCGTCAAGCTCGTCGACTTTTACGAGGGCCTGCAGGTCGAGGGCGGCGCGCTGCCTGAGATGGAGACGGCGCATACGCGTGAGAACAGCGAATGTCTGCGGGAGCTCAAGGCTGTCGATGGCGCGTTGATGGAGCATTGGCTGCAGTCGTGGGGGTTTTGATCTGATATTAGCGATGTGACGTTCTGGCCGGCTTTGGTTCTTCTTGAAATTGCCTTGGACTTTTGTGCTGGTTGTGGTTCATGTTGTCAGTCGATTGGAGCGGAGTTTTCGTGTAGAGATTGAGTCTTGCGGGGATTGGGTTGGGTTTGAGTAGCTTGAATGGTAAACTTCAGAGTCACTTACTGTTACAAACGATGCCCGCAAAAGTCGAAGAAAAGCCAAGTGACGGGGAGAGATTAGGGAGATTCCAGAATGTTATCGCTGGAGAACGTTGCTCGTGACCCGAAGAGACCGAGAGAGGGAAACAGGCGAGTCAGGGGTCGTGAAAGGCTGTCGCAACCAAGAGAGTGCGAAGGCAAGGCACTGGCGGCTTTATTTGATTGTTTGTAATCCTTTGTTCGCTGCTAATCCCCGCCGCCGCCGTTTTGCTGACTTCTCCTGATTCCGTTTTGGCACAAAACAATGCCAGTTGCATCTTGCGTCCAGTGTCCCTCAGTTCCTTCGTACAAGATTCTCGACCTCGTTTGTTACCCGCTAAACGTCAAAATTGAATACAGCCAATCGCTTTGGCTACTGCTGCCACTGCTGTTGCCAGCGCCGTCGCTTCTTCGCGGCTGGGAAGCCACAAATCCCGCTCGCTAATTCCGCGCTTCTTTGTAAAAGATCAACCATATTAGGAGAGAGGGAGAAAAAAGGAAAAAACTCCGCCTGCGCCGAGCCCGTATGCTTTTTCAAATGGACGTGCGTACGTGCGTGACGATTATCGTCATCATCATCATCTGCTGCTTCGGCCGCCAAGAGATGCAAAATATATGGCCAGTTCAGTTGAGCCGACTGGTTCATCTTCCAGCGTCGACTTGTTTGTAGATGTCCAATTGGCATTTTGATAAGCTGCTGTCCTAGTCGGGGCTGAGCATGTGCTTGAACTTCTCGATCTACGGAAGAGTCAGTTTGTCTTTTCCTCAGGGCCTTTGGGCGAAATTTTTGAGCACACACCTTTGTTGAGAGGTACTTTTCCACCTCTTCACTGCCTTTTTGGCCCATTTTCCACGCGAGGGGTACCATCGCGACGCGCTCCTTGACCACGACCTCGCGGTTGGGGCCTTCGATAGCGCGTACCTTGTCAGGGTTGTTGGTCAGCAGCCGAATGCCCTGCTCACCGCCCAGCCCAAGATCCACGAGCATGGCCGTCGCCAGACCATAGCTCCGCGCGTCGGCCGGATGCCGCAGCAGAAGGTTGGCCTCGTACGTATCGTTGCCCAAGTCTTGAAGGTTGTACGCCTTGAGCTTCTCGGCCAGTCCGATGCCGCGGCCTTCCTGGCGCAGGTATATGATTACGCCGCCGCCGCTCTCGGGCAGCGACATGAGGCGCGCGGCTTCGTCTAGTTGCTCACCGCAGTCACAACGCGCGCTCCACACCGTCTCGCCAGTGTAGCACTCGGAATGTATGCGCACTAGCGGCGGTATCTCTTCAGACGCTTGTTCTTGTTCCGAAGCCGCCGCCGCGGCGCCCTCCTCCCGCTTGATCTGCTCAATCCGACTGCTGGTCCGGCCCGGGTAAAGGCGGCCAACGTAGGCGCCGCGGATCATGCGGTCGCGCTCACTCTCGCCGGCCCGCGGCGCATCCAGCGACCGCGACCGGATGCGGTTTCCAAAGACAATGGCCAAATGCTCTTTCGAGTCCAGATTGTTGTGGTAGACGTGCAGGAACATTTCCTGGCCCGTCGTCGTCGGTATGCGGGCCCGCACGATGCATTCGACGTGCGGCAGCTTTTCGACCAGCTTCGGCTTGTCGGAGACCGGCCCGCCGCTGCGGCCTTCGGTCCTGCCTTCGCCAGGCACGGATTGTGCGCCGCGTTCAGTGGCGGGGAGAAGTCGTCCCGGTGTCGCTGGCGGAGTGAAAGCGGGCGAGATGATGGAGGGAAGCTGCGAGACTTGTTCGCCGTGGCGAACGTCCGATGTCGACGTGGCCATTTCCAGAGCGTACAGTTCGTCCGAGTCAAGGCGCAACTCTGAAATGTTGCGGGTAGGCGGCTGCGGGCGCTCAGGGAAACCTCGCGGAGTGGCTTGGTCGGGAGTGAAGGCGGGAGAGGCGTGTGCCGGCAAGTCTTGCGACATTGTGGCGGTGGTGAAGATGGGAATGGTGGGGCTCCGGGTCGTCGGGGAGTTGAACGGGCGGTCTCAGTAGCTGTCGGGTCACAGGAAGATGAGACTGGGAAGACGGGAGGGGCCAATGGGGAATATGTACATGGTGTGGAGAGGAAGAAGGAGTCGGAAGTGGGTTGACTGCTGACGCGATCAAGCGGCGGTCCGAGTAGTCCTCGTCCTTGGAGGGACCTCGGCGGCGGGACGTGGGCACGCGCCTCGCTTGGGTGCTCTGCTCTGTAAGCAGCCGTCATCCGTTGCCGACTCTCGCTGGCTTCCACCCTCTTCCAGATCCGGCAATCTCGACACCTTCGCCAAACCCATGCTCAGCCCTACGTCCAGGTACTATTCCAGCGAAACCCCTCGCCCATCATCACCGGCGCCTGTGAGCCTCAAGCACTCGTCGCTTACGCACACCGCGTCGTCTAGCACCCGTATGACCACTAAACGGCGGGCAGGATCAGCACTTGTCCCAATCCGCCTGTATCCATTCGTCACGCTGCAGATTATGATTGCATTGACGTCTGCGGGTCGATGAAGCAAAGTCAAGCCTCTTCAATCGCCCAAAAATGGGTGCGTCGATTATATTGACGGGCGTAACAATGGCCCAGCTGAAAAATGCCGGGGAAAGATTGCTCATGTCCAATCTAATGCAAGCGATGCAGATCGAAGAGGAAACGACAGTGATGAAATACAAACAAGGCGATGCAGACAGGTAAAATGCAACCAGGACAAGGCATGGAGCAAACAGCCTCAGTGCCTCTTTGCCCATTCGCGATACCACTCCAAGCACTCGGTATTGGCGACCGAGGCCGACGTCTTTACATTCAGACCGCAGAGAATCTGCTTGACAGCTCCCTCGACCCTGACGAATGAAGTCAGCACAAGCTTGGAGGGGAAAGCAGAGGGATCAAACTCACTTCTTCCCGTTTGTGGTCACGGGGATTTCAAAGCACTCTTCCACGATGCCCGGAACATGCCTAGCACTCAACTCCTTTCTCACCGTGGCCTTGATGTTGTCGACCAGCTCCTGCGTAAACGGCTTGCCATCAGTCATCTTCAGGAACAGCACAACCGTTTCGTCAAGGTCCTGCTCGCGGCGGCGACCCACGCACAGCGCGTCGGCGACTTCGATGGCAAAGTGCGCCAGCACGACGTTGTAGATTTCGGCGCTACCAAAGCGCACGCCCGCCGGCTTGAGAATCCCGTCGCTGCGGCCTAGCATGACGAGCCCGCCCGTCACCGGGTTGAAGCGCACAAAGTCGCCGTGGTGCCACACAGGGTGCTGGCTGTTGCTGCCCGGCGCGCAAAATTTGTCAAAGTAGCTGCTACGATACTTTTGTTCGCCTGTCGGCCCCCAGAAGCTGACGGGCTGGCAGGGAAACGGCTTGACGCAGACTAGGTCGCCCGCCTCGCCGCTGTCTGTCACGTCGTGCCCTTGCCAGTCCCACGCGCGGATCGCCATGCCGAGACCTGCTTGTTGGATCTCCCCGGCGTAGACTGGGGAGAGCGGGCTCGGCGCTCCAAATAGCGAGATGATGTCCGTACCTCCTGTGATGCTGCCCAGATTTATAGGAGGAAAGGCCGAGTAGACGTAGGAAAAGGTAGACGGAGCCAAAGGGGAGCCGGTGCTGTATATTGCGGTAAGAGTTGAAAGCGAGAGGGCTGAGAGAGGAGAAAGACCCTTTTGCTCGAGCACAGAGAGATACTTTGCTGATGTTCCAAAGTGCGTGATTCCGAGCTCTTCGACAAGGCGCGGCATTGCTAGGTCGTCGGCCACGGAAGGTGTTGCTTCGCTGGGGGTTTTTGAAGATGACGAGTCGACGTAGCGGAAAGGCGACCCGTCGTAGAGAACAAGCGTTGCACCGCTCGCAAGACCAGACACCAGCCAGTGCCACATCATCCAGGTGCATGTTGTAAAGTAGAAGAGACGAGAGGCACTCCCGATAGAACAGTGGAGGATGTGCTCCTTCTTGTGCTGGATCAAGGTTCCAATGGCTCCGTGTACGATGCACTTCGGCGCTCCAGTTGTACCACTGCTATAGAGAATGTAGACAGGATGGTCGGGAGGCAGCTGAGCAAAAGCGAGCTCCGAGGGCGGAGAACCGTTCAAGGACACGAAAGAGGTGTATTCGTATGCTTTTGCAGCAGTGAGATTGAGAGACGATAGTTCGACTTCGACCCAAGGCACAGCCGGCAGCACCACGACACTGCGCAGGCTTGGAAGAGACTCGACAATCTCGCTCAGCTTGGGCAGCACGGGATGACTTTTGCCATTGTAGTAGGACGCATTGTCCGAGAACAACAGCACAGGCCCAATTTGGCACAGACGCTCCACCACGGCATGGACGCCTGTATCAGGAGAGACGGCAGTCCAAATGGCTCCGAGACTGGTAGCGGCAAGCATGGCCACCAGGGCATTGGTATGGTTAGCGACATATCCAGCAACCCTGTCGCCCTCCTTTAATCCCACAGCAAGCATGCCAGCCTGGCACTCTTTGACGCGATCCCTCAGCTCTTTCCAATTGACCTTCTCTGCCGTGGTCTCCGTGGCCGCTATCACGGCTAAGCCATTCGGATCGACCTCGACGCCAGCGGGAAAAAGCAAGTTCTCCGCAAAGTTGAGTTTGGCTCCGCGGAACCATGCTGGCCGGGGAAACATCCTCGTCGTGTCCTCGACGATCTGCGCAGCGCATTAGCCATTCCAATCCAAAACCACAAAATGGTTGATTTGGGCACGCGATGAAAATGGGAAGCGCAACGGACCTCGTGGTAGGGCTGAGACACTCTGATGCCGACATAATCCCAGACTGCAGCCCAGAATTCGGCAATGTTTTCAACACTCCAGTTGTGTAGTTCTTTATACGATTGGAGATCTAAGCCGTGCTTTTTGTTGATGCGCTGCAGAAAATCCCACAACTTGGTCGTCTGGGGCCTGGGATGGGTCCACAGCTTGCGAGGCGCTGTTTCCGTGCCATTGGCGTCATTTTCAAGGATTGTTGCCATCGTCGGATGTGTAGTTTTCGCGGAGAAGGTGTTTCCAGAAGGTAAGATGTCAAGGAGGGATGACTTGACAATTTGCTATACGGCCCCCCCTTCACAGCCTTCGGATCCCCGCAAAGCACGGATACATTCCGCTCCGCCTGGGTGCGGTCCGCTCGGCTATTATTCCATTTTCCGATCGACTCTCAAATCCCGCCCTTCCATACGAAAGACGCTCTGCTGAATGCATATTGAAAACTTGATTGATTTTTAGAGCTCGTACCAATATTCTTTCGGAATCCCTGCCAATTGAGGCATCACCTCGGGCGACGAATTCTCCCAATACAAACGTCCTTCCAAAGGCCTTTCCCACATCAAGACCGTTGGCAACCACACTGCGTCGTCCTCACGCTGTTTGCACCATCGCTTCCGTTCCCAAGGCACACCACCACCACTCGCCCAATCGCCATCCTCTGGTCGCCTCGTCTTCTTCCAATCCCAACCGCATCTCTTCCACAGCTCCAATCTCCTTCAACCACGCCAGACATATTTCAAGCTCCCACTCGTCAATCGCCTCCTTCAACGCCTTTCTGATGATCTTGGTGCTGATTCCCGGCCGTCCAAAAATGGCATGCAGCACGCCTGCCACAATCCTGCACCACCACTCGCGGATTGGCGACAGCTGAATGTCGTACCAGAGCGGGATCCAGTCCTCGGATGGAGAGCCTTGTTGAGGCAGCGGCAGCTTTTGCGGCAAATCTTCCATGTCCTTGGACTTGAGCAGCGGGTTGCCGAAGACGTAGTGCTCAGTGGGCACAATGTCCATATCCCAATTCATTCTGCTGCGGTCCATTTGCACCGTCTTATAGTGGCCTTCTGTGAAGCCGAACTTGGTCAGACGCGGGAAGGGCGCACCCACTGTGTGATTGACCTCCGGGAGCCTTGGAATGACCTTTATGTGTCCGCTATTCAGGAGGTTGACGGTGGCCAGGACTGTACCCTCATTGGCGGCTGAGCGAATGGGATAGGCTTCAGCACCGTTGAGGAAGGCAGTGTCGAGATCGGTTTTGAATCGCATTGCATCAATGAGATGCGGTGCTTGGAGCTGGCGCTCGAATGCCTTGGGAAAATTCTTGTCCATGCCATACTGGCGGCCAGGTTTGTTGCTGCGACCTTTGAACTCATTTTTGAACCACTTGGTCGCCGTCAAATCGTTTGTGGCCTTTTCGATGAGCTTGGCGTTCAAACGACTCAGCTTCTCCTTCGCTGCCGCCGCATTGAACACGTGGTCTGGCGCAACAATCGTGGCGCGCACCCAGCTCTTTGCCTTCTCAACCGCAGCTTCCGAGAAGCCTCTCCGCTTCGCGTTCAATGCAGGCTTGGCAATGGACGTGAGCGGAATATAGAACGAGTACTCGTTGTATAGCTCCTTGCGCCTCGCTGCGAGAGTCGCCTCGTTGAATAAAGTTTCTTTAGGCGGGTCCACTCGGTCTACATTCTCTTCGATGATGAACTTTGCATCCAGCACCTCGCGCGAGGCAGGCAGGTCAAAGTTTGGATCAAGTTCTCGGGGCGGCTTGACCGATATGTTCTGCATTGTCCATTCAACGATAGAGGACCAATCGTAGTCATCCGGCTTGTCGTAATTCAGAGAAGGAATGTCGCCACACTCGTAGGCAAGCAAAAAGGCCTTTTGGAAATCCTCAAAAAGCTTGTCCAAGACTTGGGCACAATGAGTCTTCAACCAGGTCCAACGGTTGCGGAAAGCGGGCAAATCCCATCGTGGATGCGTGGTGAAAATCCTGCGGATGATCTCCCAACTGGTGGTGTTGTCCAAACCTCCAACAAGAGATTGAACCACGACCATGGCATAGAGCAACTTTTTCGTGTCTGCAGTAGTAATGACGCAGGTGGGGTCCGCAAAGGGGTTACGA
Organism: Phyllosticta citrichinensis; assembly: GCA_038380885.1. Classification (NCBI taxonomy): domain Eukaryota; kingdom Fungi; phylum Ascomycota; class Dothideomycetes; order Botryosphaeriales; family Phyllostictaceae; genus Phyllosticta; species Phyllosticta citrichinensis. Next base: position 1,126,968 of record JBBWUH010000003.1, on the reverse strand, counting down.
TTTGATGTACCGGCAACAATCTTCTTTTTCATCAGAGGTCGGATAGGGCGAGTATCGGGCGCGTTGACCGCTGTCTTGCGTCTGATACGCTTGGCCGGGGGAGGTCCAACAGGGAAAGAAGGATCGAATGAGCCGTCCTCGTCGTCCGCGTCGGACGGAAGATCCAACGGAGGCGGGTCGAGAATCGTGTGGTATTCGCTCCAGTAGTCATCAAAAAGCGGCGTCGAGGTCATGGGTAACTCATCAAAGTGCTTCCCATAGAAGGTGTGGTTGATGAAGTGTTGCTCCTTGACACGATAACCGGCAAACACTGGGTCGAGTTTGAACGATCGTTCCCAATTCTGGATTTCGAGAGTTTCGCGTTCAAACATGCTCAAGTAAGGATTCTCGCGGCGACTATGGTCACGCTCCTTGCCCTTCATCTTGCTCATTTGTTTGAGTTGGGCTAGAGACCATGGCATCACGTTCTCGAATTGGCGCTGATACTCCGCACGCTCGACCTTATCGGAAGATACCCATAGCGATAACCTAGCGTTGCGAGTGACGAAGTACTCCGTGGAAATGGTTCCATTGGTGGAGCAGAATCTTTGATCTGGATCGGTGAGGGTGGTTATATGCTGGATCTCCCAATCTGGATCGTAGGTCTCCGGGCCGACACGGTGGAAACGCCATTTGGCATTTTTGCGCCCAGATTTTGGCTTTTCGAGAGAACTCACACCATCGGGAATTCCTGGTCGAGGGCCGGGCGACGGCGCGACGGAAGAAGCGATAGAAGATATTGATCCTCGACGGCTTTTGGATGACCTCCCATGGCGCCTTGGTGTGCTGGGGCTTGAAAAGTCTACACTGTCATCCTCGCTGTAAACCTCGCTTTCTGTGAACTCGCTGTATGCCGCTGGATCTTCAAAGACATATTTGTCGTTCTGGAAAGTCGTATATGAGCCCCTTCTTTCCGCGGGCAAGAATTGCGGCAACTCGGACATTTCGGGAAGACCATATGCTGAACCAGGACGGTTGTGAAAACTGGTGTCGATTGCTGACCATGGTTTTTCGGCATCTGATCCAGATCGGGGACGAGGCAAGCCTGCCAGGCGCATGCGGCCAGTAGCACGGCCACGGAGAGTGCTACCTCTTGATCGGCCACGAGTGGACCTGGTCGACTTGGGGCCTGCTCTCGGTCCTTTCTGCAAACTACGCTTTAGATCGGCCTCCCGTCTCTTGTGGTCTTCTGCAGAGCGCAGCTGAGTCTCGCGCATCCACTTAGGGAGGCTTTCACGCTGCACTGTGAGTTCCGTCTCCCTCTCATATCGCTCGCCATACCAAGAATTGCCCAACTCATCCTCGTAGTGCTTCATTTCTGGGGGCCAATAGACTCGTGGCATTGCCTCAATGACCTTGCGCTGCGTCTCAAGGACGAGCGGGGACTTAGGGTCAATGTTCGGCAGAGTGAGAATGTGACGGGATACCATTACTCCTTTCTTGTCTTTGAAGGTGTAGGTAAGCCTTCTGACTTTGCCAGTCTCAGTGGCATTTTTGATGGTCCTTTTGACAGTGTCACGATCGACAAGCCGATCAGACCCGTGCTCCTTCTTCCAAAGTCCAATGAATGGCCTCTGGATCTCGAAATCTCCAGGGAAAACGCCATTGCACTTCTCAAGAATATCGATGAGAAGTTTAGAACGGTTGAAGTTCAAGATGCCGCCACTGCCGAGCTTAACACCTTGTTTTCGCCCCTGTTGCCACCTGCCCTTTTTGTGTTTGATAGGGACCTCAGAGGGATTGGGATTGATGAATGGTTCGTTAGTCGCACGTTCCTTGCCTTTGCGAAGTGTAGGTCCTGTCCATTTCGACTCCTGCTCAACAGGCGTTGGCTCTTCAAGGATAGGCTCAGTGGCCTGAGCCAACGCAGTAGCATCGTGACGGGCATCTTTTGAGCCTAGCGATTGTTGCGCTTGATCCTTGGCATCCAAGTTTTGTTGGAACATCGGGACATCCTGCATCTCGGTGTCGCCATCATGAACCGCGCTCTGACCGTCATCGTTCTCCTTCTGGCCCGGCCTGGCGGGAGACGCGCTGGGAACACTTTGCGACTCTTTTCGGTTTGTTGCTGATTCTGGAACTACTGTCTGAATATCCGAGGTGACTTGAGGTGCTTGAGCGGGTTCCTGTCCCTGCGCTGAGCTTGGGGATGTTCTTTCTCCATCTTGAGGGCGGCTAGCTGCGTCATGCCTAGATGAATCACTGTGTTTGGTAGAAGTGGCGAGTCCGGCCAGACCAGGCGTCTGAAGCGGTGTTGTCTTTGATGTGATCGTATTCTGGACACCAGTCTGTGCGTACGGACTTTTGTAAGCGCTTTGGCTGCCCGACGAGTTTGGTCGCAACGAATCGTAGAGACCTTGCTGGCGCGGAGCACCCCTTTCTGGCGTCGAATAGGGACTATGATAGGATACAGCTCTTGACTTTTCGCGACTGAAGTACTTCTCGAGACCCATTTGGTTCTGCTGCACAGAAACAGAAGGCGGCTTAGGCTGGCCCGGCTGTTCTTGGTTACAGGGCCGAGGCGCATCTGTCGACGAAGCCGGCTCTGTCTTTTTCTCAGCGTTTGCAGGGGTTTGCAATTCTGTTTCACTGGGCGCATTATCAGAGGCTGGCTGTGCTGGAGTATCATCCTTGGATTTCTTCGCCGATTTTCGAGGACGAGCGGGCGTTTCGGGGTTCTTCCTGGGTCTTCCCCTTTTCCTTGCTGTCGGCGTGTCTTTGGGTGTGGTATCAGTCTGTTTCGACAGATCGGGATTCTTGGGGCTCATGGACGCTGTCGGACCGGTAGAAAGTCTTTCATATACCGATGGCAATCGTTCGGGGGCATCAGAGGGCATTTCGTCCAGAAGCGGGAAAATGGGCGGCAATCTTTGAGGACGAGAAACGCTCGATTGCAAAGCGCTGGAGTCGGTTGGAGTAGACTGCTTCCCTTCGCCGCTGAAATCTGGGCCCGCGTTGTTGCCATGATTTTCGAGCATCACTGAGGGCTTACCAGATGACACATTCTCGACGTTTCCAGCACTTTTGACCTCTCCGCCCAGAGCTGTGCCATCGCCAGAAGATTCAGCTGGAGAGTACAACTTTGGCCTTTTCGAGGACTGATGCGGTCGAGGACTTGGGGGAGGAGAATCTTCAGCAAAGTTCCTTGACGGCGCCGGAGCCCTGGCCCTTGCTGCTGTGACTTTCCGGGAGAATTCAGAAGAGCTCAAGTCGATGTTTCGTAAAGCCGGAAGCACAATGACTGCCACTAACGCCTTTTTGGGGCGACCTCTTTTCAACGGATCCCGAGGCTTCTGTGATCCAGGGGGGTTGATGTACAGTCCAGGTTGGGATGTGTTGCCCGTCCCATGCAAAGCCTGTTCTTCCTCGTCGATCATTCTCTGCAGGATGATTTCAGCTCTTTGCGAAATCGCAAATGAGTCAATGCCCATGATTTCGAGCTCCCGCTCACGTCTTTTTGCCTCTTCTACCTGTCTCATCTTCTCGGCTTCAAGACGGAGCTTATGGCGTTGGCGACCTGTCAACTTTGGTGCATCTTGAGTCTCCTGCACTTCATTGCCGGTCAGAGATTCTGTATCAGCACCTGCGGTGTTCGCATTTGTTGAGCTAGGAGATGCATCTGCCGTGACGGAATTTCGATCCGCAATGGATTTGTCCGAGGATGGCAGCGGGTCGTCGAGGCCAAGGCCCATGGCTTTCTTCCCTTCCTCCCATAGTTCTAGAAGGGCTGCCTTTTCGGCCTTGGCTTTCAGTCGGTATTTCTTCCCGGCATTGATTGTTGGAGGAGAAGCCGGGCTGGATTCCGGACTTGCCCTTGACGCGATGGCTTTGGGGCGACGTGGAGTGGATGGAGATGGCTTTTCAGGAGAAGGATCCTGAACAGCCTCCGCTTCCGACTCAGTGTTGCCTTGGATTTCAGGAGTTTGCTGCGAGTCGCGCTGGGCCTGGGCATATGTTGTAGCCTTTTTCAGTAGCGGATTTCTAGCGGCGGGTTTCTTGGTTCTTGGTGTAGCCTTGGCTTTTGGCTTTTGCTTTGCCTTTGGGGATTCTGTGAAGCTAGAGTCGCCGTCTTCGTCAGAATCAGCGGGCAATTCACGAGCCCCGGCCTTGAATCCATTTGTTATGAATCGTGGTACATATCCGCGACTTGGAAGAGACTTGAGACCACACTGGAAGATCGCCTTGTTGGAGTCTTCCAAGGTCGCAGTTCCGTCCTGGCCTTGGAATGCAGAGGAATCGATTTGAGGAAATCCCCATTCGTCCATGGGCCCGTAATCTGTCTGAGCTTTCTCCCTGATATGCTTGCCACCTTTGGCACGCGGTTTGACCTTGCTGACATTGGGGTTGATTGGTTGTGTCACCACGACCTCCCATGCGGCCTCGCCTTGGTCGACTGCAAGCTGGAAATTGGCGAATGAGCGGTAGATGTAGTGGATGTATTTGCCGCTGATGCCAGTGTCTCTGACCACAGCAAAGTGTCTCAAGTGACGAGGTTGAGAGATGTGCCAGATGTCGGAAATCCGGCCAAGCATAGAGTCAACCGGACGTTTGTAGAAAGAACCTAGTGCCCTGCTGCGAATGATAGCTGTCGTAGTGCCCGAAGGACCTGAGTCGTCGATGACGTCCCAGAACAAGTTGGTCAGCGGCCGGTCAGGATCCCATTGCGGGGGCAGCCTCTCGATCTCCTCAACATCGTTATCAGCTCCTAGCGGAGCCTGTCCTGCTCCGTTACCCTCATTGTCATCGTCTTCGGCACTCTCTACGTCATGCTCGGCATCTTCGTCGCCTCCAGCATCTGCCTGCTCGTTCTTAACTCTGTTTGCCGCCCTCATACTCATCGTGACAAACACGACTCGATCACGTGGCGTGGGTTGGCGGGTCAATTTGATGCAACGATACCACTTTTGTGTGATGACCATGCCCTTGATTTGCGCCTTGACTTTCTTGACTAGACCAAGGCCTTCGAGACGTCGCATTGATCGCCACAAGGACTTCATCTCCCAAGTTTTTGTCTTGATGCCGAGCTTGCTCTTGCAGTCGTCAAACGTGATGATGGTGCACTGTTTGAGAATATCCATGAGGACATCGAAGAAGCGGTCGTAGATGAGCAGACCTCCCTCGAAGATCACTTCTCTGACCAGTTCTGGCGGAGAAGTATGGTCGACATCAGGCAGGGCCTTTCTTCGCTCTTGCTGGGCCTTGGCAAACTTTTTGAGGGTGCAGAGACTTGTTCGAGTGCCTTTGGCCAGCACATGGGTTTTTGTAATGTATCCATTTTTCTGCAGATTGTCGGTTCGCCTGGGGACTGAACGTTTGTCCTGGCCGCTGATGCGTGTAATCTCGGGTTGAACAACACCGTCCTCGCCGTGGGCAGCGATGATGGAAAGAACGATGAATTCGTGCCTGGGAACCTTCTTCGGGTCCACTCCGTGCCCCGTAATGGCTTGCCACATGCGATCTTCGTTCACAAATAGCCGAGGGGCCTGGGTTTTGGCCTGCGCATCCAAAGAGGTTTCATTTTCAGGAGCACCGGAGGTTGATTCGCCATTTTGTGTCGCTTGCGAATTCTCGAGACGTTCAAACTCTTCCAAGGTGGGCGGGTTGTCCTCGTGGTAATTTTCAATGCAGATGTCCCGATGCGCAGTCAACCAGCCCCAAATTTTTTCTTGAAGACGGCGATCAATGTGCGGCGGAGGCCGCGTTGCGCTCGCCTTGCCAGAAGGTCCTGTCTCTTCAGGTTGGGAGTAGAATTTGAGAAGCAGATCCTTGAAATCAGAAGAATTTGCGCCTAATAATGGTGGCTTGATTAGCAGCTTTCGGATGCGGTGGAGCACAGCGAAGCGAAGAAAAAGGCGGCATCCGAGTTTCGAACGGTCGACCTCACTTGGGCTGGTTGGTACCCAGAGCAAGGGACTGGACAAGGGCCTGGGCAAGTGAAACAGATGATTCGCCGTAGATTTTCTGCAGGTTGCGATGCGGATTTGCGGTAGGGTGGTCGCGCAACGTACCTTGCTCACCCCGCAAGGCAATCTCCTCAAGCAAAAACTCTAGCAACTCGTCAAAGCCTCTGGCCATGATGGGCCGCACCGAAAACGACACCAAGAATCAGGGTGGGTCGAAGCGAAGAAAGGTCATGAAAGGTGTGGGTGTGGATCGAACTGCGATGGTGATGGTCAAAGGCGGTGTGGGTGTTGCAGAGCGGGCTGCAGGAGCGCCGATGACTCGCTCAGCCTTCCGACTGGACCCCTTGGCTCGTGCGCCCGCCGCGCTGGGTCTGTGCGCAATATTCTGACGACGTCACTGCAGGTGGGCTGCACCGGCAGTTGGGCGTAGAAAAAGAATTTGTGTACTTCTGTTTATTTGAGATGCTGGAGATTGATTCAAGCGACATTGTAGTCTTCATTGATCTGAATGTGTGTGGACTGCCAACTTAAACTACGATACCGCTCCACTAAAACTCTTGAGAAATGACTTGCGCCTCCTGCATACCACTTTTCTCAGAAATACTGTCAAAGCTGATGGCGATTTCGCAAGGTCGGTTTGGCCCTATAATTTAAACGTGTTGCCGGTCTAATGAATGTGCTGGATGACTGATGTTTGTAAGTTGGAGAAGAGAATCTCTGCACTGTGCGTGGAGCAGTCCCAGTATTTTCAAGTCTTGGACGTGCCTTTGAAGCATTCATGCTGCTACGAAGGATGCTGTGTTTGATCAGGAACGCTCCCTGTGTCTGCGAGGCAGGCTATCCTATGTTCATACCACAGCCTTACTTTGTCTCACGTCACATCAAAACGCGATACGTCCCACGGTCTGTGCATAAACCCGCGTCTCAAACCGCTCGAGCTCGTTTATCCGGCTGTACCTAGGCAGAATTTCCCGCCTGTCCCTCCTCAATCAGAAGACTTGTGAGATAGCACTACCATCCTTCCTTCGCCGTCCGGATTTACCGAGAATTCTATACCTTCCTCTTTGCGTCCATCATGGCCCTGTAATTCTCAATGATGCTCTTCCGGGTTTCGCCAAGCTCTTCTCTCCTTCTCAAACTACCAGCCGCATTGGGTATATTGTCAACCTGGACCTTTGCGCCGTTCTTGACCTTGAACTTTTCCTTGGGAATAGCGGTGAATGTGGGTGGTGCCTGTGCGACGTCGTGGAGGCCTTTCGGGGCCTTTCTCTTGGACTTGAGCACAGCCCATGGGTCGTCTTCGTCCCCAACTTCGCCCAGTCTACGCTTGCGTTTCGATTTCTTCTCGGCACCCTGCGCGGCCAGCGGATCCGTCTTGTCTCCAAACATGGCATTGAGCTCGTCGTCCTCTTCTTCCGCTAGCTCCCGCCTTTCCTCCTCCGCATCCCGGAGCTGTTCCTCCTCCTCGCGCCACTTGCTTATCTTCTTTTGAATCTTCTTCTCCAGCCTGGTTTGGGCACCCTTGAAGCCGTCGATGGTCTTTCCCTTGCGCGCAAGGCCAGAGACAGGCAGAGCCCTGTCAACACGAGCAACAAAGTCGGACATTTTTTCACCTGGCATGATTTTGGGCGCCTCCTCAGTCTTTTTCGGCGGGGGCTGTGGCTGCTCGACGGCGGGTTGGCTACTATTCAGCTTGCGCTTCTTGCCTCGCGGCGCATCGCCATTGTCTAGTCCCTTGAAGCCCTTGCCAGTTTGCGACAGCTTCATCAAGCGCGCAAACGCCTTTGGGGTGTCATCGGTGCCGTAACCCTCGATGCGCTTGGCTCTCTTTTTGTCGTTTTTCTTTTTTGTCTTGGACGCAAAGTTGTCGCTCAACGTGTTCGACTCGCGGACGGAAAGCGGTTTCGCGCGGGCGCTGGGAGCAAGGTCATAGCTGTCATGGTCGAGCGTGATCAGCAAGCGGCGGGAATAAGGAAGGAGTGGTAGCAGGAAAAGGATTGGCATGGGACTTACGCCGCGTCTTCGACAGGGCCCTTGCGCTTGTGCTTGTGAGGCATGGAGGCGTGGACGGCTAGGTTGGTGTATTCCAGCAACGTGGGAGAACGGTGGGCTGAACGGTCGGAGACGACAAAAATGTCATGCGCGAGCCTCAATGTGAATGAAGGAAGAAGCGCGCCGGGCCTTTGGCCGAGCCGGAGAGGTGTGGCGGGGCCCGTGCCACCAAGCTTGGCCTGACAGGGGCGTGTCGACCAACGAATTGCGCAGCCGGCGAGGCGTGCTGGACCTCATCCTGACGACAACCCATCATGGCATGCGCCCACAGCCAGACATGAGCCCAAGTCGAGGCACGTTGCGACTGACGTTGTGTGTCGCCCGGCGCACCTGATCTTCATCCTCGCTGCCATGCTGCCCGCACATCGGCTCGACCGCCAGCAGCTTCAACCGATTTAACACGGCCCGGCGTGCCTCTGATTTTGTCCTGGCCTGGCACCCCACGTCCACTTCGACTCCAAATTCCAGCATTCGACTACGCGGGGCGTGGCTTTTGTTCCGTCCACGAGCCGTCTGCTTACACTGGGAAAAAAAAAGCGCAAAGAGGACCATCCGTCGTGCCAGAACAATCTCGGCCCGCCACGACTACCGTCTGGTACAAGCCCTTCGTCCCACGAGCGTCGGACCAATTCTCCAGGGACAAGCTACGTGACTTGCGCCTGTCTGTCACGGCTAGAAAACAGGTGCGTTTCAATCAATTTCTTAAATACCTCGCGTCTTTGCTGGCTTCACTCTCTCCCCTGGACCCTTCTGATCTGCCGTCCTCGCTCGCTACCATATCCATCTCATCCCTGACCCCGCCTTGGCCTCTGATTGGTCGTCTCTGGCCATGCCCTCGACCTCTTAACCCATGGTCCTGACGCTTCTGCCTCGATATCTCCCACCAACATTACCTCTCCTTCCAAAATGTCTTCCGAGACAAAGACCACCTATGCTGAGACTTTTGTCCCCATCAGAGACGAGGGTATGCCGCCTGCTTGGCGAAGGCTCTTCATGTCTGCTCAGGCGCGGCGCAAGTGGGCCGCTGAAGAAGCCGCGCGATGCGAAGACCCGTCAAGCGTTACACTGCTTGGGGAGGTTCCAACTCATAAGTCATACAGGCTCGATCATGGCCCCTGGTCTGCATTCAAGCTGCCGCCATGGGCAAGAACGTCAAGACAAATTGTTATAGGCATTGTCGTCCTTACGCTTTCCTTGTTGTGAGTGCTCCTCTACCGCGCTGGTCAAAAGCATTTGCTAATTTGATTAGTGGTGTGGTGCATCTCACAAACGTACTCATCAACCTGGGCCCCCTCCTATGGGACTCTCACATCCCTGGCATTATTCCTCATTGGGGAGAGCCAGGATACTACGGCGATGGTCTTGGATATCCGACCAATGTCACTCGAGATGTCCAACCGATCCCGTGTCACTCCCACAACGATTACTGGCGACGAGTGCCCCTTTTCGATGCGCTTCACTACGGCTGCATCGGGGTCGAAGCAGATGTCTGGCTCTTTCCCTCAACCAACCACGCGACCACTGAACCGGAGCTCTATGTTGGCCACAATACTGCTGCACTTACGCCAAACCGCACGTTCCGCAACCTATATCTCAACCCAATCCTCGACATTCTCGACCGCGCAAATGCTCCCGAAACGTTGCTGGTCTCCAATTCAAGTGCAGCTGTTCCTCGCAACGGCGTGTGGGACGAAGATCCGCGCCAAACGCTCGTCTTGCTAGTCGACTTCAAAACGGATGGCTCTAAACTCTGGCCTGTCGTATCCGAACAGCTAGAAACGCTCCGTTCGCGTGGCTACCTCAGCCACTGGAACGGACACGACTTTGTCGGGGGCCCCGTCACCATTGTAGCCACCGGCAACGCCCCGTTCGATCTCATCATCGCTAACGCGACATACCGCGACATTTTCTTCGACGCGCCACTATCCCTCATGTACGAAGACCCTGACCCAGCGTCTGGGGCGCAGCAGTCCATCGGCGGCGCGGACGACCAAGCGCTAGACACGATTCTTGCCGCATCCGGTCAAGGCAACACTGGACTACCCCCTAACGTCACCGCAGCCACCTTTGATCGCTCCAACTCGTATTACGCCTCGACCCAGTTCAGCAAGACGATTGGACGCTCGCCGATCCTGCGAGGCGGCCGAATGTCTGCCGAGCAGTTGCGGCTGCTCAGAGGGCAGATCAAGGGTTCGCAGAGGAGGGGCTTGAAGTCCAGGTACTGGGGCACGCCGGGCTGGCCCATCGGCGTGCGCAACGTCGTGTGGACGACACTGGTTGCCGAGGGTGCTGACATTTTGAATGTGGATGATCTGCGCGCTGCAACGCAGTGGGACTGGAGTCGAAGGCGGCACAGGCCTTGGATATGATTTTTGCTCGAGCCTACAAAGATCAAAGGCGTATCGGTAAAGGGGCAGGCTGTCGTTTGTTTTTTTGGTCACTTGAGATACCAGATTCCCCGTTGGGTTTGCAAGATTTCTTAGCGTTTCTCGGGAGTACCCTCACATAGACTCTTCCAAATTTCATCAAATTCCTCGAAAGTCTCTACAGCTGCACACCTGGGTATCACTGGCCTTGGTTTACTTCAAACATAACAACGCTCCCTCGCCAAATTCCCTTTCAACACTTCCCTCCCTCTTGATCATCCTGCCCAGCCAACTTCGCGCTCCCTCCACAGTCTTTGCCCCAACCTTCACCAGCACCGAGCCCCGAACGTTCGCGGCAGTCCACAACACACCGTCCTCTGCTTCCTGTCTCAAGCGATCTGCGCGCCATATCTCCTGTTCGGAGAGCTCCGACGGGGAGTCTTCTGGCGCCGCCGTAGCAGCGCCCGAACTCCACGTCTTTGGCCCTATCCGCGGGAGAGCGGCAAACTCGTCCATAAAAAACGCACCCAACGCCACAAAGATCGGGCCACAGAGGACCAACGTGCCGACGGCCGCAAGCCCGTCCATGCGGCCCAAGACGTCGCCAGCGGTAGTGACGCTGCCACCCTCGACGCCATTGTGCAACGTTATGTTGTCGCGGACGAGCAAGCGGTCCTTTGCCTTCGGCCGAGCGGACGCATTGTCCTGGGAAGCAGAAGAGGACGGAGTCAGGTAGACCTCGTTGCGCGAGACGTAGCTCCAGAAGCCCCAGTGCTCGCCGCGCGCGCCGCGACCCTCACTCACCCAGTCCAGCGCGCAGAGGCTTGCTACTGGCTGGCTTGCACTGCCTTCTCCAGACGAGTCGACAGCCAGCCTGTACCTTTGTATCTGAGTAAAGCTGCTTTCGCCAAAGGGTTGCACTGGGTCGGGCAGATAGCAGAGCGCTGCACCCGGCGCAAGATCTACCGTCGTTGTTTGCCCTGCGCGATGCTCCGACGCGGAAGACGGCGCTTTGAAAATCTTGGTACTGCCCTGCGTCAGCACGACCAGCCGCGTTGTAGGTGCGAGTTTTATGTGAAGGTCGATGGTGTCGCCGGCGACCAGGCCGCCGCCATACGTGAGAAGGAAGACAATTTGCACGCTATGTGAGGCATCTTTGTTTGACGAGGCCGCTCCTTGGATGTTGATGGGCTCTGGCGCAATGAGCTTGAGGGGATACTGGTATGAGAGGGTCTTGAGGACGGGAGTGGAGGGTGGGAGAAGAGCTAGATCGATTTCGCCGCGGCCTGGGTGGGAGGTTGAGGGCGCGAAGGGATTGCTGTAGGCCATGGTCTGGACGTTTGTGTGTCAACACATGATTGTTGATGAGTCGAAAGACGATTCAATGTTTATCTTCTCCAGCCAGGAAGCGCGTTTGGGGGAGCTTTGACAGAGGGGCAGCAGCCCATTGTCCAATGACGCGGGGTAGATAGACGTGGCCGTTTGACACGCGCGTTTGCCGGTTCCGAGCGGCATAGAGTTGTCGCGGCAGGCTTCCAACGGCCTGAGCGCGGCACACAGGACGACCGAGCGCTCCAAGCACCTCCGCCGCCCTCGCCAGCAAACGCGTCCCTCCGATTCACCGCGAACATAACCCACCACCGGCGGCTGTCGCGCCTCGCATCCTTCAACCGAACTCGCGCAACATAGCGAGTCCCAAGCTTGTCTTCTTCGTCCGCTGACCCCCGCCGCTCGTCTCGTTCAGCTCAGCGGCCAGTATCCTCTCCCAACGCGTCGGCTAAGACACCTTTCTCGCGAATCGGTTTGCGCCCGGAAACTCGACGCAGCCAACCGCCCACAGCTCCTCTCCCGGTTCGATGCCAGCGCGTCTCTCCAGCATGGAGCCCTCTTCGCCCGAAGTCGACGCGCAAGCCCCAGCTGACTCCACCGCCGCGGGCAGTCGCCGCAAGTCCGGACGCGTGACTAAGAAGCCCGATACAATTTACTCTTCTGCGCCTGCGCCCACCAAGCGCAAGCGCAACCAAGCTGACGAGGGCGATGACGATGAAGGCGCCAATGCAGACGACGCGGTGGACGACGACGCCGACGAGGAAGAAGACGAGGAGAGCAGCGAGGACGAGCCAGACGAGGAGGAGATTCGTGAAAAGAAGCGAAAGAAGGTCGTCGCCCGAAAGACCAAGCCGCAAAAGAAGCCCGCTGCGAAAAAGAGCAAGCCTAACGGAGAGCTTAGCCTGGCGATAAGGCCAGCCGGCAAACCAAAGAAGGCGAAAAAGCCGCGCCCGAGCAAGATTGCGGCTGCTGAGGCAGTTGGTGGTCTCTATGGTATGCTGCCGAGCAAAGACGTGATTGCGCCGGTGCTGACTGTCTGATTTAGCTGATATCTTTGCGAGCGGGGACAACCTTAACGATGTGGCGGCGCGGTGGTTGCACCGGTTCAACGATCACAACTCGCGCGAGCTTGCGGAGCTTATAAACTTCGTCCTCAGATGCGCCGGATGCGATTCCAAGGTCGACGACCACGACATGGAGGACCCCGACAATTGTGACAGTAAGCTGAATGACATACAAGAGGAATACCAAGCTGTGAGTAAGATAGCCCACGGGCGAGGTTCTGGTCTGACAGCATTAGCAAAACAACGTCGACTATCCATTGATCGCAAAAGGCAGAGGTACCGCAAACTTTCGCCACAACATAGTCGGCTTCTTCAACTCACTTGTCGAAACACTGGCCGAGTCCGAAATGCTGTACAACAGCCCTGAGATCATGGAGAATATCCACATTTGGCTCAGCACCATGTCTTCGGGCAAGAGCCGGCCTTTTCGTCACACCGCGACCGCCATTTCCACTGCCATCATCAGCGCGCTTTGTGAAGTGGGAAAGAAACTCGTCGAGAAGAATTCCAGGGCGATACGCCAAAGGGAATCCGAGGCTAGGCGCAATAAGAATAACAAAGGTAGAGTGGCGGAGCTTGATCAGAAGAGCAAGCAGGCAATTGAGCAACAAGAGAAACTGGAGGCCATCATCAGGGATTGGTTCGACACCGTCTTTGTCCACCGTTACCGCGACGTTGATCCAAGGATACGATTGGAGTGCGTCCAGGGTCTGAGTGACTGGATCAACACTTTCCCCGACCTCTTCTTTGATGGCAACCATATTCGATACCTTGGCTGGGTCCTCTCAGATGTGTCAGCCGCCACAAGATTGGAGGTAGTGAAGCAATTGCAGGGGCTGTTCAAGGACGCGGACAAACTTGGTGGTCTGAAGACCTTTACGGAGAGGTTCCGCCCGAGGATGGTGGAGATGGCTACTCAGGACGCAGATCCCAGCGTCCGCGCCGCGACCGTCGAACTGCTCCACACCCTTCTTGAAGTCGGCCTTCTTGAGCCTTCCGATATCGACAGCATCGGTCGCCTGATATTCGATGTTGAGCCACGCGTGAGGAAAGCCGTGGTGGGATTTGTGGGATCCAACATCGATGTTATGTATGATGCCAACGTGGACGAGCTGGGGGGACAAGAGGCCCTGGATGAGGCTTTGGTCACAGTCGACAACGATGACGACTTTGAGAACCCAAGACTTGAGTGGCTGAGGCTCAAATCATTGGTAGAAAACTTACAAGTCTACGATGAGAGCGACGAAAGCCTCCCCAGCCAGATCGATCGATTCGCCAATAGTCATGTTATGGTCGCTGCCGGAGTAGAATCCCGCATCCAAATCGCCGCCGAAGCGCTCTACGATACGTTGCCTGAGCTCAAGAAGTGGGAGGTCATTGCCGGATATCTTCTGTTTGATCATTCCCAGACCTCAGGTGGTGCGCAAACCAATGGCGCAACAGATGACCCTGAGGCTGCATTCAAGCTCCTGTGCGAGCTCAATGAGAAGGAGGAGATTATTCTGCTCGACATCTTGAATGCGTCGGTAAAGATGCGTTTGACGCACACGGTGGAAGCCGGAAAGCCTCACAACCAAAAGTCCAAGCTCACCAAGGCGCAAAAGGAAAGCTTGCAGGAGGACCAAGAAGTTGCCGCTCGACACCTGGCCGTTCTGATACCACAACTGCTCAACAAGTTTGGCGCGGTCCCCGACGCGACTTCTGCTGTCCTTCGTTTGGAGCACGTTCTCAACCTCGAGGTATTCCAGGAGCTACGCCAGGATAGCACGACATACAGTAAACTTCTGGACGACATCAACAAGCAGTTCATGAGCCACGGCAACGAAGCAGTCCTAGTGGAGGCAAGTCGAGCGCTCCTGCACGCGAAAAGCTACGAGGAGCTCGGCGAAATCACCGAAGGGAAGCTGCAGGTATTGTGGGAAGACACCGTGGCAGCGCTTCATGCCTTGCACAAGGGCAAGCCTCTTTCACGAAGAGGCAATCTCAGCGACAATGTTCTCTCTGCCGTTTCCAACACTGTTCTTCGCATATCGAAACTCGCGAGCATATCCGACTGCGTCGAACCCCTTGAAGCACCACCCTCGATTACACCTAAGAAGACCAAACGCAATAGCAGCAACACCGCCGAAGCCTCCAACGCCGTCACCATCCTCATTGATCTTGTCCGTCGCGGCGTGCCCAACTCTGACACCTCTACCGCTCAATCAGCCACCGAAGACGTTATTGCTGTCAATGCAGCCCAATCCCTTTTGTTCTATTTTCTGTGGAAGATACGTTACTGGGAGGCTCTAGTGAAGGATCCCTCCATTGGTTCCGTCCCAGACGATGATGTTGAAGCTATTGCCCTCCGTCGCGACGCGTTCAATTCCGCTCTCGAAGAAGTCCTCCGTAAACGCCAGGGTGCAGATGAAGTCCGCCTCACGGCAGCAGGAATCATGCTCGACTTATTCACGGCTTTCTCCTCACTCAGATCCGCGCGCGCTGCCAGAGACGAGAAGCGCCACGCAGAGAGGCAAAAGAGAGAGAATGCCCAGACCAATGGCAACGGCGATCATGCAGCTGCGCAGCAAGATGAAACTCAGTACAATGACGACTTCTTAGCGCTTGTCCTCCGCATGCCAAACCCGAAACAGAAAGTTTTGCTCCAGATCCTCGGCGCCGCCGAGCGTGCTTTTGCCAAGAAGGCAGGCAAAAGCCTTCTCGGTCCTGCCGAGGATGACGAGCCTGATGACATTGAGGACGAGCCCGAATCGAGTGACGAGGAATCTGACGTCGAAGACGAGTCTGAGCAGAGGCAAATGATCAAAGCAGGCGAAGCACTGCTAGCGGAACAGCGTCTGTGCGAACTTGCGGCCAAAATCGTCCTTGCCATCGTGGCTGGTGTACTGGACGGCAAACCGTCAGAGAACGGCTTGGACAATGAGTGGTCAGATGACGACGACGAAATTGGCGAGGCTGGATACAACACGAATGGCCCCATTCGCCGCCGTTTGGAGCGAAACAAGAACCGCTTGGGCAACAACTTCAAGGAAGTCGTGGCGTACCTGGAGGCGGGTCACGGCGAGAAAAGCAAAAAGTCATCGGCGGCCAGCAAGAGCAGAGCAAAGAGCAGAGCGGCAAGCAGTGCTCCCCCCAACGCTGGACGAGGCGGTCAGACCAAGCAACAACCGGCTGCGAAGAGCGCCGAGATTGTCGTCAGCGAAGACGAAGACGACGAAGAGGCCGATAGGGAGAGGGAGGAAGAAGAGACGCGACAGCGCGAGCTGGAGGTCCACGAAGACGAGGAGATGGCGGACGACGGCCCAGAGGGTGATGGCGAGCGCGAAGGCGAGCAAGAAAGCGTGCTGGGCGATTGAGCGCACGTACATACCAGGTAGGTTAGCAGGGTCTTAATTCGGGCATGGCTGAAGGCGCACGTGCAGCGAGCGGGGCGGATCGGACAGTCAAGGACACCTCTGGCGTTTTTTCACTCTGCGGCGGATTTCTTCGTTTCCTTTTCTCTTTTTGCTTGGTACCGCGAATCTTCTTGAGCGGGACATCGGAATGAGTTTTTCACGCGACGCGGGGCTGCTGCTGTTGCATCATCAGACAACAGAGTCGGGCAGGCCAAACGTCAATGGATCGAAATCATTTTCCCCTTCAGCCTTGTCTTTTCTTTTCTGTGTGCTTACTTGTGTGTATTCCCTTGTATTGCGTATGTGTTACGACAGTTTGAGGCTGCCTCGCTGACTGCGAGGTGCGTGGTCACAAATAATCATCTCCTATCAACAGTCGTACGGCTCAACATCGTGAGCAGAAAGTTTCTTGAGCATATTCATCCTGCTTCCATGACACCCGCCTTGCACATGTCACTTGCGCATCGCAAGCCAACAAGAGAATTGACAGCCTCTACCAACACATCTCCCTCGCTTTCCATGTCAAGCAGAAACATGACCTCAACCTGACAACTACAGCATCAACCACCAAGTCGCCCTCCTTGCTCTCTCCTAAGTGCGTCGTCCTTTGCATTTCTACACCGACGACGGAACCAAAAACAAATGCACAAGCCAGTTCTCCTAGCAAAACGACAGAAAAAGCCCACCGCGAACGCCAGAAAAAATAAAAAATAAACAAAAGGAAATTCCATCGCCGAGAATCGAAATCGGGTCTCCAGATGTTTCGGCACCATGCGCATGCCTCTCAGGCTGCGTGCACCGGCGGCTGCGTGAAAATCTGGCATGCTGTGCCACTACACCACGATGAACTCAGAGGCTGGTTCGTTGTTGGAGAGGAGCTCGGAGAAAACGTAGTATGAGGGGAAGAGGGTAAGAAAGTGAGTCACCAGAGACATAAGAGTTGATGAAGGGAGAGCGCAGGGGAGTATAGAGACGTTGGGGAAAGTTGGACGGAGTCGTTTGTGAGTCATGTTTACTCTAAGGAATGTATTTACAGCATATGTACGTAAGTGCGTGAAAACATAAGAACAGTGTGCTACCCATCCGTCTACCACATAGCCCTGTCGAGCCGGATGTCCCGTCCAAAACAAATCAAAAACATGCGATGCGTATTTGCAGTCGGTCACTTCTCCCTCCGTTACGACGTTATCTACAAAGACGAAGTCTTGATCATCTACTGATCCAGTCATCAAATGGCTGACATTAGATGCCTACGCCGTGGCCCCGTTGCCGCCAACGGTGACTATAAACTTCTTTGGGGCGCCGTACACAGCGCCGCTCTGGTCGGAACCGCCGCTGGGCGCGACATCGTCATACGGGAACGCGTAGCCTCTCTTGTCGAGGTTTGCAGCGTGGACGATGCGGGAGTAGTGATTCGTGACAGGGTTGGTATAGTAGTTGCTGGTGCTGGCCGCAGGCGTTTTGGTGTCGACAAGGAACGTACTGCGGTTGAAGGCTGCGGCCAGGCGCGGGATAATGGCGTTGCGCTCGGCGGAGCCAGAAGGATTGGCGAAAGGGCCGGTGGAGTTGCTGTGAAGAGATTAGCCCTGTACGTTGACATGTATGACTTTGTTCCCGTACCTGAAAATGTCGGCGGCAGAGGGTTTGGCAAAGGTCTGGGATCCAACAGTCAAGACACCGTTGCTGACCTTGCCGGCGAGAACGCCGTAGCTGGCTTGGGTATCGACCTTGAGGGTGTCTGACGAGTACTTGTTCCAGACGGCGTTGACATAAGAGTCGTAGTATCCACTAAAGAGAGAGTTGTTGGTAATGATGCCGTCGTTGGGAGACAGAGCTCGTAGGTTGCTTCCATCGGACGCCTTAACGATGAGGCTGGACCAGCCTTGACCATCAGATGCACTTTGTGCCCGCAGGTTGGAGCATACAGTGTCAAGACCGTTTTGGTCCATGCCGGCGACGTGCGAAGTGGCTCCAGACGTGTTCTCGAAGTCCAAGGCGATTGGAATGGAAACAAAATCAACATAGGTGATGTTGGCATAGAGCTCGGTGGTGTTCCACGTGAATTCGGCGAAGTCCCAGCGCTTTTTGATGCTGGGGTCCGTGGGATTGGTAACGGAGGGCTCGACCAGAGCTGGACCCGGGTTGAGCAAGAAAGTCAGTTCCTCGCCGATGCAAAACCAAATGCGTGCGCCGGCCAAGTGTGGAATGGTCACAGTGGTCGTGCTTCCCGGAGCGCCAAGTCGAATTGAGCAGTTTTGGCTGAGGGGAGTCTGTGTTTTCGACGGAGAGGTTGGATAGTACCCCGTCTTGCCGTCTGACTGAAGTAAAAAGAGAGCGTTGTTGTTGTCGAGGGCTCTCCCAGTGATGTAGGCATACACAGTGCTCGAGTTCGTTTTGTTGACAATGCCAATGTCCAAGGTGGTAGCAGTAGCGTTGGCCATGTTGGGCTTATTGGAAAGATTTACTGCAGGTGCGTCCGGCTTTTCGCTTGGATTCGCTGGTGGAGGACGATTGCCGGGAACGGGTGGAACCTTGGCTAGCTTCTTGGAGGAATTCCCGAAACGTTCAAGTAGCTTCTGGACTGTGTTGCTTGCGGGCATGATGAGAGATTGAAATGGAGGAAACCAGCAATCTGGACCGAGGCTTTATATCAGTACTCTCAAGGCACTAGATGAAATGAGACAAAATCACAAGACGTGGGCACACAGGAAAGCGGCGGCGGTCGGGCGGTGGGAGCTGAAGGGAATGGGAGGGCAAAGTCAGTCTGGCTCAATCATCTGAATCAAAAGGCCAGCCAGGCGTGGATGAAGCATGGGCAAGGGCGGAGAGTATTCGGCAGGTTTGAAGCGTCGTCAGGAGCAGAAGACGTCAGCGCATGGGCAGCCAAGAAGAACAAGGCCAGGCGCGTGCCGAACGGAGAAGGCTGGGGCCAGCAATTGCTCCTTGTCGTGGCGGCGAGGGGCGGCATAAGGCTCTTCCAATTGTAGGGCTGCAATAGCATGCATGCCATGGGCAGAGCTAGCATGGAGTCGGTCATCCGCGTGCGCGTTTTCCCCAGATTCTTCGCAACGGGCCGCACCAAGGCAGTGCAGTGTGTTCGCATGACTGCCTGAGAGGCGCCGGCGCTGTCAATCGCGTGGGTGGGAGAGCGATGGCTCGGCAGTTGCAAGTAACGGCGTTGCGGAAATCAATTGTGGAGGCTGAGGGCAAGACACGGCGGTCCGGCATTTGTTCAGCCTCGAGTCGACTCGGCTTCGCGATCCGTCGAGAGCAAGCGGAATGTGGAACAGAGACGAGGTGACGTTGGTGTTGAAAAAGAACCGATAGGTGTGGCGGACAACCGAGCGAGGTTCTTCCCCGGAGCTATTGACGCTATTCTCATGCAGGCAAACGCTAGCGGCTCACCCGCCGAACAAGATGAGACTGCACGCTCCCACTCCAACACACCACACCCATCATTGACTCTCCCAAAAGCCATCGCCATGATCGTTTCCTGCTCGATCCTCGCAACTTCGAGCCCCCACAATGCCGCCTCCTGTCTAAGGCCACCTGCCCACTCGAGAAGTGCCCATGAATGACGCGTCCTCCCTTGGTCACAACCTCTTCCCACCTTTTGCAACTTCGAAATCCTCGCGTTGATTCCTCTTTCTCGGCGCCCAGAACAAACGGCACCAGCCTCGACCACATCTACCTCTATCGCTGATGACTCGGTCATGCCCGACGCTCCCAGCCACGGCGCCGGAAGAAGTCTCGACCCGGAAGGAGCCAGGCGCTTCCAACGTTGCCTTGGACATACTTGGACCCTCTTCTTTTCGACTGGCTCTCCGCGACGGTGACTGGGAGCCGTTCTTGGTTATTTCCGCTCGAGAGAAGATGATCCCGCCATTTGTCATTTCGCTGTTGCGACTCTCAACGACTGAGCGTGCTTTTCGAAGTTTTCGGGGACTTTTGAATCCCTCCTCCATCCTGCTCCCTCTTGCCTGATTCGGTCACAAGTCCGCCCGCTGCCAGGTACCAGAGAAATGAATGCAGCACAACAACGTTGGGCGCTCGCTACATCTCAAAAACCGCCATCATTATCAGATGACTACGCTTGCAGATTCCGGCTAGAGACCCGCTGTCTTGAAGCGCTCCAGCACATGACCCACATCATCATTTCTAAAAGCTCCGCGTCATCATTTTCCCGCTCCACCAAGCTGCCACATGGATCGATCGACGCTCACGCTGCGCGATGCGGGGCCATCACTTCCTGGATCATCGTGTGGGACGTCTTTCCAAGAGGATTATTGTCTCGACAGGGCTTCTATGTCTGACCACTCATGTCCTTCCCTCTACTCCCAGTCTACAGGAATACGCGACCTCGACGCTACTTCCAGCTCAACTCCCAGTCCTTCTCCCACGCAGTCGTCCCATTGCCCATCACGTCACTGAATCCCGTCACAACTAGCACACCACTCTCCTTATCCCACGTCTTTGCGTCATCTTCCAGCACTTCATCACCAAATTTCACCGTTTCCGGTTCTTGCTGCAGTCCCCACACTTTGACTTCCTTCAACCCGTTTTCGTCGTGCCACTCGCCGATAGCAGACGCACTCAACTGCCCCTCAGTCACCACAAATGCTACGTTCAGCGTCGCGTTCGGAGCGACGCTCTCCCCATCGTCCAAATACAGCGATCCCCTCGCCTCGCCGCTACTGTCTAGAGCGATGAGCAGGCTCCAAGGAGACTGCCGCGCCGCTGCAGTCGTCATCAGCGGCTCCTGTAGGGGAAGGACATTGCCACCGCGCACGAATACAGGAATATGCGTCGTTGGCGCATCCAGCGTCTTGTTCTGGCCGGGCTCCACAACGACTTCCGTCCCACTGTACCAGTCGAACCATCGGGTGCCCTGAGCAACACCGGGGAATACGCCCGCAGTCTGGTTGGCGTTGGGCGCGAGGACCGGGACGACCATGACGGCCGGACCAAGCAGAAATTGCGTGTCGACGGCAGCGAGGGTGGGGTCAGCGGAGAACTCCCATGCCAGGGCCCGCAGGACCGTGTCGCCGTTCGCGTGGGCAGCGCGAAAGAGGGAGTACATGTAAGGCAGCAGAGCGTAACGGATGGCCATGGCGCGGCGCGAAGCTTCGGCAACGGTAGCCCAGCGGTACGGCTCCTGCGGCACGGCAGCGTAGACGTTGTGGTTGCGATAAAAGGGCATGAAGGCATTGAGCTGCATCCAGCGTGCGCAGAGGTCGAGACCACTGTTGCCGTTGAAGCCGCACGTGTCGGTTCCGAACATCGGGATGCCATACAGCGCAA
Organism: Phyllosticta citrichinensis; assembly: GCA_038380885.1. Classification (NCBI taxonomy): domain Eukaryota; kingdom Fungi; phylum Ascomycota; class Dothideomycetes; order Botryosphaeriales; family Phyllostictaceae; genus Phyllosticta; species Phyllosticta citrichinensis. Next base: position 1,105,519 of record JBBWUH010000003.1, on the reverse strand, counting down.
ACGTCAGCGCCTGCGGAATGCCAAAGTACATGTATGAAAAGCGGCTGTAGTTGTCCCCGCCCCAGTGGCCCGCTTGTCGACCGCTTCCAGCAAACGTCGACCGCCCTATGATAAAGGGGCGTTTGCCCGGATGAACCTCGAGTAGGCCGTGGTACGTTGCGTTGAGGATCTGAAGTCCAAACAGATTGTGGACGTCATATTCTTGGACTCCGTTGAAATGCGTGGCGTTTGGGCTGACGGCGTGGACTCCGAGGTCGCCCTGGACATTGTCAATGACGTAGGGAGGGTGGTCCACATTTCGAGTGCCTGGAGTCGGCGTGGTACGCAGGTAACTGACGACGGAAGAGCCACCTGCCGTCGCCGTTGCAGCCGCCTGGCTTGAGCTGGCCGACGAAGCCGCCGCCGCTTCAGTGGCGTTGGTCACGTTGAATCCTTCTGGATAGTCGACGATAAGATTACCAGGCGAACCGGGCAGCGAAAAGGCTGCGTGGACAGGATTCAGACTGAGATTGTTCGAGCCGCACGAGCCCACGCAAAACGACGACACCTCGGACATGTCGATCCAGATGCCGTCAAAGGGGATCTCCTTGTGCCAGCGGACTAGCTCATCGCTCCACCATGGTACGGCTGTGTCAACTTGCCAGTCAGGGAAGACGGTGTATCCAGGCCTCAAGGATAGGTCAGTGCCATTTCAAGCCAGCATAGATTGAGACTCACCAGACGGATCCAATGTACTGACTGCCATCAGGGTTATTCAGAAAAGCTCCCACGGCGTTGCCACGATCATACGTTGCATACGTGTCCGACGCATTGTCCGGATTGGGGACATAAATGGCACTGTCGACAATGGGGATGTAATGCAAGCCCTTGGCATGCACCTTTTCCAAGAATCGACGGCCATCCTCGGCAGGATACGCAATGTGGTCGGTCGTGAAATCGCGGTATCCCTCCATGTAATCAATGTCGGTCCAGATGTTCTCGAGGGGAATCTCGAAGCGCTCGAAGGCGTCGACAACCTCTTCGAGCTGCGACCAGTTGGCGTAGCCCCACCGGCACTGGTGGTAGCCGAACGTAAAGTACTGTTGCATGGCCGGCAGCCCGACAATGCCCTGCTGGTATTGCTGCGTGACGGCAGCCGCCGTCGGCCCCGCGAGGAAGAAGAGGTCGATGCTGCCACCGAGCAGCCGCCATGTGAGGCCATCTTCCTTCAGTACGACTTCTTGCCCGTGCGCGTTGCGCAAGAACACGCCGTGTGTGTACGACACATAATCTCCGCTTGCATTTGCACTGCTGGCGTCCGTTACCAGCACCAAGCTGCCATTGTCAGCGACCTCAAAGTAGCGCGTGTCGAGATAGTAGGGGTGGCTGCCGTAGCTGTTGCTGTCTATGGGGTTTGCAATGTCGACAGCGTAGATCGTGGCTGTGAGGTTCCTGTTCAAACGCAGCCCATGGATGCGCTCGCCCAGGCCGTATAGGTTGTAGCCCTCCGGAAGCGCCGTCTTGAACTCGACAAATTGATCCTCATAGACGAGTCTGTTGCCCGTCGTATCGAACAGTACGTCGCCGGTCGATCGCCGGATCACCTTGAACGAAAACGACGGCTCGTTGCTCCAAGATACCTGCAAGTCGTTCTTCTCAATCGTTGTATTGGCATCCTTGTCAAGCGCTGGCCGAGGGACTAATTCCTCGGGCAAGATAAACCAAGAGCTATTGGACGCATCGATGTTGGCCGGGCTAATGTTGATGGACAGCCGATCCGCATTCTGGTATTGCACTGTCAAGTTCAGGACCTCGACGTCCGTTCCGTACACATTGCACCCCTCTTTCTCGGCCAGGCTCAGTGTCGCCATAAACCCGTACGCATTCCTCCTGACGCCCGAGGCTTTGTACCCAGGACAAACATCTTGCGCATCGACTGCGTCTGGATCATCGATGTTGGCAATCAGAGGCGCGCCGGTGTCCGCGTCTGCTGGGACCGTGAAGCGTGGCGCGTAGCTCGTTGACGCAGCAGTAGGAGTCGTTATGACGGTGAAGCTCTCCGACACACCCATCGACTGTTCGGGACTCGCCAAAGACTGTGCCTGGACGCGGACTGCTTCAGTGGCAGTCAGGACAACGCCGGCAGCGAAAACACGCAGCAGTGGCGTCATGATGGAATGACGACGGCTATGACGAAGAGGAGTGCCTCGCCGCTAAAGATTAAAAAAGTTGGGAAGGGTAGCGTCTGTCAACCATTGACGCTTGTTGAGAAAACTAGGGAAATAGCGTGGATATAAGGTGAGTAGCTTCCTCGCCTCCATAAAGCATGGAGACATCCTCACTCACATCACGCGTTACTGTCCTGCACCGGCGCGGGCGTCCATGTACGTTTTCACGGGCGGATGCTCCGGACGAAAAGAGAAGACTGCGAGGGAGCGAGCTCCACTTTGTCTGCTGGCCCTGGCTGGCTGGTAGAGACAGCTCCCCCGCACTACACAGCGTCTGCATGCGATGTGTGGTGGGCATGATGACCCCGCGGAGAGGGGACGAGAGGTGAGGGGAAGAAAATGATGATGATGATGATGATGATGACATGATGCAGTGGAGCAACGCTGCAGGCACACGTACATATGTTGAGCTGCTGCAGGCCCGCATCACACACAGCAACTCACAGCAGCAGCGCGACTGCGGCGTATTTGTGTGCTGCATGCGCATATAACCGAGCCAACGAGACGAGTGAGCGGATTTGCGCAGCAGGGATAGAACAAACGGCCGTGGGCAGCAGACTGAGCAGGGCCCATGACAGGGAAAAAGAATTTGGGCTCGTGATGCAAAGTTCTTGACACCTTCTTGACTTGCCTGCTGAAGATGAAAAACGAGCCGCTAGGACGTTGCGTCAATTGTTGGATGAATCCGAATCTTCATCTTCAGGCGTTGAAATTGGGGGACAGCAAGCATCTGTTGCTCGTCCACATTCTAACCATCAGGCAGGTCAACACACGAGACATGAGCTGAAAGGCCAACGAAAAAGGGATGCTTCACTTACAGACCACTCCCTCTCTTAACGTAGGAGCTGGCACCGACCACTCATACCGCTACATACTAGATTTCAACCCGATTAATAGTAACTCGCCTCCCCCAGCGCAAAGCAGGAAAAAAACGGAAGAAAAGAAACACCAACCACCATCACCACACACCTGCTCTCAACACCTCAGCAACACCCACCACCTTGTCCATCACGACCTCGATCTAACCCCAGAAACGACGACCCCGCACATGCCCCACTCGGTGCACCAGGGGGTCGCCCCACACCCCCACCTCCGCTTCCGCTTTTGTTTTGACCGCACCTCACCACTGGTGGCTCAGCCCAGCTCACTCTCACTCCATCTCATGCCATTTCATTTCATTTCGTCTCGTCTCGCTTGGCTGTTGGGTTCCGGCAAAGTTGACATGCCGTGATGTGGCGACGCTGTGAGAGATTAATTTGGCTTGTCTCGCGGGTTTGTATTGCGACGGTGGTGTGGCGGATTTGTGGGTGTGTCGACGTGGAGTGATGCATACATTGATTGCTCTGCAAAGCATCTGGGAGCTATTTCATGCATGAACGAGAGTAGCCAAGTGCGACCGACGGCAGCGCGCGAAAACAGGAGATAGTGTATTGTTCATCTCTGAGGCTGCCAATTCAACTTCTTCATCTGTCCTGCTTTCGCGCTGTCATCCTCTCTGCCCGGCCTCGCCTGGCCTCGCCTTCCTTTCATCTAGTTTGTCCACAGCCCCTTTGTCCTGTCGATACGTCTGTTTGATTGCCAGCTAGCCAACCGGCCAGCTGGTCGGTCAATTGTCTAGTCATTCGAGAGAGGAGAGGAGATGAATCAGTCACGCCGATGGAGAGACGGACGGACGAACGGATGTACAGACAGACGTCTGGATAAATACATGACGAAGGATACAGACATAGAATGAGAGGATGAGGGATACCAGAGGCGCGAATGCAAAGAATGGTAATGGATGAATGTATGAGATGAGATATCAATGTGGCAAAGGAAAGAAGCGCGGACGAGACTAGATGACATGACGTGCAAAGGATCAAACGACAGCGACAGCGACATACAAAAACGCAGCTTAGGACGACACAAGATATGTATATGGCAAAAACATGTCTGAGAAGTAAAGATGCGTGACGGCGACGGCTGAGAGAAAGGGGATTTTTGATGGAAGAGTGCGACAGGGGGGAAAACTTCAAACGCGCGTCCATTTCCGTAGTCTCTACACATTAAAAGAGCCTCTACACCAGTCGGCTCCAGCAAGCCGGCCAACACCCAACTGGGCGAGTGCAAAGCTACCCGCCCGTACCCGCAACAAAATCTTACACTGTGACTTCCCTCAATTACCGGGACAAGAGGCGTCGGGGCGGCGGGTCGCGCGCGCACAAACAACAGTGGCGTGCGTACGGACTTGCCTTGCCATCTTCTACTACTACAGTCCGTCCATTAGGAGAGACAAGAGAGAGAGAGAGAGAGAGAGAGAGAGAGAGAGAGAGAGAGAGAGAGAGAGAGAGAGAGAGAGAGAGAGGAAGGAGGAACACGGAAAAAGGAGAAGTAAGAAGGTATCAAAGAGTAAGGTTTTGGATTATGAGGAGTCAATCAGTTGTAGCAGTCAATCAAGAGGCAAAGAAGAAAACATCTGAATGACCCGGGAGTATTATCTCAACTGCTGCTGCTGCTAGGGAAAGAAAAGGAAAAGAAAAGCGGTGGGTTGGTGAAGAGGAAAAAGAGAGAGAGAAGCGACCTAATTGCAAAGAAAAAGACCAAGTAAAAGAGACTCTCTGGAGAAAGGTAAAAAGAAAGGGGGGCTGTATAGTAACATGGAAACGGAGAAAGACAACAAGGGGGATAAAAAAATGCCAGGCCCGAAATCAATTCCCAACAACGCCGCCGGATATGCAGCCCGACGAAAGGTAAGTCTTTGTCAACGTCCACTTTGTAGAGTGGTGCAAGCGAGAAACCCCCAAGCAGGACGGCGGATTGGTGAACATGTTCAATAGGGGGGAGGAAAGAGGGGGGACGAGTACAAGGATGAAACCAGGGAAGAGAGAGGGCAAGAAGAAGAAGGAAACAAAACACAGGAGACTTCGCCGTCTTGCTCAGCCCGTTTCCATTCCAAACCCACGGCGCGTCATCGACATTGATGCCAACAGGCATCAACAATCATCGATGATTGCGACCACCAGCTCGACCGATCGTCCAATCGCCGGCTCTCGCCCCGACAAGTGCCGCGCCAAGAACTGTCATCGGAATAGAGCGCAAAACGCGCGAAGACCCTGTCTGTCGACGCCCAATCTAAGATCATGTTCTCACGGTTATCAACCAATCAACCGCCGCGAGCCTTTCCGCGTCGGCGGAATAGATCCATGACCCTGCGGGCGGCTCCAGAGCTACCCGCGTACCGCTGCTGATCTTCGTATGCGTCAGCGAACCGACGATTCTTCTGCAGCACCCGTGCACGACCCTGACTCGGTTCCGAGCCGAGCTGTTCGTTGCTGTCGAAACCGGGTGGGTATTGCGGCCGGTGCGGCAGCTGCTGTGCCTGCTGCCTCTGTTCAAGCTCGTTCCTGTTGTAACGACCACCTTGCTGCGATTGAAGCCCCTCTTCGCCATGGTTGGGGTATGAAGTTGGCGCGGGATAGCGAGGTTGTTGTGTCGGGGCCGAGGCTTGCAATCCTGAGAAAAGACCGCTTCGGCGCTTGTCTCGGGTGCTCGTCGTACGCTGACGCTCGAGCTCGTCGTTGTAGGCGGTTGGAAGTGTGCTTTGGGTGGTGCTAGGACTTGGGGATGGGCTGTCGCGACCATAGCTCATTTGGGTCCTTGAAGGTGCCCGCGGGCGGGCAGGCGGCTGGTACGAGCGGCGATCCCCGGCGCCGCCAGGCTCCTTGTTACTGGCGAAACTCTTCATGGAAAACGCAGCAGGAAGCAACGAGAAACGACGGGAAGATCTGTCCCGCGGCGGCGCATTTTCGCTCGTTTTGCGATTGAAGCTGAAAGACGTACGCCGCGAAGATTCGGCCGACCGTCTGTTGCCGCCGCTTCCTTCGCTGGGAATAGAGCTTGTCATGCTGACTGGAGGATAAGACTTTTGTTTTTGACCGCTGGGCTCGGCCGGCTTCCCGCTGCTGAAAATTCCAGACGCCCTGAAAATCTTCTCGCCAAACCCGCTGACAGTGTTGGAGCGTCTGTGGGAAACGCGATTCGATTGCGTAGAGCCTTCGGTCTTGACAGGTTGGTAGGTGGAAGAGGGATCTCTCTGCATTGAAGTTCTCGCGCCAGCATCTTGCTGCGCTGGGTCCTGTGGCATTGGCGCGGAAATGACATATTGCTTTCCCTTGGGTTGCGAGAATCGTCCCTGCGCATTGGTCGCCGCCACGGTTGCAGCGACAGGTTGGCCGTACGAATTACCACGCGAGGGGAGTCGAGACGAGCCACTCATGGTCCCACCAGTCGACGGGCGCGCGGATGAAGTGATGGGTTGGTTGGAAAAAGGCACATCTGATACGGCTCGTTGGTTTTCCCGGGTTGGGCGTGTCGGAGGCACGCCAGCCGCAGAGACTGCCCCCGTCGACATGCGATTTGGATTGGCGCTCGCAGATGTGTATCCATCCGTCGCAGGAACTTCAACAGGGCCTTGATTCTCGACGCGCACACGCGTCCGCGAAGCGCCGCCTTGCGACGCGGTCCCAGCAGAGGAGGACCCGATGGGTGGAGAGGCCTCTCCTCGTTGTGTCTGTGTGTGGGGGGCGACATATTCGACCTGTACCGTTCTGCGTTTAGCATCGCGGTCCCGTTTTGCCTGAGAGCCGGTATCCGCCTGATCAATGTGGCCGTGTTTCTGGTGCAAGCCGCCGACACCGGCAATTGAGACATGTGTTGGCTTGCTGGCTTCCCTGACCGAGGCGCTACGTGCCAGCTGTGGAACTTCGTAGGGATCTTCTGTGATTGTGGTTAGTCGCGTTGATCACAACACCAACGTGACGTAGATTTGACACCAAGGGGTCGCGCAGGACTGCATGAACCACTTACCTGCAGGTACCGTTGTATTCGCAATGTCGCTCGAGGTGGTCGTGCTACTCGTAATGAATCCTACGACATGGGCATATTCGCTTAACCAGCTGTGTCTCGCTACCTCGAAGAGGTCGGCCCGCTTGCGAGGATCGGGTACCAGAATGCGTTTTAAAAGGTCGCGGGCGTGCGGGGTGACATATTCGGGAAAAGTAAGGGGGGTTGAAACAATGTACTTGTAGAGCAGGTTGATGTTGTCGCCCTCGGGGTTGGCTGGGTCGTCGTCAAAAGGCAGGTAGCCTGCCAACATGGCGTACTACACAACGTTGTTAGCGGCAGTAGTGAGACATTGGAGGGCAGTGGATTTTACCAAGATGACGCCGCAACTCCACACGTCCACCTTGCGGCCGGTGTAGAGCGAATCGCTGACAACGAGCTCCGGTGCAGCGTAACACGGGCTACCACAGCTGGTTTGCATCAAATCTCCGCGGCGATGTCCGCTGTCGCCAACCATGTCCAAGCCCATCTTTTTTACAAAGTCCTTGTTGCCCAGGTTGTATTCGATTTCGTCGCCCAAGTCGTCGTTGGGGTCAAAGGTGTTGGCAAAGCCAAAGTCGGTGATGATGATGTTTTTGTTGCGGTCAAGCAGGAGATTCTCCAGCTTCAAGTCGCGGTGAACGATGCCCTTTTTGTGCAAGTAGCCTACGCCGGAGACCAGCTGTGCAAACAAGCGGCGGGCCGAGTTGTCCTTGAGGTACCGGTGGTTCAGGATGTAGTCAAAGAGCTCGCCTCCAGAGGCGTATTCCAGGATGATGCCAATGTGGCGCTCCGTCTCCACCATCTCGTGCAATCGCACAATGTTTGGATGTTGTAGGCCGCGCAGAATCGAGATCTCGCGGTAAATCTTGGGCAGTCGACTTGGATTTGAGCCGAGGACCTCTCTTCTTATCAGCTTGATGGCGACCTGGACGCCACCGTCCTTCTTCCAGCCCATCTTGACCTTGCCAAACTCGCCCTCGCCAAGAGTTTGTCCCAAAATGTAGTCGCCAAATTTGGTCTCCCTCCTCGGCTTGTCCCGCGAAAGGTCCTGCCTACTCTTCCCTCCGCCGCGTCCGCCGTCGTCGACACCTTCGCTGCCGACGAGTCCAAGGCCGGTGATGGGCGTTATGTCGGATCCGCCAGCTTGCGGGCGCGTTTCGACCATGCGAGCTTGTTCGCGAGCAAAGTCCTCGCTGGGATCAGCAATGACGAGACGATTGATGACTGTGCTATCCTCCCTGGGCAGGTTGGAGCCCATTGGCGTGCTCTCGGCGGCCGTCGCTGAGCGACTGTGCGAGGGGCTGTTTTTAGAGGCGCCAGTGGGTTGGTACGCCGGTTCCTTGGACGACTGGTGGGAGCGGCGGCGATGCGCAGCGTTGGCTGCGGATTGGGCGGGATCGTCCCTCATGTGCTGCGAAGCGGCGCGAGACGAAGGTGGACGACTTGAGGTCGTGTACGGGTCCTGAGGCGCGGCAGTAGCCTTGTGTGCGGAAGAGGTGCGAGGCGGAGGCACGGGACCGGCTTGAGGATTGTAAGCTGATGGTGTGGAAGCGGGCGACGCGTGGTTGGACGTAGGGCCTGGGTGTGCGCGAGGCGTGTTCGCATCGGAGGCGTTGGAGGTGGACGGCGAGTAACGGTGCGGTTGTTGCGGTGTGCACTCGCCATTCCCACTCGGTCGCCGCGAGGCTCTCCGCTGCTGGGAAGGCGAGCTGGTCTGGTGGGGGCCGGCGGCGGCGGCGGCGGCGGCGGCAGACGACGAGGACGTCTGCTGCTGCTGCTGCTGCTGCTGCTGGTGATAGTAATCGCGGGCGTGAGAGGAGGAGGATGGCTGCTGGTATTGGGCGCGACTGGAGATAGGCGGGCCAGACTGCTGCACGGCGGCCGAAGACATTGTTGTGCCCTCGCTGGCAGGCGCCTGACGCTCCTGGGCGGCGATCAGGGTTCGGTCCAGAGCGGTGACGGAATCGGGGGGTTTGACGGCCAAGGTGGGTGGTTTGTTGATGGTGTGGTCGGGCGTGGGCGTGGGTCTGGGTCTGGGTCTGGGTCTGGGTCTGGGACTGGGACGGGGACGGGGACGGGGACGGAGACGGGGACCTGGACTGGGAGCGGAGGGAGCTGTCAGGTCGCTCGGGCGGCGGCGGCAGACGACTGGAAGTACAGGCAGAGCAGAGCAGTGGGTAGGTTCACATGTGGAGTGGAGAGGAGGAGGGAATTGCGGTGGTCGTCTGTGTGGTGCCCGGCAGCGAGCTTGGGGTGATTGGGCGTACGGCGGGCTCTCCTGGGCGACGTTGGATTTGGAGGGTGCTAGGACTGCAGGGGGGGAGGGGAGGGTGCAGCGCAGGTCCGGGTGGTTGTTCGCAACAGACTGGACTGGACGGGTCGGGGTGCAGTGCAGTGCAGTGCAGTGCAGTGCAGTGCAGCCAAGGCGCGTCGGCGTCGCAGGGCGGCAGCTAGTTTTGGGGACGTCAGTCACGGCGACGGCGACGGCGACGGCAGAGCGACAGAATTGTTGATGTTGTTGCTGTCTCACTTAATCTGGGCGACGCGGGAGACGAGCAAGGGAACGGCGGCTTCTGGCTTCTCCTGAAATTGATGGCTGGCCACCAGCAGCACACAAACGCATCAAGCAATCTCGCCCATCCATGGATCGCCCTGGCAGCCCGCCCATGGGCGATCGCGGTACATGGCCCTTTTGATTTTTTCTTTTTCTTTTTTCTTTTCCCTTTTCCCTTGTCCTCTCGTCGTCCTCGTCCGCCGGTGTTTCATTGGCGCAAGAGCTGCCCAATCGTCCCTTTCTTTGTCCAGGCACACCTCAGGGCACCGCCCACGTGCCGACGCTGTTTCACTCTCGCTGCCCAGCTCGCTCGTACACTACTACACCATCCAACTAACTACATGTACACCATTCTCTCGACTCTCGGCTTCCTCGTCCTCTCGACGGGTCGTCCCGAGCGAGCATGCTCTCTCTGCACCAATCGGCTCCTCCTCATCCGGCCGCCGCCAAGACCCGACCACGCTTCAGTTCAGCTTCCGTTCACCACGTACCTGCTCGTCATCAATCGTCTCTACAATTCGCCGTTTACGTTTCACCCCGACCGGAACTGGCCAGCCCACGCCCACTCTCGTCCAGCGCGCGCTATAATGTAAGCCCTTCCAAACCCTCGGCGCGCTATTTCATCCTAGTGCGCTTCTGCCGCTCCCCCTTCTTTCCCCCTGTTCCGGTTTCAACTCTTTGCTCGTCTCTCGTCCGCTTGCTTTGAAACTCTCGACTCTGACTCTTCCAAAAATACCCTCAAGCTCGGCGCCTACCGCCACGGCTTCTGTCGCGACTCTTTCAAGACCCGTCCGCCTCTGCCTGCAACTTGAGCAATATCCGCCCAATGCTCCTGCGGGCTCAATCTGGATGACGGAGATTCAACTGGAAATGCGCGGACCCTCTTCTCGCTTCTTCGCGGCCCGCCTGTCTCGAACGGTCGTCTTGGACGTCCGTCATGCCTCGGCGCTCCCGCTTATATCCGTCACAATTGCGCCTCCTCTCCTGGCCCATCCTACTCCTCTCCGAGTACCAGGTTTCCATCTCGATGGCACATGGATGGCCCCTCTTGCTACCATGGCCATGCGAGATGCGCCTGACCCTAGTGCGATGCCTCTTTGGTCAAGACCAAGAAGCAACACCACACGACCATCCTGCAACGACAATTGCACTCCACTTCAACGGCTCAAAAAGCAACATCCCACGAAGTGAAGCTACCCGCGCGACATGTCCTGGACTGAAGAATCGAGAGAGAATGGCCCATCACTGCTGCTGCGAGGAGCACAATCCACCCAGCAGTCCGCCTCCTTGGCCAAATCCGGTAACTACCCCTTGACATGGGAACCTCTCCTTCGAAGTCCCAAGGGGTGACCCCGCGGTCCCTGACAGTAGTGACAACCTTATCAGCAGCCCTGCACCACCCAAGCCACCAGCAACCCCCACAAAGACGCGGTTTATCGTGCCCAATGGCGCTCCCCATGCTCCTCCCCTAAGCGCGCAGTAGTGTCCATACCGGACCAGCCTACGTGGTGTGCACCGCGCTAGCAGCCAGTCAGCCAACCGCCGTCAGCCAAAAGGTCGGGGGACCGCCGTCTTTCCCACGACCTTCCTCAGCAGCCAACGTCGACGTGACCAACGGCGATTACCTAACGCGTGCTCGCGCCGAGCGAATCAGGCAACTAACTGGGTTGCCGCCGCTGGCCGTGAGCCTTCCCCGTTGCTCGCTCGATGCGGTAACGGGCTAGCTCTCTACATATCTGGCCCGCCGCTCGCTCAACTCATGTGTGGCCTTTGACTTTGGCTGCTTAACCCTATTTCAATATAACCCACACACCACGTCACTCGTCCTAGCCGTCACCACGCGTGCTGGGCAAGCCCGGCCAAGAAGCCTGACCGCTCCCCGTCCGAGACCTCCGGTCTTTCCGAGGCGCTTTCGCGTTTCTCGTCCGCGATTGCTCGAGTATATTCGTCTTCTATAAAGCAACGCTACGTGGCATGGAGACGATGATCTTTTCAGCTGAAGACGAGCCAGGAGAGGGTCTGTGTCCTTGACCAAAAACCGTGTGCTGCTCAGGAGTACCATCGCCTCCGTCACGACGGGACAGGGCTTGCCCTGCATGGCTCATATTTCCACTGACGACTTCGCAGATATCGACATTGTCCCCACCAGCCGAGTGTTTTCCCTTTGTAGCCTGCCAGCCATGTTGGTGCAGAGGGATCATGATGAGGGCCAGCTTGTGCGTGAGCATTCACGTGCTTTGCATGGCTGCAGCATGATGACTTCTGCGTGAATGAAAACAGAACCAGGCGCCTTGGACGAGCAACATTGGACTCTCGGCTCGACATTCCCCTACTTTCCGTGGTGCTCTCCGTGTGATGATTGACCAGCAGAATTGAGCAAAGCCCCAGTCGCTACTTTCTACTGCCATTGCTGTCGTTGCTGTACTCCTACATATGCCTGTGGTGCCGTGAAGGTGATCCATAGCAGCATGTTTGTTCACCCAACTCGCATCTCATCAATCTCAACCTGGACCTCCCATTGGCAGAGCTGTGGACGTCGTCAAATCTTACCGTCTACACTTCCACCTTCATGCATGTCGCGAAGGACTAGCAACCGGAGAAAGGGGCCTAGGACAAAGGACCTGCCAACACGATAAATATCGTAGGCCATGACAACAACGCAAGTCTTTTGTTCAGCGAGAGGTGTTGTACACGAACAGGTGAGTCACCAGGACGACAGTTGATTGGGTTTTTAAACAATTTTTGTTTTTTTTTTGGGTATTTCTCTTCTATCTGCTACGGAATGGATTGCAGAAATAAACGCATTCCATCGGCTCTGTTCAGACCATACCGCGCTCCGACAGCTAGCGAATGGAAGGACAGAGTGATAGAAAGGTGTAGAGGGAAAGCAGACGAGCAGACGCGAATGTCGATGAAGTCAAACCCGAGAACACAGTAGAATAGAAGGACAGGGGAAATTAGACGCGAAGGGATTAGTACCAGCCGCACAGGAGAAGGAGGACTTTCTTCTTGGCAAAGGCACAACATGACATCGACAAACACGACAGCCGAACGTTCACAAGTCCAACGACCATTGTGAAGCTGAAAGCACGCCAGACGCGGAGCAAAAAAGCAAAACGATCGAGGACAATTTCATCCTGCAGCAAAAGGACAGGAGCCCAAAGAGCAAAAACAGTAAGTCAGCAAGGCCAACGACCAACGTCAAAGTGAAAGCACGCCAGACGCGGAGCAAGAAAGCACCACGACCGAGGACAGTGTCGTCGTGCAGCAAAAAGACAGCAGCGAAATGAGTACGACAGGAAGCGAGCTCCGCTTTTAGTTACGAGTGATTTGAGGACAAGCCACAAAGGCAGAACAAGAGCCATGAGAATGATGTCATTGGCAGCCGCCAACAGAACAGACGCGGAGAGCCCATGCGAACAACAAGAATGAGCTGTTTCTACTCAAGTCAACGCAACCCTTCCATGGGCTTTTTTGCACATCAAAAGCACCGGCAACAAGGGAAAAGAGAAAATGAAAGTAGTAATGAAGAACTTTTGCTGGAGACCCAGCGACGCCATAACGTCCAGAGCCGACAGAGCAGAGTTGTTTCATCTCCTGAAAACAAAAATGAGATGAACGAGTGAGGAACCAGCGGAAAGACAGTCGACAGTAAACAGAATCGGTTGTTGGGGGGGAAATTAAGGGGAAAACTGATGTCCGTAAAGGTGAAGAGAAGGAGATTTGCAAACGTGCATGCTGTCAAAGGAGTACCAGTCTATGCAGCCCCAGAAGGAATATTCAATGAAGTAACAATGCCTGCGAGAAAATCGGATTGAGCAAGTCGTCGGTAGTGACAGTAAGGGAGGGGGATGCTGCAGTGTTTCTTTCAGGGGTAACCAACAAGGCCGTTTGTCTCTACGGACTGCTGGACCGGAGTTTCTTCGTCTTCGGGCTCTTCCGCACCTTTAACTCGTTCCAGTATCTGTATCGCGTGATTCGGATGCATCAGTCTGACAGGCGCCGACTGGGCACAGGGATCGCAGACAGCTTCTACGGCAAGGAGTTGTCGCTGTGACTTTCTGGTGATGCCCAGGGCGGCAAGATCGCACGGCAGACCGAGATAGGCGAACAGGACGCGCAGCATGTTGCTGATGTTGGTGGTGTTCTGCTCGAAGCCCATGTGCTGGAAGAATTGTCTGCTCGCACGCGACTCCCACAGCGCCGCAACGAGGCCGTGGTACTGATCGCGCATCTTTTGGAATGCGCCCATAGACGGTTGGCAGCGGATCCTGACCGCGTTGAATTCGAGGACAGAAGGGAGTATCACGGCCGCCATGAGGCCAGGCTCGGTGACGAAAAGCCGCTGCGCTGCGTTGCAAAAGGCGTGCGAGGCGCCCCAAGAGACTTGAGGCCTGGATGCCAGTGGAGTCATTGCTATGTTTGCGCCGCGCATGGCCATGTGTCGCGCCCCGACATTCTGAGGGGAAGATTTGGTGACGATCAGCCCGACACATAGATATCTCAACGCGTCGGTGAGTTGGCCCACAATATGTGGGCTCGCGTTGATGGAGAGGATGCCTTCGACGGCGTGATTGATGGCCTCGGCTCCCTTTGTGTTCCACTCCCCGAGCGGTGTCGAAATTGTCGCTTGTCCATCCAAAATGACGACCTTGGGATAATTGAGGGTTCGCACCAGCGTACAACATCTCCGCGCTGCTTCATTGTATCCGTAGGCCCGTTGGGTAAAAGCGGCGCCGCCGCAAGTCGTGGGGATACAGAAAAAGTCCAACTGCGGTCGATATGGTGGCTCTTCACGGTCGAGCAGCTCGCCCCTGCTTATCTCCATCTCCACAGGTGTCGGTTGAATCAAGATCTCCAAGAGCCTTTCCCCATCTGCGACGAGGCTGCTGTGAGCGTACAAGACCACCTTTGCCAGATCGATAACGACGTCACTTCCAACGGCAACCAAAGCGTCAGCGGCAAACTCACGCATTTGCCGGACGATGTGGATGACCTCGTGCCAGCCACCTGTGCCCATCGCATACCAGGTCGAATGCGGGAACGGGCCGAGGGCTTCGTGCAGTCTTGTCACGACAGGGGGGATTTCAAATGGACCAGGCCCCATGGGAACTTCAGTCAGAATGAAGACTCTTTCTCGTCCACGCCCCATGAGAACGTGGTGACGGAAAAGCTGGTCAAAGGGGAGGCCACCGGAGACGGTGGGCTGGCCTTGGACACGGAGTTGAGGAAAGGCCAGCTGCCTGGCTTCACACCTGCCATTCTCGCCTAGACAGAGACCGAGCATCGTTTTGGCGCTCGAGGAAAAGTTGACGAGTTCCTAGGTATGGTTGACGTATGATAGCTGGTGTCCGAGGACGAAGCCTGGATGGGAGGTTGCTTGGTTGTCGGTTGTCGGTTGTCGATATGTTCCTATTCTTCAGCGGCCATGGTTGTAGAAGAAGAGAAGGGAGAAAACAGTCGTGTTGTGCGGGCGATGCTGCCTTTTGAACGCCCCTCGTTGGCACTGGTCCTGTGACTTCATCACTGCTTCGGTTCGCTCAACAACCTCAACCTTGGGTCGATGAATCCAGGGAGACGAGTTTCCTTATGGTACTATAAGAGCAAATACGTGTTCATTCTCCTCATGCACACTTCGTGGCCCAACACCAGCAGCGTGTCCAGGACTCCTGGGCCGTGCTTTCCTCCGGACAGCGCCTGCCTCAAGTGTTGCCAAGTCTCTTTCTTTGCCTCCTTTTCTGCTCTGCCTTTCTCCTCGTCGGGCAACCCCGTTGTGCGATATTCTGCAAGTGTCTTTGCAGACTCTTCAATTGCTTGTTGCAGTGACTCTTTTGTCCAGCCATCCGGTTGAATTAGCAAAAATGTCTTTTGCCACGCAATCTTGACAGCTTCCAATTTTTCCGGTGCTACCTTGGCCGACGAGCAGTCAGTGACAGCATCCGAGAAAAAGTAGTCATGCTCCTCAATGAAGCCTTCCGTTTTGGTAAAGTTTTTGTTGTCGATCCGGAGCACATCAGAGACACGTGCGCGTAGACCTCCATCAGTGAGCAAGTTTTCGTCGACTTGGATCCTTTGGTTCTCTTCGATCAGAGTCACGAGTTCGTCCACCACCTTTTCAAAGTATGGATCACCAGGAACCAGGTGCTTTTGTTGGTGATGGTTTTGTAGGTAGCTCAGTTTTGCTTCCGTAACCACCACACTACCAGGGGTGAATTTCAGGGTAAACTGCGCACGTCAGTAAGCACCATCAATTGAGGAGTTCTGAGAAATAACAAACGTTCTTGATGAGCTCCTCCATAGACATGACATCGCTCCTGTTTCTATGTGACCACCCTAGCAAAGCAACAAAGTTGTTGACCGCTTCGGGAAGATATCTTCTATATGAAGAAACATCAATGTCCATGTTGCGCTTGCTCAGCTTGTTGCCATTGACGTCCACCAAAAGGCCCACGTGGGCGAAGTTTGGTGGCTGCCACCCGAAAGCCTGGTACATGGCAAGATGCTTTGGCGTCGATGGCAGCCACTCGGTACCTCGAATGACATGAGTTATCTTCATGTGGTAATCATCCACCACATTGGCGAGGTGATAGGTCGGAAGGCCATCTGACTTGAGTAAAATGGGGTCGTCATAAGCGTCATCCTTGGGGTTCGTTGCTGGCTTCAGGCCTTTCCCAACAGATCCGTACACCAGATCGAAAAAGGGGGGGTAGACGTCCGGGACTCGCAGGCGAACGACATGTTTCTCTCCTTGGCTTGCTCTGTCATCGGACTCTTCCTTTGGCACATTTGCACATGTTCGATCGTAGTCTGTTGGTAAGCCAAGTTTGGCTCGATGCTCGGCCAACTCGGCCAATCTCTGCGGCGTGCAGAAGCAGCGGTAGGCATGTCCAGAGTCAAGAAGCTTATCCGCATGCTGTCGATAAAGTGGTGTCCGTTGAGATTGCTTGTAGGGGCCATATGGACCACCGACCTCAGGACCTGAACTATGAGTATTTCGAATTCTGAGTTGTGCGGTCTACTTACCCTCGTCCCATTCCAAGCCAGCCCATCTCAGGTCATCAAACAGTCTCTGCTCAGCATCTGGAACCGTCCTTCTCTTCGTCCATCAGCCAGTGGCTTCTATATTTGCAAAAAGCGAGGAAATACCTGGTCAGTGTCCTCTATGCGCAGCAAAAATTGACCGCCGGTCCGTTTTGCTATGAGGTAGTTGAACAAGGCAGTCCTCAATGAGCCGAGGTGCAAGTAACCAGTAGGCGAGGGAGCAAAACGCGTTCTTGCGGGGCCATCTGGAACCTCTGTTTTCCTTGGAGGCTTTTGAGGTCGTTGCGGAAAGGTGCTGTGTGCTCGTCTGACTTCAAGGCACCATCCTGCAGACGAACATGATCTGCAAATGAACGGCGCCCTCCGTAAGGTCAGTGTGCGCAGCATTGTGCTCTCCGTTTCCGCTGAAGAAAATGGTCACAATGTAGACCTCGAGTCGTGTCGAATTTCCAGACGCAGGCCGCTCGGCAAAATCCCGGTTGCGGTCAAGTGCGTCACTCGACGCGCCACGCCGGCGGACTTGCACCCAGAAAGGCATCAACACCACTCACTCCCGCATGTGTCTATCTGAGCCTGACATCCTCAATTATTCGCAGTCTCGTGTCGTGTGTCTCTCTCTTCATGTTTATCCAGAGCACACGCCCGCGCCGTCAGCTCAATCCCCATAACCCACCATGACAAGCACCCACAGCTGGCTCTCCGACTACACCTCCGCGCTGACAGCGCGTGACCGGCGTGAGAAGAGCCAGGAAGCCTACATACTAGCCTGTCCGTTCTCTTCCACTCCAGGTATGCTTACAGGCGTTAACATTTTCTAGATACCAAAATCGCCGACCGAACAGCCCGGCTTGAAGCAGAGCGTCTCAAGAGCCTCCCTCCCTCCACCTCCGCCCAATCCAGCGCTGCACCATCCACCAAACCTCACAAGCCGAGCCCTTCACGATTCGGCCGTTCCAGTCCCGCCAGCGCCGCCGCCGCCGCCGAAGATCCTTCGCCCACCGACGCTGTATCTCGGCTACGCGCCGACCTCGCCACGACCCAGACGTCGCGGGCGCAGCTGCAGACGCAAGTGTCGACGTTGACGACGGAGCTGGCGAGCGTGCGCAGCAAGCACACGCAAAATACGAAGCGCGTCGAGGAGCTGCAGCGCGAGAAGGCGGTGCTGGAGCGCAAGCTACGGGACCGCGAGGGCGAGCTGCGGGGCAAGAACCGGCTGGTTCAGGAGGTGCAGGATGAGTTGGTCAGCTTGAATCTGCAGTTCAACATGGCGGAGCAAAAGGCAGACGAGCTAGGTAGGGAGAATCAGGAGTTGGTTGAGCGGTGGGTCAAGTACAAGGAGAAGGAGGCAGAGAGGATGAATGACTTGAGCAGATGGGAATGAGGTTTAGCCGCCCAACTAGAGTGATGTGCAGCTTTTGGGGGATGTGCTCTTTAACTGACATTGCAAGGACATTCGAGTGCTCATTCAAAGGCTCGGTAATGCATCATTAGAAGGAACCCATTAATCTAAGCATTGACTTTTGATCTATATGGGAAATGTGCAGGTCCATGCACCTGGTCTTGGTATACACAAGGCGAGTGCACAAACGCGTCAATGTGAATGAGAGGAGTGTCTCATGATGCCTTCCTCATCGCCGCTCGAACCACGCAAACCCTCTGTCCAAACCAAACCGACCCATAACAATGAGTGGTCTAGCCTCTAGCCACTGTAGCCTCCAACGCCGTCCCATGCAAGAGGATGCTACTCTTCATCGCCAGATTTCGCATCCCTTTTCCCCTGTGACTCCTCTTCTCCCCAAGCAAATCTTCACAAATTACTGCGTTTGACACTGGACACCCTCGGGCATCTCGTCGTCGTCGTCTTCCCAAGCACCTTCACCCCTAGGATCGTCCGAGTTGGCGCCGAAGTCCTCGATGTCAGCGTCAAACTCAACGTCGACCTCTTCGACATCGTTTGCTTGAATCTCTGGCTTGGGTCCTGGGAGCACATTGCGGATACCCTGAACGACGGTCTCATCCCTGATCCAGCCATCCTCGGGAAACTCAATGTTGACGGTGAGGAACAAGTCGCCCCTGTCGTCGGTCCTCTTGATTGGCATACCCTCTCCGGGAACCTTGAGCACTTGGCCAGGGCGCAGGACCTTGCCGCGAGGCTGCTTGACGTTCAACGAAATACCACGGCCGTCAAGATGGGTCAGAACGACGCGGTTGAAGCCAGTCAGCGCCTCTGCCAGGGTGATTCGAAGCTCGGCTTGAAGATCGGCGCCCGCGCGACGGAATACTGGATGGTCCTTTTCGACGATTTCGAAGATGATGTCGCCGGGCTCCTGGTCTGGCGATTGGTCGGCTTCACCCGCGAGGACAATCTTCTCGCCTTCGCGTGTGCCGCGAGGGACGTAGAGTTCGAGGATCTTCCTCTTTTCGACAACGCGCTTGCCCTTGCACTTTTTGCACTTTTCCTTGTCTTTGTAGACCTTTCCGAAGCCATCACAGTTGCCGCAGGTGGTGACACTTGGGATGAGGAGTCCGCCGCCCATGTGAACCGTTTGCTTCTGACCTAGAAGACAATGAGCGCCAGCCAGGAATCTGGGAGAAGCGGTACAAACCTTTACCGCCGCAGATGCTGCAGTCGTGCGGCTTGCACTTGTCCTTTCCTCCGCTTCCATTGCAAGTCTCGCAAATCACGTTTTTCGTGCTCGCGAACCGCGTGGTCTTGCCCTTGTACAGCTCCTCGAGCGTAACCTCGTATTCTTGTTCCTCGTTTTTGCCTTTTCTGGGGCGCTTCGGCGGTCCTCCCATGCCTCCCATGCCGGGCATGCCACCCATTCCGCCCATCCCTCCGCCAAACATTTGTGCCAAAATGTCGTCCAAGTCGGGTCCGGCGCCTCCACCTGCACCTGAGCTGGGGTCGAAGGCGGCCATGCCGTGTGTGTCGTATAAATGGCGCTTTTCGTCATCGTAGAGAATTTCATATGCCTGAGAAACGGCTTTGAAGCGAATTTCGGCTTCTTCACGCTCGGATTCGGGGACCTTGTCGGGGTGGGAGGAGAGAGCAGCCTAAGTCGGGAAAGCGTCAGAAAGGCACTTTGATATGGCGTTTGCGAAACATCTTTATGATCTGGAGCGTAGGCACGGTTGTGATGCTTCGTACCTTGTGATAGGCTTTCTTGACCTCTGCCGGGGAGGCTTCTTGTGAGATACCAAGGACCTCTTTGAATGTTAGCGATTCACCTTGGCGCGCGAAGGTTTTGCTGCGAATTTACCGTAGAGGTCAATATCGCCAGAGTCGCTCACTGCGCAAGGTTAGCTCATGCATCAGGTAGCTGCGCATGTTGTGCGCGGAAAGGCATTCAAACTCACTTTTTTGTGGCGGGGATCTGGAGAAAATTGAGAGGTGTTGACGTCAAGGGCAGCGTGGGCGGATTGTACAAGGAAGCGGCAGGGCGGGGAACGCGACGGCAAGTTGGAAGGATAGGCGAGAGGCTTGTTTGGTATGTACAGATGTCGGAGAAAGAAATCAACAGTGTTTATTGAAAAGGCTCAAGCGCGTTATCGATTTGCAACTGAGCCGGACGGCATCTGAATGATGCAGCTTCCGGCACCATTTCTCCGACCACCGAGGAGTCATGCTGCTTACCTTACCGTGCCTAGCTTCCATGCAGAGCCATGCTCCTTTTTCTCTGGGCGATGACAGTCTAGCTAGAGATGTCTTCCACGCGGTGCTCATGATAGGAGAAGAATCATCGTGGCTTCAGTGAATCTATAAAGACGTGAGAAAATGGTTGGCCAAAACAGGCAGTTTCTAGAGGGAAGACGGGCGTTTTGCAGCCGAATTTCAGCCGGTTTCCTACGACCAAACCACCAAACTCACGACCACGCGCACAACATCCGCCCATCCTCCAGGTCACGCTACGCAGCCATGGCAAGCAAAAGAGCAGCAGGCTCTGTAATGGGTCTGGCGGGCTCCACAACCCGCAATGGCCTGTCCCATTTCCCCGTCACCGTGAGTTTGAGACCTCTCCACAACCTTGAGACTTTCCGCAACAGCGCCAGCTAATCGCCAATCCGCAGTCCACACCCTCGATAACACAATCAATTGCCACCGAGACCACGCTATCAGACACTCCTCTCGCCAATCCCAACCTCGTTACCCTCCCAATTCCCGCGCATCTGCGCACGCCCAATGCCTACGTCACCCTCTACCGCTTCCCGACCATGGAGCCCAAGCAATTCATGGCCTACCCGTCCTCGCACCTCCTCGTCCCTTTGCGCAAGGACATCCTCCACCGAGCCGTCGTCTACGAGGGCGACAAGACGCGGCAAGGTACGGCCAACACCAAGTGGCGCGACGAGATCAACGGCAGCGGAAGGAAACTGCGCCCGCAAAAAGGCACCGGCTCCGCGCGTCTGGGCGACCGTGGCAGCCCTATGCTCAGGGGCGGTGGTGTCGCCTTTGGTCCCAAGCCGCGTGACTTTGCGACGGGACTGAACAGGAAGGTTTACGACTTGGCCTGGCGCATGGCCTTGTCGTATCGCTACCGCCGCGGCGAGCTGATTGTTGTCGAGGACAATGCCGAGCTGAGCAGCAACAACCCGAACTTTGTGCGCGAGGTATTTGGGCAGAACAAGTGGGGCAATGCCGATGGCAGGAGTATGGTCGTCACGACCAAGAGGCGGCCGAGGCTCTTTGACGCCCTGGGTGTGGCGGGCGAGACGGGTCGCGCTAAGCTTTGGGATGACGTCGATGTCAAAAACGTGCTGAGCTTGGGCAGATTAATCTTCGAGAAGAGCGCGTTGGACAAGATACTGGAGGAGCACCAGTCGGATATCCGTCCGCCGGGGTCAAGGCCCTCCGCGGCATAGAACGGGGAAGCAGTGAGCATGGCGACAAAAGCAGAGATTCGGCTTCAAGGGAGCAAAGCATAGTAGTCCCATCTCAAGGCGGGAAAAGGGCGCGTGGTGAGATTCTGTAGCAAAATTTCTTCAAATCCAAGTTGAGGGGTTCATCCATCCCTCAGGAATCATGACAATCCCCTGAATCCTTGCAGCTGGCACCTGACGTCTGTGGGACAGGAGTGGTCTTGAAGTGGTTCGGCGGAACACCGCAGAGGAGAGACTGACGAACTCATCATAGCGTATGTCACTGGTTCTTCGTAGTCAACACTCACGAAGCAAAATTGTTACTCTTGCGAACGGATTTTCTCCACAAGAGGTCGAAGTCTGGCTGAATAGCTCACTTCGCAAGGGAATGAGAGCTGGACGGAGTCGTGGCTAGGTGTCTGGCTATTGAGGTGGCAGAGGGCGTCAGAGTGGATATTTGATCCTGTTGCACGGGCACAAAAGTCACCAGCTGTTTGGAATTGGGATGTTTCGAAGTTTTGTTTGAAGTCTAATTGCTGACGAAAACTGTTAGGGGATTCGTGCCTTGAGTCCGCACCGTCGTCGACTCTTTTTGCAGATGAAAGCGGTTGGTGAGATAAACTGACGCTCGTTCAAGCCCCCCTTCTTTCCTGCGGCTCTGACCGGTGATGTAGTCATGATATCATCGGCGGACGATGGGATGCTGCTTTCCTCCGAGGCCAGAGAATCTCGATCGTTTCAAGAAAACACTCCATGAACCTAGCCCGGGCGTCTTCGTCCAAAAGACGACCGGAAAGGGTCGTCAGCTGTCCAAAATTGCCCTGGCCGAGTGTCAACACCTTCTGCACATTTTCTGTTCTCTCGATAAGCGGCCGTAGATGGCGAATGAGCACGTGGTGACTGCATTGCCAATTGTCGTGCGAAAAGACATCTTGAGCTGGAGGCCACAACAAATCGATGTGTACAGTCTCGACCTTGGGTAGGAGTGAAATGGCACGGCCCAACACCGCATCAGGGCTGGTGCAGTCGAAGCCCTCGCGGTGTCTACACCTACGTTTCTCTTTAAACATGGCCCACGAGACGAGGCGAACAAAGAGGATGCTTCGGCGCGTCTCGAGCACAGATTCTCTGATAGCCTTTGGTGGCTTGATGTAATTGTAAAGATAACCGCCATGGTAGAAGTAGAAGACGGCTCTTTTGTGGAGCAGTTTGACGTACTCAGCAAGGAGGACTGGGCTGAAGAGCGCCAGCGTCAAGGGCGAAGTCTGTGGTTTGCTCAGGGGGAATCGAGGCCGAGGCTGCTTGGTGAAATCGTCATTTGGGAAGCTCACAGGGTGCTTTTCCAAATGTTGCTTTCGTTGGAAAACCACATACTGATTTGGCTCGATCAGATATTCGGCGATTTTGATGATGAGTTCGTCGGGAAGTGCAGACGCCATGTCTCCGAAATCTGCCAGATCGATGGAAACGATGTGGTTGAACTGGGCACCCTGTCAGCTATAAAAGAGGTGCATGGCAAGAAACTGATCGAACAGTCTGCGCTGTGCAATCACTTGGGCTGTCCCAGACAGTTTGAGAAACATTTGCAGGGAAGCAAACAGAAGCATCCACATTTGCTTCGACAGCAGCAATGAGAAGCCATGACAATCAGGAAGATTCGATCGTACCGGTGTATCTCCTTCTTCCACTGCATGGTCTTTGTTGAGAACTCGGCGGCTTTGATAGGGCACTCGGCACGTGCATGAGACATGGACACGTTTCAATGGACACGTATAGACATTAGTGTGTGACTGGTTCTTGGAAGTTGGTAATTGGACAGAGGGAATGGGCGGAGACCATTGGTCTTCAGTTAGAGACGGTCGAGCACTGCGCATGGCCGAATGTGGAAAGGAAGAAACTTGCTTACTTTACTGTAAGAGCTACTCAACATGGGTACGAAATGAAATTGATTACTGAAGCCTACAACTAATAATGTTGCTGTATCGGTAGAATAAGTCGTTAACGTTCAACTTGATACCCGCTTCTTCGCCTTCTGAAGTGTTCTGATTGCAAAGTCTTACTCGGGTGGTGGCTGTTCAATCGGGCCCCTCCTGACCAAGTGCAACTCTTCGCTCCGGATCTTCTCGATAACTTCATAGAATTCCATTGAAATCTCGAGTAGCCGTTCTTCAGTGAACTCGCCACAGAAAATATCACCATCGAGATAATACATTTCCTCCCATTTCCCGAAGCCTCCAAAGCCAAAGAAGACCACATCTGACCAGTCGGCTCTCTCAAGAGGCAACCACGTGTCGCGGAGAAGCACTCTGAAGTAAGCGTGCAAAACTTGGTTTGAACTTCCACCTGGTGGGCAGTAAGCTCCGAGGTGGTTCCCCCACAAGGTGATGTGTATCTTTTCCACATTGGGCATGAGAACCATGCAATGATCGAAGCATTCGACGCTCGCATGGCACAAGCGGCCGCATGGAGCCCAGGGGTTGCAGTTGGAGCAGGGACCTCGCGGATCATCTCGTTGCTCTCTGATCCAACCCCACCATCGAGAAAGGTGGATGAAGCGAGTGCTCCTTCGCATGGCAAGCGTCGATTCGCTCAGGCCTTGTCGACAGATGTATTGGTAGAGGTCGCCACTCCCGTGGAAGCAAAATACAGCTTTTTTGTGAAGCACTTTGGCGTATTCGGCGAGAAGAGTTTTACTGAAGAGCGCTAGAGCGAGTGCTGAAGGACGACGTCGGTGTTTGTGCATTCTCCACCAGCTTTCGCGAGACCTGAAAATGGCACCTCTTAGGTTCTGGGGGGTCTTCATGAAGCTCCGGTCTTCTTCAGGATTATCGAATTCGTGGGCGACATGGACATTTTGGTGCAAGTCGACTAAGTACTCCGCAATGGTGATGATTATCTCGATCGGCAGTTTGGACGCCATGCCTCACAGCAAGTCTTTGCATGGGAGCTGCTGAGCAGGGGCTTTCGTCTTTTCTGTCACGGTGCAGGATTGGCAACCTAATTGCCTTTGTTGTGCAATCAATATGGAGGAGCTTGGAAAATTAGAGCGAGAACAAAACAAGATGTTTGAAAAGCAGCGTCGAGCAGCTTTCACGACACCCTGGAATGTTGTGGTAGTTTGGAATTCAAAGGTTTCGACAAAAAAGAGAATCGACCAGGTATATTCATCAGGTGCGCAGTGCTTGACGCATAGATTCAAGTCGGTTGACAACGCTCTTATTCTACCCTTGTCCAACGTATGGATGTTGAGAGGACACGCTGATGACAACGAGGATTTCCATACTTGCGAGACCTACCGTAAATCCGTTTGGAGTACAACTGCGAGGTGTCTTATCCAAACAGTGCCTTGACAGTGTCGTAGGTATATTTCAGATCTAGATGCCAGTAGTTGGCAGTGGTCGGATGCGTCACGAACCATGCTTCGTCCAAGGCTCGGACAACTTCATCCGGGAGAGGGCCCTTTTCCAGGTCATTCAAATTCCCTTTCAGCTGGTCAAGACTGCTGATTCCGATGATGATGCCGTCATCTCCGTTCTTAATATTCAGCGCGGAGTGGTGAACAACCCATCGGAAGGCAGTCTCAAGGAGGGTCAACTTGTGCTTTTGCACAACGGGCTCGATGATGCGGAGCGCGTCCCAAGTGGCACCCTTGAAGTAGCGCGAGCGATAATTCGCTCCCATACGACCCACGCTTTCGGAGAATCGACCCTAATCTGGGACATCGCTCGACTTGTACTTTCCGGAGAAGATGCCTCCGGCGAGTGGATTGTACACGACAATGTCGAGACCGTAGCGCCGACACGCGGGAATGAGCTCGGCCTCGATTGAGCGGGTAAATGCATTGTACATGGCCTGGTAGATGGTGGGACGGACCCATCCATTGGCCTTGCATGTCATGACCACCTCTGCAACCTCAAACGCCGTAAAGTTGCTCAGACCCAGCTGCACAAATTTGCCCTGCTTGTGCAAATCGTTGACGGCTTCCAAAGTCTCTGCAAATGGCACACTGCGATCCGCCGCATGCAGATAGAAGATGTCGACACAGTCCGTCTGCAACTCGGCCAGGCTCTTGTTCAGACTGGCGGTGATGTTTTCCCTCTTGTGCAAGCCAGGCTCGACGGGATAGCATTTCGTCGCCAAGGTCAGGCCGCGCTCTTTCCACTTGGCTGCAGCGGTGAAGCTCTCCTGTTTGCCGCCGACATAGACTCGGGCCGTATCAATTTCGTTGTAGCCCTGGGATTGGAAATAATCGAGGCATTCGGTGTAGGTTTCCAGAGAGGTCAGGCGGGCACCGGAGGACTCATCAGGACTGCACCATGATCAGATAAGAGGCACGGCCTCTTGTTGTGGTGCTTACCCGGTGGTCATCAGGCCCAGAATCACACGTGGCTTGGGCCGCTGGACGACTAAAGGCATCTTGGATCCGCAACGTCGTCAGTGGGGAGGTTGGTAGAGGGTTGCTGGGCGGTTCGGACGGGGAGGAACGCTGAGGATCGAAAGAAGATGGTCTTTTGCTGCTGTTGACATGGTGAAGTATGTCGTAGCAGGGGGCGCTATCGGTTAGGCGGGCGGGCCGTGCGGGGGTGGGGGGACGGTGGAGAGGCTGGCGGCAAGCAAGAGTGGAGGGAGCGCGCGAGAGGGTTGCGTCAACGAAGGGAGAGGGGAAGAATGGTGTTGTGACGAGAAGAAGGGCACAGGGCTGAGGTGTTGTCCAGTCCACATGCGGCCAGGGACCAGAGGCACAAGGCACTGGACGTCGAGCCAACCTCCTCCCTCGTCCGGGTGATGATGGCGTTTCAGACACGGACGCTCCCCAAACGCCAAGCACGGAAAGGCCAAAGTTGCCGGTGCACACTGTCTCCAAGCTAATGTGCTCTTTACTCTGTCACTCGCGGCCAAACTCCACAAACACCGCATGGATGCATAACCCACCCGCCCAATCCGCGAGTAATAAATTTCCTCTTCGGGAACCTTCTCTCCTTCATCCACACCACCGCGATCCAGAATCTTCCGCCTCGTCCGACCCCCTCAGCTCTCCTGTCGTCCTGTCTTCGCAACACTCGTCGAGAACAACGTCACCGTTCGTCAATATTCCACCTCTCGCGACCAGCGAGTCCGCCGCACCCCACGTCGCCCACCACGGCCCCGCCATCGAGCTGCAAGATCAGGAGGTCGAGGCCGCCGAGACTGTTAGCGAGCTCGCATTTGAAGATTGGGATCTCGGAGCAGACAGCCAAAACGCCCACCCAAGGACCAGTACCGACGCAGACATGCCTTCAGACCTCAGGCCGTCGTACCATCGACACTCAGAGGGTCGCTCCCATCAGCCCTTGCTTGGCAACAAGAGAGACGACCGCGGTAGCTACAATGACCAATCGCGGCCCATGCTGAATGGCCGCCGGAGGACATTTCACGAAAGGGACCCCGATGTCGAAGCCGCAAATGCCACCCGCAAGAGATACATGTACGCTGGAGGCTTCTTGCTGCTGAGTCTGGTCAGCTTTGCCATCCAGACGGAGACGGCTGTGTACATTCAACACAACCTTGGCTGGAACAAGGCGTACATGATGCTGTAAGCCGTCGACCCTTGGGATCCATTTTGAAGATGGACCGCCATCACGTCATGGTTACTGACTTTGATCCCTTGCAGATATCTGACCCACGGTTCATGGTCTCTTTTATGGCCTGTCCAGCTGTTGATTCTGCGCGTTCAAAAGTGGAGCATGCCATGGCCGGCATTTTGGCGCCGCCATGTGCAGATACTGCGGACGACGGCACAAATGGTAGAACACAAGACGCTTCATCCCCATTCTCGTCAGGCAGCAAAGTCGCCGGTCCCGTACATGATCAAAATGACAGCTTTTGTGACTTGTGCCTTGACCGTTGCTGGTGGCTCCTGGTACGTCGCAGTAGACTTGACGACGGCCAGCGACTTGACCGCCATCTACAACTGCTCCGCCTTCTTCGCCTATGCCTTTAGCATTCCGTTGCTCAATGAGAAGGTCCGGTGGTCCAAAGTCTTTGCTGTCGCAGTCGCAATCGCTGGCGTTTTGGTCGTGGCATACGGCGACACAACTCCGGCCAAGCATGGAGGCAAGTCAGGGGGCGGTACCGGCGGTGACAAGGCTCCGCCAGAGACCAACGAAGCCAGCAACCGCGCGCTTGGAAATCTCGTCATCGGTGTCGGCAGCGTCCTCTATGGTTTCTACGAGGTCTTGTACAAGAAAGTGGCGTGTCCGCCGGACGGATGCTCTCCGGGGCGTGGCATGATCTTTGCCAACACCTTTGGTAGTCTCATTGGGTCCTTTACCTTGCTGGTTCTGTGGATTCCAATTCCGATCCTGCACTTTACGGGACTCGAGACGTTTGAGTTGCCCCGAGGCAATCAGGCTTGGATGATGGGAATCTCTGTGTTGGCCAATGCTAGTAAGTCTGGTTGACGAAAGATTTGGTAAACATGCGCTAACATTCTACTAGCATTTTCTGGATCTTTCTTGGTCTTGATCTCCCTCACTTCGCCCGTCTTGTCGTCAGTTGCTGCGCTTCTCACGATTTTCATCGTCGCCATCATCGACCAACTCCTGCCTCCGCCTCTCAACTCGCCCTT
This sequence comes from Phyllosticta citrichinensis, assembly GCA_038380885.1. Taxonomy (NCBI): domain Eukaryota; kingdom Fungi; phylum Ascomycota; class Dothideomycetes; order Botryosphaeriales; family Phyllostictaceae; genus Phyllosticta; species Phyllosticta citrichinensis. Next base: position 1,077,387 of record JBBWUH010000003.1, on the reverse strand, counting down.
GTCTGCCGCGGCTGTGCTGGGTGGCTGCCTCATCATTGGCGCTTTCCTCATGCTCAGCTGGGCAACTTACCGTGAGATGGACGAGGAGAGGCGGAAGAAGCTTGAGGAGGACGTGAGCGATTCTGATGTTGAAAGTAGGCTCGGCGACTGATAACGACATATACGATTATTCAACATTTTCGTTTTTACACTTAGGGCGGCTTGGGTTTCGGAGCATTACGCTTGTGGCTCTGATGTGCGTTTGTCTAACGAATGGCGTTGACTACATGAAAGAATCGCATGTCACCAGCCGGCCTATTACGCTCGGCACTGGTTTCGGAGTTTGGACTTGATTTAGCATAGACTTAGATAATAGGGAAAGCAGATACGATGGTTTATCTGCGGCTTTCTCCCGTACAGCTCTGGAATGGAAAGTTGACGCATTTGTTGCAAATTCACCAAGCTCTACCGTACTCTGTCATCATCGCCGCACCGCCTCACTTCCCCGGATGAAGTAAACGCCGAAGTTCAGCCTCAGCCACGGCCGCGACAACGTCAACCCCCGGCGCCCCGCTAGGCATAACAGCTACCACGTCCATCATCACCAACTTTCGAGCTCCTTTGAGTCGCGCTCGCCATCTACAATCCTTCTCAGTTCATCTTTGGTCGGCTCTTCAATTACCATGGCGGAGGCACCCATTGGTACGTCACAGCTCCCCCAAGCTCCTGAGCTCCACTGACGCATGCCTGACTACAGTCCTCGATGGCGGGACTGGGTTCCTCAAGGCCGGTTACGCCGGACAGGTGCGTCCTCTACTTCGATCGCCCTCTGCATCGCTTGGCCAAACCATTCGGACGACTGACGCGCCGACATAGAACTTCCCCGACCACCAATACCCCTCCATCGTTGGCCGTCCCATCCTCCGTTCCGAAGAGCGCGATGCGGGAGACATTGTGGTGAAGGACATTATGTGCGGTGATGAGGCTGCGGCCGCGCGGTCACTGCTCCAAATCACGTATCCTGTATGGTATCCCCCAGCGGCAGTAGTCCCCTGAGCTCCACGTCCGCTCTCAGCTGCAAGGCAGACGCGTGCTGACTTGGTATCGCATGGCATAGATGGAGAACGGTATCGTCAAGCGTTGGGACGACATGCAACACCTCTGGGACTACACTTTCTACGAGAAGATGAAGGTGGATACGACTGGCCGCAAGATCCTGTTGACCGAGCCGCCCATGAACCCCCTTAAGAATCGCGAACAGATGGCCGAAGTCATGTTTGAGCGCTACAACTTTGGCGGAGTCTACGTGGCCATCCAGGCCGTGCTCGCCCTCTATGCGCAGGGTCTGTCGTCGGGTGTCGTCGTAGACTCGGGTGATGGTGTTACCCACATCGTCCCGGTCTACGAGAGTACCGTGCTCAACCACCTCACGCGGCGTTTGGATGTGGCTGGACGTGACGTCACGAGGAACCTGATTGCGCTGCTTTTGAGGAGAGGATACGCATTGAACCGTACCGCCGACTTTGAGACTGTCCGCCAAATCAAGGAGAAGCTCTGCTACGTTTCGTACGACCTCGAATTGGACCAACGCCTTAGCGAGGATACAACGGTCCTGGTGGAGTCGTATACGCTGCCCGATGGCAGAGTCATCAGGGTTGGCAGCGAGCGATTCGAGGCTCCTGAATGTTTGTTCCAGCCGCATCTGGTAGATGTCGAGCAGCCTGGCATGGCCGAATTCCTCTTCAACACCATCCAAGCAGCCGATGTAGACGTCCGGTCAGACCTCTACAAGGCCATTGTGCTCAGTGGTGGAAGCAGCATGTACCCTGGTCTGCCAAGCAGACTGGAGAAGGAGCTGAAGCAGCTGTGGTTGACAAAAGTTCTCAACGGCAACCCTGAAAGGCTCAACGTGAGTGTTGCCCGCTCTAAGGGCCTGTGGCGGTGCACTGACAAATCAAACAGAAGTTCAAGGTGCGCATCGAGGATCCGCCAAGGAGAAGACACATGGTGTTCATTGGTGGAGCCGTCTTGGCCAACATTGTAAGAATGGCCCGTATTCCTCGTGCAATTTCCAATACTGACTGGGATAGATGTCCGACAAGGAGAGCATGTGGGTTAGCAAGGCTGAGTGGGAGGAGCAGGGCGCGCGTGCATTGGAGAAGCTGGGCGGAAGATGATGTCAAGACGGCAGAGATGACTGCCTGTCGCAACACGAATTCAAGAGGCCGCAGACGCAAAAGTCGAGGCCGGCATCGAAATCCAAGTCTTGAGCAGTCTCGAGCAAGTCGCGTCCTGCGCAAGCGCAACACAATCATGTGATGTCAGGCCTAAAGCTCGAGGCCTTCGCCTAGCATGTGCAGCGGTTCATGCGGACGATGCGTCGAAAGGATATCGAAGTTTTGCAAGGCGTCCTAAACCCGATGAGTCTGGACAACGATCTCTTTGGGGCAAGCGTTTGATCAAAGGTAAGCGTGACAGTGGTGTGGGACGCGGCCCAGGAAGTCCCTGTGCCTGGAGCCGTATGCCCCGCAGCCATGGTTGTTGACAATGACGCTTGGAGTCTGGATCCAAACGAGCGCAAAAGTGACAATGGTTTTTGGCTTCTCCACTCAATCGCAACACAGGCAACCAGCTCGTTTCTGATAGAACTCGACCTTGGCGGCCAGAATTGTAGCAGTCACAGCAGCAATGGCGCAACAAGTGCCGGGAGCTACTGTCTGGTGCAAGTGATGCCCTTGTAGATACCTGGCGCGCCGTGAGTGCAGCCATGGCAGGATCGAGATCAACACCACCATCACGACCATCTGACTTTTGGATTGACAGCGCCAGAGCCTCTGAACGACGATGTCGACCCTTCTCGACGACCCAGGGCCTCCAATAATCAGCTCGTCCATCCACACCGTCCATCCCGACATAGCCTATCCGCTGCCCACCCTGGCACATCCCACGACCCTGACGCTTGAGACGAGACGGAGCTCCCTGTCTGCCCCTCACTGCACCTTCAGCCGCTCGTCATCGCCAAACGAAGCCTCAAGACGGACGTGGGCACATAGGCCACCCGCCTAGGACTTGACCCTACCCGTCGAGCGCCGCACCCAATTGCAGAGCTGCCCCTCCACACGCGACGAGACCCTCTTTTGCCCTGCGATTTGGGACAGCGGTACGTCCCTCGAAATTGGCCGAGACACCAAGTCCACGACCAAGCCTATACTGCCCTTGAAAGGCAAACGGTCGGCATCCCGGGCGGTGTGCGCAGATCTAAATCGGACGTCAACACACTGGACCTCATCCGTTAATCCGGTACGTACTCTGCCCTGCCCGCAGTGCCGGTCGCGTGTGCAGCGCTAGACGAGGGCGTCGAGCAATAGAGTATTCGATGGTGTTTCGAGTCGTCTCATAGGCTCGTATCTCCCCCATGCGCTGATGATGATTATCAGAAGGGATATTGGCCTTGCAGCCCCGTAGCCTCATCGGGTTGTCGCTCTGTGTACCGCTATAGCGGCGTCGACGGGCGACCCGGCTGACAGGGCAGAGCAGGGCAGGGTGTGCGGCTGCCGTCGTGTCCCCTGCTACTTGGACACTGATGATGCCTGCTGGCTCCAGCATCAGCATCAGCCCACGCTCGCTTGTTGGCTGCAGGCCCATCGTCCGCCGAGCCCACAAAGCAGCATCGAGCTCCGGCGCGCCTCATGGGTCGAGCGGCGTGGGTGGAGAGGGGAAGATGCTGCTGGAAATTTTTGCTGTACTGTACATGCTCCCCGTTCTAAAGCAGCCACGGAAGATACGTCGCTACGTCACTCGTTTGGCTCGACAGCCTTTCAGACGCGCTGCTCTTGCTGCTCTTGTGCTGCCCTGCAATGCCACGCCGAGCAGCGCAGCGGAGCACGCCAACTGCTTGCTTTCTGGCCGAGCTGAGGTGGGGGAGGTGTGTGCATTTGTCTTTACGCCTGTAATCTGCATGGCAGCCATTAGAGTGTGGTCAAACCTGCGACGTTCTTGGTGGGGGACAAGATTGAGGGACGTACCATTGGTGTTTGAGACGAGGTCTATTGGTGAGTTGGAGTCGAGGCATTGGCTTATGAATAAGCCCTGATGGAAACAACAGTGCAAGACAACCGATCTGGCCAAGTGCGCAGCTGGAGACGCCGGGTGCGCGTGAGCCACGCGGCAAAGCAGACGAAGCAGTGCATTATTCCCATTATCGAGAAGAAGCGGGACGGGACATGTAGGACGGCCGTCTGACCGCATTGGCAACCGCTTGCACGAGCTAAACGGACGAAGCCGTGGGTTTTCTCTCTCGTGATGGTGACGGTATCGGCTGTAGCTGCAAAACATGTGCCAATCGGTTGTTTCCATCTGCCAGTTGCTCACATTACACAAGGCACCTTACCGTCAGTGGTCCTCTGGCGCTGTCCGTCACATTCTGACATGCATTCCGTTATTTTGCCCCCGACGCAACTTGTGCCAGCTCGGCCGTTTCTGCGTTGAATCCCAGCAGCCATTGGCGAATCAAACGCCGACCGTCGGTGGCCAGCGTGCCCCGCACTCTCACGAGTCTGTTTCTTCTAAGGACGCGGTTCTGTCTGCAGCCGACCTGTCACGGCAAGGGGGAACGAGTGGACGACCGAACCTTTTCGCTTGTTGCTCGAGCTTCGCGTGTCAGGAATCGGACCACGGCACAAGGGGGGCGTCGCCGTCAGTCGAGCCGTTAGAGCAGCGAGCAAATGCTGACAGATGCAGCCAAGCGAACGACACACGGACGACGACGACGAGGGCGACGACAACGACTGATCGGTTGCCGTGGTGCTTTTCCTCGCATGGGCGATTCGCGATTCGGGCTTCGGCGCTACTACACCATCATGTTGGCGCTGATTCTTTTCTGGCCCTGCACTCTGTCGGCCATGCCAACTGGCAGCCACTGCTGTTGCGAACATGCCAACGACATGGCGATAGCGGCGGCCGGCGCTTCTCCTAACGCACGTCTGCGTGGTAACCGCGCCGCGCCGTCGCGAGCACTGGTGCGGCTCTGATGGTCCGTCCTCAAAAATCGAAAGAGAAACCCACCTCTGCGGTTCGCTCGCTCGGCGGCGTGTCCGGCGCCAATAGCCGTTGCTGATCAATGGGGCTGCCGCTGGCGCCGCCGCCGCCGTTGCTGGGCTGGCACTGACAGGCTCCTGTCGTTCCAGGAATCACATCACCGCCAGCGTCCTTGGCGAACACCCAACCTCACCCACCAAGTTGGGGTGGGGGAGCTGAAGGTGATGGGTGACGTCGTTGGGGGAGAGCAGTCACATTCTCTTTGTTTTCCGTCGCGTCATTCTGTCTTTTTTTCTTTTTCATCTTTCAAAACGCCACAGCCATGCGGATCAGTCGTTTTGTTCTTCCTCCACAAGGCTGAATTTCCAGGGTCCAGTGGTTGTCTCTCGATACGAACACGGATCTCACGGCTGCCCTGCGGACGTGCGTGCTTGGTTACTGGCCGCCGTGGCTCAAGCGCAATGAGTTGGGAAGGCGATAAGACGATGGATCAAAGCGGCGCCGTCGCGGCATTGCAAATAGGGAGGGCTTGGCTCGAAAAATACGGCAGATCATCCCCCGTACAACAGAACGACAAGACGGCGCTGACTGGTGACGAACAGGGCTGAGCTTGGTGTGGCAGGACACGACTGGCAAGCCAGCGAGAAAAAAATTTCCATGGCCGTAGGTGGCCGACAGTGGGTAAATCATCCGCGCAATGACGGATTAGGGGAATGGCGGCCGCCAGACTGTCACCCCGTGGCGTGCTGGCAGTTTGCTGATCTCAGGTTCGAGGTCACAGCGCGAACGTAAAGCAGCAGGAGAAAAAAGGGCGTCACAAAGCGGCCATCGACGAGATCTGCGCTTTTGACTTGCTGTAGAGAGAACAACGGGAGCTTCAGCACACTTTAGCCATTGCTGATCCCCCTATAGTCATTGGGCAACAAGTCAGCAACATCGCAGTCAGCAGCGCCAGGCTCTTCGCATCACCAACACCAACACCGCCATTTGCCTCCCCATCCATCCATCCATCATTCTGACGTTCTCGAGCAACAACGACGACGACCACTTAAGGTGACATGGATGCCTGCTCCACATTTCTGCCCTACCCGGGGAGCCTCCACGCCCAACCAAACCCGCCAGATACCCAATCGAGCACACCTGTAAACGACGCCGACTAGTCTTTTGCCCAATCGGGCAACCGAGCCTCCTCGCCGCTGCTTTCTCGCAACGTTGCCACATGGTCCCATCCCTTCCACTTTCAAACCCCTCCTCCATCTCTTTCAGCATGAGATAGGTTGTATCACAGGGAGCCCCTTATCCAACACTGCCGTCGCCGCGTTTACCCTCGTTTGGCCGTGTTTCCCCGCTTCGAGGGGCTGCGGCTGGCGCTGGGCTGGGGCTGGGGCTGTCCGGGCCCTGCATGATCTTGTCTGAGTGCATCGAGGCTCCGCGGACCCTGCCAAGCTAGCTACTGCTGCTGCTGCGCTGGGAACCAGAGCCCTCTATGCGACACGAGCGACGAACCGGTCAAAAAGGCTTTGCTCGCTGCTCGGATCTCCCTGGTCTGTTTCACCGCAATGCGCTTTAGCCCTGAGCTGCGCGTCGTTGGCGTCTTTATGGTTCCTTCAACATGGCCGTATTGCATCGATCCGACATTGCGGTGGTGGCTTACTGCTTTGGAGTCGCACAAGGGCTAGCGTGCGTGCGACCCTCTGCCCTACGCAACGGCTACAGATGACGCAAGCGCATAAATGATTTACGTGTAGGTGCCCAACCAACCACTGCAACGCGCCGCTGGATCATCCGTAGTCAGCAACCCGACCTACACTAACGGAAACTTGCCTATTTTTGCCTCTCTTCGGTCTTGCCGGCGAACTTGCAATGCTTGAGCTGATCTACTGTCACCATTCTCTAGCGCCGGCGCTACTGCTGTGGAATGACATATTGCGAGGTTGCGAGTGAAGAGACCTCGCGTCATTGATTCGGTGCTTGATGCCTGGATGGGCAATGTGATGGCGGATTGTCTACTCAGGTTTCACCGAGTGCTTGCTACTGCATTCGGGACTCGGGACTCGGGAGCTCCGTCTGCCATTGCAGAAGAAGCGAGACTGCGGACCGGACGGATAGCATAGCTGACGGGTTGTGCTGTCCGAGAGAGCCGTCTGTAGTGCCAGGGCTGGCTGGCTGGCTGGCTGGCTGGGCCGGGTGGCACCGAGCAAGACCACGGCTGTCAGTAGGCTTGAGGGTACATTATTCCTACAGGCCGGCCGGTGAAGCACAAAACCGTTTGTCGCGTCGAGATGCGAGGACTAACTATTTCAAGGGAGAGCGAGGGGAATGCTGGTGGAGCAAACAGCAGCGGTACGTAGACGCGCAAGTAGATATGCCTGTATACATCAGCAACCCAGCCGCAAGACCAAAATACCTACCTGCCTCCTACATTGGGATTCCTCCACACCACCACCACCACATCCATACCCCCCAAACGCTCCAATCGAAGTCTAGACGCAGGCTTTGCTTTGCTCGCCGCCCTTAGCTACGCAGCTGGCGTCTTCCCCCCCTCCACACTTCACACCCTCAGTCCACGACAAGAAGAGGCCAGGCAGGGAGCATCCCCGTCGCTTCACCACCCTCTCATGTTTTTTTCCTGTCAATGGAGTGGGAACGTGTTGAGGGGTTTGGCTAGAGACGTGCGACAAATCAGGCAGTCCGAGGATAGAATTAAATGAAGCTGAGTTGACGGTCGTGGTGGTGGTGGTGGTGGTGGTGGTTGTGGTGATTGGATGGTCCATGCAGGCAGTGGGCGCAGTGGAGGGAGTGCGGTGGCAGCAAGCGCATGCAGGTACCTCTCTGTGCCACCAGCAGCAGCACCACCACGACAAGCCTTTCCACACTCTCCGCCCCTTTTTTCCTCCAAGGACCCACTACGACCACACCACAAGCCAAAAAAAAAAAAGCTTCGTTATTCCCGGCGCCAATGCACGCGCGTGGGCTCGACGTCGTTGGCCGGTTGAGCACGCGACGGGTTGGCGAGCGGCACGGCACGCACGGCATCCATCCTCTTGTTCTCGCTGGCGGTCTTGCATTCCTGCCTCCAGCGCAGAATTGGCTTGCGCTGGAAGATGGGCGCGAGCGTTGGCTACTCATTCGCCCAACTGCGCCTCCGCATCCCAAAACATTTCTTCAACGTTGTTGTCTCATCACGGCAGCAACGACATGCTCCGCAGAAGGACCTACCTATCTACGCACCTATCTCGCAAAAGTCTAGACACGGAGAGAATCTAGGCCTTGTAACGGACGCATTGGGCTGCTTGGGGCTAGACTGGTCGCGCGTTGGAGACAGGCAGGCAGGCAGGCAGACAGGCAGGCGGGATGAGACGAAATGGGTTGCGTGAATGTGGTGGTTGTGGTGGTGGGGTGGAGGTGGATGGATTGATTGAGAGTCGAGGAATTCGGAAAGAGATATTGGTAGAATGTGGTGTGCTGCGTGGTGGGGCAGTCGGGCGGCGGCGGCGAGTAAGCCACGAATATGCACAAGTACTGTGTACTCTCCGAGCAAAAGTACTGCAAACAATGCCATCCTTCTCGTGAGTTCCTGGTGATGTCGAAGGATGAAGGATGGGTTGGATTGGCAGATTTGTCGGCCTCTCCTCTCCTCTCCTCTCGCCACCTCCGAGCCAATCTCCCCCAAAGACGCTCTTTACCCATCACGAGGTCGAAAGCCAAATAAAATGGCGGTGGGAGAGTCTGCTCGGCTGCTGGAGAGTGGACGGCGGGCCTGATATAGGCGGAGGTAGGTGGGCAAGGAAGCACACAGGCAGGCAGGCAGGCAGGCAGGCAGGCAGCCTTGCCGAGCTCCGCAGCTATCGTACTCAGTCAGGTACGCACCTATCTACTAAGTAGCTCGAAGCAGAGAGCCAAGGCAAGGCCGGACAACTTGAGGACTGCCTGCTAGTCAGACAGACTTGGGCAGGGCAGAATGATGATCAGAAGAAAAGAGGCAGTGTTTCGTTTCCTTTCCGGCCAAAAGAGGAACAAGATGAGCGGTAGGGTTTGGAAAACAGCAGATGCACGACTCTTTCTCCCTACCAAGCCATGTTCCATGTACTGATTGATGCAGCAGCCGTGTGTCAGGCGCTCAGGTCGCTCAGGTCGTCGTCGTCGTCGTCGTGATGGTGGCCGGCCGGCAGGCAGAGCGCGATTTACCGCTTTGCGAGCGAAGAGCGGCGGTTGCTGAGTCGGGGCGGGCCAGGACTTTGGGTGTAGGTACTCCACAATGTGGGAGAGAGTGGGTAGGGTGGTAGGTTATAGTGGTGGCCGTCGGCGAATTGTCCGCATGCAAGCATGCAAGCATGCAAGCATGCACCTCAGGCAGATGATGCATATGTGAGAAGGGGCAAAGAGAGGGAGTGGTGGTGGAGTATGTAGTTGGGATAAATCATCGAAGGGTGGGTGTCTGGGCCAAGGAACAGAAGCCAGCAGAGAGAATGCACATGGATCTCACGGCGTCCAGCCAGCAGAGGGCAAACACATGGCCATTCGTCTCTGGCCAGGCAAACGAGCAAGCAGGAAAGGGCGTCAGAGGCGACGAGTCGCATACAACACACATCGCTTCGCCCCCTTCCCTCCAGGCAGTAGTTAGTTTGTAAACACCTACCTACCTACCTACCTACCTACCTACCTACCTACCTACCTACCTACCTACCATACTCAACCACATGCCACAGAATGCAATCCTCGTCCCAACCATCCACTCCAATCAGTCCCTTGCATTGCACAAGAGTCGCGCAGCCACACCACCACGACCGCACCGCGCCCGTGTGTGTGACTGCTTGCCGTCCCGGCGCCCACCTGGCTGGGAGGCCGGTTGTCCGACGCATGTCCGTCTGTCTGGCAGTCGGTCGGTCGGATGAGCTGCTTTGTGGTTGCTATGTAAAGGTGGTGGAGTAGCGCTGCCGCTGCCGCTGCTGCTGCTGCTACACGACGGATGGGTACGGGGTCATCCGCAGCGGGCCTGAGAAGAGAGAGTGCATGTGCATCAGGGCATGGAGCTAGCCAACCAGACAGCCAAACAGCAGCCTCTCAGACAACACCAAGAAGAGATGGTGGTGGAGGTGGAGAAGGGTCAGGAATTGGCGCGGTTGGCGCGTCACGAACGGGAGCCCTGCGTGCGGCAGTGGCTGGCGGGCGTGACAGCGACAGTCTGACCAGGGCAGAGAGGGCTTGTGTGGACATGTCGGCGGAATGACTGGAGTGAGCGATGGAGATCAGAGGACGTGTGGATGAGCGGCAGTCGCAGAAAGAGCATGCAAATTGGGCGATCCTGCGCAATTTGCTGCTGTGCTGTGACTTGTTGGGTTGGGATGGATGATTGCGACTCTGCGCGGACAGGCATGGCATGGCATGGCATCAGGCCCGGTGGTCATCCTCCCATATTATTCCGCTCCGCAGTGTGCAGTGCAGTGCAGTGCAGTGCAGACGAGAGGCCGATGAGTTGCTGCGGTGCGGTTAGCTGCAGCTCAAGACCGGCCGGCGCCAGCTGACTGCGATGATGACGGACGACAAGACTGACGACAAGTTGACTGCGGCATGGTGCATCCCTGTCGCTCGCTCTGCTGCTGCTGAACGCTTCCAAACCTGCACGGGACAATTTTCTCGGCTGCCCAGCCGAACACGCTCCGCAGCGCCGCCCTCGATCGATCGTCTCCGGCTGCTGACCTCGTTGCCACAGCACAGCAAAACTCGGCGTCCGGTGACAAGGCCGGCGTCATGAGTTTCTTGGTTAATGCGCGGCACATGGCCATGTCCTTTCTCCTTAATTGTTTGTGATGTTTGTAATCCATTTGAGAGCTACCTGATATGCATAGGTTGCCTATGCTGCTGCCACTGAAGGCACGCATTTCTTGTCAAAGTCATAACCAACGCCTTGGTAGTGTGACCGCCCGAGAAACTTGCTCTGTAGCCGTAGCCAGAGTGCGTAGAAACGCCATAGACCCTAAAGAGCAAAAGAGAAAATCCCACATTCCAGCGCTTGGTATTGGGAGAAAGCAAACACAAGGAAAATGTAGCGAGTGACTGCATCGTCAAAATGCAAGCATGCAACCGTGACCACTGTGGCGGGGGCGTGGCAGCGTCGTAATGCAGTGAACAGAAGCCTGTGACTGTGGTGCGCCTGACTCGACGTAGATCCGACGTCACAGACATCGTGAGTGACCCTCGGTGGGGGTCTTCGCCTCACAATGGTCGAAGTGCGAGCAAGGAGGATTCATGTAATCATCGCTCGTCGGTGAAAGCGGACCGCCGAGCTGACGATGAGGAAACCGACCAACGTCTGAAACTCGGAACCACCGGTACTTTGTAGTAGCAGCGATGCTTGTTTGCAATTCGGTTAAGAGGGGTCTCCTCGATGTGCGGTAGACACCAAAAACGCTCATGACGAAAACGAGACATTTCTCTTACCTCCAGGTGGTTGGGTTGGAGGGGTTGAGTGTGGAATTCAGCAACTGTCCACCGAGTTGGAGCTGGGAGAGATTGAGCCAGCCCGCTTGGCCTCTTCGAGCATGAGTTTCTCAACAAGCTCGTTGCAGGCCGCGTCGCTGGCAGAAGGCGTGCTGGCGCCCGCGAGAAGGTAGTCGCCGTTTGAACCCTCGAGTTCAAGCGGCGTGACGGGGCCGGGACTCCCGAGAGGGTTCAGCCGGGGGCTCATGGGCCGATTTCCAGGCAGAGGGTTCCGGGCCACAGCGTTTGCAACGAGATCACGCTGATAGAAGTAGAGTTGCCTCTGAGCCTCCGAGTACTGCTTCTGCTGAGAGCGAGGCGATGGTGGAGGAGGCGGGCTGGCCGAGCTGGAGTAGGACGAGGAGGACTGGCTCGGCGATTGCGAGGGAAAGTTGGCGGGGTGGAAGCGCGGAAGGCTTGGGAGCTTCAAGTGGTTCTTGGAGCCGCCGAGATGTTGTCTGTGAGGTCGAAGACGAGGCATCTGAGAAGGGAGGGCGAGGGTATCGGCGCCCTGGCGCGAGAGCATGGTGGAAGGCATTGCGGGCGGTGGTGGTGTTGGGAGTAGTCCCGCGAAATTGAGGGTGGTTGTTATTGGTGGTGATGGCAGGTTGTTGGTCTGTTGGATGCCAACGCAGCGAGGTGAGAGATGTGACCGGCAAAGACGGCTGAATGGAGGGCAGATATGAGAGGAAATTCAGGATGAAGAAGCTGAGGAGGGGAGCAGACGAAGGATACTAAAAGAACGAGGTAGCACAATCTTCTTGCTCCCTGTCGGGACGGTTGGGCGGGGGATGCTGGTTATGTAGGGGAGCGAGATGATTGCCAGGTCGCGGCGTTAAAGCGGCGTGTTGCAGGGGACCGGGGGAGTAAATTGGCAGCCAACACGGCGATCCCGCTGGGGGGGTGGTGAGGTCCCTTTCGCACCTCTCGCTCCACCTCACCTACGCACCTCGTCACAAAACAAAGACATTCATTCGGACTACTGCCTTGCCTGCTCCTACGTCCCGACTGCGACTGTGGATCCGATGACCTCCTGTCTTCACCAACACCCCACCCACTCCTCAACGACGACCAGCCTCCGTCCCTTCACTTTAGGCGCCCCAGTTATGAGGTGCAAGTGCAACGGCAGGTCGATGCACACTGCCGGCCACGACTTCTGCCGTCAGGAATGCTGACTAGGCGCTCGTTTTCGTGTCCTTTTCGTTGTGCCCCAGAGCCCTAACTGCACCGCCATGTCCGCGACAAGCTCTCCAAGGCTGTGCTGGCTGCTGGCACGCCCAGCCCAGCCCAGCCCAGCCCAGCCCAGCCCAGCGAACGTCATGAATTTCGAATCCATTCTTGGTTCAACCCGTCCCGACAAAGGACCATCCGACGGCGTGACGCAAACCTGAGAAGCCTCCTCGCTAACACAATGAATGCTTCGACAAACATTCCACCCTCTGCATGCACAGTCCTGGCCCCCGAAACCAGCCTCCACGAGCCCTGTCTGCCGTGACCTCAAGACTCAACCTTCTGTGACACCATGGTGCTATTTCGGGCCTGCCTGGCCTAGGAATGACAAAGAGGTCCTCTTTTTGTCCACCTTGAAGCTGCGCCAAGTCGCATACGCACGCAGAATCAGATACGGCTCCGGGCCAATGATCTGCTCCCGTTCGCGGGCCGTCGACGCCAACACCAAAGCGCCCCCCCCCCCCAAGCCAGTCAACAGCCAGCCCGCCTAACCACTCGAGCATAAGTAACGAAAAGGAAAATATGATTGAGGCCTTGCACGCTTGTCCTGCCTGTCGCTGCGTTGTTGCGCCGAACAACCCCGTCACTGATTCGCGCATAGGAGCTTCTAGACCGCGTCCTGGCGATCGAGCTTCGAGGCCACAGGGCCACCGCTGCCCACCGCGGTTGTTTCAAGAGGAATGACCCCAATCCAACATCGTCATCAGTGCACGAGAGCTCCACGCAGGGCTCCATCCTGCTGGGCTCGAGCTAGTCCGAACCGTTCTCGTTGCCGCTGTTGCCTTGCTGCTACTGCTGCTGCAATGTCCAAACCAAGACGAAAAGGGAACTGCGCGCCAACCAAACCAGTTACTGCAGCATCCTAGTCCCAACTGTCGGGACCCGTACGCGCTGCCAGCCCTGGACGAGGAGTTTTGCGTCCATCGAGACCCGAAGCTCTGCTAGTCTCAGGGCCAAGGCAGACAGGAGACCGTTGCGGTTGGCACCGCCCAGACCAGCCTGCTAGCCCACCAGCCCACCGGGCTCGTCTCAGGACGGCCGCAAGGCTTCGACGGCGATGGGGAGGCGCCCGCAATTCGCGCAGCCATCGCCGGCCAGAGCGACCAAAAGAGCTCGGAGCGCGAGCCGTTTCGGACGCGCCGCGAATCGCGTTCCTATCGCGTCGTGTTTGGAGTCGATGCGACGGAGGTCCAGTTTGTCCACCCTCACTACTCGTGATATTGAGGGCGCATATTACTTCAAGGTACAAGAGTCGTGATAGCAAAAGAGCCAAGACGGTCCAACTAGCCAGCCACCCGTCTTTGTGGCTGTCCCGCGCTACGCTCGATGCGGTTACGACGACTCGCTGCGTTTGCTCGACGAACTCGAGAACACTGCTCTCCCGCTGACCCCCTTGCGCCTCTCAATGTCGAAGAGATGCGAATGTTCCTTGTAGGTCGCTTGATCCAGTGTTTCTCTCTTGCATGACAAAATCTAGAGGCTACCGAAGTGATGGATGCGTAGAAGCCCGAGCCGAGGCGGCCAGTCCTGATACAGCCATACGTCAACGCATTGTTCGTAGAAGACTCGATACAGTTCTCCGTCCACCAGCAGTGACGCAAAGCTGCAGCAGAAGCATGAAGGCGATGATGTGATGGGCAGCAACGGCGGTCAGCTAGCTAGCTCGTTGGCTAGTTGGCGAACGACAGCAGCTATCGATCCAGCTACTAGCCATGACGTCTGTCTGCCTGCCGCTGTCAAAAAGCAACCATGAAGACAGACCCTGAGCTGAGCCACCGTCTGCGTGCCCAACTACCAGCCGACAAAAACGACAAATGACAACGATGAGACGGCGAAGGACGGACGGCAGAGGCCAAAACAGGGTCCAGTAGACAGTAACCCCCATAAACACCCACCACACAACCTCGGCCACGCATCACCTCCTGCAAAAAGAAACAACACCAGGGCCCTGCGACGCGGCAGCTACCACGCCCGCCTTCCCGCTGCCTACCCGACCCGTCCGTCTGTCCCTTGAGGGTTGCTCTTCACGTCGTTCCGGTTCCGTCCATTCAGGGTAAGGAGGTAAAATGACGCCAAACCCCCCTCTCGCTCCCGATTGCAGCGGCCGCCAGCCAGGGACGTGGGAATCGGGCTGCCGGGATGCTGGGGTGAGGCAGCGGAAGAGGCTCAGTTGTCAGCCAACTTTGAGCTTGCAATCTCGACGGCCGCCGCCATGAGCTAGGAGGGAAATGAGATGAGATGAGGTGGGCTTGTTTGCTCGCATGTTTGCTTGCTTGCTCGCGCAGTCTTCGCCGTGGTGCTATTCGTGGTGGTCATGCAGTGCGAAGATGGGTGTCTGTACATCTTCTCTTTAAAATGTCCGGACTTAGTGCTGCTGTCGTGGAGAACTGCACGCCCACGAAACGCGTCGAAAGCGAGATTGGTCCAAAGCAACATCGTGCTCCCAGGAACGCACGCACGCACGCACGCACGCACGCACGCAACAAACAAGGCTGGGCCAGGGCCGAGAGCAAGCGAACCATGTGGCGCCACGTCTGACCCGCAAGTAGGAAACTGGCATAGGGCTGACCGACTGACTCTGCATCACCTTCATCACGGAGCAGGGTCCACGGCCCACTCAGAAACGCACGCTTAACTCTCTCTCTCCATTCTTTTTCTTCTTCTGCAACCCAGTACCGTAACCTCATGGCCAGTCAATCCACTATACTTTACTTTCCGGCCCCGCTGAGATCAGGCATTGTTTCATGCATCAAAGTAAAGCGTTCGATCAAGGCACGCTCCGCCCATCATCTCTTGCTGCCTTTACCCCCCCCCCCTCCCCGTCCCAGCTGTGGCTCGTACGGTACGGTCCATGTGTTTTCGGTTTTTGACGCGCCTCTTTGCCCCGTGATACATTGCGCCGCGCGAGGAGCGTGCGGATCGGAGCGTCGAGCGTCGGAAAAACAAATGGGGGACGCATGCATGTATCTAGGTCGTCCGGGATGGGGTGGGCTGCAGTGATGGGGAGATGAGATTAGATGGCGGAACTGACACTGTTTGCCGTCCACTCGGGGCATTTGAACAAGGCTGACAGAATTGGTGGGCTAGGCTTCGAGAATGACCAACATGCAAGCCAACAAAGAGTCATTGAGTGATTCGAAACCGAGACCAAGGTTCCCACAAGGCTTGTCTGCCATCAAGAAGACATGCGAAACAAGATCCACGCCTACGTGCCGCCACGCACGGTCAACCACCTTTACCACCTGTAATGCAAACCGGAAAATAATAATGGCCGTCGTCGTTCGTTGCTTTTGCGTGCCAACCACGGCTGCCAACGGAAATTCAAAACCTTGTCTACGCCCTACAATGAAACACCATGATACGAATACTACGCGCTTCCCCGCGTGGGGAAAGAAACATGAATGGTCGTGACAGGACAAGCTCTCACACGCATCTCATACCGCGCCCCCCTCCACACCCCCAATCTCATCTCCAGTTGCCTTGGCTGAGCTTGAGCAAGCCCTGCACGCAGCCAAGCTCCTCGCCGCTGGACACGCCTGTCCGCTGGCTCTGACTGTGGCTCCCCGGCCCTGGGACAGCAGCGGCAGTCGTTGAGGAAGCTCCTCCTCCCATGAAAGCGCGGAGCTCGTCGTCGTCCTCAGGGTTGGTCGTGCTACTGGCTCCCTGCCGATTGACGTTGCTACGCGCCGACGAAGCACCCAGAGGCCTGCGCTGTGAAACCGACGGGGAACCCTTCAGACTCTTGGGGCGGTCCATGAAGGCCTCGAAGCTCCCGACGCCACCGCTGCTCGTAATAATGTTGGTGTTCTCGCCCAGCGGAACCCTGCGCCGCGAAGAAGACAGAGTTGGTGCACCGCCGCCGCTGCCTTCCATGGTGGGTTTGGTGCTGCGGCGCTGGCCGGCTCCCAGTGCCCCGGGCTCCCAATTCTCCTTGTCTGACTCGGTTTGTGGTATTTCAAAGCCGTCTCCGTCCTTCCCTGTCGGCGCGTGCGATCTCGACGTCTGGCTTCGCTGAACTGATGATCGCGCACTGTTGACCGCTTTACCGCCCTGCAGGCGCCCCAGAGAAGACGTTGCACGTGAGAGGGGGGTCCGATGCGTACCCCTTTCATCAACCCTCTGCCGCTTTCCCATGCCTGGAGCGTGAGAAATGAGCTGAGCACCTCGTTTGCCGGGATTTGTCTTGAGGGAACTCCTGCTCGTTGAACGAATCAAGCCAATAGCATCAGCTGCGGATCCGCTGCCTTCTTGGTTCGCCTTGACCGTGAGAGAGTTCCGAGCATCACTGTCACACCAAAACTCCCACGCCCTTGAATCACGGGATCGACCACTTGTCGACCACGGCAAAGACGGCGAAGCAGTGGCCTGGAATTTCTCATTCAGCCCAGCGGCACTGAAACTCCGGCGCAAGCCACCCCTCTCGCCGTCAAAAGTGGCTGGGGTTGGCTGAGACCGTGGTGGGGAAGGGGAATCTTCGCTGCTAACCACCCTTGCCATTCCATCCTCAGTCATCGACAGTCGCACAAACGAACTCGATTTTCGGAGAGTCCGAGCTGGAGTCTGGTTCTCAGGCGCCGGGGCGATATAAGGCCTTTCGTTCGAAGTCTCGTCGTACGTCTTGGCAAAGGATTGACTCCGCCGGTTCGCAAGATAGCCAATGGGTTTGGACGAGCTTTCTTGGGATGACGGTATTGGCTGAGAGCTTCCCATGTCTGCCGTTGGCACAGCTGTTGGCGGTTGATTCACACGTGGCTCTGCTGTTGCAACATTGGGTTGTACATCGTCCGTTTGTGGAACAGGTGGGACATCCCTCTTGATAACGGATTCGGGTTGTTGCGAGGGCGGTTGAGACGGAGTTGCCGCGTTGCTCTCGCGTTGAACAGATGCATCGCGCTCTTCAGGTTTCCCGACCGCCTCCTCTTGGGGACTTGTCCCTTCCTTGTTATCCGCTGTGTTTCCGGGCGATGAGGAAAACGCGTCATCCACGTCCGATTCTCGCGAGAGCGATTGAAGGTGCGCCTGAATTTCATGGGGCTCTAATGGTCTGGATCTGCGGTTGTCCTTTTGACGGCGGTTTTGGAACCAAACCTGAAGATGTTCACGTTAGCTTGGGCAATGGTTATTGGTGTGTGCGACCCACTTGCACCTCCTTCTCCCCAAGCGCGACGCGCCTCACAATGTCCAATCGCTCGTTTCTATCAGGCTTGGAGTTTTTCTGATATTCCGTCTCCAATATTTTCTGATCCTCGGGACTGTGGTGCAAACTCGAGTTAGCAGCGCGTCAAGGCACCGATCTTTATCCCTTGCTCCGGTCGCTGGGAGCCGATCGCCAGCTGTAACGACGCGTTTTGATGGTGGGAGGGACAAAGCTGTGAAAGCCAAAGGCGTACCTTGTTCGTCGACGCCGTTGGCGAGCCAGAGGCTTGTTGTCGACATTGGGTGGAAGATTCCGTTGAATCAGGTCTGGGGATGACACGAGGAACGCGAAAGACGAAGGGGGACTTGGGACCTTGGGCGCGCCTACCGAGCGAGGAGGAGGAGGATCGCTCATAGCTATCAAGTGCGCGATGGGGAGATGGAAAATAGAGGATGGTGTTGCGATGGGCGCGTCGAGGCGGAGGTGGGCGAAGCGGAGGAGACGCGTCCAGCTGAGCGATGCCAGCGGGTGCACTGACGGTTCCGCGGTAATGATGCGAGATGCGTTAGCGAAGACGGCCCCAAGCATGCCGCAACAGCCTCGCCAAAACACTGCAGCCCTTTTCGCGCACAATAAGCCTTGATCCGACAGCTTGGTATTCTTTGTATGTGTTGCGCGCTCGATTTTCGAATTCTCTTCTGCTGATCAGCAAGAGGCAAAACACGGTATCCACGCGGCCTCACGTGCACGCCAAATCCGAGGCCGATTCCCTTTTCGCCTGTAAACAAACAACAAAACAGCCTCATTCTCTGAACTTGCATAGGATAGCTTTATTAGTCACGATGAAGTCGTGTTGACTTCATAATTTCTGTTGATCATGGTCAGTGTCACGCGACTGCAACCAAGTCAGATCCGCGTATTTTTCCTCAGTCTTTTCAAGTTTCGCCTTGTCCAGATGTGTCTCGTGTCCCACGCTGCCTGGAAGTCGGGGAATCTTGTGAGAAGGAAGGGCGCGATCCAAATCCGTGTGGGTTTTGAATTCTGATTCTCTTGTATTGCTGTACAGTGATTGCTTTCTGCCCTCGGAATTTTCGTGGAATTTGTTGTTCCCTTACAACTCAAAAAAAACCCCCCCTTGTTCTCCTGAAATGATTTTCTGGATTCTGTCATACCCAATCTCTGACTGCCTTCACCGTTTTGACCACTTGTAACTATCGTACAAGAGTACAAGCTGGATTTACATGTCTCTCGTACAAACTCCCGCGGGCCAGTATATTCCTCCAGCTCTAATTCACTTTTGACCGGTTCGTAAAAGCGTCGGCACGGTGGATTTTGTCGAGCCTAAGGATTTAACACTAGAATGACTGCCTGGTCCCTTACTCGCAAACCAGCGAAAGAAACGGATTTATACTGAGATGAAATGCGTGATATCACGCTTATGGCTGACAACGAACTTATTCTAGCCTGTATTTTCTGCAATAAGACTGAAGACATTCTCTAAGCAGAGTAGGTTGATTGATGCCTCGCTACGACTGACTTAACTGCTGCGGGATCACAGTGATGAATTCGCCACCAGTGTAAAGGTGACAAAGCAGTGTCGTAGTTGGTTTCGTTTCCTATTCCCAAGTCGAACCCATATTTCGAAACGGATGGATATGACCAGTTCTTAATCTACCTGGGCTTCATGTTCTTTTCAGACAAATGTGTCATGGGCAAAAGACAACGTGAGCAAGGACTTGATTTGGTCAACGCTCCCCTTGCACATTCTTGTTCTTTGAACTTGCTCTGGATCAGCCTTTGCCCAGATGGACCGGGCTAAGGAAATCTTGCAGTAGCTCTTATTGGCTGATATTCTTCGCCGCCTGATTTACCTTTGTGGAAGAACAACAAGGCAGTTCGATGGGAGAAGTGCAACGGGACGGCCCGCTCCGAACAGGGAATAAGAACCTGGATGGAAGGTTAAAAGATTGGAGATGGGACCGAATTCTGGGGAATGAAGCGGGGTGCCAACGTCAGGGCGACGTGGTTCATGGCTTCGATAGATCACCATGTGACTTCTCTTGATTCAGACAGCGGACTGGCATTTGGAGGTCTTTGGCAGAATTAAAGATGTCAGCCCTGGCCAGAGTGCAGTGGTGCCGTATGAAAGCCCTCGGCCCTCTAATGTTTGAGGACACTCAAGGCAGGTATAACGAGGGCTTAGATTCGATCCCACGTGTCGAGGACCTCAAATTCTTCTGCACAGTCAAGGCACGCAAGTTGGTCCAGTGGTAGAGGAGGGGTTTTGTTACACAACCCATTCTGGCTTGTCATCACATGCCATTGGGCCGTCCTTTGTTCACTGAAGGATCGCTGTGCTACCCAAACAGCAGTATCACTGTTGGACAACCCCTCTTTCTGCGAGTGAGCTGATGGAACTCAATCGAATCAACGTCGTGGAGGATCAGGGTCCACGGCTTCGGGCAGAGTCTCAGGCACCAGGGACGCAGGATGAGGGTCGTCATCAGGCGGGAGGGAACAGGTGAAGTGACGAAAGCGATGGATTGGCGGCGGAGACGGTGGGTTGAGAGTGCCTTGGCAGGCGTGGAGGCGTTTGCGTCATGGGCGGAGCTGGAGGGCGGAACGTGTGCCTCAGATGCCTGATTGTTGCCGTAGCGGGAAAAAGGGAGGACAGATCTGTCGATGGGATTTCGCCAGACTTCGATCCGTTTGCCCCTGCGTGGGGGTGAGCCTGATTGCGGATGATGCGCGTCGGTGGGGAACACCCGCAGCCCTGGCGACCTTCCCGTGACGTCACACACCCATCACCTCAACAGCCGCACTACAAAACAGCCTCCAACCACTGCCTCATCTCTACACTTCTACAACTCACACGACACACCAATCAACCAATCAACCACTCTCACATCAACACCAACTCCCACCTCTTCAACCAACTCTCTCAAACCACACCTCAAATCCATCATCATGCCCGTCACCAACATGCAGTAAGTCCACCTCCAACGTCCATTAAGCACCCTGGTGCTAACAAAGCTTAGGCCTACCTCCGGTGTCGACCGCGCTAACCCCAAGACCGTCGAGGAGCGCCAGGCGAACCTCCCTCTTCCCGACCAACCTCCCGTTGCCTCTGACTGGAACTCGGCCGACGCCTCTAAGGTCAACGTTGGCTCTGGCAAGATTGAGTCCGACATCTCCCACGGCGCTGGCAACGACAGCCTGCGCGGCCCCTCTTCCGCCGACAGCAACGTTCGCACTAGCGGCGAGACCGGCTTCCCCACCACCGACATCAACGTTGGCAGGACGGCCAAGGACGGCCTGTCTGGCCTTCCCAACGATGCCGTCACAAGGGACGCCAAGGGCCACTCTGGTCTCTCCAACACCACCAAGCAATAAATCTCCTACGTCTTCATGGAGTAATTGGGATGGATTTGCATGAGAGTCTGTGACTTTCAAGCGGATTGGCCTTTTCACCATTAGCATTTTCTCAATGGCGTTCTCAATGGCCGGGATGGCATGGAATCTGAATTCTTGAGGGAAGATTTAGATACCACATCAATGAATGATTGACGACTGTTCAACTCGATTTGTCTCCAATGCTTAGTGACTCAACAACTCAAAATGTGACAGCAATGTGATGCTGGATGAGAGCGGCACAAGTAGAGAAAAAGATGATGTGTTCCCGTGTTGGACTCGCGATGTATCACAACGCTTTATGTGAAGAGTGAACCTCAATCTGAGCTGGTAGATGCATACTTGCTCGATCAAAGACGTCAGATCAAGGTTTCAGAAAATCTGACTGGCAAAATGTCAGCACAATGTGAATGGCACCAGCCAAGATAACGTTTGCCAAAGCTTTCCTTATCATGTGGATTTGTGATGGAGCAGAGCGGGGTGATGTTGCGCAATTCCCGCAAACGTGCGCCATGTTTTGCAGCTTGGGGCGAATTGGCATCATAGAGATCGATATCGACTGATGGGATTCACAGGACCCACATGAAAAGCGGCCTGAAATCGGATTCCATCATGTTGAGCTCCTTCCTTGGTGCCTTCCACCAGTTACCTATGCGTGACGTCACATGCTCATCGCGGCACCCACGGCAGCTAATATATTGGCAACCCATGCATCCCAGACCTCCAGTCCATCAGAACTTTCCAACAAACAACATCCACTCTCACAGCGGCACCAGCTTCATCTACCACGACTACGCCCATCACTTCTTCAAAGTCCACGCAACTCCATACAAACAAAATGCCCATCTCCGCCGGTACCAAGGTACGGAAGCTCTCATGTGCCCCGCTACCCCGCCCGTCTGCCCCTCACAGCCTCGCTCCTCAAGGAGCTCCAGCTTGCCATCACCTTGTAGAGACTTGGAGCCAGGTGGATGGTGGAAGCATTTTGCCTCGCATCGCATTTCCCCTTTTGCGTCTAACAGTTTCTGACATTTCCAACTAGGTCAACGACCCCAACGCCGTCAAGTCTGAGGGCGCCGGCATCGTCACCAACGACAGCTTGGCTGCCGAGTCTGCAATGGGCTCTGGTGCCTTTGCCGCTGGTAACTCCAAGGCTGGCGTGTACGAGCAGCCTTCCTCTAGCACCACAACCAACAACACCAACACATCTGGCGCCACCGTGCTAGGCGCAGCTCCCACCGCCGACGCCCGCGAGGCTGAAGCTGAATGGGGTGAGACGGCCCAGCTCAACGCTGGTCGGAGTCTTGGAAAGGAGGGCGGCGTTGGTCCTACGTACAACACCACTGGCGCTACCGGCGGCAGCGTCGAGTCTGCTGGACCTGCACCAACCTACGCCAACGTCGACCTACACCAGAGCAGTGGAAAGCCCAAGGGCAACAACCTTCAAGAGGGCGGTTTCGAAAGCACCGCGCCAAACGCCAGCTTCAACAACGAGGTTGGAACCAAGAACGACCCCGGACGTGCTGCCGAGCTCAAGTTCCAGCGCAATGCTGTGCAGAGCGCTCAGGACTCTGCTACCGGACCAAGGCAGCAGAACATTGACCCGAAGAACGACTTTGGCGTTTTGGGAGGGGATACGAGTGCATAGATGGAAAAAGGGACTCGAATGGATTGAACGAGATCATGACATGTACTATTAATAGGTTGGGGAGTTGAGGTTTAATGCTTTGGGTCGACGAAGCAAGATATCCTCTGGCTAGGAACCAATGAATGAAACAAGTGAGAAATGACTGATGTGCAGAATTGGAGAGTGAAAGTTTCATGCATGTGCTGAAGTGGAGGGAGCGCGCGTCGCGTCGTCGCAAGAGCTGGGCCGAGCGGGACAACTCCCCCTCGAATGCGGAAGTTGAGCACAGACCAGCGACGGCGAAGATGAGGTCCAGGTGGCTTCTTCCGACCACCATGCCCGCGACGCCGTCCGCCATCAGCTTTTCTTGCAGACTTTCGCCCGGCTGGTCCATGTAGCGCCATCTGCTGACATACTGCTGCCATGAACGGATTCGCCGACCGCGGCCTCAGCGAGGGGGACTTCGAGGGGAAGAGCGCGCTCAAGGCCTTTGATGCGTTCCGTAAGTAGACGCTCGACCTCCGCCCAGCTCCCTTGCGCCGCTTGAGCGCCCTCACGCGCAACGCTCACAAGACGTTTGCGCCCACTTCAACCGCCTCCTCCGCAGCTACCGTGTCACTCATGGAACTAATTCGCCGTCACAGCCAAGACCAAGGCCAGCTACGTCCAACAGACCTCCTCGGGCGCGAATTGGACTCTTCTCCTCATCGTGACATGCGTATGGCTGTCGATTACTGAGTCGATGCGGTGGTGGGTAGGCACAACCCACCACACCTTTAGCGTCGAAAAGGGCATCTCCCACGACCTTCAAATCAACCTCGACATCGTGGTTGCGATGCAGTGCAAGGACCTCAACGTCAACGTGCAAGACGCCTCCGGCGATCGCATCCTGGCCGGTGACACCCTCAAAATGGATCCGACGCGGTGGAATTGGTGGAAGGAGAAGAGCAAGAATATCCACAAGCTGGGAAATGACCAGGGCAAGAACCGCTACCATGAAGAGGACGTTCACGATTACCTCGGAGCGGCCAAGGCAAAGAGAAGGTTCCCCAAAACGCCAAAGCTAAGGGGAACTCCGGACGCTTGCAGGATATACGGCACGCTGGAGGGGAACAAGGTGCAAGGAGACTTTCACATTACTGCAAGAGGCCACGGCTACATGGCCTTTGGGGACCATCTGCCCCATGACGGTAAGTACCCCTTTCAACCCAAAGGGACTCTACACTCTAACCCTAGCGTCTCAGAGTTCAACTTCTCCCACCAAATCAACGAGCTGTCCTTTGGTCCGTACTATCCCTCGCTCCACAACCCGCTGGACAACACTCGCGCCTATATTCCCACCAAGGACGATCACTTTTACAAGTTCCAGTACTACATCTCGGTCGTGCCGACGCTGTACACCGACACGCGTTCCACAATCTTCACCAACCAATATGCGGTGACGGAGCAGTCTCATGCCGTCTCAGAGATGGCGGTACCTGGCGTCTTTGTCAAGTTTGACATTGAGCCAATCATGCTCACCATTTCGGAAGAGAACGGGGGCCTCATTGCTCTCCTCGTCCGGCTGGTCAACGTGGTGAGCGGCGTCATGGTCGCAGGAGGCTGGTGCTTCAGAGTGGGCGAGGCCATTGTAAGCGCGTGGGGTAGGAGGAGCAGGAGAAGCGATGGTCTTGGTGTACTTCATGGGAGGAGTGCGAGCATGGAGGAAAAGAAAATCTAGACGTGACCTTTTGGACTCGCAGGTGGCTGGCGTTTGGGACAGGATGGAGCGTTGCATATACAGGCTTTGTACATAGCGTATTCAATTGTGTCTGACCAGAGACCATCAACGTTGTGCATGCGCCGAGTTGTAGCCTTGTCTCTGATCGGCGTTATCGATAGTGCAGGGATCAAGTATCCTGCGTCAAGCTCCAGGTCTTTCATCATTCCGTCCATCATCCCGTGTCTCTATTCTGGTCCCTGTCCATCATCGTGTTCTCCCTTGTGCACTTTTGAAAGTCAGCCCTTGACCGGTCCTGACCACCATCCTCTCGACCGGCACCACCACTACTCAAAAAAGGTGAGCTGTCGCAGCCCTCTTGATCCCCCTCCTCCTCCACATCTGGGAGACGGCTTGAATCGGCCCTTGCCTGTTCCCGTACCCGCTTGCCCATCTTGCCACCAATTCGATATGGCCTCCTGTCAGCTGCGCCCGGTTTACCGACTTCAGGCGCGTGCCTGGCCTTGTTCCAGGACCACGCTTGTCTGGGACTAGACCGTGGACGCGTGTGGCGTACAGAGGTCGACTGAGGACAATGCTCTTCTGGCGCCCCAGCCGGCTGCTTCGCCGAGCAAATAATGGGCGTGGTGTACGCGCAGCTGGCGCCGCCGCCTGTGCCCATTTCTCAGCATACCACACGCATTTCCCAAGCCCTCTAGCAGGCCCGCCGGTTCCCTTGCATAGCCGCCTCTGCACTTCTTCCCGACATAGCGCCATTTTCCCCTTCTGATAAAACCTTATCTCTGGCTCCTGCATCTCGTTGTAAACTTTTCTTCTTGCGCGTGTACTTGGCCATCACAGTCATTCGAGCATTCAACACCAACCGAAACTCCCCGTTTTTGAAAACCGGATCCGAAAAATTTCCTCTTTTGAATATGGAGCGTCGAGCTTACCGTTCGTCCAATCAGGGCTACAACAGCGACGGCAGCCCGGACCGTATGCAGCAAGACTTGCAGAGTAGTCCTCATCGCCGAAATTTTGGCCAAGACGTCAACGGTGCAAGCATGAATCCGATGATACGACGCGCCTTGCCCCATGGAAGGAAGCCTCATGTTGGCATCGTCGGCGCAGGTGTGAGTGGCTTGCGCTGTGCAGACATTTTGCTCCAGGCGGGGCACAAGGTCACGATCCTGGAAGCAAGAGATAGAATAGGGGGACGGGTGAGTTGAGAATTTTGAAACTATCCACATGTGCTAAGACTTTGACAGCTCTGCCAAGCAAAGGTGAAGGGAAATCTCGTGGACCTGTATGTTTGGCATCTTGTAATGGTGCTTGATGACACGCCTTGACTAACTTTGAATGTGCGGAATCGTTCAGTGGACCAAATTGGATACATGGGACTGAGGATAATCCAATCCTAGACCTGGCAAAGGATACCAACACCATTACTCACAACTGGGATGGCCGCCAGTGTATATATGATCAGCAGGGCAATGCGCTCCCCGAGGAAGAGGCCGCAGAGGCTGCAGAGACAATATGGAGCATCATCGGCGACAGCATGGAGTATGCCAAGGAGCACAGCGCGTCGATACCCCCAAGCAAAAGTCTCCTTGACTATCTCGAAGAGGAGACCAAGGAGCTCTACCGGAACATGGATCTGGACGAAGCGGCCAAGCAGAAGAAAAGGAATCTTCTCCTAAAGATTGCCGAGATGTGGGGAGCTTTTGTCGGGAGCGGCGTTGAAAAGCAGAGCCTGAGATTCTTCTGGCTGGAAGAGTGTATCGACGGCGACAATCTCTTTGTTGCGGGGACGTACAAGAAGATCCTGGAGAGAATAGCTGAGCCCGCGCTCCAAGGCGCGGATATTCAGTTTGGCCAGTGTGTGAGGAATGTCGAAACCAAATACGAGGATGGCGCGGCAACCAAAGTTGAAGTCGAGGTGGCAGGTGGAAAGACGATGGACTTTGACGAAGTGGTCATGACGACGCCACTGGGGTGGTTAAAAAGGAATCAGTTTGTCTTTGTCCCAGACCTCCCCAAAGATATCTCCCAGGCGATTCACAATTTGGGCTACGGCTGTCTGGACAAGGTCTATATCACGTTCCCAAAGGCCTTTTGGAACACGCCCAAATCTGCTCCAACAACAAGAAAGACCAACATCCCCACGACGGCCAGGACCTCGATACCAAACACGACGGCTACGACAGCGCCCGTCCACTCGATAGACCTCAACGCCATGCCGTCGACGCACCACCCGGGCTTCACGCAGTGGACAGCGCCGCTGTACGCGCCAGACACCAACCCCTTGTCCTGGAACCAAGAGTGCGTCAACATGGCCGCGCTGCCCTCGGGGACGGCACACCCAACGCTCCTCTTCTACACCTTCGGCCCAACATCCGAGCACGTAGCCTCGATCCTGTCCTTCGACGGCTCCTCGCCACAAAACCCATCGCCCGCAGCGACGGCGCGGCTCCTCGCCTTCTTCGCGCCCTACTACTCGCGCCTGCCCAACTTCGACGCCGCCGACCCGGCGTGCGCGCCGCAGGCCGTCCTCGCCACCGCCTGGGCCGCCGACGAGCTGGCCGGCTACGGCAGCTACTGCAACTTCCCCGTCGGCTTGGAGCAGGGCGATCGCGACGTCGAGGCGCTGCGCCGCGGCCTGCCGGACCGCCGTGTCTGGCTGGCCGGCGAGCACACGGCCAGCTTTTTGGCGCTGGGCACTGTCACTGGGGCGTATTGGAGTGGTGAGGGTGTGGGAAGGTGGATTGAGGGCGCTTATGGTGGTGGGAATGGGGCGGTGAAGAATTAGGATCAAGCTGTACAGGCTGTGTGATGGAGAGAATGGATAGGAGGCACGTGGGTTGACCTTAAGTTGCTGTCATAGTCGTTGGCTGCACGGGGATGCATTGTATCCGCGAAGACATATCATGCATATTGGATCTTCCATTTACTCCACTGCGAACGGAGCCCTCATCATGCGTTAATCAATCAATATGTGCTAGCAAATGCCTTCTAAATATGGAAATTTACCCTCAAAAGTCCCCTATCCGTTTGCAAAGCATTTGCCTTCTGATATGTCATATGATTTTGCGCTCAAGCTCCCCCCAGGCTTCGCGGGAATTCTTGGCGGCGTCCTGAACCTGTTCCTGGGCCTGGGAGAGCTGGAAGCGGGTCTCGTCAAGATTACCTGGCCCATGACCTACGTGGTTAGCCCCCAGCTGGGCTAGAGAAGTAGTCGACGAAGAAGCGAGTCCTCCAAACCGCAGGCGAAGATCCCCATGCCGTGCTAATGGTGCTTCTCCACCAGCGTTTTCTTGCACTTGGCCACTGTTACAGAGCACCGTGTCTTGTCTCTTTTGGTTCAGTGGCCGCATCTCAACGCAAGATCATGAGACGAGGACAAAGGAGGGGAAAGGAGTCTCTGGATCACAAGACAAATTATCAGGAGGGCGAGAAGCTTCCCAGGATAATTGCAATCACCTTGTGTCACCAAAGATCGTCAGTGCTCTTCAGGGGACTCGGACTCCGGCGGAGGACTTTCGAGGCCTCGAGACTGCGAATAATTAGCTGGTTGGGAAGCAAGCCGACAGGCGGACATGGGAACTACCTTGTAAAGACGTTGTCCGCCGGCGCCGTACGAGACCTCGACTAACTGCACAGGTCGAGGTTCGGGTATGCTGTTGTCTGGGCAAGAAGGCTGCTGGCGAGGTTGGCGATTGGCGACCGGCTTGCCTTGAGGAGAGGATGCAGAGTGCGTCGGCAGAGGCTGCGTCAAGAGAAGGTGTCTGGTTGCGTAGACTTGGTCGGGATGGGAGTTTCCGTGGAGACCTGGACGTTCCTCTCGAATGCCATCCTCTTCGCCAGAATCAGGCTCGCTATTGTCCGTCTCGGCAGGACTCGTTTGGAGTGCTGTTATCGATCCATGTTGCGGTGCCTCTGCGGTCCTTGTTGGCATGAAATTGCAAGTCTTTTGAGGAGGACTTAATTTGTCTCCACCATCTTCAAGACTGTCTCTCTGTGCGAGGCCAAGATCCGAAATTTTATTTGTCTTTTCCTGCTCATTATCATACCGCTCGTTCGGGTTTCCAGGCTCGTTCTGTTCGGCTTTGAGATGGGGCCTTATCGTGGATGTGCGATGTAATCCTGGAGGTTTCTGAGCAATAGTACGTCTTCGCTTGTTGGCTCTCAAATCCTCGATGTTTGTGGATTTTGGTCCTGGGTCCTTCGCAAATTCTACTGGCTTGACGTCCTGCGGACTTGAGCGCACCTGTTTGTATCGGTCAGGCTCAAGACCACGCTTCTTCTCCTTATTTTCAGTGTGATGGACCATGTTGGGGGAAGCTCTTGAATCTTGCTTGCCGATGATGCTGGAGGTATTCTGGTGGGCCGTGGTCATCGTCGAGCTGCAGCAGTTTATTCTGGTAACCAACCTGACGCCGAGGTGACGATTGTTCGACGATGGAGCGGCTGCTATAGTGTCTTGCTGAAGAATCCGTACACTGATTGGGACGTGCGACTGGTTTTCTGGGTTCCAACGCTTTAATCTGACGGCATCGACTTGTCATCCTTGCAAGCCATCTTTGGAACCCAGGGAGTTGCAAAAATTCACCGAAGCACCTGAGCCCACACTCTCAGCTTCAAGCAGGGCTCAATCACTCAAAAGGTGTCGCAAACAATCGGGAGTAGAATTTGTGGCTTCTTGCAGTTTTGACTGATTTCAACTCCGAAAAATTCAAAGTTGAGGTGGTCGGACAGGCGATGGAGTGATTGCCGTCTGTTCACATGGCACAAAATCTCAACAAAACTCAGAATTTGCAAAACTGTGCTGGAGACTGTGGAAAAAGAATGCGGTTACGTGCCTACTGTTGATATTTTGAAAGTGGTGACGGGAATATTGACGGACCCTTGTCAAAGAACGTGGTGATAGGGGTTCATGCATGCCTGGCATGCACTAAAATCATGATCACCGCCCGTTATTGGAACCTGTCCCTGACCAGCCTGAGAAAGCTCTGTATGGGTTGCGCATCTGCTTAAGGTTAGCGCAGAACTTTCTTGCAACGTCTGTCGAAGTAAGGAACAATGGATCAGATAAACCAGACATGGAAAAACATCATTGCAAGGTGATTGAGTTTGAAGTGCGCGCGGAAGTAATGACAAAGTCGGAAAGGTCATTGTCCCTTGCTATAGCAGAGACTGTGCAACCTGGTTGGGCTTCTTACATTCGTACTGGGTTTCATGATAGCGCAGAATTTTGACCGGCGAATGAGTGCTCCCGGCGATTCACTGGGTACTGAACAAAACTTGCTGTTGGACGCGTGAAAGCACCCGTCGGCTGTCTCGACTCGACCTGACGCAGGACCACGGCCTCCGATGGTCTGGTCCTTCTTCCTCTTTATGTGTCCGCGAGCTCTGCATTCTCATGCACTGACATGGGATTAGGACCTGATAGACTGATGTTGCTTGCGAATCTTGAGCCGTCTCCGGCAGAAGCCAAGTGTATGGGGTTTTGGCTTTGCGAGCGGCTCCAGTTGGAGATGCAGACGACTCTTACAGGCTGTGGTGAGCAGCGCTGCATTGTTTGTAGAACAGATTTCCATTTCCCAGCACAAGTTACTCGATGACATGGCTTGATGAAGGATGAAAATGGGTGACAAACAGCTACCTTTTTTCTAGAGATGGGGCAATGGACAGGGCTCGAGGTGTCTAGTACCTGGAGGGCGGAGGCGTGGCTCCTTCCACAGCAGTCTCTTGCGCGGGTCCTGGTTATGGCAACTGCTCGACAACACCTGAGCCGAGCATCCATCCTCGGCGCAGCACAAACACTGCGCCTCTGCTGTCGTAATTGTTGATTCTTCCCGTCTTCCTCATCTTCACAACAACACTCTGACCGTCCACTAGCTTCGACCATGGCAGCTACTCGCGCTGCGAAAGCTGGCAAAGCTGGTGCTCCTCGAGCAACCTCCCAAGCTGCTTCGGGCACCGCGACCCGTTCCAGAGCGAAGCAGCAAGCGACCAAACCGTCAACCTCGTCTGATCTGCCGGCCTCGTCCTTGCCCCCCAAAACCAGGAGCCGCGCAACGAAGGCGTCCGCCGTGCCTGCGCAGCCTGCGTCGTCATCCGATCCACCACCGTCCTCCATGCCTCCACCAAAGACTCGCGGTGGTAAAAGAATCACGAAGACGTCGACTGCGGCCGCCCAGTCTGCCCCATTGTCTGCCCCTCCCTCGGCCTCTCCCGCCAAGAATCAGACCAGGAAACGCAAGGCCTCGACGCCCCTTGAGCAGTCAGCGCCTTCACCGCCACCAAAGGCCAAGTCCGGTCGGCGCGTTGCCAGCAAGGCTCCTAGGAAGGACTCTGCGTCTGCTCTTGACCCAGCCCCAATGCTTAGCGATGCGCCCAAAGAGAAGAACGATGTAAAGGAACCAGAGCCAGTGTCTCACAACGAAGGCGAAAAGGAGCAAGACACAGACTCTTCACTCTCTTCGCTCCAGTCCACAGACTTTGATGAAGAAACCAAGAATGCGGTTCAAGGCCAGAAGCCGGTGAAGGCCGCGACAGTCTCAGAAGCGAACAAAGACCCAAACTCTTCCACGGCGACTACCACTGCAACAAGTGCGACCAAGCCAGTCGATTCTTTGCAAACCAAGAGCGATGCCACAGCCACCACCACTGCCCAAGGCACGAGGTCGGAGGTGAGCACTGCGCCAGTTTTGACGGCCATTCTGGAGTCAAGCTCTTCCACCACAACCACCAATGCGGCGGACTTGCCCATCCCGACACCCAATTCCAAAGCCAACAAACGTGCCGCATCTACTGCTAAGGGCCAGAAGTCGCAAAAGAAGGCTGCTACAGCCTCCAAAGACACCAAGAAGCCGACGACTACCACGAAGAAAACAGCTGCGGCAAACGTGCCTGACCCCGTGCCTGCTCCCAGAAACGACATTGGCGCTACGAGCATTACGATCCAAGACCAGGGTCTGCACACACAGCCCATCGCAGGCCTTGACGACCCGACGACGACCACTACTGCAGACGTTTCCGGTTCAATCCCAGCTCTTACCATCACCGGTGGCACCACGACAACCCATGATCAAGACCCGAAGTCGCCCTTGGAAAAGACAACATTTTCCACCTCTGAGACGGCAGAAGCTGCTACGACCAAGACCCAGCCGCAGCCGACCCCAGCTGCCAAAGCTGACGAAGATGCCAAAGGCGCCCCCAAGGAACTCCAAGCCGAAGACTCTACAGCTCTTAGCCAGGACCAGTGCAGTCTGCCAGCTTCAGCGCATGAAGAGGCTGCCACAAGTGCGTCTGAACCCGGCGCATCAAACACCACAACAGCGTTGGTTCCAGGTGATTCTCTGCAGAGCAAGAACGTCCCGTCACTCCGTGGCGCCTCTTTGACCTCCGCTACCATATCCGCCTCCTCCCCTTTCTCGGTTGAAAGGAACCCTCCGACCCCGGCTACGCCAACGACAACCACGGAGACAGGCCCGAATACCCTCAGCGAGAAGGAAGCCAACACTCCATTGGCAGAAGCATCGAACGTCACCGAAGACCTTCTGCTTGCAGGCCAGAGCTTCAAAGTTCTGTGGCCAGTCTATGAGCAAGTCCGGGAGATAATTGAGATGAAGGAATGCCAGAGCAAGGAGGTTATTGACGCGGAGCGAAAGCTCATGTGGCAACTGTACGAGCAGTGCAGGGGGCTGAAGACCCAGTTGGAGGAGCACGAGGCGAGCAAGGGTAAGAAGTGAGGTGGGTACTGAGAGGCACACGTGGATGGAGGTCGTGTGTCTCTTGGCATTTGTTTGCCCGCGCAGCAGCAGCTTGGAAAATTTGTGCGTGGAGGACATATTGGACACTGAATAACAATGGGAAACGGTTCGTTTTGAAGCTGGGCCTGATTCAGACGGGCGAACGGGAAGATTTCTGGACGAATCGGTAGTCGAAAGGGGGTCAGCGATTGGTCTTGAACGTGGAGAGGACCACATACCCTGGTATCTGCAATTGTCCAACAGCCGAGCTTGAGCGCCGAAGGGTGACTTGCTTTGAACATCTTGAGATAAAAAAGTAGGAAAACCCCAAAAACATGGTGGAAATGGCAAGCCATCATTCCTATAAATCTCTGATCATGCAGTCAGTCTAAAAGCTCAAATGCTACCGCCCAAACACCAAATCCAGAACTGCTACGTGATGCGAGAGACGCGAGTAAGATGGACGAAAGATCAAAGAAGTTGGTGTATCGTTTACCCTCCTTACTCTCGCAGTTCAGCAACCGCAAAGTAGCCCTTGTTTTCCACGACACCTCGGTCTTTTACCACTGCTGTGTACTTGACCACCCACTGCGGCGCTACATCGCCCTTCAAACCCTCAACCCCATTTGGCCCAGCAAGCACACCGGCTCCATTCTCTCCTGGACCAAGCAATTCTCTCAGGGTTCCGCTAGGCAAGACGTTTGTGCAGTCATTGTGTGTCAGCAACTCGATGCCCTGCTCCTTGGCATACAGAATAAGAGGCTTGGGCACGACGCAACAGTCGCGCACATTGATTTGATCCACGCTCGGCCTCACGCGAGTCTTGGACAAGAAGCGCGCCAGACGCTGGGTGCCAAACTCTGAGAGGCCCAGCTTCGCAATCAGGCCCTCGTCATACAGCGTCTCGAGGGCGCGCCACGTCTCAATCATGCCCTCCACGGCCTCAATAGCGTCCGCGTCGTCTGCGCTGCCGCTTGCGGTGGCTGTAGCGTCGTCCTCGGAAGACACGTCCGAGTCTTCGTCGTCGGCGTCGAACGCGATGCCAGGGAAAGATACGATGAGCAGGTCGATGCTCTTGACGTGCAGCTCGCGGAGCACCAGGTCTATAGCATCGCGAGTCTGAACTATGCGCGTGGCGACAGGCACGTGGGGTAGGTAGAACAGCTTGAGTGTGATATCGTAGGCGGCGCGCTCTTCGGCAAGGCCAGAGGCAGCAAAGTCGACGGCGGGGATGAAGAGCGAGGATCCGTCTTGCGCGGTCCATTCGTGGAAGGAGGGGCGGTTGATGTCGCCGTTGGTCGTAGCAGAGGCATCGTTGGAGGCGCAAGACTGCTGGTGCACGGCGAAGTTGGAGCGGAGGGACGATGTCAGCTCGGTGTTTGATTTCTCGACTGGGTTGCGGCGCACAACCGTGGGCGCGCTGCCCATGATGTTACTGGTTTCTCCATGTCAGCATTTCCAGCAGCGACCTCGGATTCGGAGCATTTTGAGGCATACGACGAGGAGAGAATCAAACGGGTCATGGTGGGCGCAGAGATGCCAATAGCTTTGTCAGCAGACAAGAGTGGGATTGAAGGGTGCAAAGGACGACTCTTTCTGGCTCAGCAGGCGCCTGGGTTGGAGAGAGAGTTTTGAAGAGAGAGGTCGGCGCATTACGGGCCTGGTGCAAAGTGATTTCCAAGCCGGTAGTGGGACATTGTCCGCAGAGGATGCATTGTCAGTACTGAGATCCCTCCATGGTCGGAGTCGTCGAATGATAGGCCAGCGCACGGGCTCTGCCGGTGTTAAGCGCGGGCCTCCCCGAACGACCGGTCTTGGCAAGGCTCCCACGGCGACTCGTTCCTGTCCCTCGCCCAAAACTCACCCCTCCACGTCGCAAACCCCCTGGACTTCTGCCATGGCCATCAAGTGAGTGCAGAAACGCCATACAACCTTGGACGAGTCTAACCTGCCTAGATATTTGATCCTCCTCTCCCGGCAGGGCAAAGTCGTGCGTCTTTCTGGCACAACCTTCGAGCACCTCAGTAGTTGCTAACGTGCATGCAGCGTCTCGCCAAGTGGTTCACTACGCTGTCTCCCAAGGACAAGGCCAAAATCGTCAAGGATGTCTCTCAATTAGTCCTCGCTCGCCGGACCCGAATGTGCAACTTCCTCGAATACAAGGGTATGCCACCTGGCCTCGCAGCGCCGGACCCTACTGAAAGCCATCAGACACCAAGATCGTGTACCGCCGCTACGCCTCACTGTTCTTCATCGCCGGCTGTGATTCGGAAGACAATGAACTCATCACGCTCGAAATAGTCCACCGCTACGTCGAGCAGATGGACAAGTACTACGGCAACGTCTGCGAGCTCGACATCATCTTCAACTTTCAAAAGGCCTATTTCATACTGGATGAGCTGCTCTTGGCTGGAGAGATGCAGGAAAGCAGCAAAAAGAATGTCCTCCGATGCATTAGCCAGCAGGACAGTCTAGAAGACATGGAGGTGAGTTGGCAGCCTTTCGCGGCACACGTCAAGAGCAAGCTGGAGGACGACCGACATGCGGCATTACGATGCGACGCGAGACACTCGAAATCAGCGCAAACGGCTCGGGCATCCGGCGACTCGGTACGACATGAATCGGTCAAAAGTTAACGACAAATGCAGGTCGAGGACGACGGCGTAACGAAGATTGGATAAACTTCCGACAATTCTCCACACCTACCATGATACCCCCACGAAACGAGTCCTCCATGACATTTGTTTGCGCGCGCAAGTATGTGCCAGAAATATGCTAATCTAATGGCTGGAACCTCTCAGGATGCTCAAGCCCTTGAGGACCAAATTCGCGCCAGCGGCTTCCTTTGAGGCCGCACCTGTGCAGCACAGTCTCAGCATCAGAGACCAGGACGTCAGCCAAGGCTTCCTCCCCATTTCACAAAAGGCGTTTTGGGAAAATGTGGATTTGGAAGGGTACAGCGACGGGAAGCTCGGTTTTGCGGAGGTTCCCAGAACGTGTATTGTACCTAAAGCGCCCTTTGCCGCAGGCAAGGCTATGCTGGCGTTAGGAGTTAGCAATGAATGACCAACGAGTACCCTGATTGATCGTGCAGCTTAGCTTGCAAATGTCTCGATGTCGGTCATGGTTGGAGGCGGTTGAAAGGTCTCCTGAGCGCTGGAGATTCTCACAAACAAACAGGAGCACCATCGAATGATGGTCACTGAGACCCTTGCAGAGCAGCATCAGCTCACACCGCCACGTTTATTCCCTCGGTCTCCTGAGGCAGCGTCGAGGGATTGCGCATCGACCATGTTGCGTCATCGCATTCCAGATCCCGCCTGTTGTCGGAACGGCTTCAAAGCGTCTCGTCTCGAGCGACAAAAGTCGACACCAAATCTTCACGCAGCGTTGGAAAACGTGGTCTCGGGCAAGCTCTCCCGGTTGCAGCTCTGTCGTAGCGTCAAAGCCTCACATGCGTCAAGGTCTCGTCTCTTAGTGGACAACAAGGTCCAGGTCAGGGGCCCGGCCATCACGTGGCGGAGTTCCGGCAGCCTCCATGCTCTCCACCTGGCCTGCAGCTGCGGCGGCAGCCCATCCCCGTGCTCACCCTACCCCATAACTCGTACCGTACCATGCCATCTCTTAACAACGCCCTCGACTCCGCCTACAACATTGCTCACCGTAGTTGTAGCCATCCGCCCTATTCTTCTTCGCAACGCGCCTAACAAACGCTCCTGGCTGCCGCTAGCCGAGAGTAACCAACGGACGTCGCGTTATCGAACCACAACACTATCCACTCCTGTACCACGGACACTGCCAACCTCGCTACCACAGCTTTACAGCTGCTCATCCCGCTTACTTTAACTGTCCGGAGACACTTCCGACACCCTGCGACAGCAGAGACGGCTACCAGAAGTGCACCACACACCCAACAACATCACCGGTCAGCGCAACCATGAAGGTCCGTCCATCCCCTGCCTGCTGCAAGCCTGGAACGACCAGCTTGCTTTCGAGTGCCATATGAAGCTGCTCGGACGAGTGCGCTGAGGCGAACTCGCTCGGAATGACCTCGCTGACGTATCCCGCAGTACCTGGCCCTCCGCGATTTTGAAGACGTTAACGGCGCTCTCAACTTCGACACGCCCGACTGTCATGTAATCGGCGGCTGCGACCTGTACACGACAAAGGCGGCGGGGTCCGACAAGAAGCTCTACAAGACGATTGAGAACTCGCTCGAATCGCAACATGAAACGGTCCTCCGTTTGTCGGCATCTCTGTCGCCTCCCCAGGCTGAATCGCTCGCCGAATCCCTCAACCTGTCAAGATCCTCGCCGTTCGGTCCTCTGAGCCAGATATCCAGCAGGAGGACGTTTGCATACTTGATTGCGACGCTGAACGCCTCGCATCCCGACTATGACTTCAGCCACATCTTGCGCCCGGCCGACTTTCGGAAAGAGCGCTCTCTGCGCTCGGTCATGAACACGATCGACACGACGCTCTACAATCTGCGCCCGCGACCGTCCGGTGCAATGCTCGCCGTGCCTTCGAATTGGAATTCGGGACCCATGCCGTCGGGCACGCGCACACCGGGCGGTCACACGATGTGGAGTCCGCGAATGTGGCGCCTCATCGACAAAGAGATGACATTGCGCGAGTGCGCCATCTACTGTTATCAACCGGACGAGGATCCCTTTGATGGCGAGGAGGGCGCCATCTGGAGCATGAACTACTTCTTCTTCAACAAGAACCGCAAGCGCGTCTGCTATCTGTACCTGCGGGGCATGTCGGTCATGTCGCACAGTCCAGCGGTGATAGCGGCGGCAGCCCGGGCCCCGGCGGCGCATCGGCGGTCGTCGGCCAGCGGCGGGCGTAGTCGTGGCGGCCTGAGCATGGGCTTGGAGAGTGCGGACAAGCGCGCAAATTACTGGCTCGGCGAGATAGCTGACGGCCTGTCTGTTTCGGCAGGCTGGCCCGACGACGATGACGATGTCATGGTGATAGCACACCCGGGCGATGACGAAGTCTACCGGGATGAGGAGATGCTCGACGATCAGGAATACGTGACCGAGGACGTCGAAGAGGAGGAGGAAGACGAGGAAGAGGACGAAGAGGAAGAGCCCCGCGCCCACCGGAGAGGCAGCGACGTCAGGGGCATGGACGAACACATGACCGAAACGATGGAGGTGTAGACAGTGTTGAGCGGAGGATCTGGCTGGGGCGCGACGAGAATTTCGCTGCGGAGCATGGCCGGAGGCGAAAGTCGCGCCCCACGGTTTCGTGGAGCGGTGGGCGACATGTTCAACACCAACACCGGCCCACCCGTTCAAGTCACCGCACGCCGTTCTTTTCCTGCTTGTTTCTTCCCTTTTTCATTTTCAGTTTTTCGTCCAGCTCCCCTCCAATGCTCCGGGTATGACGCAGGCGCCTCCAGCAGCCGGTGGGAGCGGCTAGCGATGCGTTTGTGCTTCGAGATACCCACTCGCCATTTCTGTTGTTTGTTCTCTTCACTGTCTATTTAGTGTTTTTCATTTTTCCTTTCCATTTCCTCCCTCTCCCGTTCCTCTCCTACAAATGTTTCAAGTTGGCGCTCCGCACCCAACTTTCCATCACAAATGATCGAGCAGAGCAGCTCGTTGATAAGCTCGAGACGCCAGAGATGTCGCTTCAGGGACTACGAGTTTGGATTAATGATGGTACCGCTCCTGGTACCTGGATCGGACTGACTGGGAGAGATTGAATCGAACGCTAAGTCGTCGTTTCAGATGCATCGTCTGTTCTGCTTTTGTATGGCGTTCCGTGGTGATTCGCTGGCGGGTTGGTTAGCGGATGGGACGGCTTGAGATAGCCACGTAGCTCTTGAGCGACGCCATTCGCATCAAAAATCGAGAGGTTCTGATGAAGCTGCGCGGGCAATTTTGAATGCGTCTCATAGTGTTCAACGTGCTGGCACTGTCTTTCTATTCAAAAACAACAACCTCCTGATCGCCGCCCTCTGCATCCATCCTACTACTGGTCCTCTTCCACCTCTACTGTCGCCAAATCTACAATTCTCAGCTTCGCCGCGCCCATCGGCTCCAGCCTAACAGTCGTCCTCGTCCCAGTTATACACGCCCTCTCCGCCAACGGCGGCGGCACATCCATCACCCCTTTATAAAGCCCCCACCCACCAATCTCGCACCCCCTCGCCTCGACCCAAACAGGCGGCGCCGCGGGCGCAAAGATGGGGTTCAGAAGCGGCTCCTCGGTGCTCGACGCACCACCTGCATCCCCGTCCAGGCTCTCGATGCTGGAGCGCAGGACGAGGGATGACGGGTCGATGGCGACGTTCCAGGCCGACGCGTTAGCAAGGCGCCAGTCGCGCGCCTGCGGCGGGGCGTCCTGCAGAGGTGTTGACGTGTTGAAGTAGGAGGCGGCGGGGAGCGAGGTGTTGGTGCCGGGGATGGCGAGGGCGAAGACGAGGGCTCCACGCGTGACGGTCAAGGTGTCGTTGGCGCGGGCTGTCGTGGTTAGTGGTGCGGAGAGCGTGAATGAGAGGCTCGAGGAGCCGGCGGGGAGTGGGACGGCGTGCAAGCCGGTGTGGCGCGAAGGGTAGAGCGGTGTTGGTGTTGCGCTGTTGTTGAGGAAGAAATGGGAAGAGCTGGCGTTGGACCAGGTGGGGACGCGCAGGTGGAAGGTAAAGGGGCGCGAGGCAGTGATCGAATATGTCAGCGTCGTTGCAAAGGGGTATTGCGTCGTGCAGTTGACAGTGACAGCGGCCCCGTTGGGCAGCGTCGTCGCCAGCGATGCGGGACTGAGAAGCGCATGCGCCAGGCCGTCGTCGCCAACGCGCAGGTACGATTGCGAGAGGAACTTGGGGAGGCCTTGCGGATGGTTGACTGTGCAGCAGGGGTAGTCGTTTTCGACGCCGTACGTCTGCCCGACGTTGTTGACGTTGAAGAAGGGGTTCGACGAAAGCTCTGTCGAGTACCCTTGATTAGGCTGTCCGACGTATTGACGCGCCCACCAGTCGGGAGAGAGTTGCGAAGGCAGTGCGTTGAAGGCGATGCGCTCTGCTTGGTCTGCGTAATCGTTGTCGCCGAATGCTTGGTAGAGATAGCTCAGAGAATACATGGTCTCTACTAGCGTGCATGTTTCCGACCTGCTTCTTATGAGTTCCTTTGCTACATGTAGGGCTTCGAATCCAAGCCACTTACCCGTAGTATGGAGCCAGACCAGCAAGTCTCTCGTCGGCGAGTATACCGCCAGAAGCGGCGCCGTGATACTGAAATGTCCAGTCAACACCTCTCCTTGTAATGTCTATCAGAGAGTCGTTGTGGGTAAAGCGGCGAAAGACGGCCAGTGCTTTCAGTCCTGCACATTATGAGAGTTTAGCTAGTGCTTTAAGACCAAGGGTGTTGCGTACCTTGACCAGCATTTACACCATGCTCATATGGATATCTAGGGCCGTCGGAACCTTCTGTGCTCAGAAAGTTGAGATCTCCCTTGATGAATGCTCCTTCTTGCCACCAATTCGCCCAGCTGATCGCCCCCTGAATCAACAGCTCCATCGACTCTGTCACGTTCGCCTTTACGCCATCTGAAATGCTTGGCCTTTCAAGCAACCACTGCAGAGTGATCAAGAGATCCTGCACTCTGACACGTCCCCATGTCGTATCGCCCTCGCTGAGCACATCTCCCTCATGCCACAAGTACCCGGTGCCATTGGAGTTTAGCATAGTCAGCATCAGCCCTACGAATCTGCCAATGGAATCCAGCACTGGCTTCTCCCAGGTCTGTGGCTCCGCCTCCACCAGCTGAATCAAACCGAGCAACAGCGGATACCGCGCCCATAGATTCCTCGACTTGCCAGTTTCGGGACCAAGCCACCCGTCTTGCGCTTGATGATCCATAACGTAGGTGACTGCATCGGAGACTTGCTTCTTCAGCCGTGCGTCATCGGTGGCATAGGCAAGAGGAACGAGCCCGTTGAGCCAATAAGGAAAGCCCTCGTTGAGACCCGAATACTCAGACGAGCCTCCCAGCCAGCTGCTGTTGGCCACGTAGGGGTAAAAGTCATGTTGGTGGCCGGCAAGGCCAGCTGCTGAAAGAATTAATTGATCCCGAAGCCAGCCTGAAGGAATGATAGAGCCAAGGGGGAGTGGATTGAAGGTCAGAGGAACGACTGTTTGGCGTTAGTCTGGTTTTGTACATACGTCGCTTGCTGGAAAGGATAGAGAGCTTCACGTTTTGAGTTCGTACTAGCCGCAGAAGCTGGAATTGAGAGAAGGCCAACCAGGGCTGCAGCAAGGCCCAAGAACATCATAATGAGGCGCCGGACAAAGTCAAAGAACAAGAGAAAGGCCAACAGGAGGGTAAACAAAACGAAGGCCAAATATAAGTACTGGGTGGCGCATGATTTCTTCCGGCGCGTGGCCCCGTTAGTGGATGCATGTTGCTTTTCCTGGCTCATCAGGGCTCTTGAGGGCCGTGTGGTTGGATGTCAGCAAGTGACGTGCAGGCTAACGTCAATGACAACTTGGGGGCTGAACAAGAGCGTAGTCACAGAAGCACGACTTGCGGTCTCACATCACAAGCACTCGATAAGAGCTTTTGCAAGAAGCAAGAAGAGGAGCATGGTGAAGGAAGCACTTTGAAGGTTGTGAGTGTCGAGAATGCAAGGGACGCTTCCTGTGGGACGTTAGTGCGGGGAAGGCGTTCGCTAAGGGCCCGGTGCAGTGCCACTGACCTCACCCACCTTACTCCATCGCTGTCGTCCCATTTTCCCCATCACGTCCAATCTTCCCCCAGCCAGGTGAACAGCTGCTTGTTTTGTGCATGGACCAAGGTGCAGACGTGGCCAGAACAACCGGTGCCGAGAGACCAACATGACTTCGATGTTTCCAAGTCGGCTTGGTTGTATGCCAATCTCCAGCTTGCTCTGCTCTTGTCGCCGCCGACGATGATGGCCGTTGTACCCTAGGCGCTAAGCCAGGCCTCCATCTCTTTCGGATACATTCTGGAGTTGTCAACGTTTCCCTCAGCGCCGGTCATCGCTTCCTCATCTGCCGCGCCGTGCTGGTTGCCAACTTCGTCTTCGCTGCCGACAGTGTCTTGAGGGTTGTCGCTTTGCTTCGCACCCTCATCCGCTGTGTTCTTTGGAGTCTTTGTCGGTTTCGGCTTCATCGATCGCCTGGTCTTGCGAAACTCGCGCCTGTTCCACCGCGGCATCTCCTCATAGCCACGCATGCGCCACGCGTTGAGCGACTTCTGGTGGCGACTGATTTGGCCAACCGTGAGACCCTTGACGTGGCTGTGGTGTGGCATTTCGCGCAGTCCGTGAAACTCGGGAAGCGGAGGCAGGCTGCGAGCGTTGGCCTGGTGAGTGACGGAAACGTCGTACTGGGGCAACTCGGGCTCGAGCTCGACCCTGACATCTTTGGTGCGAAAGTTCGGGGCGTGCGCTCTCTGGTGCGCTGGGCAGTCGTCGACGCTTGCAAAGAGGGGGTCATACTGCTTGGTGGCAGATGACAGGGCGCTCCTCATGAATGAGCCGGATCCACCATTGCTGAACGGATTGCCCTTGGGGCGGGAGGACGCTTTGGACTTGGGCGGACGTGTTTCATCCAGCTGCTGGTCGCCCTCCATGTTGAATCGGCAGTTGGTCGTTGGTTGTAACTGTGGCGGATGGTGGGTTGTGTTGTGATTTGGTCAAGTCGCAAGTGATCGGTTGAACTGACTTGCTCGGAGCCTGCAGG
This sequence comes from Phyllosticta citrichinensis, assembly GCA_038380885.1. Classification (NCBI taxonomy): domain Eukaryota; kingdom Fungi; phylum Ascomycota; class Dothideomycetes; order Botryosphaeriales; family Phyllostictaceae; genus Phyllosticta; species Phyllosticta citrichinensis. Next base: position 1,035,317 of record JBBWUH010000003.1, on the reverse strand, counting down.
TGTCTGCCGGCAATTTTCTTGAATTTCGCTGGCAAGTTCAAATTTTCATATTAGTCGTCGAACAAAACACCACGACCCCATGATTACGATATCCAGCGAGGAAGGTGGGAGCGGCGCGCCGACCTCAAGGCTGCGCCTTGGTACGTTCCGGAACACCAGCAACCTGTCCTACTATCTGCTCCAAGCCATGACGACTCTACTTCAACCCACTCCCTCTCTCTGGACCGGTGGAATAGCTTTCTCGAAAGCTTGACGCAGCTCATCGTTGACGAATCGCACGCACTACACTCCTGTCAAGCTCACGACATTATCCAAGTCGACCAACCATCTTCTTAGTCGATGGCATCGAGGAGAGCACCAGGCAAAGGCGACTCCGCAGCAGTCCGACCATCCTCTCCCAAACTCGACGAGCTCTTCGCCCACTTGGACATCAAAGACGACGACGAAGAAGAAGAAAGGGTCCCCGTCCGTCTCCCCTGTGGCAAAATCATCTACGCCAGACGCAACCGATTCGCTCGCAACAGAACCGGTGCCTTCGCTCCTTGGGTGATGCAAAGTCACTTGAGCCCTCAGGACGCAGTAATGAACCGCAAGTTCACCCTTGATCACGAGAACATGACCCCAAAGGGATCGACCATCACGTCCGGATCAGTGCGTTCCCAGGCCTCGACGAGTGGCAAGGACACAACGCTTCTCAAGCGCGTTGCTGCTCGCACCACCAATTCAGTCCAGCCGGCCACAGAGACGCCGTACAGCGGTCACAGCTGGAAGGCAAAGAAAATAAACTTCCTCCGACATATGATCTCGCTTACCAAGCATGTCGTTTCCAAGCGCGTTGCCAATCTTCTGGCGTATGAGGAAAAGATGAGAAAGGCCCACGAGCTATTTGAGCTCGTCATCGACATCCGCCGCAACCCCCGTGGCCGCATCGTCAAGTGGTTTTCAGGCGAGTGGTACGTTCTTCAAGAAATCGTCGGCGTCGAGAACTCGGAGTTGGAGCATGAGCTCGAGAGGAGAGATGACGAAGCAAAGCTGGAACACATCAAGCTCGCCAAGGAGATTCTCCTTCTGGAATTCGATCTCGAAGAGTTCAGGCTCGCGCGCGTCCGGTTGAGGGCTTCCAACAAAGAGACCTGCGCCTCTTGATACAACAATACCCTTTCAGGCATTCAGCTTCTTCAAGGCTTCGAGCTGTGGAAAGTTTCTCTCTGCTCAATGTTTCGTCATGGGTACAAATGGGGGAAGAAAGCTCTCTCTCCGCATCACATGGTGTGATTTGAGACGGTCTCAGAGGCATATGGCACAAAGAATGGACAGCAAAGGTGCAATCGACATTCGGAAAGGATTACGGCGACCACAGGAGCTAGCTGCAAGGTCTCCCAGATGGTGGTAACGTATACAAATGGACTGGATTTACAACGCTGTCCCCACTGCTGCGTCTTGGAATCCGTGATTCACTTTGGATGAGTGCTTTCAATCGTTACATCTGCCGGTGGCGTCGACCGCCGATGCGAGCATCGGGGTTCCGCTGACGAAGTCTCCCAGTGCGCGTTCGTTCGCCGGCGCAAGACTCATCATTTCGCCTCGCAATTTCTTGGCCGTATCTCCCCTTTCGGCTGACTACCAACATCTTAAGTTTAGGTCTACCGAGTGATGCGCGCGCATCCGAGCATCCATCAAAGGTACCAAGGGAAAAACCAAGTCCAGCTACTTGGGCGTCGTGACATCTTGGCTCCACTCACGCTAGACATGACCGAATGCCAGGCCTAACAAACAGACACACGTGGGGCCGCGACGGGAGGACCTGCGTGCGTGTAGGGGAGAGGGGATCATCATCATGCGGGGTCGGCCGACGGACGGATTTGGTGGCAGACATGGATCTCACTACAACCTACCTAACCTTCTCGGACTACACTGGATCAATTCAACGCGCAGGACACCATTCGTTGGAGCGAGAATGTAAGCAAGCGATGTCGGAGGACTGTCCCGATGGGCATGCCTATTAGAAGTTTACGAAGTTCTGCATGCGATAATGGAGCACCTTGAACACGAATTGAGAAGAACAAACAATCGACTCGTCTGCAATCACTCACATAACATTCGAAACCCCACCCACTCACTTAATTCATCTTTCAACCAAGCACGCCCAAAAATGCTGCCAAACACTTCGTCCTACACTTACCTCAAGAAGCCCTCACCCGCTTCTCAGAGCAACAGCACCTCCTCCAACGCGTCCGTCGCGACCATAGTCTCCAACGTGATCGACGACGTGCGCGCCCGCGGCGACGCCGCCGTCCGCGCCTACTCGCAGAAATTCGACAAGTGGGACCCGCCGACGGGCTACAAGCTGAGCGCGGCGCAGATCGAAGCGGCCATTGCGGCGTGTCCGGCGCAGCTGATTGACGACATCAAAACGGTGCAGGGAAATGTGAGGAAGTTTGCGCAGGCGCAGAGGGACTCCCTGCGCGACTTTGAGATCGAGACGCAGCCGGGGGTCAGGTTGGGGCAGAAGAACGTTCCGGTCGAGAGCGTGGGCGCGTAGGTCATGCTTCTTCTATTTCTCTACAAGTCTTTCTCTTGGTCTCTGCTTCTTTCTGGTGGTTTCATGATACTGCCCCCCCCTGGAGGTTTCAGACTCACTTGATAACCATACCTCAGATACGTCATTGGCGGCCGGTACCCGCTGCTCGCCAGCGCGCACATGACGATTCTGACGGCGCGCGTCGCGGGCGTCAAAAACGTCGTTGGCGCTACGCCGCCCATAGCTGGCGAAGTCCCCAGTGCCACGGTGGCCGCCATGCACCTGGCGGGCGCCGACGAGATCTGCCTGCTGGGCGGCGTACAGGCCATTGCCGCCATGGCCATTGGCACTGAGACGATCAAGAAGGTCGACTTCCTCGCGGGTCCGGGTACGTCGTTTTCTGGTTTGGTTGAAGAAGTGCTTGCCCGCTCCCTTAATCACTCAGTGCCTCCTGGACAAGACCGCCCCCTGAATGAAGACTGACAAACGTCGCCATCAACAGGCAACGCCTTCGTCGCCGAAGCCAAACGCCAGCTCTTCGGCAGCGTAGGCATCGAGCTCTTCGCCGGGCCCTTCGAGATCCTCATCGTCGCCGACGACACAGCATCTCCGCACACGGTCGCCGTCGACATACTGTCGCAAGCCGAGCACGGGCCCGACTCGCCCGCCGTCATCATCACGACGAGCGAGGCCGTCGGGCGCCGCGCCGTCCAGCTCATCGACGAGCTCCTCGCGAACCTGCCCACGGCCGAGCTGGCCGGCGCCAGTTGGCGCGACTGGGGCGAGTGCGTCGCCGTGCCCACGCTCGACGACGCGTGGCGCCTCGCCGACCGGTATGCCAGCGAGCACGTGCAGATTCTGACCAAGAACCCGCGCGAAGCGCTGGACAAGATGCGGAATTATGGCGCGCTGTTTCTGGGCGAGATGACGTGCGTGTCGTATGGCGACAAGGTCATTGGCACCAACCACGTCCTCCCCACGCGCGGCGCCGCGCGCTGCACCGGCGGTCTGTGGGTGGGCAAGTATCTCAAGACGGTCACGTATCAGGAGGTTGTTGACCCCCGGGCAAGCGGCGAGCTGGGCCGGCTATGCGGGCGCGCGGCGCGAGCGGAACGCTTTGAGGGGCATGCGCGCTCGGGAGACTTGCGGGCGCAGAAATATCTGGGAGATGAGTATGCTTGGATCAAGCAGAGCGAGGCGAAGGCGGAGAAGCAGAGTAATGGCGTGTAGACTTTTCACAAATGGCCTGGGAGGCGGGGATCCACTGCTCTGTGACTTTTTCAGCACCGGGTGACCCCATTTGTTCGTGTCCCGATTGCACTCGAAATGTCAAGTCTACTTACCAAAGCATGTCATCTATCCCTTCCGCGAGGTTGGGAAAAACAGCAACAGCCGTTAGCACACTACCTTACAGATAGACACTCACGTACAAGTGATTCTCGAGCCAGTAAACTATCGCAAGGCATGTCGTGATTCATTACTACTCGATTTTTGACTCCTATTTTCGCCAGATCAACTCGGTAAACCCACTCCAGGTGAACGAAGAGTCCGGCCGGGGAAGAAAGCAAGGCAAGTCTACCCACCGAACGCCAACCAGGCCGACGAAAAGAAACGAGAAGAAAAAATGAAGGAATGAAAGACGAAGTGTCAAAGAAGTCGTGTTGGGGAGGTGGGTATCAGTGGTTTCTTGGAGGACGAGGATGCCTTTCCGCGCTGTATCCCACCTTCCACCTTTCCTTGGTAGGCCATGTCGTCCATGAAGCAACTGAGAAGAGAAAACAAAACGAAGTCATGATCGATCTTCACCCAAAGTGACCATGCGAAGCCGCTCTGATCCACCCCTCAGAGCCAGAACATGATGTTGTCGAGGTTAGGGTGCCATGGATTCAAGCGACTGCTCTTCAACTCGGGATTTACCGCCGGATTCTCCAACCAGGCGCGCCAGAATGGGCTAAACTGGATTTGTCTGGCCAAGCGAATGTCACGCTCCTTGGGCTTCTCGGTCTTCGTGCCGTCCTTGTCGTAATTGTCACCGATCAGAAACTCGCGGAGGTAGTGTCGTCCACGCTCGCACAAGCGATCTGCATAGTAGGCAGGAGCACAGTATGAGACTGCCTTGGTTGCGCGGGCGTACGTGTAGCAAAGACCGTGGGCCTAATGATGGATCAGTACGAGCACAAGTCAGTGTTAGGATGGATCTTACAATCTGTTCGATCTCATCAGCTACAAAGCCGATCTCGTTGACAATCTCGATGTAGTGGGCAGGCTTTGCGGTTCCTTGAAGCGCGTCATGGGACTGCAGGAAGAAGTTGCATCGCTTTGGTAAAGTGACGACACGATCAATGACCAGACCAGGCTTGATGTTGCCTTTGTCATTGTAGATCTGGGACTCGTTCGAGGCAAAGAAGCGGCTGTGGTGCCTCTTCGAGACGATGTAGAAACTGAGCTTTAGCTCTTTGGGGACGGTGGCCTTTCCATTCCGCTTGGCTTCGCTCGCAAGCTGGTCCCAGGCAACTCGGATAGCCGAGGCCTCTTTCCGCTCGATGATGGGAAATTGGCCATCGGAAACTCCGTCACGAAACATGAGAATGTTGCTGGGCAGCCGCCCATTCTTCGTCGCGAAGGCAGTGATTCTCTCCTTGGCCATGCCCGCCATATCCTCGATGTCCTCCTGGCGAGATGCCTGCAGACGCATGGATCCTGGCATGTTGGAGAACTGGTCGTCGACAGAACCAACGACAGCAGCGATGGAGGGGCAGCCGTGGCAGCTACCCGCTCCCGGATGGGTGACGTCGGCTCCGAGAATAAGCGTGTTGACCATGCCCTGAGGAGTGAAGAGCTTGCGGAATTCGCTCTTGTAGTCGAGGGCCTGGTTTGTGCCGCCGCACTTCAGGTTGAACTTCATGGCGAGGTTGGACAGCGTCTGCGGGTGGGGAGGGCCTTTTGAGAAATGTTTTGGGAGCGCGGCGACAGTACGGGTGCCCCATTTGCAATCTGCCCACTTCTTGAGCGCAGCGTACAAGTCCACGCTTGGTGAGGGAAGCACGACGAGAAGCATTCGTGGCGGGTTGCGAGCAAGATGGGCTGAGTTGCCTCGGAGTTCCTTCCTGAAGTCCTGTCTCAAAGATGGAAGCCTGATCTCTCGGACCTGATTGTCCTTTGGCCTCTGGACATTCATTCCGTGACCCGAAAGCGCTCGTTGCATCGCATCCCATAATTGAGGTGCGTTGACCCTGGGAGGGGGTTGGCCTTGCTGGTTGATGACCATAACTTCCAAGCCTGGCACGGATGCAGGTTTGCTGAACTTGGTGTTGGCCAAGTTCCAACCCGCGTTCCTGACATTTGCCGGACGATTGCCGGCGTAGATAACTTTGGGGGCCGGCAACAGACGGCCTTCGATCTGGATCAAGTTGTTTCCAAGCTTCAGGCCAATTTTGCCCTGTTCGACGTTAGCGGAAGCACATCGGACTCTACAACAAATGCACTTACGAAGAGAGCTTTGTCACCCCGGATACCCAGCAGATTCATGCCCTCCTTGTAGATCAAGTTCGCATTCTCCGCTGGCTTGCGGCACGCAACCTTGATGATGTTCTTGAGGTGCTCGGGAGTGATGACGCCCTTGTAGACCTCTTTGCGATCGATTTCCAGGTACTCCGGGGGAACCCAGACTGCCTTGTCGTCGTTGCCGGACCTGTCTTTAGGCTTGCCAATGTTGGCGCACGGGAGATGTGGCTTCCGAAATCGATTGAGTGTAGCATGGAAGTGCTGCCAAAGAGGAGCCCTTTCGCCAGGCGCACTTTCGAACGGATGGAATGTTTGTGACTTGACCGGAGCTCCAAGCTCTTTCAGTCTGCGCCTCCTGTTAGGCTCCGTGTTGGGGTCTATGCGCTCATCCCATGCAGGGCGATCGTAGGTGATGCGCACGTTGGTGCCCTTCAGAGACGCCATGACTTCTCTGTTGCTCATGTTGAACGGTGCGGCGCCCATCTTCTCGATCCAGTCGGAGACAAGGACGGGGTCGAAGAAGGCCGTAGTGGCCGCGTTGATGTTCAAGAGGATTCTATCCTCTGCCGGCCGGGTAGAGAGGAAGTATGTGCGGGTCGCAAGTAGGCCACCAATATCCATGTATCCGGCATCCACTGCGAAACGATTTTGGCCAATCTGGGTGACGTCGTTGGGCTGAAAGTCCATGATTTTGCGTCCGATAAAAGCGTTGATAGCACGGACTATGCATTCTGGCTGTTCGCTTGCCAGAATGTCCTCGGAGGCTTCGTTCATGCGGAGGACTTTGTTGTACCGAATCTGAACGGAGTTGGTCGTGGTCGGCGCGCCATTTAGAGGTGAGCTGTAAGACACTGGTCCAATGTTGGTGACGGTATCGACATTGGGCATTCCTGGGAGAGGAGTCAAGGACCAGATAGCGCCGGTCTCAAAGGCGAAGTCAGATGCGCCTTGGAATGGTTCCATGCTCTTCATGGCCTCGAGAATGCGCCATTTCTCGGTGCGGTCCTTGATCTTGGCGTCAAAGGTGAGGGCGTACTCGTGGATCTCCTTGAATTGGTGTGCCATCGTGAGGTAGTTGGCGGTGACCTGCATCTTCTGACCGCGAGTGCCATGAAGCAGGGCGTTTGACTGACCGGTGGGCTTCACGGGTTCGGTGGGTTCTTTGAAGACCTTGGAGTTCGTAAACGGCGGAGCAACAGGCTGGGGCCTCTTCAGAATGGGCGGTTTGAACTGCCGGGAAGTGTCAGGTTTGACATTGATGAGTTTGGTATTCGGGCCAGGGCCAGAGCTTCCAGAGACCGACGACTGGCCTGGCTTGGGGCCGCGGGTGGGCAAGGGTGGCATTGTGTTCAGTCGAAATTGGTGAGGTTGTGTTGGAGTTGGGACATGCGTGAGCCTCTGGGCAACGGAGATGGGGAAACGTGACCGGGGCCGACGGTAGGTTGCAAGTGAAGAGGCCGAAGTTGAACGGAGGAATGTCGACAAGGGCCGTGAAGGTCAGGACGCGGGGTATGGCGTAAGTCCTGGGCAGACAATGGCCGCGGTCGACGTGCGGTCTAGGTCAAGGTCTAGGCGCGGGAAAAGCTGCTGTGTGAGAGAGTTAGCTTGTGCCGAAGCATTGGGGTTTTGGGAGTTTACATATTGCAGGACTCTAAGCAGAGGGCGGGCAACAGCAGGCGAGACGATTCGGAGCGAGAGAGAGACGAGGGTGGAGGAGGGAAGAAGAGAGAAGAGGGTAGAAGACGGTGGTACTGACATGAATATAAAGTGCGGCACCTGCCTGGATCATTCACCCTCGTGCCTCCCGCTGCTGCGTCCAGGACGTTTGCTAAGGCTCAGGTGTGCCGTTTGGCGCTAGGTCGGAAGCGGAAGGGACAGGTCCTGCGGGACCAAGTGACAGCGGCTCTGGTTGGTCTGCCTGTGGAATGCCGCCTCCCCGTCCACAGCAAATCTCTCGAACCAACCATCCTGCAGCTTGCCATGGATTGCATTTGCCAAATGGATTGGACGCGCTGAGCCGACGCGGTGGATGCTTGCACGATGCCAAAGTCTCTTTGTGTGACTCTTGACTCCATGAATCGCGGACATGTGCGGTCAAAGTTTCTTGAGTTGCATCTACCGTACGCGTCTCTCGATCGTTTATCGTACCAACGTGGGGATGCCCGGTTCTCCTATACGCCTTTGTTCAATGTTTTGTTTTTCCGACGCGTCCGTCTGCACTCAATGCGCGCCCAGCGTTCTCATGACGCCCTCAAACGCTACAAGGGCCATTGCGTTTGCTGGGAATGCCCGCAGGAAGCACGGGACAAAGCCTCGCCAGCATCCCCGCCACCCATTCTCTTTCCAAACTGCTTTTGCCGCATCCTTCCACCGTGGGTACTTTCTCCCCTCGCCCAATGGATCCGTCATGATGCGTTGTTTCACCACATCGCAGGGGTAGCTTGTTAACCAAAAGATTTGGGCAGATAGCCCACCGGCCCAGAAATTGATGGCCGGTGCTGAAAGCGACGTGTTTGCCGAAAAGTACCGCGTCAAGACATCGTATGATCCCCACCAAGCAAAAAACCACGTGCGGAAGAGAAGCGTCGCGCTTAAACCGTGGAAGAGTCCGGGTAGGCCATGGCCGCGTATCTGGACGGGCAGAGGTCAGAATCATGTCGACCCGGAAAGCACGTCTATGCCATTGAGGCTCACCAGCTTCATGCTACAATCTATCGGGCCGCTGTACAGTCTCTGTGCCTTGTCCGCGGCGTACTGCACTTGGAGCCGAGCCTTGACGTGCTCTACAGGAGCTGCGATAAAGCTCACTGTCCATCCTGCCATGATGCCAGCAACCCCGTGTCCGATGGTCGGCAATTTGTGCGTCGATTGCTCGACAGCATTGACGGGAGTAAAGACGTGCTCGCGGAGAAGACGGCGGTATACGGTAAGGGATCCAAGCATGCTGTGCGCGAGCTATCAGCGGCCATAGCATTTGAACGGACAAGGACGACTCACAGCGAGTCCATTGCCATCCACCCCACGAGTGGAGGAGAAGCGCCCTTGTACAGGCCTCGCATCCCCTCATTTCGGACAGTCCGCACCAGACATTCCAGGGGCCCACTGAATTGCGACTTTTCGGAAGTCTGCAGGCGGACTTTGATGGTGTCGAAGCTTCAAGGCGGTTAACAGCGATGTCGTCGATTAGAAGGTTGGAGGCTTACGGGTGTCCAACTACACAGAGTCAGCGGTCGGACATGGCAAGGGGTCCTATTCGTCCTCACCAACTAATTTGGTAATGCCAGAAAAAATGCCAGCGACGAATCCCTTGTAGTTTGCGGGCGCGGGGGCTATCTTTTTTTCCTGCGAAGATGCGACGCCATGGTTGAGCGAGGAGCTCGTCGTTGCAGACATCACCGGGGGAGAAACACACGGAGAGAAAGGGAGGCAGCGCAGTCTTTGAACATGCCTGGTTCTGAGTCAATGTTCAACGGGCGCGCGTGTCGACGAAGCATTGCGCACGCAGCGCAGGCGGGACGTCAACGGGCATATGATAAGCGGGCTCGATGGGCCAAGACGGAGCCGCTGCGGCTCTTCGGGCTGTTAATGACGGTATGCAAAAAGAACCGAGATCGCCTGCAACAACAGGCATCCAGGATCAAAGACTTCGGCTAGATCTAAACCTCTTTTGCCAGTTTGCGCCATGAATTTGCAACGCCACCAGAAAATGGATGTTTTCGACTTGGGCAAAAACTGGGCCACGAGGGCGCCGGCGCGCGCTGACAGGCCCGATAAGCAATCCATTGGCGACGCGAGCCTGGGGGTGGGCCTCTGCGGCCGAGGCCTTCCTTTGGAGAGACCTTAGCCGATGATGTGACGATGTAGGTCCAAGGGCCCTCAAGGGCGCGAGGCAGCCTTGCTTACCATATTGACCTCTTCCTCTCCTTCGATTCTTCTCCTATTCCTACTTCTGCTGCCTCGTCTCCCTGTCCAGCTCCTGGCAATGTCCACCCAAGACGAAAAGAATGCGGCAGCTGTTGCTGCGGTAAACCCAGACCAGACGCGCGTGGTTGACTCCAACAAAGGTGCGCGTGCGCTTCAACGTTTCCGACCTGTTCGCTGACCGAAGCGCCCAGTATGGACCACGTTAATCACAAACACGGCCTACCTGCCTGGCCTCCTTGCGCTCGACTTCTCACTGAAGCGCGTTGGCTCCAAATATCCGCTGGTTGCCCTCTACACGGATGCTTTCCCACCGGAAGGGCACCGCGCGCTAGACGTGCGCGGGATTCCCAAAAAGCACATTCCCTATCTTTTGCCCACTTCGCACAAGGACTACTCGAATGACCCGCGCTTCTACGACTGCTGGAGCAAACTGACGCCCTTCAGCCTGGTAGAGTATGTCAGAGTTGTGCAGTTGGACTCGGACATGTTGGCGCTGCAGAACATGGACGAGCTGATGGAGCTAGAACTGGATCCTCCGAGCCTTGAGGCCAAGGGCCAGAGAGTGTTTGCAGCGTCACATGCTTGCGTCTGCAATCCTCTGAAGAAGCCACACTACCCAGCAGACTGGTGAGTTTCGCCTTGGCCTCCGATCTGCGACAACGGCTGAGACATGGCAGGATCCCAGAAAATTGCGCCTTCACGACTCAACATTCGAAGCCGAAGCTGGCGCAGAGGGAAGGCGCGTCGCCAACGGCCGGTCTCGCCATGCCAAACGGCGGACTACAAGTCGTAAACCCGTCGGCGGCTACGTACGGTGCGATTCTGCGCGCACTGCAATCTCCGACCAGCATGGCGTATGAGTTTGCGGACCAGTCGCTCCTGTCGGACGTGTTCAACGGTCGATGGGTCGGCATCCCGTACATCTACAATGCGCTCAAGACGATGCGGTGGAAGGGGGTCCACGATGCTATATGGAGAGATGAGCAGGTGAAGAACGTGCACTACCTCCTGGCCCCCAAGCCGTGGGAGGAAACGTTGGCGCAGAGGCAAAATCGTGATAAGCGGACAGAAATAAATGCGTGGTGGTGGGAGATCAACGGGGAGCGCAAAAGGGAGGAGATGGCGCGCGGCATCGACGACAGCTTCTGAGAATGGCATGATGGAGGGAGCATGGGGGGGGGGGGGGGGGGCATGTAGCTAGATATAGACGGTAATTGCACGTAATTGCATCCAAGCAGATCGGTGTGGCGCCACGGCAAGAGTGCTCGTCCTGGTCGTCTTCGGAGCGAGCCGAGCCCTACCAGCAGCGGAGAGCAGAGGCGACCTGGCCCATGTCGACGTCCTGGCGCGCGGCAGCCCCTGCCGTGAGACAGGTCGACGCCCAAAACAAGCCGAGTTGCGTTGGCGACGAGTGAGTGAGTGAGTGCCAGCAAGGTGCATGACGAGGACGAGGGACACATGGTGGGCGGAGCGCATCTCTCCAGCAGATGAACGCGACGGGCGGGACGTGATGCCTGTAGGCAGGTATCGTGTCGATTGGCGCCCCTGACCACAACCTAAGCCCTGCATCCAGGAACAACCCATCATCTTGCTCTCCACCCACCCTCCGAGCTTCGTGCAAAAAAAGAGCCCCTTTACCGTCGCTCCCGCAGCCTGTATACTAGCCTGCGCTGTCCCGCCATCCGCTGCTGTTCATCCTCGACCTCGCTCGCGACACCCACCCCCCTCCCTCACGCCTCACGCGCGCGCCGCGCCTCTCCCCGGCCATCCAAACGCTTTCTGCTGAGCCGGCGTTTCAACCCACTCCATCCCTCCTCACCTCTCCACCGGCCATTCTCCCATCTCCGCCGCGGACCTTAGGTCCTCATCGCTCGTCCTCCGCCCGCCACCTTTCGCGCCAAAAACACTCCGACCGTCAACATGGGTGGCTCAATATCCAAGATGATGAAGCAGATCTTCGGGACCAAGGAGATGCGTATCCTGATGCTGGGTCTCGATGCTGCGGGAAAGACGAGTACGCGCCCCCAAATGCCATTGCGGCGTCGGCAGCCTCCAAATGGAATCAAGAACATACTGACGGCCCTGCGCAGCCATCCTCTACAAGCTCAAGCTTGACAAGGACGTCACCACCATCCCCACCGTCGGCTTCAACGTCGAGACCGTCATGTACAAGAAGACCCGCTTCAACGTCTGGGATGTTGGCGGACAGGACAAAATCCGCCCGCTGTGGAGGCATTACTTCTCCGGTAGGTTCATCCCTTGGCACCTCAGGCACGCAACCTCGACCACAGCGTTCCGAGCACTAATGCGTCTGGAAAAGGCACCCAGGGTCTCATCTTCGTCGTCGACTCGAGCGACAGGGACCGCATCGACGAAGCCCGCACCGAACTCGCCCGCATCATCTCGGATCGCGAAATGAAGGATGCCCGTCTACTCATCTTCGCCAACAAGCAGGATGTTTCGGCGGCCATGAAGCCGGACGAGGTCAAGACGAAGCTCCAGTTGGATAAGATCGCTAGCCAGCACAAGTGGAAGATTGAGCCGTCGTGCGCAACCACCGGCGAGGGCATTTTCGAAGGCTTGGTGAGTAACAATCCCCACCCAATTGATTCGCCGGCCAGTATTAGATAATCCCCTGACCAGCTGGATTATTTCCTCTAGGCCTGGCTCTCGGAGCAAATCAACACGCAGCCCAATTGAGGGCCTGGTTCTTGACCGCAACAGATGATACCCGCTCGTTGGTGCCTCATACCTACCAACGAGCCCTCGGACCTCTCCATACCCTTCAACAACCCTCACACTGCGAGTGCGACTCCGGCTCCCAAACGGACGAGTGCCTCGTTTTCGGTGCTACTTTCCCCCTCTCTCTCCTGCGTTGTTCCGCCTTACGTTCGTGGCGCACATTCAACTCGACGGCTTGACAGATGTTTTCATCCACGACATCAAACTACAGCGTGTCTACCTCTCTGTAAAAAAGGTTAGACCATTGTCTAGCTGCGAGCAGTTGCCTACGACTCCGTTTATACTCCAAAAATTCCTGCATCGATACCTTGTCTTAACGACGTTCCCCAAGATGCCGTCCTCAACATCCGTCGGCGCCTAGCTAGTTGCCTCTTCACTCGCTCCAAAGAAATCCACACCCTTCTCCCACAGCAGAGCCCCTGGTCGCTTCCTTTCTTCCCCTGCCTGTGAGCTCATGATACCTGTCGCGCTTTGCGTTTTTCCTCGAGTCGATTTTCCTTGTGTTTTGGTCTTGCCGCGTTCCGTCAGCCTTTTCCTTGCTGTTTTCCCACGTCTCTTGGCTACTTTTGTTTTTTGCCGTTGCTTTCCTTGAGTCTTAGTCTCTACCTTTTCCCTGACCAGTAATCCTATTTCTCTCTCTATATATCTCCATCTCTCTCTCTCCCTCTCTCTACCGTTACTACTATGCTTACCACAGCAAGCATTACTTACTGCTGCTCCCTGCCTTATCGGGCTCATCACTACTATTCCTTAATTGCTAACCCCCGTCCATCCACACACCCCCTGGATTCCTTGGCCCCTTCCGTACGTACGCTTGCATGTGGTACATGAGTTCCCTTTTCTCTTGGACGGGCGGAAAGCGGGGGCGTCAAAATCGTAGATTGTCGAATCTTCTAGGTGGAGAGTTGGCCGGACGGACTGGTGGCTTGTTCAATTGCGACAGGCCCCGTCTGTGATTGGCGACTCGGATCGCTTGGTCTTTGGAGTGCGTTGTTGCTGTTGCTGTTGCTGTTGCTGGAGGAGGCGGTCGGTCCTTGATCTTACAAGCCGAGAAAAGAGGGAAGTTGGGTGGAAGGAAGATGCGCGTAGGCGATGGCTGTAGTAGAAGCGGTCGAATTGGACGATTAGTGCGGCTGGGTAGACTGGGGCGTGGCGGGATGATGTCATTGGCTTTTGTTCGTTTTGGTCTTTCTTGTCGTGTCAATTGTACTGTCTACCGTTGTGTTCTCTGCCTGTTCGCCTGTTTGTCTGTATGCGCGTGAGGCGATGAAAAGAATCGGCGCAAAATCAAAAACAAAAGATAAAAAGGGTTGTCTGCCTGCCTTGCCTGCCTTGCTCTCTTGCCGTCCACTGGTGTCTGGTGAGCTGCTGCCTATGCCCAACGCACACTTTCTCAGCTTCGACTTTCCCTCTTCCTCCATCTCTCCCGGCTCGGATGGACCGTCGACTCCAAGTGGCACAAACGGCGCGGACGACACGAAACCAGAGACGAAACGAGACGTCGTCGTAAGCTGCCATACCCAGTCTTTCACACCCACTCACCCACCCACCTCTAGCTGGCCAAAACAGCCGACGACAGAGACGATTCATGTTTGAGACTGCCGAGGAGGAGGAGGAGGAGGAGGAGGCCGCGTCGTCATCGTCATAGTAGTAGTCGGACGAAGAACGACAACGAGCACCTGCACCAGCACGAGGGGTGGACGGATGCGGCTTGAGTTGCCTTGTGGGCTTGGTGTTTTGGCTTGGTCGCGTGTACAATGTAGAGGCAGCCGAGGACTGGTCTGCCGAAGATGCGAATACAGGCCGCAAAGACGTATGCATGGAGGGATATAGATGTTCAAAAAGGCCGAAATGGTATTACTACTACACGCTGCTTGCCTGTTCTATCCTACAGTGGATATTTGTTTATTCTCATCGTTGCTCATGACCTACGTGTTCTCGTACCTTCTTTCAGTGGTAGTCTGCGTCAAGTTCAATCCCAAGCCTCTAGAGCTTTTGCTTGTCCTCCAACTCGCAAAACGCCTTGAATGTGACGAAGCTGTCGTCAGCGGCCTCGAGGACACACTCGGCCGTGGCGCCGACAAAGTAGACGAATCCCGGCTCGACGGGCTCCTTCTTGGGGCCCACCGAGATTGTGCCCTTGCCTTCGGTGCAGAGGACGATGCTGGGGCCTTCGATGCCGTCAAACGTCGCCTTGGCGCCAGCCTTGTTCAGAGCCGTCCTGACGACGCTGAACTCCTCGATCGGCGGGTCGTACAGGATGGACGAGGAGGCGGACGAGTAGGCCGGCACGTTGAGCGTCACGTACGGGTAGTCCTTGGGCTCCATCTTCTGCTCCTCGATGGGGGCGTAGTTGTACGTCAGCATTGACGTCAGCGTCGAGACGTCCTTGAACTTGGGCGTGAAGCCCGCGCGCACCACGTTGTCCGACGACGCCATGCACTCGATGATGTCGCCCGACAGGTAGGCGTGAATGTCGTCGGCCTGCAGGAACATGGCTTCGCCCACGTCTAGCTTGACGTAGTTGAGGAAGAAGAGCACGAAGAGACCAATGTCGTTGGGGAACTGCGAATTGCAGCGTTGCACGAGCTCTGAGAGTTCGGCACCGCTGTTGGAGGGCTCGCCTTCTCCTGCAAAAGCATCACCCTCGGACTTGGCTTGCTCGAGAAGCTCTGGCGTCCTTGCTTCAATGTCCTCCGGCTTTGACGTCATGAGGGATGTGAAGGCCTTTTGGAGCGCTTCCTTGTTGGCCTTTTGGTCTTCCTCCTTGTCCGACGTCTCATTGCCCTTGATCTTGCTCTCAAAGTGGGAAGCCACCTCCTCGCCCACAAGTGTGCGTAGAGAAGGTACCGTAGAAAGGAAGTGGGCGATTTCTGCCAGAGGGCGGAAACCACACAGACCGTCGAATGGCGTGATGGCGATAGTCATTTCGGGCTTATGGTTGTCATCTGGCCTCATGTCAGCCCCCTTGGCTTCCAAGAGCGTATCGGGCACATTTGTATACCAGGATAGTTCTTGGGGTCTTTGGCGTGCAGCTGTTCGGCCAACTGCTTGTTCGGGTGGGCCTGGATGCTCAGCGCTTTGCGGATCGAGAGAACCTTGAACAAGAACGGCAGCCTCCCGCCATATTTTTCAGATATTTCCTGTGATATGAGCGCCTGGTTGTCCTGGACGAGTTCGAGGAGGCTCCTCTGAGTCTCGACATCCTTCGAAGGGAGCGACGGGTGTGTGCCCATCCATAGCTCTGCGTATGGCTTCTCTTCTTGTATGCTGAAGTCTGAGGGAGGAGTGGCAGATGCGAATTTGGCCGCGGCAGAGGAGCTGCCGACCTTGCCTGGGAAACGTTAGAGTGGAAAAGTCTCGAGGCGGCGCTGTTTGGGGAGAAATACCCCAGTCGTAGCTGTTTACACCTGGGATTTGTTAGCGGCGACGCGATTGGCTGGAATTGGAGTTGACCGCATTACCACACTGGAGTCTGATCAAGGGAACCTGCATGGTGGCAGATGGAGGAGTCAAATGGGCCAAGAGTCGAGAGGAAAAGTAAAAGCAGCGAAGACTCGAATCTGGTTTGGTCTGGTGTCCGGAGGCTAGGCTAACGTCACTCGGGTCGGGCTGGCCAGAAGGCGCCAAGCTTTGGGCGCACGGTCCTCCTCGCGGGTCATGCAGTCAAAAGAGGGATCGACGCCTGACTCGCGCTCGAACTAGCACTAGCCCGGCCGGTAGCGCACCCGTTGGACACACCCATAACCTCCAACCTTCGACCACAACACTACGACCTCGTTCAAAATCAAGCTCGCCCTGACCAGGGTCGCGTGCTTACTCTCCGTACCCTTCTGGGCGGTCCCACCTTCTTGCGCTCCTCTTCCGACTCGGTCTCAGGTTGCATGTAAACATCAACACAAAGGCTTCGCGCGCCGCCCGAAATGACATCGCGGAGCCGTCCCCGCGGCAGCCAGATCAAAGATGATGCAGATGAAGAGCGCAGCATCTGGAATCAGCTTCGTACTGATGCCCGCAAGGTGGATGGCTTGGTGGTAAGTAGAAACCCTTGGAAGACACCACGGCCTCCACACTGTCTGCACAATCCATCCATGCTTGGCGCGCATACTGAGCTTGAAGCGCAGCTTTGCCGCGATTTGACACTGTTGAGCTTACCATGGTCGTTGGTGGGCTGTGACCTGCGCAAGGCTTCGCTAATCAGTCCGACAGAGGGAGTCAAATGAGATTGAAAAGCGCATCTACGAGCTAGGCGTAGCCCAGCAAACCATTGAAGGTGATCGATGTCTCTGACCTTTTTCTTTTTCCACTGCGTCATCTATCACGGTCTTTTCGTCATTTCTCAATCTGCAGTGTGCCTCATGCGCAGCCCAGCCCCCCGGCGATTTCCCCAAGCATTAGCTAACGCACCTACAGCGCGGGGAGACATGCCCCCGGCGGATATAGACAACGAGCTGGACGAGCTTGTCCGCAAGAACATCCGCCTGCACGAAGCCATCACCAGCCTGACGGACGGTTCTTCCTCCGACAGCAGCATGTCCATCACCCAAGGCCTTGAACTCCTGTCAGCCCTTCGCGCCGCTTCTGCAACCTCTCCCGACACCACCTCCAATGGCTCGCGGCAGGCCAGCGCCAAGGTCCAGCGCAACCCAAAACGAGCCAAGCTTGAGCCGACTCTGAATGACGACAATGACTCCATGGCAGCAGAATCTCCCAAAATGAGTCTCATCAGCTCAGGCGTCAAAGATCGTCTTGGCGTCGGCGGCAGCAAGGCTGGGAGCAGAAGCGGCAGCGTCGGTGCCACGCGCGAAACCAGCGTCAAAGTCGAGGACGGCAACGACAGCATCGACAGCAAAGGTAAAGTTCACAAAGCCACTGCGCATCTCTAACGACGACCTTTGCACCAAGTATCTTCCAGGGTTGGTCTGATACGTCTATCAAGTGTCCATCGGCGAGCGACATCGTCTCAGTGTCGGCACCGAGGTCTTTTACCGTAACAAGCAGAAGAACACAGAGGGCGAAGGCATACTCTGTGCTGTTACGGCAGTGATTGGCGAAGGAAAGCAAAGACGGTAACCCAATCCCGAGCTAAATTATCTACTGCAACTCCGTTCCAACAACTCAATGCAGATACGAAATCATCGACTCAGACCCCGATCCCCCTACACCTCCCCAACCCTACCGCGCCTCTGTAAATGCTCTTGTACCGATACCCAAAACAAACGAAGGACTGTCTGAACTCCCTCCTCGCAAGACTGTCCTTGCTGTATATCCCTTCACAACCACATTCTATAAGGCCGAGGTTGTGGCATCACGACCCGGGAAAGGACTAAAGAAAGATGGAAAAGACATTGGCGCGGATCTTAAAGAAGGCTATGTGAGATTGCGATTTGAGGGCGAGGACGAAGCAGACACGGAAAAGGATGTGGAACGGAGGTACGTGCTACCTGAACCAGGAAGGTAAATACCCAGACTCCATCATTGCGACAGACATGGCATGACCAACCTTTTGCAAGGGATGGTTTGATTTTGGAACTCCACTGAAAATTTGGCGTGGAATTTTCGTTCTCGTCTTGATCACCTTCGGCCCCGAGACAAGATTTCTGCGACTTGTCTCGGTTACTATTTTAATGCAGCTTTCGCGTCCAGAATGTGTGTGCTCCTTCTGTTGGTGCAAATGTTGCCTCTATGGGAAACACGTTGGTATCATCATGACTAACTTTACCAAAAATCGGCCCTCCGCTCTCCTCCCGCTCTCCCTCTGCGCAGTCTACTCACAATCGAAAACACCGGAAATGGAGTTAGGCACAATGTCAAATGGTCATCATGGGATTGCTGACACATTTCGCTGTTGAATTACTATTTGGCTGTTGCTCCGTCTAGCCATGGACAGGCTGGTTTTTCAACGCAGCGAATACATCCTGCGCCGTCTAGACCAATTCTTGTTCATCTACAATCCATCTTCCTAGCAAAACCAAGCTTCTTTGCACAGAGCAATTCGTGTGGGCATTGCTGAATTCCCTCAGAGAGCGTGGGCAATTGTGAAGAGTTGGTGTTGACCACAGTCGTTGCATGTCTAGGTTCAAACAGCTATCGACAACTGGATCTCATGAGTTTCTTGTGTTGTTGCGATTGGGGTTCCAACCAGCCGCTGGGTTTGGCAGCTATCTTCAGTTGTGGATGTGGATGTGGTGTTTTCTGCAAACACAGTGGCGCAACACAAGCCCCCGACCTCCATATAAGACCGACGCTGGATATTCGTGGTCCACGGCAGTCAGAACCTCTCGCTCTCAAGAGTTTCTGATTTTCTTCGTTCGACCCTTCACCCATTTCAGCTTTAGACAGTTTTCGCTTCATTGCATATTTTGATCTCACGATGAATCCCAACGAACTCGACCGAATCATGAACGCGATTCCGTGTAGACGTTGCAATTCCGAGGACCACGGAGCAAAAAACTGCGGAAAGGAGGGACAGGCACTCTGGAATACCCCGGGACTCACTCAGTTGGTTTGGCCCGCGGCTCCTTCCTTGAGAGCGCGTTACGAAGTTGAAGAGATCTGGCTTCAAAATCGTGCTACTTCGATGAGCTACTTTCGTGGACAGACAATGCAAGAGTATCAACAGCTGATCGCGAGCCAATTTGGTTCTGCACCTCCAGAACCTACCGGTCCCCTTTCCCAGAGGTCACCAGCAGCCGGCGATCGCAGCACTGCCTCTTCTGCCGGTACCCCGTCACACACCGTAGCAGGTTCTTCTTTGAACATGCCAGTCCGCTCGAAGACTGCTGGCGCGCCAACAGTTGGAGGCAACCAGAACAAGGGTAGCACTGGAAATTCGACTCCTGTCTCGACTACTCCTTCTGGTCCTTCGGATTCTCAGCCCGGAACAGGTAAGTCTGGCCATGAAGTTTTGCGAAAATCTTGCTAATCATTGGCCAGGCCGCAGAGTTTTGAGAAGACACAGCCTCGTTCTCCGAATGCCAAACGGACCGAAGAATCTCACTCCGTCCAACGACGACTTTGCTTTGGTCGACAAGCAGTCTGACTTCAAGGGCCTCTTGGCCAAGCAGCAGAGTGTGAAGAAGGGCGACATCTTCCCCCTGCGTCCCGACTTCGGTTTCAAGGACAGCCCCGAGAATATTCACACGAATCATTTCCAAGTGACTCTCCCAAAAACCCTGCATCGCTACACCATTGGTTTGACCAAGGTTTGCAGCGCTTGGAGCCAAGGTGCCCGGAAAAGACTCATCGAGGCCTTTTTCGACGATGTTCTCCACTTCGGCGGACAAGAGTCAAAGTTTGCTACTGACTACCTCCTCAACATCGTTTCGTGGGAGGAGCTCGAGTTCTCATCTATCGACATGGGTCTGAACGAGGAAGCTGTGGACAGCATTCGTCCATCGACGGCGAATGACCGCCTAGTCCTCACCAGAAAAGTCCAGTTCGGAAGGAATCAAGAGCTTGTTGCGATTTACAGTCATGGTCTTGTTGACCTCAACTCCCTCAAGGACTACGTCCAAGGCCAACCGGGGCGTCAAGATCATGACAACTCCATTGCCTGCCAATCGCTCAACATCATCATTTCGAAAGCCACCAGGGCAACCATCAATTCTGTCCATGAGACCTTTCAACTTGGTAGCAACAGGCTGTTCATCAAAAGTCGATGGCATCCGCTGGACAAGGCATCTGTTAGTGGAGTTGGCGAGGATTCCGAAAACCTTGTCGTTTGTCATCACGGCCTTTCGTTCGTTGTAAAACCAGCTATGGGAGACGTGCTCCTCAACGTCAATAGCGCTACAAGTGCGTTCTTCCACCCCCGTCTCGTTTCCGACTTCATCCTGCACCACGACGGCACGCCTGGCTTTCGGCGTCTGCTTCAAGGCGTTCGAGTCTACGTCAACTTCCAACGCGGACAAAAGGCAACCAACAAGGAGGACTACAGCAGCAGAGTCAAAACCATCACCGGCTTCGGCAAGGCTTTGCATGAGGAGACTTTCGAGAAGGATGGGAAGACTGTCAGCGTCTATGATCATCTGGTTGGCCAGTATCCTCATCAGCAGATCAACCGTGAGTCCCTGAGTGTCAACTTGGGTGGCAAGGACAAGGCGGTGTGGTATGCGCCTGAAATGCTTCGAATCCTCCCTTACCAGCCCTACCGTGCAAAGCTCTCCCCTGCGCAAACGACGAACATGATCTCTCAAGCGTGCAAGAAGCCCCCTGCCAAGATCTCTGATATTCTGGGTGATGGACTTCGGACCATCGGTTTGAGAGTGTCAAATGTCCCTGGCCAGGGAGTACCAAATGTCTATGGCCAATCCTCTCTGCAAATCGACCAGCATATGCTGACTGTCCCTTCGCGATGCGTCCCTCAGCCTTCGCTTGTTTTTGGCGGGAACAGGACTACACCAGTTGCCCAAGGTGGCTGGAAGTTCCCCAAAGGGGTCAATTTCTTTTCGACCAAAAATCTAGTTCCTAACGGCTTTCACTACCTGTACGGAAGCTCTACGTTCCCCCCCAGCAAAACTGCGCAGATCATCAGAGAAATACATAATCAGTTCGTCAGTGTACTGCGACAGCTTGGGATCAGGGGTTCCAAGGGCCCCATCAGTTTTTCATTTACTGCAATGCAAGGCTTCGGAGATGGCCACTTTGTTCAAGGACTGAATGAGGCCACAAAGCAGTCTGCTTCTCTTGTCATTTTGCTGCTCACTCAACAATCAACGCCGGCTTATTCCCTTTTCAAGGACAAGGCAGACAAGCGCGGGCTACAGTCGATCTGCTTTGCAAAGTACATTTCCGAGTACTTGAACGACGAACCATGGAAAAGCCTAGGTTACTTCAAGAATGTCGCGATGAAAGTGAACCTGAAGCTTGGCAACACCAACAACTCTGTCCAGGGTGGGTTCGGTACAGTAGAGGGAAAGTCCATGGACTGGGATAGTGTCATGGTTTTTGGAGCAGATGTCACACATCCCTCTGCGACTTCGTCGCCTGGAACGCCGTCAATTGCTGCAGTGGTGGGAAGTGTCAATGGGAACTTTGGGAGGTTCCCTGGATCGATGAGATGGCAACAGCCTGACACGAAGTCCGATGGAGCTATGAAGCAGAGCAAAGAGGTGAGATGCTTTTGCCCCTTCCAGATTCAACGTCACAGTACTGACTCGCCACAGATCATCGATGACATCGAGTCCATGGTGAAAGAGCGCCTCGAGGACTACATGGCGGAACACAAGGGTTTCTTACCCAAGAGCATAGTCTACTACCGCGACGGAGTGAGCGAAGCCCAGCGCTTGGAGGTCAGGAACAGGGAAGTGACGGCCATAAAGGCAGCATACCTTGCCATCGCTCGTGGAAAAGGTCAAAAGACTGATGTTCCAGTCACGGCTGTCATCGTGACCAAACGCCATGGCACACGCTTTTTCCCAACCAAAGACGCTCTGAGGAAGGCAGGAAAGACTTACAGGGACAACATTCTTCCTGGCACAGTCGTGGATTCTTGTGTCACTTCTCCTTACTACTTTGACTTTTTTCTGGCATCGCATGCTGGCATCCAGGGCACGTCAAAGCCAGCCCACTACTTCGTCGTGGAAAACGGGCTGAAGTTCAATGCGACAGAGCTGCAAGATTTTGTAAGTTGTCCACGCATCCCCTGCTCAAGTCGTCCTGATGGGCATTCCACCAAGCTGGTCACATCCCACCCCACCACATTGCCCTTTCTCCCCGCCCAAAGACCATTTCCACTTTGAACTACCAAACTGATACTCTCACCCAACAGACGCAGAGGATCTGTACCATCTACGTCCGAGCCACGATGACCGTCTCATACGCGTCGCCAGCCTACTACGCGGACCGTCTGTGCGAGCGCGGTCGCATCTACCTTCGCGAGTTTTACGACGGTTTTATCCCTGCGGATCTGAATCAGGATGACTTCAGAACCAAGCTCAATAATGCCTGGAATCGGAAAGAGAATTACTGGCACAAGAACTTGAGCGGCACGATGTTCTGGATGTGAGGGGGTATCTGCTGACGGCGGCGGTGGAGAAGTTCGGGTTTTCTGATTTTGGGCTTGTGGGAGTTTTGCATGTGTTGTTCAGGAGGAGCCGAGAGAAGTTGGAGGTTGTTGTTGATGCAGGAATTATTCGGGAGGGGCTTTTCTTTTGTACGGAGTTTGCACCAATCTTTGAGTTTTCAATTTGCTGTTGGTGCCAGTGATGCTGCATGGGACAACCCATGGGGACGCCTTCGTGAAAGTCTTACCATTCGATTGTAAACCTCTGTCGAGACTTCAAACCACCCAAGCAGGAGTCCCATGTCACCGACAGCAGCGACGACATCTTCCCAATCACAAGCAGAACTGTTGTAGAGCGGCTGGATAGCATGGTTACGTTTTGAAATATTTTCGATTTGTAGTCGCATTTGCAGTCCAGCTAAGAACTCAAATGATGGCCACGAAACCAGGAGACAACAGCTGAGCATGCCGCGCTACGCCCATTGCCCCAAATCCGGATATCCAGAACGCCGTTGCCTGATTTCCACGCCTCCTGTATGCCACTGAATTGCGCGCTTGCAACCAAAGCCCAAATCCTGTACAGAGGTCTGAAACCGCAGTCTTTTGCGCCAAAGTGACAGAGCGGTCACACATCCGCTTAGATCATCAGCCTCTCGACCTTGTCCTTGAGGGAGCGGATCTGGCCCATGAGGTCGGATGCCTATGGAAATAGTCAGCGCCTGATTTCGTGGAAGCTGGGAAATGTTCCTTACCTCGTTGGTGGTGATGCTGGCGGCAATGACAGCCCTGCTCACACCACAAGCGCGGCCAAGCGCCATCTTGCTGGGGACGTAGACGTAGGGGACGTTCTTGTCCTCGCAGAGGAGAGGAAGGTGGAGAAGGATGGCGAGAGGGGAAGTGTCAGCAGCCAGGACGATGACCTCCGCAACACCACGGTTCAGAGTCTTGGTGGCCTCATTGGCACCCCTAGAGCATACCGTTAGAACTCATTCGTTGGATGTGACGCGCACGCGTTGTGGAGAGCAATCGCGAAACGCGCCAAGGTGGAGCTGGAGATAGGCACTGACTTCTTGAGCTGCCTGTAGTGCTGGCACTGTTGGACGAGGTCGAGAATCTCCTGGGAAAGGGAGGCATCGGCGATGGGCCAGGCGGCGGAGGTGTCTTGAGCAGACATTTTGTGTTGTTGTGGGTGGCGGGAAATGCGCGGAATCGGGTATCTAGCGGAGAGATGGAGGTGGAAATCGCTGGAGTCGATTCAAAAGGGTTCCTTTCCTATGGGATCGCCCTTTCTTGTTGCGTCAGCGGGAGGTTGAGAGCTCGGTGGTGGAATAGGCGACTGGGAAAAAATTCCGGCCAAGAGAAAGTTGAGTGATGGTCCAAGCGTCTTGATGGCCTGAGGCAAGCATGGTCTGAATCACGTGGCTGGGACGCCAAGAAGCTGGACGGGCAGCAGCTTCCCACAGCACCTCCATCGACTTCGACCTCGTCGTCATCCATCTTCATCCCGCATCAACCGCCTCCCAACCACCCGTTGTTTCCATCTGATCTTCCGTGCCAACTTCGCATCCGCAGAGTCTCAACCACATCACCGTCGCAATGGCCACCGATCTCTGGTACGTCGCCGTCGTGCCGCGCTTCTGGACAGCTTGAGCTTCCCTCTTCGCAGGGACCAGCTTTGCCGTCATTGCCTTTTGCGCTTTCTGAGCGCTATGCTTGATTCAATGAGACGTCAAAGCTAATGAATGGAATTTACAGCCCCGTCTACGCCGTGAGTCCTGCCCTGGTGTTGCGATCCACCACACCGCCCGAGCGATCGAGCGGCCAGTAGCACTCCTCCTTCTCCCCGCGCCTCCCAGCCGACCCGTTATACACCATTATGTGTTCCAGGACCAAATGCTGATTTTGCTCGTTAGCCCTTCTTCGGTGCGATGGGCTGCACGTCCGCCATCGTCTTCACCTGCTTCGGCGCTGCCTACGGTACCGCCAAGGCCGGTGTTGGTATCTCTGCCATGGGTGTTCTCAGGCCTGACCTGATCGTCAAGAGTACGGGATCCCCCAAATGTCGACTTGATTGTCGAACGACAGCCTCCCACTGCGACACAGAGAGGCTTCGGTTCAGACCACCAGCTAACTTACCCCAGACATTATCCCCGTCATTATGGCTGGTATCATCGGTATCTACGGTCTCGTCGTTTCTGTCCTGATCTCCAACGGCCTGTCGCAGAGATCTGCACTGTTTACCAACTTCATCCAGCTGGGTGCTGGTTTGTCCGTCGGTCTGGCCGGTCTGGCCGCCGGGTTTGCTATCGGTATTGTCGGTGATGCTGGTGTCCGTGGAACTGCTCAGCAGCCCCGCCTCTTCGTCGGCATGATTCTCATTCTCATTTTCGCTGAAGTTCTGGGTATGAAAGCCATACTCCCATCGCGCGCGAGCTCCACTGACGTGAAATCAGGTCTTTACGGTCTCATTGTCGCGCTGCTCATGAACTCCCGCGCCGACCAGGGTGTTGTTTGCTCCTACGACTCGTAAACGTTATTTGCACACCAGAAATCCGGCAGCTCCGCCAAGTTACCTGCACGGATGAGGTACTGCGCTGTGAACGAACAAGGACTTGACACGGCAAGCCAACATCTGGCTGACGCGAATGAATGAAAATTGGAACGAAAATTGCCCAGGGCCGTGTGTTGGCTTTGGGTACCAGCGGAGCTCTTGAGCGAGCGTGTTGATGGAGCTCCGCCTTGTATGTCGATATATTCCACTTTTTTGGGTGCTGTAGGACTTTGCAAGTAGATAACGGGCGTAAAACATTGTCTTTCCCGGTGGCGGCTATGTTAATTAGCTTTCCTCGGAATGGGAGTTCTCGTGAGAAACACCTCGTCCTTGGCTTTGAAATTCGCAATGATGGTAATACGAGGTGGGTATGTATCACACCTGCGAGTCTTTGTTTTTCCACAGTATCTCCGCCAAGTGTGCCATTTTTGACAGCTTCGGAACGCTTCATGACACATCCTGGAACCAAACCACGTCTGGGGAAATGACATCACGTATTTCCTCCGCCATAAGTCGACATTCCGTGGCTCACTAGGAGCTGTGTTCTAATCATGAGCAACGTTCAAACTCCACGACTAATCGTTGGCAGGGAATCACCAGGAATTCCAGATTTGTCCAAGTCCTCAAGCCGCCATCCTCAGCTGCCAACTTCTGTGCCGCTAACGATGCACGTGGCAACTGACGGTGCAATCGAGATGCTCGAGACTAGTATTCAAATCCACAAGCTCAGAGACACTTGTCTAGAAAAGGGTGACCGTCTTGTAGGTCTTGCATTTCTCAATTGAACTTCTCACCTCATCGCAACACTCAACTCGCGGACCCAATATCAATATGGCAAGACCATCTTCGCCTCCAAAGATTCTCCTGACAGGCGCAACCGGCTATGTAGGTGGAAGCGTCCTCCACCGCCTCTTCAAGCACCCCTCTCTTGCTTCCATCGTCTCCCCCTCCAACCCCATAACTCTTCCCGTCCGTCCCGGCGGCGGCGACCGCATCCCCAAGCTCGTAGAAAACAAAACCTACGGGCCGCGCGTGAACCCCATCGCCATGACGTCCCTCGACGACGTACAAGCAATGAAGGCGCTGGCCGCCGAGCACGACATGGTCATCAACGCGGGGACAGGCTTCCACCCGGCGTCGGCCGAAGCGCTGGTGCGCGGGCTGGCGGCGCGCAAGGCGGCGACGGGCCAGCCGGCCGTCTGGATGATCCACACGTCGGGCTGCTCCAACATCTCGGACAAGCCCATCACGGGCGCCGCGCGACCCGACGTCGAGTACGACGACGCCGACTCGGCGGCCGTGTTTGCGTTCGACGTGGCCGAGAACGAGCGCGAGTGGTACGCACAGCGCGCCGCCGAGCTCGTCGTGCTGCGCTTG
The DNA here is from genome assembly GCA_038380885.1 of Phyllosticta citrichinensis. Taxonomy (NCBI): domain Eukaryota; kingdom Fungi; phylum Ascomycota; class Dothideomycetes; order Botryosphaeriales; family Phyllostictaceae; genus Phyllosticta; species Phyllosticta citrichinensis. The sequence continues at coordinate 1,008,692 of JBBWUH010000003.1, read as the reverse complement.
GGCGAGGAGCTCGGCGTTAGTGCCATCAGCATACAGGCGCCGTGCGTCTTTGGCACTGGCGAGGGCCTGTTTCGGCAGGCCGGCTTGATGATTCCTGTTATGATGGCGAGTGTTCTGCAGCAGGGTTATGGCGTCACTGCCGGCGATGGCGCGGGGGATATTGACTATGTCCACATTGCTGACCTTGCCGGTCTCTACGTCCTCTGCATGCTCAACATCGTCGAGCACGGCGGCAGCAGTTTGGGGACGGGCAGGCATGGCATCATTTTCCCAACGGCTGGCCGGACGCTCACGCGCGATATCGCGCAGCGCTGTTTGGATGTTGCGTTTGCAGCGGGACATTTGCCCAAGGAGGGTGGGCCTCAGATCAAGGAGATTCGCACGTTGAGCCTCGAAGAGTCGGCTGCGATGACGGCGGGCAACCTTTACATTGCTGAGACAGGGTTGGCGGGCCATTGCAAGACCAAGGGCACTGTTGCAAGGACACGATTGGGGTGGAAACCTGTCTGTTTGGAAGACGCGTGGAAAGACGGAGATGAAAGCTGCGTTGGATGGGAAGAGGGGAAGTACCTTTGAGGCTTGTATTGCTGCTGAAGGGCACTAAAAAGAGGTTCATCAGTACTTTCAAGCCATGGTTTACTCGTTCAGAGCTGCTATTATCGGGGTCAGCACTGTTAATTTGCGCAACAAGGACACAATGATCGCCAAAGTACTTTGGGAGAAGTATTTTCCGTTCATTCGTCAGCTATGGACAGAAGGTCCCTGCAACGTGCAACCCAAGATGTTTTACACTTCCAAGAGCCATGAGACCATCCAACTGGCCGATGAAACAAGCCGGGCTTAGTATTCCGGATTCAAAACCACGACACGGGTACGGCTTGCGTTGGAAGCGTATGTCTCTCCAACGAACAGACCAAGCAAGAAGGCAAACCATCCGACGAAGAATGGCGCGATTCCCAGGACCACGAAGAGCGCCCACTGGCTCTTGGCGTGCAGGCTGTCGTGTTCCTTGTGCGTCTTGGCTTGGTCCCAAAGCGATGCATACTCTCGCCATTCGTATCCATTTGCCTGGCGCGCCCACTGGAGAAATTCGGAGCTCAAGACCTCGGCGTTGTGGCTCTCGAAAAGGACACAGTGAGGAGGCTGATCGGCGTAGCTGGATGGGCTGCAAACCTTGAGGCCCGAGAAGTCGCCGTTGCTGAGGGATACTTTTTCGATGATGGCTGGATATTCCTTGGGGGCTTCATCAAAACTGGCAAATTCAGGATGAATCGCTGCGTCTGATCGCCTGGAGTGGCCAAGGTCGCGCTTAGAGAGTTCCTTGGAATCAAATGGAAGGGGATGCACCGAAGGACATTTCGGGTCACCGTCCTTGCACCAGTAGTACATGCTCAGAACATACTTGTCATCGCTAGGAGCTCCACCGCATGGATCATGGCCATCGCCTGCGCAAGGCATGGAGTCACACTGACCGCTGATACCAGTGCGTGGCAGACGATCAATCGGAGGTGGCGTGAAGGAGCAATAGCAGGTGTCGCCATTCTCGAGACCAGCCCAGTGCCTGCCGGTTGCATGGCAGTGATCAAGGCAGGTCTGCCTGGTCATGAAGTTGTCGGTCCATGCATCTGTCCATGTATGATTCGAGACGTCGTCTATTCCGCAGCCAAAGTGACTCCAGTAGGACTGACTGGCGACCACAGCTGAAGTCCGGGAGCCAGCGACACGCGTGGGCGACACGATCTTGTTGGATGAAGACATCGACTCGAAGAAACTACCATTCGAGTGATACTTTGTGGTCATGATGGACGTCGGCAATGCCGGCGTGGTGTAAGGAGTAGGCATGGGGGAAGCAAGCGCTGTGATGTATTCAGGCGCATGCTGTGTACCCGCACAACTCCCGAAGAAATCTGGACGGATAGTCTGATTGAGAAACGGATAGCAGGTGTTGTCAGCGGAGGGGCTCTGCCCGTTGCAATGAGAGATTGCTCGCTGAAAAGTGGCGTTGTCCCAGCCGTTGATCTTTGCAGAATTAGCACAGGCTTGCAAAAGAAATTCACGGTGGACACGTACGAAGGATCCTTGAAATCCGTAGCCTGTCGGATCGTTGACAAATCCATTCTGACCCTTGTGGACAAAGACGAGACGAGGACGACCGTCCATAGCCAACTTGCCCTTGAAAGAAGTGAGATCGTAGCGCACATCGTACCACATCGAGACCAGACGGATGGGATGCGAGGAAGGACAGGTTCCATTGACAGGATAAGCCACGTGAGAGCCGTCTGGAGAAGACGATCGGTTGCCGTCTCCGCAGGAAGGGAAGCCAACTTTTGCACTAAGACCATCGGGACACAACTCTTGAGGCAAGTGGGCCGAGGAGGATATCACCCCGCCAGGAGCCTGCTTGTCATAACATTCGTACCGGACAACACCACCAGGGACGTCATTGTTCGGACGGCGCTTGGAGGTGTGGCCGGCAGACATCTGGAATCCGCCAGGGAAAGGCGCAGCTCGGGAGCTCAGGCTTCGATTGGAAGCGGGGCTTTGGCTGTGCGGGTTTAGTGTTTGTTCTTGAGCTCAGTCTAAGGCCAACTTACTCATAGTGCACGGTGATGGCCTTCTCAGGCACAGCCAAGTAGCTTGTGCCGTCGTAGTAGAAGAGCTGAGAAGTCCAGTACAATGACATGTCACCCTTGGTTGAGCAAGAAGAGCACTCCGAGTGACGCAGCTGGTTGTAGGTGATGTTCATGTTGACCGCGTTGGCGCCCGCAAAGAGGTTGAAAGAGCTGGAGAGCTTTCCAGGGCTGTGGATAGGATCAATGCGGTCGCGTAGGACTGGCTGGCACTTGACAGCCCAGCGTGCGGTTGCAGTTGTGGCGAGCAGAGCCACCAGGACGGCTATGACGCCGCCGAAGTTGGCCTGGCGCATAGCTGAGAACGAATATCCAAGCGAAAAGAGCGAGCGGGGTAAACGACGAGCAAAGACGGTGGTTGTGAGAAGGCGAAGGTTGTGAGGGAGGTCGGTGGGAGGTGGTGGGTGATGGATGGCGCGAGCGAAGGCTTCTATCAACACCTCACCTCAACGCAACTTCCTCCAACCCACACGCCAACTCTGACAAGCGAGTCGCCACCACCACAATGTACCGGCACAAAATGAGTTCCAGGCTGTCCTGTTGAGAGCATGCCAAGAGAGAGCACCCACACGCTTTTCCGCTCTCTTTGGAACAGCGGTCCTACGCAGAGCCGCGACGAGCTTCGCAAAATGAAAGACCATGTTTGTCATCCACGTCAAAAGACAGGCTGATTGGAAACATAAAGCAGGGCTGGTGCCGACGCTCAACGCGAGGATACACTCTCACCTCTGTGACGAACAAGAGCTGCATCGTAAGTAGACGTTGGTTGAGCTCACCAAGTAGGCCGTATTCCTGCTGAACTGAGGGTCCTCTTGGAGACAAGACCATTTGCCTTTCGCCCATCAATTCACCGCTGACCTTACTGGAGCCAAGTGCATGGCGGCTACAGCACTCTCGTCATGAAAAGATAAGAAAAGACGCTGTCAAGTTGTCGTAGAACGGACCTGAAAGGAAGGAACCAGACGAGGTTGGCCTCACGTGATGAGACCGTCCCGTCCCGTCGCCGGATAATTTCGGGCCGAGCAGCTGCTGGACGATGAGGTGGGGGATCCCTGCCTTCATGTTCGTATGTTCGTTCCCTTCTTCTTTGAGCGTCATGTCTTTATAGCATCTGAGATTGGATGCCCTCTGTCTGCCTTTTGTGATTGCTATCCACAGATACGGCCTTTCCTTCGCAACAGCTAGTGTCTCGAATCTCCGATAATCGCAACAGACCAAGAAGACGAGCGTTCCATCATTTCATCATGTCAACGGGCTACGAATGAAAAGTCCAACTTTTCTCTACCAGCAATCGAGACCGACGCCCACGACCAAAGCTTGGAAGTGTTCCTGCTGCCATGCCAAGGACGGAGCGCATTGCTGCCGGGACTGTCTACCAATGCCGGTCCGGTCGGCTCCGAATTTTGCGGGGTGGCCCAAAAGAGCTCGCCGGCAGACGTTTCCGCAAGCCAGATCTACCGGCAGAGACACAGCCCGATCTCGCTCTCATTGGTGGCCCAGCTGCCTCAAGTTTGACCAGCTTTCAGACGCGCCCTCCCGACGATCCTTGGCCACTGTCATTGTCTGCATCGACACCGCCCGCTTGTGCCCGAGTAGAACGTTGTTGGGAAGCTTCTTGATCAGTTGTCAAACAGCCACAAACCCCCCCCCCCCCCCCCCCCCCAGCCGGTCTATAAAGTAGTCCCGACTTGCTACACTCCTTACCTTTTGAGTTTTCCTTCGCTCGTCTTCCTGCGGAGCGATCAAACTTTCGCGACCATGGCCAGCAACAGCGACATCAGAAACAGGCTGGAGACGCGTCTTTTCATCAACGGCAAAGTAGTGACCCGGAAGACTGTTCAGGACTTCACTAACAACCTGTAAGTTTGTCGAGTCGTCAGACAAACAGACCTTCCGACTCGTTTCTCCTTCAACACGGGAGTTGATTGCCGAAGGTAAGATGCGCCAAGCCTTGAAAAGCGCTCAACGTTGAATTCCTTCGCAGTTTCCGAAGCAAGTGCTCAGGATGTCAATACTGCCGTAGCAGCTGCAAAGGCTGCTCAACCCGCTTGGGCTGCACTTTCTCCGCCTGAACGAGGAGCTTGCTTGCGAAAATTTGGGAATCTCATGCGCGAGAACATGAAAGAGTTGGCTACTCTCGAAGCCATGAGCATGGGGCGCCCGGTCAGAGACTACATCGATGTCTACGTAGGAGCTAGGCTGTGGGACTGGTTTTCGGAGGCTGGCTGGGCCATTCAAGGATCGACAAGCCTCAATAATCCTGGGATGGTGGGCATGACGCTTCTACAGCCATACGGCGTTGCTGCTGGTATCATCCCCTGGAATGCTCCCATGATTTTCTTCTCGTCCAAGGCAGCTCCTGCTCTGGCATGTGGAAACTCAATCATCATTAAGAGCAGTGAAAAGGCGCCTCTGACAGTAAGACGCTTTCCGTCTAATGCCTGCTACCACCTCACTGACAAATTCCCAGTCCGCATTCCTGGCGACGCTTATTGAGAAGTCAGGATTCCCCCCTGGTGTCTTCAACGTTCTCTCTGGACATGGCACCGTCTCTGGTGCCACCTTGGCCTCTCACATGGACGTCCGAACGCTTTCCTTCACGGGATCAACTGCAACTGGACGTGCAATCTCGATCGCCGCGGCCAAGTCCAATCTCAAGAACTTGCACCTCGAACTTGGAGGTAAATCCCCTGCCGTAGTATTCGAAGACGCAGACCTGGAATCAGCTGCTGCCACAACGCAGTTCGGAATTGGGTGGAACGCCGGTCAGATTTGTATGGGCAATTCTCGCATCTACGTTCAAGACTCTGTCGCGGAAAAGTTCATCAACCTCTTCAAGGAAAAATGGGGCAGTGTCAAAATGGGCAATCCCCTCGATCCAGAGGTTGGTCTGGGTCCTCTTGCAGACTCACTGCAGTACGAGAAGGTCAACAAGTACATTGAAATCGGCAAGTCATCAGGGGCCAAAGTGGTTCTTGGTGGCGACAAGCCCACACAAAGCAGTCAGCTGGGCAACGGCTACTACGTGCCAGCGACGATTTTTGGAGACATTTCGGAGGATTCAAAGACAATGAAAGAGGAGGTGTTTGGACCTGTTGTTTGTATAAACACATTCAAAACAGAGGAGGAGGTCATCGAGAAGGCAAACGACACAGAGTACGGCCTATACGCGGCCGTTTTTACGACAAACCACGCCAGAGCCCTCCGAGTTGCCAAGGCTATTCAAGCTGGGACCGTCGGAATCAACTGTTCGGCACCGACCAACTTGCCTGACCTGCCATTTGGTGGCTTCAAGTCATCAGGCGTTGGCAGGGAAGGCATGATACACAGCATGAGGACCTACTTGGAAGAGAAGTCGGTCATGACCAAGCTTTGAGCGGACGCTGTCAAATGATGTTCTGCGTCTGTTGAAAAATCCGCTCGATTTGGTAAGCGTGCTGAATACGTGTATTTAGAGAACACTTCTGCTTGTAGATTGAATCGGATGCCTCGCAGTTTCTTATGCAGACCCTTGCGAACGCAGCCAGCGCAACAATTCTCCCCCAGTCGCTTTATCAATTACCCTCGGAGTCGGACTGTCGGATCTCCGAGTCAAACAGCGTCACGCTTGGCCCCAGCGAGATCATCATTTACGGTACCAACAGGATTTAACCAACCCCGCTGCAATTGGCTGAAGAGAAGATAAAGTATGCGGGAGAATCCGCCTTGGCATTTCTACCGGAAATCCTTCGACCCGGGGACCGACGCGAAAGCGCGATCCCAGAGAACTGAATCCAAACTTGGTTGGAAGACAAACAGCGTCACGCTTGGCCCCAGCGAGATCATCATTTACGATACCTACAGGATTTAACCAACCCCGCTACGATTGGCGGAAGAGAAGATAAAGTATGCGGGAGAATCCGCCTTGGCATTTCTACCGGAAATCCTTCGACCCGGGGACCGACGCGAAAGTGGGATCCCAGAGAACTGAATCCAAACTTGGTTGGCAGACAAAGGATTGCACGTGGAACCACGAGCTCATGGAAGATGCAGACCGATATCCGCGTGGCCTTGACAGGGTAGAGGCGGAGACAGTTTGACTGGGCCGTTATTCCCCTGTATGGACGCAAGACGGAACCGCATCCGGCAGCGTCAACTGGCGCCCAGCGACGGAGGCACTAATTATCAAAGCATGCAGAGTAGTGGACTACTGAGTTGCCCCAAGTGGATCCGCACAGACCATGGGACTGCATGAGTACTTCGATTCACTAGGTATCCACCTCACACAAGACCCGCAGAAAAGGGGTCTGACGACTAGTCTGCGACCTATGTTTTAAAGGCGTGTTTCTCCGCAGTCTCACGACAGTCTGCTGTTGCATCCTCACCCAACATGACCAGCCAGCCTTTACTTGCGTCCGGAGCCGCGGCGCTCGCAGGAGTGTTTACTTGGGCGGCATACTTCCACAAGGGAGAGCATCACCTCTATCCGCTGAGATATGCTCGAATTTTCATCACTTCGTTTGTACTGGGCACATTTGTCCTCGCAAAAATCGACCAAGTCAGCTACACCAATGCCGCAACATACATGGCCACCATCGCCGCAAGCTTTCTGGCCGGGATATTCACATCTCTCATCACATGGCGACTGTTTTTCTCTCCATTGAACAAGTTTCCTGGTCCCTTCATGACAAGGCTCTCGTCGTTCTGGATGGCGTTTCACGTTGGTAAGTCCGAGGCTTACAAGTTGGTCACCAAGCTCCACCAGGAACACGGCGACTTTGTAAGAGTCGGCTCCAACGACCTTTCCATTCTCGACCCCGACGCCGTTCCTTTGATCTACGGCTTCGGCACCAAGTGTGGCAAGGCAACATGGTATGACAGCAGCTATCCGCTTGCGTCAATGCATTCATCTCGTAACCGCCAATATCACGATGCTCGTCGGCGTCTCTGGAGCATCTCGTTCAGTGACAAGGCACTTCGTGGATATGAGCCTCGAGTGCAGAAGTACACTGCCAGTCTGGTCCGACAGCTGTCTGCCCATTCGGGACGGCCTGTGGACGCCACGAAATGGTTCGCCTTCTTCGCTTACGACGTCATGGGAGAGCTGGCCTTTGGAAAGTCTTTTGGCACCCTCGAAAAGGGTCAGGAGCACTTTGCTATTACGCTGTTGGGCGAAGGCCTGCAGGCTATGGCCTTTCTATGTGCGCATCCCGTCCTTTCCTGTCGACCTTTGGTCTCGCTAATGGTCGAACAGTTCCAACCTGGTTTTCCAGATGCTTGTCAAACACTCCATTGGCAGCGTCGTACTGGCGCTTCCTTCAATATTGTAACGCCCAGCTTGAGGAGCGTGTGAAGAACAAACCAGAAGTCCCTGACATCATGAGTCCTCTAATCGATCAGTTGTCTGGCAAGGAAATATCTGACGTGGAGAACTTTCGTCTTCAAGGCGACTCGCGACTAATTATTATTGCGGGAAGGTACGCAATCCTCTTAGAGCCCCTGACCTCGCTTTCAACCCTCTCTCCATCCCCAGAATCTCACAAATCGACGCTAGTGACACTGCAGCCGCAGCCCTCACCCACGCCATGTACCACCTCGCCCTCGAGCCCCATCACATGGACAAGCTCCGCGAGGAAATCACTCCCAAAGTCCAAACCGACGGCTCAATCAATCACCGCGACATCCAAGACCTGCCGCACCTGAATGGCGTCATCAACGAGGCGCTGCGGCTTCATCCAGTAGTGCCCACCGCGCTGCAGCGAGTTACGCCACCCGAAGGCATCGAGATCAATGGCACGTACATTCCCGGTGAGACGACCGTATGGTGCCCTCAGTGGGCGCTCGGGCGCAGCGAGAAGGTGTATGCCGAGCCGAATCGATTCCTGCCCGAGCGCTGGTATGCGAAGAAGGAGATGGTCAAGAAGGAAAAGGCATTTTTCCCGTTCAATACCGGTACGTTTCTCCCTGCTTCTCCTGGAATGTGCTCTCACAGACAAAGGCGTATACGGATGCATAGGCAAGCCTCTAGCGCTCATGGAGCTCCGTCTTGCCATTGCAAAGCTCCTCATGGCCTTTGATATCACGTTCGCACCGGGCGAGACTGGCGATGACTTGTTGAATAAGACGCGTGATCACTTTACGATTGAGTGTGGAGAGCTTCACTTGGTGTTCAAGGAGAGGACTGCCGCCTCTTGAGAAACCTTTGATGAACTGAACGACCCAAGAGGAGTTTTGGCTCGGACTTGAAATGTGGGCATAGCGCGTTATGGTGGAATCAGCTTGAAGGAGTCTGGTATTTCAAAGCCACTGCTCTGTGCAATTCAAACAATACCTTGATCCCCTCCCGCAACCATTCAAGCTGTACCATCATGGAAATGTGGTACATTCGTACAGCGGCAGTCGATGTCCTTTGCATCTTTAAATTCCGGCCTCCGCAACCAAAGACAAATCCTACGAGCTTCACCACTCCACAGCTCGCGACTTCCTTCCTTCGACCATCAATTTTCTACCACACAGCTCATCTTTCGATGCACTGTCGACACGCCGTCAGCAGACGTCGCCACGCAGAATACCGCGTTCACAGTTCACAGATGGACACTCCCATAGGAATAAAGCAGGTAAAAATGAGCTTCCACAGCGAGCGGCGCCGACCCCCTGACCCCTGCACTTCCCCGCAAAAAGCCCTCCAACCCCACATTCACCTCCACATCTCCATTCGCTGCACCACTTGGCCGTCCCACACGCCCGGCACTTGTCTTCATGCCAGCTTGCCGATGTCAGACATCTGACAAAACCTCAGATCCCTGATGGATCCCCTAGTGCTGTCGGAAAACACCATCCCAAGAATCACCGCCGTGCGCTTTGCGGAATCGGCGGAGCGCTGCTACTGTTCGGACCGGACTTTGTTCTCACAAGAATTGCCGGGCGGAAAACGATTGATTCGGGCATGGCTACGGCGCTCTTGGATGCGCTTGGGGAGCTGGCGCTGGTGTTGCGGCAGCACCCGTTCGTAACGCTGGCGGGCCTGGCGCTCGTGCTGTTGGCGTTGGATTATGGACGTATGCTGTGGCTGCGGGCGAAAATGGTAGACTCCGATTTATTTTGCTTGTCTCCTCGTCTCTCTCTGCTCTGCTCCGTGTAAAAGAAGTGGGAAAAGGAAGATGCCGAGACGACAGCAAAGAAGAAATGCTACTTCTGCGGTTTCTCTGACGAAATACAGCGCTTACTTACATCCGCTGCTAGCCCCCGGGCCCGCTGCCATGGCCGATCGTTGGGAATACTTTCTCGCTGCCAGACAACAAGCCATGGATCTTCTTTGAGAAGCTGGCCAAACAGTACCAAGCGCCAATGGTAACCTTTTGGATAGGAAGGTAGGTCACAACGGCAACGTCGCCATCTGAGAGCAAGACAAGTAAACAGCTCACTGAATCCTACACACACAGAAACCCAACAATCTGGATCTGCAACGCGCAAGCAGCGTCCGACCTGCTCGACAAGCGCGCGGGGACCTACTCGTCGCGGCCGCGCATGGTCGTCTTCGCCGAGTGCGGCCAGGGCCAGGCGAACCTGGTCAACATGTACACGTTCACGGCGGCGCAGCGCGAGCGCTGGCGCATCCACCGCAAGGTAACGCACGCGGGCGTCGGCGTCCAGCAGGTGCGCCGCTACCGCTCGTTCCAAGACAACGAGAACCGCGTCGTCGCGCGAGACCTGCTGGCCGCGCCGCACAAGTTTGCCGAGCACTTTGAGCGCTACGCCACGAGCGTCGTGTCCATTGTGGCGTTTGGGAGGCGCGTCGCCCGCGACGACGATCCGATTATTACGGAGGTCATTGCGGTCATGCAGTTGGCGGCGATTTTGAACGTGCCGGGTTTGTGTCCTTCCTTGGTTGTGGAGATGGAGCGGGGAAAGGTTGGGAGAGAAGGGTTGCTGACAAGAGACCAGGCAAAACCTTTCCCATGCTCATGGAAACGTTTCCCAGTGAGTCCACTCCTCCTCTAATCCTGACCTACATCACAATTTTCATAAGGCTCCGGCAGTCCTCGCAAAATTCCCACCTGAAATCGCCCCCTGGAAGCGCGGCCTCGGCGCCCGTCGCAAAGGCGGGAACCACACCTTCTTCTTCAGTCTGGCCAAGGAAGCCCTCGAGACCCCCGGCCACGACGAGTGCTACGCGAAGCAGCTCTTCGCCGCCGCGCCCAAGCACGGCCTGTCACCCGAGGAAATCTCGTCGCTGGCCGGCAACCTGTTCGGCGCCGGCTCCGACACGTCGTCGTCGACGCTCATCACGTTTGTGCTGGCGTGCTGCGCGTTCCCGGAGGTCCTGCCGCCGGCGTGGGAGGAGCTCGACCGCGTCGTGGGCTCGCACCGCAGCCCATCGTTCGACGAGCAGGCCGACCTGCCATACGTCAACGCGTTCGTCAAGGAGGTTTTCCGCTGGCGTAGCGTGGCCATCATAGGTGGCCAGCCGCACTCGCCCGTCCAGGACGATGTGTACCGCGGCTGGTTGATTCCCAAGGGCACCTGGGTCCAGGGCAACGTGTGGGCCATCCACCGCGACCCCGAGTACTTCCCGGACCCGGACCGGTTCAATCCAGAGCGCTTCCTGAATGGCGGGCTGAAGACTGCAAAGCCCTTCCCCGCTGAGCGCGGCTACATGACGTTTGGCTGGGGCCGTCGCGTGTGTTCGGGCCAGGCGTTGGCTGAGCAGGGCACCTTTTTGAGCATCGCGAGACTCCTGTGGGGATTCAGGATCGAGAAGGCGAGAGATGCGAGTGGTCGCGAGATTCCGGTTGACATTTTTGCGTATACGTGTGTTCCGGCTTGCCCTGTATGGTGTCTGACGCGAGACTGACCGCACAGCAGAGACGGGTTAAATATGAGACCGCAGCCGTTCAAGTGCAGCATCACGCCCAGGAACGAGGAGATTCACCAGACGATTGAGAGAGAAGGGAGGCAGGCTTTGGAGGACCTGGCCGAGTACGAAGGGTCAACTAGCTATACGCTGTCACTGTTTGCTTCCAAAAGCTAGCGGTTGCCGATCATTCTCGGATTGGAGTTGGAAATGCAGCGGGTCCTATGGAGACCTCTGTGACAAGTCTGCCGGGTCTGTCAGTCCACAGTCATATCGGATTGGGTTGATGATACTTGCAAGCTTTTGTCAACCGCCACTAGCGCTATGCGTCTTTGGAACAGAGTGAAGAAAGAATGCATGGTATTGGTATCAAAAATAGACGAATCTCCGATCGTCTTGATGATATCCCAAAGTCTCCCAAAACGCCGCCAGTGCCCCATGATAGAAATGACTGAAATGCGAATCAACTATAAGAGAGCGCCATCCAGGCGTGCTCCGAGGTCCAACGCCGTCCTGATGCCCGGACATTTGGCCGCCGTGAAAACGCCAGTACATACCATATCCACAAAGACAGCCGTACCCACATGCTCTCAACGAAAGACAGGTCTTCCAATACGCGCCTAATGCAAATGGTCTTCATCTCTCTGCTCCTCATCATCATCGCTGTCGCTCACTTCTTCCCAGCCCGCCAGTCTCCTCAAGAGCTTGTTTTCAGCCTTGAGTTCCTTGATTTTTCGTTCGTGCGGCAGGCTTGCCTCGGAGCTTTCTTTCAACGCAGCCCGAGCGAATTGAGCGGCGCGCCCCAAGCCTGCCTGCCATTCCTGATGCTCCAACCTGAGCTCCAGATTTTGCTGCCGTTCCTTCTCCAACAGAGTATTGTAATGAGAGTGTAGAGCGAGGATGGATTGCTCGTGTCGAAAAGTGAATGGTCGCAATTTTTCGAGAATCGCAGTGACGGAGGATTCGTAGTCTTGTACGAGGCCTTGCAATGCGGAATTTTGCGATTCGAGAGAGGAGATTTTGCTTTGCGCGGCCTGAAGTTGGGTGCGAAGGGAGTTTATTTCTGCGAGTTGGGCGCGATTGTTGGCAGCAGAAAGATCGCCGTTTACTTGGGCGACGGTGGGTGAGGATCCATCTTGGGCGGCGCGAGCCTGTCCGAGGAGTCGTTAGAATCTTGGACAGAGGATTGTTCAGGTTCAGCACATGCCTGTATTTGCTGCACGCTGTTCATGATGTTGGCCGTCTGACTTCTATTCTCGGCGAGCACGTCGGACAGCTGCTGGACAACCTGCCACAAGTGGTTCATGTCGGTTTGGTGTCCTCCGCTCAGAAGACCGTTGACGAGATTGGGCATGCCGCCGGAGCCATTTGGTTGGTGGCCCGGGCCCGGCGATGGAGATTGTCGAGGAAGTGAGTTTGCCATGGCGTTGTTGTTTGGGGAGTCGATATACTGTGGAGGCTGATTCATAATCCTTCGCACAGCGTTGGCGTTGACAAAGTCAACGTCGGGTGGTTGTTGTGTTCCCGCGCGGGAGAGGAGGGGGGTCAAGCGACGAAGGGCGAGCTCGTCATCGGACGACAGGAAGAAGTCTCTCTGGTGGGAAGCAAAAGGGAGAGCCCGATTCGGAAGGGTCGTGGAGCGCTCGCTCCTGCTGTGGGATGCGAAGGAGGAAGAGGTTGTTGTTGGTCGTCTCGGACGTCGGAGGCGCGAACGACGTGGACTGGCACCGCGGCCTGGGGGGTCCGAGCTCTGGTCCGCGGCCTGCTGTGGTCGCTCCTGGGCCCGTGCGTCCCGTTCGGCTTCAGAGGGCGATGTGCCTTTTTTGCCGCTCTCCTCCGCCTCAACAGACGACGCTCCCTCGACCTCTGCAGATGGTCCAGAGTCGCGCTTGACCGGTGGCTGTCCTGATTCTGCTGATCCGCCTTCTTGCGTCGACTCGCTCACTTGAGGCTGCGTCGACTCGCTCACTTGGGGCTGCGTCTGCTCTTCCTTTGACACATCCTCAATGTGCTCCACATTCGAAGAACTCGGCTCTCCCACATCTTCAACGTACTGCACATCAGGCGAGTCGGAACGTGGAAAGTCTGGCCGGGGGTCCGATATACTTCCCGTAAGTCCAACTCGGAAGGCCGTCTGTACCGAAGTATCAGAGGCTGCATCGTCGTCTCCGACTCGGAAGGCCGTCAGCACTGAACGATCATAAGCTGCATCGTCCGAGCTCCCTGCGTGCGCTTCACCGTCGCTTTCTCCTGTCCCACCTCCTTGGTCGGTCGACGTAGATGCACCCCCGGCCTGACCCGACTTTTTTCTGAACGGATCGGAGAAGAGTGCAGGTTCCCCCGCCGGCGTCTTGATTGGAGTCATCCTGAGTTCCGGTGGTAGGGGTGGTAGGCCAGAGTCTGGGACACTGCTTCTTGGCGAGACGGTGTTGCCTTGAGACTTCTTTCTTTCCTTCTCCTCCCGTGCGGAGATACTTTTGGCGACCCATTCTATGATGCCGCGACTTTTCCTTCCCTCCGTTTTCCTCGTTTCCCCTGCCGGTTCACCTCCCTTGCCGGTGGACTTGACGCCGTCTCCCCCTTCGGCCATGGTCGCTTGTTCCTGATTGTGATCTCTTTCCGTGGCGGCCGTAAATCTCTTTGCCCTGCGTGTCCAGACTCTGTCTTTCAGCCTATGAATACTCCAGTCAAGCATCCAATCAGCTATTTTGGGACTCGGATCAGGGTCATCCACGTCAACCTGGGGACTCTCCTTCTGGCCAGATGACCCTGAAGCTACGGCGATGGACTGAGCTTGCTCTGGCGTCGCTGGATGGCTGGTTCCAGCCGTCAAATCCATCACAGGCCTCATCATATGGAGACTCAAATCAGGATTGTCCCGAAAATTCTCTTGAATGGGCTTCGGCTTCGGCGGAACCGATCGGAACGTTCTCAACTTTTCGGCCAACCTCATCTTCGTCATCTTCTGGTACTCGCTGCGCGTCCATGGATCTCTCATTTGACGCATCAGAAATTCAACGACGCCCTCAGGGATGTCTCCGACCTCGCGAGCTGTCTTCTGAATATGAGCTCGCAGCCGCTCAAGTTTTTGCTCCGAAGGAATGTTGGTAGACCAAAGACCGAGATGCCGTGGACTCCTTTCTTCCGCTGCATAAACAGGGGCGGAGCCGTCACCGGGTTTCTGATCAAAACCAAAGTCGAACGGAGTAGTGTTACCAGCTGTCGAGGGGGCTTCGCTTGCAGTCACAGGTCCCTTGACGATTGTCGTGCCTGGAAGAATTTGCTGATCAACAACGTGGCTTGGCTCTGTTGATGTTGTGGTAGTTCCAACAGCTGGCTCTGCAGCGGCCGTCGACAAAGGATCTGCGGATGTAGATGAATCCTGAGAAGCATCGGCAGCAATGTCATCTTCAACCGTTGCTCGTCTCTTCCCGTCGCGCGCCTTGCGAAGGGCACGACGGTGGGCCTCGTCCTCGGGAGTGGTGTGCAGCTCCTCATCTTCGTCATTCGCGCCATCCATTCCAAGACCCCAGTTATCTTGCTTCCAGTTGGAGGTATCCGCGTCCTGTCTAACAGTGTTGCGCTGCATGCGCTCTTTTCGGCGCGCCTTTCCTTGCTCAGGCGTCGTGTAGAGCTCTTCAGGATCATCGTCGTCTTCTTGCGGCTTGCCTGTGCCCCAGTAGTCCTTTTGCTGCAATAGCGCAGAGTCAGGATCTGGAATTGCGGTCTGGTCTGGAAAGGCAGGTCTCTCGTCTCCGGAGGCCGAACCATGGTCACTAGCCTCTGGTGTCGGGAAAGGTTCGTCGCTGTCTTCGCTAAAGGCATCGTCAAACGGATTGGCTGCAGACTCACGAGAAGGTCTAGATCCAGAGGGGAACGAGGGCAGCTTGGCGTCACCAGGATCAGAATTCGGGCTGGACGATGCGCTGGTGTAGTCCTCATTGGAATCCTCTGACTGGCCAGTCGTTTGTCGCCACTTTCGATTGGCCTCGTGTGTCTGTGTCGTACCGCCAATGTTGAGCGCAGTCTTTGCGCGTCGAGCTCCAAAAAGGCGCTCGTTCAGCTCCGCATCGCTGCCCTCAACTTCTTCTTCACGAAGAAACGCGCTGGACTTTTGCATCATTCGAAGCGCAGAGTCGCGCGCCGCTTCGCGCTCGCCACGCTCCTCTTCACTCTCGGGGCGATCAGAACCCTCTTCATCGCTTGATTCAAGATAGCCGGCGAGCTCAGTCCGAGTGATTGCATCCAGCCAAAGCTCATCCTCAGATTGAGCTTGGTCTGGTGTTTCGACTTCGTCGTCGGAGAGGAACCTGACAATTTCAGCCCGTCGGATTGCTGTGAAAAATAGCTCGTCCAGCATCTCGCATTCTTTGTCGTCGAATTCGAGTCCCTCGGCACTGGAGCTGCCAACACCACTGACACTGCTACGCGGTGGAAGCGGGGGAGGTGGATGATGTTGCTCTGACCGGGACTCCCCCTTGATAACGTCTTTACGCTGTTTGTCGGCTTCTCCTGTCGCCTCGACCCGTGGATTGGCTACCTGGCCCGTGCCTTTGTTCCCAACGTGCATGGAAGACCTGTGCATTTTGTCTGATGGCTCTTTTCCAGTCTCCTTGTTGGGTCTAACGGTCTCTGTCGATGAATCCGATGACCGCGACGATCCTGATGAGCTTGTGCGTTTCAAAACGCCCCTTCTCGGGCTATTCGTCGTCGATGACGGACTTGTTGGCTGGCTCGGATCTCGAACCTCTTCTGGCGGCTCGTCGAACAAAAATTCGCGGTGTTCTGTTTCGGCGCGGAACGAAACTCTTTGGCCAGCTCCAGCAGGCTGAGGATTTGTTACGATGGGGGTCAATGGGGTAAGCGGCGGTCCACTTCGCAGCGTAGGATCACGCAGACGTCGAGTTGGACTGGGAAAGTTGATTTCACTTTTACTGCGGCGCCGACTGCCTGCTTCGACGAGAGTATCAGAGCTTGATGCACTGTACGTGGGCGGAAGGTCGTCGTTTAGATTGCGGTCTCGAGGACGGTCGCTAAAGCTGGTCGATGACCTTCGTCGCAGAGGTAAAGATGGACTTGGAGGGCCTGTGAGTGCGGAAGAAATGGAAGAAGCGGGCGTTGCAGCTTGTTGAACAGCAGGTTCTTGATGCGGCGAAGGCTGCGGACCACCAGTGTCATCCAGATTGGGAGTGGTGTCTTCAGCATCAAAATCGCCGTCCAAGGGCGTGTCCAGCGCATCTTGTATTGAGCCGGACTCCTCTGTTGAGCTAGCCCTGCTCTCGCTCGAAGACCGTTGAGTGGTAGTACCGGAAGCGCCGTACAACGGTGCGGGTGAGTTTGCGGTAACGGTCCTTGATAGCGTACCATCGTCACCCCTTGACTGGCGTGTGTCGTTCCCAACTTCGCCGCCATCGTCACGAGGATCTTCCGGGGATGATTGTCCCGTGAAAGAGAAGACATTGAGCGGGTTGTTGTCAACCTTCTTCCTGTTCCACACCGCATTCTTGCCCAGCAAGTACCGGAGAAACTCCTCGTTGGTTGCGTAGGGCAAACACTTTGCGCACAGTTTGTGACCACGACAGCACTTCACTCTACCGCGAGATGAGTCAACCATTGGCCGTTTTGATCGTAGGAGCGAGACATCATTCGTAAATCCGGCTCCGTTGCCAAACGTCGAAAACGACCCCTTCGAGCGCCGCTCAAGGAACCATTGAGGCGGCCCATCGTCCTGCTTCTCTGACGGACAGAGCCATCCACTTTCCAGCTTCTTAGCGCTGCTCGTATTGGATGTATGGCCACTCCCCAAGTCTAGCGATCTTCCCGGCACCGATAGTCTTGGGTCGACCAGTCCTGTCGAAACAGCGAAAAAGTCGCGCGGGAAAATTGCCAAATGAAGTTGAAGTTGACCACGACTAGAGGCGCCTCCGCGTCCGCTTCCACTGGGTTGAGAGGAACCAGCATTGCCAGGTACGCTCGGTGGCTGACTGCGTCTGCTGCGATGAGAGGGACCAGGACTAGGTGGAACAGGAATCCGATCACTAGAATCTTCAGGTACACTCCGTTGCCGATCACGCGCCGGCTGCGGATTTGCTGGACCAGGAACGGCGGAACGAGAAAAATTGCCCAGAGAACCAGCCATCGAACCGGCGGCAGACGGCGCCCTTACAGAGCTGGGTTGGCTTGTGTGGTGCCTGGTGGGGTATTGAGAACCAGCTGTGGAAGCTCCCGGAGACTGGGCAACAGGTCGTGGGATGCCACTCGGTCTCGAAATCCTTGATTGCTGTGAACGTACCGAAGGGGCAGGACCATCCTGACCACCACTTGGTCCAACAGGTCTGTCAGTAGGCTGAGTTCCATCCTGACCACCACTTGGTCTAACAGGTCTGTCAACTGGCTGCGTTCCAGGTTGAGCACCGCCTGGCCCAACATTTCGAAAAGCTGGATGATCTCCAATAGTGTCGAAATCATCCAAATTATTTGGATTCGTGGCCCTAGGCGGATCTGACGCAGGGGGAGGTGCTGGCTGAAGCAGCAAACTTGATCTTTCGATATCAGTGTTGCGACGAGGACTTCGAGGCTGTAGTCTGAGAGCGCTCAAGACCCGTCTTGTCAAATCTCGACCGCTCCGACGTTGTTGGCTGCCGCGTCTTGCTGGACTTGGAGACTTTTGTACGGCTCCAGAACGATCGTTTCTGTTGTCGCCTCTGAAGCGTTGCACCAATCGCCGGAGCCGAGATGGCCTTTGCCTTGCCGCGGGACTCGAGCGGCGGTTACCCGTCTCGCGTCTCGATGCCCTAGGCGGGTGGGTGATCGATGCGTGAGTTCTTGGGCGATCAGCTCTGTCATTCCGCCTCGAAACATTAGGCTCGTCTCGCGTTCGTCGTTCAGGAGGACATTCTCTGTTCTGCCTTTCAGGGCGTGGAGTTGGAGTCCGAGGATTCATGAAAAGACGATCGTCTCTTTCTGGTTGGTTCGGATCCTGTGGAAGCCATGGCCATGGTAGCCCTCCTTGTGGCTGATCTCCCTCATATGGCCTCGACCGAGGCTCGGAAGGGCCTGCACTTTGACGGTGTCCATCGAGGTCACGATTCCCATCGTTGCCGTAGTCGTTTTCTCGAGCGTACCCGCCTTGTGTGCCGCGCTCGTAATTTTGACCATTGTGGTGATTGATATCGAAGTACCCGCCTTGTTGACTAGACTCATCCTGGTTGTGGTGGTGATCTTGTTCGGAGTAGCCGCCTTGCTGACTACGCTCATTTTGATCCTCGTTACCATCACGAGGCAATCTCCACGAAGCGCCTGCACTTGTCGAACTCTGAGATAAGCTATTTGGTTGAAGAATCTCGGGCTGGTGCGGAGGCGGATCTCTGTTCTCAGGAGGGCTGCCTGGAGGAGAAACTCTAGCTGCAAGCCGAGCCTGACGCTCCGCCGCGATTCTCCTCCTCCATGCGGTATCACGTCGCGGTTTGCCCCAGCCCTCTGAAGAGCTGTTGGAGCGTGAAGGATCGTGAGTGCCCGCTCGTAGAGGGAAAATATGTGGAGGCCACGGTGTAAAAGTGGACGGTGGTTCTGCTTCCGGTGCTTGCTCTTGAACATCAGCTTGATCGTAATCATCGAAGTACCCCAGTCCATCGGCAAGCTCTTCTGGCGGAGGTGGTTCAGGTTGTCCAAAATGGAGAAACGGTCTTGGACGGTGCGCTTGTAGGGGATGATTGCTCCGCGATGGGTCCCGAGCCCACATCTGGCGTGCTTCTGAAGGCGTAATTTCATGATGCGTGCTGGCTGGCCTCGCTTGACGGGGTGCTTGACCTCGAGTAAGTTCCAAATGTCGCTCGATCCACGGTCCACTGGAGTACAAGGGTACGCCTTGACGAACGTAGAGTGGAGTAGTTCCATATGCGTAGGGAGGCTCTACTCTCCTTGGCTGGGGTGGGGTTCGATCACGATGCCCAACCAAATGGCTCCTGTGGTTCCTTCTCGAACTCCGCACTCCAGACAGGGCGCTGTGTCTGATGGTGTGAAGCCCCGAGCTCGCTCCAGACCGATCTTGACGCCTGTTGCCAACCACAGGCGGATGAATGATCAATTCAGACGTCGACCCTGCTCTTGGGCTGTATTGCTGTGGGCTCCGATGGTTAATTAAAGAAGGTTGGTTAGACGGACCAGGTACCGGGCGGTTTTGACCCTGAGGCCCGTTGCCGGTGGTAGCCGTACGGGGAGCGACGTTGACCTGACCAGTTTGTTGGTGTTGTTGCGGAGCAGCGCCGTGGCCAGTCCCAGCTGGTCCAGGAGCAAGATTGGACGGAACAGCTTCTGGTTGGTTTTGATGCTGCCCGAAGCCAGTATCAGTTTCAACAGCGACAAGGGTGTTTGTGAACAGACCCGTTTCTGGATCGAAACGCGTTTGAAAACTGGGCATCATCACAGGTGGGAGTTGAGCCATGTTTGCCTGAACAGTTATCGGATGGATTTGCCCACGACCCCAGCCGATCTCAACTGGGCGTTCAACAATGTTGGCCAGACGAGTTCTTGGTTGAGCAAGACCAGGCGGTCCAACCCTTCGCGTTAATTGCCCCTGTAGCCCCCGGGGCACTTGAGGTGCCGCTGCTGCCGGAACTCCTGCATCCCCATGTCCTAGGACCCATCGTGCCACACTGGAGGGCTCGTTCCCGCGAGGGTAGGATTCGAGCTGCATTCGGCCGAGCGTCATGCCCTGACCCACTGGTATTGGAGAAATAGTCGCCCTGCTGTGAGGGTAAAGGGTAGAGATACTTGGACTCGAAGCGTGTCGGCTGCTACAAGCCGGTGCTGAGTTGTTGCTTGTTCTGACCCGAGTCCAAGGCCGAGTTTCGCTTCCAATGTTTCTTTGTGGTTGCTAGCCACGTTCTGGTATGTCCGCCAAACTGCGAAGCCTTCGGGGGATACCTTGCCAGCGAAGAGTGGGAAGACCCGTCATGGGATAGACAAATTCGGGGAAGTTTGAGGTTTGTGGGACCAAGATGGGATCGAAATCGGGGAACGGGACTCTGCCTGGCTCCGGTTCTGAGGCTGTCCGTCTACGCGTTCGTACAGGGTGCGCGTGTTGACGAACAGAGCGAAGAAAGACGGAGTACACGTTTGTCGGGTCATGGAAGGACATTGGCCCAATTTTTTCGAGCGGATCTTTGACTTCCTGTGCCTCTTTGACTGCCTTGCCAGAAGTTTTAATATCCAGCGAATTTCTTCTCGAACGAACCCAAGGTAAATCGTAGACAGGGGTATCGTGGCGATCATCAACGGCTGGAGAATTGGGGGATCGATCACATCTAGGAGAAAGACTTCGACTTCCATATGGAGCAGGCACTGGAGAGCCAGCACGGTTTACCGCTGGGCCAGTAGTCCAGTAAGCATCATCCTGTCTGTCGGCTGGAATATACTGGTACAAGTAAATTCGATTGCCGTGGTCGTCTCTCTGTCCCATTTCGTCGAGGTTGAGAAGTAGTCGTCCGCAACGAGGGTGAAAGAAAGAGCTGTAGCGAGGGGGCCTATCAGAGGTGGCGAGATCTTGCAGATTGTCTCCCAGCATCGGGATCGAGTCATCGGAATCACCGACCGGTAAGTTGGGGTAAAGTGGATTACATTTGGGCGCGTCGTCGGTATCCTGAGAGTCCTCAAAATCATAAGGTCTCTGGCTACCAATGCCTGCTGGAAATACGGTGAGCTTTTCCGGGCGAGAAGGGTTCGTCAAGGCTAGAAGCTCCGAAGTCCTGTCCTGGGCCGTAGGAGCCTTGCTGTCCAACAGATCAAGCAGTCTCTGCAGCAAACCTGGAAGTGGTTTCTTGGAAGGGCTTTCGCTGGATCCACTGCTGGAGTGAAAGACGGGAGTCTTTTTCAAAGGAGGGTTTGAGTGGCTGGGCGCCGTGCCGACGGGTCGTCTGGGTCTTGTACAAGCCGGGTGTCGGAAAGAGGTGAGTGAGTGCGCATCGAAGCCGGCCTCAAATTCTCGCGCGCCAGGCGTGAAAGCTGGAGGAGACGCTCGAGACCTGGAAACATGGCAACCAGCGTGCTGCCCTGTTGCGGTCTCTCGGCGACGGCTTCTCACAGACGAGACAAGAGTGCGACGGTAGTAAGGATTGCAGGGGTCTTGAGAACACCGCCTGCGTGGCCTTGCCATTGCGGAGGTGCGTCGAGCTTGGTGATTTCGAGGATGAAAGGGCTCGACCAAAGAGCGTCGTGTTGACAAAGTGAGAATTAAAGTGGGAGTGGTGGTGATGGTGGTGGAATGAATATATAAGCTTGCTTGCTTGTTGTTGATTCCCAGGTGAGTGAAATGTAGACTGCCTGGGAGAGTGAAGATGTTATTCGTCGTAAACGATGACAATGTTGGCTATAATGCGATGAGGGATCGTGGATCTGAGATCGATCTGGGACGGGAACTCCACGCGATGAACCGCTAGGAGGCGCGGAGCTGACTCCTGGCCGAGCGACATCGTCGCTTCCTGATGTTGTAGCGTTTTCCGTGGCGACGGCATGATGTTGCCAGGCTTTGAAGAAGGACACGTCGGACAGATCATAAGTCCCACGGTGATTTCCTTGCAAGATTTCCAAAAAGCAGAGAATGGAAGGAAGGAAGTGATTTGTACTTAAGATGCACCTGGACATGGAGCCAAACGGTACTTGAAGTCGGGGTTCTCTGCAGCAGGATTGTGTTTGAGGGCGCCGTGGCGAAAAAGGGCATTCGAGGCAAACATTTAACTCTTGCAATTTGGAGTGCAGGTGAAATGTGCTGTGATGGCGACGTGGTGCAGTGCACGGTAGCAGTACTGAACAGTCCTAGATACAACAGGCAGACAACATCACAGCTGCCCCAATCACCCACCACCAGGCACCAGAACCACCAAACCTCTGCAAGTTAAATTCTCCACATATCACCTTCCCTCCAACAACAAAAGTCCATTGTGGTGTAATGGCAACACAACAGACTACGAAAGCCGGTTGTGGAAGCTGGCAAAGAGGAGAAATGGCGCTTGTCGCCTATCTGGCTGGCCGCCGAAGCGGTAGGCGGTAAATGTCTGGAAACCTGAGTTCGATCCTCGGCAATGGAGTATCTTTTGCGTTGGTGGGCGTCTTGTCCTTTTTGTTTGCTGCTGGGTGAGTGTTTATTTTGGTTGTTTCGTGGATTGTGGTGGAAGGAGAGGAGCTCCGTCAGGCGTGAGGCCCCTCTCCGCCCCAGTGGATGTTTCTGGAAAGCGGCCTCACTTGGAGAGTCAAGCTGCCGGTCACCTCGCCCCTTGACAAGATAGGTGGTCTCTAACAAAGCCAATAAGGGAGGCAGACAAAGAATAAAGCAAACTCCATCCATGACAAGCATAAAAACTTCTTTGACATGTAGGTGCTTCTGAATCGAAATCTAGTATCGCCGCCCCAAACAAAGCTTTCGCCTATTCAAAATCACAAATGCCGCCCAGTCTAAACAATCAATCTAATGACAAAAAGACCAAATATCTCGAACCTCAACAGCAACACTACCCCTCAGATCTCTAGAGCTGCTACCCACGGAAAACGCGTATGTGCCCTTGGCCAGCGCCCACTCCTTGGCTGCCGTGTCCCAGTGGCTGATATCCTTGCGGCGCACCTCGAACGTGACAGTACTCTTGGCGCCCTTGTCGAGAGGCACCTTCTCAAAGCCGCGAAGCTGCCTCACCTGCTGGTTGGCGGCGGCCGGGTACGAGACGTAGATCTGGGTGACTTCGGCGCCGGAGCGCGAGCCGGTGTTGGTCAGCGTTGTGGTGATGGTCAGGACGGTGTCGAAGGTCGGTCTGTGGATTTGTTGGTTAGCCATAGGTTTGTTTGATGCATGCATGATTTACTGACCTTGCCACCAATGGCGATGGGTCCGCTGGGGTACGTCGCGCTCAGTGCCGTCTCGTTCGTCTTCTTGGCCGTCACATCACCGTACTCAAACGTCGTGTACGACAGGCCGTGGCCGAAGGGGTAACGCGGCGTGACGTTGAAGCGGTCAAAGTGGCGGTAGTCAATGTAGACGCTCTCGTCAAAGTCACACTGTGCCGTGTAGCAAATTTTGACCGGGTAGTCGCTCTCGTTCTTTGCAAGGGTGCTGATCAGCTTGCCGCTAGGGTTGACATCGACGTAGAGGACGTCGGCAATGGCGTTACCGCTCTCCTGGCCCAGCATGCCGCCGTACAGCACAGTCGTCACGTTTTCAAGCTCAATCCAGGCGTCAACGAGGCGAGGTCCGACAGTGTCAATAACGACGACAGTGTTGTTGCACTCGGAGGCGACCGACTGGACGAGCGTGTCTTGGTCGGTGTTGTACAGCTCTTCCCTGTCAGCACCCTCGCCGGAGAACGAGTTCAGGAAGACGAGGCAGACTTCAGAGTCCGCTGCATAGCTGGTGATGGAGGGCGTAACTGCTGTGCCTTGGCCGAGGTTGGAGAGCGCATTGCCTCCCCCTCCACCGCCTCCCATGGAGGCTCCGGGCCCGCTGCTCGTGCTGTTGGAACTAGAGTTGTTGGATCCGCTGGGACCCCCGGTGCCGCCAGTGGTGGGTGGCGAGCCCATGCCCATACCAGAAGAGGGGGAAGAAGTGTACGTGTCGTTGAGGATCCAGCGAATCATGCTGCCATCGGCAGCAGCCCGCGTCGCGAGGCTCTGGTAAGGAGTAATGAGGTGGGAGAAGGAGAGTTGGCCGCTGCCGCTGCCCGATACCAAGTGGCCCTGGTACGTGGGACCGCTCGACCCTTGGACACTGAAGGGCTGGTTGGGGCCGGCCATGGCAGGACCAGCATGAGCACCAAATACGCTGATGGACTTGGGGCGATCCAAGGGAAGACCGCCGCCATTTGTGACGTTGTTCTTCAGAAGGACAAGAGACGCGGCACTGACCTCGCGGATCAGAGCCGAATGGTTGGAGCGAACATCGCGGTAGTCGGTCGAGCCGGCCTCAGAGGGTTGTTTGCCGTCGTCCAGTCCAACATCGTAGTATCCAATGACGTTGCGGATGGCCATGTCGTCGAGAGGCGCCTGGGTGAAGGAGCCGTTGCTGATGCCAGCCTCCAAAATTGTCGACGTCCAGAGAGAGCTTGATCCGTAGTCCAGGCCAGCGTTAGCTGAGCCGTAAGAGGTCGATTGCGAGTTTACGTCTGGGAAGACCATGCCGGGGAAGCCAAGCTCCTCCTTGAGAAGTTCAGAGACAATATGGCTGTTTTCGCACGACTGCGAGTTGTTCACCCGGGACATGGCGCACATAACGGCGGCCATGCCTGCCTTGACACCGTCCTGGAACGGCCAGAGGTAGAGTTCATGGATAGTCTGCGCGGGTCAGTTTTATTGCTGCCAGCTTGAAGGGACTGAGACATACCTTATCATCAGCGTTAGACGAATACACCGAGGACGTCGAGTCCGACGTGCCAGTGGATCTGTTCGTCTCCTGCTCATTGAGCAGAAAGTGCCTGCCGCCTGCAATGACACCAGCCGAGTTCATTCCACCAATGGTTTTGGCCAGGGCAACGCCGCTAAGGTACGGGTCGGGCGAGAAAGCTTCTGCTTGACGACCGCCCCACGGGGTGCGACCAAGAGGCCCAGCCTCGGGACCGTTGATTAGGTTGTAGCCCATGAGGTAAAACTCACGGCCCGGAGCTTTCGCCTCGGCTTCAAAGTAGTCTTTGTCCCAGGTCATGGCCAGGGCATTGCCCATGGGAAAACCGGAGACGTAGTATTGGTAGTTGATTCCAGCAAAGCCATCCTTGTTGGCAAGAGCTGTCCAAGAGGAGCCATTGGACGAGTCGACATCGCTGCCGGTAATGATGGAAACCTTTTGCGCGTTGGTCAGTCCAGACACAAAAGCTTTGGCTTTCGCATAAGCGTCAACAAAGTCGCCGAGATCCTGAACTATTCAGCAAAACGTTAGCCATCAAGCAAAGTGCATGACCTGGGCCAACTCCCAGTTCAGGGCTAGGGCACATACCATGTCCAGATGACAGAATAGCCGCGTTGGAGGAGTTTGATGCCGCACTCGCGCCGCAAAACAGCGTCGAGGCAAGACCGAAAGCTGCCGCAGCTTTCAATTGGAGAAATGGAAAGACCAAATAGAATGTATAGACGATGACGAAACGAGAGGACTGGCAGGTTCTGAAGAAGGCAAAGGAGACAGGGGGATCGGTCAACTATGTATACCCGACCCCAATGCTTTTTTGATATGGAGCGTCGCCATCATCACAGGCCGTCCTAGGACCGCGTTTCTCAGATAGGGTGCTGTCGTAACCCCAGGATCGCCCGCGAGTATGGCTGACACCAAGGTGTTTTTTGATTAGTCCAGGAGGCCCGACAATGCCAAAGGCAGGGCAGTACGCGACGTAATGGTCCACGAAGCGTCCATGAAGTGTCCAGCGCGAGCGCGCGGCAGCGGAGTGGTTGGCCGTTGGATGGAAAGGCGCGAGTGTGGACTCACCAAGGTTCGGAGCTCGGGATTTTGCTTTTGCTGTGCAGTGCTGCTCGTCACCGGCTCACCAGCCCGAACTGGCAGTTTGCGACATCCAATGGGCTGTGCTCTTCTCCACTGACTCTGTGTCGGAAAAGCTTGGCCTTCTTTAAAGTATCCGCATCGGCGGCGAGATCTGACGTCACATCTTGTTTGGACTGCGCGGTCCAGTATTTTGCGCGCGCGCGGAGTAGAAGTTGGGTTCCCCTTGCGGTGAAGATCCTAGCACAATGCCGACATCCTTTCCAAGGGTTTTGTCTGCGTAGATCAACGTTAACTATGTTCTGCAATTTGGTGAGATGGCTCTCGAACATGGAAGAAACAGGCGGTGTCAACTGTAAGGGAGGCGATACCGCGCTGCGCGACAGGCAGAGAGCGTCTAGACCTGTGGACAAACGCGCCGATGCAAATTGCCCGGTCCATGTGCTCTATGCAGGAAGTCCATCGCAACGTGCGTGAGACACATGGCACCCCGCAAACTGCAGAAACACCTCCCCTGGCCAACTCCCACTTGTTGCGTCGTCATAGCGCGGTCGCACGCCCAAGCACATTTACAGGATATTCTGGCGATAACTTTGCTTTGCCTGCCTCAGGTCTGATCTTGCTTCTTCTCCTTGTGCAAGAGCAACAGATCTCAGTGCGCGGATTGACAAGCAGGGATTGTGCATTGCCCAACTGCCACGCGGCTCTGTAAGGAGGTCAAAATAAGGCCCTTGGCAATCCGCCAATGAAGCTCCTCGAGCAGGAAAATACGCCAGGAACACTCGGAAATTCCGATTTTGCGGCTGCTTCCGCCTCCGATCGGACTGCCAGCAGCCAGCCTTACGGCCATCTTTAAGCGAAAACCAACCACGTCCACGCAATCAACGCCAGCGACGACGTCAGAGCGTCCTGCTTGTGTCATGTTTCCCGCTGCACCCAGTGTCTCCACCAGGCCGATTGCGGCTCCAGGGAAAAAAAGAGAGGGAAAAGGTGGAAAAGAAAGCAGAGACGAGGAAAGTCAATGTGGCCGATAGCTGGTCATTCCACTTTGCACTGCTGATCGCAAAAAGTGGAGTTTTGGGGGCCGCCGATTTGAAATTTTGGCAGGGGCGAAGAAGTTGGGGCAAAGTTGGGGCCCTTGTGGGGATGAGGGGAATTCAAGCGATTCCCCGGGAAGGGTCTGAATGAAGAAGACACAAGACCAGCTTTCCATGTGACAGGGATTCCAGCGTGTTCTCTATGACACAAAAGGGCTGCGTGTTCCCCATCTCTTTGGCAAAAGCAACAAACAAACGTTGTCTGTCCCCGCATCTTCTGGAAAACTTCGGTCTCCTTGTTTTGGTGCAAGTACGACCTGGGCGAGGTTGCTACAGTGCCGTTGCCAGGCATCACAGTCAAATTCGGAGTTGTCATTGCAAAGGTAGCCTGCAGATGAACGATTCCTGCTTGTCCCATGAGAGGAGAGGGTTGTGCGATCAAGGAAGAAGTTGATCGAACTGTTGGTGCGCCTGATACTGTGGGTTCACTGAGACGGAAAGTTTCCAAGCCTTCCCAGCGCTGGGCAGCAAGGTGGAGTGGTCTCCAGGCTCAGAGCTGATTCAAATTCAATTAGTCCTCGGCTCGAAAACGCAAGTTTGGGGACCTGTCTTCGCCATTTGAACATCTGCTTCGACCAGAGCAGAACGCGTCGGCGTCGTGGATCTACGCAAAGACGCAGGTTGTTGCCTCCGTGCTTGACGGAATTGGCAGGATGACCTTGCGTACAGGGCACAAATTTCGAAGTGCTCGGCACAGTCTAGTCCATCACCACCGAGCGGACATCCTTGTACGCAACAGCTAGCCCGGCCCATGGGACCGTGAAGGCCTTTTCGAGACAAAGAACGATTGATTCCAGATTTACTCTAGCTACAGCAAGAGGCTTGAGCAGGAAAATTCTATTGATCGTTAGCGAGCCGGAAAGGCAACGACCTCGACCAAACATCTTGCAACTTACCCACACCAGCGAAGCTCTCCGGAGTGGTATCGAGTCCAATCGTACGAGTATCCCTGTCACACAACACCATACCAACGACCTGGTTGTGTCTTGGCCAACGCCCCAGCTTCACGGGCTCCCCTGTCCACATAGAGCGCTTGCACAACCATATTGCTCCTAGTATTCTGATTCTTCTTCATCTACCGGCTTCTCTGCGACGGGGTCGCCGAAGATGAGTCCTGTAGGAAGACCGGTTCCACGCGTGCCTCGCGCCGTGTCACTTGCTCACGCACGTTCCATCGGATTCGGGTGCGAACGAGGTCCTTATAAGGCGGCGCTATAGTTTGTCTCAGCTTCCATCAGCGCTGAAATGGACAAACAAGGCAATCTGCACTACTGCTAGGTTCCTGGGTCCAGAAGCCACGGTATTGGTGGAGCAGAGAATGGATGCTTTGGGGCCCTACTCCGAAGGGTGGCTTTCAAAAGTTCGCAGGATAGGTGGTCTGAGAACACGAGACGGTTGGAAGGGGGTTTTGAAAGGATCCTTGGAATCTTGCCATCACAGTCCGCGAGGACGTTACGGAGAGTGGTGTAAAAGTTGAGCTGTCGAAAGCCTCATTGAATCCTTCTTTGACCAAAGTACCGTCGTGAGCGGGACAATATCATGGTACGGCTTGAGGCAATTGGAACCGTATCACCAATCACCGGTCGTAAGATCGTTTTTGGACGGAATGTCTCAAGTCAAACGAATCTTTTGATGCCGTCGTGGACTCCTTTGGAGTATTTATTCTTCTAGTCTGTCGTCCTGCTCAAGCTGACTTGGAGGGCAGCAGCGTCGACAAAGCCAAGCGCCACTGACTGCAGCAGCTGCCGGTAAGAAACACCAGTCTCATCATGGAGTCTGTTACGAATGTCGTCGTTCTCTTTTTTGCTGCGAGTTACTTGGTGTCTCTGGCCGCAGCGCATCCACAAGTCTCTTTTTCGACGACTTCTACTGATGCGACAACCACTTTGACAACGTCAACTACCTCGACGCCTGATTCGATTACTTTGGGGACGCTCACGGCCTCAACGCTTTCGTTTGCCACGACGTCTTCGGCCACCTGCAATGACGCGTGGTTTAGCTCGCTCTCTGCGTTGGGTCCCGAGGCTACCGCCTTTTGCTCGGGGTGGCTCAGCATTTCGGACTCGACAGCAACGGCAACCGTCGTCAACTCGACGACTGCGAGTCCTCCTACCACCACAGCTACCTTGACGTTGCTAGACACAACGTGAGAAGTCCCAGGAACGCTCTGAGATTCGTCCGTTTCTTACTTTGATTAGTTCGAGTTATGTGACGACCGTCACAGTTACGGGGAATGCGACGACTTACACGTACAATGGTCCAAACACTTTCGCATCGAACATCACCACTGCGCCAGAGACTGTGTTGGGAGGATTTGGTGTCGCCGAGGCCACCGATACTGCAAGTATCAAGTCGAGTATTTGTGCTTGTTTCAGCATCACACCTTCAGTCACGACCGAAATAACCAGCACTCTGATCACGGTTGGACCTTCGACGGTATGTGAGGATATTCCGAAAACTGGATGTTGAATGATGATCTGAACAAGACAGACATTTACCAGCCTCGACGTTGTTTTTTCCACGACCACTGTTGAGGCCACGACGACGACCACTGTTGCCGGGCCCACAGTCAGCAGCTGCTTCGACTTTGAGCATGACGCCAAAAATACTGGCTATCAATACCTCAGTGAAGATCAGGCGAATCAGCTGAGCAAGTGGTATGGAAACAGCACCGAAAACACCGGAGACTGGGTGAACTGCTGCAATACTTGCTACCAGAGACAAGACTGCGTTGTGTACCGCTTCAGCAATAGCTCAGCAGGCAACCGATGCGAGCAGTGGACAACGAAATTCGGTACCAGTCTGAACGTGTCTAACATTATCCACTTCACCAACTCCACAGGCTCCTCCAACTCCAGCAAGTTTTGCCCCCATGGCATTGTGGAGGGATCTAGGCAGGAAATCAATGGAACGGGCAGCAGCAACAGCCCAATTGCCATTGGGCCGTGCCTCAATGCCGTATGGGAGGTGAACTAAACGTGGAGGGAGAGCCGGATCAAAGTTGACATTGTTGAAAATTGGTGTTTCGCGGATTTTATCCGTCACTTTCTTCGTCACAAGCTGTCTGTCGCTCCTTTGACCGAGATGATGGAAGTTTTTGGGATTTTCCGAGTTGTTTCGGACAATTGTTGTGTACCGAGTAGGACTTGTAGTGCAATTCGATGTCACGTGCTGGAGCTTTGTCTCGTGGTGGTTCTGTTTCGATTAGGTTTCAAACGTTCAACCGTCCGCGGACCTTCACGCCACGCTCATGACTGACGGTGCTATCTATCATGTCAGTCTAGGCGGACAATGGCCCGTGGCGTGTCCGGCGGCGCCGACCGACAGCCACCAGGGCGGAGAGGATTACCACCTCAGCGACATAGAGATTGATTGATAGCAGCCGCTTCGTATCATGGCCACAATGTGACTACCGAATCGATCACCAGCGATGCAGCCGCCAATGGATCAGCTTTACCCCAGAGTGGACGATTGTGAACGAAGGTTGAGAGGCGAGGGCCGGGCCAAAACCACGCGAGCACAGAGCCTGCGACTTTACGGGCGTTGGAGGCCTTGTTCATGGAGGCTTGAAGGAGGTGGAGGGTAAGGCTGTCCCTGGGCGACGATTGCCGGCCATGGCCGATTACGGCGGCGAATGTGGCGAGCTGGCTGGTACCAGGTCGATGCAACGTTGCAGAGAAGCCGACTGGCGAGGAATGCGGCACGGCGAGCTTCTCGAAGGGCCAGGGACGGCGAAGGTTGGGATCTAGGTTGGAGCCAAGGTTCGAGGCGCGGGGAGAAGGAGCTGAGGACTTGATATGGCGCCAGAAGCGGAGTTGAGGCCGGAGAGCCGTTATCAAGGCGAGTCGGATCTTGGGCGACGTCTGAGTTTGCTGGGCCGCTTGGCGGTCAGCGTGCAGCGATCGGCCTGATAACATGAACATGTTGCACCAACAATTCGGCGGACATGAGCGACACGATACCACGGCCAGTAACTGCAATGGGAAACTGCCAAGGGCATCTCTGGGGATGCAGGAGATACAAATCCAGGTGGCGGCCCATGTCAGGCCCGGCTGGCTCCATCTGGTCGGCGACACGACACGTCCTTCGGTTTAACCCAAGACTAACGTACGGTAGTCGGTGCGCACGCGTCCAATTTTTTTTCTTACTTTCCTCGCCCGCCACCCGCAATTCTCTTCCTTCTTCTCCTCCTCCCAGGACACCATGGACGCCGAGAAGCACCACGACGAGCCCAAGGCCACGCAGGCTCCGTCGCTGGACATGTCGCGCGAGCATCACCACCCGCCCGTCCACCACGGTGATGGCGCCGACAAGGAGGGAATTGCGTACACGAAAAGCCTGGTCCCGGACGCCGCAGCCTTTCCCTCGGGCAAAATGGGCGAGAAGGACGGTGTGACGGACATTTCTGATCCGGAGAGAGGGAGCACCAGTCCCGTCAACACGGTGCCGTCCGAGGAGCATCAGCGCGGCTACGTCTCCAGATTCTACCACCGCTACAGGCTCTTTGTCCACATCTTCATCTGGCTCTTCTTCACCGGGTATGTCTCCATCTGTCAGGTGGTTCGACGGATTCGAGAGGAGGAGAAAAGCTTTAGCCGAGCCGAGCTTGAGCACGGGAGGGTAGCGCCGCCACCCGAACAAGACTGACGTCCTACTTTTGTACCAGATGGTGGATTGCCAGCTTGATCCTGCACCGCCACGACAAGAATTGGATCATTCCATTCTTGCTCTATCTCGCCATTACGCTCCGGATCATCTTTCTCCATGTCCCCATCTCCGTCATCATGAGGCCCGCTCGCTGGGTGTGGGGAAATACGGCGGTCCGCTTTGCCGCGCTGATCCCGGAGAAATTCAGAATGCCGGCCTTTGCTCTCCTGACCATTGCCGTCATCGTGGTTGGGACGTTTGCTAGTCCAACAAGTCGAGACAACACGCTTGAAAATCGCGGCATCAGTTTGCTTGGCCTTGTCGTCTTCATCTTTCTCCTCTGGGCAACGTCCCGGAATAGGAAACTGATCAAATGGCACACGGTCATCATGGGCATGCTCATGCAATTCATCATTGCACTGTTTGTCTTGCGGACCACGGCTGGATAGTGAGTCTATCTCAACGGAGCTCTCTTTCCAGCCCGCGCTGACCTTGATAGTGACATTTTCAACTTCATCTCTACCCTGGCCCGAGAGTTGCTCGGCTTTGCCGACGACGGAACGGCGTTTTTGACTTCGGACGACGTCGTCAGCACCTACAGCTGGTTCCTGATTACGACTCTGCCGGCCGTCATCTTCTTCGTGTCCCTGGTGCAAATCCTCTACTATATTGGTCTAGTCCAGTGGCTCGTCGGCAAGTTTGCCAGCTTCTTCTTTTGGAGCATGCGCATCTCCGGCGCCGAGGCTGTAGTTGCTGCCGCTTCCCCCTTTATTGGCCAAGGAGAATCAGCCATGCTCATCAAGCCCTTTGTGGCTCATCTCACCATGGGCGAAATTCACCAGGTCATGTGCTCTGGATTCGCGACCATCGCTGGATCCGTCTTGGTTTCGTACATTGCCATGGGAGTCAACCCGCAGGCCCTCGTCTCCTCTTGCGTCATGAGCATTCCCGCATCCATCGCGATGAGCAAGCTCCGATGGCCAGAAGAGGAGGAGACGCTGACAAACGGCCGCGTTGTCATTCCAGAGGACGACACGAACAAGGCTGCAAATGCTCTGCAGGCGTTTGCCAATGGCGCATGGCTGGGTCTCAAGATTGCGGGAATGATCATGTGCAACCTCCTTTGCATCATTGCGTTGATTGCGCTGATTGATGGTCTCCTGACTTGGTGGGGGCGCTGTAAGTATTCCAAAGCGATTCTGAAAAGGCAGGTATTGATTTGTTACAGACATCAATCTTCACGGCGACTATGACCTCACTCTTGAGCTTATTCTTGGCTACATTTTCTACCCTGTCGCCTTCCTTCTCGGCGTAGACCGTGACGGTGACGACATTCTCAAAGTAGCCAAGCTCATAGGCATCAAGATCGTGGCGAATGAGTACGTGGCCTACTCGGACCTTGCAACTGGCGCGGAATTCGCCAACCTCAGCACGCGTTCGCGCCTTATCGCGACATACTCGCTTTGTGGTTTCGGCAACATTGGTTCCGTTGGCAACCAAATCGGCGTGTTGACGCAGCTCAGTCCCACCCGAAGTGGCGATGTGAGTAGAGTGGCCATTAGCGCGCTCTTGACCGGCATTTTGGCGACTTTGAGCAGTGCAAGCATTGCTGGGCTGGTCATTATAGATCAGGCTGGCTTCACGACCCCGTCTACTGCCTGAAGGAATGGCGAGTATAAAGGCGTTTGGAGAGGAGTTCAGAAAAAGACGGTGACATGCCGCAACGGCGCGCTTTTGCATTTGTGTGGGAGGTAAGTTTTGAACATGCATGGAAGGCGTCGACTTGGATTTTCTATCTTTCATCATTGGATGAATGACGCCCGAGGAGCGTTTTATTCTGCGAGGCTGAAAATGTTTCGGATACCCCAAAGTGTCGATGAATGTAGCTTTAATCAGGCTCATAAACTTACTTTAGCGTGCCCGCGTCCCATCAGCCACACCGTCCCCGCCTCGAGCATCTTGCACCTTTCTACTCCGCCAATCATCAATTTCTCAAGGCGACGGGCTGACAGGCTGAAGTATCGACTTGGTGGCCCGTCTCGAGAAGTTCCGGCCGGTATGAGTCCCAGGTTCGAGCGCACAAAAGGACCGAGGCTCAGGAAGTGCAGTGCTAAACCTCGATTTTCAGCGCGCTGGACAAGGCAACTGAAGCTTACAGCGGGCCACCGCATCAAGTGGTCCACTTGTCATCGGCAAAAGTGTCGCCGCTTTCCGCTCCGCTCGCCTGACTTATCGCCGACTACTCGTAGTTCCTACACCAGTGACGTAGCGCACCTTCATTCCATCCGTCATATTGTGCCCACCTCTTTCTATCCGTTCGTGCTTCTCCGTTCCCGATAGCGAGCTTGCCGTCTTATTTTGAACGAGCACTCGACCAGCCTGAGGCCGCTGATGTTGCTGCTGCTTGTCCCACTTTGCAATTCATTTTAGCTCCCGTCAACCTCCACAACGCTCAGCCCTCGGCCTTGAGAATGTTGCACACATCATCCATTCTCAGCCAAATTGACCACGAACTCCACCACTCGAGCTCCCTTTTCGCAATCACGCAATCGTCGACCCTTGCCGGTCCGGACCAAGCCGTTGAATCGCACGCCCCAGTCAGGTGGCGACTGATTCAACGCCAGCATCCTGACTGCGTTGGGCCGCAGGAACCGCGCGGCGTCAAATCCCACCAGTTGCAGGAACACGAAAGAAACAGACTCGTCTGAATCCGTGCGATTCGCGTTGTCGCCGGGCAGTTTTGGGACAGCTCGATATTCCTTGACTCCCGCGGCTTCTTTTTATCCGAGGCATTGATCCACGGAGATTTGTCACTTGGCGAGATGGCCGACAATCTACCCTCTGTATTCGGCTTCAACATGCAGACTGAATTTGGAGGGACCAGCTCCACGGCAGGTCTTGACTTCGGAGCGAGGGGCCGCCAGATATACAAGTCACCGCTGCAACAGCCGCCAACCGCTCAACAAGGTCCTGCCTTAACTCCCAACAATGGAGGTGGCGCGCCGGCAGGAAACCCCGTTCCACTTGCCTGCGTGCTATGTCGGTCGAAGCACTTAAAGTGCAGCGGAGGTGAACCATGTGCGCGATGCAGGGATGATGGCAAGGCCGGAGAGTGCAGCTATGTCAAGAGCAGGAGGGTATGTAGGCTTGAGTCTTTGGGATTATATGACCCAGCTTCTTCAACCTCCTCTTCCCATCTCGCTAATCATCTCATAGGGCTACAAAGGTCCGCGCAAGAGGAACGCTCTAGGCGAACCAATTCAAAATCTCTCTGGGGGCACTGCGGGTGAATCAAGTCAAGAATGCCGTTCGACATGTAAGTCTGTGCCTGCCCTTTGATTCTCAATCCTGACATCCATCAGCAGCAGCCCCTTCAGCAACTGAATCGCGAGACATGTCCAATCTTGAGCCCGAGCACACCTTCCCCAGTCTCGCCTACGCTTCTGCGGAGAGGCTGACTCTCCTGAGACATCATCAATTTTCTCCATTTCCATGGAAGACGGCGCGGCCGTCGCATTTTCGGGCCAGTCGAATTTGGACTATCCGGCTAGCGGCAATCAATCATTCCCTACCAACATCTGCCCCATTGCTGGTGCATTCTTCACCAACTTTGCCGCAGCGCATCCGTTTCTTCCGCCACGGCCATTTCTTTTCCAGCTCTTGAGGAACAAGAACGTGCCCCATCTCGAACTGGCCATCCAGTATTTAGGATCTTTCTACATCCCTAACGTCTCCACTTCCCCTGTAGAAGAGGCGCTCAATCGAGCCTTGCGCGGGCAAGCCAACACACGAGACGGCTTCATGGTCCAGGCGCTCCTTCTCTACGCCATCGGTCTTAAGGCAAACGACAAGACTGACAAGGCCGAAGAGGCGCTGAGCGAAGCGAATGACATTGCAATCGGCATCGGCATGCACGAGCGCGAGTTTGCGGCGCGCAACGGCGTCGGCAATCGCGTCATGGAAGAGAGCTGGCGGCGCACATGGTGGGAACTGTACGTTGTCGATGGATTCTTTGCCGGAGTCAACCGAAAGGAGACTTTTCGATTGAGGTACATGGTCACAGACGTACCGTTGCCGTGCGAGGAGGCAGATTACTCGACTGGAGTGAGCTCAGATACATTCTGTGAGAAGGCTCCTGCTGACGAATTGCAGTACATTACTGGAATCTCCCGCACGATTCAAGAGTACGATGACGCCGCCTTTGCAGACGACGATGCCGAGTTCTCCTCTTACGCGTACCGAATCGATGCCGTCCGCAATCTCGGAAGGGTCCTTGCGGTGGCCAGAGTGGACGTGTTCGATATTGGCGTCCTCGACGCAGTGGACTCGTACCTCGTCAACTGGCGCCTCCATCTGCCCGAGAGTGAAAACGAGATCGTGAGCCGCGACGGCCAGTTGGACCACATGCTCTTTCAGGCCCACATGATTGCAGAATCGTGCGTCCACCTCCCATCGTGTAGTTTGCGCAATCGATGGCGGCAAAGCCAATGAGCATTCAGAAGCACCATCCTCCTCCACCAACCGCGCTCCTCCCTTGACCCATCCCACAGCACAACCACAGCACCCATTCGCACCTGCGTAGGCCCCATACCGTCAACCACCAACCAAAATACCCCGCTCAGCACGCTACCATCCCCGCACTCGCCCACCACAGACCCCTTCCAAGCGCTGAGCAGCGCACACACCTCAACGACGCTCGCATCCGCCTCGCGCCTCTGCTCACTCCTCCGCCTGCCCACGACGCTCCACAAAAACACACCCTTCCTGACGTGCGGCACCGTCATGGCGGCCGTCGTGCACCTGGCCCACTGGGCCCTCGTCGCCCCCAACGAGCGCGACGCCGCCCTCAAGGAGCTCATCAAGACCGAGGTTGGCTCGCTGTGCAGGCTCGCTGCCGTCTGGCCTCTCGCCGCCCGCGCCGTCGGCCAGGTGCGCGGCGTCGCTGGCGAGCTGTGGCGTGTCAAGGGCGAGGTGCGTCGTCTGTGGGCGCAGGGACAATTTTCGCAGCAGAACCAAAACGATGCCGTGCAGGGCAACGTCGGCCCTTTGGGCACAAGCTCAGGGGCGCGGTTTTCTGGCGGCGGCGGTGTGGCGCAGATTCAACAGGCGGCTCTTGAGCCCCAGGAAGAGACGGACGGCGACGAGATTATGCGCTTGATTGAGGATGCTGTCACGGCAGCTGGCCAGACGCGTGGCATCGGTGCTGTCAGCAGTTGAGAGAGTATGTTTTTCTACTGCAACGTGGTATTCCAGAAATGCCGTTCTTGACGTCCTCAGGACATGGCGGCTGTAATTGATCGGTCAGTCGGATTGAAGACAAGTGGCAGCAGTCTGGTCGATGGGAGTCGAGGCGTCATTTGAGCAACTAGATACCAAAGTCCTACTTCTCTACTCCGCAGTCAATAATCCTTCACCAAGCTGCTGGCAGCTATGATAAGTTTCTTTTCAGAGAGCGTCCGCAATCCGACGTGAACCAGAGCGCCGACTTGAGACTGGAGCGCAATCTCTACGTGTTGTCGCTCGACTGCTCCTTGTGGACATCCTTTATGATGGCTTGAAGAATTGGCTGACACTTGCTCCACGGCGCTGGATAAGGGTATCATGCTGCGATTGCTTTTGGTGGTGGTAGTGTGCGGCTTGTAGAGAGACGTTTCAGTGATGTCGGGACCGCCGCTCGCTGGATTGGTCGGCCCAACTGCTTGGATAGACAGAGGCATCATTTCAGTTTGCGGTTCCATGTCGCGCCCTCTTTACTGTGAGTGGCATACCTCTACCAAGGCAAAAGCGGCATCTTTTCTTCCCCTTTTTTGTTTTTGGGACAGGCGCGCAGTGCTGAAAGGAGCAAAAGTTGCACAGAGTGACGTCGAGGGCTACAGCCAAGAAGATGTACGCTTTGCGTGCAAACGCTTGAGCCAGTCCCTGCAGGAAACCGCGGGGTAAGAAGGCTGGCCCATACACCTGAGATTATTATCGCGAGCTTTTGGGTTGTTTGGAATCGCATGGCGGGACAGAGTCTTCAGTGATTCCCTGAGTGATCTTTGCAACGATAGAAATCGAAAGGAGGGGAGCAAAGACTGGCCGGACTCTTTGGAGACCGAGTCCGACCCTGGCTAGCAGGCCCGTCAGATTCTGTGATCGACTCTCTCGTGCGAACTCGCTTACCGATGATTCGCAGACGGTCTGACGGTAGGCGTCGTCAGGAAGTGGCACGATCTTGCATTCCAACCTGTGAGCTTGAGCTGACTCTCCCTTAACGGGCAAAAAGTGAAGAGAATGGAGTTGGCTCTGTCTTCTAGTCTAGTGGGGTCCGCCACGAGCGGTCGACAGCTCTTGTATGTTTGTGGTACGCGTGCGACCTCACGTAAGAGTAAAATGTCCGACGCTGCGGTCCAGGGCAGCCTGCCGCTGCACTGGCTTCTTCCCTGAGAAAAGTCCAGCTCATGGTTGGTTGCGTCTTGGAGGTAGTCGCGATGTACCCCCGCATCTTTGTGCTGCTATCGCTACATGTGCTACATGTGTGGAGAGGCGGATTCGGGGGCTCCGTGGAGAGGCGATCAGTACAGGTAAACGCAGTTAGCGTTGGCAAGCTGCTGCCTGAGAATACATTGCCTTCAACAAATCTTTCTTCCTCATATTCGATCAATCTTGAGCCCAGTCGGGATAAGTCTCAGCTCTAAAGAAAAACGCGAGATTAGCAAACCTCTTTTGTTCGTGGAAGGGATGATTCTTGTTTTGTTTGCGGTTTTAGGAGGAGTTCGCGCTTCAAGGCAGCAATGACGTGTGAGGACTGTAAGTGGTACTAACACAACGTTGTTGCAACTCCATCGCAGCCCTAGCCAAGAATTTTGCTTTAGTTCCCCCACCGCATGCTCCGCAAACTCCGCTGAGTTGTGAGACTGAATCTCACTTCCTCGAGTGCTTTTGGGGAGCCGCGTGGTAGCGGAGGGATGCCTTTCGAACACTGGGCATGTATATATACTTGAGCGTCCCTATTGCTGTCAACCCGAACCAACGAAATCATGATCGAAAAAATGGCGCAACCAGACACCAGAGCCATCGGCCCTCAATTACGCAGTTCTTGCGATTCGTGCAACTCAGCAAAGGTCAAATGTACCAAGAATCGACCCAAGTGTGAACGATGCGTGGCTCGCGGTACCGAATGCGTGTACAGCATATCGCTGCGTTCTGTCAAGCGCAAGAGAGGCTTGGGACAACAGCACTCCCGTTCGCCATCAAACGCCCTCAACACCCCGACAAGTACGATCTTGGATGATTTTGTCGATTTCGATCCCTCGGCGGCAGAGATGGGCCTGCCACCGCCATTCCTGGATGAATGGAACGTCGACTTCGAAATGCCACTGTTCAACAGTCCTGACCTCACGCCTGTCTCGACGATTTCCCCTTTTTCTTTTGCTTCTCCGAGATCTCCATCGACCGTGTCGACTTGCCGATGCCAGCAGCTCGTCACTGCAAA
This sequence comes from Phyllosticta citrichinensis, assembly GCA_038380885.1. NCBI lineage: Eukaryota > Fungi > Ascomycota > Dothideomycetes > Botryosphaeriales > Phyllostictaceae > Phyllosticta > Phyllosticta citrichinensis. Next base: position 969,550 of record JBBWUH010000003.1, on the reverse strand, counting down.
GTTGGCCCAGCTTTCCACCAGAGATCAGAACGCGGCGAGCCTCCCTTTCGACTCTTTTCTCACCGACAGCAAGGCGGTCATGGATGTCTGCATTTCTGTCATCAGCTGCGGTGCCGCGGACCACAAGGAAAACCTCCAAACTATCCTTGTTCTCTCGGCTCTTTTGCTCCACCTGGTCGGGATGTATGAAAGCAAGCTTGCGGCTACTTCTCGTCCTCATCGTCACGGTGCAACCGTGCCAGTCAGACTCTCTTTTGGATCTTACCATTTCGACCATCAAGACGCTCAGATAATGGAGGCAAATTTGATCCACCTGGAACTGTCGAAGATCCGGGCCATGGTGGAGAGTCTCGACCAGCGATTCAGCATGCCGACGAAGTCATCGCCGGGCCTCGAGAATGATATCGCAGACCCAGTTGCTCCATTGATTGTTCATGTTCGGCGAAAGCTACAGCGCAATCTCGAAGCAGTGCGAAGCTGCATTGCGTATACAGATACCTTTGGTCAATGAGGATGGTGTAGCCAGGAATGCTTGTATTCTCTCAACCATTTTACCTTTGTTTGCTACTGGTGGGAACGACTGGACAATTCCGGTGCAGCGGAGAAGGTCGGCCTGAGAGATCTCCTTAATTCCCTGCACAAACCACCTGGTCTTTGTAGAGCTGGCCACAAAAAGAAGTTTCCTCATGACACGAAAGACGAAATCTGCGCAGCGGAGTGACTGGAGCGGCATCGAATATTTCATGACCTGCGACTAGGTGTCCGAATAGCACAGGCTTCGTCCTAGGTATCGACTGCAGGCCCACAGTGGGTGTCGAAAGTAATGAGACCTCCAAGCAATGCGAGTGCATCCACAGAGCATTTGTTTGCTGGAGGGTCATTCATTTGCTGCCACATCTGCTCTTAGAAAGCAGTCGATCATTGTCGCAGCCGGACCCAGGGAGTTGTCTCATTTCTTTCGACGCCGAATGTGAGCCTGGCTTCAAAGTCGCTTGTGGACATAAATTCACAGTCGCTTGATTCACGACATCATGAAGCTCCCCCGGTAGTTTTGTGAGGCGAAGATGGCCTGATCTGCGGATTCCCGAGGGTCAGACTCCAGATTTGGTCCTCCGTGGGGGATGGAGTTGTTTAGCCGTCATCAAACTATTGGCAACAAGAGAGATTGGAGCAGCCTTTCTTGACGCAGAATCGTTCTTTACCAACTGGTGGCTTTCGACACGCAACTGGGTGGTCCGTGCACGCTTCAATCCCGACGCGCAAGTCACGAGTCAATGGAATTGCGTCGCTGCTGCCATCATTCGATAGCCAGAGTTCCGGCTGCTAACGGGAGTTAAATGAGAGTCGCAGTTTGATAGAAGATGGCGGAAGACATGACGGGCTTGCTTCCAGTGGAGATGGAGAGTTAAAGGTGAGTCTTGTCTTTGCAGTGGAAAGTAGTCCGGTTTGTTTTGGTTGCCGAGGAATACCCAGACGAGCCAATCACATTGCCTTGACTAACGACTCCAACTCCATCTCTTATCGCCCTCTTCTGAACACCCGACGCCACGCTAGCCTGGGAGGCCCTTATCTCTGCCGCTCTGCATCAATCACTACCAACCGATTCGCGCAACAGAAGACGGCCGAGGAGAAGAACGTGGGCGGCCTACCCACCGGTTTTCCCAAAGCTTACCGCCGACAAGCATGGCGATCCCCAGCTATACTGCTCGTGGAAGCAGTCCGCCATCAGCGGCCGTGACCGCTTGTCGGAGAAAGACAGCCCTGGACCCTCTTGGTTTCAATGAATAAGCTATACAACTTATCCCTACCATTCATGCCGCCATTCTTTATCAACGCCGTCGCGCGCGATCGGACGCGTGGGTGCTGGGCAGCACTACATAAGCAATTCCTTGCCTTGTCTTTGACATTTCTTGGATCAAGCTTGATTTTCTGTGGCTGACAGCTTCCTCCGCTTCCTGCAGTTGAGCCGCAAGAATGGCACTGTCACTGGAGTCTGGCGTGGCCCCGCTCAGCAAGGCAACGGGATATGGAGTAATTATTGGGCTGGGATTTTTGTTTGCGTAAGTTGAGAGTGAAGTTTGAAAATTCGCCATGCTGACGGCACTAGATTTGCCATGATGTTGACGACATTCGTGCTGAAGAGGTAGGTCTTGGCCCTTTTGAATCATTCGCTTGTACCTGTCGAGAAAAGAGAAGAATTGGCAAACAAACCCAAAACATGCGGCAGTCAACTTGACTGTCGCGTTTGTGTCTTTGGTGCACAAACAAGCGAACGCTCCCTGTTGGCGCCCTTCCTGCTTCTTTCTTTCCTCCACATTGAAGTTCAATGCGGAGAATATCGCAAAGCTTGGGCCTCAAAGAGCCAGACTAACTGGCATAGGTACAACTATGAACTGCAGACAAGTGAAATGTTCAGCACCGCCGGCCGCACTGTCAAGTCAGGTCTCGTGTCCTCCGCCGTCGTCTCGTCGTGGACATGGGCTGCAACACTTCTCCAGTCCTCTGGAGTAGCATATGTAAGTTCTGATACCCCTTTTGATGAATTCTAGGTGGCTGACATTTGCAGAAATATGGAGTCTCAGGCCCATTTTGGTATGCATCTGGAGCCACAGTGCAGATTATTCTCTTTGCAACTCTTGCTATTGAGCTGAAGCGTCGGGCCCCAAATGCGCACACTTTCCTCGAAGTCATTCGGGCCAGATATGGCGCAGTGACGCACATTGTTTTCATGGTCTTTGGGCTCATGACAAACATTCTTGTTACTGCTATGCTTCTTACTGGAGGCTCGGCCGTGGTTACTGCCCTGACGGGCATGCACACGGTAGCGGCTTGTTTTTTGCTGCCAATCGGTGTCGTTTTGTACACCATGTTTGGAGGAATCAAGGTAAACAAGACTGCCACTGAACGAGTGTATCTGGCTAACCAGACTCTAGGCGACTTTCCTTACAGACTATGCTCACACTGTAGTCATTCTGGTCATCATAGTTTTGTTTGCATTCACGACGTACGCAAACAGCAGCCTGTTGGGCAGTCCTGGCAGGGTCTACGACCTGCTAGTAGAGGCTGCCGAACGCCATCCAGTTGAAGGCAATGTCGAGGGCAGCTATCTTACGATGAGTTCCAAAGAAGGCGCCATCTTCTTTGTGATCAACATTGTGGGCAACTTTGGAACAGTGTTTTGTGACAATGGGGTAAGGCAATCTCTGCAGAACCCCTGACAAAGGCAGTGACTGACAAATTTGTCAGTACTACAACAAGGCCATTGCTGCCAGCCCCATCCATGCACTTCCAGGATACATAATGGGCGGCCTCAGCTGGTTTGCCATCCCCTGGCTGGCAGCAACGACAATGGGCCTCGCAGCACTCGCGCTCGAAAACAACCCCGTCTTCCCAACTTACCCGAACCGCCTGTCGGCAGCGAACGTGTCCGCAGGACTCGTACTTCCCGAAGCTGCCGTCGCGCTTTTGGGTAGCTCGGGCGCGGCTGCGGTCCTCCTCCTCATCTTCATGGCCGTCACCAGCGCCATGTCCGCAGAGCTGATTGCCGTCTCGTCCATCTTCACCTACGACCTGTACCAAACGTATATAAACCCGCGCGCCAGTGGCAGGCAGCTTATCTACACATCGCACTGCATGGTGGTCTTCTTTGCGCTCGCCATGGCAGCACTATCCACCGGTCTCTACTACGCCGGGATCAGCATGGGATATCTATACCTACTCATGGGCGTCATCATATCGTCGGCCGTGCTGCCCGCGTCCCTGACACTGCTGTGGTCCCATCAATCCCGCATCGCCGCAACGCTCTCGCCCATCCTCGGCCTCGCCGTGGCCCTCATCGCGTGGCTCGTCACAGCCAAAAAGGAATCCGGCGTTCTCACCGTCGACACGACAGGCGCCAACAACCCCATGCTCGCCGGCAACGTCGTCGCGCTGCTTTCGCCTCTTGTCTTCATCCCGATCCTCACCTACATGCCAGGCCTGGGCGGGCCGCAGCGCTACGACTGGCTCAGCATGAAGGCGATCCGCAAGGCCGACGACGGCGACGTGGCGGCCTCCGCGCACGTCGACCTGGAGCTGGTGCCGGGCGGGACGCGCAACTCAGAGTTCGAGGCGCGCGCCGAGGCCGCGCAGCTGCAGCGCGCCAGCCGCATTGCGCGGGCGCTGACGGTCGTGCTTGCGGTGTCTTTCCTCGTCCTCTGGCCCATGCCCATGTACGGCTCGCATTACGTCTTTTCCAAGCCCTTCTTCACCGGCTGGGTCGTCGTCGGCATCCTGTGGCTGTTCTGCAGCATGTTTTGCGTTGGCTTGTATCCGTTGTGGGAAGGCCGCGAGACTATGGCTCGTACGTTGCGCCTCATTTGGAAGGATGTTGTCGGACATGGCGCAGGTGTGAGAGAGGTCAGAGAAATGGCGCGGGCCAAGGCTGGTGAGATTGTTGTTGAGGGCACGGTTGCAAACGGGAGCGGTGAAGTGACGCCACCGGATGAGCACGAGAAAGAAAAAGAGATGCAGAAAGGGGCGGAGAAGGAGGTTAGGTAAACGCGTTTGTTGTTACAAGCATGACCATGCATGATACCACTTAACACCTTTAATTCACGAGTCTGTACCATGAAATCGCCACCTCTCACAAGACTCCGCTTGTGACTCGGCTCGTTGCAACCCAGCCAGATTGTCAGATTGGAGAATGTGTGAAGAAGCTGAGGCTCTTCGAGTAGCTTGCAGGGGGAACGTCCTCCAATGAGACCTGCAAGCCAATGCGAAAACAGAAGCCCTGAGATTCTAAACCATACATTTATTGTGAAAATTCTACCGCGCGCGAGCCAAACTCCGAATTCCTACAGAATAATGACGGCCGTAACCCACTCGCTTCGCAATCGTCATGCAACTACCCCTCTTTCCTTTTCCCTCTCCTTCCTCTTTGTGGATTCCAAATGATGTTCATTTCCTCATGATGACTTTACGCGAAGTCAATCTTCCAGCCCTTGGTGATACTCACCTTAGGGTCTCTCACAACAGCATAGTTGGCCTTGCCCTTCGGTCCAGAGAACCATGCCATCTCGACCGACCGCCTGCGCTGGCTCTCCTTGGCACCCTCCTCGCTGACAAACACCTCCGACTTGCCAGACCACTCATCTGGCGCACCAACGATGATGACCTTCTCTACGCGCACCTTGGCCTGATCCTTGAGGTAAGCGGGAGTCTTGGGGCCAGAGGTACCAATGTCGATGGAGGTGAGCGCGTTGGTTTCGGTGTCGAAGAGGAAGCGACGGTGAATCGAAGCGCCCTCGAGATAGTCGTAGGTATCGCCATCATCAACGTAGAGCTCGCCCGAGGCTTTGCCGTCCTTTCCGAGGACTACGACCAATGTGTAGGGGTCATACTTCATGAGGCTGGAGCTACGGCGGGGACGGTCGCGGCGCGGGATAATGTGGCCACCCTGCATCAACAGGGGGATCTTCTCCAAAGGAGCGTCAATTTTGTGGTGGCCCTTGCCTTGGTAAATAGTGTAGTCAAAGTAGTCAAAGTAGGGCTCATTGTCGGCAATGTAAATGTCAACGCTGGTGGCGCCCTCGGTCGTGACAGGCTTGGCCAGCAGACCAGTTTCGCCAATGTGGAGCTGGTCATCAATGGCGAATCCCTTTTCATCACCGGGATGGACGTAGTAGTTGGGCCGGATAATGGGCGCTCCGGAGACGCTGGCTTCGTGGAAGGCAGTGTACCACGCAGGGAGGAGAGAGTACCGGATGCGGAGGGCCTGGGTGATGATTTCCGTGTACGGCGACCCAGCAAGGTAAGGCTCGCGACGACGAGTGTCGATGTGGGCATGACCGCGCATGAAGGGGTAGAATATGCCTGCCTGGTACCAACGCGTCAAGAGGTCCTTCTCCGGGTTGCCGAAAAAGCCACCAACGTCGGCACCGGCGAAGGGGAAGCCGGAAATGCCCTGGTTCAAAGTCATGGGGATGGAAGCTGCAAGATGGTCCCAACGAGCCTGGTTGTCACCAGTCCACATGGCTCCGAGTCTCTGGCTACCAGAGTAGAAGGAACGCGTCAGGATAAATGGACGTCTGACCTCACCCTTCTTGCGCTCGACCATAGCTTGGAACGTGGCGTTATGGAACGTCATTCCATTGATGTTGTGGACATCGCGGTGCTCCCAGTTGCCATAGTGCAAGTTGTCCTTGGGCATAGTGGTCTCGGGTCCGTTGAAGACGGACGGCTCGTTCATGTCGTTCCAGATGAAGGTGTTGTGAAAGGTGCCCTTGAACGTCTCGTACCTGAACAAGCTTTTCCACCACTCGATAGATGCTGGATTGAAAGTGTCGACCCAGTAGGAAGATCCCGGCCAGCACCAGCCCTCGTAATCGCTGCCGTCCTTGGTCTTGGCGGCAAGACCCTTACTCCTCATCCCTTCGACGATGGGGTAGTCGGGGACGTTCTTAATATGAGGGTCAATAATGGCAACAAGCTTCCGATCATGCTCATCCAGCTTCTTGTGCATCTCTTCTGTCTTGGGGAAGGTCAAGGGGTCCCAGGTGAAGTACTTCTTCTCGTGAGTGTATTCAATGTCGAGCCAAATGACGTCGTAAGGAATGTTGAACTTGTCCATCTTGCGGTCGACATCGATGACATCGTCGTCGGTGACATAGTTCCACCTGCACTGGTGATAGCCAATCGAGAACTCTTGGGGCAGCTGAGTGTAGCCAGTAAGCTCAGAATAGCTCTTGATCACGTCCTTGGGCTCAGGGCCTAGGAAGACAAAAACATCCAGAAGACCGCTCTCAGAGAACCAGTGGGTTTTTGTATCTGTGTGACCGGCGACTCCCATGCTCAGAGCATTGGCGGTGCTCTTGGCCTTGACAATATCGACCCAGGTCTCAGCACCGTTGAGCCAAAACACGCCCACCGTAGAGTTCTTCTTGTGGGCCTGCATAAAGGGAATGGCGCCGTATAGGGTCATTGGGCTGTCCATCAGGTACTCGAATACGTCGGCGTTGTACAGGCGATACGGCTCATCGTAGTTGCCGTCGCCTCCGCTGTTCACGTCAGCTGCGGGCGCACTTCAGCGGTGATATGGTACTTACCGCGTCTGCTTCAGCGACAGAGAGCTTGCATGCTCCGGAATGCCATAGACATGCTCAAATCCAGGGAAAGTAATGTCAAGACCGACACTCTCGGGACCCCTGGGCTTCGAGTCCGTGTTCCCACCGAACGATTCCTCCCACAGCGATGTGTCGTCTTCAAAGGGGACCGCTGGTACCTCCTCAGGCTTCTCTTCGCCCTCGGGCTTGTCGACCTTAGGTCTCCAGTGCTCCATATTCAACAGTCCCTCGCCGTTGAGCCTGACCTGAGTCTGCCCATCGCGCCTAAAGTCGATGCCCACCGGGGAATGGCGAATGACGGCTTGGAACTTGCCACCAGGGCCGTAGACGACCTTGGTGGTACCTTCATCCGCATCTGCACTAATCGCTGCGCCAGTGCTGGGCTCAAGACCCCCAACAATCGCCCAGTTCTCGGCCTCGTTGTAACGTTCTTTGCGAGCTTTGCTCTCGTTGCGGAGCTCAATCTCGCCCTTCTGCCTCTTTTCTTCGTCAAGTGTGACGCGAGCTGTACCAGACTCGAGGAAAGAGATCGTCAAAGGAAGCTTGACCTCCTCCCCAGCAGCGTTGATCTTTTTCAAGACTGTGCCGGACAGCTTGCCATTGTCAAAGGTGATGGAGGTTGGGTCGAGACGGTAGGGGGACTCCCAGGTGGAGGACAGCTCGGAAGCCTTGTCGGCAAAGGCCCTGTTGCGCTTGCAAAAGCCAGATTGAGCGCATGTTTTGAAATTTTCGTGTTTGACAGCGGCTGTGCTTGTCATTAGCTTTCGTCGGGTCCCTGGAGCTGTCAAAATGACGTACCTATGGGTGTAAACAAAGCACAAATGGTGGAGATGACCAGGAAAACAAACGCCCAGCTTCGGGACGTCGAAGAGACGGACAGCATGTCGATGAAATCCAGCTGCCGTCCGAATGCAGCGTGGAGGAGATCAATGGCACTGCAGCGGTGGATTTGGATGATGCCAGCTGGTGAGCTTTCCCCGGGCGGCGGGACGGGAGCGGAGAGGGACACGTGACCGGCTCCGATTCCCCAATGGCCATCCCGGCGCTAAGGCTGCCCCACCACCGAAAAGATGCAAAACGACACACCCGAATCGTCCTCCGTTCCACCCATCTTCAAGAAACTCCCTCCAAAAGACCGCGGTCATCTCCTCAAAAACATCCAGGCCCACGCCGAGAACAAATCAGCCAACATGTCCTCCTCCGAGCAGACGTACGTGCGAGCTGAATCGAGCTCTGGCTCCTAACGAGGGGTAGCGAGCGGTGAAGCTAACATGAGGATTCAGCTTCATTGCCGTCAAGCCTGACGGTGTCCAGGTCAGTAATGACTCAATTCCTTCATCAAGACAGTTTGCAGGCCGTGCTTTACCCCAAAGTCGTCTTGTTTCGACAGTCCCACGCATCCGCACCCTGATCCATCACTTGCCCCTTGTTAGACAGGACAGTCAGCTAACCTGCCTCCAGCGTGGCCTCGTTGGTCCCATCATCTCTCGCTTCGAGAACCGTGGCTTCAAGCTTGCTGCCATCAAGCTTGTCACTCCCACCAAGGAGCACCTCGAGACCCACTACGCCGACCTGAAGGGCAAGCCCTTCTTCCCCGGTCTCATTGCCTGTACGCCTCTTTCCAAGCATTTGATACACATAACAAGGCTGATTTTCGTCTTTTAGACATGGGTTCTGGTCCCGTCTGCGCCATGGTCTGGGAGGGCCGTGACGCTGTCAAGACTGGCCGCGCCATTCTCGGCGCCACCAACCCCCTTGCGTCTGCACCGGGTACGATCCGCGGCGACTTTGCTATCGACGTAGGCCGCAACGTTTGCCACGGTTCTGATTCTGTCGAGAATGCTCAGAAGGAGATTGCTCTGTGGTTCAAGGACGGCGAGGTTGTCTCCTGGAAGAAGAACGAGTAAGTGAACCACCAATTCCCAAGGAAACTAGGAGCAGGAGCACACAGAGGCTGATACGATATAACAGCTTCGACTGGGTCTACGAGAAGGCCTAAATTGTCGTTCGTGGTCACTTGTGATGGACAATGAGCCAAAACAAGACTCCAGGAAGAACGACAACATGGATGAATGAAACCAAAGACCATAGATGAATGCCATGATGATTATTCGTGGCAACAAAGTCTATTCATCACAAAGTGCCCGGTTGATAGTATGGCTGGTCTGGAAATACGAAACTGACCAAGATTTGAAAAAGTGGCCATGTTCAAGCACTGAAAACCCCAGACAGCTACACACCCACCAGCTCTCCCAAACACAGCCCATCTTCTTTGTCAAGTACAAATCTCCCTAAAACTGCCTTTGCGAGGGACTTGAAGCCTTGCCAACTATACCTCTTCAACTTTTATCCTCGCCACTAAAGCAGACCGACGCAAAAACGCGCACGATACAATCGCCGTTCCCGCCATCAGTTGACTGATCGAATCAGTCCTACCGGTTCCCAAATCTCATAGGACCTTGGACCTTGAACGTCTCGTTCAATATCCTACGCGAGCGCCTGACCGAGGTGTCTGAACTGCCCCCTCGTCCAACTCCTAGCCGGGACGCCTTACCATGCACGAGTCCTGAGGCTACTGATGAATGCTCCCACTCCCCCCACTCCCCCTCCATCAAAGGGACCATTTCATCCTCGCACATCCATCCATGGACCCGACATCTCCCCAGCCTCACCTGCCAAGCCGACACGCTGCCCTTATGCACGCACGCACACCTCCCAAGAAGCCTCGCTCGCTCGCTCGCTCTCCGCCGTAATCCACCGCCCCTTTACCTCGTGTCATATCACGATGATCCACCCATGCGTCTATAAATAGAACAGCAAGCAAGCGAGCGACGGAAAGTAGTGTCTCAGCTGAAAGGGTAAGTACCGGTAGGTAGGCGTGCCTTGGCTACCGACCGTCCACTTCCGCATTTGGCTAGCGGCCCAAGTCGACGACAGCCTTGGACGTGAATGGGTAGAGTGAGGCAAGGCATGTATGTATCGGTGTATGCCAATCACGTCGCACTTTGGGGGCGGGTGGTTGTGGCATCACAACTGCTTTGACTGCTCCCTGCTACCTGCCTTTCCTGTCCTGCTCTTCACCGGCTACTGCGCAGAGACCGGATGCTCGCAGAGGTATTCCACCACTGCCCCAGTGACGACCATGCCGTGACATCTCCGCCTTATTCAGCCTCGCACATGTCCTGCCCGCCCCTCCCCACAAACCCACAAAGTGCTCCCATGACAAGAATAGGAGAAGTACGGGGAAGGAGAACAAGCAGCGCCATGCCCTAACTAAGCCTCCGCCGCCGTCGCCGTCGCCTTCGCCGTCGCTACTCCTAGCCAACCAGCCAACCAGCCAGCAAGCAGCCCTACGCCGTGGGCGTCCGTCCGAAACGCCCCACGCTACGCCCGCGCTAGTCTGACAACGCCGCTACCGCTACCGCTCATCACATCGCAGCAGTCGGCGGCGGCGGCGGCGGCGGCGGCGGCTCTGTCTCGTGGTGACTGCGGTGGGTGGCTACATGCACGTACGATGCAGCTGACCAAATCGCCAAACCCCCTGATTTCGCGACCACTGTCGAAGACTGCTACAGTACAGTACAGTACAGCACAGCGCAAGAAAGCAGCAGCAGCAGCAGCGCAGACTCCAAAGCGTTCATCAACCTGCGACACGCCGCGCCGGCAGCGGGCCGAGACGGCATGCTTCTCCCTGTATCTGTGGCAAATATGTAGACGGACGGACGGGCGGGCGGGCGGGCCGGTCGGGTAGGAAGGGAAGGAGAAAGGGTGCTAGGAGTCCCGGCTGAGATGGATGTGTGGTGGAGGTGGATGTGGGCAGAAGAGACCAAGCGGCGGCGGGCAAAATGTAGAACGGAGAGGAGTGGAGGCTGGGCAGAGAGAGAAAGGTGTGGCGACGGTACGGGCCGGACGGACGGACGGCGGACGGATGGTGGACGGGGAAGGCGACTGGAGGCGGACGGGGATGTGGAAATGAAGGAAGGATGGAAGGAGCAGGGAGGTTGGGATAGATTGTAGTAAAATTTGACGACATGTCTAGACAGACAGATACAGTACAGATGGGTAGGCAGATGTCGCGACAAGAAGACCCCCGTTCTCTCTTTTCTGTGAAGCTCAAAGAGCATTCCGGCAGACGGACTGGCCGCACCTTGCCCAGACAATCAAATATAGACACAGAAGTGAACAGGAAAAGTCAGCAAGCCAGCTAGCCAACCTACAAGCAGATAAGTAGAGACAAGAAATAAAAGCACTATCAAAGCGCAAGAAAGAAGAAGTCGGGCGAAGAGAAAGAACAAGGAGGAGACTAGGAAACGAAGATACAAGGAGGCACAGCCCAAGGCCTTGTTGTATGTATTGCCTGCAAAAACAACGAATCTCACCCTACCTTCCCCGTGGCATATCATAGAGGATGTTCAAGAAGCAGAGAAAAATTGCAACCGACCAACCAACTGACCGAGAATAGCACACCGACTGAACGACCGACCTGGCATAGCCACGAGCCGGTGATCCAGTGGCGGGGTCAGCGTTGCTCAACTCAAGCTCCAGGCAGTGCCCAAGCTTTGAGAAGCAGCGCCAGTGATTGCGGAGTGAAGCGAAGAAAAGTGGAAGCCAGCAAGAAGCAAATGCCCTCCGTCCGTGCCGTCCCGTCCTGTCCATCATGTTCGCGTCATGGGTCATCAAATGCTTGCCTCCTTCTTGCATCCATCGGACCGTTTGCCATACCCCTTTCCACATTGCCACTGTTAGGCCCTGTATGAAATGTACCTCTCTTTTTACATGTGCATCTATTCGTTCTTCCATTCTGCTTGCAGTGCTTGCAATGTTTGCATCCACAGGCAGCCAACGGTAAGTGGTCACCACGCTGTACTGTCATCGACAAGGCAGAAGAAAAAGAGAGACACGAGGCAGGCAGGCAGGCAGGCTTACAAGCCGCCGTGGCCATGTGCGTGGCCGTGAATGCCTCTCCTGACACTGCCACCCCGAGCAAGGTGACCACGGAGGTGCTCAGACCGGCGCTCATGGCCACTGCCCGAGCCAGCACCCGAAGAAGTGCTGTTCCAGCCCTGCCCCTGGAACGCCTGACGACCAGGCGTGCTGGTGGACAGAGGCACTCCGGTAGGCGCCGTGGGGGCGGTGACTGACTGAACGGCGACAACGCGGGTCGTGAGCGTAGTGAAAAACTGGAGCGTCTGCGTGGCGCGCAGCGTGTTGGTGGTTGTGAGCTCGGGCGAGCTGGATTGCGGCTGTTGCTGTTGCTGTTGCTGTTGCTCTTGACCAGGCTCCGTTCCTTGCACTTCCTCTGGGGCGGGCGCGGATTCCGGCTCTTGGTTGCTCTGCGGTTCGACCTCTTCCTCGGGCTCCTCGGTGGGCGGGCTGGCGATGGGCGTCGGGGTGCTGCTGGCGGTGACAAAAAACGTGGTTGTAGGCGTGACGGTCTTGGTGACGCGGAACGGGCAGACGTTGCCAGTGCCCTGAGCCGCCACGGTTGCCGAGGGAAGAGATGGAGCTGGGGAGGTGGAGTTTTTGAAAGGGAAGGGTGGAACGATGACTGGCGGCGTGTAGACTGGGGTGGAAGAGACGACAGCGGGCGTAGTCTCTACCTGCAGAGGTGTGCTGGCGGTGGTCGAAGGAGTGAAGACGGGAGCCGGAGACGACGACTCGACCGGTGCAGGTGAAGACGACAAGACGACCGACGATGTGGTCGGCGGGACGACACTGCTGGTGGGAAGCACGAACGATGTGGGCGCCGGCGCAGACGTCTCAACAGAGGAAGAAGCGGGAGCAGAAGAGGCAGCAGCAGCACCAGCAGCACCACCCTTGCCGTCGACGTATTTCTTGAGCTCGCTGAAGCCACCGTACAGGGGAGTGTAGTCGTAGAACATGCGGCCATCCCAGATGTGCGCGCAGTTTTGAGCTCCGGCAGACTTGACACTGACCTGGCAGTGGCCAGTCGTCGCGCCACAAACCTGCTGTCCGGCGCCGGTGGAAATGTCAAGCTGGCCGTCTGGGCGCGAGCATTGGTCGATAACGAGAAGGTGCTTGCAGCCGACGGAGCCGCAGACTTGGATGCAGGAGCCGCAGGTGTTCTTGGTGACGCCGCCATATGCCGTCACGGATGAGAGGTCCAGAGAGCTGTAGGGCACCTCGCACCACGGCGGGTTGCTGTCGGCGACGCCGGACTGGTAGACCATGTAGTCGTGAAGAGTGGCATCAGTCTGCAAGTTGTCGAGGGAGACGGCCGAGGCCGTGGCCAAAACGGTGGCCAAAGAAAGCTTGAGAGAAAGCATTTTGCCGAGGCTGATTGGAAACGGGTGTTGATTGTTTGACTGTTTTTGACCTGGAAGGAACGGCAGCTCAACTGCAAGACAAGTGAAGCCTCAGGCCTGACTTGGAAGCAAGAGCAAAAGGAGTGTGGTCGACGAGGTCAAAGGAACGGATTGACCAGTCGGTCGAGAGTCGCGAGGAAGGTGAAGCCAAGGCATTGCCGGCGGGGGGGTTGCGATCAGTTATAGGGCGGGCGTTAACGTTGAGGGCTCTCGGCAAGATCCTGTCAGATCAGGACAGGACAGGACAGGACAGGACAGGACAGGACAGGACAGGACATGCAGGAACCGGCTGTGATGAAAACTGGATCGGGCGCCTGGCGTGGCGATGTCATGGTACGGTAGCTGGACCGACTCGACTGCCTTGGGTTGGGGTCTTGGACGCTGGGTGGCTGCTCAGCAGGACGCCAGACTTTCAGGAACAACCAAATCACGGCGACCATGCAGGGAACGGCCTTACGGGGAGCTCGAATGCGCGCCCGCTCCCGAAATTGCGACTGGGATTCTACAAAACTCGTCCACCTCACCCTCACAGCTTACTCTTGCCAACGCCCCAGAGCTCGGCGCTGGGATTGCGCTCGCTCGTCGCCGGCTTGCCATCCTGCCCACTGCCGCTGCTCTGCACCGGACCCACGCTGTACGGCACTTGGCCCACGTAGAGCGACGCCGCCTTGGATAGTGTCTCAATGGCCTCGCGCTCAATGCGCGCAACCAGCTCGTCGCATGTCGGAATGTCGTGGATGAGGCCGATGACCTGCCCCGCCGTCCACACCTGTCGTTCGTGTGAGCCTCGTAGCCGCTTGTGCTGTCTGTTGTACGCTTGTACCGCGACCCCCCGGCCGCCGCCCTCGTATTTGACTTCCAGCCCTCGGCATCCCCGCCCGCGGCGTCGCGCAACGTCACGAACGTCACGAACGTCACGCCCAACACGAGTGCTGCCGGCGAAAAAGAGAGAGGTTGGAGAATTCCACTTACACCATAGTCCTTGTCCCCGTTGAGAAACACCTCGCGTCCTCGCTTGCCGGACACGAATGGCGCCACCTCCTCGAACTTGCCCTCCTTGCTCTCCTTCTCGACCTTGACCGCCTCGCGTGCGACCTTGTTGCCGAACAGTCGCGTCGTGTTGCGCCAGCGGCGGAGCACGAGCTCCGTGTCCGTCTCCTGCGCGTCCACGATCACCTGCTTGATCTTCTGATGGATGGGCGCCTCAACGGTGCACATGAAGCGCGTGCCCATGTTGATGCCCTCGGCGCCCAGAGACAGCGCAGCCGCGAGGCCCTGCCCGTCGGCAAAGCCACCACTCGCAATAAACGGCACGCCAAGCGTCTGTCGCGCCTTGCTCAGCAGGATGAAGTTTGTAATGTCGTGCTCGCCAACGTGGCCGGCGCACTCGAAGCCGTCGATGCTGAGAAAGTCGACGCCCAGCTTGACGGCGCTCTGCGCATGCCGGATCGTCGTGCACTTGTGCAGGATAATGACATTCGCCGCCTTGAGCTGGCGGATGACCGGGCCTGGGCTGTTCCCCGCCGTCTCAACAATGTTGATGCCCTCGTCGATGATGACCTGCGCGTATGCGCCGTAGTCAGGCGGCACAAGGGCGGGCAACAGCGTCAAGTTGACACCGAAAGGGTTCTTGGTCATGGTCTTGCAGCGCCGGATCTCCTTGCGCAGATCCTCGGGCGTCGGCTGCGTGAGGGCTGTCAACTGCGTCGGTCAGCCTCTTCTGCCTTGAGCGTCCAGATGGGACAGACTCACAACGCCCAACCCTCCAGCATTACTGACGGCGCTCGCCAGCTCCGCATAGCCCACCCACTGCATTCCGCCCTGGACGATGGGGACTGTGCACAAGAGCCGTCAGCGCTTCCATTCTGATCTGACATGTACCGACCCCACAGGATCTACCTTTGATGCCCAGCTTGCGAGTCAGCGCCGTGTTGAAAGGCATGGCTGCTGTCTTTTCTCAGATTGTACAGTCCTTGAATATTATTCGTCGCTCCGTGTGGTGCTTTGTACAGCCGGTCGTCTAATCGCGCGTCTAATGCCGTGTCGTCCGTCGGGTATGATGGTGGACAAAGATCGTCGTGTCCAAAAAGGGAATGCCCAAACGCAGCCTCGTCGGTCGAAGGTCGATGTAGATCTGGCAAAAAGACAGCCGGGCAGTAAGGGAGGGGTGGGGGTCTAGAATAAGAGGAAGCAGAGGAAGGCTTGATTAGTCGATCATGGCATCGTTTTCTCTCGTCAACGCCGAGGTGAACGGAGGAAACAAAGCACCACACCACCGCTGCGCTCCGCTTCCAGTCGCCCCGCCAGGGACCTTTGCCGACGGCCAGCCGAGGCCGGTCCTGCATCCCCGCTACGCTACTGATCTGACAGGGCCCGGAGATCACGTTGATCCCACTCTGGTCTGTGCGCTATCACATGTGCTCGAGCGAGTGCTTCAGGCATTGCCTTTGGAAGAAATCAATTGTCCATGTCGTTCTGGCGTCGGCGGATAATTATGTCATCTCGAACGCTGACCGAGTAGTGCAATACCCATGCAACCTTGATTCGGTTGTCCAACTGCTTGACGGCAATATACTTCCACTCTGACCGCTCGCGAGCTACATCTTGCCAGTGCACGGAGAATAGTCCGTAAGCCTGGTCCATGGATTAGGAACGCACGGAAAGTCAAGAGGTCACGATGGACTCTGCCTGGAGCTCTCTCTGTGACAACGTCCATGTATAGATGTTCGAAGAACTGATTCAGAGAGCTTCATCCTGGTTTCGCAACCAGAGCTCCGGAGGCTGCGTCTTCACTCCAAGGTCAACAAATGCGGAATCCACAGTGATTTCGATCATAGGAATATGGTTGCTCCTTGACTCTACGTGCTCGACGCACAGCCTTTTTTTTCCCCCTGCGAAACTCCAACCGGATACACCTGTCTATGCCCATTCATTCTTGTAACGCCATCGCCCTGACAATTTTACGCCGCAGTGTGCCATGGAGGTAAACATTCTCTCTGTGTTCTGCAACAAGCTTTCCAAAGCCCCGGTGGACTGAGGAGAGTAAGCCGATTCCGTTCGTGGGGATTGAGAAGCAACTAAGCCCGTTTCTTTTCTTCGAGTCGAGTTCTCGGCCCTACAGCCCAGTCAGCGACTCACAACTCAGCCTCGTGGGTATTTCTTTTGTCCATCTGACGTGCAGTCTGAAACGGAATATACGCACTCACCCAGCTTGGGTCACGGCCGTCGCCACAATGCTCAAAGCGCTTCCTGTGTTCGTTTCATTCCGACGGACTTGGCGGTGGTTGTGGTGGCGGCGATGGAGGATCTTCTCGCGATAAAATGAAGCGAGACTGGGAATGATACATGGCCCTCGAGCGAGACGGCGGTCCGCCATCTGTTATTGACGAGCGCGCCATGCGACGACCATTTGGGGGCTGAGTTGATGACCTCTGCTCCGAATATGGACATTGAGAGCGATGTTTGACGCCATGTTCGGACTTGCAGCCATGTGGAAGGCTTGGAATAAAAAGCATGGTCGGGAAGGTCGAGGTCCAAAACAAGACGATAACAAGCTGACAGGCCTTGAGGATTGCGTAAAAGATGGCGGAGTCAGGGGACATTCGAATCCTTGAGTCGAGAGGAAGAGATGGCGATGAAAGAGCGTTCAATCTCCTGCTTTAGTTGAGGAAGCAAATCCAAGCAAGCAGATGTCCAGTTACTGGAGAGAAGTAGGTGAGATTTCAATGTTGTCGAGGCCGCCACGGCCCGCACCGTAGATTTGGACTAGGCTTGAGTGCTGCATAATGCCGCGAGCGTATTAAGTTATGGCTCAAGAGTGGAGACGGAGCTGCCTGCGCCCGTTGGATAGAGGGCAAACACGGCCGGCAGAGTCAACCGAAAAAGATAGTGACGCGAGAGCAAAGCTTTGTCGCATCAACCTCCGTCACGTTTCATGCGCCGGAAGAAACATGAAGCGCAGGGCTGACCCATTTTGAGTGGTAAGACGGGGAGGGAATCTTGCAGATTTCCCGAGTTTAGTAAAGCAACCGCGTTAGCGTTACGCCGGCGTGGCCAATCGAATCAAAGGCTACGTCTGTGTCGAAAGTTGACTCTGCCTCACTGTTCCTGGACTAGCGATTCGATCGACGGAAATCTTCAAGTAGTGTAAGCAGGTCTGTGTTTCTGTGGTGTTTGATACTGCGCGACTCACACACCCCGTCCAAGTCTGTTGCACCTGCATGTACAGAGAACCGGCTAACCCAACGTGGCTAACCTCAGTAGACTCAGCGGTTGTCGACGCATAGATGTTGCTGCAGCCAGCGGGCCAAACCCCCCTGCCTCGACTCCAGAATTTCAATTTCTGCCTTTACATTCAGGACCAGCATCATCTGTAATTCGCGTTTCCACTCCGCTGCCGCGTCATTGTCGAATATGGAGTTCTCGAGCATCTTTGTGGCCTTTCGACGGTCTCGGAGGCTCAGTCGCATAAGACCGAGCTCGCCATGTATACTTGGATTTGGCTCGTTCCAAGTATCATCACCCTCGACCGGCACAACGCTCGCCATCTTCACACCAAGCCATTGTATGTTTGGGTTGCTGAGATTGGCGGTTTCGTGGGCGAGTGAGTTGGAGCCGTATTTGTATGTTGATAAAATGCCGATTCCATCCGGGTCAGAGTCAACCAAGCCAAGGATGCGAACGTCGGTGTGGGCTGTTGCTGTAGCTTGACTCAACGCACAGACGAGTTTTCGGGTTGCCAGATCTGGATACCCTTTTCCCTGTAGAACATGAGCGCCAAACGCTTACAGTGGGCATCGCTCAGTGTGGATGACGCGGTATAAAGGACTGACTGTGATGATGACTCCTTGGTCTTTGACTTCATTCCAGAACTTGGACGAAACCAGCGAGCGAAAGGTTGCCTGAGGCTAATTAGGACAACCATCAAACAAGGAACGTTGAGCTTGTAACCTCTTTCTCGACAATGAGGATCCATCTGACCGCCGTAGCATCGATGGAGTCAAGTTGATTCAAATTCGGAACGAGTGTCTCGTCGGAATCATTGAAGAGTCGACGCTGCAATTGGCCGTCTCTGAAAATAGAAAAAGCCCCAGCAACTAAACCTTTCGCGGCGGCAGTCTGGTCGAGAATTAGAATGCGAATTGTGCAGGTTGAGTAAGACCTACCACGTTCAGCGCAAATCTTGACACCTCGAAAGTGAATGCAAGGTCATCCACGTAGCGGTCGACAACAGCCTGGTTCAAGAACAAAGATGGAGTTCTGTAGTAAATCTCCCTGTTTTAGACTGTGATGAGCATCAAGTGTGCGATCACAATGCAAGACTTGACAGACGAGAAAAGAAAAAAGGACCAATGATCACCTCTTTGAAATGGAAGAATTGGAAAGCAGGCTTTCATAAATATGCTCCAAGATACGAACCACCACAGCTGGAATGATTAGCATCAACAGAAACGTTTCTGTACATTTTACGGGACGGTACCAAATTTCCAAGCAACACGGGCAGACTTGGCTGGGTACTGAATCAGTTGAAAAGACGAGGTTTTGGATGCTTGGTTCCTTGGACGGCTTTTCAGTCGCATTGTAAGCACCCCCTTTTTGGCAATGAGGACGTCCAACATGGACTCGAAAATTGTTTCGATCTTGAGAATGACCCTCCGTTTGGCGGGATCTAATTCGGAGGCTGAATCGGCACAGGTGCCGGGACCAGGACAATCATTGACGACAGCAGGCGACACGGCTTCTGATTCGTCTATAATTCGAGAAATCGTTGGAGACTCTGCGACTCGGAGAGTTTGTGCATTTGGCTTCTCCGGTGAGTCCAGCAGGTCCAAGTTGGCGGTTTTCAATAACCTTGGAGGTGAAGTTTGCCAGTCACTTGAGCCGAAGAGCATATCTGAGCCGTCGACGTCCATTGCTGAAGCGGAATGGGCGAGCTCGCCGTCGTCGTGGGGCTCCGGGCTCTCAAAGAGCATCGAGTCGTCGTCGAAGTCCATGACCAAGGCGCAGCAACAGGTGTGGGCGCTCGAAGACATGCGGTTTGGAAGTGAAGCGACCGCCCACCCATGACGTCCAGATGGCTGTAGTGGACGGTGGATGAACCTGCTTTGGTGGACGGGAGAGACCCCAGGCGGAAGGCGCACGGACTGCCGGCCCTATTCCGCCAGAACGCGCGACGACGCGTCTTCGCGACTCGGACCTGCCACTCCAGCCAATCCACTCTGGACTCCTCCCTAATCCCCACATCCCATCGTTGGCGGTGTCATCCAGCCTCGGCGCGCTGTGCTGTTCCAGCGTCGTCATCCATACCTCACTCCAGTGCCTCCTCCGCAACATTCACCATGGCCGACA
Source organism: Phyllosticta citrichinensis (assembly GCA_038380885.1). NCBI lineage: Eukaryota > Fungi > Ascomycota > Dothideomycetes > Botryosphaeriales > Phyllostictaceae > Phyllosticta > Phyllosticta citrichinensis. Next base: position 949,773 of record JBBWUH010000003.1, on the reverse strand, counting down.
ACGCACCACTCACGGAGTCGACACCGCGCAAGCGGCCCGCTCCAGACGATGGGGACTCGCACGATAGCGCCAGCTCTTTGTCGACGCCAAAGACGATAGAATCACCAGAGTCTACCCGTACCTCGAATGCTGGTGATCCGAGACAAGCCTCTCCGTCTCTAAGCGTTGCAGGGTCCGCGACTGATTCACAGCCTGCCACCAACGGCCCTCCGACATCTACCGCCAACTCTCACAAGGCAAAGCGCCGGAAATTCACACCCTTCGAGCAGCAGCAGAAGCGCCTGGAAGAAGAAGCGAAGAAACGGGCCAAGGAGGAAAAGAAGGCCGAGAAGGAGGCTGAACAGGAGGCCAAGGATAGAGCAAAGCAGGAGAAGAAGGCCCAGGCAGAGGAAAAGAAGGCCCAGGCAGAGGCAAAGAAGGCTGAGACCGAAGCGAAGAAGAGGGAGAAGGAAGCAGCGAAGCAGAAGAAGGAAGAAGAGCAGGCCAAGAAAGCTCGGGTATGGTACACCCCAAAAACAACGGGATTCTGCTGACCACTCAATCTCTCAGGCACAAATGAAAATCGACTTCCTATTCAGATCCAAGCCAGCCACTACCCCGCCTGCGGCTTCCTCTTCTGCGGCTCAGGAAAAGCGGAGTCCATCAGCACAGCAACCTCCAATCCATCAACACACTTCACCGGCGTCTACGCAAGCTAAACCGACTCGATCCGACTACGACAAGACCTTCTTGTCCTACAGCCTGCCATCCCACACGATCCTTGCCCCCGAGAACCACTTCTATGCAGATCTCTCAGATTCAGCATTACAAACTGCCAGGGCACGGCTTGACGCCATTGTGTCTGGAGAATCCGAGGAGGCGCGGCGCACAATCATCACAGCAATTGAGAAGCATGACTTCTCAAACTTGTTCCAGATTCCAGAGGCTTTCCGAGAAAAGAGGGGATTCCTCTATCCCTCGGTGAAGGAGCTTGTGGCGCAACTCAGTGGCGCATCGAGCGAGGTGGTCGACTTGACAGGAGACGTTTCAGAAGATGCATCTCGCGATGCCATGGAGAAGCTCAAGGCCGTTCCTATGAAATTCCTGCGTTTCTGGGAAGACATTCGGCCTCCTTATTGCGGAACGTTTAGCAGGGTGCAATCCGAAGAGCAAGCGCGCAAGTTGGCTCTGAATCCACCTTCCAAATCACTGCCCGAGGTCAACTACGAGTACGATTCAGAAGCAGAGTGGGAAGATCCTGGTGAAGGCGAGGACTTGGATGTTGAAGATGAAGATGACGTTGAGAGCGAGTCTGGAGATGACATGGAAGGTTTCCTCGTCGACGATGACGATCCGGCGGTGCAGAACAAACGACGTCTAATTACTGGTGATCTGGAACCTGTGTGCAGCGGCCTCTGCTGGGAAACTAACAAGGGCTCCCTGCGCAAGGCGAATGGGTCTGTTGAGACGTTCCAGGGCTGGTCTGATTTCAAGATGGGAGTCTTGCTTGGTGAGTAGAGCCTCCACATCACTGCGACGACGCTTACGCTGCCTCAAGAACCACAACCGGCAAGCATTGATCCCTTCTCTACTGCCTATTGGGAGTCCGATCCCGCTCCTCTTCCAACCGTGCAGATTTATCGAGACGGATTCGGCACCATGAATCCTCCCAGACTGCCGCTTCATCCACGTCCCGATGGAAACATGAACGGATTTCCCGCGCAGCCTACTGCGACTGGCAATGCGCCAAAACCTCCAAAACGCACAGTCCCTCCCGAAGTGCTGGCCGAGTTCAAGGCAGCCATTGAGGGCAGTGATCTCACAAAGCTCGGCTTAATCGAAGCGCTCAAGAAACAGTATGTACTCTGACCTCATCAAAGATGTTTACTAATTGGATAGATTTCCCAAAATCCCCAAGGATGCCATCTCAAACACTTTGCCAATTGTCGCGGTCCGTGTTGGTGCCAAAGCCAGCGAGAAACGCTGGGCACTGTTGGACTCGACCTGAATTGATCATCCGACCTGCCAAAAAATCCATTCCCATGGATCATTGCCTACAACGAGTCTCGACCTGTTTTCTGCTGGCACAGCACATGAGTTGTTTTAGTATCCTGCCATGAACAGGCTATCCAAGTGTAAACACTTTATACCCGACTGTACCATTACCGCGATTTCAGAGGAAACATTCCTGCGTCAAGATTAGCAGGACATCAACAACTCCATGGCTTCCGGGGGGGCATAGCATTTACACATCGGAGAGATGATCAATGGCTGCATGGGAGAGCTGAGCGGATGATGTGCATATTTAGAGTTCGGCTGGGACAACGGGGTCTGCACCATGTGCGGAGGATTGCTTCTAGTAAGACAGACGATAAATGGACTGCTTTAGCTGCATGATAACAGGGAAAGAGCGCAAAGGGATTATGCAGGTTCGCAGAGAGCACTCCAGCCGTACGCCTGGTGCTTCATCCGAGGCTGTCATTTGCGTCAGGTGTCGCGGCTGCTCCACGGCTCGGCGCGTAAGTTGTGAGAGACCCCAGTCAATACTTTATTTGAAAACCGACGGGCATTGAAGCTCCGATCGTGCTTGTTCAAATATTGGCTTTGGCCAACGACGCGACTTTTACAGATACGGTCTCCTGAGCGATCTCTTGGTGGCTCTTGCTTGTGACATCATCCGAACACGTCTTCCGACTCCGCGCCGACTTTTTACCTCCATAACAACAACACACTCTGCGGCGCATGGTGAGCATCTCAGCGTTGACAAAGGAAGCATCGGCTTCCGATGTCAATCCTCCAGCCCAACAGGGCTCGTCCTTCTCCATCCTCGAGGTCTTGGCTTCGATCGCCCTGATCTGGTACCTGGCAGTGGTCGTTGTGTGCACGGTGGGCTACACTCAGCTGTAAGCACCGCGGCTCTCGCGCGCCTTACAGCTACTGACTCTGCTCGCAGGAGACGATGGTACTCCTCAGTTCCTCCACCGGCCTTCTCCGTCACGTCCTTGCCTGAAGCCGAAGTTCCGCACGTCACCGTCATTCGACCTGTCAAAGGCCTGGAGCCCAGTCTTTCCGAATGCCTCGCCGCAACTTTCCACCAAACCTATCCCAGGGAAAAGTTGACCATCTTCTTTTGCATATCGTCGCGCGACGACCCGGCCTATCCGACTCTGGTCCGCTTGGTCGACGAGTTTCCTGCCTTTGACGCGCACGTCCTGGTCGAAACCGACGATCCTTACCTCCAGGATGACGGCACTGGCGGGGTCAAACTTGGCCCCAATCCGAAGATTCGCAACATGAGCAGAGCATACCGCGAGGCCAAGGGAGATATCGTGTGGATCTTGGATTGCAACGTGTGGATCGCAAAAGGCGTATGCGGGCGGATGGTCGACACGCTTTGCGGCTTCGGCGGGAAGAAGAAGAGCAAATTCGTCCACCAGCTGCCTCTGGTCGTCGACACGGATGCATCTGCCTACTGCGAGGAAGCGCAGGGCCTGCTAGGTCCCGGGGCCAACGGGCAAGCTGGGCAAGCCCATGCAGCCTTTGGAGAGCTCGCGGCCTACTCCCGCGATTCTGCTCCTTGGAGATCCCGGCTTTGGCGAGTTGGTGGTGGAAGGCTTGAGGAGCTCTTCATGTCTTCTTCACACGCCAAGTTCTACACGGCCATCAATACGGTTCTTCTCGCGCCTTGCATTGTTGGCAAATCCAACATGTTTCGCCGTTCGCACCTCAACTCGCTGACTGGACCCTTTCCCGAGCAACCAGAGGGCATCAACTTCTTCTCCGAGAACATTTGCGAGGACCACCTGATTGGCGACCGGCTTTGGAAGAAGAAGATTCCCGAAGAGCAGCTCGGCGAGCGGTGGGGAAAGCATGCCATGGTTTTCGGTGATCTGGTCATCCAGCCCATGGCCGGCATGAGCGTGGGCGAGTACATTGCGCGTCGAGTGAGGTGGCTCCGGGTGCGCAAATTTACCGTGCTGGTGGCGACGTTGGTAGAGCCGGGCACCGAAGCTTTTCTGTGCTCCCTGTACGGCGCTTTCGTCGTCACAACCTTGCCATTTTTCCAAGATACGCTGGGCATCCCGCAGACCTGGACGGCATTTTGGACGTTTTGGATCCTCAACGTTGCCGGCTGGTGTACCGTTGACTGGACGCTATATCGCAAGCTGCATTCGGGGGCAACGCTCGACGTTGATGAGGATACCCCCTCTTTTGCACGACCTCACAAGACAGCGAACGGCACGCGGAGACCCTTCTATCAGTGGTTCATGGCATGGTTGGGCAGGGAAAGCCTCGCGTGGCCCATCTGGGCTTGGGCAGTGTTTGGCGGCATGACCGTCGCTTGGAGAGGCAAGAAGTTCTGGGTTGGCATGGACATGAAGGTTCATGAGATCAAAGGAAAAGAGAGGGCGGAGTCATCTAGTGGCAGGGCAACGCAGAATGGGAGTAGCAATGGCTCGCCTCGGAAGAAGGTTAGGAGTGACTAGACCAGTACAGACGAGTAAATAGGTTTGTCAATTTCGAGCGCGATCATTCATCCCAAGTCTTGGAGTTTGAATGTGCTGATGAACCTGGAAGAAATTCGTCTTACCCACGATACACGCAACAGAATTGATCTAATGGATCCCTAACTTTACGGAAGCTGACCTTTTCCTTGTTCTGCGACTGATTGGCGCCGGAAGTTGCACTCTCGATGCTTCGACCGACTTGGTGGCGCACAAGCTGGCCCCGAAAACTTCCATATCAGTTTAGCGCTGACGCTCAACCAGATGGCCAGATAGCAATACATTTTGCTCCAGCTCTCCAAAGAGCATAGTAACAACCACGCCTCTAGATCTCCGCAAGAGGTCTGGAACCTCGTCGCTGCCTCTCGCCTACTTTTCAAATCTTGGTTCACCAGCGTCCGGCAGGATATTTATTCAAGTTGTGTGTGCTTGGAAAGGAAATTTCCTTTCCATTCTCCTACTGTTTTGACAGCATCAGGACTTTGACCTGCGAATCTCACTGGCCCTTTCGACACTCAATTGAGTCCTTCGGGATCTTCAATTTTTCACACGAATTTACTAAGCAAAACACGACAAGTCGCATAAAAGTTGGCACAGTATGGCACTCGTCACTCAAAGAGAAGCTGTGAGTTGATACGCCAAGACGTGGGCGCGCCCCATGCTAACCTTCTTGCAGCCAGCAAACACCAATCTCCACTTAGTTATCTGCGATGAAGCTCTTCAGGCATTACACCATGCACTTGTACGAAGAGATCGTCGTGAAGACGCTGAATTCTTGCGTGGGATACCTGTGGGATGCTTTAAATTTCATTGCCAAAACCAGTCAGGCTTTTGTCGTCAAATGCGTAGCACTTTCCCCGATTTCCAAAAAGTGCAACAAATTTGGCTTTCCTTGGTCAACGAGGACAGCTTCTTAAGCGCGGCAGGGCATCTGATCGAAGAAATTCACATCCAAGTTTGTCGCCTGGCCTACGAGCCTCCTGCATACGGGATCAATCCAAAAGCCGTAGAAATTTGGCCGTACAACAGTTCTCTCGTGAAGAAAAGCTTCAAGAAATCTGTTGAGGATAGTAAAGTTCAGTCACTTCCGGACCCGATCGCTTCGGCTATGCGCCCTGCCGACACAGACACGAGGTCAACGACCGCAAAGAAGAGGAGGACCACCAAGACAGAACGTTTGGTCGTCAAGCAAGAAGAAAATCAAGACGAAAGGACGACAGAAACACTCGAGTATGCCACTTGGAAAAAGACTGAGCAGGGACGGGACTTCGACGTCAGCTTCGAGGCCTTTAAGAGCATCAAATGTTTTCTTGGGGCAGAAAGCTGGAGGGGGGCGCAAGACTGGAGATTCAAATGGTATTTGGGACAGAATTCAAGCGCCATTCTCTAGAATTCTTCTTTACTTGATATAGCATTGCGCAAATGTACTCAGAGTTAAAACAGCAGAATTCCAGGCCCTCCCAACCACACGAAAAAGGGGATAGATTGAGCACACGCACGCATTTAACGCTTTCCACGAGCACAAAACGCACGGTACCATTGCGACGTGGCACTGTCATCGAAGCCGACGTATCACGTAGACCTGTCCCGGCGCTATGATCATATATGCCGGGTGGATTCACGTCACAACGAACAATATGTGTGTATTCAAGTCTTTTATTTCCGGCGTCAAGTATTGGTGATGATATAGAGCGAAAATAAGCGTTTCTTGGAAGAGTATGCGAAACAAAAGATAAGCCTCTGAAGGAACAATTTCAGTCGGAACTGAGTACACAAGAGAGATATCCAAAACCCCCAGTAGACAAAGGCGTGCAATTAATTCAAGCCCACTCCCCGATTCTTCGCCATGAAGGCTCTGACGAGAGCAAATGTGCTGTACCTGATGGTGTTCCCCTGTCTGCAATACTCGACATAGTCCTCGACAGTCTTCATAACGCCGTCCTTGGTCGCCGAGGTGAAGTGAACAACTTGTGTTTCGCCAGCGATTTTGATGGTTGCTGAGTAGAATACGTCGATTGTGGGCGCTGCTGGGGTCTCCTCGCGCTTGATGACGGGTTCGACAGATTGCGGTTCAGGCGGCAACGTGGGATAAAGAGGTTGTGTTGGCCAGTCGGGGTGAAGGATTGGGTTATCCTGTTCTTCGTCGAGGAACATCGGCCGGTCGAGAGGGCGCAACGGCGAAGGACTGGGAATGGCCCTCGTCGCAGCTACGGCGTGGGCATCCGGGTTGTAGGCCTCCTCGTCGGTGATGTAGAAGGGCATCGACCGGTCGCCGTTCCTGAAGGCGCGGAAGACGAGAGTGCCGCAGTCTCGGATGTAGGGATCGGCGACGATTGCTGTTTTCCAGTACTTCTGGATCCGGTGGAAAGTGGTTGAAGCGTTGTTAACGATCATTGGCAGTCCTACTTCATGGATTTGGCTGTCAAGCCAATTTGCTGCGGTGGGATTTGCCATGTGCCTGAGAGTCTCCGAGACGCGCTTGACGACTTTGTCGTTTAGCTCGAAATCGGCATGAGTGAAGTCGCTGGGTTTCGTGAAGTTCGTCATTTTCTACGCAGCAGTGAGCACGTATCCTTTCCACTGTGAGTCCAGTGCCTACAGCGTCCTAAAAGGGAAGATGTTCGCACGTATGGTTGAAGAGGAAACGTCGTTTTGAAGTCTAGCACAACAAGACTTTGCAGATGGATGGGACGAGATGGTTGTACTTGGAAAGCGAAAGGAATTGACTGGGGCGTGGGCAGTCGCCATTTTATGTCCACACTTGTGCACGAAACGTTGAGATTCCAAGTCGCAAGGTTGGAGTCACCTAACCACCGACCAGACTTGAAGGCAACTCCTCTGTGCCGAGGCTTCGCCACAATTCGCATTTCGACCAAAGCCTGAGCCTCGTTTCCAAGACCTCAACGTATAGATGTATGGATTCCGTCCTGGATTTTCTTCACCCGAGCCAGGTACTCATCCTCTATCTCTGAACCACTGCCGAAAAGTTCAGGATTCACGATGACGTGATTGGAGCGCACATATGCATCTAATTCGGAAGCCAGGGGGTGACTCCAAATTTACGTGCCGAAAGCCATTAAACATTGGCCAAAGGGTCGAACGCAATTTGCATGGTTGTCTGACGAGCTCCAAGCAGAGGATGTTTGCTCAGGGTCCTGGACGTGCGTCCAAACTCACAACTCCGCAGCGCAAATAGAAGGAGGCCTGGGAGCAAACACTTTTGCGTACCAAAAGCGAGGAACCGGCAAGTGAGAAGCACCTTTCACGGCCCAAGAACTGACAGGAAGCATTCGAGCTTCTTACCAGGATGATGTAGGCCACAGTTCAGTTTGTGTGCCAATATTTTTCCATTGGGCGACTCCTGACGAAAACGCCGGAGTGTGAAATGCTCTTCATCCGGACTACTCATTTTTCCGTCGTCGTCGTAGGTGTCCAAGGCTTTCAGGAGATTTCCATGCGCTCGAAAGGGATGATCCTGGAGCAAGTCGACATGTCCAGAGAAGGCGTGCCATTCATTGTGTTGAAAAGTTCCTAGAGTCGAGTGACACTTTCGAAGAACAATGTCTTCCCCACTTGCTGTGTGGACCCTCTCTCTTGATAACCTGCACCTCGTCCAGAACAATCCTCTTGATGGGCTTGCACAACATGCACCAAACTCCGTGGTGAGCACAAGTTTGGGCCTTTTTAGTAGCCTGCAATGTCGAGGATGGCCGTTTCTTACGCACTCCAGCAGTTCTGAGAGTCCGCTCATCGTCGTCGAGCGTCGGCTGCTCCGGCAGTTCGTCATCCACGCAATGAGGATCATGGAGAAGCGGAGGTCCTTTGGCGTCTTCACCGGCAGAGTCGCGCAAGAGGCACTTGACGACGTCCGCGTGCGCTTCAGCGCCCACGAATCAGTGGTACTGCTTTCAGACGAGGAACAGCATGGCCACAAAGCTTTGGGGCGCGAATCAGCCGAGCAGTTCGTGCCATGGGCGACAGACACAAAGCAGGCGTGGAATGATGAGAGCTTGGTGACTTTCGGCTTGGGGTATCTGAGCAGATGGCAGAAACGGCAACGAGGCGCGAATCAGCTGAGCGGTTTGCTCCACGGACAGACCAGGAGGCATGAAAATACGGGGTTTGGACCTGAAACGGTTGAGCGGTTTGCTTTGAGCGGAGACAGTATTGATGGATGGAAAGTGGCTTGAATCAGTGGAGCGGATTCCTTCACATTAGCCTCGAGACGACCGATTGGGAGGAGAAGGGGGGAGTTCACGCCTTAGCCCACGACAGGAAATATATCAAGAAAGCGGATGGGGAGCATTCAAACGTTGTCACAGGTTGCAGTAGGAAACATTCGAGCCACCACAAGCCAGGGTACTGAGAAGCATTCAATTGAGAGTGCAGGGTATGTTAAGATGTCGAATGAACTCTTGCATCTGCTAAGGACCAACCTTTACGCCATGCAATGCCGTACCATAGACCGGGCTCCGAGCTTCTCCTCTGCCTCGATGGCGTCTACAGCCCTACCTCTATGTTTTCCAGAACCTTCCCCACAATGTCCTCGAACAGCGGAAACAGCGAGCACGCGGTGTACTTTTCAACCAAAGTCCCAGGATCCCTCCTAACATCCTGCTCGTCTTGTGCCTCAGCACTGACATCTCTTCCCTCCACTACCGTACCCTTTGGATAAACAGGACGCCTGCCCTCCTCAATGAGGCACACAAACGCCGGGTCGATGGGGACGCTGCCCAGAAAAGGGACGGCAAACTCAGCCGCCATGACCTGGCCGCCGCCCTTGCTAAAGACGTGGGTGCACTCGCTGCAATTGGGGCAGACGAAGCCAGCCATGTTCTCGACGACGCCGAGGACGCGCACGCCCGTCTTCGCGCAAAAGTTGAGCTCCTTCTTGACGTCGGAGACGGCGACGGCCTGGGGCGTGGTGACGACGACGGCGCCGCGCAGCCGCGCGGCCGTGACGGCGTCCTTGAGCAGCGTCTCGAGCAGCGAGATGTGCTCGTCCGACGTGCCCGGCGGCGTGTCGATCAGCAGGTAGTCGAGACCTGGCGGCCAGAGGACTGATGACAGGAATTGCCGCACCATGGCTGTCTTTTTGGGCCCGCGCCAGATGACGGCGTCGGTGCGCTGCGCCAGGATGAAGCCCAGCGACATGCAGCCCAGCGCGCCGACTGATCGCTGCGGTTGCTGCTCTCCTTCTTCTTCTTCTTCTTGCCCTTCGCCATTGGCCGTCGCCGTGTTCCCTGTCGCAGAAAGCGTGTGTGCTGGGTGGACAGATACCGGCACCATGCCGCCCGGCGCCTGCGTCACCTTTGCATTCTCGATGCCAAAGAAGCGCGGGATGGACGGGCCAGTGAGGTCGATGTCGAGGACGCCGACACTGTGTCCGCGCAGCGAAAGCGTCAGCGCCAGCTGCGTGGTGATGCTGGACTTGCCGACGCCGCCTTTGCCCGACAGCACAAGCACGATGTTTTGGACGTTTTCGAGGCCCATTTTGGGCGGTTGGTGGTTTCCAGGAGCAGGTGTAGGTGGGCGTCTAGTCGGGGAGCGGGGATAGAGGGGTCGAGCTGCTGGAACGGCTGGCGCGGAGGTGGACTGGTGGATGTGGCTGCATTGCTCGTTGCGCGCGGTGGTGATGGCAATGACTGATGGCGGGCGGGTGTTGATTTCAAATGCGCGCGGGCGCCCGACGTCAAGCGGCGGGCAGAGAGCGCGCCAAGATTCCGCTCCGCCCTGTCTATGCCCCTCCGCTGTTACACTCTTTCCTTACTCCAACTGTCGACAGACGTGATTTACAAGTGATTTACATGTTTCTATCAGTCTATACAGTGCCCATCCATCTCATCAATTCCATAGAAAGCCACTCAAGCAAAGCAGATCCATCAGTTCTCCACTACCTCAACCCCCAAACGCTGTCGCTAACGGGGGCCAAGTATCCACGCACCGACCGAACAGACATTTGCCTTTTCAACAGGGTCGGCGAGAGTCTCGGCGAGAGTCTCAGCCACGACGGGCGGCTCTCGAGCCTGCCGCCAGGAGGCACGAAGCCGGCCGCAAGGCCAGTCGCCGGGTCCCTCCTGATGCCTCCCGCACGCAGCTTGCCGCTCCTCTCCTTGGGCAGCTTGGCGAGGTCCTTGAAGATGGCCTGCCAGTTGCCCAAGTACGGATGGCCGCGGACGCCCTGGGCGCCCTTTTGCATGAGGCCGTGGCCGAGCGTGACGCAGGTGACGCCGCCGACCTCGATGGCGTGGGCGTGCGGCGCGCCGTGCTGTGCGAGCAGCACCGAGTAGATGTTGGTCGACTGCATTGCGACCGAGTCGGCCACGGCCATCGGGAACACCCAGCTGTGCTCGTGGTAGATGGGATGGTACGGCGTGATCCAGAGGTCTCCGATCTGGCACATGGTCACGTCCCGCGCGCGCGTCTTGACGACGGCGACGACCTTGCGTGGTCCCACTGGTGTCCAGACGGCCATTCCTGGACGCAGTTTGCGGACGGGAATGTTGGTGCCGTTGGCGATTTGAACGCGGCAGGAGCCCGCGAAGCAGGGGTTGTCGACGCGGTTGAAGTCGGCCATGGGCGTTTGGGCGGTGGTTTTGTCCGCAGCCGACATGAGCGAGTCTGAGCGCGTGCGTCCGAGGTTGGGACGGGAAGGCTTGGGCCCGGGGAGGCTATTGAAGCAAGTGTTGAGTTCTTCCAAGTACTTGCGGAACATGGGGCTGTTTTGCCCATATCTACCGTCCTTGAACGAGGTGCTGATTTGGTTTCTGTGAGCGTGCAGCAGCGAAGGCACTGGAGATTGGATTAGCATGAGACATGACGGCAAGACGGAGAAGGCTTACGGTAGTGCACACCCCAGGTCCTAAAGTTGAGGTCTCCAGCCAGTGCAGTGCGGATCTGGCCCTTGGGATCTTCGCCATCCAAGTCTTCGAGCAAGCCATCCTCAAGCTTGTCGTCAGTTTGGCCATCTTTCAGGCTCTTGACGAGCTGCTTCAGCTCGGCTTGGGCATTCTGGAGCGCTTCATGCTGCGCCGCAAAACCAATGTCTTTGGAGGCAGACAACGAGGACAGGAACTCGCAGACCTTGGCACGAGAGACGTGGTAGTTGACAAGATCGGACTCGAGAGATGAAACCTTGGACACCTGGGTTTTTGCGCTGGCAACGTGGCACACATCGCCGGGAGCAGTGTAAACGAGCGTGGCAGATACCCCAGCATCATCAGTGACAGTCCCAGACTCGTATTCGAAAAAATGGTCACGAGATTGGCCAAACTGGATGTTGTTGAGAGAGAGAACAAGTTCGTTGTCAGACTTGTGAGAAACAATGGCGCCCTTGGGCACCTTCAGCACGAGGCCGCCAGTGGTTCGCAGGGTAAGCTTTGCGCCAGTAGCAAAGGTGGAGTAAAAGTTTGCCACGGCGTGGACGAGCACCGTGCCTGCGGGAGTCAGCATCGTGTTTCTCAAGCCCAGGGGACTGGTGGCTTACCCAGCATGCCTGCGTCGGAAATGAATGCATAGTTCCCACCGCCGACCTCTGCAATCGACTGCAGAACGTCGGACCTAACCTTGTATCCGAATCCAAAAGTGTGGATGGACCTAGGGGCCTTGAGCTGGGCATGGGTCCTCTTGAGCATTGGCTTGAGCTTGGAGACGTAGTCAGTCTCCGGCTGGCCACGCTGCTTGGGCTCGCCGTCACTCATGAGGTAGAGAGCGGCCGCATTTCCAGAAGCAGAGGCACGGTCAAAGAGCGTGTAAGCAGTACGAAGGCCCGCCCAAAGGTTTGTCTGCCCAGAAGGCTCGAGCTCTTCGAGCTTGGAAAGAATGGATTCCTTGTTCGCTTCATCCATGGGCGCAAGAGACTGGAGGACCTTTCCAAACATCAGCTATGGCTCGGGATTGTCGAAAAGGGGACTCACATGAGCTTCGTTGCCAAAAGCGACGAGACCCAGCCTGTCGTCCTCATCCATGGTCTCGATGATCGAGCGGATGGCGTGCTTAACAAGATCCATAATGCTAAGACCGGTATCCTCAGAGGAGCCAGGAAGACGGGCGGCGACGGCCATGCTCTGGGAGACATCGATGGCGAGCACGAGGTCGACAGCGTGACGATGCAAGTTCAAGGGCTTCTCCGGAGGCTGGACTGAGACGATCATCCCGGTCTTCGTCTGGAGAGGGTGGAGCTCGACCTTGGCCTTTGCATCGCTCTCTGCAAGACATTCCGCGAGGGACTGCGAGGCCCAAGTCTGGGCCCTGCTCAAGGTGGGCCCCTTGGAGCTGAAGGAGCTTCTGGGAGAGAAGGGGTTGGGCTCAAAGTCTTCATCCATCAGATCGTCCTTTCCGCTTTCCGGTTCAAAAAGGCTCTTCTGGTCGAAGAAGCCAAAGGTAGGGCTCGAAGGACTCATTGGAAGAGGACTCATTGCTCCAGGTGACATGATGCCGGGGCTCATCGTGCCGGGACTCATGGGCGGCGAACAAGGAAGAGTAAAGGATCGCTGAATCCCTCTTGGTGACTTGGGTTCCCTTTGAAAAAAGTTGGTCCTTTGGGAAGAAGCGTCAATAGAGTTGACTTTCTTGTCGGTAGTGACTCCGGCGTTCTTGTTGCTGCCAAAGTGCTCTTCAAAGTTTTTGACTTCCTGTCCTTCGTTGATCGTCGTCATGTTCCTCTGCGCCGATTCCATGACATCTCCCTCACCATAGACAGTCGTGACGCGAGTGTTCTCAATCAATTCTCCTGGGATGAGGCCTTCGTGCGTATTGGAGGTAGTGAGCGTCCTGGTCCACTTGAGTGGTTTGTCCTCGGTAAAATTCTCAATCGTTTCCTCGAGGTATTCGGCCTGTCTCGGCTCTTCGTAAACTGTCGTGATTGTCGTTGCTTGGTTCATGTTGCCGTTGATGTTCGTGTCGTTGGTCATTTCAATGAAGGAGTCTTGGCCAGAAACCTTGAAAGGTCAGTATGCCTGGCATGATGTCGAAAGAGCTTGTTATACCATGGTTTGTTGAAGGATAGGTCGTAAGTCGTGTCACTAAGTCAAAGGGAACGCAGAGGGCTCATGAACAGCGATAGAAGAGGCACAGAATTGATAAAGACAGACGCAACAGTGGGTGCCCGCTCAGTCGTCAATGTCTTGACCAGAGTATCGACGGACTGAACAAGAAACCAGGTAGCGATTTGTTGCAAGTTGGATGAGTGTCGTCGGCCTGTGAAGGGCGAGGGGCTTAAGTGCTTGTATCGTGTGGTTCCCCAGGTCTCCTGCATCGCCCTGGTGGATTCTCCCGAGGCGCTGGCCACTCTTGTTCCTGCCAGCACACGTTCTTTGCGTAGAACCACTTGAGTAATGGCCACGCCAATGGGACCATTGGAAATGCGCAGGGCTGGCGTGACCGGTTGTAGTGGGGAACTACAGATCGTTCAGATTTTCAAGGGGGAAGAACATCGTTCGCACGTTGTTATTCGCCCATTTTCTTCATGGGTGTTGATAAAATAGGTCTCAGCGACTCATCTGTCCGAGAAGCCATCGTCTATACAGACTGTTAGGACTGATTCCAGTCGTGCTCAACGATTTCCTTCTCTTCTCGCCAGAGAAAGCGGTGCAGGGCAGAAGTTGCGGTGGAGGTGGGGATGGGTGTCTGTGCGAAAGCGTTCGGTCGTCACTGTCCCCCACAAAGGCACGGACGTTTCTGTGTTGTGCACTTCCACGGTTCTTTGGTGTCTTGATCACCAAGTGCTTCCACTTCCGCTGCGTAGATCGCATTTGAAGAGGCTGTCTTTGTGGGAGGCTGGCATGTCTGCTGAGCATGCTGTTCAGGACAAGTCTCTTAGAGGCCCCTTTTGCGGTGGAAAATGATGGGAGAAGCAGCGTTTCATGCGGGCCAGACCGCAACTTGGAAGATTACGTGCCGAGTCTCGGACTAGGGAATTCTACCCGCTCTCTCCATCCTCAGGCTTCTTGCTCTCCACGTCAGGCGCCGCGTGTGGCTATCCTGAGATCCTGGATTGGTCTCCTGCAGCCGCCTCAGATAGGACCTGGTCGATATTGGAGCATGTTCAGCTGAGGATGAGTGTGATGGACTTGAGGTGCTGTAGGGTTGTTTCTGCTCGGGGTTCGTGCGGCGGGAGTCTCATGTTTGATGCCTATCTTCTGAGCTTAGCGCCAGTCTCACTCACCTCTTGGAATGCGTGCCGCGGAAGAAAATTCGGGTCTCGTATCCAAAAAGGGGCCCTCAGCTGTCGTGGGCTGCAAAAGTAGTAATCGAATTTCCTCTTCCGAGTATTTTGAGCCTCCAAGTAAGCGAGTTGCGTCATCTGTCACTGGCGTGATGGCGAGCATAGCACGTCGAAATTCTAGAAGGCTGGTGGGTAGTTCGATGCAGGGTGAGTTCATGCCTGGTAATGGCGAATGCAAACGCCCGATTCAATAGCCAGCGATGCAGTCAGCGACGGACGAGGAGATGAAGTGGAATTGCTAATCGGGAATTTGGAGACAAGTCCCGCATCGTTTGGGAGGAACCGTACGCAAGCCACACGAAGGCTGGAATGCTTCGGCAATCGTCTGAGGAATGATTAGATGGAAAATGAGGTCGCGAATCTGGCTGGCGCACGAGGATTCCTACGATCTCAGGAACTCTCGCGTCTCTGCCAGCGGGTTCCCCTGACGTTTTTGCGGCCCCAGGGTCCGCGGGAGGTTGGAAGTTGGTAACCGTGATGAGGTGCAGAGCGGGCCGCTGGGACCGTGCCTGAGAATGCCTCAGTCTGGCTTGTGCGAAACCGGTCACACGCACATGCGTTTTGCGAAATGCGAACAGCAGAAACGAAGGCAGAGAAACCGAACACTTGTCTGAGAATACGAGCAGGGGGAACATGTCGGGGATTGCGGGCTCCGCTCTTGCAACTTCAACACCTGGGACGCTGGTTCACGGCCCCGGCCGGTGACCCTTTTATGGCATGGACGCCGTTGCAAGACAAGCCACTCACGACGGCCAGTAAGCGCGCCAACTTAGGAACACGACTTGAGCTAGCGAAGGATGAAAGGGGTTGGCGCCGTTGCCAAGGTTGATGGTTGTAAATTGCGTGTCGTCGTCGTGGCGCAGGAGGGCCAGCAAACGACTGCCAGCGCAAGTCAACCGAGGGTTTTCCGACGTAGTCGTTTCGGGCATGACCTCCCTGACGACACTTCCTTGCATCATGACAGCTCGACACGACGGACGAAACGCTTCATCGTGTAGCGTTTGATTGAACATACTTTGGGATGATCCCATCCGGAACACCAGGACTATGTACAGAATGTCGAAAGGATACGTATCTGGCATGAACAAGTTCAGACAAATGTGATGGCTATGATCGAACAAGATGCCAACTGTGTGGTGTGATCAAAAGCAAAGAGGTCGACGCCGCAACACCAGGGTATCTCGTTCTAATAGATCAAAAAGGCTTCTTGGCGTCTTCTTCCATGTGATCAACCAGACAGTGGCCTTTTTCGCCAATCTCCTGCTGCAGATACTTGAGAGTTGCCGGATCCTTGGTGAAGAACGAGTCGGACCTCGCGCTACAGGCGATATTGGTGGTGGTGACAACCCCTGTCCGTTCAATTCGCCCCGCATCATCGGTGCCATCATTGGCGTTGGTGATCTCGGAAGGAGCTTGAATGTGATGAAACAATTCGGGATTAGCGCTGTAGCACTTGTAGTCCAAGTCCCGACAGCCCTCGAGGATGCGGACGTCGTATGCCTGGCAGCCGCCCTCAGTCTCCTTGGGGGCCAGTTCTTTGAGGATTCGGCGCGCAGAAGCGCGGTTCACGGCGTATCCAAACGTACATAGAGGCCATTTTGACCGGTGAAGCAGCCGGTGGCCCTCGTATACTTCTAGGCCTTCGAGAAGCTCCCTGGTCCTGGTGTGCATGCGGCCGCGAGGTAGCAGTGTGTCGTCGGGAAAGGTGGTGTGAAGCAGCTTTTCCCAGTCTTCGACGGAAAAGAAGTCGCCGCAGTGGCCGAGGTAGAGAATCTCCCATTTGGACAAGTCACTCCAGTAAGTGTCCCTGGACGACATGAGCTTTTGGAAGTTTTCCGCCAGCAGCGGGACCTGGACAGTGCGCAGGTGGATGTCCCAGTCAACGTCGTCTTCGAGAATGACGACAGTTTCGAGCTTGGAATCGAGGAACCTGCAAAATGGATCAGCATGATGGCAGCGGCGGCGGCGGGGCTAGCGTGAATTACCAGCGCAGGGCGTTCAAGTGGCCCAGCCAAGCCATGGCGGATCCGCGGGTGATGCGGGAATCCTGTTCGGCCTTGAAATTGTTGATGTCGTCCTCGGACCATTTTGGCTGATGTGGAATGGTGATGTCGATGCCGGTGAGGTTGCCGGCAAAGAGGAGGCGCTCCTGACGGGGCGAGTTGGCACGCGAGATGGCAACGACGGCGCCGAACTGACAGACGGGTTAGTGGTCGAGTCGGACCAAGAGGAACGGGATGCAATGCATACGCCTAGGGTGGAGTTGGCTGGCTGCAAGCGCGTGTAATTTAGGCCCTTGGAAAAGGATGGCTGCGAGCCATGGGCCAAGGGCGTCTTGTTAGGGAATGGCGGGGACGAGCGGAACCAGAGAAACAGGGCGACGAGCGAGATGATCAGCAGGGCCGCCGGGCGATGAAACCGGGCCTCCATGGTGTTTTACGAGCAGTCGGTCGGTCGGTCGAAGCGAGCGTGCAAGCGATGAAGGCGACGACAACGACAACGGGGACGGGGACGGCGACGACGCAGACATGGCCTCCCTATCCCGCGCGGGATGCACTCGGCTGGCTGTGCCATTTATTCGAAAAGCGGCGGGTTCGGGGCAGGGCGGGCAAGACAAGAAGACAGATATTTTGACTTTCTTGAGGACGAGTTGAGGCATGGAGGTCCTGGCAATCTCACTCTCAGCCCTCTCACGTCGTAGTCAGCCGCCGGTTGCTTCTCCGCGTGCTGCCTGTCGATTCTGCACTGGCCCTGGCCCATGCTCTCCGCCTGCTTTCCCTGCTCTTCTCCCCATGATGCATTTACCTGCTGCTCCTTGTCGTCCTCCTGGTCGTCCCTCTGACGCCCCCAGCGGTGCCCTGCTTTTTCCTCGACCCTCAAAACCCCCAATCCCGGCCGATTTGGGCTGCGCTGCGCTGCGCTGCCTTGCGCTGCATTCCGCTCCCCATCCCGCCCTTGCATGCATTCTGGGACCTCCTCTTCTGTGTCGCCATGGCTGCTGCAGACCCCCAGCGCCCCCAAGCGCCCTTCAGACTCTCCAGGTACCGTTCTCTCCGCAAACCAATCCTCCCACCAAAGGACGACACGTCTGAAGAACCACCGCTGCCACCGATGCCTCCACTGCCCGACCAAACTTCAACTGCCACGGCTACCCTGAGTCGTACCATGTCGCGCTATCACCGCCAGCGTCCACCTGCTGCTCAGACTGCTCCTCCGCCGCCGCTCCCTACTGCTGTCGCGCGAGCTCGTACCCAACGCTCACAGCCACTGCCATCCGCTCGTTCGCGCTCAGCAAATCTCCCCGCCGGTCCGCAGGCTGCTCCCTCGCGCGACAACGAAAACAACGACCGCCAGTACGCCGAAGCTGCTCGTGAGGAGGCCATGAGGATGCTCGAGGGGGGCGGTCCTTCGCCAGCCACCCTCAAGGCCGAGAAGAGGGCCAAGCTCGAGGAGGCCGAACGCTTAAAAGCAAAACAAATCGCCGACGAGCACAAACGGCGCAAGGCAGAGAGAATCCGCAAATACAACGAAAAGCAAGCGGAGGACCTCCGCGCCCAGGAACTCAGGGCGCGACAGGACGCCATCCGCGCCGAAGCTCTGCGGGCACAGCAAGAGGAAGAGGCGAGGCGAGAGGAAATGGAGCGCGAGCCACGCCCAACACCACGGAACCCGCTTGCGCGTCACTCACACTCACCCCCGAGCACGAGCCCTGACTCGAGTCAGAAGAGGGAGCGCCTTGGCCTTTTGCGCAAGCGCAGGGACGACTCGCCGCCGCAGCCTGTCGAACCACCTTCGGCTCCCAGATCCAGGCAGGTCAGCAATGAGCGAGCGGATCCAACAATCAAGCCTGGTGGCGGAGGCGTCGTTCCGGGCACAGATGCCCCCGTGTCTGCTGTTAATTCGGGAGACCGCCGTGTCATGGTCGAATGCAACAGCCAGCGAATCCTATTGCCCGTCACGCCCGAAACCACTTGCTTGGATCTCATCCGATCTGCAGCCAATGTTCTCTCCGAGCCTATTGACCCCCAGGCATCGGTGATGCTTGAATTCTTCACCAAATGCGGAGTCCAAAGGCCGCTCCGCAAATACGAGCGCGTGCGAGATGTCCTCAACTCTTGGGATGACGACCGGCAGAACAATTTGGTTCTCATCGAATCGCCTACCGGTGGCAGGGACCATGATTTAAGCGTCGCTTCGGTCCCTGAAGCCAAGCCCGTCACGGGCTATTCCTGCTTCATGCACTACTCGCAAAAGCCGGGGAAATGGTCCAAGAGGTGGATCACCATGCAGACCAACGGACAAATAACGTCGGCCAAGAACGATTCCGGAAAGGATACGACCGTCGTCTGCCACATGTCTGACTTCGACATTTATACTCCTACCCCAACTCAGCAGCGCAACATCAAGCCGCCTAAGAGGTACTGTTTTGCGGTCAAGAGCCAACAGAGGTCCAACATGTTCGAGTCAACTGCAAGCTACGTCCACTTCTTCAGCACCAGCCACAAGGATCCTGCTGCAGATTTCTTTAGCTCTGTTCAGGGCTGGCGCAGTTGGTACTTGGTCAGGGTTATGGGCGAAGGCCAGAAAAAGCCCAAAGCGGGGGATCAGCTAGCGCACAACCTGACGTCAACGCGAAAGGTTTCGGGCACCCACGGGCAGAATCAAGAGTCGTCAAAAGCCCTCGCTCGTCCCAACACTTCCGACTCCTCTCACTACCAAATTGGCTCATTCAAGCCCTTTTTCGACCCCAGTTCTTTCGAGCCAACGTCAACTCCTGAGCTCAATCTTCAACCCAAAGTTCCCAGCCCTCCAGATCGAATCATGTCGATGCGCAACCGTTCGCACCCTCCTGTTTCTTACCAGAACAACAGTCGCTTAAACTCGCTGTCTGCCAACAACACGTCGTCGGACGAGGAAGGGCCATTCTCGTCAGGTGGTCTTCTGGGCCGCACGTACTCGCAGCGGCAACGGGTTGCGGCGCAACGTGATGCAGCAGCCAGAAACGCCGGACCCTTTGCAGACGGCCCGTCTCTCCTCAACAATCTCTCCAGCTCCGTCCCTGGTCGCTCTTCGATCGATGAAGCAGCTCGGCCCCAACGCATGGGATCCGTCCGCTCGACGCGCGGGAGCGCCCAGATCGAGGCTCCTCGACGCACCAACACGACTCGCATGCCCAAGCCCCTCGTGGACCTCACCCCTCAATATCAGGCCCCGCCCCAGTTCCAGAAAAAGGGTAAAGGCTACAACCCTGGAAGTGTGGGGAATGGATGCCTCATCGATTCAGCAACGAGCCCCGAGGTTGCCATTCAGATTCCGCCCTCGAGAGACTGGCGTGCTCGCACTGGAGGCAGCGGTGCCAGGCCCGCAACATCTGGTGTGGATCGCTCAAAGAGTATTCGAGCACCTGGTATGAAGCATGGTGGCGCCGTGGGCGCGGTGAACAACCATAGCCTTGTGCCTCAATCTGACGCCGATGCGTTCACTGGCAGTGGACTTATTGCGAAAGCCAGCTGGGGACCGACCAACAAGGGTGCGCCACTCGGTCGCGGCGTCATTGACGGTTCCAAGGCCAAAGGACCCCTTCTGAACGTGAGCGAGTCGAGCCGTTTTGCTCCTGGCAGTCTGCTCGCGGGTGTTGCAGCACAGCATCCGTCGGCACCCGTCATTTCCCGCGAATAACGACGTGATGTGCAGGCAATTCGCGATTCTTTTACTTCTTTCACCTTGCGCGCATGTTGTACAGGTTCTCGCTCTCGTTCACTGCTCTTTCATCCGTTGTTTTGACACCACAAGCCGGATTCAGATTCAGACTCCGCAGTGCGCGGTCCGCATAGCGTTGTTTGTCGGCATCCTTTCAGCATACTCTCTCCTTTTCAGTCCTTGTCAGATCAACCAGCCCAGACGGGTCACAGACAGGTCTCTTACTCCTCTTCCAATACCCCCGAGATTACACATCTCATTCACGTATTCCTAATGTATTTCATGTCGTCTTTCGACTCTTTTCTTGCTTTTCTTGGCATATCCAATGGTTCACCAATGATATGGGAGGCTTTCAAAAGCATGGGCTGTCGCTCAATTCAAAATCGAGCCACATGAGTGGAATGGCAAAAATGGCAATTCAGTCCGCTGGGACCGGAGAAACGACGCTTTCGCATTCGGATAGGCAGATATTCTCAATTATATGCTGTTCACTGACGACAACCATGGTCCGAAAGCATGATCAAACGGACATGACGCCGAAAGATCGCTCCTCTCGAATACGGTACGAGGTTGGGCGACAAGAGTCATGGTACAGAAAGCTTTGATATGGTTCTCTTGACGAGTGCCAGGAGGCATTCAATCTTTTCTTGGTTTAGAGAAGTGTTCAGAAGCATTGAGACCATCAAGACACTGACGAATGGAATAGCAACGGGGAGCATTTGAGCTGTGATTCGCGGAAACCCACAATTAGTTTTGTGCGCCGCGGCTCTTGTCGCCAATGCTCGACGCTTTATTGAGCGAGTTGCAAAGGCTTGTTCCTGACTGACGCTTGATGCGGGGCTGACTCGTCTCATTGGGCAGGCATATCTGCTCTTATCTGTGGCACCAAATGCTGATAGGGACACAGGACGTCAGCTCGATTAGAGCTCATCCATGACGTGGTGAGAATGATCGAAAGAAGGGGAGACATGTGGAGACACGCAATGGAGCAACTTGTGGCGTACAAGATTGTGGGTGAACAGTGGGACGGGATAAACACCTGAACAAGCCTTGATAAGCCTTGACAAGCAGGCTACGAGCGGAAAGATTCCAGACTGGCCGCCAACCTGAAACACAAAATTGCAAGCCATGGCAAAAGAGCTCCTTTGCACGCGAGGAATCCTACTCCCGTCGAGCTGTTGGTCTAGTCCGCAGCGCAGCCCCAGAATCGATGGCTCATGCGAGGCGAGGCTAGCTCTGTCGAACCACCGACCAGCGCCCAACCGGTCTGATTCAAGCGCCTTGTCCTTATCGCAGCACCAGATTCGGTCGGGGGCCTGCTGCATGATACGACGTGCGACTGCGGATGTAGACATCCTGATCGACCCTGCCTTTGTGCGCCCTGCACGGCATGCACATACATACATAGCTCCGCCTGTCTGCCTGCCTCCGACTCTAAATGGCACGAATGCCCCGAGCGACGCGACTCTTGATCAAGTGGACCGGCTCGTCATGAAGTTGAAAATTAGATTTCAGAAGCCGACGCTGCATGTCGAGCAGTCCGAGTCGGAGTTTGCCAAGGGCAGCTCGAGGTGGTGAGTTTGATGCTCCAGTCGATAGTGTCGTCTGCCCGCTGATATTGATAAATCTCAGGACCAATGTCGACTTGGACCCCGTTCCCCGCCGCGAACGCAAATGGGGCGTGTGGAGCTTCGTAGCATATTGGATTTCGGACGCGTTCAAGTAAGCTGCGACTTGGCCGGCCTTATTGCCACAGCCGCTAACGATTCTCCAGTGCAGCAAGCTGGGAGTTTGCATCATCGGTGATAGCAGTCGGACTAGGATGGTGAAGCTTCCCCCGTTCATGCGGATCGAGACAAGATGCTGAGACGGCAAACAGGCGAGAAACACTCGGCATCGTCGCCCTCGGCTTCTTCATGGTGTCGATAGTCATTGCGTTGAATGGCGCCATTGGATCCATCTACCACGCGCCGTTCCCGGTCCTCGCTCGCGCCGGCTGGGGCTTCTGGGGATCTTACGTTGCCATTCTCTCGCGCGTCGTGCTGGCCGTGTTTTGGTTTGCGGTTCAAACGATGAATGGCGCCAATTGCGTCCGTGTCATGTAAGGACATGCTCACTCCTGTCCATTTTGAGGTACCCCATGACCCCCTTGACCCCCAGGATCGGTGCCATATGGCCTTCATTCCTCACGCTCCGCAACGACATCCCCGAATCCGAGGGCATCACAACCGCAACCATGATATCCTTCTTCCTCTTCTGGCTGCTCCAGCTGCCGCTCATGGCCATGCACCCCAACAAGCTGCGCTACCTCTTCGTGGCCAAATCCATAATCGTGCCGCCCACCTTCATCGCCATCCTGATCTGGTCCTTCGTCGCGACGCGAGGTAAGAAAGTCGAGCTATGGTCGCAGCCGACGACCGCCCACGGCTCCGCCTACGTCTGGGCCTTCCTGTCCAACCTGACCAGCATCATCGGGAACTACGCGACGCTCTCGGTCAACCAGGCCGACTTTAGCCGGTACTCGCGCGTCAGCGTGCGCTGGCAGGCCATGTACGTGCCCATGCTGCCGGTCGTCTTCACGTTCATCGCCTTCATCGGCATCGCGGCGTCGGCGGCGGGCGCGACGCTGTACCCGAGCCAGATGGGCGGGTCGTTCCCGTGGGACCCGATGGTGCTGGTGTCGCTGTGGCTGTCGCGGGCGGCGCGCTTCTTCGCGGGGGCGTCGTTCGCGCTGGCGGCGGTCGGCGTCAACGTCAGCGCCAACTCGCTGTCGGCGGCCAACGACCTGGCGGCGCTGTTCCCGCTGTACGTCGACATCCGCCGCGGGCAGCTCGTCACGGCGCTGCTGGCCTGGCCGCTCGTGCCGTGGGAGATCCTCGCCAGCGCCGCCGCCTTCCTCAACTTCATGAGCGCCTACGCCGTCTTCCTCGGCCCCGTCGCCGCCGTCATGTGCCTCGACTTCTGGCTCGTCAAGCGCAGGCGCTACGACGTGCGCGCCCTGTACGACCCCCAGGCTGCCTATCGCTACAACAGCTGGGGCGTCAATTGGTGCGCCGTCGTGGCGTTTGTCGTCGGCGTCGCGCCCAGCTTGCCTGGCTTCATCAACAGCGTCAATAGCGACGTGCACGTCGGCGTTGGCGACCGGCCGTACGCTTTTGGATGGTTGCTCGGCTTCGTCGGGACGGCGACCGTGTATTGCGTGTTGGAGTGGTTGTGCGGAGACGAAAAGAGCCGCGTCGAGAAGGCGGTGTTGCCCGATGATGTGTATGATGGCGATGTGGTGGTTGAGGGGGTCAGCGTCAGGGGTAGAGGCAGCGGCAGTGGCAGCGGCAGCGTTGAGGAGCATGTTGTTGGTGGCGACGTTGAGAGACTGGGCTGAGATGCAATATCTGTACATCTTGGTCGGGCCAGCTTCAATCTAAGACAGTTGTACCCAGTAGACCGGCGCCCAGCGGGTGTCGAAAGAAATGAAACGTCCTGGCATTGTGCTCAAGTAGCGACTAGTTGTTCACTACCATAGTTGCACCGAGGGAGCAGTCGTCTGCCATCACAGATACTCAAGGGAGCCATGCTTTGCTGCTGGAATGCTTTATTTTGAAATGATAACTTGCTAGACGTGACGTCGAAGGGTTGATACGCACCTACATACACTCGCGACGCCTTCCTAGTCCTTGATAATCCCAAGCGCCGTGTCCATGGTATAGAGCAAATAGACCAGCTCGCAATGTCCTTCCGAGAAAAATCGTCTCCATCCGCCCTCCCTACTCGACTGGACCGACAGCATCAAGGCCCAGCATGCCTCCATAAAAATATCCCGCCGTCCTCACGCATAGATGCTGCCCCTGGGACTCGAAAGACCCTCGCTCCTCCTGCTCTTCTCGTAAAGCCACCGATTCGTCAGCGACACGGACGGGCTCTTGCCGGCGCCCAACGGCGTGGGAGTCCCTGGCATGCTGCTCGTGCTTTCCCTCTCCCGCCCCAGAGTCTCGTACAAATCGCGTCCGCTTGCTGCCAAAGTTGAAGAGGACGATTGTTGGCTCTCGGTCCACGTCTGCCGTCTGTCACCGGCCACAGCCTTCTGCCACAGCGGCGATCCGCCGGATGGGCTGTAGTTGTACGGAGACGAGTCACGGACTCCAGAGCCATAACCACCACGCGGACTGCCGGAGAGAGGCGAGCCGGATGCTGGGCGCGAGCGAGATCCTGACCGTTGGCGATCGCTGCCGCGAGGAGTCGACGAGCGCTGGTAGCGGGGCGGCGTAATGTAGACGCCCGAATTGGGTGTGCCGGGCGCGGAAGCGACGTTTGGGTCCAGCCCAAGGAGCGCACGCTGTTGAGGCGTGAGCGGAATGTCGGCCAGGTCGTCGGGCTTGCGGAAGAGTGGTGCCAGCGTGAGGGCTGCGTTAACGAAGAAGGCGAGGCGGATGAGTAGGAGGACGTTGGCCGGACTGCCTGGGAGAGGGCTCAGGAGGCCGACGCAGCTTGGTTTGGGTCAGATTGATAGCTTGAAGGTTGCGCTTGGAGGGGAGCTTACGCATCATGGATCATACGCGGAGTGAGTTTTGGGATAATGAATGTCGCGAAGAGGACGGCGAGGTTGGCCAGGAGTGCTTTGGCTTCAGTCTCACCGAACTTGTTGGCATTCTTCCGGCGATTGATCTCTTCAAAACGGGGATGGCGCCAGGTGCCAGTGGGCGTGGCGGTGTTGGCTTGACCTGGAGTTGAGCTTGGAGTAATGGGCGTGCTCATGGCGTTGATTTTTGCTGCGATGGGTTTGTTACGCGGCGGGCGGGCACAATGTGGGGTGACGAGCTGGAGAGGCTGTATTGTTAGTAGTCAGTGGGTGATGTAAGGTGGCGCTTCAGCACGGCATTGTTGGGTGGGTGGTTAGGGAGAGCAGAGGGCGGAGGTGAGGCAGATGGAAGAAGACGGACGTGTTGATTGTTTTGGCGCACGCAGATCCCTGTCGCCCATGGCACCGCCCGCGAGTCAAGCCACCCTCTCCTCCATGGACCTCAGACTGGAGCATGCCACTCTGAAGGCCATCGTTCAGCGTAATCTGCCTACGTCGGCTCTGCACCGTCGCCTCTCTTCGTTGTGATTCTTCAAGTCGCCAATTCGCTTTTTCTCTACGCGTCCAAGCACAAGACTGCCATCTACGTCTAGCGTCGCTGACCTCACTCCGCATCGCGTCAAAGCTCCAACCTACTTTGCAACTTAACCTTACGCCTTCGACCTACCTCTCCGCTGAACCGTTGGACCACTGACCCCGCTCTCGTCATGCTCTTCCTCGGGCTCACGGGTTCCATTGCGACCGGCAAATCGACCGTCTCCAATCTCCTCCGCAGTCCGCCCTACAATCTACCCATTATCGACGCCGATGTCGTCGCGCGCAAGGTCGTCGAGCCTGGCACTCCCGGCTACCGTGCCATTGTAGATTATTTTGGTCCAACTACACCCGACTTGCTGCTGCCCGCCTCGGATCCAGCCTGCCGCGGTCGCGAGGATGGTCCTACAGGCAAAGGGCGCCCACTGAACCGACCAGCACTGGGAAGACGCGTCTTTGGCGGCGGAGAGGAGACGATGCGCGATCGCAGAAAGCTAAACAGCATTGTCCACCCCGCTGTGCGCCGCGAAATGTACAAAGAGATGGTATGGGCGTACCTGAAGGGCCATTGGGCTGTCGTACTCGACATCCCACTCTTGTTCGAGAGCGGCTGGGAGAAGTTTTGCGGCACCATTATGGTCGTCGCCGTCAGCGAGCCAGAGATTCAGATGCAGCGACTAAGGGCGCGTGATCCTCATCTGAGCGAGGAGGATTCCAGGAACCGAGTCTTAAGCCAGACCGACGTTCGGGAAAAGGCAGAAAGAGTCATGCGAAGAGGCAAAGGCGCCGGTGTTGTGGTATGGAACGACGGCGACCGCGAGCACCTTGAAAAGCAGGTTGCCCAAGTCATGGTCGACATTAAGAAAAGGAGCCCGCAGTGGTGGGCGTGGCTTCAACTCATCTGCCCTCCATTGGCCGCTGTCACGGCATTGTGGAGCTTCTGGAGAATGCGAAACGTACAGCTGCAGTGGGAAAGGGAAAAGATGCAGGAAAAGGCCAAGCTATAAACGCAATACTTGGACCTTGGGCTGCAATCAAGACTGCCGCTGGCTACTTATTCATCTTGAGGCGTGTGTATACCTCGATATCCAATTTTCACTAAGTAGCGAAACAAAAGCATCATGTGTGAGTATTCACCACCATCTTCTTCCTCGTCATGGTACAGTGGGTATCGAAACAAAACAGAGACTGCATGTAGGAAGCGTTGGTTTACTACAATGGTCACCGCTTGGGAGCAGTCGTCCGCCATTCCAGATGGGCTTAGGGGACACTGTATTGTGACGGTGTCGAGGGACGGAGAGACCCCAAGTGGTTCCGTGGTTAAGATCCAACGTGGGCCGCCGACCAAGCTTGGTTACAAAAGTCCTAGCCACAATGGTTGGGGTCAGTCAAGAAGTATCCAGGCCCCCAAGAGACTACAGGTAGGACTAGGGAGCATTCGAGCTCCAACTCACCTTTTACCTAGAACCGTGGGGTTGTGTCACGACTTTTGCGATCGAGCTTTGTACTGCACACACCTTTTCCCTTAAAACCCTACCAACTCGACCTCGACCTCGACCTCAACTCAACCACTCGCATTTTCACCTGCCTCTCCCTTGTTCCTTCTCTCTCGCCATCGCCACTCCGCCTTACATCATCAATTCTCAGAGCCTGCCTGCCATGATGCCTTCGCCTGGCCACATCAACTCGGGAATTTGGCAGCCCGAGTTGGATGACCGCGACAACGGCCGCCCAGGACCAAGAAGCGCTCTCGTCGGTGACGGCTCAGCTTACCACCAGCCATTGAGTAGTTTCCGTTGGGAACCTGAGTTGGTGCTTAACAACGAACATGCCCACAATCACTACGTGCCCATCCGCGAAGGCGCCCCCAGCTACATCGACGCCGAGTCTTGCGTGTCCGTCTATCCCGAAGAGCCTGCGCTAGCGAATCCCAGGCTGGGAGACCAACGCGAGCGCCGCCGCCTTTACGAGCCGGCCTGGGTCGATATGAGCAGACGGCCCCAGTATGGCAATGTCGCCAATGAGCCTACCCGCCTGTCACATGCAGTTCCTATCGAAACCCGCGGCGAGCCTCCAGTCCCAGTGTCTGTTCCTCATAGAGAAAGCCAGTACATCACCCCGACGTGCCCTTGCGGGATTCCCAACTGCCGGGCCAACGCTATCAGGAAGCAGGTTTGTGCCACTTTGCTCTTGTAGTTATGAAAGCTGATCAATGACCAGTATTTCGATCACCAACCCGAGAGACGCGATCAGGCGGTGCGGGCTACCTTGGATTTCGGCTTCGACAGAATCGGCTTCACGGTCATGGACGGCACATCCGCCACCTGGATCGGACAACCCGGTGACGACACTCCACCTCCTCTATCGGACAAGCCTATGCCTCGCAGAACTGCTGAGAGCAAAAAGCACTTGCCAACACCCACCCAACCCGAGCCTCATGCCACGAGCAAGGTGACTTCCGCTGGCCCGGGCCCCAGCGAGCGCGCAAAGTCGCGCATGCATGCCGCCCTGTCTCGCATCCGTTCTGATGAGCTCTCCCGCAGGATATCCGCTGCAGCCGATGCCGATGCCAAGACAGCCAACAGAAGCAAGAAGGCCGGAAGCAAGAAATCCTCAAGCAGCTCCAAGGCATCCGTCAGCTCCACCAAATCCTCTAGCAGTTTCAATGGATCCTACAGCTCGAAGAGATCCCACACTCTTGTCGCCGGCGCCGAGACCGATATTGACGAAGGCTCCACCCTCGGCATCAACCTGCTCATGAAAGACTAGATTGTCACTGTTTCCGACTACCTCGTCAACTGCCTGGCACGGCTCCATGTACTGATTGTTGCAACACACCAAGACTGACAGGTTGCTGGTTCTATAATTCACATCACTGCGAAGAAGGTTCGACATTTTGCTTTCAGAAATGCTGTCACATGGACAAGGGATTACACGGTTCTTTCTATTTGCTTTCAGGAACGGACTTGCATGGACATGGACAAGAATTGCTACTACAAGGTCTTATTGCTCACTAAATCTGTGTACTTGTAGTATCTGACGACTGGAATAAATTAGAGATGATGGCCTTCTTAAGCCTTTCCAGAGTGAATTGCGAGAACGCAGACGCGCTGTTCAAAGCTTGCCATTTGCGAGGCCGAATTGGATTTGTTTTTTTGGACAGCAGACATCACGAAACCCGTTTCTGGCCTTGAACTGGTGCCCCAAAAAACCGTTCTTCCGCGCCGTCGTCACTTTCGAGCTAAGAATAGCGCTTGTGAGCCAGCACTACTCCTAGGAGGACTAGTTTCCTGCCTCCTTGCTTCGACTTGGGGAGTCTGGCTCGTGACGTCACAGTGGGTGTCGAAAGAAATGAGACCGACTCCCTGGACCCGGCTGTGGTGATGAACGACTTCTCCCTAAGCGCGACTGTTAGTAGTGCTTGAATGCTCCCTGAGCGCAGGCCAAATGAATGCTCCCTAGACGCACTCATATTGCCAGGGGGTCTCATTACTTTCGAACCCTATTCTGTTGTCGAGATGGAGGGGCGTTGGTTGGTGCACAGGAAGAGGTGAGTAAGAAGCGAATGTACCTTGAAAGAGCGCGACTGTCGGTGACAGGGAGGTACAAGTGGAGACAGGATGTCTTGCAACAGCAAGGGAGTAAATGATTAGCAATCTTACGCTTCAGTTGTCGATCGGAAAAGGAGCATTCGAGAATCTTCATGGGACGACAATGAGGAGCGTCCATAACCTCTAACGCGGCTTTGCGTGCCACGACTTCTGCCATCCAGCCCCGATCACCACCATATCCTATCCAACATCTCTCTACTTACTCCTTTCCAGGCACAACCTCACCACGCATCCACACCAACCAACGTCTGCTTATCAAGCGTCCGCCACCCCTTTGGGCCCTCCTCTAACCCATTCCTGTTCCCTCTCTCGCCTCCAGCGTCCTCCCTCCACCGCCACGCGCGCGTATACTCCGTGTCCCGGCGCTCCACCACGTCCAGGACCTTGGCGCCCAAGACGGGCAAGAACTTGAAGCCGTGGCCGCTGCCACCGCTGGCGACGACGAGCCTGGGCACGCGCGGCACGTGGTCGATGACGAAGTCGTTGTCGACGCTGTCCGTGTACCAGCAGAGGCGCAGCGAGTCGATGGGGAGAGAGCGCAGGTCGGGCATGTTTGTCGCGACGAAGGATTGGATGACGAAGAGGGCGCGTTGTGGGATTTGGTGTGTGTGCGAGTGGTCCGGGTATGATATCACTTTGTTTGCTTCTTGTGTTGCTTGCTTCTCGTCGACAGGGGCACCAGGACCTGTCTCCGTGTTTGGCACACAAAAGGCGAAATTCGTCCACTTGGCTCCACGGAACCCGAATTTGATGATGCCATCCGGCGTGCGCGGAAATCCGTACAATCCTCCCACACTGGTCGATGCAGTGCCCATCCCTACGGACGGATCATACGACGACATCTTCCAGCTCCAGACCGGAAAGGCATCCGGACTGTACTTTTGCCAAAGGTCCTGCCGCTCACGCGGCAAGCGCAACGTTAGGATGGAGCCAGCTGTAGTCTCAAGGATAGGCGAGGCGGACGGGACAAGGGAAGGGGTGTATCCGCCACCAGCGACGACGAGCAGCGAGGCGCGGTGGTGCGTCCCGTCGGCGGTTGTGAGGCCAGTGACGGCACCAGTCGTTGGACAGGTGGTGTAGGACGTGAACTTGTGGGAGGCGCCCAGACGCAGCTTGACCCCGGCCTGTTTGCAGAGATGCAGAGCCCAGCTGCAGGCTTTGCTGGCAAGCACGTAGCCCCCTGTCCCGTCGAAAATGCCGTCGGTCGTAAGGTTGCGGTCGAAGCGGCCGAAAGGGTCCAGCTTGGTGCGAGGGATGCCGCGTTTGGCGGCGTCTGACTGGCGCTGGGCGTCTGAGATGCGGTACTGAGTGGACTTGATCTCCTCAGGGAAGTTCTGCTGCGTCATGTGCTCATCCTCATCCAGACCCTTGTCACTGAGCCTCAAGAATCCCGCCTGGACCCAAATTTTGTCCTCTTTTCTCACGTTTGGAGGCAGTTCCTTCGCAGTGTTGACCTGTTCGTTCCAGTCCTCCCAGTGCTTCATGGCCTCAAAGGCTAGATCCTGGTATATCTTCCGGCCACCATACGAGGCGCGCAGGATCTTGTTCTCGTCGGCGCTGGCAGCGTTGCAGCCCTGGGAGCATTCATACCCGTTCTTGTCATATTCTTGGTAGTCGAATATGGTAACGTCCTTGTATCCTGCCCTGGCCAGATGGAGTGCAGTGCTGAGACCAAAAACACCAGCGCCGACAATGGCCACTGGCTGGCAGAACTTCAGCTCTTGCTTGGCACCCAGGGCTCTTGGTGCTCCCTCCATGTTGTGAGTATCTTCGGGCCCTTTCCATTTCCATCTCTTCTGCAGCTTAGGCTCAAGTTTGCCTTCAAGCATGTCCACTACTTTGTCTCCGAGGACGCAGAGAAATTTCCACCCATGTGCGGAACCGCCAGTGACAAGCGCCAAATCCCTTATCTCAGGATGTCTGTCTATCAAAAAGTCGGATGTCGGCGTGTTAGTGAACCAGCAAAGTTTGGTCCGGTCAAACGTTACATCGGCCAGTTGTGGGAACAGCTCTGCGAGGTTGTCTCTCAAGCCTTTTTCAGCATCTGCAGGTATCGAACTTGGAAGATCCGGTGGTGCAGATACTTCGAAATGCTCCCCGAGCGAATCGACTACTTGTCGTGTGTTTGTGTATCCTGGCGAGCGCCTTAGGCATTTGATCTCTCCATTGAGCGGAGGAAAGATGTTGAAGCCGGTCGTGAAGTTGGTCGTAATAGGCATATCCCTGTATCTATCCTCCAAGTGCGGAAGGACCTTGATCCACGCGACCTCATGCCCGGTCGCCGTGATTTGGTCGCTGATGTTTAGCAGTGTATTGGTCCAAGCTCCGGCAGCGACAACGACGAGGCCGGCATTTAAGTTTGAGCCATTGGCAAGCTGGACGCCGTAGGCAATGCCGTCGGCAATAAGAATTCGGTGAACAGCATTGCCAAAGACGAATGAAATGTTTTCCTGCTTCTTACACTTTTGGTAGTAGATTCTCATGCATTCTTCCGCATTGACGAATGCAACGTCTTCGTTGAGATATCCCTCGTTCCATTGCTTCTCTCCCTCCACTGGCTCATTTTCGATGCCGTTGACGCGCTGAAAAATGTCAGCGTGGGAGCCAAGATATTTCAAGTAGCCATCTGGCTGTACTTCTCCACTGCCAACACGCTTGTTTTGGAGCTCCTTAGCAGCGTCATATTCTTTCTTCCAAACTTCTGAGCCGTGACGATCCGGGCCTGCATGCGCGTAGATCATCCCAGAGCGGTAATAATACCGACTCAGCTCTGGGTCGTCTTGAATGAGCTTTTGTGCAGTTAAGGCGAGTTCAGAATAAGCTTCATCATGGTAGTCGGCGCGTATGACTCTTGTTATGTCTGAATGGTTGTCAGTTCTTGTTCAGCTCATGCGCTGGATCACAAATGCGCTGTATCACAAGCGCGCAGAAGAAGCATTCATGGGTCGGCACCCAGCAATGCAGGTTTGAAGTTAATTCTGATCTGTAGATCCCGCGCAATGCAACTCCCGGTCTCCTTGCACAGCGAACGTCTGGCATTTTCAACAACAGCAAAAAGCGGCACCTACCTACCGATGTACCACCAAGGACTGGTGGCTCATTTCTATCGACGACGGTGATTTTGGAACCGGGATAGCGCTTCGACAGCGCCAGCGCTGTTGACAGACCAAACGCGCCGCCTCCAACGATTAGCACCGTTTCCATCCTCGAGAAATGCTTGCCGGCGTCAAGCTTGCTATCAGCTGATTGGTGTAGGGTCGCGCTTGATGCGCTACTTTGAGGCCAAACAGAGAAAAACTAGGCGCTTTCTAGTTGAGAAGAAGCTTGGTGAGAGGAGAGAGTGTGGGATGCTGGCGGTGGTCTGTTGACAGAAGACAGGCATGAGCAAGGTGGGTCCTGTATTGTAACTTGGCAATGATAAATGAATTATTAATTGATGGATGGCCTAGCTACTAAAATATAGGATAGGACCTTATACCTACTATACCCTTCTTAGTAAGTAGGATAGTACTATAGCTAATTAGGTAGGTCTAATTATTATTATTAATCTTAGCCCCCTAGGCTTTATTTATTTATAGTAGTTTTCCTATAGGTATAATACTCCTTTTAATAGTAATAACTATCCTATTTATTTATAGAGACTACTAACCTATCTAAGGAGATTTTATTAGTATATAGAGAATAGAATAAAGAATTAAAATATATTAAAGAAAATAGTTAAATTATCTAGTATAGTATAAACCTTATTAACCTTAATAGGAGCTAATAGGTCTATCTATTAGTTAGATCTACCTAGTATCTAGCTATTATAGGGCTTTTAGTAGAAGAGGTAATTAATATAAGGAATACTAATAATATCTACTAGGATCTTATATTTATAGAATAGCCTAAGTATATTTATCTTTTAATAATTAGTATAATAATTAATCTATTCTATAGCCCTTTCTAATATATAGTAGAGAAGGTAGGTGATATCTAGAAATAACCTAATAATATAGTTATTATTATAGATTTTATATAGCCTATATAGGTAAAGGACTCTAAGGAGGCTATATAGGGCTTTAGTTATTTTATATAATAATAATCTATACTTAGTAAGGTATATATATAAGTAGAGTATAGTATTAAAGAGGTTAATTATATAGTTCTTAGTCTAGTTAGATCCCTTAAATAGGATCCTTAGTTATCCTTAATATTACTATATAAGGTAGTAGATAAGAGTAAAGGCCTTATCCTTATTAGTAATCTACTTATCTATAATTAGCTAGAGGTCTAGCTAGATTCTAATAAACTTAATAATATAGGCCTTATCTTTATTTAATAAAGTATAGAATTTCTTAATAAGCTTATTAACTACCTTACTAACTTCCTCCTTATTAGTAGGGCTTTTTTAAATAATAATAGCTTTATACTTTTATATAGTAATCTTATTATTTTATAAAGGACTAGTAATAGAGAAGATAGAATTATAAGGAGAGTAGATAAAAGAGATAGGATAAAGCTATTTTATAGGCTTCTCTAGCTTCTACTTATTTAGTATTAGCTATATAGATTTTAGATTAGTAAGTTAGGAGAGAGAGAGAGATTAAATAGTAGATTTTAATAAAAGAGAGAGAGAGAGAAAAGAGTAGATACTAAAGTAGTCTTATTACCTAATTTAAATAGGTAATTTAGGTTTTATTAGTAAGTTTATAAGCTACTTTTTAGACTCTATAAATAGGATATGAATATAGTTATTAATTACTTACTCTCTATAGTAGTAATTATATAGGGTAATATACTTTAAGTAGTAGTAGTTATTATAGTTTATAGTAATAGTAATAGCTGCTTTATTATCTATATATATATTAGTATATCTAGACCCTTAAACTTATCCTTAAAGGTATAGTTCTTTAAGTAGAGATTTAACCTATATTAGCTACCTATAGGTCTTAGTAAGAGTAAGGTACTTAGCCTTAGTAGATAAATAGATAACTTCCTTTTATAGATAGGACTTCTAGCTAATTAGCCTATTACTAAGCTAAATAAGTATGCCTAATATTAAGTAGCTTATATTAGGATCTCCTAAGAAGTCTATATTAGAGTAAGCTTTAAGTATTAGACTACACAATAATCTAGTAAATATTATACCTTTATTAGGGTTATTTATAATATATCTTAAGATATACTTTATAGTAATAAGGTGTTCCTTACCTAGATTAGAGTTAAATTATATAAGGTAGTTAACTATATAGGAGATATCTAGCCTAGTTTAATTAGCTAGATACTATAGTCCTCTAATAATCTTATTATACTATAAGTATAGTAGGTAGGAGAACTCTTTAGTATTTTCTTATAGCTATTAATCTAGTAGTTATCTAGCTATCTTATAGTTAATAAGATTATATTATTAGAGGAGTATATGTATATATAGACCTTAGTCTATTTTAAGGTGTATCTTATCTTTAGTAATTCTAATACTAAGGAACTGGTTAGATCTTACTATCTTAATTTTATATACCTTATTTAGGGTATATATAAGGTTTTTAATCTTTATTAGGCTTAGTCCTATAACTTAGAAGTTATCTATATAGAGTAGGATAAAGATATCCTTTTCCTTACTTATATAGAGATAAATATCTAAGGTTATAGGCTTAAGGCTAAGCCTTATAAGTATAGCTTTTATATTATTATACTAAAGAGCTGCTACTTACTTTAGGCTATATAGGCCCTTATATATTTATAGTATTTTACCCTCTTACTAAAATCCTTCTAGTATCTCTATATATAATAGAATATTAAGGTTTAGGTTAAGGAATATATATAGTATATTACCTTAGTATTAGTACTAGTAGAGGTAGTAATAAAGGACTATTAGGATTTATCCTATCTCTAGTCTTAGAATTAGGATAAAGGTTTCCCTATAGTCTACTCCTTCTCTTTAAGTAAAACCTTTTATAGTATAGTATACTTTTCTCTTATTAAGAGTACTATTAGTATAAAGCTTAGTTTTAAATATATACTTACCCTTAAGTAGCTTATATCCCCTTAGTAGTTTAGTTCTATTAATAATTTTAACTGCTCTAGTAGATAAAAGGTTATTAAACTCTAGCTTTACTACTATAAGCTATTCTATCTTATTTAGGGATATTAAGACTTTACTCTAGGTTATTAGGTTACTTAAGTTATCTACTGGCTTATATGCCTAGTAAGTGGTTTTTCCTGTATTAAGGTGCTTATAGTCCTACTTAATAATTATATGGCCTTTCTTAGTTTATATTATATTATTATTATTAGGAGAGTAGTCTTACTTTATACCTATCTTTAAAGGTGGGTTAAATATACTAACTATTAGGTTAGCTAGTTTATAATAGTAGTAGGAAAGGTTTTAAGCTTAATATTATTTATCTTTATTACTTAGGTATTACTAATTATAATTAATAAGTAGTAGTTAATTAGTTAGCTAATACTCCCCCTAAATAGTAGGAGTCTGTAGTAAGAGTAGCTTAGGGTATAAGGTAATTAGCTCATTATACTGGCTTATATGCCTGTTTGGCGTGTGTGGTATTATTAGTGCAGTTAGTGCTCTAGGTGTTATTAGTATAGTTAGTACTAATACTTATTAATCTATAGGTGTTTATTACTTAGTGGCTTATTAAGTGGTATCTAGGCTTATTAGGTAATTATTTAGAACCTCTAGTTATACTAGTACTTACTCTTATATTTATTATTATTAAGGAGGGTTCTAGCTACTGTTCTAGCTATCTTAATTAGCTGCTGGTACTTTATTAGCACCTGAGTTAGCTATACTAGATATCTGCTCCCCCTTAAAACTAGTATGGTTTTAGCCCTGGCTAGTATGGCTAAAAGTTTAAGAGTTAATATTTACCTAATAGGATATAGTATTTTATCTCTTATAAGAAGATATAGCTAATCTAAGAGTAGTCTCTTTATTAAAAGATATATAGGGTATATAGGATACTTTCTATATAGTCTAGCCTAATTTAGTTTAGTATAGGTAGAGTATTATAAAGTTCTTATTTATATTTTCTTAGAAGCTAAGGAACTATCCTATCTCTACTTAAAGCTAAAATTTACTAGGTTTTAGCTCTATTATTTTAAATACCCTATAGCTAAACTATAGTAGGTCTTTAAATAAGACGCGCGTTTAATATAGCTACTTAAGGCTAGATTAAAGGTTAATAAGGGGAATTCCTTTAGTATAGAGGTTATATAGTCTATTAGAGATAAAGTAGGTATGATTAACTACCTACTCCTAATAGAAGACTAATATACTAGTATTAATTGTTAGAAGCCTAAGAATAAGCCTAAAGATACTAGGCTATTTTATAGACTTCTACTATTATAAATCAACTTATTCCTATAGGTTCCTTAAGATTCTAGACCTTAGCCTAGATTATCTTATTACTAAGGCTAGAATCTTCTAGACTAGATTAATTATAAATCTCTTTCTATTATTAGGAGCCTAATTAATAATATACTAAAGGAAGAAACCTCTAAAATACTAAAGGCTCTATTATATAAAGGTCCTTAGGTAGCTAGTAGTTAGTCCTCTAAGGAAGAACTCTTATAGTAAAGAATCTACTAAGTTCTCTACTATAAACCTATCTAGAGGTGAATAATAAAGATATCTACTATCTTTATATTACTCCCCTCAACATCTTTAATGCTAAGTAGCCTTATAAAGTATAAGACTTTATAAGATACGCCCTAAGTCTTATATCTTTTCTCTAGGGCTTTAAGCATTCCTAGTACACTATTATATATAGAAATAGTAGGATAGAGCTTAGGATCTATAGAAGTCCTAATATATACTTTAACTTTAGTATCATTTACTTCCTAATCCCTATCTCCCTTTTTAGGCTCTTTAAGCTCTAAATAAAGCTTAAGGCCTTTAGCTATAACTATATTATTTATAGTTCTAGCCTAGGAATCCTAATTCTTAGGTCCTTTAAGGTAGGGGACTGAAGGAAACTCTTTCTCTATTTTTTAGAGAAAGGTAAAGATATTAGGTATAAAGATTATTTCTTTTATACCTATAAGGGAAGTATAAGGTATAAAACCTTATATACTTATAGTTTTAAGTATAAACTATAAGTATAAGAAGTCTTAGAGCTTATTAGGTACTAATAGTAGTGATGCACCTAATAGAAGATAGAGATTTATTAGGAATTTAGTATTTTTCCTAATAACTTTACTAGGGTTAAAGATATAAGGAATCTAATTTCAGATCCTTCTCTACCTTGATTTTCCTATTAAAATAGTATATTACTTAACTTAATAAGTTAAGTATTCATCTTAATATAGGTAAATAATATTTTAAGAGGTAGTAAGGTTTTAGTATTCCTTGTGCTAAGCCCCTAGTAGGAACTAGTAAAACTAGGTAATATCTATGCCTAATTAGGTATAACGCCCGTGCAGCTGCACCTTATATTAATATAGGTGCTAAGAATGCGGCGAATTTAATAGAAAGATATAGATAGGTAGAGAATAGGTGGTAATAAAAATTTTTCTATACTACTAGAAGGCTCTAGAAAAATATCCTAGGTACTTTAAGGTATACTCCCCCCTAAGGGAAACTTCTTAGGTATAAATACCTAAGTATATAGGGCTTAGGACCTAGTCCTTACCCTTATACTACTTACTTATACTAGTTTATAAGTAAGCTTCCCCTAGACTTCTTTATAAGTTTAGCTTAATAGCTATCTACTAAGATAGTCTTACTAAGCCTTGCTTATAAGAGCGGTCTAGTATTGAAAGAATATTTTATTCTTTCTAAAGATATAAGTAGGGAAGGAAGAAAACCTACTTATAAGGGCGCTATAAGGTAAGCTACTTAGTAATCTAAGGATTACTAATAGCTGGGCTTATAACCTATTAAGGGGAGTAATATAAAGATAGTAGATATCTTTATTATTTACCTCTAGATAGGTTTATAGTAGAGAACTTAGTAGATTCTTTACTATAAGAGTTCTTCCTTAGAGGACTAATTACTAGCTACCTAAGGACCTTTATATAATAGAGCCTTTAGTATTTTAGAGGTTTCTTCCTCTAGTATATTATTAATTAGGCTCCTAATAATAGAAAGAGATTTATAATTAATCTAGTCTAGAAGATTCTAGCCTTAGTAATAAGATAATCTAGGCTAAGGTCTAGAATCTTAAGGAACCTATAGGAATAAGTTGATTTATAATAGTAGAAGTCTATAAAATAGCCTAGTATCTTTAGGCTTATTCTTAGGCTTCTAATAACTAAGGTAGTAAATAAGGCTCTCTTAACTAAGTTCCTAGCTATTACCCTATATAATAAGTTAGAGGGAGTATTAAAAGCCTAAGAATAAGCTTAAAGATACTAGGCTATTTTATAGACTTCTATTATTATAAATTAACTTATTCCTATAGGTTCCTTAAGATTCTAGACCTTAGCCTAGATTATCTTATTACTAAGGCTAGAATCTTCTAGACTAGATTAATTATAAATCTCTTTCTATTATTAGGAGCCTAATTAATAATATACTAGAGGAAGAAACCTCTAGAATACTAAAGGCTCTATTATATAAAGGTCCTTAGGTAGCTAGTAGTTAGTCCTCTAAGGAAGAACTCTTATAGTAAAGAATCTACTAAGTTCTCTACTATAAACCTATCTAGAGGTAAATGATAAAGATATCTACTATCTTTATATTACTCCCCTTAATATAAGGTAAAAGCTTTCCTTATTAATATTAAGGGGAGTAATATAAAGATAGTAGATATCTTTATTATTTACCTCTAGATAGGTTTATAGTAGAGAACTTAGTAGATTCTTTACTATAAGAGTTCTTCCTTAGAGGACTAATTACTAGCTACCTAAGGACCTTTATATAATAGAGCCTTTAGTATTCTAGAGGTTTCTTCCTCTAGTATATTATTAATTAGGCTCCTAATAATAGAAAGAGATTTATAATTAATCTAGTCTAGAAGATTCTAGCCTTAGTAATAAGATAATCTAGGCTAAGGTCTAGAATCTTAAGGAACCTATAGGAATAAGTTGATTTATAATAGTAGAAGTCTATAAAATAGCCTAGTGTCTTTAGGCTTATTCTTAGGCTTCTAACACCTTACTAATAATTATCTTATTAGCTAATTCTATAGTACTATGCTGCTTAGGTATATATAGTAAGGAGATATCTATTTAAATACTATACTTATTATAGTAGTCCTTTAGTATAAGGAACTTTAAACTACTATCCCTAAAGATTATCTATACCTACTTACTATACTAATATTCTATAAAGATAATTTATTAATATATCTATAGTATAATAGTATCCTTACTAGCTATTATAATAGTCTAGTAGAACCTAGTATAGGTATTAGTAAGGATGATAAGATAGGTATACCTAGTAAAGATAGTAGTATTAAGTAGTCTAACTATATTAATATATATTTTATTAAGTAGCTTATTCAGTGTTGGTCTTAGTTTATATAAGATATATTACTATACTTTACTTAGGTGATATATCTGGTAAGTAGTAAGTTTACTAAAGTTTATACCTTCTAGACCTATTAAGTTTATAGTAGTCTTCTTAAAGATCTTCTCTTTAATATACCCTAGGTACTAATACTACTAGTCTATATTTAAGGTTTAAGGAACCTATATATATGCTAGGGTAGTAATCTATAGGTATTACTTATTAACTTAGTTACTTTAAAGGGATTTAATAAAGTATATATTACTCTATTTTATAAGGTGGGTAAATAGGGTGCTGTTTTATAGGATAATGAGGTTTTTATATTAAGTAAGTTTTATAAGGTATTCTAAATATCTAGCTAAGATAATATTATAGGAGGAGTTTAATAAGTAAAAGGTATTAGTAAGCTTAAGTATACTATAGCTAAGCTTAATTATAGCTATTCTATAATACTTAATTAAGGTAGTACTAATAGCTTAATTAAATTTAAGTAGTTTAGCTATCTTCTCTAGGCTTATAAATAACTGCTTTATCTTAATAAAATGGTAAGAGGATCTAGTATCCTAAAGGAGTAACTATTTATCTATCTTTACTAATATATAGACTATTTTATAGATAGCTACTAAGCTTATATATAACTCTTTATCTTTACCCTTACTCTCCTCCTTATTAGAGTTACTATCTTTAGTAGTAGTACCCTTATTTCTACCCTTACTCTTATAACTTCTCTCTTTATTACTTACTATAACTATTTTATTACTATTATAGCTCTTCTAGCTCTTAGGTACCTTATTAAGGTGCTATTTATAGTACTCCTAGTTAGTATATATCTTCTTTTTATACTGGTTATATAGGTCTTAGGGCTTATTACTAGTTATTTTACTAGTTAATTTACCCTTAGCTAATATAGCTAAAGAAGTGCCTTAATTAAGCTTATATCTACTAGTAGCCTCTCTAAGGGTCTTTATTATTATATTAATTATAGTATACCCTTCTTCCTTAACTACTTTTATATTATACTAGGAGCTAAGCTAGTCTATACCTACTATACCTTTTATAAAAAGGACTATAGTAAGGCCTAATAGTATTAGATAAGGTATAGTCTAATCTTTATTAGGGCTAATTAGGTGTATAGTATTTTTAATAGTTTTAAGGTTCTAGGAGAAGGTATTAATATATTTATCTATATCTAATAAGAATTAAGTTAAGAGAAGCTTATTAATAGCTTTAATATATAGAAGAGATAATAAAGGCTTAAATTTATAGATTATATAGTTATAGAGATCTTTTATAGTAGTATATTTATTATATAGTAGCTTAATTAAATTATTAAGCTAAATAAGAATAATATTTATAGTAATCCTATTATTTATAATCTAGTCCTCTAAGTTATTAGTATAGATTTTAGCTAGGTAATTAACTTCCTGCTATATAATAATATTAGTATTATCTACTAGTTTAGCTAGTAGTTAGGGATAAATATAAGGTCTGATTCCTAGTATATTATAGAAGATATAACTAAGGACTTACTTTTTAAATAGCTTAGCCTATAGTCTAGTTTTCTAAGCTAAGAATAGAATATCCTTTCTTAAAACTACCTTTATAGGTTCTTCCTTATTAGAGGGTATTATTATTTTTAATTTAATTATTCTTATAGGTAGGAGAGTTAATTAATTAGATAAGAATAAGTAAAGTTTAAGTTAGAAATAAGTACTCTAAATAGTATAAGTAGTAGTAATAAATTAACCTAGGCTTATAACCTATTATAACTTAGTAATAATAAATAAATTATTAATTAATAGATGGCCTAGCTACTAAAATATAGGATAGGACCCTATACCTACTATACCCTTCTTAGTAAGTAGGATAGTACTATAGCTAATTAGGCAGGTCTAATTACTATTATTAGTCTTGGCCCCCTGGGCTTTGCCTACCTGCAGTAGTCTTCCTGCAGGCACAACATCCTGGCAGGTACCCCGCCCACTTTCGCCATTCAACTCTATCAACTCGTCAACAACCACAGGGTCCCTTTCCATCTTGCAAAAGACCAAGCTTCCTGTGCTCAAGATCTAGACTTTTTGCGCGCAACAGAACGTCAACCCCGGGTTGCTTCCTGGCCTCGGGTCCGGCTCTGGAATGCTCCCTGACAGCATCACAAGCGCACCGGTCTGCAGGCTACCTTGTTCTGGAAACCATGTCTTTGGGCCACGAAGGTTTTGACGATGCGAAGCGAAAATTGATTGACATTGTTCGAGAGGCTACTGCAACCCTCCTTCTAGGCTCAGCTCCTGGGCGATTTCCACGCCGCGGAAACAAGCTACCCCGCTGCTTGACCAGGCGATGTTTCATTGGACTTCAAATAGTTCCAATGGCCTCTACAAAATGCGGGTAGATTTCATTGAGCCTTTGGTTCTACTCGAATCTTCAATGTCGACCTTCATATCGAAAAAGCGTTGACTGGTCTCAAAACAACATGTATCCAAAAACTGAAGGCCCACCCAGCATAGGGGGAGCCCCTGAAAACAGGACACTTTCCGACGCCCATTGCGAGCTCGCCATCGACAAAGAACAAGTCGACACCGACAGCGATGGCCGAAGCCTCCCAGAGATCGACAAATCTGCAGAGAGAAAGGTCGTGCGCAAGTTTGACTACACAGTCATGGTCGTCACCTTTCTCATCTTCTTCGCCAAGGGCCTAGGTCGACGTACTCTCGGCCACGCAAAAACAGACGGCATGGAGAAGGATCTGCACTTTCATGGGAATCAGTATTCGCTGTTGGTCATGGCCGTCAACATCCCGCTTTGTCTTCTTTGCCTTCCTGCCAATCTGATTACGAGAAGATACGAGCCGAAGTGGTTTATTGTTGGTTTCACAATGGCTGCAGGACTCCTGGCCATGTGCCATGCTGCTGCCAAAAGCTTCGAACAGGTGTGTCGAAAGATCTCTTTTCAAAGTCTTGGCTGATTCTCCAAACAGATGGTTGCTACCCGTGTCCTGCTCGGTGCCATCGATGCTGGATTTAGACCTTGTTGCATGGTCGGCTTCCATAATTGCGGTCTCCCAACTTCTTAATGGCTGACAGATTCAGTTCTACCTCAGCACGTTCTACACTAGAGGGGAGCTTGCCTCTCGTTACGCAATCGTTGGTCCCCCTCTTGGAATACCGCTGAAAACACCGTCAGGGGCTGACACTTGAATTTTAGTGGTACAGCGGAGGAGCCTTCGCGGGAGGATTCTCTGGCCTCATTTCATTCGGTCTCTTCAGGGCCGGAGGTGCACTCAAAGGCTGGCAGTATCTTTTCTTGGTGCAAGGCGGCTTGACGTTTTGCATGGGCCTTATTGCAGCAGTTGTCCTCCCCAAGACGCCTTGGGGGTGGAAGCGCCTCTCTGAAGAAGAGAAGACCATTGCCGTCGTCAGGGGCCAACGAGACTCCACCCCCAGAGTTAAAACACCCTGGAACATGAGCGAGGGACTGAAACCTTTCAAGACACTGCGAATGTAAGCCCAGTCTCCACCAATTGGTTCCGCAAGTCATACTTCTCGCGATAGGCATTAATCCGCAATCGAACAGATATATCCTGTCCGTCATCGCACTGTGCTACGGAGTCGGAAGCTCAGCCGTGGGAACGTTCCTGCCCCAGATCATCACAACCTTTGGCTATTCCAAGCTCAAGACCAACTTCCTCACAACATTTCCCAACATCTTCGGCGTCATAGTTCTGTACGCCTTTGCTCGCAGCAGCGATCGTCGACGCGAGCGGTCCCTCCATCTACTCCTCTCCATGTTCATCAATATGGTTGGCTTGATCATCTTGCTGTCGCTGAACGCGAAGGAGCATCCAGGTGTAGCTTACTTCGCCACATTCCTGATGTGTGGCGGCGGCATGACGCCGACGGCACTGTTTCACTCCTGGCATGTCGGCAACTTGCCTACTGAGAACGGGAGAATATACGTGTTGAGTTACATGATTGGTGCTGCGAATGCCGGGGGTTTCATCACTAGCTTGACGTACAGAAAACAGGATGAGCCGAGGCATGTCCTGTTCTTGTTGGCGACGGCAGTGTCTACCGCGGTAGGCATGGTGCTGATTGTCGCGGTTCGATGGTGGATGGTCCGAGACAACAATAGGAGAGACCGCGTTATGGGGAAGAAGCTCAGGAGTAAGGACGTCCCTTTGAGTGATCTCGTCGATGGGTCAAGCGATTTGAGATGGAGATGGTTTGTCTAGACCAGAATGCGGTCGCGGATTTTGGTTGCTCTGGAAGTTGCTAGTCACTTCTAATCCTTCCTTCGTTCGTAATGACAAATGTTTGCTAGCTTTCCTGAATTCTTGATGTTGCGTCAAAAGCCGAATTGACAAGCGTCGACAAGAAAGAAACCCAGAAGATCCTCATGGATTCTATTCTCTAACCATTTGCTGATCTCGCTTTTCTCGGACAGGGGTAAGTGCTACTGCCTTAACGCTTGAAAGGATTTTTCAATGATGCCACTGCAAAGCGCCACTCCATGTACGTAACAAGACTCCGGGAGTGCGACGAAAGACCTCATAGTTTACCAGGCGAAGGTTCGATGTGGTCCTCATAATCCACCAGATGGGGAGTGCCATG
Organism: Phyllosticta citrichinensis; assembly: GCA_038380885.1. Taxonomy (NCBI): domain Eukaryota; kingdom Fungi; phylum Ascomycota; class Dothideomycetes; order Botryosphaeriales; family Phyllostictaceae; genus Phyllosticta; species Phyllosticta citrichinensis. The sequence continues at coordinate 905,586 of JBBWUH010000003.1, read as the reverse complement.
GGACGGAGTTGGACTTTCATTAATCTCTGATTCATCCCCATCATGGATTTTTCTAAAGCGGGGGAACAAATCAGTCGGTTGCGTCTTCCTCGAGGATCGGCTCGTAGCCAGCATACCTTTTGAGTTCCCGGCGCCTGAGATACAAGGTCAAGAGGGCCGAGCCGATAAGGAGAGGTCCGCCAATAATGGCGGCTGTGATGTTGCCTTTGCGGTACATGGGCGAGTCTGTTTGTTTCCAGACGAGCAGGGGTAGCCAGGCTTGCACGACGTACGCCATTTGGTTCATGGATCCGACGACGATCGCTCTTTCTTCGTTGTCGCCGGCGCAAATTTCGTGGGCCCATCTGTTCGCGAAGGCAAATTAGACAACTTCCGGGAGAACGTTTGGGCGGGACAATACTCACGCGAAGCAGAGACCAGAAAGTCCGCTGTTCAGACCGGCAAGAATGTAGCATGTCCAGTGCCATGTCCATGGAATATCCCATACGGCTAACGAGATGTACACTATCATGTTGAAGATGCCGGCAAAAATCATGGGAGGCCAGCGAGCACCTCTCAAAAAGGTATCCGACGACCAGGCGTAGACGAGGGTGGAAAATACAGCGAGACCGTACGTTGTCGTCGGAATGGCGTTTATCTGCGCGATGGTGTATTTGTGGATGCCCTCCGTATTGAGCCATTTGAGCCACTGCGCAAATGCTGGCTGCGCGAAGTTATTGCCATTGTTGAAAGCGCTTGGTCAAATCAGCGAATGGAACTGTAAGCTAGGGACATGACCTGGGACTCACATGTACAACAAGGTCAGTGACCAAATGTGCCACGAAGAGAGGATATTCTTGATCTTTTCTTTCGTGTATGGAGCACGAGGTTTGCGTCCTTCAAGTTTCATGCGGTGACGCGCCAGGTCAAGTTCCTTTAGAAAGTCAAAAATCGTCTTTCATCATTTTGCATTCGCCCTACCTCCGGCTTGAGATAGAACGGCTTTGATATCTCGGGGACATCTGGAAGGACAATGAAGCCGAGCAATGCCACCGGGAGGGAAATGATGCCGTCCACGATGAAGAGCCTAGATTTTCGTGAGCACAAAGCATTGCACGTGGACATTTTGGAACGCACCATTGCCAACCGCGATAACCCCCCTTTCCACCCAGGTTGTAGACGGCGGCCATCAAATAACCGCTGAACATGGTAGCGATCGAACTGCTAGTATGGAATATACAACTGCGTTTTGCGAGTTCATCTTTCCGATACCACGACCCGATTATGTACTGCATGCCAGGGTAGAATGTTGACTCTGCAAGACCTGGAATAGTCTCAGCTTTGTTGCTTTCTTGGGAACGATTCAAGGTAACGCACCGACTAAGAAGCGAATAGCATAGATTTGCTGTGGAGTCTTGGCTTGTGAAAGACAAAAGGTGAGAATCGTCCACAAGAGCTACTCTGACGTCAGTGTTGAACATTACACCAGGGCTGTTACAGCGTATGAATGCTCTCTTCTTACCTCCATAGCTGGAATCCAAATGGACGGTCGGACTTTTGTCAGGACAATGTTACTTGGTAGCTGGCCAATAACGTATCCGACCGTCCAACATGTTTGCATAATATTCAATTCGTCGCCATACATTCCGAGATCCTCCTTCCTGTTGTCAATTAGCAACAATTCGTTTGGAAATATAAACAATCGCACTTACATTCCCGACACGAATGCGCTGTTGATGTTTGCTTGATCCAAGTACTTGGAATGCTGTTAGTCAGGAGCTCGAAGACCCAAGCGAATGTATGTACCTTGATGAAGTATCCTAGCTCAGAATCAGCCTTGTTTCAAAATGAACTTTCGAATTCCAGTCAACATACCAAGCGACGCAAACGTCAAAAGGGCAGCATCGAGCTTGAAAAGAAACTTTCTCTCCTCGGGAGACTTGTTGAAAGTATCCCAAATGGCACTTCGCCAGTCGTACTTGACATTTTCTTTCACGACCGCATTTGTCTTCGACACTGGAGCGCCTTGCTCCCTGTCTGCGGCGTCCGACATTCTCAGCGACTGGATTTCGAGGCCGTTAAACAAGAGCCCCGCGGTTTCCGAGTTGCTGATCGGAACGCCAGTGCAGTCTTGCAATATAATGAAGGAGTGGTTGAGATAGAGCGACAACTTCAGCCTCTTGCGCCGCTTCTCGGATATCTCAGAAGAGGTGCGATGCGACCCCGGTTGCTTGGCCGGCAAGTCACCATGCCCCCGGCGCTTTGCGTGCTCCAGGGTTCGCCATCCTCTGCAAGCTCGCAAATCCAACAGCTGACGTTGATGGTAGTACAACCGCAACGAGGCCAAACGCCGAAAACCCCGACGGTCGAGATTGAGGCAAAGCTCTTCATTGGGCGAGACGGGCGGACTGCGTCAGGTCATTCGAAAGCGATGTCAATCGTGGCGGACCCGCAGCGTGCTTGATGCTGGGCGGCGTAGTGTGATCCTCGGTCTCCAATAGGAGGTACGGCGTCGGCTCGCGGGAATTGTTTGTTTCGGCTGCCGGGCAGAGTGGGAGACGCGGTTCGTTGTGACGAGAAAAGGGTTGCATATGGCGTGCGAGACCCCGTGAGCCTGATGCCTGAAGCAGCCAACAAACGTCGAGGAGAAGATAAGCGGCACAGCGCCAGAAGAGATGCCCGCACTGGTGCGTTTGTACTGTTGCTGCAATTTTATTCGCCTGATTTGGCGCTTTTTGTTCAAGTGATCTTGAATCGCTTCCTGTCGCGTCGCGGAGCGCGTATGGTCAGGCGGGCAGGGGGTGGAGAAACTATTCCCAATTCGATAGCTTTGAGCATAAGCGAGACTAGCGCACTAACGCCAAACCCGACGACCTCTCTACCATCTCGCCCTCTCTGAGGCTTGGTAGCAAAAGTCGTGGCACACACAAGATTCAGGTCGGGAATCAGTATCGCCCTCAGGAAGCATTCAAGCCGCTCTGGACTAGAGTATTTGGTCAGGGAAGTCAAGACCCTAATACCGACGACTAATAGGGAGCATTCAAGCATTGTTGTAGTGAATGAGAGATTGTGTGTGCCACGACTTTTGCGACCAAGCCTTGCTCCAAACGTCATCTTGTCTGTCTTTGTGGCCAACGTCAAGAGAGATCTCTCTATGATCAGAACACACTCCTTCTACAACGGCCACCAAATCAACATTCGCCTAGTTGCGCTTGCGTGATAGTCGGCGGTTCAACTTGGGACCCTCTCCCAAAGAATTTGAACCTTTCCGTCATGGCCGCATAAACGGTTTTGAACTTATCCGTATGTCCCTTGATTGGATCTTTGTTGCGTCGCGCCAAATCCACATTGACCCAATCCAAAAGCTCATTCACGTATTCAATGTCCTTGCCCTTGAGGGAATGAAACTTTTTCATGAAACCCTTCTCCTCGACTCTTTTGGCGTACTCCTCTATCATGGCATCGCGGTCTGGGAGTTCTGCATTTCCAGCCAATACAGTTGCCACCACCTTGGCCTGGAAGTCGAAGAGCACAAAAGTTGCGGTAAAGTAAGGAACTCCGACAAAGGCCAGAGTTGGATCGGGGATGTAGAAGATGTCCTTATGGAGGTTGTGGTACTGAGTGCCGTCTGTGACGATTACTCTTTCATCGGCCTTTTCGGGCGGTGTGTCGTCCTCGTGGTAGGCTTTCAAGTATGGCAGGGAGACGTGGTACCCGGTGCAGACTATGACATGGTCGACATCGCAAAGCTTGTGTCCAGACTTGAGGGTGACGGTACCTGGAATTTCGCCAGTTTCCGAAGAATCCGATTCGGGTTGCGACGCGTTTTCAGAATCTGACGAGTCTCCCTCCTGCCCAAAGAAGTCGAAGGACTGGATTTCGCCAATTCTTGTTGCCTTTTCCGGCAGCAAAGTTGCAGGGAAATCGAAATCGCCGCCCCTTGCACTCTGCCAAATGTTCTTCGCCAAAGGTCCAATCTCTTTGGCGATGTCGGTGGAAGAGGTGCCCGCACCAATCAAAAGAACATTCTTGTCTTTGAATGCCCCAGGTGTCCTGTAGCTCTTCGAATGGATGACGCGAGAGGGCCATTTCGTCTTCCAGTCTCGAAGGCCAGGGATGTCGGGCACTCTGGGAGCATGGTAATGTCCCGAAGCTACTACGATGGCGTCAAAGCGCTGGAAAGAGTCAGAACTGTCATAAAGCGTGGATGTAGTTGCGGAAGAGCACCTCTGTGGTTTGAAAATTGTCGGGCTGGTCGACGTTGTTGGCAATGGTGAGCTCCCACTTCCCATCCACCTTTTCTGCATTTTCAACCAAAGTCCGAAACCGGATCGACTGCTCCAAGTTGTGAGCTTTGACAATTCCTTGGATGTAGCTGGCGACGACCGTATGGCTGGTAAATTCAGGGGTGTCTTGTGGAAAGCCCAACAGTGCCGTGGTCATCAAAGGAATCGGCACGTTGTTCCTCAAGTCCCGGTAGCACGGCCCTGCGGGAGCACGCGCTGAGCCCTTTTGGGACTCATCTTTCCAGCCTGTTTTGGGTGGGTCAGAGGCGAGCGAGGCCCTCTCGGAAGGATAGTCGGGCTCTGGCGGCGGATTCTCGTCATAAACCCTGCTCCTAGTCAGTACTTCCAGCGCGGTGTTGATCGCGACTTGAGACTTACCACACGCCGCCTGCAGAATCACGCCTCTCAAAGACGGTCACCTCTACACCATCCTTCTTCAAATATGCGGCAGTGGCGGCACCACTCAAACCCGCCCCAATAACAGCGACATGCGATGCTTTAATCAAAGTCATTGTGCTCGACACGCTAGCAAGTAGAGGTGACAGGCGAGGCTGGAGAAGATGAGCTGAAGAGCTGACGGCTTTTCGATATTCTGTGCGACGGTGGCTGGTGACTAAATTCGCAAAATTGAATAGAATGGCATACGCCGCAAGGGAAGCAATGATTTCGGCCAAACACTTCCCATTTAAGACATTTGGTTTGCATCACCAGATTTCTTCACGACGCCAAAGCGATAACGAATGGTGGCGCGGCAATGAGTGGGTTCCGACTTACAAAAGAAATTGTGCAAGCCTTCGCAGTTCGCACCACTTGGCTTCCGTGCAACCAGCGAAATCGCGCAAACCTTGCCAGTCAGTCGCGCCTCTCCGGGATGGTAGTGAGTGCTCGAGCCGGAAGGTCCACAGCTGCCGCTGATAGTCGCATTTGGTTTCAAGCCGTGTAGTTTTATTGGGTGGTTTAGCCCCCGCAATACGTGCAACTCCCGCGGCCCGCGAAGCATGTTGTGAAAGTGACAGGGAATATGGCGCCATAGAGGCGATCGGCAAAGCTGTCGCTCCGCGTCAAGAACAACCCAACAAGATCCTGCGCACATGTATTCGACTACTGCGGAGACGTGATACGCGTAGTGTCCTGCGCCGTTGATGACCAATAGGAGCGATGGTGTTTAGTGAGGGGTATATGATGTGATTGACGCGCCCCTCAGTAACTATTTTGAGTTGCTGTTGGATGGATTGATTAGAAACGGGGACCAAAAGCGACGGACCGCTCCGCCAACATATATCTTGGGTCAAGGGAAACGGAGTAGGTTTACAGCATTCAAAGTGCAGGGAGAAAACTTACCTTTTGAACTCTCATCTCGCTTCCTTGAGCACCTCTTACATCATGGCTCCCGGTGCTATTGCTATCCACCCTGATATCAAGGACGTTGCTCCTCCCATCAAAGACACCCTCGGACTGCCCGAGCCAGCAAGACAGCGTCTCGAAAAGGCCGGTGTCGACCTTTCGAACGGTTACCCTTACCGCCCTGCTCGCCCGCTCTACCTCGACGATGTCTACAGGATCCGCGACTATGACCGCGAACACATAGACCCCGGTTCAAGGGCAGACCCTGAAAAGAAGGCTCTTTTCTCCGCCGCCGAGAAGGTCATTGACCTTACGGCGCACATTGGTACGGAGATTGTCGGTCTGCAACTGAAGGACCTGACTCCCCAGCAAAAGAATGAGCTGGGCCTGTTGATTGCGGAGCGAAGCGTGGTCTTCTTCCGCGACCAGGATATTTCTCCCCAACAGCAGAAGGAGTTGGGCGAGTGGTATGGTGAGGTCGAAATTCATGTAAGCCGTCTGCGAATCCTAATTCCTAGCTCTTTCAAAAGTCAGACTCGCTAAGCAACGAGACAGCCTCAAGTACCCCATGTCCCTGGAGTGCCTGGCGTGACCGTCATCTGGCCAGCCCTTCAAGCAACTGAAAGGCCAGCAAGCTTCCGCAACCCTGGCGGAGCATCCCGCTGGCACACGGACCTGGTCCATGAGCGCCAGCCTGCGGGTGTGACGCATCTCCACAACGACACAGTCCCCTCTGTTGGCTCAGACACCCTTTGGGCCAGTGGCTACTCCGCCTACGAGAAGCTCTCCCCGGAATTCCGCAAGCTGATTGACGGCAAATCCGCCGTGTATCGCTCCGCCCATCCCTACCTGGACAGGGACCACCCAGAGGAAGGACCCAAGTACATCGAGCGCGTCCATCCTCTCGTCCGTGTCCACCCCGCTACGGGTTGGAAATCTTTGTTTGTAAATCGCGCAATGACGGACCGCATCGTTGGTCTGGACAGGGCCGAAAGTGATGTCATTCTCAACTACCTCTACGACGTGTATGAAAAGAACATCGACATCCAGCTGCGATTCAAGTGGACGCCGAGGACGAGTGCTCTGTGGGACAACCGGTAAGCTTTTGTGGACGAATTTTGACGAAGATGACGTACTGACCAAGCTCTGAAGCATTACCATCCACAACGCCAGCTGGGACTATGCCGGGAGGGAGCCAAGGCACGGCACCAGGGTGACCTCTCTGGCGGAGAAGCCCTTCTTTGATCTGAAGGCCCCCACGAGGAGGCAGGCTTTGGGTCAAGCAGGACCTGGCGAGTAGTCAGTTGGAGATTGGCGACATAGATCAGAGGGAACAGATTGGGAATAGATGTAATGATTGAAGAGCACTTACGAAGAAATTGAAAACTTGCGTATCGTTTGGAGCTACGGGCAGTTGTGATTCTTCCGCTTGGTGTTGCGGCCCAGTGACACTCCATGCGGTCTGTAGTGTTGTACACTTGCCCCGATACCAATGACAATGCTCGAAGCGAGCGGGCTGTTTCGCTTGTCCGACGTGTTGTTGATGCCAGGGTATCGTTCCGATGGGGTTCGTCCGAGACTTTGCAAGAATAGTAGGGTAGGCTCCGGGAATTCAAGAGTCTCCGTCGGCGGACGAAGGAGGAACAGGCGCCGCCTCGGTGCCACCGTTGAGTTCCCTCTTCTTTGCTTCGTGCTCGGTCTCAAAATCCTTCGCGGTGGTCTTCGCCGCGTTCGCATGCGCTTTCTCTCTAACCCTGACCGCCTCCCAATTCTCTTGAACCCATTTCAGAATTGGTTTCTCGCCCACCTCATCAAGTCCTCGGACCCAAGGGGTCTTCTCCTCGTCGGGCACTGGAGTAATGTTGAATTTTAGCTCGCCATTGTGGACAGAAACGAACCGGAGGAGTCCCCTGGTCGTTGTCTTCAAGCTTGGGCCGTTGCGTGGGATGACATTTCTGATGGCGCTCCACAAGGCTTTCTCACGCTCCTGCTCGGTGTGTGCAGCAAGCTTCGAGTTGTACTCTTGACGCCGGCCAAAGAGCTCCAGTGCCTCGTGCAAAACTTTGGCGCGGTCCCACTGACAGTTGTCGCCTAGTCCAGGATTGGAGACCATGAAATCCTCCACGAAAGCACGGAACATGCCGCGTTTCTGGCGTCGGGCCCTGTCGTTGTGCTTTTCGCCCTCCGTTGGGGCATCCTGCTTGGGAATGATGTTCTGGCGGTTCAAAAAGCGGCAACCGGCGACCCAGTGAAACAGATCCTCCTCGCTGTTGAACCCTTCGTGGAACTTTTGGCTGTCAAGGCCCAAGAACTTCATGTGAGTGTCGGGATCTTGCGTGAGGTGAATCAAGCTGTCCTTTTTATTACTGGTCTCGATCTCGGCAATGCGGACATGGAGACCTTTATCGTTGGCGGTAAGGCCCAAGCCGCGGATAATAACGCCAATGATCTGAGCAAGGTCGCTGTATGACGCCTGGAAGACCTGCCATTGAAGGTAGCCGCGGGGGCAAAGCTGCACATCGAGCTGCACAATTGAGTCAGAGATCTCCGGGTGCGGCATGGCGAAGTTGAATGTGGGCCCTTGGCCTTTCCAAGCTTTTGCACCCAGGGCTTCGGAGATGTCGCTTGGGGTGAGGTGGTCATGACGAGGACCTTCGACGAGCATATCAACATCACCGTGGTCGACTTTCCACATTGGCGCTTCTGGACTGGTGACGTTCTCATAAATCTTAGTGAGGATGGCGGCGTACTTCAACTTCAGGTCTCCATAGAGCGCGGTTGGAATACGAGGGCTCTCAAACCCATCAACCTTAAAGGCGTTTCCACCCATGGTTCGGCGCAGGGAATTTAAGGAGTCAGGTCGTTAACTGGAGATTAGCTGAAATCTCAAAAGTTTGCAAAGTAGTCCTCGGATGTTGGCCAGGTTGTCGGTGAAGATTCGAGAGAGCTTGTTGCTGAGAGAGAAGGCATCATAATCGTCAGCAAAGGCGCTCGCTTATAGCGGGAACGCTATTCCCGAAAGGGCAAAGCGTGGAGCTCGGGTGGCTGATGAGGAGTGGATCTCGAAACTCATCCCTCTTTTGCAATTGACCATCTTTATTCCTGACCGACATGCTCCACGTGTTTTAGAAAGAAGAAAGATTACCGGCCGTGTATTTCACATATTCCACATGGAAACAGCAAGAAAATTCTAGGCTCAGATGAGTCTTCCCGAAGTCGCAAAATTGTTTTACCAAACTGAATTTCAAGTTTCAACGGTGGGACGCGGCCGAACGCTCGAGGCATCTCTTCGCTCTATCAGGCAGCATCTACTCATCGGAGGCGACATTCTCGACCAGCCCGCTGCAGCCGTTGTCGGCTTGTCTCGGCAGGCGATGGCATGATGGCGCCCGTGTCGCGAAGCGTTTTGTTGCTGTCAATCGAAGCGCTTGCCACGATCACAGCTTTGATCACGACCCGAAGCTGATCAACAAGTCAGAGAGCTTGCGAATCGCTAGACTGTATCGAGAAACAGCTCTGTCGATGCTGGCTTGTCTGGGCGAGGTAGAAGAGGCAAGCAAGATAAGAGATGGAGTGGAATGTGGGAAACAAAACACCAGAGGGCTGGTTGTCTCGCCTCCCGCTGCTGCGCGTCGAGGTTACCAACAGAAGTACGCCGGCCCATTTGTGCAACCCTCGCATAAGAATTGGCGCTCCAAGACTGTTGTGATCTCATGCAGCCCCCCGATTGTGCGCTAAGACCACAACACACGGAACCTCCCAAAAATCAAGCAAGTATTCAATCACCTCCAAGATTTGCAAGAGGTTTGTTGGAAATTTTGCTCAAATTCTTCGAAACACCCAATAATCAAGCTGGGACTGCCACATTCAGCACTCAGAAATTTCTCCGGCAGCAGCTCCACCGGCCGCCACAGCTGCCTCTATCGAAAAAGATATTTGCAACACTCTCGGAGGACTTCCTCCGTCAAACAGCGCCTGTTGGACCTGTCCTGACCCAGCCGAAGTCAACCAGCAAGTTCGGCCAAAAGCCGATGGCTTCGGCGACGTCAGACCTGCAGCGGCAAGACTTTGTGCCCTCTGTCGCTGTCCTGCGGCTGACATGAGCGCCGTCCGAAATATTCTCGAGCGTCTGAGCAGGAGGTTGTTCAGGTGTGGTGGCGCAGGTGGACTCATGGAAATGTAACTTGTCCTTCCTGCTTTTTTGCTGTATTTTAACAGTGCTGACTCGCTGTATACAGGGTAGTCACTCCTTGGGATTTCCCATCCGTCCAATGAACAGGACGGAGTGTGCATTTGTAAGTCACTACTGGAGGGCATTTTCGCAGTCTATGTTCATTTCTAAGAGGGACAGGGGGTCGCAGGGGCCATCAAGAACACTCAGTTCAAAGGTCAGTAACAGAGAGAGCAGCATTCAAGCCCCAATTCCGATACCCATCGCTATCTATCTTGGGACTTTGGCCGGCAAGCCTCAATCCCTTGATCCTCGCAGGTGATTGACGGTTGAAGCGGTTGTGGCGCTACTCTACGGCAACGTTCGCTTGCCATTATTCTCTGCTGTGGGCAACGCAAATGGCCTCTCCTGCCTCTCGTCTTTTTCGCCCTGATTCATGCTTTTTGGAGCACTATAGTTCACTTGCAACAAAGAATACAAGAAGTTTCGAATGCTTCTTGCGTTTTGCCTCTTCGGAACTCCGGAGACAGCATTTTTCTTCCCTTTTCAAACTACTGCCAGGAACGTGGACGTGTCGTGGGAGTGGTGGAGCAACAAAGTCAATGAAACATCACGTTGCAAGTGGCACACGGCGTGCCCCGAAGGGCCTTCATTGAGGAACAGGAAACCCATACGCAGAAGCAGACCCAAAAAGCACATGCGCGGCGTACCGTACGCCTCCAGTCATACCTGTCTCGTGCGTGCCTTGGAGTCAGAAACAGGAGAGTGTTTCTACCCCTGAGCCCAGGTTGGTTGAAGGATCAGTTTGTCAAGAAGGTCGTCCGTGCGGGGACTCAACCATGGAAGGCACTGCTTCTTCATCCACGGTGACAACAGCCTCGCCATTCACATGTCTTCGCACACTCTCCTGGCAAACTGCAACGGCGGTCGCATTGGCTGCTGAGCGCAAACCACAGAACTGAAGCCTCCTCTTCCGAAATGGTTTAACGTTCAAAAACGTAGTCCTTCGGCGAAGCAGCAGTGCTGCCTAGTCTGCCTTGATGCCTCAGGCATCTGTGACCAATGGCCCTTTTTTTTTGAAACCCAGGTATTTCGTTTCATTGGCTGGCCCGAAATAAAATATGGAAGCCGATGAACAGGATGGAGGGAGGGTTTCGGAGAAGGAGAACGTCATGGTGGCATTGCGCAGACGGCGGAGGTGTGGCGGAACGAGACATGACCAACAACTTGATTGGACAGCATCGAGCCTATAGAAGCAGACTAGGCGTGCAAAAAAATTGGATGCGGATTCAAACTAGAGACTCTACCTGAACGAGCTCGCTATAGAGGGAGGCAAGTAGAACTTAGGAGCGAGCAACTGGGCACCGAAAAAAAAAAAAACAAATATTCGCACCCGTCGGCTATGTACGTGCCTTACCTGGTACTGTGTGCCCTCCCTCCACGGCTCTCCCTCCCTACCATCTCAGCGACCCACGGCGACAGAAAACCACGCACGCAGTCGTCGGCAATCAAAAGGGCACCGAGAGAGAAAAGCGGCGGTGCGGGCACGACGACCTCCGACGACGACGACGAGTGACGACCAACCAACGAACGCACGCATCCAACGCACGATGCTCCGACCCAAAAACCCACATGAACAGCTCCGGCGGTCCTCCACAAATAATCAAAACCCAAGAGAAAAAAAGAAAGAAAAAAACCTTCATTCGTGTCGCTACCATGGAACCGCGGCGCGACCTGGTATCCTTGTGGCTTGTTCTCCAGTCGCGAGTTTTGGAGGGGTAATGGAAACCAGCGCGGGCGAGTTTTGAAGGGGTAATGTCAATGTCATGGCTCGCGGCAGTCCGGTTTTGGAGGGGTAATGGAAACCCCACCGCGCCCAACCCAACGTCCTCGTCGCTCCCCCAACGCCGGTGGGAGGGAAACCTGGACGTGAGGCTCCACGGCACTGCTGCGCTTGACAAGGTGGTGCGTGGAAGGAGGTGGAACACGCCCGCCTGTTTTGCTGTTCTTTTTATGGCGCTGGCTCGCCGGTGTGGTTTGAAGAGTTTTCTCTCTCGTCAGTGTCGTCAAATTGACAAGGTATGGTGGGTATAGCGCGCGATGCCAGGGTACGTGGACAGGTCTTGGGGCTGTTGTAGCGTTGGAGACGGACAGTCATGAGTATTTCTTGCCTTGTGCAAGCCGAGTCTTGGGGGTGCTGCAACAGACTTGAAGCAGTATGCTTTGCGATGGACTCTAGAGCAGCATTCTGCGACAGAAGAGCAGAAAGCCCTTCGCGATAGTACCAGCGATAGGGGCATCGAGTAAGACACAGTGGGCAGCGGGTCTTGCCGTGCCCCTGCTAGCCTCGCGGGCACTACGATATGTGATTCAAGGCCTCTTCTCCCATCATCTATCCAACAGCGTCTGCTCCGGCGTCTTCTTGTTGGCGCGTTCTCAAGCGAGCGAACGCGCGCACGCTCGTGCTTCCAACCCTTTGCCCGGCTGCTTTTCCCTTCACCTCTCCACTATGCCAGCTCCGGAGTCTGGACAGGGCAGGCTGCCTCTTCTAGCTTGGTAGACGTCCCTCCTTAGCGGGCCGTCGAATCAGAGGGCCGAGCTATAAGTTGACCCGGTCTAGGGCGCGCCGCAGATCCGGGGCCCGTTGCGGCGGGTTTTTTTCTTCTGTGCTTTTGGCAACCAACATCCGTCGACGACAACGTCTGCTTTATTCAGACCGTTGCCCATCCCATCTGCGTCTCGGCATTCTCTGTTGCTTTCCGCCCACCGATTTGCGGCGTTTGATTTGCGCATGCTTCGAAGCTGTCAGGCCTGAATTTTTAACATCTTTTTGCATTTGCAAGAGCTTGGGGTTACAGGGGGCGCAAACGAATCAAGGGCCAAGTCGACATGTCCCGCCAACCGTCCGGCCAGGATGTCATGGAGGGGAGGGTGTTGATTGTCATCACCGGTACGTCTCCTATGGCGGAGAAGCTTTGGCAAGGAAGACCAAGTACTCATGCACTGCACCACAGGAGGAACTATTTGCATGCAAGAGTCTGAGGATGGACTGATCCCGGTACGTCAAGAGTCTTCACGGCCTTGGACAATATGCATGTCAGCGCGTCTGATTGAATGCATTTCACTCCCTCAACGTAGATTGTTGACCTTGATTGGCATTCCAGGTACCAGGCTTTCTTCGCGCGGGACTTGCCCCGCGCCCCTCGTTCAACGACGGATCCTATCCTGAGCCCCTCGAAATCGTCATCAACGATGCCGGCACGCGCAAGGCGGTCCAGTCGCTGCGCACGCCCAAGTCGTCGTACAAGCGTCGCGTGCGCTACGCCGTCTACGAGTTTGAGACGCTTCTGGACAGCAGCTCCATCAATGCTGCCGGATGGGACGAGATTGCGAGGACCATCTACCGCAACTACACCCTCTACGATGGATTCGTCGTCCTGCACGGCACCGACTCGCTCGCTTACTCGTGCTCGGCCCTGTCCTTCATGATGCAAAACTTGGGCAAGCCCGTCATCTTGACTGGTAGCCAAGCGCCCATGAGCCAACTCCAAAACGACGCCACCGACAACCTCCTCTCCAGTCTGGTCATTGCTGGTCATTTCATGATACCCGAGGTCTGCCTGTTCTTTAATTTCAAGCTCTTCCGCGGAAACCGCGCCACCAAAGTGTCAGCCGACGATTTCAACGCCTTCGCCAGTCCAAATCTGCCGCCTTTGGCAACCATTTCCAGTCTGCGCACAAACGTCGCGTGGAACCTGGTGCACAGGTCGACGAGCGTCCATCCATTCAGCATCCAGACCAATCTGGACACGACACACGTGGCATGCCTCAGAGTCTTCCCTGGCATCAAGCCCGAAATGGTGGATGCTGTGCTCCGCCTCGATGGTCTGAAAGGTCTTGTCCTGGAGACCTTTGGCGCTGGCAATGCTCCTGGCGGACCCGATTCTGACTTTACGAGGGTTCTGGCGGACGCTGTGAAGAGAGGGATTGTGATTGTCAACGTGACCCAGTGCCTGAGCGGTAGCGTAAGCCCCCTCTACGCCCCTGCCACCGTTCTTGGCCGGGCTGGCATTGTGTTTGGCCTGGACATGACAACAGAAGCTGCCCTGACGAAGCTATCTTACCTGCTTTCTCTCCCAGGGCTATCGCCCACCGACGTCGCCAAGCGCATGTCCACGTCTCTAAGGGGAGAACTCACCGAGAGCGGACGGATGCATTTCCAACACCCGGAGAGCGAACACTCGACGCCGGACGCTAGTACCCTCAGGACTCTGGGGTACAAGATAAGGGACGGAGACTTAGAAGGTGTCAACGAGGTGATGCGGTTCGACAACAAGTGGCTGCTGAACGATGCAGATTATGCGGGGAACACGCCTCTGGTAAGTGCACCGTGGTCACACACTCATTTCAAGACCGGGGAGTACATGTCGGGGATATCGGGGGCCATCGTGTTCGAGTATGAGCACAAGGGCGACGGTGACCTGCCCAGTCCGTCGTCCACGTCGCATCGGTAAATGAGAGTAGAGGCATCGTGTCGTCGCACAGTCCGGAAACGGATGTGAGGGCTATCCGGCGACATTCTGCTCGCAGAAGCATTGACCACCCTGGGGTTCCTTTTGTTTGTCTTGCCGCAGTCTTGCAGGCCGACGGCCAGTTGGGTCGTGTGGTGCTGTTATCTAGAGACGAGGCAGTCCTGCATGGTGCTGACGGCTCGTTCTAGCACTTGGCGGCAGCCGGGCCAAACGTCGACATACTGCGCGAATTTCTGTCCGAGGGCGCCTCTGTGCACCTACGAAACCGAGCAGGACACACGCCACTTTTCCTGGCTGCTCGTGCGGGGTTGCGCGATCATGTGCTGCTGCTGCGGGAGGCGGGCGCGCACCTTCACGCAGAGGAGCTGGCGGCGGCGAGGCTCCACACCAGCGAGAGCGGACAAGACGACAGTGTTTGGGGGGTGGCCGGTGTCGAGATTGGTGCTGACAGCGGTTGATGGATGCGGGGAGAAGGGGTCGGACGTGTGGCGTCTTTGTGGTGTCGTTGGGCTAGGGCGGGTGTGGCTGCAATGCGCCGCAAGCAGATGCGCTAACCCCAGGAGGTCCAGTCTTCCATGGCCAAGAGGAGGGCGGTACGTGTTGAGAGGTGATGTGAGTTCGAAACCTGAATGAATGGAGTGCAGCGCAGGTGGTCTGGCGGCTTTGAAGTACGACGGTGTCCCTGGAGCATTGGGCTTGAAAGCAACGGGGTAGGGTAGGGAATGGCTCCGCGGAGATGGTGAGATGAGCGGCGAGGCTCGGTAGCCAAACCCCCCCTTCAGTACTCGATGCTTGAATGCTCCCCGTCAGTCGCAGTTGCAGCGTAAGAAAGCCGGAGGGCACTGCAGTGTGGGCGGAGGACTGGAAGAGAGGTGAGAGAGATGAGAGACAGGGGGCACCCACCTCACGCTTGCACCTTCTTCTGGCTTGAGGATGGGCTCGCGGCCAATCAGGGCGAGGGCGAGGGCGTGGGCGTGGGCGTGGCAGCACAGCGCGACGGGCGGGCGCCCAACCCAGCGTCAACGTCTTCCCCGCAATTGGCGACGGGATGGGCATGCCCACGCGAACTGGAACGCTCCCCCTGTCTGGCCGTGCCCTACGACGCCGTGGGTGTTGCTGAGTGCTGAGTGAGGGCTTCGGGTCACCCAGTTGTTGTTGTTGTTGTTGTTGTTCGTCTCGTGGCGCCGCCGTCGCACGTCACCGAGTGCCGTCCAAGCTACGACTCAGTCCGTCGGCCTGCAAAAGTCGGCGGAGGCGCCCCGAGGAGCTGCCATTAGGTAATTGGAGCAGGCCCTGGTGCCCTTACGCGTTCGCGGCACCCTCGCTCGCGCACATTCGTCATTGACTAACAGTTAAATGTCTGCTCCCACGCGGCTGGGCTCCGGCGCTCTCTGCTCTGGTCCTCGTGGATGCAAACTTGGGTGCCCTTCCATACCTTACCACAGACCGTTGCCGACTACCTCTTCCTGACCTATACCTTACACACACCTTGGTAGCTCAGGCCATGTCCTCCGCTTGCCATCCCCCTCTTCCACTGCTCCTCTAATATCTCTTCTCTCTCTTCTCCCCCTGCTCTGCTCTGCCCATCCACCCCCGCCGACACTGTGCTGTCAACGACTGGACTCCTGTCCCGCTCTGCTCTGCTCTGCTCTGCTCTGCTCTGCTTTCCTCTCCAACGCTGCTCCCGCCGTCTGCCACCCTCCCAGCCTCGAATCCTCCACTCCGCATGCAAGACAGAAAAGTCGTCGTCACCATCAACAGCACCGGCCGCCAATCGGCAAGCTTCATCCGCGTCGCCGCAGCCGTCGGATGGCATGTCCGCGCCCAAACCCGCGACAAGCAGGGCATTGTAGCACAGGAGCTGGACACTACCCCCGGCGTCGACCTCCGAATAGGATCTCTGGACGACTCGCGCTTCGTCGCTGACCTCTTCCATGGCGCCCAGCTCGCCTTCGTCAACACGACCCACTGGGGCGACGAGATTGCTACCGGCCGCGCCATGGCGAATGCTGCCAAAAGGGCTGGCATAGAGCACCTCATCTACAGCAGCATGCCCGACCACTCCATATACCACGGCCACAACTGGAGAGCTCTGCCCTTTTGGGCTCAAAAGTTTGCCGTCGAAAACTACATCCGCCAAATCGGCATTCCGGCCACCTTTGTCTACGCAGGCACCTACCACAACAACTTCACCAGCCTGCCATACCCGCTTTTCCGCATGGAACTCAAGGACGATGGCAGCTTTGAGTGGCAGGCGCCCTTCCACCCGCACATTCCCATTCCGTGGCTGGACGCCGAGCACGACGTGGGACCCGCAATCTTGCAAATCTTTAAACAGGGTCCCAGAAAATGGGCAGGCCATCGGTACGTAGTGCGCACCCGCAGCCTCAGACAGGGATCCGCTTCCGGCTTGGATCCTTCCTTTTTTTTTTCCCTCTTGTCGCCAAGAATCTGAACCGTTGGTCGCTCTGCGCATTCGGGAAGCCGCTAACTCAAGCCACAGGATCCCGCTAGCGTTTTCGCAGCTCACACCAGTCCAAGTCTGCGAGGCCTTTAGCCGTGCGCTCAATCGCCCTGTCCGCTACGTCCGAGGACCCATTTCCATCGAAGTGCCAGTCCCGGCCGGCTATCGCGAGCATCTAGAGATTCTCGAGGAGACGCTGGGTTGGAAGTGTGCGCCCTACTTTGGTCCCGACCTGGAACCCGACTGCACTCGCGAGGCTCTCGACCTATGGGAAGGCTTCCGGGACATCGAGGAGTACGCGCGCGAAATCTTTCCCGTCGAAGAAAGGGCCAACGGTCTGACGTGGATGGACGAGGATGACGCCACGGATGGACAACCGGAGCCCGACGATGTGCCCTCGGAGCTGACTTCGGAACCTCCAGCCCGAGACTCTCAAATCTTTCAGATTATGAACTTATGAGCTACATGCATGGCTGGCTAATTTTTTTGCATTGCGTTGGCGTTCAATGTGCGGCATAAAAAAATGGGCGGGAGGGTAAGATATCATCTGTGTGTGATGCAGAAACTTCGGCAAAAAAAGAATAATACGTCGAGATTCATAAAAGTATTCGAGGCATTGGTTGTCTTTTCCCATGGTTTGATTTAGATAGCTCGAAGCTCCACTCTTGTCGACAAGCTGGTTGGAATTCGATTTGCTTGTGGTGACCTGCACGCCGAGCGTGTCGGTGGCTTGATGTTAGACGTCATTTGCATCAGACTGGAAGGAACTTGTGGGATTGAAGTTGGTCTAGTTGAAGTAATTCTCTAATCTCAATAAAGAGTATTTCGGTTTCTGGTGCATCACTCCGCTCCCCAGCCAGAGATTCTACAGGTTGCCAAGCCCATGTTGTCCGCGGAGGTCAGGGCTTAGTCATCTCTTCAACACCAGGGCGCGCATCTCGGAGACATCGCGGAAGAATCGCCATCCTCCGCAACCACCCACAATGGCAACCTTGCGGACCAGCATGCGGCCATTGTCCGTCTGGAAGGCGGCGATGCGCCAGGCGCAGTGCGCCAAAGTTCAGCAACGGGGCAAGGCAACGCGGGCGATCATGCAGCCGACCTTGCAAAGTCTACCGGACCACATACTCTTTCCCAGAGTCAAGCACAGGAACGGCCTCGCCAGTCAGTGAGCTCACGCCCAAAGTCCGCGACACGCCCATTGACACAACCGCGCAGAGAAAACCGGAAAGCAAGAATACAAGCCGATCAGGACGTACCCGCCACCACCGACCGCGCTCGCCAAATGCAAAGACCCCGTGAGCCTCATTGAGCAGCGACAAATCGCCATCCTGGATCCCAAGGGCGCGCGCGCGCTCCTGTTCGACAAGCAGAACAAGGAGGCGGTGCACGTCGGCGACATTGTGCTGGTGCGGCAGAAGAACGGCGAGCCCTTTTCGGGCGTCTGCCTCAACATCCGGCGGCAGGGCCTTCACACGGCCATTTTGCTGCGCAACCACGTCACCAGGGTCGGCGTCGAGATGTGGTTCAAGATTTACAGCCCCAACGTGACGGCGATTGAGGTGGTGCAGCGGGCGAAGAAGAGGGCGAGGAGGGCCAGGCTATACTACTTGCGGTACGTGTTTCTCGGCGCCGCTGACGCGCTGCGCGATTCTTTGGAGCTGTGAAGCTGATTGATGTGATGTAGGCAACCGAAGCATGATCCGGGCTCTGTCGACAATATTGTTCGGTCGTACCTCAAGAGAGCTTCCGGAGCTACCAAGCCTGGCAGTAGGTCTGGCAGTTTCGAGGGCAGGAACCAGAAGAAGAGCAAGAAGAGGTAAAGAGGGCGACTTCTGGCGTTTACGGACACGAGGGTTGGCAGGAAAGGAAACTGGAAAATTAAAGGCGAGCATGCATCATCTGTATGAGTGCTGGTCCACTGGGGCCATGTTGATCTGGCAGCATTGGAAAGAGCTCAAAACATGGACAATGGATTCATAGGCAAGCCATTCGACCAGAGATAGGTGCGGGGACTGACAGGACCAACGTCTCACCGGCTTGGCTTGTCGTGATTGACTACCAATTACAGCTACCAGCACAGTGGGTGTCGAAAATCAGACCTCCTGGTAACATAAGTGCGTCTAGGGAGTGTTCATTTACTCCTTTGATTACCCTCAAGGAGCATTCATTCGCTGCTACGCCTGTGCTTGAGGAGCATGTATATACCACCACGGTTGCGCTCGGGAAGTAGTCATTCATTGCCGCAGCTAGACCGTAGGAGTCTTATTTCTTTCGACACCCATTGTGCCAGGGTGTATGGAGAACGAGACAGTCAGCCATACTCACGAGATGCCAAATCTCAGAAATGTCAGATATCCTTGGTCTTGATGTTCGATTTGCTGGCGGTGCTATGAGTTCCGGGTGGAAGCGCTAGTCCCCCTGTAGTCGTGATCGTGCACTAGACTAGCTTCTAGACGTATCCAAACTTTCCGTAGCTGAGGCTCTGGGGCGGATAAGCGGCGGTTGGCGGCGGAAATCCCCCGCATCCATCTAAAGTAGTGTTCCCTTCCTCCGAACCCTGCTCTGCCAACACGTTCAGTGGCTGGCAGATTAGATCTCAACGCTTTGCCGATGCTGCACCAAGCTTCCAGATGACCAAGTGGAAAGCGTCAATCGATTCGGAGCAAATTATGACCAGTTTGAATACTAAGTGTCTAGTAAGAGCACCAATACAGTAGCAACGGGGCGGAGGGAGATGGAGGTCCGAGTCATTTTCAAGTGGACGATGACGGAATCGCTTCACATCCGAGTCATTGCTGGTCACAAATCCTAGCTTCTCGCATCCCAACATTTTTGCTCGCGCGCGTCTAGGTTCCTCCGCAACCTAACCTTAAAAGGTCCCTTCCTTCAGACACCAGAATCGGCGCACAGCCTGCAACAACCCTCTGCGAAAATGCCTGACGTATCCGTTTCCGACGTCACCTACGAGGACCTCGCCCAGCTTGAGCAAGAGTTTGACGATGCCGAGCTCCAGACCCGTAAGTTTAACCAAAATGTGCGTGCGAATGCCAGGACATGTTCTGACTGGGAATGCTGCAGTTCGCGAGCAACACAAGATCTACGCGCCTCTGTACAAGAAGCGCCAGGAAGTAGTGGCCAAGATTCCCAACTTCTGGGCCCTCGTCCTGGAGCAGGCACCCACCGAGTTCGAAAACTACACGACGCCCTCGGACTCGCAAGTGTTTGCGGAGGCACTCAAGAGCATTGAGGTCGAGCGCTTCGAGATTGACGACCCCAATGGCTCCCCGCGCAGCGTCGCCATCCGGTTCCACTTCGACTCCAACGAGTACTTTGAGGACAAGGTGCTGGAGAAGAAGTTCTGGCACCGGCGTGCGCTCGACGGCTGGAGCGGCATCGTGTCGGAGCCCGTCAAGATCAGCTGGAAAAAGGGCAAGGACCTGACGCAGGGCCTGACGGACGCCGCCGCCGCCCTCTTCGCCGCCCGCAAGAAGCAGGACGCCGCGCAGAACGGCAGCTCCAACGGCCAGTCCAAGGCTAGCAAGATCACCAAGCTGCCCGAGTACAAGGCCATCATCGACAAGATTGAGAACAACACTGAGGCCGCGCTCAGCTTCTTCACCTGGTTCGGCTTCGTCTCGTCCCACGGCTACGTCACTGCCGAAGAGTCGGCCGAGGCCAGCAAGAAGGAGGCTGAGAAGCGGGCCAAGAGGGCCAACGGCGAGAAGGTTGAAGAGGAGGACATTGACGAGAAGGACGACGAAGAGGACTTTTTCGACGAGTCCGAGATCTGCCCCAACGGCGAGGAGGTTGCCGAAATCATCGTCAACGAATTGTGGCCTCAAGCAATCAAGTACTTCAGTAAGTGATCCATACCCCTCCAATCCGGAAGTCGGGGCTAACCCACACGCAGCCGCGGCTCAAGAGGCAGACGACGACGACCTCTCGGAGCTCGAGGACGCCGACATGGACGACGAGGACGATGACGACGAGCCAGTCGACATTCGCAGCCTCGTCCCGGGCAAGGGCAAGAAGGAGAACGGCAGCAGCGCCTCACCGCCCCCCAAGAAGCGCCGCACTTGAGCAAAACGCAACCTCTAACGGCAGCAAGTCCTTCATGACGACGACAACCAAAGATACCCGGGGAGTGCAAGATGGACGAAATAGCTCAGGAAAGTGAGTAGGAACTGACAGGCAAGGAGTGAGGGAATGGCTAGTACAGTGAGATTCGGGAACACGATTGAATTCTCTGGCTGGACATGAATGGCGCTTTAGACTTGCCATTTGTGCCCTGTCTCAGGGGGATGAATTGAATTGAATTGAATTGTGCAAAGCACAAGCTTTACAAGGGTTCCTTGCCATCTCATGTCGTGTTTTAAAGCCGTGTAGACGGCGATGCCATTCGCCTGCATTCAGCAACGGTAAGCAAACAAACACACGGAAGCTGCAAGGCTTCCCTTTTCCTCTACGAGTGTCGATAAACTCCCGACCCTCCTGCAAATTGGCAACCATCTTCACTCTCTCCCTTCCATTCTCACCCATCCGCTTCTTCACCTCTTCTTTGAAGCTGAACTTGACATTGACGGAGCCGCAAAAGATGACGTCACCAATGCTGTCCATCCATGTCATCCATCCAGATGGCTTCATTGGTGTGTCGTATCAACTGCGCACGCCAGAACAGGAGAGCTCACTCACACAAGTCAATCAATGGCCTGGGGCATCTCCCACGAGCATAGCCCTCCTGCTTAGTACTAGGGAGCATTCCTACACGCCTACTACGTGTCGCTAAGACGCACCTATTCAAGTGCGGCTTACTGCGTCGTGCTGAGGAGCATTCATGCGCCTCTCCTATCCTCTCCTATAACTGCATCCCTATTAGTGTTTCCATGGCCCCCGGAAAGGCCCAAAAAAGAGAGGAGCATTCAACCGCCATTTTAGACCGAGCCTCGCGTCCCCCCCCCCCCCCCCCCCAAAAAAAAAAAAAAGCCGGGCCAAGCCGCCCCTCAAAAAATCCACCAACCACCAATCCAAGGCAACGTGACCTCAGCTTTCGTATAGCAAAATCACTCGCCTAGGCGGCTGGCCCGAGTCGGAGTCGAGTGGACGGAACGGTGCAAGCGGGCACGACAGACGGGCAAGCCGAGCGGGCGGGGAGACGGGCGGGGCAAGGACGCAGCAGCGCAGCTTCCTTGGCCACGAGCCGAAGAGGGACAACACGCAGCGGCGGCCTTTTCTATTGGACGAACGACGGGTAAAAAGGCAGGGATGCGGTATAGTGCCTAATTCTCGTTTGCTTGGCTGCGTTTGGTGGGTGAGGTGGTGTATATATGGTGTGTTTGCGCCTGTTGTGGATGCGGGAGGGCGCTGGGTGAGTGAGTGAGTGAGTGAGTGAGCAGCGACTCAGAGGACTGACTGACTGACTACTGCACTGGCTGATTTTGTTCCCGCAGGAGGAAGGTAGACTTGTGGCTTTGAAGAGCTTGGCTGGCAGTTCGAGGTGGACTAGAGTCACTGACTGACCCCCTGGCGCTGCAGTTTACGTGGAGTCTGAGGAAAAAAGAGAAAGAAAAAGAAAAGAAATTACGTCTTCAGCCATGTCGCCGTCTAGCACCTCTCCTCTATCCTTACTCTCCTCCACGGTGCTCCTCCTCACCATCTCCTCGCGCCTCCAACCAGCGCTCGCGCGACAAGATTCCAACGCCCTGACTTTCGGCGACACGCCGCCCGGCTACACTTTCACGACGTGCGACTATAAAGCGGCCAGCTCCCCGCGTCCTGCCAGCCTGGCCGAATACTCCAACGATGCCCTCGCCGTCCTGTGGGACCAAGTTGGGCCCATCACGCTGGGGCCCGTCAACTCGGTGCAAGAAGCAGCAGCCGGCGCAGACAGCGCACGCTTCGCGCAGCCGGGCGTGCTGCACGGCTACGTGCCAAGCTACGTACGAAGCGTCGAGACGGCCAAATTGCCCGGGAACTTCGTGTGGGGGGTGGCAGCGTCGGCGTACCAGATCGAGGGCGCGGCCGACGCCGAGGGCAAAGGGCCGTCGGTCTGGGACCTGCTGGCGCACCGGGGAGCAGTCGTGGCGGACAACACGACGGGCGACGTGGTTGCGAGCCACTACTGGCTGTACAAGCAGGACATTGCGCGCATGAAGGCGCTGGGCATTCCTGCCTTTTCGCCGTCGTTCAGCTGGCCGCGCTTCTTCCCGTTTGGCCGCGGGCCAGTCAATGAGGAGGCCGTCAGGCACTACGACGATGTGGTGAGGGAGATGGTGCGCGCGGGCATTGCGTTGCACGTTGCCTTGTTCCATTGGGACATGCCGCTGGCGCTCTTCAACGAGTATGGCGCCTGGGTGGACCGCAAGGTCATTGATGACTTTTTCAACTACGCAAAGTTTGTCATTAGCAGGTACGATCGCTACGTCGACACGTGGTACACCTTCAACGAGCCTCAGTATTGCAACTGGCAGTTCAGCGTATATCCCAGGGGCGATCTCTTGCCGGTCTTCAATAACTATACCGGAGGAACTCCCACGAGGTTCATCTGTAGTCACTTGACGCTGCTTGCCCATGCCAAGGTCGCCAAGTGGTACAAAGAGGAGTTCAAGGGCCGCGGTCGGATTACGTTCAAGAACAGCGGGAACTATGGCGAGCCCAACAGCACGTCCGAGGGGGATCGCATCGCAGTTCAGCGCAGCCAGGACTTTACTTTGGGTGTCTTTGGTGGACCCTGGACTGACGGCGACTACCCGCAAAGTGTCAAGGATACTTTGGGGGATATTCTGCCGACGCTGACCCAGGAGGAAAAGGATATGATCAAGGGATCTTGCGATTTCTTTGCCATTGATGGGTACAGCTCGTACACGGCCTACGAGACGCCCGGCGGCGTCGAGGCGTGCCAATCAAATCAGAGCAATCCTGCTTGGCCCGAATGCCATGGACAAACTTCTGTTGGACCGGACGGATTCATCTTGGGACCACCCGGAGACCAACACGTGTCGTGGCTGGTCAACGCGCCAGTAGGCCTTCGCAGATACCTGAACCAGATCACGAAAGAGCTCTTTCCCGCCGTCAAGGACATTGTGGTGACGGAATTCGGTTTTGCAGAGCCGTTTGAAAACGACTGGCCTCGCAGGTCGCCAGCGCTGTGGGACTTGCGGCGCGCAGACTATTTTCAGGGCTACCTGGACAACATCCTGGCGGCAGTTGTCGAAGACGGCGTCAACGTGACTGGAGCGTGGGGCTGGGCCTTGTACGACAATTTCGAGTGGTTCGAAGGCCTTTCGACGCGGTTTGGGCTGCAGTACGTCAATTATACGGATCTGACGCGGACGCCCAAAGCAAGCATGTTTCAATTCCTCAACTGGTTCAAGTAAGTGGTGTCGATGAGTAGCTGAAGATTGTGCTGACAAGTCGCGACAGGGAGCATCTGCCCGGGGCCAATGTAGCGTAGTGGTAGACAAACTCCAGCTCCTAGTTGCAGGAGAGGTTCAAACATTCATCTGCTATTACAGTGACGCCTAGGGAGCAGTCGTCCGCCATCACAAACGGGCCTAGGGAGCTGTGTTTTGTTGCCGCAGCTAAATCCGGGAGTCTGGGTCTTTCTCTTCGATACCCGCCATGGTGGAAGTAACCGTGTGTGCCACTGCTATTGGCAGTTAGCCTCGGCGCCAACTGATGGGGCATGGTGTCGGTCCATAGCGTAGCGAGGAAGAACAATGAAAAGACCGGAGAACACTCAAAAGCCTGGCCTGACGGATAATACAGGCTGGAGGTGACAACGGGTGCCTGACGAAATCGGAGTGGTCCAGCTAAGCAGCTGTGAGATGACATAGCCAGCCGATAAGTGGCGAGCGACCTGACGCAAGGAGTGGGCAACTGGGGTCACGGGCTCGGCCGGTGGTGGGAACATTCGGCGGCCATGGCGATGGACGGAACTGAAGCGTATGTAGACGGGCGGCAGCAGTAGGTGCAGACGCTAAGACGGATGGTTTGGAGCGGGCAGAGGTTCGGTTGCCATGTCAGGTCGTCGTCGAGTCTGTCTTATCGCGAGGCCCCACAGCCAGGGCCTGTATCCGACAGCCGCCCAAGGAAGGGCACCTGGCAGCATCCATGGATCGGCTGGGTGAGCGTCCATCATATGACGAGGTTCGCAAAGTGAAGAGGCGCTCCACGGCGGAATGGATGGACGTAAGTGACACGCTGCACCAGAGTAATGTACGTCGACAGCTGCTGCATTACCTCCCCACGACTTACGCTTCCGGGCTTAGGCCAAGACCTCCCGCACGACCTGCCCCAAGCTGCCGACCTCACCTCTTCGTCTGCAAACCACTCCATCTCACCAGTCCCGATCCTGCTGGCGCCAACTCATTATTTTCCAGCCTGAGCTACCTCCTCTTCCTCTTCCTCTTCCTCTGCCCGCCGTCCGCCGCTCCGCTTCCTGCACACCAACAAGTCCCTGCCCGTCAAACGTCATCCGAGTGGAAGCGCTCCTCAGTACCCACCTCACCAACCGTACTTCCGCACTCCTCCATCGCCGCCACCGGCGTCTAGTCTTGCCGCATCTCCTCCACAGCAACCAGCCAAGCTTGCTGCAGCTTTGCGTCTCCGTTGTGAGCTCGTTTCCAACTCCACCGCCGTCTGGCTGCCCGCTCCACGACCGAC
This sequence comes from Phyllosticta citrichinensis, assembly GCA_038380885.1. NCBI lineage: Eukaryota > Fungi > Ascomycota > Dothideomycetes > Botryosphaeriales > Phyllostictaceae > Phyllosticta > Phyllosticta citrichinensis. The sequence goes on along the minus strand of JBBWUH010000003.1, from coordinate 880,146 downwards.
TCCGTGCGGGAGGCGTTCAGTATCACTGCAACGCCTCGCACGACCTCAAAGGCCCTTCGACCTGGCCGACGAAACTCCCCCTCACCATCCAAACCTGCACGCCTCCGCCTCCCAAGCCGAATCACGTCCGGAACTATCCTCGCACGCGGCACTCCTAGCACCACCCTCTCTCGGAGGGGCTCCATCCCACCCCGCGAGATCCACGCCTCTGAATACCTCATCTTCGCCCACTTCGTCCACCATCAAGCGCACACGAAGTGTATCGCCAAGCTCTTTTGGGCTGCCAACCTATAACCAACTCATATCGGGCGAGGCCTCCCGCGGGCCGAAGCGCAGGCGCAAGGACGAACACACCATGCGCCTTGATTCGGAAACCAGAAGGTCTCCATCTCCTTCCCAGGCATTTTCGAATGGCTCCAATGGCGTGTCGCCCAGGCGCGCAGGAACGGCAAAGGCCGCCAACGGCGCATCTTCCACCCACACAAACGGCAATGCCTCTGCGCTATCTGCGACCTTCTTTGGCCATGACCGGGAGGAGGTGACGAGGATCCTGATACAGGGATTGACGGATCTTGGCTACACCGGTGCCGCAGGTGCCTTGAGTGACGAGAGTGGATTTGAACTCGAGGGTCCCACCGTGGCAGCGTTTCGGAACTCCGTCTTGCAAGGAGAATGGGCAGAAGCAGAAGCGCTATTGTTCGGCACAGACGACGGAGTGGGCGTCGATGGTGGTTACGGTTACGCCGGTGGAAAGAGGCCAGAGAGAACAGAAAAGTGGTCGAGTGCTCAAGTGCAAGGGTTGACCTTGGCCGAGGGTGCAAACAAGGACGAGATGAGGTTTTGGATGCGGCAGCAAAAATACTTGGAGCTTCTCGAAGCTCGAGACCTAAATTCGGCGCTCATGGTACTGCGACAAGAGTTGACACCACTCCACCAAGATCGCAACAGGCTCCACGCCCTTTCCAGGTATGTCTCGTTCCTACGACTCAATCCTTGGAAATAAGCTGACCCGTTGCAGCCTGATCATGTGCCAATCTGCGGAAGATCTCAAGGCGCAGGCGCAATGGGATGGTGCAGCCGGTGAATCGAGGCGTCGCCTACTCTCGGAGCTCTCGAGTAAGTTGGATCGATCCAACAAGAATATTGCGCACCTCTAACAGCCAACAGGATCGATATCGCCCAACGTCATGATACCAGAGCGCCGCCTCGCGGTCTTACTGGACCAGGTCAAAGATCACTGGGTAGCCAATTGTCTCTATCACAACACCTCCGCCTCTCCGTCACTTTATCTGGACCACATGTGCGAACGGGAAGACTTTCCTCTCACCGCCGTGCTGGAACTCCGCCATCATGCGGACGAAGTATGGTTCTTGCGCTATTCCAACGACGGGTCAATGCTCGCGACCTGTGGAAAAGACCAGCGGGTAGTTGTCTACAACACAAGTAACTACCAGGAAAAGTTCACTCTGAGGGGCCACGACGCCGGAGTCTGCTATGTAGCATGGAGTCCCGACGACAAGAGGTTGATTAGTTGCTCCAAGGACAATTCGGCCAAGATGTGGGATATTTCCGTGAGTCGAACCACTGCCCGAACTCCCCAGCTTAGCTGATAAAAGCAGTCTGGCGCCCTTGTACACAGCCTCGACTCGGGGTTTGACTATCCCGTGACTGCCGCAGCATGGGCACCGAACGGCGAGACTTTTGTCACAGGATCTCAAGACAGCAATGCTGCTCTGTGTCTGTGGTCAAAAGACTGCCAAAGAATCCACACTTGGAAGGACGATGTGGTCGAACGTGAACGAGGGGTTGCGCTCCGCGTTAATGACGTAGGCATCACCCCGGACGCCTCGCGTCTTGTTGCCCTTCTCGAAAGCCACATCGTTGTGTACGATTTTGTCACACGCGAGAAGCTTCGCGAGTTCGAGATGCTCGAAAACAAGCCTACGTCTCTCTGCATCAGCTCATGCGGCACGTCCATGTTGGTGTCCATGAATGAGAACAAGATTTGTCTCATGGACATTGACACAGGTGAGGTACTTCACAGGTATGACGGCCAGAAGCAGGTCAAGTACATCATCAGGTCTGCGTTTGGAGGAGCAAACGAGAATTTCGTGGTTAGTGGCAGCGAAGGTAAGCACTCCTTGACAGGACTGACCGGTCTTGTGCTAACCCCAAACCCCCTAGATTCCAGAGTCTACATTTGGCGATCAAATGGCCATCTTGTTGAGGCGCTGGAAGCGCATCGCCCTGGCTGCGTAAATTGCGTTGAATGGCATCCCCGTGATCCTACCGTCTTCGCTTCCGCAGGCGACGACCGGACTGTTCGGATGTAAGTCGACGACCCCTTGTAATATTGTTTTTATTTTATTTTATTTTTATTTTCGAGCAGAGCAACCATGACATCTGACCAAGTCCTTTACCAGATGGACGCGGCCGAATTCATCGCGATCCAACAGAACTGGCTTTCAAAGGTAGCCAGCATGCCACCAAGTGGTACTTCGTCTCCACCCATCCCCGGTCTACCAAGTCTGCACTAAACATGCGTCCCTATTACGATGTTTACTGCGAAAAGCACGAGGCCGGAGGGCTCTGCGTGACGACTACTCACACAACGATCCCGTTTCCTGGAAAGACAATCTACTGGCCATCCTTTACGCTGGACAAGCTTCAAACTTGAATCCCTCTACTTCAGCCGTTTTTAGTTTCCACCCTTAGATCCGGAACGCCAACGCTCGATAGTACATGCCGGGACTCATGCGGCTGGCTTCTACTATCCCGGGCGTTTCCGGGCACAACCCTTTCACAAGAATCCTTGATTCTCCGCACCCTGGAGGCGACCGCTGAAGAAATTCAACAACATTGACCTCAGAGCCAAGGCCAATGGACTGCTCATCCACGATCAAGTTTCAGGTCGCGGCTCAGTCGATTCTGCCGAAATATCTACACACATGGGACGGAGTATGGCTAAGAAATTTTCCCCATTTTGCCCCAAGGCTTCTTATTTTTCTCTAGATTGGTGGCGGGCAGACCATGAACTCTTTTCGGAGGCTATTACTCCTTCACTCTCCCCTCGATTCGACATTTTTGATGGTAGTGTAGGCGACTGACACAGATATTGAAGGTCTTGCGGGATGAAGCAGCAGGCGTTTTCCCCATCTTTCTCCTTTTCTGCTCCTTCATCGGCTCCCCTCTTTTTTTTTTATGCTGACATACTCATGCGCACAATTACCCCTTCATGTTTTGCACTTACAGCACTGCACTTGTACGGAAGAGAGGAGGGCGTGCCGGATGGATGAGCAAGTGGATTGACGCATGGAGCACGGAACCATGGGTGGATGACTGGACACTTGGATGACGGAGGCACTTCAACGTTGCGAGTGGGGTGGAACAGAGTGATCAAACAAGCGAGCGATAATAGGAGTTTGGTGTTGACGGGATCCACAAGGCATCGTCCGCACCTTTTACATGGCCATCACACTGTTGATGGGTCAGTCGACGTGGCGACATGGAGGCTTTGTCGAGGCTTTTGCTGGCCATGGAGCGATGGATGGACTAGATAGAGGAATGAGTAGGTAAGTAAGGTATAACCAAATACAACCTCACAACCTCGCCTGTTTCTCGGGATGTGGTTCCGCAACACAAACTCTTGGCGAGACCCAAAGACGAACTCATTGTTGGGCGTGCTACTGTGTAGGTGAGTCGGCTTCCTAGATCCTGGCAGCAAATGTTCTAATTTAGCACGTGGCTCTGCGTTTCAGGCTTAATCGAAAGAACGAGACACCAAGGCTTGGTTACCAAAGTCGTGGTACACACAACAAGAGCAGAGAATCGGTCTCGCCCATCAGGGAGCATCCGTTTGCTCTACATAATAGACAACTGATGGGGAGCATTCATACGCTGTAGTTGACGGATAACAGGGAGCATCCAAGCGTCGAGTACCTTGCAACTGACAGAAGATTCCGTGCGAAAGTTCACTGCAGTTGACAACTTTCCCGAGGACCATGATTGCACCTGCCCACTGTTCCTGTTCAACACCGCCAGTCAAGCTGGGACGTCTCTTCCATGTTGCAACCACTCTCCTTCCACGATTACCGGCTCAGTCTTCGCTATTCTTCCCACATCGGCTTACCAAAACATTCGTTCGCCTCTATCATCTTCGACGCGTCTTTCTAAGCCATTGCCATCTCATCAAGTGAGACATTCATCAGCGCGTCGCATCGAGTCTGCGAGCCATATCATCGAGGAAACAAGGAGGATTCCCAATCGTCCCGAAGCTTTCCATCTTGCACATAAAACAAGCAAGCATGGAGGAGCGCATCCTCAAAGCAAGCACCGACCCTCTCCATCCTCCCCACTCACAAAGTCTACGCGCGCTAAAACATTCCAACTGCAGCTCAACCTCCCCGCCAGCGTGCAGCTCAGCCGCAGAGCGCTCGTCACAGTATTCTGGGAATGCGCCAGCCTGCAGCTCAACGACGAATGCGACATCGTCTTACGCCTCATCCGAGACGAGCACGGCTCCGCTGTCTCCAAGCCCACCATTAACAGCAACTCGCCCGCGTACCAGCAGATACAAAGTCTCTGGCTACTGCTACGCGCCCGCAGCGACGACGTGCGGAAAGCGGGCCCGCTGGTGCTGAAGGCGCACCTGTACTTTTGTCCGCCGGGCCCCGACTACCTGTCTCCTGTTGCGAATAGAATTGACCCGGAGGCACTGGCGCTTGATGACAGTGGTGGTGGCCATCGTCAGACGATCGAGGCGGAGCGAACTCTTGCACAGGCGGCTTCCTACAAGTACGTCATTCCGGCAAAGAGGGCGAATCGTTCCGACGAGGAGTATCCAGTCAGGAAGAGGGCGCGACACGCCTCGGACGTCCCTCCCCGTGACGTGCAGGAGTCTCCGGTCAAGAAAAGGGCGAGACAAGACTCGCAAGTCACGCCTCCAGACCAGCAGAACGCGGACTATACGACCATCTCTATCGGGAATCTGTCCTTGCGCGGAGGCGCCGATCCGCATCGTCAGCCCCGAAATCCCTTCTTCCCACGCGATATCCCTGTTCCGGAAACCTTCGTCACTTACCACGCTAAATTCACCGTAAAACACGCCGGTGGTGAAGAATACTACACGGTCATGGTCCCTTTGGAGCCAGACGGAAGTATGCCTTTCGGAACGATGGACTTGATGTATGAGTTCACGGCGTGGAAGCACTCGACATCGGGACGAGACGCGCCGCATGTCAGCTGGGATGATTTCTGCAACATCAGGCGCTTCACTTCGGAGCTGATCTAGCGAGGGGCTGGAGTGCTTGGATGCGGTGGTGTATATGGGCTTGAGAGAGCTTGTGTGTGTAGGACCTCTTTCCGTATGTCGTCTTCAGTTGGCAGGAGTGCCTGCTCTGGCTGAATGAAAGGGGTCAAGGTTTCTATGTGGCATCTGCGGCTTGGGTGGTCAAAGAGTGGAGGACACAGTGTCGATGCGCCCTCTCACAACCGAGGACGCAGGCGGGCAAAGTAGAGTCAAAGCTGGCTCGCAGAATGATGATTACTGTCAAGGATTCGACGGTTCAAAGAAGACTTTGAGAAATCGGTTTGTGGGCAGCGAAGACTCCATTGCCTGTGGTAAGTATGAGTTACAGAAAAAGGAGGAGGTACAATCAGAACCACAGTGCGGTGTCGAAAGAAGTGTGACGCCCTGGTCCTAACTGTCGTAGTGAATGACAATTCCCTCAGTGCAACTATCACGGCAGATGAATGCTCGCTAGGCACAGCTACTGCTTTGTGAGAGCAGACGAAAAGCTCTGGGTGCGACTTGCAGTGAATGAATTCTCTCTTCACATGGCGGCATCGCCCGAAGATCTCATTTCTTTTGACAATTACCACGCCACGACAGACAGCAGAAGCTTTTGTTTCGTCTGTTGCACAAACTGACGGTAGCTGCGTGCACGCAGAGGCTCTGATTGGCTTTGAAAAGGACTCCCCCTGATCCAATCTATCTTTTTGGGGTTTTCCTGATTTCAAGTCCCCTCGGATATTCGAAGGCTTGGCCAGATGTCACTTACCGCAGTGCACTTCACGCAGGGCCAGGAGCACATCTCTCTTCGTGATTGACAGTCGCTCGAATGGGGTCTCCGCTCTGATGGGTTTCATGTTGGATGATGGGCGAGGCGCCCTGGTATCATATCGACACTCCTCGAAAAGCTTCATTCCAAAGCAATAAATCCACTCCTCTGCTCAGCCACTCTTGTCAAACTCGCAGCACGCCAGACTTCGCGTTCCCCCAGTCAATCGCTCACGCCCTCAAACGGTTCCATAGCCCTGCTGGCCGCCCTGCTGCGGTGCATGCGGCGCCGGAGCGGCGTACGTTCCCTGCGGCGGCGGCGGCGGCGGCGGCTGCGCTTGCACCGACAGGCCGCCGCGCTGGACGCGGTCGCTGTAGACGCCCGACGCCGGGTGCGGGTCGTACAGGCCCTTGCGCGCGTCCTCGCGGCGCTTGTAGTAGACGTATTCGATGTAGAAGGCGTGGATGTGGCCGGGCAGGTAGCTGTTTTTCGTTGCCCCCAGTCTCGCGTTAGTCGTTCGGACGGAGGACTGGGCGGGCAGTGCTGCGCGAAGAGAGAGAGAGAGAGAGAGAGAGAGAGAGAGAGAGGGAGAGTGTGGTGTGAGCGAGACTTACCCAAGAAGCGTCAACAGTACGTTGATGCAGAAGTCGGGGCCGCAGCCGGCGATCATGAGGACGCCAATGGGCGGGACTGTTGGTGGTTAGCTGGAGCTTCCTCTTGCGGGCATGTGTATGTGTTCCACGCGCGACTTGGGAGGGGGAGCCGCGACGCACGTGTGTGCCGGTGGCATGACGTGGAGTGGAGGTCAAGTTGGTTGGCGCGGACTCACTGAAGAGGGTGATGAGGATGAGGAGAATTGCAGAAATCATGCTGGCAATCTTGCTGTAGGCGCGGCGTTTGGTGTCGGTGTGGGTCGGTGTTTTGGTGTTGAGGGTGAGTGGGTTGTGAATGGTGAGGTACGTGGTCGCGGGCCAGAAGCGGAGAAATAAGGCGAAGAAGAAGCAAAAAAAGGGCGGCAGTGGGTTGGAATGGCCGTATTAAGTAAGGGGAAGCCTGCGCGTCGGCGACCTTGGCGCGTAGGCGCTGCGAAGAGCAGTCAGTCTTCTAGTTTGGCTGAGGTCCGTTGCTTGCTTGTGACTCCAGGCTGACGCTCCATGTGGCGCACCACGCAGCACCATGACGTCGCCTGTTCCACCCGTGGCTGTGCTTTGGATCAATCGGATTGAAATCAAACTGCTTGGAATTTCTTGAGCCAAGCGGCGCCTGATCACACAGACGCCATCTTGTTTTGCTCTGAGCTGCTACCTAGGGTATGCGTCTATGCCATGCTTTCGTCCCGCCCATAACCCATAACCTCCTGCGCCCAATCTCTCAGTTCTCATCCCCTCTACTCTGCATCGTGGTCCACACTTTCGATATCTGCGTCATCCTCTCCTCTAAAGGCTTCCTCAAAAGCCTCCTCATCGCTTTTGTTCCCAGCCCTCGACCTTCCCAAGTCCCTCTCCACTTGTTGCTTGAGAAACAAGATGTCGTACCACTCTTTGATTTCGGTTTGGAAATCTTCGGGAATCACTGGATTGACCCATGTGCTATTGATGGCCGTGACTCGACTGTTCTCGGTAACCAAGCTATCTTCACGGCGCGAAGACATGCTTTCCTTGCCGTTGGTCATGTCTTTGCACATGGAGCTGGATTGTTCTTTGACTGTGAGACTCGAGCTTGATTCCTGCTTTGCATTGCAAGGTCCATGGATAGACGGGGAACTAGTTGGGACACAAGGTGGGCCGCAGGATTTCGACCTCTTCTGTCTTTTCGCATCCATGTCCGACGCTCGCGGAGGCGTCAAGCTTCCCGGAAAGCGAATGGTTTCATTTGATGAGCCATGGGAGGATTCAAGGTATTTTACAGTGTCGGAGCCTGTTGCTTTGATGACGCCGCTTTCCGAACTTGTTTTGCGGGCAGCTTTTCGGGAGGCTGTTCCTTCAATCGAGGAGTTTCCTCTGTTGCAAAGCTGCTGCCCGAACGTAGTGTTCAGCCCTGTGGTGATCGAGCCGTTTTGACACAATGAGCCAAAGTCATTGGCCGATGGCGGAACATGGCGCTGTTGGAAAAGCGTGCCCGAGCCACAGGGCGTTGGTAGGATGCCTGTCTTATCCTGGGATATCGCCCCGTGAGCGCCGCCTCTGATCATTACCGGATCCCTAAAGAGCTGGGAGGGTGACCAAATCGAAGGACACGGTTCGAGTTTGGCTCCAGGCTCTGGACAATCAACCGGCGATACCAGGCTCGTCGGTGTGATGCTCTCTGCGAGACTTGTATCCTCTTTGAATCGATCTGCTGAAACTTTCCACCAAGCTGGAATGTCTGGAACAGGCTTTGCTTGAGAAGGGACATGGTATTCCAAGCTGTTCCCTGTAGAGGCCCGGGTGGAACTAGGTTCTGATTGAGCTCGATCGAGTCCAGATTCGAGTCCCCGCTGCCACCTGGCCAGTTCAGGTGCCAATCTCTGCTGGTGCCGTAGTTCGCGGCCTCGCTTTCTCGTTTTCATGAGTGAGGAAAGATCATCGATAGGGGTAGCAGGAGACTGATGACGTCTCTGAGCGTCTTGAAGAAGTTCCGAAGAGAGACGCTCATACGACGACATCCCAAAGCTTTCATATGAAGGGGGCCCAGAGAGAGGGAATTTGTTCACTTCGCCAAGTTCTTCATGTACCATGATGTCGATATTGAGACGGATTGTCCTCTCGAAGCGGACTTGATCGGGAAAGAAGCGAGTTCCAGTGACCGTCAAATCAAGGCTCGTCGGCGTCGGCTTCATGCTGGGTTCGATGTGGCCGCTCTTCAGATAGCCACCAAAGCTCCTTTGAGAACCATCCCATTCGAACGCGACGCAGTCTGACTTGAGTTGATACTCGGGACGTCCGACATAGGAATCGTACTCGGGATCCAAGACCGAGTCGACGTAAACTGGCTGAATGTGACATTTGCGGCCAAAGGAGGCCTCACTGTCCAGACGTTTGAATCGAACGATTGGGCCATAGCGTTTCACTCGACCACAAACAGTCGGCTCGCCTTGCGCGTTGATTGCCGCCCAAAAGGCCACCTTCACAGTAGGCAGAAGGGGAGTATCCAAGAAGCAATCTCTCGTCCGCAAAAACTCGCAAAGACCGTTGTAAAAGTCTCCGCTGGATGCCAGCCAGTTGTATTGGCTTCCGTGTCTTTTGTAAAGCTCGATCATGCACGTGAGGAACTCTTGTATGTTGACAGGATAGTTTCGACAGCCCATGCTGTTAATGGACTCGCAGATGCGATGATTGAGGCTTTCGGGTCGTCGAGCTAAAGGATTGTCAATATACATCACAGAAGCTTAGGACACTGCAGCGTCGCTGTAGCCTCAGAAAGGAACCGCGTACCTGCACCGCACTCGTCCATTGCGTCAATGATGTCTATGAGATGATTGGATATTTTGTACTCGAGTACGGCTGCAAACATGTCCTCCCAAAACTTGATCTCTCGGGCCTGCGTCATCGAAAGACCTCTCCAAGTTGATGTCTCGTCAAGGTGTCGCACGTTGCCTTCCGGACTTGATCCATATCTGTGGAACATTGGGATCCAAAGATCCACCGGCGAGCTCCTGATTGGTATGGAGTCAGATTCAAGGCGGAAGTGGATCTTGCGCTGCGGTCGCCGCTGATCTGAGAAGTCGCGGAGCCTCGACAGCTCGATGGCATAGAGTGGAAAGTCGCGGTCCATGATTGATTCCGAATAGAGGTTCGCGTGATAAGTTTGAGTTTCCGAATGATGCTGGAGACTGATATCGGTAAGGAGATGCCAGAATGACGGCTGGGATGGATGGTGTTTACGGGACGTGAGTCGTTGCTTGAGCATAATCAGATGAAGCCTGTCGCGATTGCCGCGTCCATCGGGGCAGCCACGTCCTGTGAACGCCCAAGGCGGGTGCGCGTCCCGCTCACAGAACGCGACTTCGCAGTCTGGACGAGCGGCGCTCGAGCGTGTGACACATGCAGCAATTTGGTGAACGTGAGCTTGCCGCGTGGTAGGTATGCTTTGCCATTGTTGTCGCTCATACAGCATCCATGCTTGCTCTCGTAGTGAGCTTTTCGTTCTTGTTGCCCAATTTGGGAATCTGGAGAAAGACGTCGACACCATAGCCCTCTAGGCTGTGCAATTCAAGACTTCCAGCCCAGTACTCGGCGTAGATTCTGCTCATTGGGAGACCAATTCCCAGTCGCAAGTCCTGTGGTCTGGTGGTCAATGATTCGAGGGAGCTGTCGCGATGCTCGCCTTCGACACGGGATTTGGATGGCTTTACCTCTTTCATGGTAGCTGCAAGCCTCGGTACGCGAGAGAGGTTCTCCCGACGCATTTTGCTGCGAGGGCCTTTGCTGAACGACCAAAGATAGGGAAGCACATCTTTCGGGACGCCGCCCCCCTGATCAGAAATCCTGATGATTACATGTTGATGAGTCTCGCAGATGAGAACTTCGATTGGAGGCGGTGCCGTGGTCTTGTGCTGTCCTTGCTCAATGACAGCCTGTATAGAGTTGCGGAGCAGCTCCCCGATGATATACTCCAAATGAGAGAGAATGTAGGGAAACTTGGCGCCAGTGTGCCCATAAACCACGATCTCTGGAAGAGGAATCGAAGGCCCATAGGTCTGCCGCATGAGATCCTTGGTGGTTTCGCCACATTTCTCGACAATCTTCTGGGCATTGCACTTGAGGAATATTTCGCCGACATGATCATTGTGCGGGTCCATTTGGAATTTGGCGTCTGGGAAGTGCCATGGGGAGTGAAAAGTGTCGGTCAGGGCAAGATGCTGCTCGGCAATGGTGCGCCTAGAAATTCGCTGGTGTGAATCAGCTTGCCATTCACTTTTCAGGGCATTGTGCATCATCTCACAGATCTCAAGAGCGTGGTCATGAAGTTGTCGGTTTCTTCCGGCCTCATGCTACCTTGGACCTCAAGAACTCCAATGGCCAACCGCGGTATCACTGTCAAATGCTCGTCCAGTGTGTCCTTTATGACTCTGCAAAAGCGATCGTTGTCTTCGAGTGTTTTGATCTCGGGCAAGCGGCGGTATTTCTCAAAGGCGCGGTGGTAAAGCTCGTACACGTGGGAGATGTGTGGGTTGGTCACAACAAAGTAGGGCAGCGTTTGCATGTCTCGGAGGCGGTGAGCAAGCCTGTGGAGAGTCAGATACAGGCTTCTTTCTGGAACATTGTCAGACTTGCCTTGTGGGCAGCTCTGTCCGAACATAGTTGGCCGAGCCAAGGAGACGTGCTTCGGTCAAGCGAGCTCCGAAGAATGTCAACTGGCGCAGACTAATTGGACGAGCCTCACGTTGGACCCATCTGCGCGTCATGGGTAAGCAAAGACCGGCAAGCTTCGGCGCGAGCGATTGTGGCATACTCGTCGAGAACTGAAGAAGGTCGCCAGGCTGGCGCGCTCGCGGGGCTGGCGTTGGTAAAGAGGCGCGCGTGGCAGGTCTTCCGAGGAGCCAGACGTTTGGTCGTGTGCGTGCCTCGCGAAAGGCTCAAAGCCACCCTGCGGCCATGAGCCAGCGCAGGAAGACTCATTGGGAGAGCAGGGCGGTTCAAGGGCTGCGGCAGATGCAGTGGGCGATTTGGGGTGGGCGGTGAAGGGCTTCAAGGTGCGCAATGGAGAAATTTTGGCAGACGAGAGAGAGAAATGGCGGAGAAGGCGGAGACTAAAAGAGAGAGTCATGGGAGCGAGCGAGCAGAAGAAGCCATGGCAAAAGAAAAAGAGAGGAAGTTGGGAGAGGGTGGTTCGAGGGTGGTGTCGCAGAGCGTGAATGTCATGCCCGGCCATGTTTCGTTACTGGCTGACTCGCGTGACGAAGCGCGTATCGATAGGGTACCGGCGATACGGCACCTGGGCTGGCCAGCGAGCAGTGCGTCTCCCAGTGGTGCAGGCAGAGGCCGAGGTCTGTTATAACCACACTACGGTAGCGTTGCTGAAAGCAGACGTCGCCGTCTTTCACAGGTGAAGCTTTGGATATCTTGGTTGGGCGGCACATCGAGGCTCGAGGCACGAGGCACGAGGCACGAGGCACGAGGCACGGTGGGTGGGACAGGAAGTCCATGTTTGCTTTGACGACAAACGAAGACGCGAGCAGACAAAGATTTGTCCTGATTCTTCGGCCCTGTGCTTCTGCAGGCGTCATCAGGGCGCAGTAGGGCCCGGCCCCCTCCTCCAGGCGGTGGTGGAGCGCCTGTGGACACTCTGCTACCTGAGCTGTCGTTCGTCATTGTGTCCCCGCCGCCCCGGCCTTAGCGAGCCCTTCCTTACATGCAACACACCTAACGTTGAATGTCCACTGCCAGGCCAACCTCAACTCGAGAGCTGTGCAAGCTATTGGATCCAACCTCTCCGACTTCTTCCTCGCCATTGCTTTGCATCGCATCGCGTCGCATCGCATCGCATCGCCCTTGCCCGCCCGCCCGGTGCCACGTCCTCCACTGCACCGCGACGCCTGAGCCTGCCCTGTCTGCTGCTGCGCTGCGCTGCACTGCGCTCGGTGCCGCTGCCTGCCCGCATCTTCTCATCACATCTGCTCGCGCCACTCGACCGCCATGGACCAGGTAAGCTACCTCGCCGCTCGAGCTCCTGACGGACGCGCTTCCTCAAGCTCCCTCCTCCTCTCACGTCCTTGCACCTGGCTGCCTTGTGCTCCACCATACCTATCCTCTTAGATCCACGCTCACAACCCCTACAGCTTGGCAGCGACATGCTCGTCGACCCCGGTTACGATGAAAAGCAGGACGTGGCCATCATCTCCCCCGAAGACAACATGGAGGAGGCAGACGCGGAGCCCAAGCCCCGCGCCGACGACTTCGACGCCATGAAAAAGCAGATGATGCCGGAGCTGCCGGACCTCGAAACAGAAGCCGAAGCTGTAGATACCTGGGAGATCAAGGAGTGGAGGAACATGTCGAGGCGGGAGCATGGCCCAGTCTTCAAGTGCGCCGACCATCCGTGGAGGATACTCTTCTTCCCCTACGGCAACAACACGGACCACGCTTCATTCTACCTGGAGCAGGGCTTCGAGGACAAGCCGCCAGAGGAATGGTACGCTTGCGTTCAATTCATGCTGGTGCTCTGGAATCCAAACGACCCGTCCATCTACGTCCAACACACTGCCAACCACAGATTCACCGCCGAAGAGGGAGACTGGGGATTCACTCGGTTCGCTGAGCTTAGAAAACTCTTTCAGAACCCATGGGAGGGCTGCGATCGCCCGCTGGTGGAGAACAACTCGGCCAACATCACTGCCTATGTGCGCGTCATCAAAGACCCCACCGGCGTACTATGGCACAACTTCCTCAACTACGATTCAAAGAAGGAGACGGGAATGGTGGGATTGAAGAACCAGGGTGCCACTTGCTACCTCAACTCGCTGCTGCAGTCGCTTTACTTCACCAACGCGTTCCGCCAGGCCGTATACCAGATCCCAACCGAGGAAGACCCCGATCGCACCACCAACAGCGCATACGCTCTTCAGAGACTGTTTTACCAACTGCAAACCAGCAATGTCGCCGTGTCGACAAACGAGCTCACCGCCTCTTTTGGCTGGGACACGAGGCAGATTTTTGAGCAGCAAGACGTGCAGGAACTGTCAAGAGTCCTGATGGAGCGCCTGGAAACGAAAATGAAGGGCACCGAGGCGGAGAACGCGCTGGCCAAGATGTTTGCTGGTAAGATGAAGACGTACATTTCCTGCATCAATGTCCCCTACGAATCATCGCGCATCGAGGACTTTTGGGATATTCAGCTCAACGTCAGCGGCAACAAGAATCTGGACGACAGTTTCAGGGACTACATCCAGGTCGAGACCATGGACGGTGACAACAAGTATTTTGCGGAAGGTTACGGACTCCAAGACGCGAAAAAGGGTGTCATCTTTGAGACTTTTCCCGACGTCCTGCACCTGCAACTGAAGCGCTTCGAATACGACTTTAATAGGGACGCTATGATGAAGGTGAATGACCGCTACGAGTTTCCCGAGATCTGGGATGCATCGCCATACCTGTCGGAGACTGCGGATCGTTCTGAGCCGTTTGTCTACCGCTTGCATGGCATTCTCGTCCACAGCGGTGATTTGAACGCCGGCCACTACTATGCATTCATCAAGCCAACAAAAGACGGTCACTACTACAAATTCGACGATGATAGAGTCACTCGCGCCACCCAAAAGGAAGCGCTGGAGGAGAATTTTGGCGGCGAGTACACAAACCTGATGAACGGCAACGCACAGCGCAATCCTTACACCAGGACCTGGTCTACCAAGCGATCTATGAGCGCCTACATGTTGGTCTACATTCGCGAAAGTCGATTGGATCAAATCCTCCTCAGCGACGACGAAGTGCAGCCCCCTCAGCATCTTGGTAAGCAGTCTATCGAGGTCGGACATGCTCCAGGAGGCTAATGATTTTCTAGCTCATAAGTTTGCAGAGGAGCGCGCTGCCATTGAGCGTAAGAAAAAGGAACGCGAGGAAATGCATCTCTACCTGCAGGTTTCGGTCGCCACTGAGAAGAACTTTACCTCGCACCAAGGCTTCGATATTGCGCCATGGACCAAAGACGCAGAAACGGAGGCCGCGCCAAAGACTTACAAAACTCTCAAGACGACGACAATAGCCGAATTGACTGCGCAAATTGCCGAGGAGATGAATTGCGGTCCCGAATTCCTTCGTCCGTGGGCAATGGTTAACCGCCAAAACGGAACCATCCGGCCAGATGGCCCAATCCACTTTCATGACATGAGCATTGAAGAAGCAGCTGGAAAATTTGGTTCCAAGTCTGGCGTCTTCAAGGTGTGGATTGAAAAGACAGAAGAGAAGGACGAGGAAGGCAAGCCGGTGTTCGGTGATGCTCACATCGACCTCCACGGGATTGCCAACAACAAGCCGATCATGCTCTTCCTCAAGTACTTCGACCCTGAAAAGCAGACTCTATTCGGAATCGGCACCTTCTATGCAGCTTGTCACGATAAGGTCGTTGACCTCTGCCCTCAGATCCTCAAGCTTCTCGATTTGCCGGCAGGCACAAGCTTGAGGCTGTTTGAGGAAATCAAATCCAACATGATTGAGCAGATGAAGCCCAAGGTCACTCTCCTGTCGTCGGAGATCCAAGACGGTGACATTATCACGGTGCAGAAATCCTTGTCTGAGAAGGAAATCGCGGCCCTTACTTCGGCTGGCCGCTACTCAGACGTGAGAGAATTTTACGACTATCTCTTGAACAGAATCAATGTGCAGTTCTGCCCCAAGAACACCGTCCCGGCGAACCCGGAATCCACCTTCACCCTTTGGTTGAGCAAGAAGATGTCGTACGATCAGGTTGCGGCCAAGGTGGGCGAGCACCTGAACGTGGAGCCGACCCACGTGCGCTTCAGCACTGTCAACATGACAACTGGCAGACCCAAGGCTCCTGTCAAGCGGATGCAGAACGTGACATTGAATAACATTCTCTACCCAACCAGCTACAATGCTTACGGCAACTTCAATCAGCGTCAGGATGCGCTTTATTACGAGATTCTGGAGTACAGTCTATCTGAACTCGACCAGATGAAGGTAATCAAGCTTTCATGGCTTCCAGAGGGCATCGTCAAGGAGGAGCCCTTCGAGATTCTGGTGGCGAAGAACGGAACCATGGAAGACCTGATCAAGGGACTGCAAAAGAAGGCCGGTCTCGACGACGAGACGACTGCCAAGGTTCGCCTTTTTGAAGTTGCCAGTTGCCGCTTCAAGCAAGAAGTTCCCCGGGACAAGGGTGCTTTGAGCATACAAGAATTCACAACGCTGTATGCCGAGAAGCGCCCAGAGGAGGAGGAATCTCTTGACAAATCTGCCGGGGAGTCGCTTGTATCGTGTTACCACTTTGACAAGGAGCCGAACAAACCGCACGGGATTCCCTTTGTCTTCGTCGTCAAGCCTGTAAGTCGACTCATCAGGCCCATGGTGATCAATATTGACTTTGTTGTAGAACGAGCCGTTCAAGGACACCAAGGAACGTCTGTCGAAACGGACTGCCATCAAGGGCAAGCAGTTCGAGAAGATCAAGTTTGCCCTTGTAATTGGCGGAACAGGCTACCCCAAGGTTGAGCCGTTGGAGGATGGTCAGTCTGCCTCGATTCCATCATGATTGAAGCTAACTTTTGTCTAGATGATGTCTTGGCCGAAAAGCTCAGCGCTCAACAAGAAGACGGTGTCTTGCTCGGCTTCGACCATGTCAACAAGGCTCGCAACGCCTGGGGTAAATCAGATTCAATTTTCATCAAGTAATCACGGGAGAGGAGCACAGAGTTACCATTGCATCGATTGGATTCTCAAATGCTCATAAGCATAGGGTGCTGCTAGAGAGGGTTGACAGGTAGCACTTGCAGAGTAGCGGATCAGCGCCAAAGCACCTAGCAATCGGAGGGAAGTGCGTTGTGTGTGCATAGACTGGGCGCCCAGTTTTCCTTTCAGCGTCTTCTGTGTATGGCCTCACACTGCAGGCATTGAAAGAGATCGAGAGTACTTGATTGATTACACGAGTTCAGGCCAGGAAATGACGCGTGTCCTGCGGCGATGGAACCAAGGGTGTTTGGGGTGGCATGGTGCTTGGTTGGGGGAAGAGAGTTGGTCGAGTCGTGTTAATATACCATTCAATTCATGTGTTATTCCAAAACTTGGCAGGTCCGTGTAGCGCTTGGAGGTGCGCCGCCCGCCGTGATGCAGGGCCGGCTGTCTCAGTGGTGTTGAGCGTTGTCCGGAGATTATCCGACTGCGACGTTGCTGCTCCCGGTCTGTTGTCCAACCCCCGAAGCTCTTCTAGCTGCTCCGACCTCTTCGCCCGCCCATGATGCACGCCGCTCTGCTGCTTTCCAGCCTGGTGGCTTTCTTTGCCACGACAGTCTCGTCGACTGCCCTCACGTACAAGCTTGCAGCCCACGAGAAATCATGCTTCTTTACCAGCGTCGAGCAGAGAGGACCGAAGGTCGCCTTTTACTTTGCTGTACGTCCGCTCACGCGACGACCTCCACAGAAGGCCAATTCCTCTGGCTAGCGAGTCTTTGGCGCTTACATGCCTCTCCCAGGTTCAATCCGGCGGTAGCTTTGACATCGACTACGAGGTCGTCGGCCCCGGCGAGAAGGTCATAATGGATGGCACCAAGGAGCGGCAGGCCGACTTCGTCTTCACGGCCAACGACGTGGGCGAGTACCGCTTCTGCTTCAACAACGAAATGTCGACATTTGCCGAGAAGATCATCGACGTTGAGATTGCGGTAAGCTGGACCCACGACCGTCTCGAGACACCGCGCTACGCGAACCCCTTACGACCACTCGGGACGCGCCGCGCAATTGCTAATGAGAATCGTTGCCCCAGGTCGAGAACGAAGAGTCGCGCGCCAAGATCCCGTCGAAGCAGGGCACGCCGCCGGAACAGACGTCGGTGCTGGAGGAGTCCATCCTGAAGCTCTCGTCGCAGCTCTCGACCATCAACCGCAACCAAAAGTACTTCCGCACGCGCGAGAACCGGAACTTCAGCACCGTCCGCAGCACCGAGCGACGCATCTTCAATTTCAGCATCATCGAGAGCTGTATGATGATTACAATGGCTGGCTTGCAGGTGTTTATCGTGAGGTTCTTCTTCCAGGGCGCCAGAAAAGGTGAGTGCCGTGGCTTTCAGACTGTCTGGGTGGCTGCTTGGGGACCCAGGGCTAATTCTGCGCAGGATATGTGTAAACGATACAATGATGGCCATTTGGCGGCGTTGGCGTGCGGAAGCGCTGGGATGGATTGTATTATATCCATATTGCAGGTTAATATCTTTTTCGACGTCTGGGTTGGTCATTGGAATTGTTTACTGGGAGATGCCACCACCGAGGGTTCAATCACATGTGCTTTGCGCCTAATAAGTGCAACCAATAAGTTTCGATGCTGTCGACAAGAATTTCGTACTTAACACCACATCAAACATGGATAAGCAAGGAGAGAGTGAGAATGACACAGAGAGATATGAATGTTTTGTAACGGAATCTATCCGGGTCTTAATAAGCATTCAACATGGAAATCCGTTTACAATGAATTACGTGGGTGAGAGACGATTCAATTGTAGGCACTCGACGATTCAACCCTCATAGAGTGCGTATAAGAAGTGATCAGACCGTTTCCACAGTAGTCAAAGGAAGCATCCGAGCACTCTACGACGTCGATCTTGGCCTGCAGTAACGTGTGCCAAATTTTGTACCCACAATCTCTACCTTCTTGCACCACTGCTTGACCAGACCCTGTGCTAAATGACACGTTCCTTGCGGAATTCATTCAGACGTATAGAAACGCGCCGAAGACTTCTTCCTATTTCAGGTAGCGGGGCAGTTTGTCGATGTAGATCGACTCGACCTTAACTCGACCACGTACCCAAAACAACAACACAACAAAGGTACCACGAATAGACTGGCAAACATCAAACAGCAGATTTACAGATACCCAAGTGCGCCACGACGTACGTTTTGAGGTTTCAAGGACCTCTAATTGATCACCCAGCCCCGGACGATACTCCGTTCCATCTCCAAGTCACGCCAACAGCATCCACCAGTTACCACCATCCCACCTCAACGGTCAGCCTTGCGGTCCATCTCTCAGCAACACCATGTTCACCAACCTCTTCTCCAACATCCAAAACGTGATGCAGCGCTTGAACCGACCAGTGGAGCAAGCGCTGCAAGAAGCCCTCAACCAAGCGGCCGAAGCCAGGCGAGCCCAACACCTCCTGGAAAGGAGCAGCAGCAGCAGCTCTTCCCAACAACGCGGCGCATCCTCATCGTCGCCATCGTTCACGCCGCGCGTCCGCGACGTCCACGTCGCTAAGCAGCTGCTCATGCGGCCGCCCTGCAACCTGCCGCTCGTGCTCGTCGTGCTCGTCCTCGACTACGCAGAGTACTGGCCGGTTCTGGCTCGCGCGGAGCGCGCTGACCGCGTGCGGCTCGATGCGGACTTTCTTCCTGGAAATTGTATCGCTGGCTTGTACTTGGCTTCGCCTGCCCTACCGCTGGCGGATGTTGAGAGGGGCGAGAGGGCCAAGCCGCGGGAGGTCAGGGTTTGGGTCAAGAGCCGTGATCAAGGCTGGGTTAGCCAGGACAGGAGAGGCTTAGGTACGTTGATTCTCTTTCTCTCAGTCGCGGTACTTGGTTGGATCGCTGTTTGCTCTTCACTTCAAATTCGGAGCCTGAATCCATCTGACAACACGCTTATCAAGACCCCTACGCACAATCCTACTCGTGGTTTGACGCCTGCATCTTCCGACCAACCAGCCCCAGCATCTCATCATCAACATCGACAACAATCGCCTTGCCGCATTTCGACCGCGTCGCCAAACCCGTCGATGCCGCGGGAGCTCTTGCCGCTGCGTCCATGAGCTTCGTCCCACGGACTGTGGTCAAGCAGCGCCAAAACGAGCAGGCTGGCCTGCTGGAAGACGTGCATGAGACCGAGGAAGTCGGGTTGTGGCGGCTGCAGTGCAACCGCGTCGCGGAGCCACGGCCCTGGCAGCACCGCATTGTTTGGAGAGAAGGGGATGAAGGAGACGCACATGGATTTGTGGAGGCGCTTAAGGAGGGCGATAGGGTTGGGGTGTGGGCGAGGGCCATGGTGAGTTGTCCTAGTTTCCTTTCGAGCCCTGCCTCTGCTTCTCGGCGAAGTTGGGCATTGATTCTTGCTTGAAATTTGTCCGCGGGTCCAACTCATTAGCTAACGCTTTTCGCATAGT
Organism: Phyllosticta citrichinensis; assembly: GCA_038380885.1. Classification (NCBI taxonomy): domain Eukaryota; kingdom Fungi; phylum Ascomycota; class Dothideomycetes; order Botryosphaeriales; family Phyllostictaceae; genus Phyllosticta; species Phyllosticta citrichinensis. The sequence continues at coordinate 860,290 of JBBWUH010000003.1, read as the reverse complement.
TTCCCCGGTGGGCAAACCAGGTGGAAGCTATGGCCATCGAGGTGTGCGGCTCGGTCATTTGAAGCATCATCCTGCGTTGAGTATTTCTACGTGCTTTCTACATACTGTACATCATCGCCAGACGTAATCAAAGAACGAGCGTAAGTGATCCAAAGCCGCCGGACTCCCACTCCGGACTCCCACCACTCAAAGCACTGCAGCAGACTGGCTCACGTTCAAAATCGGCGTTGAGAGAAGAGGAGAAGCGTTGTTAAGACAGTGAAAGAATGGAAAGAAGAATCAAAAGATCCAAAGCCAGCCTGTCAACCACCTGGAGTAAAAAGACTTTACAATGCAGCACCAAGACATTCCCTACATTCTCACGATGGCGCCACCACCAACGTGCCTCCTTGCGTAGGCGGGCTCGGCGTTCGAATTCGAATGCTCCTCGGCATCTGAGCTCGCAGGCTCCGACTCCGACTCCGATTCAGCAGCGGGAGTCGCAGCAACGGGAGACTCAGCGACAGGCGCCGAAGCGATGTGAGACGAAGCAGGCGTGGCCGCCGGCTCCACGTACGAGGCGTACTCCGCAGAAGAATCCTCGCTGGCAGCAGGAGACGACGCGACAGGCACCGCAGGGGCAGCAGAGTTCTTGGAGCCAGCGTTATTGGCAACGGGAGACGATGCAATGGGAGCCACAGGCGCAGCAGAGCTCTTGGAACCGGCGTAGCTGGCGACAGGAGACAAGGCAGCCGGAGCCGCAGCGACAGCGGCGCTCAGGGGGTCCTTGCCGCCCTTGGTGTAGACACTCAACGTGCCGTCACCACCGCACGTCTGGCTTGCGGCGCCGACGCATGGCATGCCGCACTTGGCGTCGTCGACCTTCTTGCTCTGGGACAGCGTGTTCGAACAGAAGCACTGCTGGCCAAATTCGACGCCCGAGATGCTGAAGCCCTTCGACGCGCAGTGGTTGGCGCAGCCCGTCGCCGTCATCTTCTCGCCGAACCAGGCAAAGGTCTCGCCCGAGAGCGAACGCGGGCTCACGGCGTCCGAGTAGCAACCTGCGGACGACCAGGAGGCCGGCAGCGTCAGCGAGGAGGCGCTGGGCATGGAACCGTGGGAGTCTTGCGAGCCGCCGTTGGAGCCGGAAGACTTGGACGAGGAAGAGTCTGGCACTGCCTTGTTGTCGGAGGAGACGATGGCAGACGGATAGCTAGCAGCAGACGAGGCGTATGAAGGCATGTCAGGGGAAACGGCAGGCTTCGCCGCGCTGCCGCCGCTCACAGCATATGCAATGGGAGCAGCAACAGATAGGATAGCAGGAGAAGCAGGCTTGGCTGCGCTTCCACCAGTCGACCCACCAGTGGCACCACCGATCGTTCCACTGATGGCAGATGCCACGGGAGCGGCAGCAGATTGGATGCCAGAGTAGACTGCCTTTCCTGCGTTGCCGCCAGTCGAACCGTCGCTGGGCGAAGCAACACCAGAGCTCTTGGGCCCATAGGCAGGAGTCGCCCCGCTAGCTACAGCAGAGGAGGCAGCAGAGGGAACAGCCTTGCCGTTAATGGTGGGGTTGATGTTGCAGTTGGCCACAGCCGTAGCCCTGTCCGGGCCCTTTTGAATGGGGTTGCAGCCGGGCAGCGCAGGCAACCAACCGTCGACCTTCTCGTCAACGACGGCCGGCTGGCTGCAAGCATTGCGCTCGGCGTCGGTGTTGACCTCGAAGCAGTTGGACAGGGGCTCGCCGCTCTCGCCAATGTTGCACGTCTTCATGGCGTTGCCAAGGACGCCCGGGGTCCAGCCGTTGAGAAAGTCGGCGTGGAAGCTGTAGCCCGTCGGGTCGCCGTTGGACAGAACCCAGGGGGTGTCGCCGGCGCCGTACTGGCCGTTGAAGGACGACACGTCGAACCAAAACTCGATGAAGATGTGTGGCAGCACGTGGGGGTGGGTCGAGGGACAGGCCCCGCTGTCGGAGTAGTCGCCAACGGGGTACGACATGTGGGCCTGCGGGGCCGAGACGTTGAAGTCCTGCCCGTTCCAGCAGTAGGGGAAGTGGATGGAGCCGGCTAGGCCGTTGGCGCACGACGTGAAGCCCGCCGGGAACCCGCTCGACTTGCTGTCGGGCCCGTGGCAGAACCACTCGACGGCGCCTTGCATCTGCTTGGTCGACGCCGGCGAGCGCAGCATCGAGTCGCCGGCAATCATGCGGAAGTTGGGCGGGAACTCTTCAATCAGGTTGAAGTCCTGCTTGCCCGTCTTTGGGTCCGATGCGCGGTTGCTGTGGACCAAGCACGTTAGCTTACATCGTCGAGCAACAAACGGGGACGCTGCTTACAAGTAATACAGGACCCTGTGGTGCTCAGGGACGCGGATGAAGCTCTGGTTCTTGGGGTTCTGGAAGTACAGCGACGGCATCCAGTAGACGCTCTTGTCGGGCTTGACATAGACCTGACTGCAGGACGCCTTTTGCGTGTCGGCGAAGCTGGTATTCGCGCTGATGACGGGGGCGCCAATGAAGCTGTGGACGTGCGGGCTGAGCTGGCCCGGGTTCAGGATGGGATCGAGCCGCTGGACGTTGAGCGGCTGGTTGATCCACTCTTGCCGGAAGTAGTGACCGTGGTAGTCCAGCTTGCTGTAGTCGACTTGGGCGCTGGCCGTGGCCGACAGGGCCGCGAGGGCCGCAAGAGACTTGGTCAACATGATGATGGTGGATGTATCACTGTTCTCGCCACAGCGGATACAGTATCACGATTGAGAAACAGCGGGAGGGGGTGATGAAGCAATCAAGCAGGACAGCAAAAAGAGTGGTCGAGTCGCAGACTCTAGCGGTGATGTATGCAGAACGAGTGTTCTGGAGGCCTGCCTGGGCAACAACAGAAGAAAAAAGGAGTGAACGATTGGTCAACGCTTGACGGCAATGCGGAACAAGAAAGAGAAGGGAGACCGCGATGGCGGCTCGACGCAGTTATAGAGAGCCATTAGGAGAACGACGCTTTGTGGACCGTCAGGAGGGAGGGAGAGGGAGGGGGAGGGGGTGGGGGGCACTGCGAGATTGGTGGTGGTGTGGCCCCTTCAGCCTCAGGACCCCTCCGCCCTCCGTCAGCGGTGCGTTGTGGCTTGAAGGAACAGAGGCTGAGAGACAGAAATGAAGATGAGTAACTCTTTTTCTCTGGGACTTCTTCGCAGCCGTTCTGCGTACAATCTTGGAAGTAAACAGACGTTAGATTCTCCGTGTTGTGCCTAAGAACCACCGATCCCACGTTTACCCTTCAATTCGAATCACGGCCAACAAAAGCATTGTTCACCACTTCCAAAGCCTATGTCAATGGCATCGATACCACGGACTCATGACGTGGGTAGCCGGCGCCAGAGACAGCGGCAGCCAGAGTGGTCACTGGCCGCTCTCGAGGATCCCCGCAATTTCAAAGAGACAGATCGGACAGACAGGGCGCGTGCAAAAAAGGAACAATAAAGGCTTCGACATCTGGATGCCACTGGTGAGGTGGTGCCGCTCGATGGCTGTGAGCTTGCTCCGCTTTCCCCCCTGATTAGCCTCGCGGCGCCACATGGCGCCGGCCTCTTTGACCAGTTTTATTCCAGGGTCAGTCGAGAACCAGACTTGATATCATTTTCTCCTCTCTTCTTCTCTTCAAGGTTTCCTTGCGATAGATCACAGGTGGTCTGGTGACCGTAATTCGGTAGTTGCCATTGAGTCTTGGAGCCACGAAAGCGGATGTTGCTTGAGTCGACTGCCCCAAAGGCGCTCTATCATCAAACACCATGGGCTTTCGGACAACACTGCGCAAGCGAGTCTGGAAAGAAGCCTCACGAAGAGCGCTACGATGTGCAACAAGTGCCATCCACCACCTAGCCAGCGACATGGACGCAGAGAGGAAATTAAGAAAACGCTTCAGCCAACTGCGCGCGCGCGCACGACGGCGGCAGCGCCCGTCATGGCCCGCCATGAAGGAAGACCACCGGCCGGGCGCGACAAACGACAGGGCTGAGCCAGGGCAGGGCGCCGCAAGTGGAGGGATTGACTGGCTTTGACGCGAGCGTTTTGACTGCACTGGTCTGCAAAGCTAGAGTGATTGAGGTGGTGTAGAGCCGAAGTAAGCCGAGCGCGGATTGGATCGGACTGGCGAGACTGGGTTCAGGGGAGCGCGAGGCGCAGGAGGCTAGCTGGAAAGCGGATGGGCGGCCATGGCGATGCGGTAGAGCACAGGCGGGTGACTGGCTGGCTTCTAGAGATGGATGGACTGGACTGGATCGGACTAGACGTTATCGGTCAGCGTCACGTGGGAGGCGTTATTCTATCCTGACGACTTGACTTCTTCTCGCTCAGACTGGGAGCGATTGATTGGGCGAGATCGATGTCCAGTTTATTGCCGGGCTAATGCGTACAACGGCTGCGCGCGTCACTGCACTTCTACATCATCCTCGTGGTTGGGTCGGACGAGATGTGCCGAGCAGGAGTTCGCCATTCCTTGTCTGTTGCAAACAGGCTTTTCGCCGCAGGACCAAATAGTTGCACATGGTAGGCGTGCGTTAGCGAGGACAGCATTCGTGGCCTGCATGCCCTCCACTCGTTGCAATCATTCATCTAGGAGTGTCAATTCGTCTATGCGTCGTGTCGTTATCCTCTACGTGCACTCAGTGTGCAAAGGTATCAAAGAAAAATGAGAAATCCGAGCTCGTCTCTTGTGCATATATGAGCCGCTCAAACCTGATCGATCTTCTCGGTATGGTCCTTCTCCATCAGCGTGCGTCGATGCGCCTCGACAGCTGCCACGACGTCGCCCGTCTTGATGCTGCTCTGGCGCCGGACCTCTGCTTGCTCGCGCTCGACGTACTCGAAAGGACGCTTGGACGAAATGGCCTCGGGGTACTTGAAGACGAAGATGTCGTGGTTGTCGATGAAGTAACGATCCAAGTCTTCCAGGGATCGGTCGGCGGTCTCGGGGTAGAAGAGGTAAACAATCGGTACGAAAGCTGCATTGAAGACGGTCCAAATGATGTAAAACTTCCAGCCAAGCGACGAGATACCAGGTGGAGTGATCTCGACGACTGCATACAATGTCAGTATCTGGATGATTCGAGAGGGCGTGGTGAAGTTTGAGCTTACCCATGAAGTTGACAATCCAATTCGTAGCAGTGCCGAGCGCAGCACCCTTGGTGCGCATGCTCATGCTGTTGATTTCGGCCGGGTACAGCCTGAGTCCTGGTTAGCCGCTTCCTGGTGCAACTCCACTCCCAAAGTCATGGGGTTCATGGCCTACCAAGGCACACCCTGCCACCCAATGCCGAAAAAGACATAGTACAGGAAGAAGAATGCAATAGACGCCGAAGCCCACTGCTTGTGAGCTGCAATCTCTGGTTCCGCACGGCGAAGACAAATGGTGATGAACATCCAGCAGAGACACTGTCCGGTAGCCGCGTACATCATCATCTTTCGTCTTCCCCATCTCTCGACATTTGGAATGCCAATCAGACTGAACAAGAGGTAGCTGACCGAGTTACAGGCGGCAAGTAGACGAGATGTCGAGTTGGACAGGCCGACCGAATTGATCAAGACGTATGGGAGGTAGTAACTCGTGACGTTAATTCCGGCGAATTGCTGCATTGCTTGCGAGCCCATGCCAAGAACAAGACGACGGATAGTGCAGGTTCCACCCTGGTTGCCAGTGCGTCCACGAATCAAGTCTCGCCAGCGAATGGCATTCTCGCGTTCGTACTCAACGGCCCATTGGATGTCGTTGGAGCTTGCCTGGATGTATGGAGAATCGACGTCCATGTCCTCCAAGTCGGCGAGAATCTGGTTGGCTTGTTTGATATCTCCACGAGCCATGAGCCATCTGCAGGATATCAGCGTTGATTCGTACTCTCCAGGTAGAAAGGCTGACCTTGGGGACTCTGGAAGCCATGGCACTGTCGCGTAGAGGATGAAGATGAAGAGAAACTGGAGCGCGATGGGAAACCTCCAAGAAACTCCGCCGCCAACAAACGACATGCCATAGGTAACCCAGTTTGATAATGAGAAGCCGGCAATGTTCAAAATCATCTCAATGATGACCAGCTTGCCACGCCAGCTAACCTTGGAAGTCTCACCCTGCCAGATTGGTGCCGTGGCTGTGTTGATGCCGTTGCCAATCCCACCGACAATCCTAGGAATTGTTAGGCCCATTCAATCAATACCGAGTCATAAACGTACCGACCGACGATCATCTCAGGTACCCCGAATGAAGCTGCTTGCAGAATGGCCCCAACTGCCATGATACTAGTGCCAAGCAAGATTGACTTCTTTCTTCCAAGTCTGTCGCCGATGATGAAAGCGAGAATGGCCCCGAAAAAGCACCCAATGTCGTAGATGGCCGTGACCGTACTGATCATCGTGGTTTTGCCATCCAGTTTGAGTGTGTCCAGAAAGTCCTGGGTCACAACGACTCCACCAAAGACACCTTGATCATAACCTACAAACTGTCAGAAATTGGACAAGAAACGAGCAGTCGGAGCGTACCAAAGAGGGTCATATCCGTTGCACATGCAACGGTCACCCAGAATGTTAACCATCCGCCCTTTAGACCAAAGTAAGGAGCCATGTCGGATGCTGTAGGCGCGGAGCTGAAGGATGACAGTCAGGACGGGGAGGAGCACATTGATATAGCAGTAGCTGGAGCAAGAGGCACGCTGTATGCAACAGGGTTGGTTACCCTTGGAGCAGCTACCCACTGCAGGATCCCCAAAGCGGTGGTGTCGAGCATTCGTCCTGAAGCCCTCATTTCACCCGAGGCATGCTGGTCAGTTGACGCGATGACGGCACTGGGGTTGGACGGCCTATCCCCGAAGGCTCGGACTCCACAAGCCTGTACAACAGCGCGTCAGACCAATGCGGGAAGAGCGCATGGGGCGCTTCTTCTAGGAAAATGGAAGAAGCTTGTCAAACGGTGCATTAGGCGAATGAACCATCAGGAACCAAAATCTTAGCTCATCCCAACTAGACATAGCGGCATGCAATCAGATCGCGCTGGCGTGGTCGTTGATGGCGTGCAAGTGAAGTAAGTACCTCTGTAGTGCGCATGGCCGTTGCGCATCATTGAGCCATGATGCTGTCTGCTTGCGACTCGGTGGCCTTGTCTTGCACCGAAACGAGAGATGTACGGTCCACAGAGGGTCAAACCAAGACTGAGCGCGCCGTAGCTGGCGCAAAGGGGCAGTTGGCGAACAAATGACGCCTGCAAGATAGAGCGCGAGGGTACCCACATGGAGAGTCGACTGCACCTTCCAAAAGGCCGCAAGCGTGCCGAGTCTTGGTGTAACATGCGACCCTTGAAACTTTTATCTGTGCGTTCCTTGCAGCAGTGGCATGTTGGAGGGAAGAAGATGTGTCGAGGAGGGAGCTGATTGGATGCCCTACAAGCCGCTGACAGGCTTGGAATGGTATTTTCAAAAGCTTATTGAACAAGAGCCGCAGAGTGTCGTGCATGATGGTGTGGCGGAAGCGCCTTGAGAGGATCGTCTCTTTGGCGCATTCCCATGGTGGCTTAGGGGGGATCTGGGGGGCTGACGCCGAGCTGAAATGGTCGAAGTTTGTGGGCCCTCGATCATGGTCATCTAGACGCTTCGAATTGGCCGTCCTTTCTTTTGGGCTGCTGTCTGGAGTTGGTGACGGAAGCCCAGAAGTCCATGCTGCTGTCAGGCTGGAAGTTTGCCACGCTGAGTGGTCAAGACCGGGTTGTTGGCCGAAGTGGATCGATCCCGCGGTGCGATGTTCAGAGATGTGGAGAGACGATTCGGGCCGAGTGCTGCTCCCCAGTTCCCCTCATTCTACCCCCAGGCATGCGACCTGAACCAACCGATCCACTTACCAGACACAACTGACTCTGGATCTCTCCTACGTCACACGCTTCTGTCCACGGAGAGCAGCCTAGCTTGACTCGTTGCTTGCGCGTCTTGCTTTCACCAACGCTGATTCCCAGCGGCCCGCTTCACACACAAGCTGCGAGCAATACTCCGCCGCCTCTTCCGGGCTCCGAGAGGCTGCTCCCTGCGGCAGACCAGTTTCACCGCCAAGGCATAACGGCCTGACTGCGTGCCTTTTCGAGGCCGACTGCACATGCAACTTATTCGTTCTGTGACGTTGGTTCTTCCACTTGCGCGTTGTATTTCGGCAGACCTTCTCTGAATTTCGATTCTATACTGCTGCCGTGCTTGCAGATTACCATGCTCTTCGTGTAGAGGCGTATTCGCTCTCGGCTTCCAGCGTGGCCAAGCCATCATTATTGCAGCGGTCAAGTACCCACCTCAATGCTGCATCAGCATACGGCTCGCTACCTTCGATGGTTCGATTTCCGCCGTTTCCAGCAGGTTGTTATCTGTGCAGCCCTCTGGCTTCAGGACTGGATTGCACCTGGCAAGACGCCTGCCCGGCAGCTCAGCAACATAGTCGGTGCCATATCTGCTCGCCATCCCCATGGCCGGCCAATCCGTGCTCACAATCTGCGCTCCACTCTCCAGGGCCCGCTCGAGTCTTTGTCTGGATCTCTCAATAGGCAAGAGCACCGATCTGATGGGCTCATCCGCCCGCGTTCGTACGAGGTAGCCTTTGCGCACTAGCTGTTGGATCTGCTCGAGTTTATCCCCCGATGGGTCGTTCATCTTGATGAATGCAGCATCCGGCTCTCCTGGGACCGAATTGGTGAAGATGACGCGACCCTCGAGGTTCTTGTGGGATTTGCCGCGATACGGGTCGCGAAGGTTTGGAGAACCGTCTGGGTCGTTGTCCATGTAAAAGAGGAACTTGCCCCTGCTCTCGTCCAAGGATGGCCATCCGTATTGCAGGACGGCCTGTTCCAAGGTCAATTGCTTCTTGGCATGCTCTTGGGCGGCCAATCGCACGTCATCCGGAGTGATGAGCCGCGAATCAGTCAGGATGCTGCGGATTTCTTCATCGACATAATCCAAGTTTGTTGAGTTCCACGATTCGCCGCGGGGTCCGCCCAGGACGACAATGCGCTCGTCAACGGTTTTGAATTCCAGGTCGATGAGGATGGGCAAATGGCCGGGATTGCTCTTTGACCAGTCTCGGAGATGCGTCAGGCAAATTTTGAAAGTCGGACATACGCTTTCGACATCTGCATCGGGAATGTGAAAGACCTTGGCACCTCGCTCCTTCATCTGCGCCGACCACTCTTTGGTCGGGGGTTGATATTGACCCAATCGGCGGATGAGTGGGTCGGCAAACTGCCCTGGTTCATCATAGTCGGCGTACAGATCAATCTCGAGGCTTCGCACAGACTGGTAGTCGAGTTGGTTGGGAAACGAGGCATGGCTGTAAAAATAGTCCTGGGGCGACGGCATCAAGAGTTCAAAAAATGGTCTCCCGAGAATGTTGACTTCTTTGTGGTAGCTGTTGTGCGTGCCCATGAACTGCACTTCGTTTAGGCGCACAGAGCTGTCGCCACGAGGGGTGAAGGGATTTGCGAGGGCCAGAGACAATACGGCTGGCAAGACAGGTTAGTACTAGTGGACACATTGGGCTGGGAAGAGCCCCAACATGAGAGGACAAGATATCTGATCAAGTCACCTGCACATTGCGATGATTGGCGCATTTTCTGAGGGCGGTCAGCATGGGTGGAACGACGGGTAGCAGCAAGGTTGCGACGAGACGTACCTCTAGCGTCGGTCGCCGTCTGGTCAAACAGCAGATGGAGGGTTGGAGTTGTCGTGATGCGCACTCGGAGTCGGCGGGAGAGTGGCGTTGAAGTAGGCCGGGGGTTGAGGTGATTGTTGCTGAGGTTGGCCATGGCGGGGTTCGATGATGCATCCTTGCAACGAGCCTACCAGGTAGTTTGTGCTGCTTCACGTGGCGGGTCGCCACGGGTTCATTGGACCAGGTTCTTCATTCTTTTTGCACGAATGCGGACCTTCACCCAACACTGGATCGATGAAAATGTTGACCTTCGTGGTCATGGTATGGCAGCTCCTAGTCACGTTGGGGATTGACGTAATGTACCAGACTCGGGAAGCTGCGGCGAAAAGTCGCGGCATATGCAACCACTTCCTTGAATCGGCTGCTCCCTGCATCCACTCTTGGAGAGAGCTCCAATGCTCCCGTTGTTCTCGCAATTGATCAATCGACCATTTCTGTGCCTGTTGAGACAAGGCCACTGAGAGTTTCTTGTCCGCGCGCCATCAGCGGCGGCTTGGGCCATGTGAATTCCCCTTGTTCGCCAGTCTTTGGAAGAAGCCTCGGAGGCGGATGCCTAGGCTTGAGCGGCGCGGACACGGCACAAACGCAAGGACGGCTGTGACTCTGATCCCGTACAACAAATGGTCTGGTTTGATGCAGACGAGATGAGACGTGTGGGAAAATTGCAGCTGAAGAGTCAGAGACAGACAGACAGACAGACAGACAGGTTGCTGGAAAAGGACTGCTGGATTGCTCCACCGACAAACATTGGACATGATGGAACGGCCGTACGGGTTTGCTGTTCATAGGATGACGACTGGAGTTTGTCCAGGCGGCCGGCCGTCAGCGTAGTGAAACGGCGATGCATGCATGCATGGCCAGGTCAGACGATGCTCGGTGGTCGACGCGAGCGCGCAGCGCGTTGAGCGCGTACCCCGGACGTCAGTGACGGGGGGCTGGGCTGAGAGGAGCCAGTTGGAGCTTCGAGCTTGCGCTGGCACTGCATGTTGAAGCTGCAGTGCACGGCCGGCGCGACACCAAAGACACACGCTCGATACACGACTTCCTTGCCGCCCGGCCCCAGCCCCCCAGTCCGCAGCGCGCGATATACTCCCAGCTCGCCCGCCCTCGACTCCCTCGTCCGCAATCCATCCCTCTCAACCTCAACCTCACCTCACCCCCACGCCCGCCCCTTGACCATCATCATCACCATCACCATCGTTGTCGTGTGGCCGTTGTTGTCGTTGCTGCCGTCCGTCGTTCTTGTTGTTGTTGTTGTTGTGGTGGTGCCTGATTGACTGTTTATTTGGACCTTTCCGCCGCGGGACCGACGTCAACAAGCTCTCAACCAGCACGTCCGCGCTTGCGCTCCGCCCACTACACTACACTACACTACACTACACGCAAATTCCGCGACAACACCTCTCTACCATCACTGTACCACCCCACCGACGTGATCATTATGGCGGCTCACGTCTCCTCCCGCAAGCCGTTCGCCGTCCTCGACAGCCCCCGCCTGCAGAACCTTACCAATACCAAGAACCGCCAGAACTGTAAGCTCTAGCCGCCCGCCCACTCTTTGCTTCTGCGCTGCTCTCGTCACGCTGCATCAATCATTCGCTCCAATTGCCGTACTCATCAATCCCCCTTAGCAATCCCTTCGTCCGACTTTTCTTTTGCGTCGCCCTCGGGCAAGCAGCTGTCGTCGTCGCCGTCCAAGCGTCGCCTGGCGCCCACCTTCTTTGACGACGACCACGACAGCGAAAATGTCGATCCCGCTCTGTCCGACTCCCCAACCAAGCGTGTCAAGTCGCTTGACGGCTCCCCCAAAAAGCCATCCAGATTCATCCTCAACACCATCAAGCCTGATGCACCGTCGTCCTCTCGTCTGTCCACTCCGCTAGTACCCACTGCGCAAAAGGCGTCCTCGGCCCCCACCACCGCCGCCGCCAATTCCATCTCCACCAGCAGGGGTTCTCCCAAGCACAAGCGTGTCGGCCTGCTCTCCAAGCGCCGCACCTCTGGTTCCCCCTACACCCGCGTCGACCCTCCATCCTTTGGCCTCGGACGCCCCTCCAAGCGCTCTTCTGGTCTTCCCTTTTCAATTGACGCAGCAATCAGTGGCTCCATCTCCAGCCCTGCGTCGACTCCCAAGGCGGCCAAGGCCCGCCCGGCGTTGTCCGAAGTCCAGGTCCCCACGCTCGAGGAGTCCATGCCCAAGAGTTGGTTCTTTGAGATTCACGAAGACACTCCTGAGCAGGAAGCCACCAACCTGATGGAGCACTCGACCAACATCCTCGACATTTCGTCCGATGACGATTCGGACACCAAGTCCAGAAATGAGACTCGCGAAAAGGGCAAGGAGAACATCCCGCCCCCTGACTACTGCCTGACCTCGTCTCAATCCACAAGCGACGGCGAAGCCGCTGCTGACGAGTCGGTCAAGTCGAAACTCCGCCGCAAACTCGAGGAGAATGCCATGGACGAGGATCGCTCTCCCCTGTCGGATCTGCCCGCCTCCGACTACTTTGGCGAGGGCTTGGACGCCAACTCTCACGTCATTGTCGACGGCACCGCGCCGGAGAAGGGCTCATCGCTGTCCAAGGAGTGCAAGTTTGATGACTCCGAGTCTCATTCCGGCGAGTCCGAGAACCCTGTAGTAGCCGACGAAGGTCCGGAGGAAGCCCCTGATGCACATGACGATGCCTCGTCCAGCGACTCAAAATCCAACGTCGCAGAACCACTTGCAGAAAAGGAAGACTTTGTCGTCTTTGACGAAAATGCCGTCGCTCCCGAGTCGGACGCCGCCAAGTAGAACGTCAGCGGATGTCTGATTCTCACCCAGGACCTTTCCTGGCGTGATGGAGCGAGTGCTTGCAGTATTATACCCCTTGACGAGTGGCTATGCCTCTGCTGTCGTATCTTTACCTTCTATTCGCATTTGTTTCTCACGGTGCTGCCGCCATTTGTAGGGTTGGGCCAAGGACCAAAACAGGGGACCGAGGCGTTGTGGTGTATTCCTGTCTTTTCGTTGTTTGGCCAATTTTTCCCGGTAATGTCTTGCCCACGGCCATGGTGCTGGAGCATTCACCACTGGTTCGGTCATGTCCGGTCTTTTGAATTTACGCTGTCATGTTGGATGTTTAACGGCTGCTGGTTCTCACCATAGCTTCGTGGATATGGATAGTTATTCAATCATGGGCTGCAATATTTCGGCTTGAAGTGAAGATTGAGTTGAGACTTGGATGCTAAATAATAACCTTGTCGAGTTCATGAACATGGTTTGGGCTTTCGATTGAGTTGAAGATGCTCCGCTGCTCGAGACTTGGTGGCGCTGCTACCACCTGGCTCGCGCCGGCAGCTGATCGGCCGGAGAAACCCGACGCCCGCCGCCATTCGTCCCCGGAAAGTTGACGAGCAGCGCAGTACCAACGGCACTTCTGTCCAATGGCTTCGACACCGCGCTGTCTGGCCCATCTGGGCCGACAAACTCTCAGGTGCACCTCGATACGACCGACGACGACGACGACGTCGTCGTTACGGACAGGCCTCGCGGCATCGCCGGCGCCCTCGCTGCTGCTCCCGCTGCAGCAGTTCCGCGGCGCGGCCAGCCCGGCCAAGAAAAAAGATGGCGGCGGCAAGAAGAAGGCGCTGAGCAAGTCGTTCAAGGTGCCCGACATGAAGCTTGCGATACAGTTCCCGCTGCTGGATGCCATGCGGTACGTTTACACCGAGGGAGGGGAAGAGACAGGCGACGCCACAGCGAAGGAAAAGCGTCTGGGCAGGGCACACGAGAGACAACAGCAGCAGCACACCGAAGCTGACCACTCGCTCTTCTGCCTCACAGCTACCTCCGCGCCTTCGAGATGCGCTACCCCGACGTGACGGGCCGCTACGAGCTCCACGTCCGCTTCCGCACCGAGCGCAGCGGTCCCACGATCCGCAACCGCATGCGCCTGCCACACCCGGTCAAGGTCGACCTGCGCATCTGCGTGATAGCGCCGCGCGACTCGCCGGCAGGGCAAGCAGCGCTGAAGGCGGGCGCGGCCGTCGTCGGCGAGGAAGACGTCTTCGAGGCGGTGCGCGCCGGCAAGATCGACTTCGACCGCTGCCTCGCCGTCGCCGACTCGATGCCCAAGCTCATGAAGGCCAACGTGGCCAGGATCCTGGGTCCGCAGGGCCTCATGCCCAGCGCCAAGATGAACACGGTCGTCAAGGATGCGAAGGACGTGGCCACGGCTGTGGGCGACATGGTCGGTGGCACCGAGTACAGGGAGCGTGTCGGTGTGTTGCGCATGGCGATTGGCAATATGGATTTTACGCCCGACATGCTGTCCGCGAACATCAAGATATTTTTGGAAAGCGTCAAGAAGGATATTGCAAAGATTCCGGACAATTACTCCAAGAGCATTCACGAAGTGGTAAGTTGGAAATTGGAGAAGTTCCTCTTGCGAGGTGGTGTGAGCTACTTTGCTAATCTTCTCAAACAGGTGCTGAGCTCGACACACGGTCCTGGGTTCAGCCTGAGCGGTGAGATTGCTGGGCCCGAATCGCCCAAGCCCGAGGAGCTGGTTGAGAGAGACGAGAATGAGGCACCCGTGGCCGTCGCTGCGTAAATGATGACGCGCTCCTGGGGTATCGTATCAAAAGTTGAGAGAACTGGAAGAAGATGAAGATGGTGTAGAGTGCATCGTGTGGAACGACCTGGGCTTCGCGATGCCCTGGAATGCTGTAACATAGCCGTCCTGACTCTGCCGTCTGTCAGAAATATACCCTTTGCCATGTCCTGCATCCATTCGCACGAGCCTGACACTTTGGCCGTCCACAACAATGAAGAAGCAGACAGGCCCCCCATCAACCTGACCGCTCACCCTTGAGCACCTTGACAGCCTCGGCGCCCTCGTCCATCTCGGCATAAATGCTCATGATTTGCAAGACGCGGCGCTGGCCTGCCACGCCCGCCGCCTTTGCGTGCTTGAGAGCGGCGCCCAGGTCAAGCAGCAGCGTGTTCCGGATCTTGATGAGGCGCGGTTCCTGCGCGACGAGGAACGGGTGTTCGGCCCCGATGTGCTCGGCCAGCTGGCGTATGCTGAGGTACTGACGGACGAGGCGGCGGAGACGCGGGAGGGAGACGGCGCCGGGGATATCTTGTTGTTCGTCGTCCGCATCACTGTCGTCGTCTTCATAGTCGTCATCGTCATCATCATCATCATCGTCGCTGTCATCATCCGACAACTCGGCAGCCGCACCGCCTTCCCCCCTCTTCATCTTATTGTGATTCCTCTTCCCCCACGCCCCGACGCCCAAGACATTGTCCTGCGCCACGCCCAGCGCATCCTCGCACTCCGCAACCCTCCCCTCAACCTCAAGCAACGCCCTCGCCACATGCGCCGCCCTCCGCGTCCGCTCCCTCTCCTCCACCAGCGCCGCCACCTCGTCCTCCCTCCCCTTGACCACGCCCCTGACGTCGTCGAGCGCGCCGCGCAGCCCCAACACGCCGACGCGCACCTCCTCGACGCGCTCCTCGCCGCCCTGCAGCGCCTGGCCCAGGCTCAGGAAGTCGACGTAGTTGCCGTTGACCAGGTCGAGCAGCTCGCGCGCGATGAGCTGCGACCGCGCGCGCAGGTCCGACCGCAGGTCCGACAGCGTCTGGTGCCGCTGCGACAGCGTCGAGAGGTAGGCGGGGGCGGAGAAGGTCGAGGGCGGGATTGTGAAGGGGGAGCGCGGGAGCGGGAGCGGGTAGGGGAGGTCGTCGATGTCGGACGAGGACGAGTCGTTGTCGCGGGTCGGCGAGGCGCGTGTGAGTGGGGAGGGAGGCGACGGCCGCGGCGATGCGTGGCGTCGCGAGACGTGGTTCTGCGTTTGCCCGTCAATGCCCTGTCTGCGTTGACTGCGCTCGCCCTGTGCCAACAGACGGACGTACCTCGATTTGGCTCATGATGGTCGTGGCGGTAGTGATTTGCGAGGGGGGTGGTGACCGAGGCAGCAATCAGTTGCGAGCAGACGTATGATCCTGCCTCAATATTTCGGCATTGAATGCGTGGTCGGCGGGGGGATTCTTTTTTGGGGTTGACGTTCGCGGCGGACGTGGCATGAAGCTTTGGGTCCGTTGGTTTGGCGGGCGCGCCGTTGCGGGTTGCGGATGCGCCGCCGATCTCCCGCGCGCCGCGTGCCGTCCGTGGGCAAGTACGTCTGAGCTTCCTTCCTTTTGGATTGGTTTTGCCTGCGGGAGCATCCGAGGATTTCATTGTGCGAGGGGAAACGCCAGGGTTTCGAAGTTTCTATCGTGATGGTTGTGTCTGTCCTATTGAAGAGTTGGCAAGGCATTTTTTGATATCAGCTGTTTGGTTTCGAATCATTTTCAAGAGACATGAGATACTGCTCTGCACAAAAGCTTTTGGTACACATCTCTCTCTCACTCAAGCTTGGATATCCCCTTGACTGGACTATCCGTGGCACAAAACAAGTTCTTCGTCCTCTTCATCAACTGGCCAAATAGTTCTTCCAAAATTGATGATTTCTGAACCCTTCATTCGCGCCATGACTTCTGATTCCCGTCCGTAGCCGGTGTCGTAAAATGATTCCAAGTGTAGACAATATGAAAAGCGAAAATACCGGATTGAGACATGCTGAACCACCACCAGAAATGATAGTGCGCAAGCCCAACCCAAGTCAATTGAATATAAGAAAAAGAAGTGAAGGTGATTGAGGGCGGAATCTTGTACCACACTCGACTGCTCAAATGCCCCTGATTTTCGTCTTTCTGCTGAAATATTCTTATATCTGCAGCTTTAGAGGTGTTGAAAATTTCTTATCCCTTTGGCCATGGGGACCTCGACTGGTCCGTACTACCCCGACTCGACGGATTCTCCTCATTTTCTCGCATCGTTCTTGCGTGTCACGACTTTTGGAGCATGCTCCTAAACGAAGGGACTCGCCACATGTCTACAGCGCGGAGGATGTGACGCAGAGTAAATGTAGGCAAAGGCAGGTCCAGCCAACCAAAAACGTCACCCGGACACCCTCCAACGCCATCATTGGATATTCATACCACCAAACGCACGATCCAACTGCTCGCCCTCATCGCTCTGGACCTGGGGCTGCGGCGCATCGTCGAGCAAATTCACAGCAGCGGCGCCAGGACCCTGCTGCGTCTGCATCAGCGACGACGACGGCCCGCCCTTGCGCTCGGGCTCGAGCATCTTGACGTCCTGGTCGAGCCAGCCGGGGGCAATCTGGCGCTTGCGGGCGAGGTCGCGCTCGCGGAGTTCCGCGTCCCACTTGCCGACGACGGAGCGCGTGTCGTCGATGAGCTGCGTCAGGTGCGTCTGCAGGGCGCGGCACGAGGCGATGATGTCGTCCGGGTGCGCGGCGTGCCCGCTGCTCGACACGACGTAGGCGGGCTTGGGTGGCGCTTGCTGTGGTGCGCCGTCGGCGTCCGAGGGTTGCGGTGTGGCGGTCGTGTTGGTCGAGGTCGCGGGTGGGTCGGTGATGGAGGGGGGAAGCGTTGATGGGAGCGTTTTGTATGTGTATGGTAGTGGCGTGGCCGTGGGGAGTGATATGAAAGGAGAGACGGTGAGAGGGACTTGCGCGAGGAGTGGGTGGGGATCTGGACGTGTGGTGGTTAGTTGTTGGTCGTCGCATGTTGAGATGAAGGCGTACGGTCTTCGTGATTCATGATTGGAGCTTGCTGCGCGAATGGGTGCTTTGAGGGATGGAAGGAGCTGCAGGCCAATGGTGTAACCCAGTTTAAAACAGATTTCAATGGCAGCGATTGATGAGTGAAGTTGGTAGAGTTCATGTACGGTATACACTTAGAGGTTCAGCTCGCTCCCCGAGTGCACGTGCGGCGCGAGCTTCCGTTTGTGGCGTCAGCCCTACGTTATGGCCTGATTTCAAGCCGCCATGCATTTTGCGGCGAGCATGGTCCAAATCCCTTTTTTCCCTCGTTCAAAATCCATGCCATAGCGCTCTTCCCATCCATCGCACCCGTTGTCTAACCTTGTCTGGCTGCTTCCACCATGAACACCGTCAGTCCGCTGCTCCGCGCCATCCGCGTCCTTTCTGAGAGCTAACTCGGCCACAGATCAGATCTACCGCGTACGTCACCACTCTCCCCCATCCTCTTCCTCCGCCATAAAGGCACTGTAGCGGTGCTCGGCTTCAGCCCAACTCACACATTGAGTCTTGTACAGCTATGGCTGGGGCATCCTGATTGTCGGTACGTGCTCGACTGGCCGCTCCACCAAACGAGGCCCACGGCCCATGAACCCAAGCCTACGAGGATTAGGACAATGCTAACAGCGTCGCGGGGAACCCAGCCGGTGGAGGAGCGTACTTCTTCGCCAAGAAGCAAATCAACAACGAGCGGGCTGAAAAGGCCGTCGCCGACCGCAAGAAGAGAGAGATGCTCGCGCGCCTCGAGGCTGCCAGCGCCGAGGCCGCCCACAGCGCCAACACCAACGGCAGCAACCCGAGCCACGAAGCAACGCAGGACCCGGCCGCCACGAGGCACGCGCCCGAGACGCAGCAGCAGCAGATATGGGAGAAGAGCAAGTACGAGGCCAGCGAGCCTTTCCGCAGCAAGAAGGGAGACCGCTTCAGTTGAGCGAATGGGCCGGGAGATTCCGATACGGGCGTTTTGGGAACCGACATGAAGAGAACAAATGGAACCTGGTGGGGTTGACGTCACGTTTCAGACTGCACTGACGGCAGGCTTGAATGTGGGAGCAGAACTGCTTCGAAACTGTACCAAGAAGGGGTGGAGGCACAAATGAATGCTTCGACATAATGGACGGCGGCACTCTTCTCAAAAGGACCTTCTTCATGATGACGGCCGACGCTCATAGCGATGCCGGAGTTTTTGAAAGTTGAATATTGGATATATTTACTTGTTCAAAGATTTGGTCTTCTCTCATTCTCTCTCTCTCTCTCTCTCTCTCTCTCTCTCTCTGTCTCTCTTCCTTTCACAAAAGAAAATATGCTGGTCTGCCATGTCTAGCGCCAGTGGTCGCTCCCCAATCGGCACAATGCATGCCCAAAAAGACGCTCGAAAAAAACCCTGTCCGTGGGGAGCGACTGTCAATGGAGTCCTGGTATCTGTTCCTTAAAACGCCAAAAAGATGATGCGCCACCGCCGCTACAAGAGGACGACGTCAGGGGTCGATCACTCTCGCGGGGTCCGTTTCTGCGCCAGCCCAACTCGGAAGCACGATGTCGAAGTGGAAGCAACTAGTACCCTTCCCGGGTTGCTCGCGCGCCCTTAAAATTTAGGGCTTGGCGTGAAGGAAATACGTGGTCTAGCAGAGGAGCTCAGTCAGCTTGGATTCAGGAGTGGATGGATGGAAAGGCAACGTACTTGGTCAGGTAGGAGCCGTCGCGCTTGGCCTGGCGGGACTGCAGGTAGGGGTGCACAAAGGGCAGCACGACGCCGAGCGTGATGGCGCTGTGGGCGAGGAGCAGCTGCAGGCGCGAGATGTCGGCCGACATGCTGGAGCGCGTCGAGTAGCGGCGGAGAGCAGTGGCAGCGAAGGAGCTGATGGGCGACATGGTGGATGGTATGGTAGGTGAAAAGTATAATAACGAGGATCTCAAGGTGCTGAGGAAATGAGAGGAGCCGTCAGCTGGTGGGATATGTGGAGTGCGGCTGGACCAAAAGGCGTCGGGTTTGCGGGGTCAGGAATTGGGAGTGTGCGAGAGGCCTTCGGGGGAGTAGGGTGGTATTTGTAGCAGTGATGATGGATGAGAAAGGGGGCAGGGGTAAGGGTGGCCATGCATGATGGTGGGCTATGGTGATGTCTGGGTGGACATGGAAAATGTGGATCTCTTCTGGGGAAAGCTACGTACTTGGAGCAGCAGTGTAGGGAGTGAGTGGGTAGCAGGGCTGGGCTGAGATGCCGATGCGCAGGTGATCGCGGACCACGGGGGGGGGACTGAGAGCTTTGGGAGCGGTGGTGATGCGAGAGCGGAGGAGGGAGGAGGGAGTAGGAGAGGAGATATGTGGGCATGAGGTTGAATATATCTACCTACAGGTAGTGCTGGTCACTTGTCGGGCCCGCCCGGTCGCGTGTGGGCGCCCTGATGGCGCAGGGTCAATACGGAATGATTCTGTGCGTCATTCTCTGTGTGGACTGGCTGGGCTGGGCTGGAGTGCAGGAGAGGGCGGAAGCTGAAGGCGTGATCCCTCAAAAGTGAGCCGACTGTCATGCCATGCCAGGGCCATGGACTTTGCCCCGCGCACGCAAATGATCATCCTCGTCTCCACGCTCGCCACACCCTGCTTGCCCATCGTGCACTCCGTCTTCGGCCGGGTCTTCTGCTTCCAGGTTGCGTGAGCGACGAGAGCTCCGCCCCGACGACTGTCGACGATCCACGCGAGCGCGTCCAGGTTGGCCTACTCTAGTACTGGAGCATGTACTCCTAGTTGGAGAAACAAACAGACAGATGCACGCCTCCTCGAAGCAGTTACACTGCATCCAAGGAACAATGAATTGCCCGGCCGCCTACATGCAACGAAACAGGCCCGTTGAAACGCCCACATCACAGGGGGGGGAAGACATCTGCCTCGGTCAGCCCTAAGCCGCCTCGCTTCTGCCACCCACACCACCCCACACCACACCACAACTGCCCAGCCATCATGAACCCTGACCCAATCAACTGACGACTGCAAGAAAAGAACGCAAGAGATCAGTCATACATGCCCGCCACATGAGCCGACTTGACAGCCCACCAACCCGCCCACTTTCCCGAGCTCAAGGAGCAAGTGGATCTGTGTGCAAGCAGACGCCAGCCAGGACTGCCCATCCGTTTTAGGTTCATGTACACAGTACGCCCCACGGAGCATCCAGACAGCCCCAGCCCGTTACCGTGCAACACTGGCACCGCACCGCCCGTCAGACTGACAGTTTACTCGATTGAGGCTTGGAATGCTTAGTAGCAGACTCGCACCCGCAGTGACATCTGAATGCTCCGCGCTACTCTATCAAGACAACCCATCCAGAAAAACTCTTTCCAAAAATACTCACTCCATTATCACCACAATCCATGGCAGCGCGACCGAAACGCAGCAGCAGCCATCGGCCTGCCCAGCCCAGCCCAGCCCAACTACCTGACTGACTAACTACTGCCGTGCCCGCACCCGCTGCAACGCCCGCCGCGTCTTACCGCACGCCACAAACCACAATCCTTGCTCATATCACCCTCCGTTTCACCCACCTTGCCCCCTTCTGGCAAGGCGCAAGCCGCCTGCTTTGAAATGACTGCCTCGCTATTGGACGCCCGCGGCTGGCTGGCTGGCTGGCTGGCCGGTCGTCCTCCTAGCTACCTACCTTGCTGGCCGCGTGCGTGGTCTGTCTCACATGCGCGCGGTGCTGGGCCCAGCAGCGCACGCAATCTATCGCTGCTGTCGTCCACTAGGCTTGTCTGCTTTTGCAATGCCACATACTCGATAGGTTGGATGGAGGGCGTGCGTTGAAATCAGTCGTTGCTGTTTGCGTGATTATGCTGCGGTAGCACGGCGAAGCGGCCAGCGAGCTGCTTCCCATCCATACTCACACATGGACGAAGACTCATCGTCGACGAGGTATGGGACTTGGACAGGCGCCTAAGAACAGTACTCAACATACCCATCTCCTTGCCCAAGATGAGCATAGATGCGCAGAAACCTCGCTTGCCCGCCATCCTCTGTATGTATGTATGTATTTACGTATGTCAATGGCCCGCAACACTATGGTCAAATAAACATGCATGTACATACACCCTTGCGCACATGCAGATAACTACTAGACCAACCATCCCGTCCAACCAAAGCCACCCTAATCCAAACTCACGCCGCCGAGCACAGCAGAGCAGAACGAGCGTGATGTGACGACTGGTCGACGTGGTCTAGATTCTGAAAAGCCCTGCGCGACGTGTTGGGAAGAGAAGAGTGGATCGTGATGTGGGCATTTCGGGTCAGTGGGTGCTCCCTGGCCACAAGACGTCATGGTAGCAAAAAATCCAAAGCTCCATGTTGTACGTATGTATTGAGGTGGGCGCTGCTCCATCCAAAAGACCATGTTTTTCATGCCTTCTCCGTGTCCAACGCCATGATATGCCCGAGTGCTTGTTTGCTTGCTCGCCTGCTTGCTGCAGTGCGTCCCAAGTGAAGAATCAACCAACCACCATCCAATGATCCCAAGTAAACTCCCCCGTCTTCCGAAGCGCCAATTCTCACTACACCTCATCCACAACCATACTGTCGCCAACGCCCGCCAGTGAATCCTCGACCTGCCTGACCGCCCGTCGCCGCGTCCTCCTCCTCTGCCCAACTCCCACGGGCCTCCCCTTCAACCGCCGATCCACTTCTTCCTCCTCGCTCTGCCCCATCAGGTCCACGCTCTCTACCGCCTCTAGTGCCCGACTCAGGAGGTCCGTCGCGATTGGGTCCTGCGGACTGACGGCCAGGGCCTCGTGCAGAACAACCACCGCGTCCCACGCCCTGTCCATGGACAGTAATGTCAGTCCTTTGGCACAAAATACGCCCGCGTCCTTGCCGCCTTGTCTTAGCACCTCATCAAAGGCTTCGAGCGCCTTGTCGTACTCTTCGGCACAGCGATATGCATGGCCTAGGTTGGTGCGCGTGGCGAGGATTGAAGGAGAGGCTGGTGCAAGAGAGAGTTGCCCCGAGAGCTGTAGGGCGATGTTGAAGATTTTGATTGCTGACGGAAGATGCTGCTGCTGGTAAAACACCACTCCCAGCTCGTTGAGGAGCAGCGGGTCCGTGTTGCAAAGACCATAGGCTGTTGTGAGGTATTCGTGTGCCAGGGAGAGGTTGTTCAGCTGAAGATTCTGCATTCCCAGAAACAGCTGCGGCAGATGAGTGCCCTGAAAGAGACGGGCGGCCGTCGAGTATGCAGAAATGGCTTGATCGTGCTCGCCTTCAGCGGCGAACGTATGTGCAAAGCCAATCCATGCTGGGCCAAAGTGCGGGTCCATCATCGAGGCTTTTGAAAAGTAGCGCCTTGCGTCTGCTATTCTGCCAATGGTGAGGTAGTAAACGCCAATCGCAAGCCACGAGGTTGGCTCCTCTGGGTGGTTGTCGGCAAGGTCGTGTGACAAGAGGAAGAGGGCGTTCTTGTTGTTCAGTTCGTGGAGACAGGCGAGATGCACAGGTAGGGTAGAAAAGCTGTATTTGTCCCGCTCGAGGATGGAGGAGGTCAGAGTCAAAGCCTCATTGAACCGGCACTGGGTAAAGAGCTGTTCGGCCTTGGAGAGGACGATGTCTGGATTGTTCCCGAGGTTGTAGTGCGTCGATAGGGTCTCTGTGGCAGCTGTAAAGTCATCTGGATTCTTGTATTTTGATAATCTCGTAATGTAGAGCATCTTGGTAAACTCGGCGGCCTCCTGCGATGACGAAGCATCCCCGGTGCTTATCGTCTCAAAGTTGAGCGATTCTAGAAACTGCCATTCCTCTTCTGGAGACATGAGGCTGTTCTTCATGAGCTGATCAAACGCCTCGAAGCACTGGACGTCGATCCGAACTGCGTCCCTGTAGCATTCCTTGGCACGGTCAAAGGCGTTTTGCTTTGCGTAGCAGACTCCGCGGAGGTAGCACATGGAAGCTTCCGCCTTGATGTTGTTGAGGTCTTCTCTCTCGCGCTCCTCACTGCGGTCCACACGATCGCTCCTCAAACCAGACTTGAAGTCCCTTCTGCTTTGCAGGCCATTGCGGGCGTTTACGTCGACGTGCTGAAGCTTTTTGCGAGCGCTATCGGGGGCCGATATCAAGTGTATCGGGTTCTTGTCGCCGAGAACGGACATGGCCTCGTCGTATTTGCCCTGCTTCACGCAGCAGAGAGCCGCGAGGTATTTACTTCCGGGGCTAACGTCGGGTTTCGAAAAGAATCGCGAGAGCAGACTTTGGGCGCGTGCGTAGTTTCCGGTCGAGAAGTGGACCTGGGCCAGCCAAAAGGCATCTCGTTCATGGTCTGCTGCAGGTCAATTGGTGCTCTCATACGCTGAAGCTCTCGGCCTTGAGTGGAGGTGCGCCGTACGTACTGCTAATGGCGAGGAGCTTGTCGCCGATGAAAATGGCAGACTCGTATTGATGCTTGTTCAAGGCATCTTGCCGCCACTCGCGCAGGAACCTGTCCATTGGGTTCTGTGTTGGGGGGGGTCCGTAAGGGCCATGGAAAGGTCGAAGAGGACTCCAATGTTTGGTGTTTTGGGCGACATCCCGGTCCGCGACTGCCCTGTGCGCCAGCATCCTGGATTGTGTCTGCATCAACTCATCCCAGCAACTGCAACACTCGAGCTCGACGACAAGATGAATTCTTTGTACTGGGTGAATCCAACGGTGGAGCAGTTTGACAAGAATAGAAAATGAGCCAACATCAAGCTGACGGACTAGGTTAGAATGTGAACAACAGAAGGTGCCTTGGAGCTTGGCCACCATTTTAGTGCCTAAGGCCAAGAAGCGGCCTGCTGACAAAGCTCCCGCCTCCAACGCGGCCCTCTCCTCCGCGCAGCTTTGACCGTGGACATCTCCAACCCTCCTCAGCACACTACAAAGCTCCGAGTCCTCCCCAGCTTCAAGCTCTCCTCCACCACACAACTCGTCAATAGTCGCCTATCCGGTGACGTCCTCGGATCCGCAACCCCATCCCGTCAACTCGTCACTTCACAATCCACTCAAGCAACAGCCATGTCTGAGCGCAAGGTCTTGACCAAGTACTACCCTCCCGACTTTGATCCCTCAAAGATCACTCGGACCCGCAAGCCCAAGGATGCCGGTCCCAAGTCCCAGACGGTCCGTCTCATGGCGCCATTCTCCATGAAGTGCCTCTCCTGTGGCGAGTTCATCTACAAAGGAAGAAAGTTCAACGCGCGCAAAGAGACGACCGACGAAAAGTACTACGCCATCCAAATCTTCCGCTTCTACATTCGCTGCACGAGATGCTCTTCGACAATCACATTCAAGACGGATCCCAAACACATGGACTACGAATGCGAACGCGGCGCCAAACGAAACTTTGAGCCCTGGCGCGAGTCCAAATTGGCGGAGGAAACCGAAGAGGAGCGCCTCGACAGATTGGAACGGGAAGAAGCCGAACGAGATGCCATGGCTGAGCTGGAAACGAAGACGCTCGACGCCAAGACCGAGATGGCCATTGCCGATGCCCTGGACGAGATCAGGACGAGGAACGCGAGAATCGAAAGGGGCGAATTTACAGCAGAGGCGCAGGTGGCCCCCGATCCTCTGGAAGCGGAGCGGAAAAGGCAGGACGAAGAAGACGCAGAGGCTGCGAGGAAGGCATTCGAAACCTCGAGTGGCGAAAAGGTGCGCAGGTTGGACGATGAAGCATTTGTGGAAAATCCAAAGCCGGTCGAGGAGCCGGCTGTCGCTATGCCGCCTCCGACGTTCAAGAGGAACGTGAAGAAGAAGAAGGATCTCAGCTCGGCATTGGGTATCAAGAAGAAGCCATCTCTGGTTTGAGTGAGGGCATCGCAACAGCGGCTTTTTTGCAATTTGTTTCAAGCATGGCGCTCAAGAGGACAGGAGTTTGGGTTTTGGGATTCGTGATCCAGACATGGATCAGGAAATGGAGCTTTGCGAGGGTTGAGCCTGATCCTTAATTTATTCATACCTACGTGCTTTGGGAAGGGATATAGGTATCTCTCGAGATATTCGAGTATATGATACATGGGACTCAGAACATGTCATGCGGGCGCTGTGTAGTGTTACCGCATGAGAGTCGAGAAAGTCCCCCAATCTAGCCAAATTGGACAGACACATGGGAGGGGTATGAACGCTACGTTGCTCTCACTTTGAGCTCCAGGCGGCTTGGATGCTCGCTGTGGACAAGTTTCGAGAGTTCATTTTTTCCATGTAGTACCCCTCCGCTTCTTTTCTCGCCAGCATTCCATGCACTCCCCAGCAAGCCTCGGGAGCTAGAGACAAACCAAGAGCAGATCATGGTCGACAGCGGGCCAGTCGAGATTCGGAGTGCCTTGACGACACCCCTGTCGCCTCGTTACATCACTCGCATGGAGCTACCCGGTTGATCAGGCGACAACATCAGCATCAAGGAAGTAGACCATCTTCGCATCTCTGCACTTCAACAGACCCAACCTCAGTCTTTCGCGTTCTGACTTTGCTTGCCAAACCAACCCGTCCCAGCATTCCTTCCCCCCTCTTTATTCTGTCAACGCCAGACCCGTGAGTGGGGTCCACAGCAGCATCAACGGACTGGAGGCACAGTATCCGCCAAAAGGAACGCGGGGCGAAAGAAAATCGAAATCATGGTCGCAGTGGATCGCGGACACCAGAAGCCGCTTTTCTTCGATGAATTCAACGCAACGAGCTACGGCGGATCTCTAAAAGAGCAAGGAAAGGTCGGGAAAGAGGCATTTTGGCAAGCGAGTGATGATCCGGACGAGCAATTGAGACGTTGCTGGCGGCTGCAGACGTGCGGATCGTGCTTGAGCGAGGGAGATGGGAGGTCATGTGGGTGGTGTCCGTGGGTGAGTTTTATTGCTCTCTCCTACTGCTCTCCTGTCGCCGGCCACAATCAGCGAAATTGACCACAACTTCGTCCACACGCTTTGAGCCTTGCCGTCTCTTTTTCCATCCCCACCGCTCTGACACAAATCTAACAACCAACCCCTCGACCCACAGTCATCAACATGCGTCGCACTGCCCACCTCCCCACGCTCCCTCCCCCTCATCCTGCTCCCCCTCGCCCACCGCAACATCTGCAGCCAGCCATCCGAGCGCTTCGAGCTGCGCACCAAGTCGTTCGGCCGCGACAGCTGCAACGTGTCGACGCTGACGGTGCTGACGGCCGTCGTCGCCGCCGTGAGCGGCGTCGCGCTCGTCTTCTTGGCGTGGGCGCTTTGGCGCGTCGGCGGTGGGCTGTGGAGGAGCTGGAGGGAGGCGCGGGGTGGGACGGAGTTGTTGGTGGAGGACGAGGGTGCCTGTGGGCAGAGGAGGACGTGGCGTGTTTGGGAGAGAGGTGATGGGAAGGGTGGATGGCGGGGGGTTGTAAGGAGGTGGAAGTGGTTAGCGAGTGGGAAGCGGGAGGACAGTGCGGATGCGGAGAGGAGAGCTTTGTTGGATCGGGAGCAGGAATGATGTTGTCGCATGAAATCTATGGATTCTTTGTTTTACTGCATGTGCTCAGGCGTCTTAGGGGCAAGGCCTGCTGGCGCTGGGTGAATAGGAAGCATCACACTAGGTGTCGAAAGAAATTATAATTCCTAGGTGCCAAACATGATGACGGTCAACTAGAGCTCCCCGGCCCTAAGCACAAGGAAATGGGACGACGGAAGACTGCTTCCCGGGCCCAGCTTTGGTGGTGGTGGGCTGCTTCCGACATGGAGGTGGAATGCTAGGGGGTCTGATTTCCTTCTGCACCCTCTGTGGCATCGCAAAACCAAAAGAGCATGTGCAAGAAACACGCAAGTCCTAAGTACATTACCTTATCATAGACAGCAGGTAGATCGAAAGATGAACAGCATCAAGTGACTGCATGTACGAGCACCGTGCCTTCTGATAGCAATTAAAGCCAGCTCGGAAACAGCCTCCACCGACATACTCACTTGCCCGAGGAACACCACCACACTTCCCTCTCGCCAGACAAACAGCAAAAACAGCAGCACGCCACCAAAAAGATAAAAAAGACTCGCCTATGGCGTGCGCAAACCTCGACTCGAACGTCGTGTCACAGCATTGCCTAAAAAAGATCCAGGCCAGCCCTCCATCCGCTTTTGCTCGAATGATAGTCAGTCAGTCCATATGGATCTGACTGCCCCCGGAACCCACTCTGGCCACCCGCGAAACTCCGGTTTGATGAGAGAATACTCGCATTTTTGGTTAATAAAGGCGCACTTGCGCCCAGCGTGCGCCAGCCACAATGGTGGCTGCATGTGGCTCACTGACTTGATGGCGGATGGACACTGGACTGTTGCCGGCAATTGGTCTACGGTTGAATTATTTTGTCTCGACGCTCTTCTAATCCAAGCCCAGCCACTCCTCACTTCCGTCCGAGTCCTCGCCGCCTGCGCTCTCTACGCCGCTCATCTCGTCTCCTTCTACGAGCTTCAGGACGTCATCAACTCCATTCGCCTGTTTTGCGCCAACCGGCTGCGCCAACAAATAGTCAATCGCGTACACGTTGTCGTCGACCAGCCGCGCCACCTCCATCTGCACCTTGGCCACGGCCTTCTGCACTGCTCGCAGCTCAGGCGCAAAGTCGCCCTGGCGATCCTTCAGCACGCGGCCATGCTTGGTGAGCAGCGCCTCAATCCACCGCAAGTTGAACTCGAGGTGCGGCGACTCGTCCGCCTGCGCCGCGACGAAGCGCAGGAGGCGGCCGAGATAGACTTGAGGAAGGTCCTTGACGACGAGAGGAATGTCCTCGACTGGTGTGCCGTAGTAGACGCGCGCAATCAGACCACGCTCGTTGAGACGGAAGGCCATGGCCAGAGCACGGAGGTAGTGGCCTTCCTTGAGCGCTTGCAAGGTCGTGTCTGGTGTGACCGTAACGTCCAAGTCAAACGGATCGAACTGGAGCGTGTTGTCCAGAGAGTAGATGAGCAGGCCTTCAGTGCTTGCAGCGCAGAATGCACGTCCGGTAGGAGAGAAAGTGACAGCGGGCGCGCGTACTTCCGGTCTCGTTCGCCGCACGCTCATGTCACCGCCGCGTTGGGCACCAGGGAGAATACGGTCACCCGCCAGGCGGTCTTCCAAGTCGGATGCGTCTCCCGTCTCGTCAATCAGACCACGAGGGCCGCCCTCGCCGAGCAGCTTGCTGTTGAGAAATTCTTGAGTGCCGTCAAGGGACAGATTGACACTAACGGTGTATTTCTTGAGGAGGACTCCAGACAGGACGTCGTACAAGCAAATGTACTTGCTGTTACCACCTGCGAGCACGCAAGTACCATCCGCGCTGTAAGCCACAGTCTGGAAGGCTTTGGTGCCGGCGACATTGGCAGCTGTCCGCCGGTCGGTGATTTTGCGCCCGCCAGACACGTCGCGTCGGCCATCGACGCCGCCAACTTGCGTTGCCTCCGAAACAGAGTAGAAGGATAGTTGTCCATCGAGGGTAGAGACGGCGATTTGCTTCGAGTCTGGCCGGAAAGCCAGGTCGAGAACGTCCGATTGCAGCTGGATGGGCTCGCTTGTTTGAGTCTTTGCGAAAATATCCCATATACGCACGGTGTGGTCCCAGCTACCGCTCACGACGTTGCCGCCGTTGGGCGCGAATGCAAGACTGGAGACGGGCGCCTCATGGCCCGACAAAGTGTCAAGCAATTGCCCCGTTTGTACGGACCACACGTGAATATCGGGATCATCACGCGAGCCAGCGCAAATGACTTCGCCGCTCGGATCA
The DNA here is from genome assembly GCA_038380885.1 of Phyllosticta citrichinensis. NCBI lineage: Eukaryota > Fungi > Ascomycota > Dothideomycetes > Botryosphaeriales > Phyllostictaceae > Phyllosticta > Phyllosticta citrichinensis. The sequence goes on along the minus strand of JBBWUH010000003.1, from coordinate 831,250 downwards.
ACGGCGATGGAGGAGAAGGCGAGGCGTCTTGGGGCTGTGAAGGTGCGGAAGTTTCGGTAACGGATGAGGTCCCATGCTCGCACTGAACCGTCGAGCGATGCGGTGAAAAGGACGTTACCCCGTTTTGCAAACTCGCAGGCCGTTACACCGCTGGTGTGTTCGGTAAAAGTGACGATACAAAAACCCGAAGCAGTGTCCCACACTTTGATCTTGCCGTCATCGGCGCAGGTTACTATCCTTTGGCCGTCTGGGGAATAAACGATGGAATTCATAGAGTCAAAGTGGCCCTGTTGCTTGAGAATGTATGACTCGGACTGCCACTCCCAGACCAGGAGCTGGCCGAGTTTTGATGCGCCAAATGCCAACCATTCGCCGGTCTTGTTGATTGTGACGTAGTCAATGTCGTTTTGGGAAATGCTGATTCGATTAGCAATCGGTTGAAATGCCAAAGTTGAGTACTTACCTCAGGGTCTGGATGGTTGAGAATTCGGGCAGTTCGTATATTCCAAAGATGCCGTTCGAAAATCCAACGACGAGGAGATTTGACTCGGCATGGAACGCTGCGCATGTGACCGTCGCGTTGTTTTGCAAGAAGAAGTGCTTCTCGGCAATTCTCCACCGCTCAGTCCCTTCAGCCTCGTCTTCGTCCACGTCATTCCGAGGCAAGTACTCCCATCGGAAAAGTGCGCCGTCCTTGCTCACTGTATACATCTGCTTTGACATCAGCGCCGCCTTATGTCGTGTTTATTGCGAACAACCCCACAATTTCTTGATTTTTTGAAAACCATGCGCCCACGACAGCCTGACGGTGCCCTGCCAATGTTGTGGGAACAAAACCTTCCTCCGGGTCCAGGCTCCATATCCTTGCGGTCAAGTCTTTGGACGCAGTCAGGAAAAATCTCGAGTCGGAAGACCACTCTATGCTCTGCACAAGGTCGTAGTGGCCGGTATACACGCGATGTCTCACGAATGGCGCAAACTCCAATTCGCCATCGTTGCCAGAGTCGGGGGTCGAGGGTGTATGCCAGACTTCGACTTGTCTGCCAATGGCTGCGGCGAATTGGCGACCGGACGGCGCAAAGACGAGGGATGATACGGGCGACTTGAAGGAAAAGTGGTAGAGGGCTATGCGCCGAGGGACGTTTGAGAGAATGGCGCGGCCATCCTCGTCGACGGTGAGCAGGAGATTGCCCTGAGGATTTAATGCGATGCGGTGGATGTTTCGGCGGTGCGCAAAAGGGAGAGTGAATGACTTGTTGCTTCAATCTCGTCAGCCGGAGAGGAAAGCGAGGAATGCAGGGAGCGTTACTTGACAAGGTCGAAGAGAGTGACGCGGTTGCCGACTGGCGACAGCAGACAGGTGCCGTCCGGGGTGAAGAGAAGGTTTCCTCTGCTGTATACAGTGCCTAGCAGGTTGGAGAACTGGACGAGGGTCAGTACGGAGAGAGGACGGCAAGCGTCAGGGAGGGAAGGCATGCGCACCTTGAAGTCGGTCTTCATTGTGTGTGTGATGAGTGCCAATTATCGATAGCGCAGGCCGTGAACTTTTTGCTGGAGTCCGGGTCCTGCCTGGGCCTTGCCCTGGCCATGCGTGTCGTGTGTCTTGGCGCGCGGGCGGCGTTTGGCGGACCAAGATCTCCGCTAGCGCCTTCCCCCCCGGGTCGCCGCCCACTCACCACTCACAGGCACGCACCGCACCGAAGGGGGAACTTCATCTTAGGGGCTGCTGCTGCTACATCCCGACCTCCTCCCCCGTCCCCGTCCCCGTCTCGTCCCGTCTCGTCTCGTCTCGCACGCCCAACCCACTACCACGCGCTCGACTTCTCCAACTTCTTCCACTCGCTCGCTCCGCACCCTCTCTTGCTGCAGCCAGCTTGTCCACGCTGCCCCCAGTCGCTTGTGAGTATCGCTGGCTCAGGGGCTTCCGCCTTCATTCGCTCACCTTCCCCAGCCATCCACTCTCGCCCACCTTCAGGCATCGCGCCTTAGAACCGTCCAAATGTCTGAATCCGCCTCCCCGATTGGCATTGCCAATGTAAGTGTCCTCATGCATGCCATGCGCGCCCATCGCTGACCTTGTTTACAGCTCCCCAACCAACGGTACTTGACCCTCCACCCTCTCGTCGCGGATTGACCCTGACCCATTCACAGCCACAAGATCGTCGCCAAGCGTGGTGCCGCTTTCACGGTCATGGTGAGATATCATGAGCACCATTGGCCGTCGTGTTGGTGTTGACAATCAATAGGTCGCTGGCGAGTCTGGCTGCGGAAAGACGACCTTCATCAATACCCTCTTCTCGACCACCATCAAGAACTATGCCGACCACAAGCGCCGCCATGCCAAGCAGATTGACAAGACGGTCGAAATCGAAATCACAAAGGCCGAGTTGGAGGAGAAGTTCTTCAAGGGTCAGTCCGACGATACCCGCCCGCCGGCGTTAACTAACACCCTACAGTCCGCCTTACCGTCATCGACACTCCTGGATTCGGAGACTATGTCAACAACCGCGATTCGTGGCAGCCCATTATCGAATTCCTCGATGACCAGCACGAGTCTTACATGCTGCAAGAGCAGCAGCCCAAGCGCCAGGACAAGATTGACCTTCGCGTGCATGCCTGCTTGTACTTCATCCGTCCCACCGGTCACACCTTGAAGCCTCTGGACATTGAGGTCATGAAGCGCCTCTCGTCGCGCGTCAACCTCATTCCTGTCGTTGCCAAGGCCGACACATTGAGCCCCATGGACTTGGCCAAGTTCAAGCAAAGGGTTTGTTCACCCCTTGGTTGGGGGCGTACGTACCATCAATTAACACAGGACAGATCCGCAACGTCATCGAGGCCCAGGGAATCAAGATTTACCAGCCCCCGCTCGAGGAGGACGACGAGGCCGGTCTCCAGCACGCGCGTAGCCTGATTGCCGCCATGCCCTTCTCCGTCATTGGTTCCGAGAAGGACGTCCAGACCACTGACGGCCGCACCGTCAAGGGTCGCCAGTACGCTTGGGGTGTTGCCGAGGTTGAGAATGAGGAGCACTGCGACTTCAAGAAGCTCCGCGCCATTCTGATCCGCACCCACATGCTCGACCTCATCCACACCACCGAGGAGACCCACTACGAGGCCTACAGGGCGCAGCAGATGGAAACTCGGAAGTTTGGCGAAGCCCGGCCAAGGAAGCTGGACAACCCCAAGTTCAAGGAAGAGGAAGAGGCACTTCGCAAGCGCTTCACGGAGCAGGTCAAGGTCGAGGAGCAGCGTTTCCGCCAGTGGGAGCAGAAGCTCATTGCCGAGCGCGACCGTCTTAACAAGGATCTGGAACAGAGCCACGCTGTCATCAAGCAGCTCGAGGCCGAGGTCGAACAGCTGCAAGGCAGCATCACCCGCTCTGGTCGTCGTTAGACCGTTTCGCCAGCATAGGTTTTTCCTTTCTTCTGATACCTCTCATTTTCAGGTCTTTTTCTTAAGTTTGTAATGCCAATCGCCAAGCCTCAGACCTGGAAATGGCTGCCGGTCTTGGTGTGACTGCGGGCTCTTTTCCCTTCACATTTTGTTCTTTTTGCTGCAGTGGTTGGGGCGGGTTCAATTGCTTTCCAGGAGCGAATTGCTGGTGCAGGGAAGCATAAAATCTGGATAGGCATCAGTTAATATCATAACTTCGCCTGCGCTGTAGATTAACCAAGCTTGACGCATTCAATTGATTGGCATGCAGTTGACAGACGAACGTTGTCACTGGGTGCTGCTCGGAGCTTCGGGAGGCGCCGCCAGAGATAAGATGGTGAATTAGCTCAGGTTGCGCCGACCACCGCGATCAACTCAACCGAAACAACAACAACAACCCCATCTTCAAGGCGACACGACATGACATGACTGCGCCGTTTCCGACTCAGCAGATTGCAAGCCTCTCTGGCCACAATGGTAATTCTCCACCACACCCGATGTTTGATTTCATATCAATAATCGATGCAGTAGTTATGACAATCTCACAGGCCCCGTCCACGCCTTGACCTACAGCGCCGGTCTTGGACAATATGTACGTCCACTCGATCGATTGTCTCCTTCCTCGTCCGACCCAGATGTCTTACATGACTACGCAACATAGGTCCTCACGGGCTCCTCGGACCGCACGATCCGGCTCTTCAACGCGAACAAAGCGTCGCTCGTGCAGTCGTACACGGGCCACGGCTACGAGGTGCTCGACATCTCGGTGACGGAGGACAATGCGCGCTTCGCCAGCTGCGGCGGCGACAAGAGCGTCTTCGTGTGGGACGTGGCGACGGCCAAGACGGTGCGCCGCCTGGCGGGGCACGTCAGCCGGGTCAACAGCGTCGCGTGGGGCGCGGCCGCGGACGTGTTGGTGAGCGGTACGTCGAAACCATCCATCCATCCATCCATACATAGCCTTTTTGGGCACTGCTGCCACGGCATAGCGGTCTGGTTCAAGTCGTTGCAAGAATGGAGCGCTGACGAGTGCTGGTTGTGGTGAATGAACAGGCAGCTTCGACGCTTCGGTCAAGCTGTGGGACCTCAAGTCGCAAAACAACAAGCCGCTCATGTCGCTCGAAGAGGCGCGCGACGGCGTGTCGAGCGTCGCCGTCGTCGAGCATCAGATCTTCGCCGGCAGCGTTGATGGGCGCGTCCGCACGTACGACATTCGCATGGGCATGGTGTACGAGGATGTTGTTGGCCGTAAGCGTCTCTTTACCTCCACGTTGCTCTCTCGTGCCCTTTTCCTCGATATTCGGGCCTTGAGGCTGCAGAGTGTGGTGGATGTTTGGGTTCTGACAAGAGCATGCAGATCCAGTCACATCCCTCACGCCGACGAAGCTCGCCGACTCGGTCCTCGTCAGCTCGCTCGACTCGACTCTGCGCCTCATGGACCTCGCCAATGGCAAGCTTCTTCAAGCCTTCAAGTCGCCCGACGTACGTTTCCCATTCGCCTCATCCTGCCTGCCTGCCTGCCTGCCTGCCTCCTTTCCTCTTTTTGGCCCTAGATCTCCAACTGACATGCCAGCACACAGTACACAAACACGGCCTACCGCATCCGCTCGACCCTCGCCAACAAGGACGCCACAGCGCTGTCTGGCAGCGAAGACGGCGCCGTTGTCGCGTGGGACGTAGTGAGCGGCGAGGTCATTCACACACTGCAGCAACAGCAACAGCCGCCACAAGGTACCGCCGCTGCTGGCAAGAAGAACGTCGTCGTCAGCGCTGTCGCGTGGTGTCCCGGCCGGCGCAAGGAGTTTGCGAGCGCAGGCGGCAACGGCGACGTTGTGCTGTGGGGTGTTCTGGGCGAGTAGAGGCGATTGGGTGTGCGAGCAGCAAGCAAATAGACGGACGGGTGTAGATGTTCCTGGAACGAAGGGTTAAGAGCGACAAGAAGCGTTCAGGCTTCCTCACAGGACAGTTCCATGGATCAGACAAAGTACATGTGACCCTGGCGCAGCAGCACAAAAAGCAGTAACCAAGCTTCGACTCACCAATGCCTTCATTGAGCATTGGAATAGCTTTTTACGCGTCACTAAGCCTTCTTACAGGTGTAGTTTGCTACTCACATACCTACATACAGAGCCCCCCTTTTTCCGTTTTTTTTTTCTTCCCCCCTAGCCAACCGAAAAGTAAGAAGCGTGAAAGGAGGAGAATAGAGGTACTTACAATGAAAAAGACAAGAGGGGGGAAAGAGTTAGAAGGAAAGAGAAAAATAGGGAACTGAAGCTGCTTCTACAAGGAAGGGAGGAAAGATGCGGACGGAGGGCTGGTTTGCCGTGTTGTTTTGGTTCGTGTTTTTGTGGACTGCCAGTCCCGTGCGCTCGACTGCCCTCCTGAACCCTCCTGAACAAATGGACCGACTCATGCGTCTCTGGAGGGCGGATGCTGCCGTTTAGATCTTCTTGATGCTGGGGACCGGAATGCTTCCTTCCTACCCGCGCTGATCCAACAACAAGATGGTTCCTCCCAAGTCCTCGTGGTTTGTGCATGCGTGTCATAGGAGCTGGTAACAGGCCTCGCATATATTCAAGCTTCCTCCTCGCCAACAAAGGGAAGTCTGACGGTCGACGTGTTCGTGCTCATGTGCGCCTTGTTTTTATATGAAGGCGTTGTCTGGCAGGCCGCGGTCGCTGCTGTCAGTGCCGCCACCCCTCAGCGCCTCCATGGCCCGGCCCAGCTCCGCCTCGGCAACCATGACGGTCCCGGCCCGCGCGGTGCTCAGGTAGCTCATCTCAACGGCATCGGGGAGCAGGTCTGCGCCGTCGGCAAGGCCACCAAACGCGGAACCGTTGGCCGCCGCCGCCGTCGCCCCCCATCCAGCGCCGACCCCACACGCGCGCAGCGACGACGAGGTTGTGCCGCCGACCAGACGGCCGGCCACGCCGCACACGATGCCCGTGCTCTCGAGGGGCAGGTCGCGCAGGTCGAGCGTGATGGGCACGAGGACGTCCTCCTTGGAGCCGAGCAGCACGGCGGGCGCAAAGTTGTGCAGCAGCCGCTTCTCCAGCAGCACCGACGCCGGCTCCGTGTCCGTCAACGTCAGCGAGAGGAACGTCGGGTGCGGCGCCGTGATGAGGCTCTTGACCAGCCCCAGGTGCAGCAGGTCCTCTGGCCGCGGCGCTGCCGTCGTCTCCCCGCCGCTGCCGCCGTTGGCGTGGTGCCCGTTAGACGAGAGGAACATGGAGCCGCTCAGCGGCCGCGTCGCCGTCGACCCGGTGCTCGTTTCCTTGCTGCCGGCGCATTGGACGAGCCGGATCGACGGGTCGACGGCGAAGACAACGTTGCGCCGGTTGAGCAGCGCAAATGTGCGCGTCTCGAGCTCGTTGATGCTCGTCGGGGGCGGCGTCCCCGGCGTCGATGGCAGGTCAAACGATGATGCTGACGACCGGTTGTGCGAACTGGCGGCCGCTGCGGCTGTGGGGTTGACGTAGGACGACGTCGTGTCTTCAAAGGCGAATCCGCGGTCTTCGAGCGCCTTGACAACCTGCTCGCGCGCCCGCAGCGGTACGAGTATGTAGTCAGAGAAGTAGGTTGTGATGAAGAAGATGGAGCTGCAGCGCTTGTCAGAAGGTGATTCTCGAGCACGGCTGAAAGTTACCAGGGGCAGGGATGCGCTTGGTAAGAGGAAGAGGTGCACTTACATGCCGGCCATTGCAAGCGGGCTCGTCAGTTCTAGTACGCGCTGTCCCGCGTCGAGGCCTTCGCCATCGACTTGCATCACAATGTAGTCTTCATGCGTGATTGATACCTGATCCCGATTTTCAGGATCTAGGTGGTCCCGGACAGAAGTAAAAAGGTCCTCGGCCAATTCCCTGGAGCACGCAATGGAGCATTCGACGGGCGTGATTGAAATGTTGGTAAAGGGGTGCTCGTACGCCCACGACTTTCTTGGGCGGGCAGAACCATTGCTCCCGGCGCTGCTGGGCCTGCTCGCGGGAAGCAGCAGGCGGAGGATGGGCTGCAGGAAATTAGAGTAGAGGTGCAGCGGGATGTGAATCAGGGCAAGCTGAGTATCCTGCCACAGCAGCACCATGTCAGCGGCAGTCAGATTCTTGTAGCAGGCAGGCAGAGAAAAGAAAATAAAAGGGGACTGCAACGGATTGGTGGTAGCTGAACACAGGCACGACGTGATGCCGATTATATAAGAGGGCGCGCAACTTCTACGCGACGCCACACGGCGAATGATGGCGATATCAATGCAAGGCATGAGCACCCTCCATACGGCGCACAAGGTGACGAGAGTGAAAATTGATATCCATAAAAAGCGGGAACCCACTCACAAGGAATTGGATGTGCGCGCTCAGAAGCGTCATGGACGCTTCCATGGCTCGCGCAGGCTCGACGAGGACCCCACAACCGAGAGGCACTCACCCGATAAGACGGGCCCAGAAGAGGTGGAAAGGGCCACGAGAGGGAGATAGACGATCCGATTGATCTCGCCACGGATGGGAGCGATGTGAGCTGGCTGCCCGGGCGGAACAGGGCAGAAGTGCCGCGGCTGGATTGAGCTACGTGCAGGTACGTCTTCTTGTTCCTGAAAAAGGTCGTCGCCAAAAGCAAGGCTTTGCGCGTCGCCGAGGAGGGATTTTTTCTCTTTCGGATATAAAACTTTTTTTCCCCCCCTCTCACACTTAACGATGTGACTCAGCGGTTGATGTGCTCTTGTCCGACGGGCCAGTGGGAAGTATCGTTCTTGAAGTTCATACCCAGATGCAGCCCGATTGGGAAGGATTCAAGGCGCAAAGGGATTGAGGTCAGAGGGAGGGGGTAGGTGGCACGGTGGGGAGACTTGTGTGTGTGTGTGTGTTGAGGAGAGAGGGAGGATGAGGTGCGAATAGAGGGCAAGGCGGACCGTGGGGTCAGTGAGCTTGGCGGCGACGAGAGCATAAGAGAGAGCGAGGGAGAGAGAGAGAGACAGGCAGAGAGACAGGCAGAGAGACGGAGTTGTTCGAGGGAGTTCCCCGCTTGCCTGACCTGCCGTGTACCTGAGCAGCCGAATCTAAGCGCAGTCAGTCCATCAGGGGGGACCGAGCAACGCGAGGGCTTATCAGCGGCGGCCACGGCGGCTGGCCAGAGTAAAATAGTAAATGTAAATGGGCAATAATTAATCCATAGTAATGACATGTTGGCGGTACGTCGTGCTCCGCCTTCCAGAGGGGAGACAGCAGAGACGCTGATGATCCGCAGGCTCCCGGCTCATTGGTTGGCCAACACCATCTTCCTCTCTTCTCCTCACTTCCCTCGTCCTCGTCCTCGTCCTCGTCCCCTCACCACCATCGGCGTGGGGGTCAAGTCATCGTGACCACCCTCCACCTCAGCCCGCTCGCCGCCCCAGCCGCGCCATACATTTCGCCGCCACCGACGCCATCCAATTAATTCCCTCTCGCGTGGAATCGCGACACGTCCCGCCAAGCTGCCAACCCTATAATCGCTCAATCCGCTGAGAACCTGCATAGCGACGCTGCTATACATCCGGCAACCTGCAGCGGTTTACCCACCACCTCCGACCTTGTCTGCCAACTTTGTGCCACACACCAACTGTGCTTGACGAGCGGGGATTCTAAATCCTCTGCACATGCCCGCAAGGTCCTGAACACCCCGGCCCAATCGACTTCGAAGCCTCTCCGTCTGCCAGCACCCGCGTGCTCCTCATCGTCTTCCTTTGCAAAATGCCGCAGAGACCCTGAGCGAACGCTCCTTGACTGCTCCTAGTCAGCAGTCTATTCAATTCTCCTGGCGCATGCCTCGCTCTCCATTTTCAGGCCAGCTTCGCAAGAGCAAGGGTTGGAAACGCGCCGTACCGGCCGTCACTGCAGGGCCCGGCCCGAATTGTCCGACTTGCTGCATCCGAACGAGTCAAGCCAGCGCATGTCTATACAGCTGGCTCTGTTCGGTTTTCCTGCCGTCGCGACGACCATCTCACAGGCACCTTTGCCCTGAAAATGCCAAACGCTGAGCTGACATCAGCCAAGGAACCAACGGCCGGTAGGCAACAGGGTCCCAAAGTGGCGAAATGCGCGTCCGTCTGCTGTCTATAACCTTGAGGCGAAAAAGCAAGCAAGGGCAACGAAGCATTATCACCAGAGTGGCACGCAACGGCTTTCCAAATAGGTGATTTTCATGCGCTTATACTCGCTTCGGGCTGTTGCTCGTTGCTACAAAAAAGGACACTCTGATCATCCTTGACCACATCAGGACAGCGGCAATCCATCCCAACAGTGGTCAGCTGAAGACTGCCTGAGGTGATCGTGGGATCAATTCGCATCGACTGCCAGCCTAAGCCTTGCTCGTCCCAGCCTGCAAGAGCTTCTCCGCCGCCCTCTCCGCCACCGCCACGATCAAAGCACTAGGATTCGTGCTGCCAATGTTTGGGAAAATGGATGCATCCACAACGTACAAGTTGTCCGTCCCATATACCTTGGTGTCGGTGTCAACCACTGATGTACCATTCTGCAAGCCTGAATCAGAGCCCATTTTGGCTGTTCCGACCCAATGATTGGCCGTGCGTTTCGACGACGTGACTGCGGCACTGTTCACAAAAGCTTCAGCAGTGGTATTGGCGGCCGGCGAGATCCATGTGATGCCCGGGTCCTTCTTCATCGCTGCCAGGAGGTTCTCAACGCCCTGAATGACTGCCGCCTTGTCTTCGTCTGTGCGCAGCCATGGCTTGGTGCTGACAGTCATGCTCAGCCCGCTGTCGATGGTCAGAACGCCGCGAGACGTCGTCCCCCGGCCCAGATACTGCGAAACGGTGAATGCATTGTCGGTCGAGCCCTCAATGTGCGTCGTCCACTGGATTTGGCGAGTAATGCCGTCAGAGCCCGTAATCTCATCCCACGCAATGGGTCCAATGTTTGGAGATGCTTGGGCCAGCATACCAGTCCGCCCATTGAGATACGAGGACTTGTCGGCCGCGATTGGAGTGTCCCAGCACCCGTTCCAGTTGTACTGAGTGACGTTCTTGTGGGAAAATACCAGGTTCGTGTTCACGTGGTCGTTGAGGTTTTGTCCGACTGGCAGGTCGATCCACTGGTCCTGGCTGATCATGGTGGCGCCGTCGGTCTCGCTGCCGTTGACAACCTGGAGCTGAGCCTCGGGCCCGATGCCGCTACGGAACAGAATCTTGGGGGTCCCAAAGGCACCTGCAGACAAGATGACCCGGCCCGAGCTGGGCGTGACGTTGATGGTTCCGCATAAGCCGCCAGAGCCGTTCGATTCGACCTCGACGCCGGTCACGCGTCCGCCATTGCGGACCACGCGCCGCACCGAAGTGTTCAACACCATCTTGAAGTTTTTGCGCGCGTTGGCGCTTACCAGGTAAGTAGCCATGGGCCCGCCACGCTCACCATGAGAAAATGCGTAAGGAGTCAAGGAAAAGGAGTGGTTCTTGTTGTTTGGCACGTCATTGGCCTCGACCTGCTTCCAGCCTCCGGTCGCAAGCGCGCCCTGGACGACGTGGAAACCCTGTTGCTCGTAGAGCTTGCCATCCAAGGAAGTGGCATGCGAGCTGGGGATGCGCTCAAAAACGCGATCGACGGCTGCCGACATGTCTGCCGCCTTCCATCCCGTGGGAAAGTTGGTGTCCCAGTCAGCATCAGGAGCCCTCCACCAAAGCGCTGAGTTGATGGCCGTGCCGCCACCCAGGACGCAGCCGGCCATTTGGTCAAAGTCGGTGCATGCGATGTTGGCCGAGTCGCTCCAGATGCTGTTGATGAGACCAGGCACGTCGAAGCGTGTGAGGTTCGTTCCAGCGAGCCATGACGGCCGCCAGTTGTCGTATGGGTCAGAGCTGTTGCTGCTGTTGCTGCTCCCACTGTTCACCCAGCGGCCAGAAGATGGCGGGCCCCGCTCAATCAGGAGAACGCTCTTGCCAGACTCGGACAGCTTGTCGGCGAGCGGAATGCCTGCGGCACCCCCACCAACGACAATGTAATCGTAGGTGGCATTGGGAGCATTCGTCGCCGTACACGCCGCCGTCGCGGTCGACGAGGCCGCATGAGTTTGAGTCGCGGTAGGCGCGGGAGTCGCCTTGGATGCCCATGCGGTATAATCAGCATTCCTGGCACTGGCGACGGGGAGGCCGAACTGGCCCATGCCGTTGTTGTGCTGCTGAATGGTACCGCTGTCATCTGTGACGGGCGACGGATCGTCGACGGCCTGCGCCCAACCAATGACCTCGCTCTCGCCCGTCGGCGGCTGCGAACCGGCGCTGCCATCCTGGTCCCAGAACCAACACCACTGGCAGCGGTAGATCAGCTCAAAGTTGGTGTCGTTGATCTTGTGCGAGATGGGGCTGAGCGTGGCATTTCCCGTGTACGCCTTGGGCTCGGTATATCCCGTTGCGTAGCGGAACGACGTGCGAACGGTGTCGTCGCCGTCCGCCCACGCAATCAGCAGCAACGACGAGGTCATGCCTCCAGCGTGGCTCAATCCGCTCCATCCCGCCCCCTTGATCCGCGAGCCCACTAGTCGCCCGATATACTCGTCGTTGCTGCCCGCGTTGTCCTCGTCCGGCAGCGCGAATCCAAACTCGAACCCGCCGGCCGTATTGGTCGTCGCCACGCTCATTTGCCAAAACTTGATGCCGGTCGTCTCGTCGGTATAGGCGTAACCCTCTGTTGCGGCAGAGACGAGCGGCGCTGCGGCCAGAGAGAGGGAAGAGATGAGTGCTGCGGTGAATTTCATGATTGCTAATTGGTAGACAGAATGTGGTTGAGATGAGAGCAATTGTAGGTAAAATGGAGACGACCCGGCGCCTGAAGTTTCTTTCTGCTGCGAAAAAGGAGCAGCGACTTGAATGAAGGTGAATAGTTGGGATTGAGAAGAGAAGGACTGGATGAAGAGCTGCTGCAAACGCACAACGACAACAGCAGCGAAGCAAGAACGAAGGTAAGCGCCGCAGAGATGTAGGCGATGAAAGGAAGAAACCAAGTTGAAAAATAGGGATACAAACACTGCTTTTGTGGTCTCGCCGCCCTCCTACTCAGGCCTGCTTCGTCCTGGCCTTGTCTCGTCTCGTCTGGTCCGGCCGTCGTCGTCGTCGCTTACAACCACCACTGCCACGCTGCCCAGATACGCGACGCTCCACCGCCAACACTATGCGCTCGCAGCAGCAAAGCCTAGGCGCCTCAGCAGTACTCACTGTTGTAGGCAGTCGGCCCTGCGAAGCACTGGACCGTGGGCCGCGCCCTGTGGGTCAGCACGTCATCTAATAAACAAGCTTAAATTTGACCCAATTCCAATCAGGACCTCCTGATTACAACCAAACACGGCCAGTGGTGCCACAGCAGGCTGTATAGGGCAGTGGATGCTCCGTTCTCGACCTGTGTTTCCACCTCTCAACGTCCACACGAGGCCCCTCTTGGCAAGGCCCACGTTGGAGGCGAGGCCCTCGGGCCCCGTGTCAGATAGATGGTTTCCTGCTCTCGCGCCGCCTTGAGGCTGGACCCACAAAAGAAACGACAAGGCTCGCAGAGCCACGCGGACCTCGTCGACGTTTGTTTGTCTTTGTTTGATGGTTGCTGGCTGCACGGTGGGCGGTTCGGTCGAGCCGAACGGTCGCTACCGGGCTGGCGGGTCGCAGGGCGTGGTCGCAGTGCAGTTGGGGCGGATTTGATTGGAATGTCGATGGATCGATGGAACAGCAACGCCAATGGTTTGCGGTCATGGTAAACTTAATAGGCGAGCTGGCTGATTGATGCGCGCATGGATATTTGTGCAGGATGGACGGACCGCGGGGGAGACACAGACAGACAAAGCCGCCGCCAATGGCGAGCGCAGCTTTGTCATGGCGGCAGCAGTCGGGCGGTTCATGCTGTGTGCTCGCGCATGATAGCCACCTGTGCAATGAATGGTAGGCTGATTGCGTGTTGTTGGGCTGACGAACAACGAAGAGTGGTGGGTGGTGGCATGGCATGGCAGAAGCAGAAGAAGCTCACCGCTTGCTGCGAGCTTCTTGCGCCGGCTGGCTGGTTGCATCTTGCATGAGGTGATCAGCATCATGCGTGCAGGGCTGCCGAGTCTCACCTGGCTACCCGACTTGGTCTTGACCTTCTGCTTCTCCGGCAGAGTACCTGTTGCAATGTGAACGGTAGCGAAGTGGAAAGACGGACAGGGAGCGTTCGAGTTGGAGCCCCTTTCAGCAACCCATGTTCGAAGCATTCAACTCCCAGCATGTCAAAATTTCGAAGAGACGACAAGCATACGAATACCTCGCCCCGGCCACTCCAACAACTGTGCCTTGTCGTCCGCTTGCTTCTCGCTCACCGACATTCCTAGTCTTTGCCACCGGAGTCTCCTTCAACTCCACATGCATCCAGGACTAGACGCTTCAAGGTCGCAGCGTTGGGTCAAAGTCTCGCTTAAATGCTCAAACAGACCCAGTGGATTGCTGCCGATTGATGCTCATAGCATTTACAAGGCTCGACGTGATACTCCGAGCAAATTGTCAGAGCTTCCGCGGACTGTACTTCGATGCCTCCAAAATAGGTGTCGAAAGAAAGGAGACTTCCTGGGTCTGGCTCCAGTAATGAACGACTGCCTCCTAGGCGCAACTATTGCGGTGCATGAATGCTCCTTCGGCGCAGCAGCAGCAGCAGCGGATGAATGCTCCCCAGACACACAAAAAATGCCAGGAGGTCTCATTCCTTGCGACGCCCACTGTGCCTCTTCTCCTCCTCCCCTGGGCAAGGCAGTGGGTGTATAACGTTTTCAGCACAAGCGGGCAGAGAGGTGACATGAAGGCTCACTCACCATCGCCTCATAGCCTCTCTCCCTCTCAATTGTCACACCTACACTTGCTTGTCTCCTTCCCCTCCCTGTTTATGGCCAGCAATTCCGGCCATCCTCCCAACAGCAAGGGTCAAAGTAGAAATAGAAATAAGCTACCCAGATGCGCCGGATGGCCGACCGCCCGTCCGGCCATTCGGCGCAAGATAGAGTTGTGCCACGATCCGCATCCGCACCCGCATCCGCGATACTTTCCACTCGGTGCCGTTGCCGCGCGCGTGTGGGTGCATGGGTGGGGGGCTTATTCCAGACAGCACCATTTTTGCTTGCTGTCGACTGTTCAAATTGACCTCGTCGATTTTGTTCCGTTGTTTCATCGATGGGTTTTGTTTCGAGGCCCGCTGGTGTGAGACAATGGGCGCGTTTCGCCTGTCTATGCTGGAGCGGCTATATTACTGGGGCTGGTTTGTATTTATCTTCTCCTCTCTGTTTGGTTGAGCCTGAGGTTGCTGGATTCAGACAAGGAGGGTGATTGGACTGCGATGGATGTCATCAAGAGAAGAGATGGTGGAATAAGAAGCATATGTAGTGTTTTGGCCTGGCGTCAGTCATATAAGCTACTGGGTAGAATTGTGACGCTTTCAATGTGGTCGCTGGGTATCTCATCGCCAGTTTTTCCCGTTCCAACTTCCTCCAACTGTGGGCCGTCGTTCTTTTCGTCTCGAGCCATTCTGCTCCGCCCGGGATGAATGCTCCTTCAGCGTACCCAAAATTAGAAGAAAAAAAAAGAAAATGAGAGTGAACAAGTCACTTCGACTGGCGCAAGTCGCAAGTGAAGCTCTCCTCTCACAGACGGTGGACAGGGCCGTTTTTGGCCTCAAACTCCCTCTGCTTCCGTTCCCTGTGAGAGTTGAGTTCGAACTGGTCGAGGTCTGCGCGCTCCTCCACCGTCATGCGGTTGTACCGGTACCCGTCGCCACAGAGCCAGTCGCCGTACAAGCAGAGCTCAAAAACGTGCGGCCACTTCTTCGGCTCCTTTTCCATGGATTCAGCCTGCGGTACCATCGTCAGCAGAGGGAAGGAAGGCGATTTCCCCGAAAGTGGGTTCACGAACGGTGTTGGTAGTAGTGAGGTGGCCGAGACGCGATGCAATGGCCTTCAGGCGAATCTCACGGTAGTAAGCCTTGAGGACCTTCTTGATCAAGTCCTCTCCGGAGACGCCGACGATCTGAGGCTGGTCAGTTGCTGACTTCACCAACGATCTACGCAGTGACTCACTCTGATTCTGCGCCTCTTGCTCGTCTTGCCCATCTTCAGAGTAAAGGGCTTCTTCTCACTGCTCACTGAAGTCCCGGAGACTAGCTCGTCCTTATCACTTGACTTGGTGGCCTTGGAGACGTTGCGTTCCTTCGAAGCCATTGCGCTGGAGTGAGTGCTAATGCTAGCTGCAGAGGGAGGAAGACTGAAGTTGTGGGAGGAGGGTAGAGGTTGAGGAAGGAGAGTTTTGCGTCGAAGAATATCAAATATATATACCTCATCAATGAAGCACCCGACATATGGCTTGCGCGAGGAAGGCACGTAAGCAGGTGTCCAGATCTTGCAAAGTCAGTATTTTGTCTCCCTGTCCTCCGATCTCCATACTTGATCGCAAAATCGCGTCCCCTTCACCTTTTGACTGCACCGTCTCGTTGGCTACAGCGCAACGTACCTCTGTGGGGATAAAAGTCCGAGAATTGGTAAAATCGGTCCTGGGGCGGCTCGAATGCTCCCAGCCACTGGCACTCCGGTGAGCGCGGATCCTCGAAGGAAAGTCTTTATGGTTTTCACAGTCAGTCAGCATTAAAGCCGTGATCTGAATGATTCTCGTATCCCAACAGCTGGGAAATAAATCATCCACTGCCTTTCCAAAGCGCATGAATTCTGCTTGTCCACCCCAGCTTTCATGGAATGGAAATGTTAAAGCGAAAGTCGCACCCGTGTGGTTATAAATTTCGTTTCCATTCACATACACCATGCTATGGCGAGCTATCCACAATGCCAAAGCTCTTCAGACCGTTACCTTCGTTACCGTTACCGCTCAAAGATGGAGGTTGCGCAAAATATCAGTATATGAGACTATGCAACCGCTACCCCACTATACAGCAACACCTCCAAACGTTTATGGATTGGTGGTGTAGTGGTAACGCATGCCGTGGCAACAGTCGCATCCACGGCAAGTACCAGGTTCAAGTCCTGGCCAATCTGCTCTGTCGCTGTTTTTTTCTTTTCTTTTTGTCCGTTGGTCATACTGAGCGGTAGCGGGCGGCCCGTGTAGTGGCGCTGTTCCGTGGTTGCTGTTGCGGCAAGGGGAAGGGACGTGATAAGGGGCTGCCACATTTACACATACTCCAGGCACCCGTCCTCGCGGATCCTTGCCACAGGTTCCAGCGTCGTCTTCATCCCGCTGACAGCCGGGCCCATGACGACAACTTCTCCCTCGACCTTTTCGTCCGTCGTCCGCCATCGGTCCTTGTCGACCAACTTGATCTCGACGCTGTTGAGCGGCGCGCCAAAGTGCGCATGCTTATTTGAACGACCCTCAATCTCTTCGCGCCGGTAGTCGTACATGTTTGTCTGCGCCACCGCGCCGGCGACTCTCGGCGCTGTCAGGGCGTAGACGACGCGGGCGTTGAGGTAGATGCGGAGGTCAGACAGATCAGTCGAGGTCAGGGGTGGGTTGTCCGTTGACGACTTCTCGGCGATGAGCACAAGGCGCAGCTTGCCGGGAATAGCGGCCACCGAGGAGCGCGTAGGAGCATTGAACTTGGTTAGGAAGGTGTTGACAGGGAACTTGCCGGACGACTTCATGGCGCGAGTTTCAACGTAGTGGGCAAACTTCTGCACATTGTTGGTAATTGTGCTGGTAGTGTCGTGGTGAAGCTTTGCTGCAGTCTCGGAAGTGATGCTAACGACGGTTGGAGCAACACCGCGGAGGGAGAGAGCCATTTCGACGCCAGGACCAGCCACTGAATTGATCGCAACAGAGGCATGGGAGAAAAGAGCGGCCAGTGTCAAGCACAGCGTGTAGGAGCTGGTAAGAGAGTCGGCTGGAAGGAAGAGGTCCGACGGGCTGAAGCGCTGACCAGCGGGAAGAGCAGACATAAGAGCCGCGGTAGCAGCAGAGACGTTCTATGACCGGTCAACGGTAGACTGGTGATTTTTACGATAGGACTTACCTGTTGGGTGAACTGGATGACTTCGCCATCCGCGCCGACACCAGCCTGCCAGACAAAGAACAAGTCTGCAGCCGGACCCTGATCGACATGACTTGGAACCTCAGCGCTAGCATTTCCAATGTTGTCTTGCACAAGCTCATGCCAGGTAGAGACTTCGACCTTGCCGCCAGTGCCCTCTGGAACTTCATTCCAATCCACGTGGCGGCTAGTCTTCTCCACAACCCAAATAGCTTGCTTCAGACTTGGCACACCCTTTGCGACATCGGCCAGAGGGATTGACCCAGCGGCCGCCACGAGCACATCTGCACCGCTCTTACGGAGAAGCGAGTTCACAACGTCAGGGGACTGGTTGTACGGAATCAGGACCGGGGAGAAACCGTAGAACGCGGCGGCTATTAATAGCGTGTCAGCCCAAGCCAAACGTGGCCCCAAATTTTTTGACCGAAGGCGCAATACTCACCGAAGACTGCGATGATGAACTCGACGCTGTTTGGTAGGTAGATGGCGACCTTCTTTGCTCCATGCTCTTGCAGGTATTTGCCAATCACGTTGATCTCCTTGGTGACGTCGTCCCATGCATGTTCCACCACCTCCTGCCTGCCCAGCACGGTCAAGAGGGCGCTGGGGCTGCGTCTTTTCTCGCCATCCTCGTCTGCCAGCTGCCCGACGACTCTTCTCCAGACGTCGCGCAAGTCTCCGTGTCGTCGCTGGTAACGGTGCTCGCCGGGGACACTGATGGAGGATTGTAGCGGGTAGCCGTGAGGCACGTGTGGCGATCGGTAGACGGCGCTCTCTCCAGGGTGACGGATACCGGCTGCTGTGGACGAGCGCAGTAGGAGCACTGGATGTATGTCTGGATCTTCGAGACCGAGGTAAATGTTGTAGGCGAGGAAAGCTGCGATGCCGAGGACCAGGGCCGTGGTGGTGTTGTTCCAGCCTGCAAACAGGTCGACGAGCAGAGCATCGAGAGATTCTACAATCGAAGGCATGGTGGACGAGCTTGTTGCGGGATCATGGACCGATTCCGAAGGTATGGAGCGGAGGGAACAATGGGTTGTCGAGGTGTTGGAATGGAGAAGGCGATGAGGCTGTGTGGTGCTAAGCCAACATAAGGTGACAGGAACATGTCACAGCTCGCCCGCGGGGCTAGGGCTGGGGCTGACGCCAATGGCGCGTGCGGGTGCAGGGTCTTCCCATCGGATTTCGGAGCGGACAGCGCCCTGTGCCAGTACTGCAGGTGTGTACCATGGTACTGCAGAGTGTGGATATCTTCAATCTTTACTGCATAAACAGTCGTCATTTTACAGCTTCGTCCCGCCCCAATATCCCAGAAGCCCCCCAGGAGCGTCCGACCCAGGAGAAGTGCAACTCCGCCTCCTTCGCCCGCTGCATGTCTATTCTTACGTTGGCGCGCCCAATAAAGAACTCAAGAAGAACCAGTTTTCCCCAACTTACACATCTCGTCGTCGTTCTGTTTCGTTGCTACTGCAGGAGGTGGAGGAAAGCATCGCCCGGAAGAGAAATCGAATCGCAAGAACAGCAGAAGCACGCAAAGCACGCAAAACACGCAAAACACGCCTCGCCCTTACGGACGCTCGCTTATCGCCTGAATGGTGAGAAAAAAACTGGTCAACCCATGCTCCCCAGCAAAGTGGCGTTCTCTTTTCTTCACTGCACCTGATTGACAATTTCTTGAGCGCGCGACAGGGACTCGACCATCTGCTGGCATTCCTTCCGGCGGCGGACCGTGTACTCGCTCTCCTTGAGAAGGTCGTCGAGCTGCTCGATGCGGTACATGTTTTCGAGAAGCTCGCGTTGCATTTCTTCCTTGGTGTACCTGCATCATGGCCAGTCAGTCAAAGTGCGCTAACCAGCCGCCGTTCAGCGGCGGAGACTTACGAGACAAGGTTCAACATGATAGCCTTGGGGACCATGTCAATCATGGTCCTCCTGACAATGCCAAAGTAGGAGCTGATGAGCAGCTTGATGACTTCGACCTCCTGGGCTTCCTTCTCGGACAGGGTGCCGCTGGCCTTGAGCTGCGGCGGCGGTGCTTCCATGGCCGCCATCTTCTTCTTGTTTTTGCTGGCGAAGAAGCTACCGAAGAAACCGCTGTTGCCATCGCCAACATTGGGGTCGAGCGAGGGACTGGCTGAACGGGGAGGGACGGCGCTCTGAGGCAGAGGCTTGCCCGTCTTCGGATCGACTTGGACTGGTTTGGCCGCGTTGTGGCGCTCGTGGACAATCGCCATAGCCTTTACGCGTCTGTTAGTATTGGCGTCGATAGCCGTGGGGATGGAGTTTCTTTGGGGTATTTGGGAAGCTGAAGAAAATTTCGGGAAACATTGACTGACCCTGGAGCCGTTGATGAAATCCGGGTGTCCGGTGTTGATGTAGCAAGACTCCATGGCCACGAGATCCTTGACCAGCTTGTTGGTAGGATCCATGGCTTTCTTGAAGAACTGCACAACGACGGCTTGAAACTTTTCCTTCAAAGCCGGGTATCTTCGGAACATGGGCTTGGTCAGGAGTTGAGTCAAGATGCGAATCAGTTCGTCGTAAACAAGCGAAACACACTTCAAGCTGGGATCCTCCAGCCTCTTGATTTGTTGCTTCGCAATCAACTCAAAAGCAGTGGTTCCAACAAACAGCGCAGGGGAAGAGCCGGAAGAGTTGTACAAGACTGTGCGGATGTCGACATCCTTGATCTGGTCAAACGGATCCACGGCCTTGACACCGTTGGCGTAGAGCTCGTGGTAGACGAAGCTGATACGAGCACCACCGGAAAGTTCAATGCTCGACAACTCCTGGTTGTTGCCCTCCAGTACCGAACGGTACTCGTTGGAAAATTCTGTAATCATGTTGAGGACGATGTTGGACGAGTTGCCGAGCATGGAATCTCCGAGCTGTCCCAATTCGGCGGCATACTTTTGGAGAGAGGAAGCGATACGAGCCTTGATGTCTGGAAGGGTTTGCTTGATGTGCATCATCAAGATCTGATTGAGCGTTAGCTTGATCTTACCAATAAATCCAAGTATCAACCCACCAAGTTGAGCTTGCGGGCCAGATACGGCGTTCCGCAGTACGAGGCCTTGTTCTTGTACGCTCTGTGGTTCTCGAAGAAGCTCTTCTCGTGTTCCAGCGCGTAGGAAATGGCCTTCTTGTTCTCAATATCCCTCTGACCACGGTTGACAACCGGGACGTATCCCAATCTCAGAGGGATGATGCGGCCCGCCAGGATATCCACGACGTCGGTTCCTTCATCCATGAGATCGACCTTGGTCAACACACCAATCGTCCTTTGACCTTCCGGGTCAACTTCTCTCGCCAACTTCAAGCCGTCCGAGTTGGCCAAGTCCGTGTTGGCGGCGGTGACGGCCAATATTATAGCGTTAGGTTTGCTAATCTGCTTCAGCACCATCTCCCTGATCTGTCTCTCAATGTCCCTAGGCTGGTCGCCGACCGGAACCTTTGTGAGACCGGGCAAGTCGACCAGGGTCAAGGTAAGGACGTTTGGGGAGTAAATGCGCAAGTTGATGGGGGCCGGCGAGATGCCTGCATTGCGACCCGTCTTGGATTCCGTCTCGCGCACAATCTCTTCGCGGATCTTGTTGAAATCGTAAAACTTCTGGCCCGGGATATGCAGGAATTCACCCCACTCGTCGACGTTGGACTGGTTGTCGGTGGTCTCGACGCTTTCGGAAACGCCGTTGGCCTGTGTCTTTGCGCTCGCGGGGCGGTTGATGAGTTGCAAGATGAGAGGGCGTCGGGTAACAATGCCAGTACCACGAGGCAAGCTGCAGGCATGGGAGGTCAGCTAGTTGCCTGCGCACATGGCCCTAGCAGACTTTCTGGGGAGAACTTACAAGTCGCGTCCCACGATGTTTTCCAGCACCGAACTCTTTCCACTCGACTGTGAGCCGACGACGGCAATTTGGGGCAAGTCTATGGGATTTTGGACCTAAAGTGACAGGCGTCAGTGGTTCTGCAGGGCTCGGCGGGTTCGCGAGCAGATGGACGTACGCCGACGGTGGTGAAGACATCCTGGAGCTTGTTGACGAGGGTGATCAAGCCCGGGTCATTAACGTTTATCCTGAGCTCAGGGTTAGCGACAACCATGGTCGAGTGACGGGCTTGGAGCGCACGCTGTGGGGTTGTTCGCAGCCATGTTGTCGGGTTCGCGGTGGTGGAGGCCGCGAGCGGGAACAAGCCAGGCGGGCTTTGGGTATCAAATGCGGATAGCTGCAAAGACGACGGCTAGTGGGTCTAGCGATGAGGAAGCTTGATGTGAGGTTGCGGGTGTTGTCTGGAGCCAGAGGCAGTAAGGTGCACATACGTTGCGGCCACAGGAGACCGGGACCAGTGCCTGCCAGGCAGGTAGTGCGGCCAGAGCACGAGCCTCCTTCCAGCTTGCTGCACCGCCACCAGAGTTGCTCTCACCGGCACCTCAGGCACCTCCCCACAACTGCGAAACGAGCGCCCAGTCGGCAAATTTGTTTTAACCCTGGTCACATCTGCAGATTGGCTTGTGCAAAATCACTTCCTCCTGTCATATATTCAATCCAGCACTCAACCACGGCCGCAAATCATCATATACATTCTACATGGCACTGGTATCCCTACCGCAGGCAAATAAAAAACATTCCTAACGCTCCACTTGTATACTACATTTGAACTCGTCCAGGAAACATCACCAACGCTCGTCAACTTTACTCGTCCGTCACCGACGCAAACTTCTCCTGCATCTTTTGAAAGAGCTCCTCGTACTGTGTCCCGGTCAGCTTGGGTTCCACATGCACAGAAAGACTCGTGTCTGCTTACCTTCTTGGTTATAGCCTCCTCGCCCTCGCTGGGCAGCTCGAATTTCATGTTTCGCAGGCTTGTTTGGATATCCGCAGTCGCCTCCCTGATCTTGGACCAGTTCTGGCCCTGGGCGACAGCCTTTTGGGCCTCATCGTAGAAGCCAACCATGGCCTTCATCATCCACTCGGTCTTCCACAACGGACAGAACTGGTCGTAGTCACTGTAGCCGTTCTGCTGCAGGAAGTCTTCCTTGAGGAGGGTAGCAACGTCCAGAGTGATCTTGTCAGAGTCGCCAAGTGCAGATTTTCCGACGAGCTGAACGACCTGGTCGAGATCCTCAGACGTAGTCAGCAGCTCCTTGATACGGGAGCTGAGGCGAGGGAACTCGGGGTTGTGCTCCGCGTAGTACGTCTCCAGAGGCTTCGTGTACTTGGAGTAGGACATGGCAGTGTTGATCGAAGGGAAGTGCTTGCGTTGAGCAAGCTTCTTGTCCAGACCCCAGAAGACTTGCACGATACCGAGGGTAGAGCTAGTTACGGGGTCGGAGAAGTCACCACCAGGCGGGCTGACGGCACCAACGATACTGACACTGCCCTTCCTGTCGGGGCTTCCCAGAGCGGTGACGCGACCGGCACGTTCGTAGAAAGAGGCCAGCTTAGCACCGAGGTAGGCGGGGAAACCTTGGTCAGCAGGCATTTCTCCGAGACGACCAGAAATCTCACGGAGGGCTTCAGCCCACCGCGACGAAGAGTCAGCCATCATGGCAACATTCTTGCCCTGGTCGCGGAAGTACTCGGCGACTGTAATTCCAGTGTAGATGGAGGCTTCACGAGCAGCGACAGGCATGTTGGAAGTGTTGGCGATGAGGGAGGTGCGCTTCATGATGGGCTCCTCGCGGCCGTTGACGTTGATGGTGAGCTGTGAATTTGTTAGCATCTCCAAACAAGTGTTTCGGTTCAAGCACCTACTTCGGGGAAGTCCATCAAGACCTCAGCCATCTCGTTGCCACGTTCACCACAGCCGACATAAACAATGATGTCACTGTTGGAGAACTTGGACAAACTCTGGGAAATGACAGTCTTTCCGCAGCCAAAGGCACCGGGAATGCAGACGGTGCCACCTTGCACACTTGGGAAGAGCGCGTCCAGGACACGCTGTCCGACAATCAAGGGCGAGTCCGAAGACAGCTTGTCGTTGACCGGACGGGGCACACGGACGGGCCAGTTGTGCATCATACTGTACTCCGTCTTCTTGCCGTCAAACTCGACTTCCAAAATCTTCTCGTCCACGTTGTAGCTGCCCTTCTCCGCAATGCGTGTGATGGTACCGCGAGCTCTGGGAGGAAGAAGGATCTTGTGGTCGCTCAAAAGAGAGTTTTCGAAAACGCTGCCAAAGACATCACCACCAGTGATGTGGTCGCCAACCTTGAGGCTACCAGGTTCAAAATCCCACTTGATGGAACGGTCCAAAGAGGGAACGTCGATACCGCGGGGGATGTAGATGCTCTTTGATACGTCGGAAATGCTGCGGAGGGGACGCTGAATACCGTCGTAAATGGTTTCCATCAGACCGGGACCCAGCTCGACGGACAGAGGCTTTCCTGAACGAACGACGGGGTCGCCGACCGTCACACCGGCTGCGTCGCATTAGCCATCTTGCTCGACTTTGTGTTGTGCCTCCACATTGAAGCTCACCGGTTTCCTCGTAGACCTGAATAGTGGCTTTGTCCGCCTCAATTCTAATGACTTCTCCGACAAGCTTATCGTGGCCGACGCGGACAAGCTCGTACATGGCACATCCGATCATGTTCTCGGCGATGATGACGGGACTGGGTTGTTGGTCAGATCAGGCATCCCGAGGACGCTGTTCGAGTACGTACCCGGAAATGGAGAAGACGGAGCCTGCGCGCGCATTCATTAGCATCCATTGTGACGGTGGACTGTGTAGATGGCGAAGGGAGGATTGTCATACCATAGAGGTCTTCGCCGGCTTCCTGGGCCTTACGCTGCGATTGCTTCTGCAAGTTGCGACGTCAGCCACCGCCTTTCTACATTGTCAATGCGGGGACGAGATTTGGAGCTTACAGGAGGCATGGTGGGTTGGAGAGCTGCTTGGTCGTCAGTAGGACTTTTGGAAACGTCGAAATAAGGTCGAGAGCGGTTGTACGTGGGCGAGTCGGGAAGTGGGACTTCGTAAGGTGCTTGTGGCTCGTCCTCGTCTGGCTCCGACGTTGGATTGGGAGTCGTGGGTCGTACAGAGAGGCGGTCGATGTTCTGGTTAGAGACTAGGTCGATGAGGGAGGGCCGGGCCTTGAGCTGCGGGCGGAGACCAAGCATGCACCTAGGGCGGCAAGACGTGCGGGATGGGAGGTGGTGGTGGGAGCTGTGCGGTGTTGGCGGGAGCTCGTCACAAGCTGAGGCTATCCCGGTCCACCTGCTCTTGGCGCATGGGCCCCACGAAACATCCCCGCCGCATCCAGATCCTGTCCAACCGTCGAGCCATCATCAACATTTGGGGTCTTTGGCGGCTTGATTGAGAGATTGCATCCGCCCTTCCGCTCGTGTCAATTTCTCAAAGACTGTCCGCCTCGCCTCGCCCTACGCAGCATTGAAACCGCCGAATCCACTCGCCAACCTCGCTCCCCGAGTTCCAGAGTCTAACAAGGATTGCATGCTTTCAATACGTTTCGAGTGTGACCAGTCCGAACACCATGAAGAACCTGTATGAAAAGTCTGTTTGCTCAAAGGACTCAGCCCTCGTTTTCGATTCGTTAGACCTTCACCAACTGTACCGACTCCAAGCTAGCTCGCCAGATCTTCCCACACTCCACCATGCTGTCTGAATCTATATTTGCCCGCCTCGATGGCAATTGGCTCCTGGCCATGGCTTTTGTACTTTCGCTCACTCGGCAAGTGGCCTGGATAGCACTGCTGAACATGGGCCAAGATCAAAGTTGCATGCTGTCCATAATTTCTGTCTCCGCAAAGAGAATCCGCATCGTCGTCAGACAGGTCGGAATCGTCGTGCTGCTGTGGCAGCGGCTCAGAGGAATCTTCCTCCTCCTCCTCCTCCTCCTCCTCCACTCTTGTAAAGACGAGCGAGCCAATGACCCATGGAGACGGTAAGGGAGGGCTGATTGGTCCGGCAGAAACTAGAGAGTCGGCACGTAAGCTGGTCTTGATCGGAGCTGGACGAGGTGGTGGTGAAGGCGGCGGTGGTGGACTTTGCTGCTTTCGTCTCCGGTCCTTCTCATCCTCAACGTATCCAACAGCGACATGTTCATGAACGACTTCCTCCTCGCGCGGCCAAATCACAGCAAATGAGGATACGCGGTGTCGAGCAACGTGGCCCTCGGCCAAGTCGTAAAGGGTGCCCATTCGAAGTCCTCCGTCCAGGTATGCGACGTCGTTACTGAGGCCGTCCATGGTCTTCCCGTGGCTGAAGTTCTTGATCTCAAGGACACTGACAGCCGGCTGGATGGGAAGCATCTTTCTCCAGCTTGCTTCGGCTCGGGTGAACGCCTGTCTTCGCTCGTCCGTCCAGTCCATCTCGTCAAATGCCTCGATGCCGGGCATGTGGTGACGGTGACGAATCTCGACAAACCACGCCGGAAAGGCCGCTTCCAGGAGAGGATTGGACTTCCATCTTGTCGAGCCAATGGAATTCGTCTGCCGAGGCTCTGTTCGAAGGAAAAGTGCTTGTTGAAGGGGACCTGACGACGCGACAATGATCTTCCACACACGCGACACTTGTTGTGAATGTAGGATGGTGGAGACAGGACAGGACAGTAGAATCCGTTCCAAGAAGTCTGGGTTTCCGAGAACAAAATCTCTGGCCGTTTTTTGTTGGAACATGCTTGCTTGCTCCATGTGAAAGAACGTCAAAAGACAAGAAACTCCAGACCCTGAACCCTCAACTCAGAATTCATTTGTTTCTCGCTGGATCTTATCACTCACCTATCAGTCAGGGGAAGCAGGATATTTCGAAAGTCGACTGCCCCGATTCGACGTGGACCGGCGGGACAAGCCGAAGGCATTGATCCTTCAGTAGATGGAAAAGGACGTCAGGGACGAATCACTCCACTGCTTTCCATCCTCCACTTTCTCGCGCCCGCGATGATCACTTTGCCGCCTGTGGCGTCTAAGAGATGTCGTGGCACCTCATACTGGCCGAGAAAACATCAGATGCCTTTAGAGAGGAGCTTGGTCCCTGGGCGCCATTCTTCAAGCACATTCGCGCTTCTGAGCCAACAACTCCGGGTTTACCGGCTCATCCTTCTAGCAGGTGTTTCTCGGACTTCGATCTCCTCCAGGATGGAAAGTGAATAGACATATACCCCTAGGCGCTTGCACCAAGCACACGTGCGTAGCCTGTCCTTCGCATCGCTCACCTCATGCGTGGCTCCAATGCTGTTGACCAGGTGAGGTTCTGTAAAATCGGAATCGGCTCGCAAGGCAAGCGAGGGTGAAACTCAATCCCAGCATTCTCTATGCTCATCAGCTCCAAAGGAGTCATTGTCTCCCTTGTGAGCTGTTTCACAAAAGTCTTGACAAAGCCCACCGCACTGTCCTGGATGAGATTTCGACATGCAGCTATTACCAAGGCATGCTCCTCAAGTCAGCAGACCAACTGACTGCCGAGCGCAAGCCAGTAAGCACCAGAAAGAGAAATGACGAGCACGCGAGCCAATCGGAACTTCCTGGCAATCAGAGCAGGACAAGCCATGGAAGAATGTGGTTCGTGAAGACCATTGTCACTCGCATGGCCTGAATCTCCGGTGATTGAATGCTCACTGTCTCCATGTCTTCAGAATCAGTGCATGCTTCCTGCGCAGAGGGTCTCCACAAGCCGGGGAAGTTCCTACTCCACCCGTTCGAGAAAGGCGGAAACTCCATCCAACTTCTCCACATGCAAAAGGAGTGAGTGGTGTGGGAGCTCGCAGCAAAATTGTAGCAAATCGACGCCCCAGTCATATCAACAGGCAACTTGCTCCATCAGCCACTCGCTAAGCCACCGGCGCTTACCGTGCTGTCCGCCCGGTCACCCGGATCCTGCGATGTATTCGGCTACTGCGAACTGAGCGGGCGGGGATTCACAGCACAATGGGGATAGCTCCAGCGAAGTGGTCGGGCGCTCAGGTGATTGTTCTGTGGGGGCGAAAGCGCAAAGAATAGGTAGTCTCAAATTAAGGTGTGCTGCTGCCATGGGATCATGAGAAAGCGGCTTGGCCGAAAACGAAACTGGTTGTCTGTTTATTGGTTGGAAGAGATAAGGTTGAGCTCCAAATGTCTTTATGAAGAAAAGAGAGGACGAAGGCTTCTTTCCTCACGCTTACTATTTTTGAACTGTGATCTTT
Organism: Phyllosticta citrichinensis; assembly: GCA_038380885.1. Taxonomy (NCBI): domain Eukaryota; kingdom Fungi; phylum Ascomycota; class Dothideomycetes; order Botryosphaeriales; family Phyllostictaceae; genus Phyllosticta; species Phyllosticta citrichinensis. The sequence continues at coordinate 803,665 of JBBWUH010000003.1, read as the reverse complement.
GGTTGTCCTGTTACCATCGCTTAATGTACCTAAGTCTGTCTATCAAAACGAGCTCGAGGTAGTGCGCACTAAGCATTCAATGTTCTGCCTTCTAGATCATGCGCACAGTAGGCAAAACAGATGAAACCGAACCTATGGGTAAGTATCCAACCACTCATACAGTCACACCTAAGAAACTGTTACAACCACAGATCAGATGAGCCCAGGGATGCTTCGTCCAAGGGTCCTGTCAACAACACCTCCTACGGATGGATCGCACAGACCCTTCGCTACCACTCAACACCAGCAGCAGACAAAACAAGAGGGCAAAAGAAAAGAGCAAAAGGAGAACAGGTCAAATTGGCCAGGACTTGAACCTGGGACTTGCTGCGGATGCGATGTTTAACCACAGCATGCGTTACCACTACGCCACCAATCCATAAACGTTTGGTGATTGTGCTGTACAGTGCGTAAGGGATTGCAACACATTATATAGCAATATTTTGTTTCCACCCACAGGTAAGCCCAGAGATGTTTATTCCTTTAGATACCCTTTGGATTTTCACCTTGCCTGCTTTCCTGGTCGGCAAAGGCATGACTGCCTCCGCGCTGGCGGGTCCTTCAACTGGTAGCCTCATCCAACTTGCTGATTTGCTGTGCGGTTCACCAAATTTCTCACTCATATCCTATTCAAGGTGGAAGAGACCAACATACAAGTTTTTTATTTACCATACATACATCAAAGAGCCTGGGGTATTAAGCCGATTGAAACGCCAAAAGCAGAAAACCCAGACCCTAATCTTCTTTTTGAAGGCTTCAAAAAGTCTTGCGCGCTCGCGAAGAGGAAGACCAAGTACGCAGCAGGTCAGCAAGCATTACTCCGCCGACTTCTCAGCCCGAAAATTCACCCTGGGGAAGTGCAGCTGAATCTCCTCGCCCGTCTCCGTCTCGACCTCGACGACGACCTCCTCAGGGGTGAGGCCGACCAACGTGCCCTTGTCGTGATGCGTGAAGCCAGAATCGGTCGGCCAGACCTCGACGACGTCGCCCCTGTTGACGCCAGCGACCTTCTCGTCAATCTCCTTGACCTTGACCTGCTCAGCAAAGCCCGCCATCTCCATCAGCTCAGCCGCCTTCTCGCCGTCAATCTGGCGCGAGTGCTTCTCCTTCTCGGCCTCCCAGCAGTGGTTGTCGGCCAGGAAGCGGCGCCAGCGCTGCAGCCACGCCCACGTCTTGGGGTAGCGCGTCTGCCAGCGCTCGCGCTCCTCGCCCGACACGGCGCCCGACATGGACGCGTCGTGCAGCAGCCAGTCGAACACCCACACGCCGTGGATGTCGGCCACGCTGGGCCCGTCCATGTACGACTTGGCCAGCCAGTCGCGCCCGTCGGCCAGCATCGTCGTCTCGAGGAACCGCAGCGATGTCTCCAGCTGCACCATGGCGAACTGCCGCGTCGCCGCCCAGTCGTCGCCCGTGTCGGCCTTGCGCCCCGTGAACTCTTCGCGGTCGCGCAGCGTCGCGTCGTCCTGCGCCAGCGGCGAGTTGGGCGGGATCAGCTGCGTTGCGCGCCAGAAGACGCCGCCGTCGACAGTCCAGTTTTCGAGTAGCGCTGCGAGGCCGTGGTCGCTGGCGGAAAGCACTCGCAGGCCGGGGTAGACGGGTGACGGCGGGAAGAGTTGGTCGAGCTTGCGGATGATGAGGCGCGTGTCGCAATACACATCGCGCCCGATGGCGAGGATAGGAATCCGTCGGTGTTTAATGTTGAGGCGGTCCGAGAGCTCCGGACGAGGCAGACGGTTTGGTTGAATGCATACGCGGTAGCTGATCTTGCGGAGGTCAAGATACCTATTGCGAAGTTAGTGGTTGCTTTCAAAGAGAAACTCTTCTGATATGCGAAAACTGTCAAATGTACAACCACCGTCTCAAGCCGACGATGACACATTTGAATCAACGGAAACCCAACAGACTCCAGTACTCCATAGCAACATATTCAACAAAAGCAAGTACCTACCAACTGACCCTCCTCGCAAAGACCGAGCCGGGGTAGCAAAACAGAATAATAGGAATTCCTTCGTCCGACATTGTGAAGACCTGAGCTGCGCGACGATTGTGCACCGGTTCGACGCCTTTCTAAATAAGGGCGGGGGTTGGGCGTCATATTAAATATGCACCACGTCCCCCACAGTGCCCAGTCAGGCCATGCCAGCACTGCTATCCCATGGTTAGCTTGCTCCAACTTGTATAGACACTACAGTGAAACGACCTACTGCGTTTCAGATCAAAGCCAAGACCTCACTCACCACTATAAAGAAACCTCCTCTGATCAAGCTCGTCTTCGCATTCGGGAGAGATTGCTTGGTGCGAGCCAAGGTGCCGTTGCCCTTTGCTTCTCGAGCGGATCGCTTGGGGGAGAAACACCGACGAAGAGTGATCCATGGAAGCTTTCCAATTGTTTCTATTCTTCCACTCCTATGTCTATCCAAAGAGAACGTCCACCCAATTGCTTGCCGAAAACCACAATGCTTGGCTCTTTTCCTCCAGTCTAACGCTCTTCAGATGGATTAATTCTAATTTAGCCGGGTCCCGGTTTCATGTGTATCCAACCACCCTGTGGACCCCACTTCCCTGCTTTGGTAAAGTCGCCTGCAAGCGCACCTTTCATGTACGCAAATCGAAAGTATTCGGGTAGATTAGCTTCTTGTCTCACCCAGGTAAAGTTGGTCTTTTCTTCGTCTGCATAGGTATGGAACCGTTCCACGTCGTTGACTAAGACGCTAAGGCCATCATACGTCTCGGGGAGCGGGAGTTTCCACTGGAAGGTGATGTTTGGCAAAACGCCCAGGGCTGGGTCCGTAATGTTGTGAATGATGGGAGGGAGGATCATGGGGAGAGGGGTGCCAAGATGGGCATCCTGGCGCAATTCCAGGGGTGTTTGAAGGATGCTGTCGAAACCCCAGCGAGCAATGCCGTTGATGAAAAGGCCGACCAGAATACCCTGATACAGCATGCTGGGTCGGTTCTGCATTGCCGTGCCGGGCAGGAGCAGCAACGCCAGAATGTAGTGATGGATGCGAACATTCATTTTGGGAACAGCGACTAATGCCAGGAGGCAGGCTGCCATGATGCCATAGAGAGCCAGGTAGCGTGGCAGTCGGCCTTCGATGCGAAGAGCCCACGCTTGGCCCAATGCAATGCTAAACAAGAGAAGCACGATGACGATGAGAGCCGGAACAGCTCCAGGCTGTTGCTTGATATCATGAGGCGTCAAGCGTTCGATGGGTATCTTATCAAAAGTGTAGTTGTTCAGGGCACCGACCCAGCATCCTCCAAGCCAAAGGACGGTCTTCTCGATCTGTGCGGACAGGCCGGTCAACGTCGGGCGAACGGAATATCTGTAGATTGCAAAGGCGCAAAATGCTGCTGGAAGGAAGCGGCCGAGAGCAATGCTAACGATGGAATAGTAGTCTGTGAGATTGGGCGGATCGGATGCCAGCGCCACGTGGAAAAAGATGCCAAAGAAGGCCGAGGGAAAGAAGACGGCCGGGGACGTCGTGAATAGCGAAAGAAGTATCGTAAAGGTGAGTGAGACGGCTAGGAGCGGCCACCTCAGATCGCGACACTGAGAGGCTGTGCCCTCGACGAATGTGTAAGAAAGGGGGAAGTATGAGTCGAACCCGATGCTTGATATTCCATGACGATTTGACGAGGGAAAGCCGCTGTGTTCTCCCACGCGAGAGATGACTCCGCATCCGCCGTCCTGGTTGCTGACGAAGCCGGCGTGAATGGCAGAACCGCATATGAATGAGTCTCCCCGGTAAATGCTGCTGTGGAGATCGTCCTCGACGTGCTCCTCGGTGGGCCCTCCAATGACGAGCGGCTGGTAGTTGATCTCCTGGTCACCCACGGCATGAGGATTGACAACTTGGACACGCTTGCAGTTGGCCGGGCACCGGAACGGGAAAGAGCTGTTTCCGAAAGGTCGGCATTGGTCACCATTCAGACCACAGCCATTGTTGTCGGCCCTGCTACGGGTCAACCCTTGTGCTTGACGAACCGGAAGGCGGGCCGCGGAAATCTTACCAAAACCTCGAGGAGCAGCTGACCCTGACGGGAGAGCCGTAACCGGCTATTTCGGTGGAGAAGGCGGAGCGGCGCAAAACGAGGGAGAAGGACAGCAGCCAGGCAACGTAGAAGACGGCCAGCAACCAGATCTTTTGCTTGCGCTTGGGCAAATGTTTGTCGAGCAGGCGCGTGGGAGTAGTCTGGATGGCCGGGAAGAAGGGCCTGATCTTGTAAGGGCGTGGAGGCTGCGGGCCCTTGATCCATGTAGCAACCGAGTTTATGACGCGCTGAACGGACCTCGGGACTTGTTTCGGAGCCTGAGGCGGGACTGCGAGGTCGTCGGCGCGTTCACAGTCCTGGTTGTTGATGGCCGTCACATCAGAGCCAGCGGTGCTCGTAGCATCGTCGCGGTACTCATGGCGAGCTTGAGGCGGCGAGAGGGTGGAATCGGAGTCGGTGGGTGGTAGCTGCGGCATATGCGCTAGTCATGCAGCGGCGGGGGGACGGGAGGTGATGGTGATGACGATGTTGGAGAGGTGAGGTGAGGTGAAGAGATGGGCGAGTATTTGGTATTTGAGGAGAGCGACGACAACAGACAACAGACAACAGACAACAGACGGAGCCAAGGTTCGCTTCGAGGGGTGTTGTCAGGGCAAGGCAGGTCAGGAGCAGCGACTTGCCCTGGACTGGATGGCTGTCAGCTGTTAGGCTCATCACACTCCACTGCATCAGTCAGGTCAGGTCGCTTTGGCCCGGGCGTCGGTCAGCTCTCGGGCTCCGGCACAACCAAGACAACCACGACCAGACACCACTCGCTGCGTCACCACTTCTGACCCTGCTGCACGTCTTATCTCAACCACTCCTTTATGCTCGCCCCCGGCGTCGACATGGCTCGCTCTATCTATCTATCAATCTTATCGACATCCCCGCCTCGACGCCACCCCTCCAGGAATGGCGCAACGGGCCACCGAGTGTCTCCTCCATTCACCTTGATGACCAATTCCATCTCTCCCTCGTGTCGGCCTGACCCTCTCCACTGTTGCTTGCTCTCTTCCTCGTCGTCGTCGTCGTCGTCGTTTCCAGAGGAACTAATCATTGCTCTCTGCCGCCAGGATGGTTGACCTTCCCAAGCCCCTCGATTTGTCCCACCATCTGTCGCGAAATGCGAAAAATCGCGAAGCGTCGGCCATGAAGTCGTTTTACAAGTACTTTGCCATTCCTGGCATCGGCCAGCTCGCTGGAGGTGCGCTAGCCAAACCCTGTCCCAAACAAAACTTTATGCCTGCAGGCCTTTGCTAAGCGCCCCGCAGGTCTTCCCAACGACAAGTACTTTCCCTATGACAATCTGGAGGCCAAGGTCGCCTTGCCAAATCGCTGGCAGCCAACCCCAAACGATCCCGTCGATCCCCCGTCCTCTCAGCTCCAAGCTACGAACCTCTCCGACGTCCACCCCTCGGCCCGCATTGTTGTTCCCCACACCTCCAAAGGCCCCGACGTCCTGCGCAGGATCGACCTTGCTACCGCCTTGCAGTATGGCACTGCCCAAGGCTACCCTCCCCTTTACCAGTTTGTGCGCCAATTTACCACTCAGAACCTGCACCCCCACGTCCCCTACCAAGGCGGTCCAGAGATCATCTTGACCTGCGGCAACACAGATGGCCTATCCAAGGCTCTCCAGGCCTTGTCCGATGAGTGGTATGCTGGTAGGGACCCCATCGAAGAGCGCGAGGGTTTGCTTTGCGAAGAGTTGTGCTACACAAATGCCATCCAAGGCGCTCGACCTCGCGGCCTTAACATCGTCCCCGTCAAAATTGATGACGAGGGCATGACGGCGCATGGGCCTGGTGGCTTGCGAGATGTCCTGGAGAACTGGGACTTTTCCAAGGGCAAGAGGCCTCATCTGATCTACACTGTCACGTATGTACCTTTTCCTCTTTGTCTCTTGATGAACAGGGCGCAAGTCGTTCGCTGACTTTGCAAAGAATTGGCCAAAACCCGACAAGTGGTGTGCTTAGCGTCGAGAGGCGCAAGCAGATCTACGAGCTGGCAGTCAAGTACGACATCATCATTATAGAAGATGATCCCTACTGGTACCTCCAATTCCCCTCGTCTTCCCCGAATGCCCACCAATTTCAGCATGTCCGAGAAAAGTCGTCGGGATTCGAGTACCTGGACTCCCTGGTGCCGTCATATCTGTCCGTCGACTACCAGGGCCGCGTAGTCCGCCTTGACACCTTTAGCAAGACCGTTGCCCCGGGATGCCGTCTTGGCTGGATCACCGCCCAGCCCGCGCTCATTGAGCGCATCCTACGAATCACCGAGGGCTCGACCCAGCAACCCTCGGGTTTCGTGCAATCCATGATCAGCGAGCTGATTGTGGGTCCCCAAGGCAAGCAAGACGGTGGCTCCGGTGGCTTGAAGAACGGTCAAGGGTGGGACATGACTGGCTGGGTCCGGTGGCTGGAAGGCCTGCGCGGCAACTACGAGCGCCGCATGAACGTCATGTGCGACGTCCTTGACAGCGGCAAGCAGCTTGTCAAGGCTGGTCGTCGCGGCTCTTTGACGGACCTGATCCGCTCCACCACACACCCGTCGTCTTCCAACGGCGGAATTGACGACTTCGACGCCGACTTTGAAGACTGGGCTGTGGTCGAAACAACCAACATCTATGACTTTGTTCGTCCTCTCGGCGGAATGTTTGTTTGGGTACGCTTCAACTTTGAATTTCACCCCCTGGCCAAGAAGGTTGAGCACCATGCCTTGGCTCGTGCTCTCTGGATCTTTTGGACCACGGAGTCGTACAGAGTGCTTGTGTCCCCCGGTACCATATTCTCGCCGACCGACGAGATCCGGGACCGCGAGGGCTACAGGTGCTTCCGAATGTGCTTTGCTGCGTGCGATGAGGCCGACATTGCTCCCATTTCGAAAAGATTTGTGCAAGGCGCCAAGGACTTTTGGCGGATCAAGGACCCCGCAAAGATTGCAAAGCTTCTGGAAGAAGATGACGCCGATGCCGAGAATTTCGAAGGTTTCGGTGCCGGGGACATGGGCAGTCTGGCTTCATTTGGCTTCTGTTGAAAGGAAGCGGCATGGGACGAGAGGTTCCACTGCATGGCGCTGGAGAACGGACGCAGGAGATGTCGATTCAACTTTGACAGGAACAAGCTTAGACCACGAAGACGAATCATCTTGTCGGATCTTGAGGCGTGGAACTGATTTCGCAGGCATCGTCAAGGATGTACCAAAAGATGCACCAACACCAGCCGGCCATGTGCTATCACCAGTGGCCATCAGCACGCCGGCTCTGCTGCAGTCGCCGACTACTCGCGTCCCGCCTCCGCCTTTCCAATATTTCCCCGCCTGGGTGTCATCGTTGACTGAAGCGGCACGCTCTTGATGACCAACAACAAGCTGGTCGGTCGTGTATAAATCCTCGACGTCCATTGCCATTGCCATTGCCATTGTCTCGTCCAACACTTGGCGATTGCCCATCAATCGATTATCAATCCTCAACAATTGACATCAGCCCCGCGTCTAAATTGGCTTTCCGCGTTCCGCTCCGACGCCGCCACGCGACACATCCCAAGCATCGTATTGAACACGGGACAGATCCGACCCTCGAAGCATGCCGCGACACGGTCTTAGCCCTGTCCTCAGTGTGCTGGTGCTCCTACTGCTGTCGCTCAGCGGTGTCGTTGAAACTGCGCCGGTTGTCCAGGTCCCGGACGTGTCGGAGCCGCTGCAAAATATTCTGCAAAACACGGACCGCAGCGAGCTGTACCGCTACCCGACTGACTTGACAAGGGCTATTGTTCCGGTGCGTATGTGCGGGCGGGCGGGCGGGCGGGCGGGCGGGCCTCGAGCCATCCATCAACGTTGTCGCTGTGCGGAGTTCCCTTTTGAACAGATGCTGTAGCTGCTCCGTCAACTTTTCAGACAGTGGAAGTGTCAAAGATCATGTGGTTGGGTAGATGACAAGAGGGACAAGACTGCTGACACGTTGCTCGCAGAAAGCCTGTCACAGTCACAATGACTACTGGCAGGACGTGCCTTTTTGGAAGGCCCTGTCATACGGCTCCATATCGATCGAAGGCGATGTTTGGTACATAAACGGCACGCTTTATGTGAGTGCGTTTCTTGTTTCCTATTCTCCTTTCGCCTTCCTGGGCTCTCGAGACTTTGTTCACGTTGAAAACCAACTGGCTTCGGCGCCAGTTCTTGATAAGAAGGGGTCGATGTTGGACGGATGTACAAGTCTTGCCGCAACAGCGATTTGGTTCAATATTCAGAGAGGAGCGAGTCGCGTATGAGAGAGAAAGAACCCTTTCTTTGTGGAGCTCAACTCGGCGGTGGAGGTAAGGTTGTCGTTCGCGTTCCTTGGCTTTAGAAATGACGTCACAGGGTTGAATCTGGGCAACCAGACGACGACCAGGGAAAAACTTGGATTAGAGTTTCGCCCCCCCTAAGGCCTCTTCTTTGTGTGGATTCTTTTCTTTTTGCCATTTGCCCTCTGCTGTCAGAAAATTCCAGCATGTTCAGGCGGAAAAATGGAGAGTCAAAGACACTGTCGAGAGATTTGTGGCTCCAGAACCACGATTAGGTCGCCTCATGTTTTTTTTCTTTTTTTTTTTTCTCTCTTTCTGACTGACAGCCTCGCAGCTCGGCCATGACACCTCGGCGCTGACGCCCCAGCGCACCCTCGCTTCCCTCTACATCGAGCCCATCCTCCGGGTCCTACGCGGCGCCAACCCGGCAGCGCCAACCGCAGAGTCCCTGCCGACCTTCCGCGGCGTCTTCGACAGGGACACGGAGCAAACGCTGTACTTCGTCATCGACTTCAAGACAGCGCCAGACATCGGGACGCTGGACGCGGTCCTAGCAGCGCTGGAGCCGCTGCGGTCAGCCGGGTACCTCACAACATGGCACGCATCCAACAACAGCGTAGTCAAGGGGCCCATCACGGCCGTGGGGACGGGCAAGATGGACCTAAAGTCGGTGCTGGGCCAGACGCCGACGCGCGACCTGTTCTACGACTCGCCGCTCTTCAACCTGACGTTCGAGGAGAACAAGGCCATTACGGGCCCCGAGGTCAGCCCCATCTGCTCGGGCCACTTCTCCGAGGCCTTTGGCAAGGTCACCAAGGCCGACTTCTTCGCCCAGAACGAGACGGCCCTCAAGCTGCTTCGCGATCAGCTGCGCGTCGCTCATGATAGGAACATCATGGTCAGGTATTGGGATCAGCCTGGGTGGCCCATAGGCACGCGCAATTCCATCTGGCGCACCTTTGTGGACGAGGGCGTTGACCTGCTCAATATCGATGACCCGGAGGGTTGTGCGTCTTTCTGGGAGGGCAAGGGGTAAGTAACGTAATGGAGTGAACAAGGTAGGTTCGGACGGATGCGTTTGGGGAGATTTAATGTCGAGTGTCGTTGTGTAATGTACTCGTCGCCCCGACGCCTTTGGGGTGCGTTGCTGCGAAGCCTGATAGGACTTGATTGATGCCATTCAATCGTATCATCTGTCCGTCCTCGTTCATACATGGATGGCCAAGCAGTTGGTCCTAGTCTCCCTTTGTCCATGAGATGTTACACCTCGATGCCGCTACTGCGCTTGTCAATTCTGCACTTCCTCTGTATCGTCTCTTCCAGCAACAGTGAACAACAATAAGAGTCCTTCTCATCTGCCACCACAATTGCTTGAAGCGCTGAGACCTCGTGCTCGTCGTGAATATTTATCCCACCTCCTCCTCTTAAGTCTTGACAGAAACAGGAAAGATGAGGTCTGACGACAACTTGGACGTGACGAAGAAGAGACACAGACTATCCACCCACCCACTTTCTAGACCAAAGCAGTGAGGAGCACTCCAACTTCCCAGCGCACATAGACGCAAGACCGAGACGCTCTCCATCGTTTCTACAGCAGATAGCAGACCTCGCTCACAAGCAAACAAACAAAAAGCATCGTCACTCTCGACAAGGCCTGACTAGCTAGTCCCGCGCTAGTGCCGCGCTCGCCGCCGCTCCAATGCGTTCATCACCAGCCTAGCCTACATGTAGCCTCGCCCCATCACAATCAGAACGCTCTAGAATCCAGCCAGCCGGCAAGCTAGGCACAAAGATGAGCCAGCGGACCCTACTAGTGACGTCACATAGCGCAGCAGTAAGAAGGAACACTTCCAGCAACAACTTCACCGACTGACGGTGAGCACACGCCCGTCGCCCCAGTCCAGTCCAGTCTGGTCTAGGCTGCTCCAGTGCTAGGGGCGTCTCGTGGTGTCCGAGTCAGCTCGGCGCGGCGCTGCGGCGATGCCGTCAGTAGTCCACCCACTGTCTTCTTTTGCCCGCGCTTCCAATCACCCACAGGTGGAGAGAACAACAGATGGATGGGCCACGCACGTCAACAGCAGGTTGTCAATGGAGCAGGCAGGCAGGCAGGCATGATGATATCAGCCGCCTAGCTGGCGCGCGCGAGAGATCAGCGGGCGTCCAGATTCAAGGAAGCTAAAACCGGGCACCGCATGATTGAATGGTGGAGTGGTGGGGAAGCGTCGTGATCCGCGGCCGCCGCTGAGGTAGGTGCTATATCATACACACCGCTATGACATAGGGGATGAGGAGTGTGTAAGAGAGGGTCTTGTGTTGGTAGTGTCCGTGGTGATCTGTCTGAGTGTGTGCCAACGCATCTTGCTTGCCTGCCTGCCTGCCTAGATGCCTGGTCTGCCGGCATATGTGATGCAGGACGGCGATCATCGGTGGTGATGACATGGGGGGAGCGTCCATCCGTCAGAAATGATTCTGATGTGCAGCCAGGGCGTACCGGACGGAACAATATGGCCATCCGCTCTCGGGAGGCGCATCACTTTGGCGTCAGCGTCGGGAGACGTACGTCGGATTTCTTTGCTGGTACTGACCGAGCCGGGGGCGGCGGCGGCGGGAGGAGGGCGCACGGAGAGGGGGTTGGTTGTGCATATGCCGTCGGAGGGGGTTGGCACCTCATGCGATTGTCGTTCATCACAGCAGCGATGATGGATGAGGAGAATGTGGCGAGGGAAGAGAATGGTGGCAACTGCCGACGGCAAGTTGCCATTTGCGGTCTTCGCACCCTCATCCGTCTGTTTTGCGTTAAACGCTCTATAGTGGGTTTGATATGGAAAAATTGGCAGCACATCTTGCCGGGTATTTGGTTGGCAGGCATGTGGTTGCAGTCAGTCAATGCCCTAGCCGCGTGACGGCGACGCAAGGGAGTAAGGGACAACCCGACGACGAACATGCGCACACTCAGAGCGCGAGGCAAAGAAGGACATTTTCATGTACGCCATTCTTGATGGATGTCTCAAAGCGGCAACTTGCAGAGCGGCCGTGCATGGAGCGCAGGCACGGAAGACGTCAGTGGAGCATTCCGTTACGCGGAGAGAGGCCACGAGCGAGTCGACTTCAGGTACTCGGGTACATGTAGACGCCAGACGATCCCCCCCGTCCGCACAAAGAGACGCAGGCAGGACGAGGCGGTTTGCCTAGTTTCAGACATTCTTTTGGACTGTGCACGCGTGGTGGTCGCTGGGCCGCCGCTGACTGTTTTTGCATCATCCCGCCGTCCCTTGTCGGCATCAACGTCATTCTTCGCCATTGGGACCCTTTGAAAGCTCTTGGTTGGCGTCGGCAGCCTGGCCAGCACTCGAGCGCTGATGCCGTTGGGTCCTCGACGGTTACGCGAAGTGGCTGCAGCCACGAATGCTCCTCCCTGTTGATATCACGGTGGTGACATGATTCGGTTGGGTATGGAGGCTGGTCTGGTGGTGACGATGGTCCCTCCCCACCCCCGGCCGTCAGACGAGCGTGAGCAGGTGGGCGTCTCGTCGTCACGAATCCAAGTCAGTCAGTCGATCATGGACCCAGAGGCCAAGAGATTTGCGGCCGAGAACAATAGCGGAATGGTTGAAGACGGGGTCGAAGTGGGTCGAATGGAGCTGGCTAGGGGACTTAGTCTCGGCCTGCGGGTGATTTTGATCAGAGTCGGGAAGTGATATCACAGGATATGCGGGCGGGGAGCTGGGCGTTGGTCCCGTTACTGGCGGGGGCAAAGGGTCGAAAAGAGGAGAATTTTCAAAACAAAGCTGACTGGCGTATTCGAGGCCTGCGTGAAACGATCGACGTTGATGGGGTGGGTGTTTGCAGGATTGCAAAGGTTCCGATGACATCAGAGGTGGCGATCGAGTTGCACCAGCAACGTCAGGAGGAGATGAGGGCGAGCAAGTGAAGCAGCAAAGCTGCCAGACAGTCCAAATCAAAACAAGCCGTTTGGGTCGTGAGGAGGGGGACATTTTGGGCGAGTGAAGCCGAGATTCAACGTCCAGAAAGAGTTGTGGCTCGCGACGATTGCGCAGATGAAGGACGATAAAGGAAAAAGATTTTCATAGGAATAAACCATTCAAAAGGCTAAAAGAAGGTGGCGAGCGTGGAGCATCCCTGGAGAGGGGCGGTAGGCCGTCTGGATTTTGGGCGATGTACAAGATTGCCGTTTTGGGACACGCGAAGAAGTGGTGGGGAAGCGACCATGTGTACGGCGCCGTGCGGGACACACCACAGGAAGCGATTGCTGACACCAGAGAAAACAAAGAACAGATTCGGAAATTAAAAATGCTGAGGAGCAAAATGATAAGAACAAGGAAGAAAAAGAAAGAAAAAACAGAAAGGAGCGACGGCCCAAGCAAGGAAGAGTCTAGAAGTCAGTCAGGTCAAAGAGAGGGATGCCGGTCGTCGCATCCGTCCCGTCGACAGCAGGCCAAGAGGCCGGGCCGGCACAGCAGCAGATGGAAGTAAAGGAAGCAAAGGAAGCAAAGACAGGCACGCTGTAGGGCTGAAGGGAGGAATCAAGATGAGCGTTGGATCGCAGGAGGAGTGACGCAAAGAGGCGGCAAAGAGCCGCAGGGTCGGAAACAGCTGGAGGGAGGTGATGCAGGCAGATGAAGTCACCGGCGACTGCGTCATGCATGGGCACTGGAACCCTCACCTCAGGCTTGTGCGCGGCGGCGACGTCAATCAAGGGTCCTCGGCTGCCATCCACTCAGGGGGCGATGATCCTGAGCCCCCGGTCGCCCGACTGGTGGTCATCGCCTGCGCTTGTGGCGTATGTGCCCATCCATCCATCCATCCATCCATCACACCCGGCCGACCAGCTAGAGAAAGGGTCCAGTCCAGTAGCTTGCATGCCCTGTCCACCTGGAATCGGCCTATATAGCCAGCCCTGCGTCCTCTACCGAACAGTCAGCCCTCAGCCAAACACTCTACCACACTCCAGCCTCCAACAGCAACCACTACCACCACCACCACCACCACCACCACCACCACCACCATCACCATGTCTGCCATCGGAACCGAAGCCTCTGTCTACGTCCGCGAGAACTTCTCTGAGCCCATGACGCCCATGCACAACTTCGCCAACCAGTACGACCTGGAAAACCCTCAGGCCTCGATGCACACCTACAACCGGTACATCTGCCTTCCCACCACACCACCCTCTCCCAGTCGCTAACTCGTCCCAGCGTCATGCACGAACACACCAAACTCCAGCTTGAGCGCGCCACCAGCTCGGCCCACAGACGTTCGCAGTCCAACGGCACCACCTCCCCGGCAAACCTCCACTCTGGCTCGAGTCGGGGATCCATCAGCTCCGCTTCGTCGTAACCTTCGACCACTTCGACACTGCCAGCGTTCCTCGACTTGGGCTCGGCACATCTCTTTGGCCTCGAGCATGAACAGCGTTTTGATCTTCACGAATAATGGTTTTGGGCATGGAGCGGGTAAAAGGCGCAATTTGGATTGTTGGGCATCTCTGGTGTTCGGACCAAGGCTGACGCCGACCTTGGGTTCCACTTGTAAATATCGGCTCGGATGTTTTCCGCCTCATACTTAGTTCGGAAACTTGTTGACTTGTTGACCGCGAGTATTTTGGCAACACGACTCAGTGCTGTGCCCAGACAAGCTTCGCATCAAGGTCGCGGCCCGCGGTCGGCTGGCCAGCCATCCTAGGATGCATCGTGTTGTCCCCCGCTGGCCTCAGGTCGTCTCCGCACGCGAATCTCCAGACCCTGCTCCTGCCTCTGGCGTCAATCCCTGTCCGCTGACGCTCGTCATGCAGCCAAGCCTCTCTGTCCCCTGCACCGCCGACGCCCAACACCTCGACCGAATCAACACTTCTCCAGCGTGACCATCCTCATGACGTCGGCACTCTGTCTACGCTCTTGTCATCTGCCATCCCAGCGTCTCACCAAACCCCAGGGCTGCCGGCCACTTGCAGCTCCACGCTAGATGTCGATTGCACTTCTCGTCTTTCACCGCCACCAAACTCGGTCATCACCACCATCCAAGCCACGACAAGTGCATCCCTCCTCAGCCGCACCGACTAGAGGCCCTCGGCCCTTTAGCACAGAGCACCGCTTGACCCCCTTGTCCGAGGCTGCGAGGGCAAAGAAAATTCCATCGTCCCCATGAAAAATCAGGATTCTCCATTGATTATTGAAAGGTTATGAGGTCATGCGAGTAATCCCCCAGAAGGTCGGACCCTTTCTCCACAGTTTTCCTTTATTGACCTCCTTCGAGACTCGGAAGTCCACAAAGGTCAAATCTCCGCGCTTTCGTCCTCTAAGCATGCCGCGCGCATCACTTCTTGCTCCACTCCCCGATTGGCGTCTGCGACTCATCCGCCTGCCCGCCCCAGTAGTCCGCCCGAAACCCTCGTCGGTGCCCGTCTCTCAGCCTAAGATTCGCCGAGTGCCTGAACCGCTAGCCAGCCTCGACCGAGTCAGTCTGCATGCTCGTCTCCAGATTGTCTGCAAACATGCCCTTTGAGGCTGTGCGCCATGCAGTCGGTGAACGGGTCCAGGGTGCCGTGAGATCCGTGGCTGCGGTTACTCGCGAGTAGATACTGCAAAAGGCAGGATGCCTTGACTCGGTCAAACTTCAACGTCGTGAAGACTCCACTGTATGTCTCAGTATCGGGTTCATCCGACAACTCGTGACATAAACACAGCCGCTCAAAAATTGCAACGTATCAAACCTATCAGCACTCAGTAGCAAGCGGAAAGAGGAATTTCATGCCCGGGACATCATTTATCGATCGTCAGCTATGCGGTTCCGAAAAGTGCCCTCGAGAGCGGGTGCTTTTCGTCCACCATTCGCCATAACAGCAAAACAGGCACGTCCCCCCCCCCCCCCCCCCCCCCATATTTTTCCAACATTTCTTCATGGCCCACTCGTAGATGGTAGCGACTGTCCGTTTGCATCAACAAAATGCCCAAACATGAAGATCCTCGCAACCCCACGATAAGAGCAAAGGTCTAGACAAGTCGATGGAACCCAGACCGCCGGTCCATGATGCAATCAAAAGAGCAAGGTAAATCTAGACTTTGGAGACTTCGACATTCCAGTCCCTGAAATAACAAGTGCATGAAGCGTGATTGGTATGCGCACCAGTCGAGTCTTGGGCTTTTCGGCTCGCCTGCGTGGAATCGGATACCGGACACGGGATCGCGGGGAACATACCTCGGCGTTCAAACCCGTGGTCGTCACGTGGATGAGTCGATCGAAAGCCATGGTTAATCTGAAGTTCCGAACTTTTCGGCCTTTAGAACCGACAAAGCGCGCACTTGACAAGATCCTCATGCGCTCACATGTAGGTGGCTCTCGAAATGATCGATTTTCAGCCTTCCTGGAAGAGTCCAAACACCACTTGGAAGAAACGACTGGTCGTCAGTCGTCCGAATTTCCAAATGGACAACAAATGGCTTACTGTCTGAAAGAGCTGACCATTTACCCAAAGCTTGTGTGAATATCCATCACTCCGGCCGAATGCTGGCATCGAAAGAAAGAAGAATTCCTGGATGGAGCAAAACGTCCAGCCTAGAGCATCACTGAAAGCGGTAGGCCTTTGCAGACGAAAGCAAACCCACCCCCAAAGCCACGCGTAAATATGGGAAAAGCAACTTTCCCATGGTGGGGCTGCGTTTCTCATTCTTGTGTCGTCATAGCGTCGCTCCGAATCAACCGTCCGCGAAAGAATGTGTTGAAGTGCATTCTGCCCAGCGCAGACCTCCTAGCTGCGCCCACGTCCTGCACCTGCTCTCATTACAAACCAGTCAGCCCCTTGGACGTCCGGAGGCCGTGCTCTGGAAAATCACCGGTCTCTCGCTGCCGTTTCCGTATCGTCTTTCGAGGACGCGTGTGCCACGTCTGAAAGCGTCGGGACGTGTGGCGGCCTGCGAGCTTTCTGCCAGTGCAGCAGTATCACGCTCTCATTGCCATCGACTGACTTAAATCAGGCCTGTCTTGGCTGGAGTCGCAACAACACGGTCAAACAGCTCAACGGGATCCTTCAGCATCAATCATCATGGGCAACTCATTTTCCACAAACAACCCCTATGGCGGCTTTGAAAATCTCCCAAGTCACAAGCCTGCAATCTTCTCGTCGAACGCAAGGACCGGACCGACGTTCTTTAAACCATACAAGGCGTTGGTAACATGTGTGCCCGAACCATTCGTCGAGATTGAAGTCCAACCCACGCTCTTCTTGCAACCGTACCACGTCCTTACCAGCGTGGAGAAACCAACGGTTCTTTCCGTCGATGCGGACATATCGCTACAAATCACCAATGTCCCAACGAAGGTCGACTTGTTGGTGACGGGAAGCACAGTCTCGACGGGAACAGCAACGGCTACCATCACCACCTGCAGTCCGACAACCGTTTTCCAGGGGGACGATGGCTCCATAGTTACGGCTACACCAGTCCCTGACCAGCCGCTCGATATATCGACCGTCAATGAAAATCTCAACTTCGCGCCTATCGTGACTGCAGACGATCAAATCTACACCATTGAGACCATCAACCCGACGGAAGCGGACCAGATCTTTACGATTGAGACGATCAATCCTACGGAAGCCGACCAAATCTTTACGATTGAAACAATCAATCCTACAGAGGCCGACGAAATTTTCACTATCCAGACCATCAACCCTTCGGAGCCTCGCACCGCAACTTTGGCCACCGTTGTCCTGTCGACATTTACGCCCTTTGCCTTTATCCGGCCAGCTTTCACTGCTTTGGCAATAGCCAAGGCGTCTGAGACTATTTCAGTGCGGAGCAGTAGCAGCATCAGCGTCGGGAACAGTGGCATAGTCCCCCCCTCACTGGTCCGCAGCTCTGTGCTGCCGACTTCCGCCTTGTCTGGCATCGTGTCTCAAGCCTCTGGCTCTCTCATCCGCAGCTCCATACCTGCAAGCTCCCTCGTCAACAGCGTTGTCTCGCAAGCTCCTGGCCCCATCTTCTCGTTGCCTCCTACTTCGCTCTTGACGAGCTACGTCTCGCAGGCGCCGGGATCTCTTGTTCGCACCTCGTTGCCTACCAGCTCTCTTCTGAGCAGCTTGGTTTCTCAAGTCTCCCAGGCCCCAGGTTCGGTTCGGAGCTCGTTGCAGGCGAGCTCTCTCGTGAGCAGCTTGGTCTCTCAGGTTTCTCAAGCGCCGTCTTCCATTCGCAACACCTTGCCGGCTTCTCTCCCGAGCAGTATGGTGTCCCAGGTCTCCCTGCCGCCGACGTCACTCGTGAGCAGTCTGGCCACGCGGGTTTCCGAAGTACCAGGCTCCGTCCGCAGTTCACTCCCCGCCACGTCGCTTTTGAGCAGTGTAGTGTCCCAAGTTTCCCAGGTCCCCGGTTCTATCCGCAGCTCTTTGCCGGCCACTTCTCTTCTGAGTAGCGTAGCATCCCAGGTCTCCCAAATGCCAAGCTCTGTCCGTAGCTCCTTGCCCCCGACTTCGCTTGTAAGCAGCTTGGCCTCCCAGGTCTCTCAAATTCCTGGCTCTGTCCGCAGTTCATTGCTCGCCACGTCACTGCTGAGCAGCCTGTCCGCTTCTTCGCTCTTGAGCAGCGTCGTCTCGCAGATTCCCAGCACACTTATCCGGAGCACGTTGCCGCAACCTTCGCCACTGACGACCGTTGTTCCTCCAGCACCAGCGTCTTCGTCGACAACATCGGCGACAAGCAGCAGCATTGTCCGCAGCAGCGCGCCGCTCCCCCTCAGCAACCTCGCCCCGGCCGGGAGCAGCATCACGTCGGCGGGCAGCAGCCTCATCAGCGCCGCAACCGCCAGCCACAGCCTAAGCACGCTCAAGCCCATCCCGCGGCCCTTCCTGCGGCACTCGTGGGCCATGGACGAGCTACTCGTGGCGCTGTCGTCGCTCGAAACGGCGTCTGGCTCGCTCCTCTCCTCGTCTGGCCGCCCCACGGCATCGGTCTTGTCGCTGCCGAATGCGCAACCTGGCAGCGGTAGTAGCGGTGCTACGACAAGTCTCCCGACTATTAGGACGACGCTGACGCTGACGAACACGATTCCGATTGCGACGACTACGACGACGATTAGGCCGGCGGCCGTGGCGGCGTATGAGTGATTTACCAGCACAGATGTCGAGGTTGGAAAAGAAGAATCAGGAGGAAGAAGAAGAAGAAGAAGAAGAAGAAGGACGTTGTAACAGCATCATCGAAATTGTGATTCCATTCGAAGAGATTTGATGACTAGTCGCGTCGAGTCGAGTCGTTGCGGGTCGCGCGGAGTTTTGAGGCGCCTTGATCTTTTTCGCCTGTACAGTACATTTGCCTGCCGTCGGTTTGGTACTGCTATTGCTACTCTGTTCAACCAGGACCTTTTTCAGTCGTGCATGGTTAAGCGCCTGAAAGTCCATGTTCCCAAACATGTCTACATCGCGTGAACAAATGAATCCAGTAATCAGACACTCACCGAGGTAGCATGGCCAACAACCTACCCATCCCTCCAGAGCTCTCCCCGCAGCAGCACCAAGAGCATCGAGAATCGCATCGTCGCGCCGACGCATCTCATCAACCCAACCAACCCACCCCACTCACTCTTCCTCCCTCGCGTAGCACTGATCAGCAAGCGGCAGGCACGGAGCACAGACGAGGCTAGCAGCAGCCAGCAGCAGAGTCCGGAGAAATGAGACGGTCTGTGGGGCGCGCGTGAGGTCCATAAGGCTAAAAGAAGTTGCGGATGTGCTGAGAGAAGAAGTCAATGGCCAAAGAAGGGCAACGACGGGAGAGGGGGGGGAAGAGGGTCACTCGAGACGCTGTGTATATATATAAGGAGAATGGAGCGAAGCCGAAGCCCCTTGTCTCCCTCGCCCATTCACGTTCTACAAAGGTGCGCATAAGATCAACAACACCGGCGCATTCACATCGACCTGCCTACCACGCCTCTACCATACGCTTGATAGCCGGCCACATAAGACGTCTGTCGCCGTCGACGAAGGACAGAATTGATTTTTTTTTATCTGTGGATATGGGATCCAACGAGCCGCCGCGCGACTACTGGGTGCACCAGTGGAAGTACACGCCGACGGTGCACCGCGACGCCTATCCGGCCGTCTGGCGGCGCGAGGTCGACGTCAACCTGCAAGGCCCGTTCCTGCTGGTCCGCGAGTTCCTGCGCGGCCTGCCTGCTAATCCTTCTCACAATCCGACCGTCGTCGCCATCTCGTCGTCGGCGAGCGTCGAAATCGTTCCCGGCCTGGGCAACTACTGCATCGCCAAGGGCGCCCTGAACCGCCTGGTCGAGTTCGTCGCGGCGGAGAATCTGCACGTCAGTGCTGTCGCCATGCATCCGGGCATCATCACGACGGCCATGTCCATCAAGGAGTTTGAGCCGTTCGAGGGCGACTCGATGGAGCTGGTTGGCGGCATGGCTGTGTGGTTGTCTGGCGACCATGCCCGCTGGCTTACCGGCAGGTCCATTGGCGTCAATTGGGATGTTGACGAGTTGGTGGCGAGTAAGGAGAAGGTGCTGCAGCGTGATGAGTTGAAGGCTGCGCTCAAGGGCAGTTCTGGTGAGCAGGTGGGAACTGTGGACACCAAGGCGTACAAGGCGCAACCTCTTTGATTTGATGGTGTGAAAGCTTTTGGATTCGACCCATTTTTCTTCCGCTCTCCATGGCTGTTGGCCCATGGAGATTTCTGTACATTCTAGACTTATGGTTAGAGAAAGGAGAGATTTGGCAAAGTGACATCGTCTCTGCTACCAAGAACCGTCGAGAGCAGCACTTCCAAATTTGCGGATATGGCGGATGCTCATCGTCGTCAATCAAAAGCCGTCCTCGACCTCTTGGGTGGAGAGAACCACACCACATTCCCGAGATGTCCCCAAATACTTCATCACCCGTGGTTCGAGGCTCCGGAGGCAGCTCCTACTATCTTGCTAGCGCGCTGCAATGGAGTCCAGGTAGAGATAATCGAGATCCAATGTCGGCCGAAGAGGATGACGCGGGCTCGCCACAACTATTTTCGCCCCCGGGTTCCTGAGAGCTGCATCCGAAAGCACAAAATTCAGTCATTGAGACGATAAAAAAGACGACAAAAATCAGACACGCAATCGTAGAGGTGGTGGAACAATGATCACACAAATATCGAGGCACGTTATATTAAGGGTCACGCCTCGGCCCGCAGATCCACGAGCTGGCAGCTGGTGCGGTGTAGGGTGGAATCGACCCTTGACGTAGCCGTTGGAACAATCTGGGACCGTACACGTCGAGGCCAGCAGTCACTACTCCAATCAAGGAGGAGTGGGGCATGGCGGGAAGGGAGCAACGGTTTGTCTTGAAACCACCTGGCCGTGCGAAGGGTGATTTTAGCGCTGGAACGGGGATTTCGACATGCGGGATTTCGCAGAATCGATTTTTTCCTTTTTCTCCCCCCTGCGGATGGCTAGGAGGTGGTTACCGACGTCTTTTGTGACCGAGACATCCCGGTCGTTACGGGATTGAGTCAAAATGAAAGCTTTCAATGGTCCAGCATGGCCAGCATGGACGAGGCCGTAGTCGGTGTAATGTTCGCTACCGCAACGTAGGAGCGTTCATCCAGAGCAGCTTTGGTCAGCTTTTTGCTCATCCAATGCTGGTCCTTGGTGGACCAAACTCGAGTCAATGCGTTGTTTGGCGTAGCGGGGTCGATGGAGAAACGCTGGAGCAGAGGCCACCAAACGGTGAAGCATTCCGTCTCTGCCACAGCTGAAGATCCAGGGACAGTCAGCGGTTCGGCAAGCTACGCGAATTTCTTGGGAGAGGCACGAGCACTTTCCCCGCGTCGACCATGCGCTTAGCGGGCGTGGGCCGTTTTGACAGCGTCAGAATGCATGCGCTTGCCGCTGAGGATCGCACCATGCGTTTTCCGTGGCGACCATGGTACGTGCAGGTGTGGAGAGGCCAGAGAGTAGCGCGTTGCGGGCATGAACTGATGTCGACCTTCTAGCGGGACGCCACCAGACGGCTGGACTTTGGAGGAGCGCATTGGGGGTGATGGCGCGTGATGGCGAGGCAAGAGGGTCTTTCAGCTGATCTGGATGCTGGCTACTGGAGCGCGTGTATGCGTGGTGTCTATTTCTGGGATGACAGGATCCGTCTTTGAGGTGAGTGAGCTGTGAGCGCATTGGTTTCCCAAGTTTCAGCGGAGGAGCATGTCAGCTGGAGGAGTGGTGAGGCTGGTGGCAGCCTAGAGGAACAAAACCTGAGCCGAAGTGGTGATGAATGCTTGTCGAGGCTTGGTTGGACTTGGTTGGACTTGGGCGTGGACTTTGACAGAAACGACGGGACCTTGTGTGAGGCAGACGGGAGAGGATCTGCCGGCCCGCCTCCTCCTCCTCCTCCTCCTCCTCCTCCTCCTCCTCCTCCTGGGCTTCCGCTTAGGTACCGCGCACCTGGCTGGCAGTGGCACTTGGTCACTCCAGAGCCGTGGTTCCGGCTAAAGCTCGGCCATAATTTTCCTGTCTGCCCCGGCTCCAGCTTCTACCCACCAAGGTGTTTGTCTACTACACCACCCACCAATTCGCCTGTAAAAACACCACTGACATCCGCTGCCGCCATCTTCCCGAAGCCCTGCGCCAGTCATCCAACTCGCCACCCAAGTCCGCACAATGGCTGCCGCGCTGCCCAAGCTTCACGAGGACGAGATCGACGAGCTGTTGTATCTGGCACGCGCCAATGAGACTGACGACCTGTCCGTCTACCTGGCCGAGGTGCAGAAGCTGCCGCAGTACGAGGGCGCATCTGCCGCAGACATTCTGTGCGCCGCCGTCGACGCCCATTCGGGGAATAGCGTGTTGCATTACGCGGCGGCCAACGGTCACAGCGGTACGTCTTGCCTGCCACCCGCCTGCCTGCATGTCGGATTTCCACTCTGAATGTTTGACCACGTCCATCTCCATTTCCGATCCCATATGGCATGCAAGCAGGCCAAGCCAAGCCCCGCCAATGGCTTGACTGCTACGCCCGCTGAAACATCGGAGCTGACACCGCACAGCTGTGATAGACGTCATCAAGAAGACCCTCACATCTGCCTCCGCCGCCTCGCCAGACGCTTACGAGCCGTTTGTGAACCTTCGGAACTCTTCAGGCAACACTGCGCTCCATTGGGCCGCCCTGAATGGCCACTTGGATGCCGTAAAACTGCTCGTGTCGCTTGGCGCTGACGCTGCCGTGCTCAATGCCGCCGGCCACGATGCCGTCTACGAGGCCGAGCAGAATGACAAGAACGACGTGGTGAGCTGGCTGCTTGTCGAGGGCGGCGCTCTGGATACCGTAGTGGGGGCATTGAAGGAGCAAGAGGCTGCAGAAGGCGGCAAGGAAGAGGACGGTGACGACGTGGAATTGAAGATGACCATGGGCGACACTTCCGAGGGTAGCGAAACTGGGGTCGAAAAGGGAGTCGAGAGCCTGAAGGTGGACGACTCTGCCAAGGGCAAGGAGAGGGCGAGTTGATCGAGTCCTCTCTTGTGCGCAAAATTATGCAAGACCGGGGCTTTTCAAAGCATCGCGGAAATTGGCATCAGGCCGCAAACGCATCAAGACGAGCCTTTGCCACTCGACAGCAACCATTGCGGTGGAGCCATCCAATTGCTCAAACCTGCGCATGGACGCTGCGGGAAGGACATGCATGGCTGCCGGACGCCTCATCGAGAGGCCATGCTTGGCAAATATACCAACTGCAAGGGGAATCTATTACTGCCAAGGGCAGATAATTTACAAGACTTGGACATGGCGGGTCGCTGAATCGGAGCAAAGCAGTAACCAATCGATCAATCCACTCTGCTGCGTGGATCGGGATATGTAGAGGTAGAAGAAGAGAAAGGAAGCGTTCCCAAAAGACCCAAAACAACCGGATTGAACAAGAGCAAGACATTGGCGGAAGATCGATTTTGCAGGCTCATGGGCATTGAACCTGTGCTTACCAAGTACTTGGTTATCAATTGGCCCATGGGCCGGGAATACCAGGGAACGTCTATGGGCTTGCAGTCAGTCACGAAGAAAATGTCACAGGCGGCCATGCACAATCAAGCTTATCAGCGACTTACGTTGCCACCCCCAGGCACTCTAATCCCGGAGCCAGGCTCTTCTCTTTTCTTCTTTCTTTTTTGCCGCCTTTTCCTTGAAGGCCTTGAGTTCTTTTTTGGTGAGCCTCTTATTCTGGCGCTCAGCCTTTAGACTCATGCCATTATGACTGTTGGCGGCGGCGTCAACGTCAAAGTAGGCATTGAGCTGGCGTTTGCTCTTGCTTTCATCATTGTGCCGGTCCGGTCCCAGGTCGCCGGCTTGGAAGCGGCCGGTAAAGCGATTGAAGGCAGCGCTTTGCGCATAGGCGCCAGAGGTGTCGCCGGCCAAGGCAGCGGCATGAGCGGCAGCAGCGGCGTCCGGGTCGAGCGTGGTTTCGTCATTGTGTTCATACTCACGTGCATAGTCGGCGTTGGGGTCGTAGTCGCCGTGGATGGCGGGATTGTAGCCGGCGACCCTTTTGCGCGGAGGTGATCCCAGAGCACTGCTGGATGGGCCGTAGCTCGTGGTTCCGGGCGCTGGCGGAGGAGCGGCAGCTGAAGGTGCACCGGCCGGAGAGCTGGCGGCCGGGACTCGAGGGTTTTCCCACTGCGTCACACCGGTGTATCGGTTATGAAAGTAGTATGCGGCAACGTTGTGGTCCCAGTGAGCATCCCAGCCGTCATCTTCTGGCGCGGGAGGTTCTTCGTTTGGCAGTGGCGGGGGCACTTCGTCAGCGGGGAGCGGAGGCGTAGCGGTATTGGTGGGCGTTTCGGAAGAGTCGACGTCGGGAGTGCGCTTGCGCTTCTTGGAGACCGAGGTTTGGTCGACGCTGGCGTCGGTCGACAGTTCGCCATCTGATTGGACATGTTGGCGGTCGTCTTCGTGGGAGGCAGAGGCGGGCGCGTCGGAAGTGTCGCGATCAGGACTGGCAGAGTCTGCGGGAGGTTCTGGTCGTGCAGGCGGGGAGGTAGCAGCTACGTCAGCAGGGGCAGGGGAAGCCATTGTGGCCAGGCGAGCAGGCAGATAGCAATGACGAGCGAGGATGGCGATGCGATGCGATGCGGCAGCGGAAAGCAGTAGAGCGCGGGTTGGAGGAGAGAGAGTGGAGGCGCAGCGGACGTCTGGCTGCTTGTTCGATCGCTGTCCACGACAATTGCGACCCAAGCACGGACCACCGCTCGCCTCTCACACCTCCCGCCCGGTCCCTCCGAGATGGACGTCACGTGAGAGTCGTCTCTACAGGAGGTCTGCGAGATACACACTCGGCTGCCAGGTTTGCCTCTCTACATGTCCATGACACAGCGTCTCGAGCTAGAGCAGAGACCACCGTTTTGGTGCGCCGGCCTGAAGCTCGCGCGGCTGCGGATGCGGATGCGGATGCGGATGCGGATGCGGATCGCGCGCCGTGGTGCGGTCCGTGTTTGGCGAGCGGAGGCCGCGTTGGAACTTGGGGATAGATGCCTCGCCGGCACTTTTCCACTGTCGCAAGAAAGGGTGGCTGTCTGACCACATCAGGTCAGGGTCATTGTTGAAGCGCACGCTCGTGATTGTGATTGTGATTGTGGTTGTGGTTGTGGTTGTGCCGCCCGGCACTTGCTGCCTCTAGACTACACCTCCACTACCACCACCACCACCGCTGCGACTCCGCCCTCCGACCATCAAGCAGCTAAAAGGCCTGCCACCCTCAACCATCCCCTCGACACCCTCCCTCTTTCTTTCTCTATTTCTTTCCTTCACTCTTTTCCTCTCTTCTCTTCTACACAGTCCTACCCCTTCTGCCTTTTCTTTCCCCCGCCCGTCGCTCTCCTCTCCCATCCCTCCTCCCCCGCCGCCGCCGCCATCCACGTCGCCCGGGCCAGCCAGCAGTCGTGGCTGTTTTGGCTCAGACAGCAGACTACCGCGGAATCTCTCCGATTGTCCCCTGTGCCTTTATTCAGGCCTATTCGGAGCGCCGGGCCCTCGACAAGCATCCCCGGCTTTGCACGGCTCGACCGTCTGAGCTTGGCCTACCGCCCCGGTACTCGCTCGGGACTGCAAATATAATTAGGCCCAGACCTCCCGACTCCACACCTTGGTTCCCGGATCCGTCTGTCCAGCTAATCGCCCATCGCCATGGTCTGCGCTCCCGACCTGCTGCGCTCTGCTCCTCTGCTGCTTGGTGTTTCGCCTGCGTCCTCTCGCTTCCAGCTCCCAGATTCTTCCGCCCCTCATGACGTCTCTCCCGCACATCGTTCGACCGACCACCACCTAGGCACCGACTCCCCTTCGAGCCGCGGCTCCTTGTCCACTGCCGAAAATGTCCAGCTTCCAAGCTTGCGCGAGCTTGTGAGCCCCATGCTCTTCTCGAGGCGCCATTCCGACCAACTGCCTGCTCCGCCTGCCCGCTTGTCAGGTCTGCCTGGACTCCACGCTTCGCCCGGCGAGCGTTCAATCAACCACCAACCTCAGCACCTCGCCCGTGATGACCACCGCGCCTATGTTCCCGCATCGTATCCCTTTCCTCTCTTTTCAGCTCCGGCCTCGATAACGCATGCTCCCGCGCCTCCCCCTGCTCCTTCCCACCACCAGCCCTTCCGTGAGCCAATCTATGGCCCGAACAGGCGGACTTCTGTATCCTCTGGTGCCAGCGCCCCTTCTGAGCATACCTCATCGGTCGATGACCATGGTGAGGCACCTCCAACTCGGGTCAAGAGACGGATCGGCGAAGCTTCGCGTGGCGCTGCTCGAGCTGCTCGTTGCGTTGGCCAACAGGAGATTCCGGGCGAGGGCATGTGCTTTGTCTACGAGGATGGCTCGTATTGCCGGACCATGATTGACGGCGAAGCCGTGAATCCATCCTGGGGTGTCACCAAAGCTGGAAAGCCGAGAAAGCGCTTGGCTCAGGCATGTTTGACCTGCCGGGAGAAGAAGATCAAGTGTGAACCCGGTGTTCCCAAGTGCGCCCAGTGCACAAGGGCACGACGTACTTGCCGAGGGTGAGTCCCTACACGTAGATGCTAGTCCAATTCACTGACCAAAGGCAGCGGTGTCAGCGCCCAAATTCCGAGCGCCGAAAGCGTCAAGGCCAGCCTTCTCGAAACTTTGCTCCCAGAAAAGCAAGGCTCTGGTCACCATCACGGATTTTACTCTTCGCCACATCACCACACGCGGCACGCGGCGAACTCTAGCTCCACGGTCATGGCATCTTCCGCCGAACCCTCAGTCAACTCTGAAGACGTCGCGACCGAGACATTTGAACCCCCGCGAAAGCGTCGCTTCCGTAGCTCGTCGACCGAGGCGCGAGAGTCCATGCCCTCACCCGCCGAGATGCACTCTGAAAGCTCCGACGCCCTTTCTCCAACGCTCATCCCGGGCATGGACATTGATCCATACGAAGCCGATCCTGTATTTACTGAGAAGCTGTTGGATCTTTTCCTCGACTTTGTCAATTCGTCAAGTTATGCACTCTTCCCAAGGGGACCATTCATGAAGTGGGTGAAGAGCAAAAGACCAAAGTCACAAGACGACAGGATGTTGTTGTACTCGGTCATGGCCTTGGGAAACGTCTTCTCCACCGATCCTGATTGGCGCTTCATCGAAAAGCAACTTCTCGACATTGTTCACGAAGCGTTGCAGAGACGTGTTGGCAAGTTTACCCTCCAAATGTGCCAGAGCAGGATGTTTGTGGGACTGGTGCACTTTGCCCGCGGCCGCCACCTAGACTCCTGGGACTGGTGTGGTTCCTTCCTACGAGCTCTCAGCGCCCTCAAACTGAACCTCGAGGAATCCATTACTCAGCACGACGAAGAGCCCGAATACGACTTTGACGAGAAGCTGATTGAAGAATGTCGGCGTCGGACCTTCTGGTCAGGGTTCTTGGTTGACGTAAGTTAAATTGCCGAAAATGTAGTCACGCCGACTTATTTGACTTTAGCGATACAACGGCTTCTCCGGAGGTACGCTCTTCTTCGTCGACGCTGCCGACACGATCCTCCGTCTTCCAAGCACAAAGAAGGCGTACGACGCCGGCTTGTCTCTGGATACTCCACTTTTCGAGGCTGGCATCGTCGAAAACGACAGCCTGAACTGGAATAATGTTAGTCCAATGGGCTACCACGTCCTTATTTCGGCCATTTGGGGAGATGTTTGGATAGTCACCACCCGTTCTGCCCGCAGGACGCTAAACACGAGCCTTGACGAGTACGTTGAATTCTACGACAAGACCAAGAGGCGTCTGGACGAGTGGCATTCTCGTCTACCCAGCGACCTCCTCTACAGCGAATCGAACCTCGACAAGGCCTTTCACAATGGAAGCGTCGGCACTTTGGTCGGGATGCATGCCCTTTACAATGCCACAATTATGCGGCTCAATCGCTACTTGCGACATGCGTCGCTCCCGTCGCACATTGTCTTGCGCAACATTCAGCGAGCCAACGTCGCCGCCCGCCAACTCCTCGTCTCCGTCATGGGCCCCTTGACCAAACACGTTCGCAACGCTCGCATGGGTGCAAACAACCAGTTTGCCTTCTCCACGCCCTTCCCCGGATACGCTGTCCTGCTTGCGACAGACATCATCTCAGCCGGCGGCCCAGCCTGCGAGCTTCCAAATACGATCAAAGCCGTCGACAAGGGGCTCAGCATCGTTGAAGAGATTGCCCAGTTCTGGAATTCGGCCAAAGCACAGCAAAAGGGTGTGCAGACCCGGATACGGCTTCTGGTTGACACGGCTACTGGCGAGGGCGGCCGTCTTAAGAAACTGAATGGCTCTGAATGCTGGCGCATTGAGAAGCCGCTCGACAACGTGTTTGCTGGCAAAGACGACGCCGTCTACGGAGCCGACGACGACACCTTTTTCGCCGCTCTCAGGGCCGCCGAGCCCAAGAGGCAAGACATTGGCATGGTTCTGTCATGAATGAGCCAAACTCCTACGCGGTATGAGACGGCGACCTTGACGGCCCACGGCCCCTTGCTGGTCGGGCTCGCCGTTATCTTTCCCCTCTTCTTTGTTTTTGTGGTTTTTCATTTTTGGCGTCGGCTGGCGTTGACACGACCGCTACATGTACAGCACTGTTGTCTTTATTCTTGCTATCTCGACGCACAGGATCGAGCTGGGCTTTCTTATCTTCTTTCTCCCCTTTCTCTCTGTCTTTTTTCAAATCTCTTGTGTTGTATTGTTTGTAAAGGCTTGCATGGTGTGCGGCTGGATGGGTAACTGGGAGTTTTGGGCGTTGTTATCTCACTCTATCGACTCGCTTTCGCGAGATGGTTGGTGGGGCGGAAATGATGGTCTGGGATTGGGTGATTGCGGATAGGGGGTACTGGTGGGACAGGGTCGTTGGGTTGGCTGGCTGGCTGATCGATTGATTGAATTGTTTGACTCTTCGATCTATCTTTGTTTGCATTATCACTCTGGGGAGCGCGCAAAATTGGCCGCGCTCGATCTGCCTGGGCTGCCTGGGCTGCCTCGTTCGTCGTCTGGTCCTCTGGGAGGATACCCAGTACGCAACACGCTCATGCGGGTGAGCTGAGCCGCAGCCCAATTGCAATTGGCTTCTCTAGTGGTCTAAGGAATCAAGCGGCGTCGATTCTACTTGAAAAATTACATTCTATTTCGATTCCAACCTCTTGTTAAAGGGCTTGGTTCAGTGATGTCGGTACTTCTCATCTATCTCTCTTTGAGAACAACACATGGTCCACTCCATCAGCCAGCCGCACGCACGCAACAAGCTAGCGTCTCCTCTACCTTCTCATCACCCACCGATGTCGTCCCAGATGCACATGCCTGTGCGCACACACTTACCGCACGGCATCCACCACCCACGCACCGGCAGACAGGGCAAAGCAAACAAGCAGCCAAGCAACCAAGCAAGCGAGCCCAAAAACTCTACTCCAGCCCTCGCAGCAAGCTCGCGCACACACAGACGCGTCCCAAGCCACCTACATGCGCTTCCTGGGCCCCCACCTGACCAGCTTGCGTCAACTCAACGCAACGCAACCTTTGCGGACGACAGGCGCCCGGAGTCGGCCGTCTGTCGCCCGACGTCTGCTCCAACCGCCACGCCGTGCCGCGCTGCTGGGGCCAGGGGGACGTGCTGTTGTCGCTGCTGCCGCCACTGACTCGGTGGATACTTTGAGGGTTTCCCTTTTCTGCATGTGGTGGCGCTTCTGTGGTGTGGCTGCGGCGTGGGCGGCGTGGGGGAGCATTTTGCAATGAGTCGTGCGTAATTGATTGTTTGGATTGATTGTTTATGAGCGCGTTGAGAAAGATAGGTCAACAGGTAGACATGTGGATATGCCAGAAGATTGCACGTCAAGGAGCAGAGGAGGGCGCAGGTTGTCAGTGTCTGCCGCTGCCAGAGATGCGGACCAAGAGCGTGGGTGCGCGGGATCGCATGGATACCCACCACGTTGGTCGGCCTCTTGCTTCTTGGAAGGGCTCTTTCGCGAGCCAAAACACTGAAGCCTTGTGGCATCGCAAAGCACTCAACCCTTGAACAAGCTCCATCTCCACATCACTGTCCTACCAGACCAACAAATCCTGCTCTTTCGCAAAGAGTTGTGCGCGGACAGACAAACCAGAGGTTGCTCTGTAGCACGCGAGCGACCCGTTAGGCCGGCACCAACCTTATCTTAAACGCGTGTTTTTCCTGGCGTTAAGCTTTCTTTTTTCTTTCTTTTTTTCTCAATGTCCCGCAACGTCTTCCTTGATTCTTTTTTATTGTGGCTGGATGGCAGTCGTCCCCTCTTTCCGGTGCCATGACACGGGGACGGGGAAGCGCTCCGCGGTCAGCGAATCGGTACCATCTGCGCGTCGTATGCGCGCACATGAGACAGAGAGATTGCAGCCAACAGCAGTCACCCGCGCCGCCGCCGCATAAAATCTTTTCGACCCTCGCCGACTGACGAAGAGACTCACCAGCTAGCTTCCTCTGGGGATTCCCGATTCCGAATGCTGAGGCGTCGTCTTCCTTGCATCGCTCTTGGTCAAAGCACTGTTGTGTAGGAAGGAGCTATAACATTCATGGCACCACTTCGACATTTCTTTGCTTCTGTTGATTTTCGTCTGTGTCACTTCTCGCCGACTGCAGTGGTCGTCCAGATCGCCAGTCCGCATCAATGACAATCTGCCACTTCAATCAATTGGAGACGTTATCATTTCGCGAAGTCGGTGCTCATGTAACGGCTTGCCTTCGTGTGATGACCAGGCCAAGGTTCATAGAATGACGCCGAACTTGCGCCTAGCACGGGGCGGCTGAGCTTTTGACATTGTGATGGTCTTGCAATTGCGATCAAGACAACGTCTCGATCGAGAAGCAAAGGCGCGCATGCTGAGGCGCAACTGGTTTCCGGTTTTGGCCGCTGTTGTCGCGATGCTTTTAAAGACGAGCATTGGAAGCATTGGACCGGCACTCTGGTTGACTCGGCACTCGAACTTTGGCGCTGAGGAAAGCCCGGAATGGCAACAGTCGCGGGGAAGAGCGGCCTCATTGGCTGGCTTTTCCGCCTGCAGTCATGGAGCGAGGAGAATTTACCGAAGAGGCTTGCTCGTAAGGATAGGGCCTGCGGGCCTGCCGAGCTTGGAACGCCTTGGTGCGTGGCCTGGTTCTCATCACGTCGTTTCTCCTGTGCTATTGGGCAGTCGTGTACGGCGACCAACGCCCATATACTCAGTATTTGGCATTGCCATGGCTGTCTTGTCAACAAGGGGGCTGTGCTGGTACGAATTAGTTGCCCAGATTATCCCAAGATTGCAGCTGCAGTTGGGCCTCTTGTCACATTTCCCACGTGGATGTGCTCCCGTCCTTTACTTGTCTCGAGGCTCAGAGCTGAAGGTGTACCCCGCGATGTTCCCGCTTTACTAACTGGAGGCTGTCGAGTCAGTGGCCAAGGTGTTCCGCTGGGCGCGATGAATAAACTTGTTTCGACCTCGCCAAGGTGTATCGTTAGCGCAACGTCTTCTCCGCCAAGATGCGGAGAATTGAGGAGTTCGGCACTTTTGAAGGCTCTGTGGGTCTCTTACATTCGGATTTGATGGAAAGTTCTTCTGGAAAAATTCAGCGCGGTGCATCAAGAGCAGCAGCATACCGCAAACCAAGTCCCGGGACAGTGCAGCCCGGCGCTGCGTCACAAACCGACATAAGCTTTATGCATGACGGAGCCAACAGCACAGGTGCTGAATCCCGGCAAGTCCGCAGTAACGAGTGGTGCCCTTGCAGTATTGCCCAGGTCATGCTGAGAAATAGCCCAGCGCCAGGATGTCCCACTGGCAGTAATCTTTGTCACAGTGAGGATGCATGGGGTTCAACTTCCAAACGGATAACGAGATCCAAAGACGCGGAATTGTTGCGCGTCGTTCCAGTTTTTTGCTCTGCGGCTAAAATCCAAGATGTATGAAGTTGTTGGCGTTCGGTTTACTTTCCGGCGATTCGTGCATGGTGACGGACAGCACCTTGCCCTAATAGCGATGGCAAGAGCCGGGTTTTTCGTTGGCTCGGAGGAGAGCCCGGACAACCGTTGCCTATAGAACTGTGGATTGCGCTGCGAGTGCTCCACTGCAAACCTCTGGAGTTAACAGACGTTGGACACCTGTGTCGCGGTCGTCGTGAGGTGCTTTCATTGGAGAAGGCGAGTTTCTGGGAGTCCATTTTCGAGCATGGATAGTGATGGCACCAGCAAAGATGTTGAGCGACGGAAAATGTTGTGGAGTTGCGTCGTCGTCGTCGTCGTAGGCCGTATGTAGCAAGCGGGCGCAATCACCAGAAACAAGCTAGTCTCAAAATGGCAACCGCTTCTACCTCACGTCTTCCCGCCATATTTCCAAGAGCATCAAGATCTTGAAGCAGGACTTGTGTCAGACTCGAGCACGGAACTCGATGTTTTTCTGTTGTGAGAAGAATCATAGTCGCTAAATGCAGTGTGTAAAAATGTACGCTGGGTTTTTCGAGACAAGTACCTGACATTTTCGGGGCCGTCCAATTGTCAAAGATCAATGACAATGTGACATGAATGATGAGAATGCGAGCAACAGCGCCTTGAGACCTTGGGAGTGGACAAATTGACGCCAAAAAGGCAGCATGTAGCGGGCAACAATGGGATGAAGCCAAAAAAGACAACACCAAGAGAAGCGCAACTACAAACCGGAACAAGACGACAACAAGCACAATGGGGAAAAGGTTGAGCAACAGCAGCAAAAAGCCAAAGCAGAGCAAAAAAGGGCAAAACTGTAGACACAGCCGAAGCTGCTCATCACTGCCGTTTCCCTGGAAATCCATAACTCTTACTTGCTAGTCGGCCTTTAACTAAGCTTGATAGGGCAGATCAGACACACCTGTGGAGGCAGGCGTGGTCACAGAAAGCCGCGACTGGGGGCACGCTGGCTTTTTTGCTTTATCCTTAACCCCAGGCATCCCCCGCCTGGACAGCTCGCATTCGAAGATGCTATGGCCCCTAACCCACCCAGCCATAGTAGCGCTTCGCAGTGTCATTGCTTTGGATGAAAGTAAACTCGCGGATTGAGTTAATATACTGGGCTTCGCTGCTGGCTGTCTGCTGTTGCGCCCTGTGTGGTCGCTGCGCTCACCGTCGGACACTGGATTTGACCGCTGTCTGGCGTCTTTGTCGCCCACCTCTTGGTGCTGTGCCCAGCTGCCTTGGGTCACGATACTCGACGGCTTTGAGGCGTTTCACTTGCTCTCGCTTTGGTTCCATCGGCGCGCTCCGCTTGGTGTCGCACTCGCCCACCCCAAAGCGCTGCTCCGACACTTCGAAATGCTGCGCCCGTCAACCTTGACAACACACCTCTTCGACGTCTATGGTATTGCAGCTCCAAACCCCTTGCCATGGCCAACGCCAGCTTTTCCTCAACTCGGTGTCGACATATGCAACTCCCCCAACCGCGGCGCCGCTTTGTCTCTTGATGTAGTGCCACCAGCAATAGCATCCAGCGTGTTACTGATCTCGAAACATCCACATCCAAAATTGACTGCTACGTAATGATCAGCATGGTAGTCAACATGCCTAGGCCATGCCTAACTCGCCGCCCTAGCCCTAAATCTCAACGTCCCATCACTCGCCTCGCCGCCAATGCGCACCATAAGGTTGCCCAACGCATATTCCCCCTCACGAATGCCAGCCGGGCCCAAGAGACACTGGGCATGTCACACGAGGACCATGAACAGAGTGACTCCTGCGCCATTTGCCCGCTCACACCCCAACCTGACTTTGGCCCCATCGCTTTTCCCGCAAACAACCTGGCAGCAAGATAAAGCTGCATCTGACGTCTCCCACGTATCCATCTGCAGCGCGTTCAGCATGAGCGGCGCTCGTTTTGTCGTGAAGCTTGTAAACGCCAGCTAGCCAGCCAGTCCGCCAGCTGCAGCGACGGCGAACAACACGGTCGAGACTTTGTCTTCATGCCGTCCGCAGCTACGCTCTGCAAGAAGAAGCATACACGAGCAGCCAAAGCCTCATGCCGCTGCTTTGAGGGCGAAGCATGTCGCTGTTCGCGTCGTGGCGTTGCCGCCAGGCGCTGTCGTCTGACCCGACCTCAGCAAAACCCCACCCTGTTCCACCTTCCACCTTCCACCACGCCGCCAACCCGCCAACCCGCCAACGCAACGCAAAAAAAGAGCAAGACAACAGCGCCCGCTCGCCACGGCGCAGAATCGAACACGCAACCTCGCGCGGGGCCCGGGGAACGCTGGCATGGCTGGTAAGGCGAGGAAGTTGGTCGACCCAAGCCGGCGTGTAGGTGTACCTCGCGATGCGCACTTGGACTGTGTCGGGGTTTTGTCTGTTCTTGCCGTCGTCTTTGCCTGTCGGGCATTCGCATGTATGACCTGTTTCCTAGGTGCCGCCTCGTTCGTTCAGCCATTGAGTTTTGACCCGTAGATGCAAGACCTGACGACTGTCAGCATTGGAGCAACTCATGCACAGCCCAATTTCAGAGACACGACGAGAAACCTTGAAAGGATAAGCAGAATCAAAGATTGCAACAGCTCCACAAGCACAAGCGATTCAACGCTTGCCGCAGCAAATCCAAGCATCCAATCAATCATCTCTACAACACAGAAAGAAAAGGGAGAAAGGGACTTCTTGATATTCCTAGCGCCCCTTGACCATCACCGCCGCCGTCGCCGCCGCCGCCGCCGCCGTCCATCGCCATAACGCCATGCTCCAAGTAAGATGTTTTGCCGTATGCCACAAGCGCCCCCTGTGCTCTCCACGCACACTCTCTCTCAGTCCACCATCGACAAATTGCCGTTTGTGTCGGCCGCCGCGTCATCCTTTTCGTCTCCGCCCGCCAAGTGCTTCACCGTCGCCTGCTTGTCGGTTTTGGCTCCGCTGGATGGCGGCTCGCCGCCGGGCGTCCTGGCAACGACTTCGCCCTTCTCGTCGACAAACTCGAAGTTGTAGCGCGAAAGCAGGTGCGGTATGGCCGACAGCTGGGGACCGTAGCGTGCCGTGTTGTCGTAGAGCTCGAACAGGGGGACGGCGAGAAGTTTCATGTTTTTGGGCACACTGAGCACCTCTAAAAGTCGCGTCAGCTACTCGACTCTCTGATTGTGTCGGCGCGTGTGCGCATCGCGGGAATGTATCAGAGTGCGCAGATGGATGGGAGGACACGTACTGCTGCGAGGAAGCTGGATGAAGTAGAGCTTCTTGCACTCTTTCGGGCGGGTGACGTGTGCGGGGATGAAGGGATACATGAACGTCTCGAAGTTGGGGCGCCACCACTGCGCGAGCGTGTCGGCAATCTCCCACTCGTCGTTGACGCCTTCGCCCGAGAACTGCGAGCCCACGGGTGCGAGGCGCTCGTTCAGCCGTGCCTTGAAGCCGGGAATCTCTTCGTCCTCGGGGCGCAGGTAGTCGCCGGGCCTGTACCTCGCACATGAGCTTCTCTCCTCTTCCATTGCTTTGTGAATTAAGGTTGGGGTGCGCGTACAGC
Source organism: Phyllosticta citrichinensis (assembly GCA_038380885.1). NCBI lineage: Eukaryota > Fungi > Ascomycota > Dothideomycetes > Botryosphaeriales > Phyllostictaceae > Phyllosticta > Phyllosticta citrichinensis. The sequence goes on along the minus strand of JBBWUH010000003.1, from coordinate 768,342 downwards.
TTGAAGAATGCATTGGCAATCTGCAGCATGAGGATGTGCGGGTGGTTGTGTTCGTGGCAGACGAGGATGCCCTCGCACGTCCGCCTCATGCCATGCTTGTTGTAGTGCTCTTCCAATCGCTTCAACCGCGCAAGAACCGACGGATCCTCCTCGGGTTGGTTCTCTTTCGTGCCGAACGTGTAGTTGCTCAGAGGGTACAGGCGGATGGTCTTGGGTTGGTTCGCGTTGAACTCCTTGGGAATTATGGGCCTGCGCGGAGCCATTAGCGGATTGCAACGGAAATGAAGGCTAGAGAGTGAGGGAGGTACGGGTAGGAGCTTTGTAGAGCGTTTTCAGTGACGGTGGACATGATTGTTGGCAAGCACGAAAGCTAAAAGCAATTGGCGCACTGATGAGCTTCTGGAAGGCACAAGGTCTGGGTCAGGTCGAAGCTCCAGCTGGAGGTCGGTGGTCGCTCAGGTCCCGCCGTCGGGTGCGCGTAGATTGCCCCGGCGATGTCCCGACGGGATCGGCAGCATCCTTGCATCTTTGTTTCTTCCAACCTCACTTGGTCAATCATCCAGACGCTGATTCGAACTGTGGGATCTTGATGCCCTCTCCACCGGCAATTATTTACCAGAAGTCGCCTTTAGTACGCAGGATTGAGCGTCAAACATTCTGACAGTGTGACATGTGATTGTAGAAATTTGAACGCCTGCCGTCTTAACTCCTCGTAAATGAGGCATCTACAAATCCCTCAGCTCATTGTCCTCTTGTTACGCAAGTGACCATGACAGAAGATTCACAGACAAAAGCACGCAAACAGAAGCAACAAAACAATCTCATTCTGAGTCCACCACCCCCCAGCAACAAGCTTCAGCAAGGAGCCAACCTGTCAATGGCTAATAGGCGACATAGAAATCATGATCGTGGAGCGGCCGTATCCCAATTTCAATCTCAACCCACGCCAATCGCTCCCGTCCTGTTAGGATGAAAAAGGAAATGAACAAAAAAAAAAAATATAGACCGAGAAGAGGCGGTAGGGACAGAGGACTAGTCCGCCTGGCTGGCTCTTGTGTGTACAAATAGGAAACTTGCACCCGTCTCGAGACACCATCGGAGCCCCTCGTCTAGCAGCCAATCTCACCGAGCCTCGGCGCACCACCCTTCCAGTCGAAGCGCTCGTAGTACCTGAAGACCAGGTCGTAACCGTCGAGGTCGTGCACAATGCGGTCAACCCGCTTGTAGCCCTCAATGTGGTCCATCCTGGCGCTGCGCTTCGCAGCCGAAGCCACTGTGTCATCGTTGACCGGCTTGGCTTCGAACAGCGTGACGCTGAAGCGGCCAGGCTTGAAGATGCCGACGACGTGCTCAACGATGTCGGCAGTCTCGCGGCCACTCTGGCGCGCCGGCACGTTGGTCTCAAACGATGCGTACGAGCAGTGGGGCTCTGGCGTCACGTGGACGGTGAAATAATGAGTCGAATTGGTGCCGTTGGGACCGTCGGGAGCAGGGATGACGCCATTGGCAGAAAAGCCGCAAGGAGTGAAGAGGTAAGCGTCAATGCGAGCATCAGGGTACTTTGAGGTAGGGTAAATGTCGGAGAGTCCGCAGTGGTCGGAGACGACCGTTCCAAGGCTGTGGCCTTCGGTGGTGAGCTCCTCGGGGAACGTCAAGTCATCGTCCGACTCGTCCGAAGGAAAGCCGCTGTGATCGGAGGAGGTTTGCTCGAAGACGTCAAAGTTGTCATGATGGTTCGAGCTACCATTGAGAAGGGTGCTTCCAGCCAGGCTGTTTTCCGCAGACCCCTCTTCCTCAATCACACCGAGACTCTTGATCGCACACTTGCGCGCCTCGCGAGCCTTTTGAAAGTACCGACCTTCCGCGACCGCACTCGCGTCCTCGAGATAGAACCGACGTGCATTCTGTTCATCGAGATCGGTCATGAGCACTTCCAAAGTCTCGTCTTGCGCCTCGTCTGAGCCTGAGCCAACCATCATCCCTTGTGGCACAGAAAGAAACTTGGTCTCAGTCTCAATCTGAGCGGGTTCCCCATCAGGGGTTGCAGGGGGAGTCAGGCGGGTTCCGGGCCCAGTAATGTAAAGGTACCAGTGTTCGCCGTTCATCTTGCCAATCATATAGGCACTGCCCCCAAGGAACATCTTGTCCAAGAACCTGACCTCATCACGCCAGCTGCGGTGGGGGCCACGCTGTTGCTCTGGGTGCAAAAAGTTCTTGCGGCTGTAGAAGACGCGGTGAGGCGTAGCCGCAGCGGGTACTCCGTTAGGAAGATCAGCCGGGATGCCAGGAAATCCCGCGCAAGTAATGGCGATTTCGAGCATGCGGGGAAGCCCGTAGAGCAAGGTCGTGGTGCCACAAGTCTTGAGCACAACCTTGTGGGGCCAGACAAACATGCTCGACTCTGACAGGAGGTAGGCGTCCACATCCTGGGACTCGACTATCGAAAGTACCTTGCAGTTGACCAGATCCAGCATGGAGGTCCAGACATCGGCCGGGACCGCTTTCAAGCCGAGCGGTTGGGCGGAGGCCGGAAGCAGGTTAGCCGAAGGGCTGAACCAAACTTCGAGCAGCTTCTCAGGACCTGGATTGAGTTTGTGTTAGCCAACCGAAACCTGGAAAAGGGAATGCGACACGCGAAGCTCTTACCCTCAAAGGCATTGGAAGAGTCGAGGTCGACGGCAACTTCGCGATTGATGGTCAGGTGCGGCGTTCCGCAGTACGACGACGGAGACGCGGTATAGTGCTTGGGGATTTCGTTGACCATTTCGGAAATTGTCAGAGTTGCAGACGAGCAAAAAGACCAGCTAGGATGAATTGATTCAGTCGATGTGGCTTTGAGGCAGTGAAGCACAATCTGCCACCCAGGCGAAGTGCGGATTCGCCTGAAAGGAGAAGGCCCACGGGGAAGTGATGGACGGAATAGAAGTTGGCGGCTGCCAACACCAGTAGATGTAGATTTGAGAACGACCCTTGGAGGACGTTATGGGGGACGGGCGGAGAGGGGAATAAAAGAGGCCTTGCGCCGCGGAATGGCGACAGAATATGATGGTCCCCGACCTGGCAGATACCGATACCCTGGACAAGTATCGGGTCCAGCAGACGAGGCAATCTGCTTAGAATGGGTACAAAAAGTAGGTGGGGTATGGCGGCGTGGGAGTAGAGGGTGTTATCTGGGCCTGGGGAGCATGAGCGTTTGAAAGACTTGGGGGGCACGCGTGTCGGAAGTTTATACGTACTTCGCAGGCTTGGACAGGAAACGCAGTAGGTCCTCTTGACGCATGGACTTTGACAGGCGCTGGTGGTGCGGCGGGGTCTGCGTGGCTGGTTACAGCCTGGCAGCGAGAAGGGCACAGGAGACGAGTGTTTCTGCCAGCGTGACCGTTTGCAGGGACGCGACAGTCAGGGCGACGGAGGGTTCCCGCGTCAGTCAAATTTTGACTTGGTCGGACGCGGTGGGCGGCGTGGGAGTGGAGAGCGTTGGCCTGGGCGTGCAACGTCAGCGCCAGGCTGGGGGGGCACCGGACAGGCAGCGAGGACAGAGGGGACGGGAAGGGGAGCCGTACCTCTTTTGGCACAGTGAATGGGGAGGGAAGAGGCAGAGTTTTGAGGGATTTTGATTGAGCGAGAGAGCAGAGGGCGCGGGCGTTCAGTCGACGGTCGTGTGCCAGAGCCACAGCGAGAGCCAGGTGAGGATTTTCGGGTGGTGAAGTGGGTGTGGTTAGCTAAGCAGCCGCCGCGACATGATTTGCTAGTGCTGATACAGCCTGCAACGTCGAGGAATAAGATTCGTCGCCCACCCCGTTTCGTACCGATACCAATCTGACGTCAGGCCGGCCGACCCACCCTGGTCACCGCCTTCAGTTGGACGGTGCCAGGTACGATGCAGCGCGGCCACTCCGATCTAACCCGCTTCCTGCTCAGCGCGCCTGCATCCAACGTCTCTGGTGAAGCGGATACGCACAGCATGCATACATGATCCTCTGCCCTAAAACGCCCCCTTGTCCCACCAAAGGCTGTCCCATTCCACAGCGTCACCTCGTCCTGTCCTCTGCTTTGCGTTCCCACACCAGGAACCTTGTCTCGACTACACACCTACAAAGCCCCGCGTCGACGACCATGCCGAACCACACAATCCCCCATGTCCGTCGGCCAGCTTCATCTCCGTTCTGCCTTGGAAACGCCCGCCACTCGTCTACCGCTCCATTGACATGAAGCACACCCGGAAATCACGGCATCGGCAAGTCGGCTATCGCAGCAGAATCCAACACGGGGTCGAAACACCCTGCTCCTACATCTAAACGTGAAGACCAATCGAAGGACGAGTCATGGCCAAAGACGGCCGCAACTCGCACCAGGGCGCGGCTCCTGGTCCAAAAAAAACGCCGCCTCTGTCTGAGCATCAAACATTTCGTCAGTCGCGTCCCGCAAGCCGACCACACGCTTCCCTTGCGCGTAAGTTACGGCTTTTCGTCTATGGCTGGCCAAGCCTCGACGCGGCTCTGCCACCAAAGCTTGGTATCGCGTTGCCGCGAGAGCCACCAGAGCAGCCATGGTCCGTCGAAACATTCGCCCTCAGCAGGTCCTTGGCCAAGATTGGAGAGAAACCAAAGGCAGTCCGAGTCTCAACAGCCGGCCGTCATGCGCAGCAGACCTTACGGCACCAGATTCATCACCACTTTCCGAGCATCGCCATGCGTGTGAATGCTCACTAATGCTGCTGTGTCGCCGTCGCGGTGCTGCGGCCGTTGGACAATGCAACTCAACACAGTGGTGCTTGCCAATCAGTCCCTTTGTGAGATAAGATGTAGCTGCGCCGGGAGTAGTAAGAAGCCAAGCCTTACAGACCGTTGCCGCGCGCCCGCTTTGTGCGTGCCAGACCTGTCTCACCACAAACCATATAATCAGGGTCCACTCAAATGCGGATTCGATACAGAGATGAAGCTGAACTCAGCCTCTGACTGCACGCTTTGGGTAGGTCCATCCGTGCTCTAAAGGTCTTGCGTTGGAATGTTCAAATTGGAGTAGACGTGGATTGAGTTGTTGGCCTCTGGTGCGAGAATAGCCATTCGCACCTCAATGCGGCGGATTGTGGGTCATACAACAGGTATCCTTTATTCTTTCCCCAGGTATCAAGCGCCAGGTTTGCAACCATGCAATGCCGCCGCCGCACCACCACCACTACCACCTAGCACACATGTACGTACAGTCCAAACAAAACTACCGCCAGGTGCGCGCAACTAGCAGCCGCGCCGCACTCCAACCTCATGCTCGAAAGAGTGCCATGTCCAACGGCTCAATCTGCTTGCATGCAAAAACGCCGGCCATGCTCTCGGTAACAAATATACAGCTCTAGAACAGGACCTCGTGTAAGCCAAAGCTTCACTGGCCAGTCTTCAATGCTTCCTCTCGACAGCGCCTAGACGTCGCGAATTGGACCCGTGCCACCTCCAGGGCTTCGCTGGCCGTTGGGACTGCCGCCTGCGCCCCGGAGGTTCAGACTGCCGATCCGCTGCCGTAGATTGTCACCAACCGCGTCGACTGCTCCGCGCGGCGCCAGGAGCGACGGTGTTGGCGGCGCTGCTTCTTGCACTCTGAATAGCTTGATGCTTGTCCCATTCCAGACGCCAGCCATGCCTTTTGAAACGTTCATCTCGCTGCTGAATATGAAGCTCCAGAGCAGCGATTCATACCATCCAAGCGAGAGGGGCGACCATTCGAACAAGTGGACGCGAATGGGAGACGGCTCGATTCCACGCACCTCGGTAGCGCGGATCGTCTCGAGCGCCGAGGCCGTGTCGATGGACGAGTCTAGGGGTATCACGGGAGAGAGTTGGGAAATGAGCGTCAGGATAGTGTGCAGGGGAAGATGCGGGAGCCAGCCTTCCAGCTATTAGACGTTAGCCGAGTCCCTCGAATATCATCAGGACCTCTTACCCATTCTGTCGTCGGAGAGAATTGTCCATTCGCAAGCATGGTAGCTGTGGCCAAGCTGCTCAAGCTTCCCGTGCTATTCTGTCTCGAAAATGTAGGTGTTCCGACGGGCATCTTTCCTCTGGCCTTCTCGGACATGCCTCGCAGCTGCAGCGGCACCGTCTCATCCGCAGCCGAGCTCACCGATCCCGTTCTCGAATTGCTGCTAGACTGAATAGGCGACTGGACAACATGAGGGGTGCGCGCATCATTTTCGTCGCCAGAATCGTCGTCGTCTCCAATGCTAAAGGCGCTATTCTCCTCGGGAACGTTACTCAAGGTGGGGGTACGACTTGAAAGGGGACTCCTTAAGCTGTCCATCGAATTTTGGCGCGAGTTGCATCTGGCAGATCCCGTCTCACCGGATCTGCCATCTTTGCGTTGCTGGTTGTGCCGCTCTATCTCGTCATATGCGCTTTCTAATGTGAAATCTGTCAAGGCTTGGAATTTTTTCCGAGAACGCAGAATGGCGTAAATGAGGTTCGTGTTTGCTGGATTTCGTCAGCAAAGATGGAATCGTCAATTCTTTTTCGTCTTACAAGAGTATTGGTGCTCGATGATGGAGTTCAACGCTTCGAGCAGGGATTGAAGGAGGTTGTGGTTGGTCTCATTGGCAAGGAGAAAGCTGGGTGATGACATAGAGGCGTAGAGCTGGAGCAACTTGGAAGACGGCGCTCTTCCCAGATTCTCGACATAGGCTGCAACGTTGTTGATGATCGCAAGGAGCGCGGGATAGACAGCGTCCAGCTTGCCCTTGCCAGTGGTGAGGAGCGTATAGATTGACGTGACAAGGTAGTCCGCGTAGGTACCGTGGAAGTTGGGGATGCGGATGCTCGGGGGAAGCGTTTCCTGTCCTTCAAACTTCTTGTTCAGGTTCTTTCCAAAGTTTGGCTCGGTGCTTAGAGTTTGCAGGATGAAGATGCACATTCTTGTCAGTCCCTGTCGTGACGGATCGTTGCTTTGGTCAATGGCGTAAAACAGAATCAGGACAACAAAATCATGTGCCCGATCTGTTTCAATGATGAATGACCGAAAGCGCTTGTTGCATTGCAGAGTCTCCCAGAACAGGATCAGCATCTCAGGAGCCCAGTTCAATGATTTCTGGCTTCCGGGAAGATATGACGTGGTTGCTTGCAAGGGCTGATTCAGGATCCTCGTCATGCCATCGTGGAGAAATTGAAAGTCCTGTGGTCGATGCAACCTGCCAAGGAAATGCCTAAAGAAATTCTTTGGCGGCGACCCATTGCCTGGCTCGGGTATAGGATACAGGACAAGAACTAGGAGAAGCTGAAGGCAGTAGGTCACGAGGATCTGCTTTGGGTCTTTGTAAATGACGTGGTCGTATGGCACTCGCCAGCTCGCGGGGTTGTACTTGAGGGTCTGTTGCGCATTAGTACACCCTTAGGCTTTGCGGGACGCATTGAGATACTGACTGTGTTGAGGAGCGAGCACAACAAGGAAAGTACGATTTGCTTGTCGGGGCAAGTTGTGATGTATGTTATCGCTTTGACTCCTTTGACGGGGAGAATGTCTGTTCCTTGTCAGATGGGTGCTGGGATGTGTCTTGAACGAGGACGTACTTGGCGACATGTACATGGATTTACTTGCAAAAGTGAGCAGCAGTCGCAGAATTTCTGTGCGATTGCTTTCGTATTCTTTGCTTGAGCCGACGGGCGTATTGCACCCTACACCACTCTGCCATATAGCGTACATGACCTTTCCCTTGCCCGGCTGAGCCTTGGGAAGGGTAAAGTCTGCAAAAAAGAGCAGGTCGATAAGGGTGTCTATGAGCTCTTCTGCGAGCGGCTTCGCCTCTTCAAAGTCGGAGGCCGGATTTCGTTGCGCATCGTCGGCGTCGGGATTGCTTTCGTCGAACAAGACTTCGGATCGATTGAGCTGGCCTCTTCTGCTGCGCTTCCTGCGCGCGCCCCAAAAGAACGTGTCCTCCCAGGCGTCGAGATGGTCGGCCTCGTAGATGAAGGGCAGAAGGCGCGTCAGGATGCGTATGCAGTTCAGCGCATCGCGTTCGGGCGCGAGGTCGGGGTCGGGGAAGGAAGGGTGGTTGCGCAGGACGCAGAGCCGCGAGGTGACGGCAAGGATGAGGGTTTCCAGGTTTGCGACAGCGTTGTCGCGAGTGCGACGGATGTCGGAGGGCGAGAACAGACTGAAGACATCCTCTGCAGATTCTGGAAGCTCCCAAAACTGGAGGGGGCTCGAGAGTTAGCTTGCACGCGAGCACAAAGCACGAGGCGGCGGCGGCATACACTGGTCCAGTACGCATCATCAGCGGGGATGTCCTGTTGCTCCGAGAGGCGGATGATGCCTTGCTTGAAGACGAGCTTGGAGTCGGAGGCGCCCATGGTAGGCAAGAGGTCGGGGCTAAGTGGGCATCCGGTCGCGGGATGTTGTGCTCATGCCCATGGGGTTGGGGTGTGGGTGCGGGTGTGGGTGAAGAGAAGATGCAACGAAGGCGGGCACTGCAGGCTGAGGTGCGTCCAGTGTGGAGCCAGTTGAGGGTCGGGAGTGTGGGAGTGCAGCGTCACTGCAGCCAGCAGGGCATGGATCCCGGCGGCCACTCTCCGGCCTGGCTGCGCTAACGACGACTACAATGACGGGTGTCGGTGCCTCAACGTCTCTCACCTTCGTCTTCCCTCAACCACGGTTCTCGCCTTGCTGCACGCCATCTTAACTGGACCCCGACACACAAACCCACGCTCTACACCTGTTGGGAATGCCTCGGTCGCCCACATAAACCTCACTCCTCGCCGCGGGCGCCGTCCGACCTCCGCCACCATCCGCTCTCTGCCAAACTCGAGTCAGACTTCCACAACTACTACCATTCACAACGATTACAATCCACACGATAATTCACGGCAACTACCATCCACGCTCAGAGCCCACGTCCATCGCCCACTCTTGAAACATGTCCGCCAAGCGCAAGGCTTCAGTCTCCAAGGGTGGCCCGGCAAAGAGGGTGGCATCTGGCATGAACACGCCCATCAGCATGGGGAGCAGCGACGACGAGTACATGGAGGCCGGAGGGGCACCATCTGAGGAGGGGAGCGAGGTTGAGGAAGTGCACGACCTGGTACAACGCTTCAACATCAAAAAGAGGGCAGGCACGCAGAAGAGGGACACGGTCTCCAGCCTTTTCCTGGGTAAAGATTACTCGGACCTGGAGCTCAAGTTGGAGCACGCAGATCGGCCTCTGTGGGTGACTCCCGAGGGCAAGATCATTCTGGAGAGCTTTTCACCCTACTTCAAGACCGCCGAGAGGTTCCTGATCAACATCGCGGAGCCCCAGTCTCGAGTGTCACTGATGCACGAATACTCCCTCACCGGCAACAGCTTGTTCGCTGCTGTTTCTGTCGGCCTTTCGACCAACGAAATCATCGGTCAACTGGAGAGGCTGTCAAAGACACCACTGGCGGCTGAGGTGAAGGACTTCATCATCGAGTCGACAAAATCCTTTGGTAAAGTCAGGCTCGTCCTGAAGCAGACCAATTACTTCATCGAGAGCTCGGACCCTGAGGTTCTAAGAACCTTGCTTCAAGACTCGGTCATTGGACCCTGCAGAATCGATACGACCGAGGGTCTAATGAAAGGCACCGCGGCCAAAAAAGGAGACCTTGTCATTCCTGGTACAAACATGGCTGCCGGCGCCAAGCAAGCTGTTGCGTCTCAACCCGCGCCCGAAGACTCGGACCAGATGATGACCGTTTTGCGGGAGGAGGATGACGAGGAAGAAGAAGATTCGGTCCACTCCTTTCAGATCGACGGCCCTCAAGTCCAAACGGTCTCCAAACGTTGCCGTGCCATCGGGCTCCCCCTGACCGAGGAGTACGACTTCCGCAACGATTACGCCAACGCCAATTTGGACATCGACATCAAACCCAACGTCGAAATCCGACCGTACCAAGAGCAGGCTCTTACCAAAATGTTTGGCAACGGTCGCGCTAGAAGTGGCATCATCGTGCTTCCATGCGGAGCTGGCAAAACCTTGGTCGGCATCACTGCTGCTTGCACAGTACGCAAAGGCTGCATAGTCTTGTGCACAAGCACCATGTCTGTCCTCCAGTGGCGAGACGAGTTCATCAAGTGGTCCAACATCAATCCAAGCGACATTGCCGTCTTCACGGCAGATCAGAAGGAGTACTTCTCTGGAAATGCAGGAGTGCTCATCTCCACCTACAACATGATCGCCATGAGCCGCGCGCGCTCCTACGATGCCCAGAAGGTCATGGACTTCATTACCTCGAGAGAGTGGGGCTTGATGGTCCTGGACGAGGTTCACGTGGTGCCTGCCGAAATGTTCAGTCGCGTCACCCACGCTGTGCCCTCACACGCGAAGCTTGGCCTTACCGCCACTCTACTCCGCGAGGACGACAAGATTGCGGATTTGAACTTCTTAATCGGACCCAAGCTCTACGAAGCGAATTGGCAAGAGTTGTCTGAGAATGGCTACATTGCCAGAGTCATTTGCTCCGAGGTTTGGTGCCAGATGACGACGGAATTCTACGCCGAGTACCTCAAGACCAAAAACACCAACAAACGTTCCCTACTCTACACCATGAATCCTCGCAAGTTCCAGGCTGCGCAGTTCCTGATCGATTACCACGAAAGGAGAGGAGACAAGACGATTGTCTTTTCGGACAATGTGTACGCCTTGAAGGCATACGCCACCAAACTCGGCAAGGCCTTCATCTATGGCGGCACATCGAACCAGGAGAGGCAAACCGTCCTGCAGAATTTCATGTACAACGAGGAGGTCAAGACAATCTTCCTTTCCAAGATTGGCGACACTTCGCTGGACTTGCCGGAAGCGACCTGCCTCATTCAAATCTCTTCGCACTACGGATCTCGACGTCAAGAAGCCCAGCGGTTAGGGCGCATCCTGCGAGCCAAGCGGCGTAACGACGAAGGCTTCAACGCGTTCTTCTACTCACTCGTCTCAAAAGATACAACCGAGATGTACTATTCGTCCAAACGCCAGGCCTTCTTGGTCGATCAGGGCTACTCCTTCCGAGTCATCACTCGCCTCCAGGGCATTGAGACTCTTCCCAACTTGGTGTACAACTCCCCGCAAGAGCGGCGAGAACTTCTTACCGCAGTCATGCTTCAGAACGACGTCGAGGGCCAGGTTGAGACAAACGAAGGAGACCTCTTCGACCGTCGCAAGGGCCCGAATAGGAAGGGCGTCCGTCGTACCGCAGGCACATTGAGCGAGCTCAGTGGTGGTCAGGACATGGCATACGTCGAGTACAATAGAGAGAAGAACAAGGAGCTTCGGGCGTCTGGAAACCAGCAGTTGAAGAAGTTGAAGCGGTCTTTGGCGAAGAGAAAGACCGCCGTCATCTGATTCAAACGATCATGGCCGCCAGCAGCCTCGACAAATTGACGATTCTAGTATCATAGCGACGGAGTAATGGGCGATTTTTGGTTTGGGTGCTTAAATTTGGTCAAATTGGCGTTGAACTCGGAGTCAGATGAATGCTTCATACCCGTTCAAAGTTAGCATACAAAAACATCTTGGGCGTTCCGTCCGTCGTCGTCTTACGTTTCTTTCCATTCCCGATGCATGGCTTGAAGAGATTCCAGTTGCAGTGCTATGGCAGACCTGAATTTTTCCACGAAAAGAATGAGTCGATTTTGTGCCAAATTCTCCGTGTTTGTAAGCTTTCACATCGATTCACTTCGGACTATCTGTTTGGCGTCTAATCACCTTTGTGAGCCCACCTACCAAATCCACTTTTCGTCTCCATCTTCCCTTCACACACCTGCATTCACAATACCAGCCTAAATCATCACATGCGGACGACAACGTCCAATCTCATTCCAATAGGTAGGAGTTGGATTTGACCATCACACCCGTACACCTACAACCCAGTGGTTTTTCAAAGAAACACTGATATCGTCGTCCCGTCTTGCAACCTCTTACCGTCACAAGCCTAAGCCCATTGCAAAATTGTTCAAACAAGCTTCAGGCGCCGTCTCAACTCCTCAAGCACCAACCCTCACGACGCGGTGACTCAAACAAGTATCCGCAGGCGCCATCTCGTCCCAACTGGCTCCGATCGACTTCCACTTCAAACACCAAGTTTCTGCTCTCTGCTGAGCAAGTTCTTCGCCATATCACCGACTTCCGATACGCCTGTCACCAGCATCTCGCCAATCGTGCGCAACTTGGCCGCTCGGGCTTCGCAGTCCTTCGCCATGTCACCGACTTTCGACACGCCTGTCGTCAGCAATTCGCCATTCGTGCGCAACTTGGTCGCTCGGGCTTTGCGCCGAGCTCCTAGGATGGACGCATCCGCTGTCAACGTCAACCCCAGCCGATTCCCACTCGCGGAAGAAAACAACGAGACTTCAGAAGGGGCCTCCACGTCCACCGGTCGCCTCTCAGGTAAGCCAACTCTCCCATCCGCTCACGCACAGACTGTCCGTCGCCTCAATCTCTCGGGGACTGACCGCCCTCTTTCAGGCAACATCCTCGTGTCCAACAGGAAGCGCCGCGCTTCTGCTCTCGAGGGCGCCGCCAACAACAGACCGCAGCACTCCTATCGCACGCCAGCCCCAGTCGCGAACGAGAACGAACTTGGAGACTACGACGAAGAAGAGCGCAATGGCAGCGTTATTGTCGGCCTGCCCACTCACGTGAACGAACTCGAGGACTACAACGGAGAAGAGCGCAACGGCAGCGTCGTCGCCAGCCCGCCAACTCACACGAACGAGCTCGAGGATTACAACGAGGAGACCCTCGGCACCAGCAGCAATGCGAGCCTCCCGCCCAGCCCGAAGAAGCTCTGCACCGGCCTCAGCAACAAGGTTCTGGTCATCGATGGCGAAACGTTCTTGCTACCGGAGGGACGTGGCGATGTGGTGACGCTCGAGCGCGATGAAACCATGTTCGGACGTCTCGGTCACACGATGCATCCCAAAGTCATCGTCATTGATGGTCAGAGGTTCCTGCTTCCGCGCGGTGGAGGAGAGGTGGTGGCATTGGGACGGGATGAGCGCATGTGGATGGAAGAGATGCGGCAGCGCAAGCTCAACTACGCTGGTGTCGAAGAGGGAGACCGCCAGCAGGTGCAAGAGACCGATTCTGAGCTGGAAGATTGGATCAACAACTACCACTGCTACATGAACAGCTGCGATGAAGAAGGCCAGGTGCTTCAAGACGAGGAAGGACAGCAGAAGGAGCAGGAAGTCAATGACTTGAACCAATTCCGGTCAGAGGAGCCCGGAAACACGTGCTTTCCCGACGTTGAAGAGGGAGAGCAGACGATGCAGAACGACACCGCTGGGCCGTCTTCGGACAATTCCTTGTGCATTTACTGCGGAGAGTACCACTTGTCAGAGCAGAGCGACTGTGAGTATTCCGAGTCGAACGCTTCTGAACCGTCTTCGGAGAACTCGTTGTGCTCACTCTGCGGAGTATACCATCCGCCAGGGCAGATGGACAGTGATGTTTCCGATTCTGACGCTACTGAACCGTTGGGGTACTTCTTGTGCAGGCATTGCGGGGACTACCACCTTCTGTCAGAGGATGAAGAAGAATCCACGGACTGGGAATCCGAAGAACATGAAGATTCAAGCGTGTACGACGAGCTAGACGCCAATGTCGAGTCTGACATCAACAACGACGAAGTCCCGCCCACCGACTCTGGCTACGACAGCGAGATGGACGAGGAGGACGACTCCGACTCTTCCAATTCCTCCGACTCCTCCTTGAGCTCCGACGAATCGCTCGACTACGACTACGACTACGACTACGACAACGGCGGCGACGGCGACGCCAATGCGCAGGCTCCAGCCCTTGTTGTAGACGATCCCATCCTCTACGGACCTACGGACTTGCCCGAGGGACATGTGCGCGGCGACATGATGTTTGTAATGAACGGCGAGCTCTGGGGCATCGACTTTAGGAACTAGAGTGGCGACGCTTACGGAAGATGACGACAATGTTGAAGCGCGAATGGCAAGGTGTTGGATTGAGTGTGCTGTGGGCAGGCAGTGTTGGGTACGCGACGCTTGATGGGAAGGGATGATGGAACGGTACACGGAGAGGCTGGAGAGAAGGGTGCCGAGGCTGGGTTATCGAGGGAGAACTGTGGAAGGGAAATTGAGGAGGCGGCGTGTCAGGTCCTCTTCGCAGCATCATGTGCGTATGATGAGGGCCGGGAGGGTGGATTCGGTATTCGGTTTTCCGAACTCCAGCTGGGACAGTCTGGTCTGAGATTTCTTTTCGGGAGAGGATGCGATGGCGGCGGTTGATAGGCCCCGTGATCTCCTCGCGGATAAGTCATTGTCAGCTGCTACTCGAATACAGAGTATTTGTGCCTCCTTCATTTGGTCGTCTTCCAACCATCAGCCAAGACGACGAGGTAGCATACTCTCTGCAAGTGAATTTCGCTCAGCTGAATATACGTCACCGCGACATATTCCTCCCAGCTGAAACGGGCACACCGAGACAACCCTAATGAAGTCTCTGTTGGACCACACCCTCCGAGAACCGACGAGAGTGTTCCACGACTTTCGCGTCAGTACAACATCTTCAGGCAACAGGGTCGGACACGGCTGAATTCTCCGCGTTCTCCACCATGCTCGGCATTTTTGGTGCGCCAGACGGACGCTGCGTAGATCTGCATTTCTGTGACCGTTAGAACTGCACACATGGCAGCGAGCTCATAACTGGTACGTGGCGCAGCAAGCCACGCGCAAAAGCTGCAGGGTCTCAACAGAATTTCATGAGGTGTCAAAGTGGCTGGGAATGAGGAATGCAAAGGCTGTTTGCTGCACTGAATGTGAAATGCGGCACGCCAACGGCGCAACAAGAAATCCAAAAGCCTCAATATCGATCCATTGGATTCCAGCTGCCTGCAGGATTCGCCAAGATACTTATCCTTCCCATCATTTCCATGTGTCCATGCCAAAAAGGGTTTTCCAATCCAGAGAGCTGCCTCCCTTGAACTCCACTTGAGATGAGGTGGTGCGAAGGATCTCTGTAAGGCCTCCGCGGTCTCATGACCCGCCCGAGTCTTTTCTGTGTAGACAAGGGGCCTGTGAGGCATTCTTGGTATGCAGTGGTTTGAATGTTCGAGCTGGAAGATCCAAGCCGGCCATGGAGGGTCGCACGTGAGGGCATAGATGTGGTCAACTCGGCAACAAAACATCAAGGGAAACTCAATCTTGATATCTTTGATGTGAAATATGTCAGAACGGGATCATAGAGGACGGGGGTACAGGGACTGACCATCTGGCTACAAAGCCCATTTCCTCCTCAATCCCAGCCTTCTTACTACGACGCGATGAGTCGCAGAGCTTCTTGAAAGCAGACGGTCTTCTTGTGGCGACCTATCCATCGATGACCTTAAGTCAGGAGGTCGGCCACGTTCATCGGCATCTCATCAATCTGGGTGGAGTAGTAGACTTGAACTGGTTAGCAAAATGCATTGCCAAAATAAGAGAACAAGGCACTTACGCTCAATGTCACGAAGAATGCGGACGTCTTCGCTCGTGACAAAGTTGATTGCGACACCCTTCCTTCCAAAACGGCCACTGCGGCCAATTCTGTGGATGTAGTTCTCACGATTGCTTGGCAGGTCGTAGTTGATGACGAGCGAGACTTGTTGGACGTCGATTCCGCGCGCCCAGACATCCGTGGAAATGAGCACGCGAGAGTTGCCCTGGCGGAAATCCTGCATAATGCTATCGCGCTCCTTCTGTGGCATCTCTCCGTGCATCGAAGACACGGTGAAGTTTGCCTCGCGCATCTTGTCCGTGAGCCAATCCACCTTTCTGCGCGTGTTGCAGAAGATGACCGCTTGCGTAATCGTCAGGGTGTCGTAGAGGTCGCAAAGCGTGTCGAATTTCCACTCCTCCTTCTCGACAGCAATGAAGTATTGTTTCAAGCCTTCCAGGGTCAACTCGTCACGCTTGACCAGAATCCTGACCGGGTCCGTCATGAATTTGGTGGTCATGTCCAGAACATCGTACGGGAGAGTGGCCGAGACGACGACGACTTGGGTAGCCGGGGGAAGGTAGCGGTAAACATCGTAGATCTGTTCACGGAATCCGCGGTTCAGCAGCTCGTCTGCTTCGTCCAGGACCAGCATCTTGATGTGGCGAGTGCGCAGATTTCGGCGCCTAATCATATCTGCAACGCGACCAGGAGTTCCTGAGACGACATGCTGACCGTAGTCCAATTTGCGAATATCTTCTCCAACATTGGTGCCACCAATGCACGCGTGACACTGGACGTTCATGTAGTCTCCCAAGGCCATGATGACAGACTGGATCTGGGTTGCGAGTTCGCGAGTCGGAGACAGTACAAGGGCTATAAGACATTGTCAGCTAGACCACTATGTTGCGGGCTGTCATGGCTCACCTTGCGTCTCCCTCACAGCGGTGTCAATGACCTGAAGAATGCTAATGGAGAAAGTCGCTGTCTTTCCTGTTCCGGACTGGGCCTGGGCAATGGTGTCGCGGCCCTTGCAAATCTGGACGATTGCACGCGACTGGACAGCAGAGGGAGACTCGTAGCCATAGGCGTAGATGCCGCGAAGAAGGTTCTCCTTCAAATGCATCGCCTCAAAGGTCGGCGCAACCGTCACCTCTTTAGAGGTGGAGAACTCCATCTTCTCATCCGCGCGCCTGTCGATTCCTTCCGCCATGATTGCTGTAGAGATGGAAGAGGGTCTTCTGGAAAGAGGTGCTGTCGAAAATTCCGCGTGTTGGTGGTGGACGTGTTTGCTCTCTGGATGACGCGCTGGCCAGTCGTGGTTGAAATTCCGGGGAGCAATCGGCTGAAATCCGGTAGGAACGCTCGGGCTCACACCGCCCGCCACGCCCGGCGCGCATCGTTAAGATCTCATTACAACAATTCATCTTCGCACTCCCAACGCGCCAACACGTCTCTCCTTGCACCACTTACGCCGATCGCCACCGCTGCAGCTCTCTACCTTGACGGGACCTTGGCTCCAAGGACACATCTCACTGCGTTGATACAACGCGCCATTCGTTATGATCCTCGAAGAGCAGAGGCTCCTCCATGAGGACATTGAGCGCTTGGAGCAGGCCATTGCAGAGCGCACGTTGGAGGAACCCAAGAATGTAAGCAGCTCAGACCAATTCGTCAACTTGAAGTAACCTCAAAAGCTAAGGGACGATGCGCTAGATTCGAGAACGCCTCAACCGCGACCATCAGATTGCCAACTTTTTGAACCGCATCCAGCACCAGTCAACACGGCTTTTACAAATTTACGCAGACGACGATGGACAGCGCCTAAAGGAAATCCAGACCATTTCAACAGGCGATCCGTTTGAAGAATTCTACAAGGAGTACTCTTCGATCAAGGACTTTCACAAGCGCTACCCGAACGAACCCGCCGAGAACTTGGAGCGCGCATATAAGAGACGCGCACATGGCGAACCAGAGCCGATGAGGGTGGACGCCACCAAAATGTTCACTGGAGAAGAGGGATTCGGACGCTTCTTCGACTTGAATCTCCTGCACGAAACATATCTCAACCTGCCCGGCGTCAAAAACACGCGCCGGATCCCGTACCTTCAGTATCTTGAAATGTTCGACCAGTTCACGCCGCCTCAGTGTCCGCTCAAGAGACCTGACAAGCTGACAGATGCCTACTTCCAATACTTGACCAACTTGGCTGCGTATCTCGAAGACTTTATGAGGAAGATTAAGCCCTTGGAGGACCTGGACAGGCTCTTTTCAGAGTTTGACAAGGAATTCGAAAAGGCTTGGGAAGCGGGCAGCGTTCCGGGCTGGGAGAAGCAAGAAGCGAACACTGGCGCGGCCGGACCTACCGAGGGCACAGGCTCGGGCTTTTGGTGTGCTGACTGCCAGAAAGAGTTTGGTAACGAAAACGTTTTCCAGCATCACTTTTCGAGTAAAAAGCACAAAAAGGCCGCCGCGGAAAACGCCAACGGAGGGGGGAACGGAGCTTCGAACGGCACGTCAGCACCAAAGGTGACGGGTCATTCAGTCAAGGAGAAGGCAGTCGCTGCGCGAGAATTCCGCATTAAGAAGCTTGCCGGAGCGATGCAGACGGAGCGCAGTGATACGCGCGTCAATGTGGAGCGCAGGATGGGAATGACGGAGCGGGAACGCCAGCAAGAGCTGGAGGCACTGTTCAATGACGAAGAAGAGGTGGTCCAAGAAGCAGAAAACGAAGAGGGTGTCGAGGACAAGATTTACAACCCGCTCAAGCTGCCCATGGGATGGGACGGCAAGCCTATACCGTTCTGGTTGTACAAGCTGCACGGACTAGGCAACGAGTTTCCGTGTGAGATTTGCGGAAACTTCGTCTACATGGGGCGACGGGCCTTTGACAAGCACTTCACCGAGGGCCGGCATCTTTACGGACTTCGGTGTCTGGGCATCACCAAGGACATGTCGCTATTCAGGGAGATCACGGGCATCGACGAGGCGCTTAAGCTGCACCAAAAGCTCGAGGCGGAGAAGAAGAAGTCGAAGCAGGCCATGGAAAACGTGGTGCAGATGGAGGACGCGCAGGGCAATGTGATGCCCGAAAAGGTCTATTACGACCTGCAAAAGCAGGGTCTACTCTGAGATGCCCCTTGGGCAGACACACCGTTCCGATTCCAGAATCAGCTTGTAGCTGGGGAGACTGCATCGAATTTCTTGCGCACTCGGATTTCATGGGCGGAGCTCGATACATGCATTATCAATATGGGATTATGGCGTTTGGCGGATCACAGGCGGCCAAGGGGGAAGAAAGGTGGTTGAATTAAAAAAATGAGACAGTCTGCGGCGAAGGCTCAAAGTGAGGTTGACCATGGTGACAGGGCGGGGTGGGTGTCGCAGAGGAGGGAATACAAGGCCGACAGCGGAGTCCGGGTTCTGGAGGATACAGAGAGGTGGTGTTGGAACAGAGGATGCGGTGCACACCCATTGCGGCAGGTGGAGGTTTTGAGGTCAGGGCTGGCTGCAAGGTTTGCCCTGACTGTTTCAGCGCAAGCATCAAGCTTTTTCCCAGTGGAGATCCGAATTCCGGACGTTTATCGGAACGGGTATGTCCCCAATGATCGGCATTAAGCCGAGGGGTGACCTTTTGGGGGGCCGTGTGTGGAGAAGGGGCGAGGTCAGACGTCGTGTAGCCAGTGCAAGAGGCTCCTGTCTCATGGCGGTGAGCCAATGGTTTTGGACAAAAGATGACTTTTCATGCAGAGCGCAAGTCGTCATTCCCTGAATCGACGGTTCCTGGGTCGAAATGCTTCTTTCTCTGCGGTTTCGCCTCGCGCGTGGGTCCGCGGTTACAAGCAAGCAAGGTCGCGGCAGTCTCTACAGCAGGCTTTCACAACTTTTTGAGCGCCGAGGATAAGCTCTCGTCGAACGCAGGCACTGCTGAGGATCCCCAGACGGACGCCAGGACCAAGGAGTCAGGACCTGGAATTGGAGCCACAGGATTTCCTGCCAAGTGGTATGAGGGTGAGGGGCCGAATAGCATGAGAGTTGCTGGCGCATGCACAATTTCTACGTCCCGGCCAAAGGGCCTGGCGCGCAAATCGTGGCATGGCCGCGCAAGCAGGAAGAACACAGCAGCCTCTCCTGTTACCGCATTTTTTGAATGACGGCGCGCATTCTCGTCGACGCAGCCCGCGTTTGAGCACAGTTTCTATTCGAGAGACGAAGTCATGATTGGCCGCTTATTATGCATGGGTCGATGGAGTGCTGAGCGAAAGCCGGGTGAGTGACTGACAAGAGAGATTTTGAGGCAGCCAGCTAAGCTGCAGCTCGAACTATTCAATACGGATCAAAAAACGTTTGGACCAAAGAGCTATTTCTTCCCCCAAACTCATTCAGCACGAGCTGCAGCAGGATTCGCGCCTTTTGCGGATTGTAGTTGCCCGAGTTCAAATAGCTGCACTCGCCAAGGGCCAAATTGTCCTTTCCCGGCGAAACATAGCTCGACCCCGTCCGGCTGGACCTCATGATTGGAACTCCCGACTCTGTCCAGTACTTTGCAATCTCTTTCCACGTGGTCGGGAGCGATCCGTCACCAGTACACGCTACGACGATTCCTTTGGCGCCATTAGAGATGGAATTATTGACAAGTGTGACGTCCGAGTCAATGTGGCCGTATAAAATGTCGACTTTCGGGAGAGAGTCGACCCCGGAAATGTCAAAGAAGGGCTTCTTGTACGCTCTCGCTGGATAATAGTAAAAGATGGGAGTCTTGTCGTTAAACATCCCCAGATATCCTTGCTCTACTGCATTAAACGTGTCCACGGAGCGCGTGTTGGTCTTGGTTGTGTATATAGCAGAGCCGATCCGATCATTCAGCGTCATCATGACGCCGCGGTTGGTAGCAGTTTTTGAAGACGCTAACGCTACTGCTTCATAAATGTTGAAAGGGCCGTCGGCACTTAAGGCTGTTGATGGTCTCATTGCTGCCACCATGGCAACTGGCGCAGACATGTCGTAAGTAATATCCAGGAAAAAGGCAGACTCCTCCAGCGTGTCCGTCCCATGGGTAATAACGATGCCCTCGGCGCTGCCATTGGAGATGAGGGTCGTGACCAATTTTGAAAGCCGCAGGAGTAGAGATGTATTCATGTTCTCACTCCCAATATTTGAGAATTGGATGCCATTGATTTGGGCAAGGTCCTTGACTTCAGGAACCGCGTCGATCAGAGCGTCGGCCGCCAATTCCGAATCTTTGTAATTGGTCGTCGAAGTGGAGGACTTTTGGACTCCTGCGATTGTCCCGCCAGTTGCGATGATGGTAACATGAGGCAAGTCGGCAACAGAGGCACAAAAGGCTGCGAAAAGAATAATTGTGAGTTTCATTTTCAACGAACAATATCACGCTGCCGCTTCCAATTTCCAGCATATTTATAAACCGTCGACCTTGATATCTTCCCAAGCTCGTTTTGTGTAGAACATCCAAGCCGTAGGAGTTCTACTGCGCATGCGACTTTTTGCGGAGGTTCAAGTCCGTTATCAGCGGCAGCCCCGTTTAAACTCATGGTTGCAGGGACACCCGCAGACTACACAAGCCTTGTCCACCCTTATCTCTACAACGCTCCCCAATTTTGAGAGATGTTTCACCGGTATCAATGTTTCCTTGTTGACATCAGGCTCTTGAACAACGGGTACTATCTACGCTTGAAGCGCTTATCGCAATCGGCATCCATCTCATCAGTCCGGCGAATAATCTCATCTTCGTTCGAGGAGAATACACGACTCTTGGCCAGTTGATCTGAGGTTTGCGGCGCCGGGAAACTGAACGTCCGGTCTTTGAACTCGTTTGATCACTCGCGTGGCGCATCCACTCTTGTTCGCCAAGGACAGACACGGCTTCCCCGCACATCGATTCGATCGAACGACAATCATCCTGTCGAATACCAATCCACCTTTGGAAGGCTTACCGGCTCAAGAATCATGCCGCAAAAGCAAGCAAGAAAGATCTCGTAGGTTCGACCACTGCAGTACCAAAGCTTGCTAATAAACCAATCAGCTGCAAGCGATGTCAGATCCGCAAGGTACGAGATCATTCCTTGCATGACTCGCGGAAAATCCCTGCTAATGGTTTCCAGTTGAAATGCTCACGAACAGACCCATGCAAGTCGTGCCTGGCCGCCGGGCAGTATTGCGAATTTCGCGACAATGATACTAAACGCCGTCCAGTCTCCCATGAATACGTCATGGCGCTGGAAAATAGGATTGCCTGGTTCGAAAACTTTGTTGGAAAGTTGAAACGAGCATCATCAGCCGACCGAGATGCAATGTTGGAGGAGATGTCGCTTCACGACCATTTACAGCCAGCCCATGATGTGGACACGTCGAAAACCACCCGACTGTGGACGCCCAGCCTGTACATGGAGTTTGGCGGGTCATTGATTTACCACGGACCCACGAGTATCTATCAAATGGACGAAATTGACGACTTTCCAGTCCCAGCGCCCTCTGCTGAAGCTACCCGCTTGATATGCGTTGCTCAGCACTTTGGCATTCAAGAGAGCTGGATTGAGCAAGGTCTTCAAGACTTTTTCAGATGGCAATATCCGAACTGTATGTTCATCTACCGAGAAGCTTTCATTCGAGACCACTGCGGTAATCGATATGGTGGTCGGTACTGGTCGCCGCCACTTCTTTACTCCATGTGCGCGCTTGGAATACGAAATTCGGACGTTGAAAATGCTGAAGACATGAGCGAAAGGTTCTTTGCAGCTGCCGAGTCAATCTCCATGGTCTCTGGTCTTGACAAGCCTTGCCTCACGACTGTTCAGGCGTTTCTCTGCATGGCCTTTTTCGAAGTGGGACGCGGAAACCTTTCCAAAGGATGGAATCTTTCAGGTACGTGGCGACTACGTGAGAAAGACGAGTCTGACCGCACTAGGAATCGCCTTTCGAATGAGCCAAGATTTGGGTTTGCAGCGCGACCCGAACCACTGGATTTCCAAAGATCCTTCCCTCACCAGTCCTGAAGATGTACAAATCCGCCGTCGGATCTACTGGGGAGCATATCTGTCAGACAAGTAAGCACTCGCTGAAGACCAAGAATCCGGCTGATCAAGTAAAGACTGATCAGTCTGTTCTTGGGGAGACCAGTCTCTCTTCATGAAGATGATGGAATGGTAGAGCCGATGGACAAATTACCGTGAGTATTTGCCTAGTGGAATGTATCAGCTCAGGCTGACGAATCAGCGACTTTCCCGAAATGGCGCCTTGGCTGCCCACGGGTCTTGAGCAATTCCAAAATGAGACTGAACCAACTACAGTACCGCAACTCCTGCCCTCCTTCCAAAGCCTGGTCGAACTGGCGAAAATAATTCAACGTATGCTCACCAAGTACTTTTCGGCGAATGAGAAGAGTGCGGATGGTCAAAGTGCGAGCCAAAGTCAGATGTTCCTTGACTCGTTGAATTTGGACCTCCACCGGTGGCAAGAGTCTCTCCCAGACCCGCTGAAATGGAACAAGTGGGAGCCTACGACGGCATACTTGTATCCCCATGTGGCAGTACTTCAGTGAGTTTCTCTCTCCGCTTTTCCGCATTTGCTGACATTCTCAGCCTCATGTTGAACAGCGCCCGCCTTCGCTTGAACCTCGACGTCGCAGTGTCAAACAGCTCAACTGCGGCAAGCTCCAGCGCCATGTGTCTTTCATCAATCGAAAACATCATTGCCTTGATACGAAAATACAGGGCGCACCACGGACTCAAGAAGGCTTCACTCATTTTCGTGTGTGGAATTGTGCAAGCAGCGACCGGAATCACTGTACTCGAACAAACCGCACCTTGCGCTTCAACTCCAACACCAAGCACCTCGCAGCTGAACTTTTTGATACAGTCTCTGGAAGAGTGTTCTGCGACTTGGGGTCTGGCCACACAAGCAAAGAAGCGATTGGTTGTGGCCGCAGAAGCCATGACTCTAATGAACTGAATCTATGGACAGTTCTACCACAGACGACGCCCATTCTACCTCTGCAAACCCTTGTCGAGACCCAGTTGCAAGACCTCAGCCAGCCGCTCGACATCCTCCAGGTTGTTGTAGAAAGAAAACGACACGCGAATCCCTAGACGGTAGTGTTGCACATAAATCCCGTGCTCACGGAGATGACTCTCCCAACCCGATTCCAACAAGTCCAGAATGTACAGATGCGGCGCGTGCCTTTCTCTGGATATGGGACCGACGATTTTGGTTCCGAGTTGGTCGCACTTGCGTCGGAGACCCTCTCCAAGGAGATACAGATAGTCCTCGACCTTTTCCGGACCCATGGTATCAAGAGAGAATGAGAGCGATGCGTGGGCGGCGGACGCGGCGACGAAGGAAAGATTCAGATGCTCGTAACGACGCGCCGTGGGATGGTAAATGATTCGGTCTGACGGCGCCATGAGGCCTGTCCGCACGTTGGAGACGGCGCCGTACCCGACAATTGTTCGCCAGGAGCAAAGTCCATCGACTTGATGAAGTAGTTGAGGCCTACTGTCGTGGCGCGGGTAAAGGCAATGTTTTCCGGCTGAGTGTTGATGTAACGCCCAACGAGTCCGCGGACCTGCTCCGTCCTTTCTTGCCATTTGGACTTCGGAGTTGGCGAGTTCATCGCGTCGTCAAGGAATTGATCTATTGCGTCGCGGATGAGGGTGTTGCATGGAGGAGCAAACGAGGAGTTGAGGTACGTAACTCCTGGCTGATTTACCAGAGGGACCAGCTTGCGGAATCGACTGAATAACGAAGACAGATCGGACTTGTGGTCGCCATTCGAAAGAGAAACCATCGTGGGATGAAGACTCTTGGTTTGAATCGACATGCTGAGTCGCAGGATAGAAGACGAGGTGATGAATTTCGATTTTTCCTCAGCGAATTGACCTGGATTTGTAGTCTCAGCTCATGGAGTTTTCTTCCGAATTTGAGCACAAAAACAGTCCATGGCCTGCCATGATGCTCAAATCCCCAAGAGGGCAAGTGGGGCATGGAGGGCCAATCCCGAAGCGCCCTATCGGATTCGCACATGGAGCGGCCCGCAGATGAGGCGCTCCAACTCCGCACCCGTCGCTTGCGGACTTCAACCTCCGTCGCTCATCAACGTGTCAATTCTCGCTCAAACTTCATCAGAGGCTCGAGATCACGAGATAATGTCATGGTTGTCGCCTCCGCCGCAATTCCGCAGAAATGCGATAAGGTTGGGACGAAATTAATACCAGCGCGACACTACACGCCACCTCTGCGACTCAACTTCTATTCCCACCATGGACCGACACTCCACAGAGGCAACCGTCAAAGGACATTCGACAGACGAGACTCGAATCTGCTCAAATGGTGTTGAAATCGGAGAGGTCCAAACGAGGGACAGTCTTCATCGCGACTTCAAATCTCGACATGTCTCCATGATTGCAGTCGCCGGCGCCATTGGCACAGGACTGATCATTGGATCCGGCACTGGGCTTGTCAGAGGAGGTCCAGCAAGTCTGTTTATTGCCTACTCCATCATTGGTGCTGCCGTCTACTTCCTCATGACGGCGCTGGGAGAAATGGCAACGATGCTTCCAATGGACAAGGGGTTTTCCGGTTATGCCACACGATTTGTTGATCCTGCACTGGGGTGCGTAAACCAGTCGATCATGAGGGCAAAGCGCTGACATGACCAGGTATGCCACCGGCTGGAACTACTTTTTCAAATACGCTATTGTGCTGCCAAACAATCTGACTGCCGCCGGCATCATCATTCAGTACTGGAGACCAGATCTCAATGTGGCAATATTTATTGCATCCTCTACGGTAGTCATTGTGCTCATCAACGTACGTCGTGCGCCCTTCCGCCAACAGCACTGACGATTGCAGGTCTTGAATGTTTCCTTCTTCGGAGAAGCTGAATTTTGGATGTCGACCGTCAAGCTCATGGTCATGGTCATGGTCATGATCATGCTCATTCTTGCCTGTCTGATCATTTCACTGGGCGGGTCGCCGTCGGGCGATCGTATTAGATTCCGATACTGGAAGAATTCCGGCGCCTTCCAAGAATAACTCACCGACGGCTCGACCGGACGATTCCTCGGATTTTGGGCGTGCATGGTACAACCTGCTTCGCATACACCGGGACAGAAGTTGTCGGTGCTGCATTTGGCGAAACGCCCAACCCAAGGAAGAACGTCCCCAAGGCTATTCGACAGACCCCGTGGCGTATTACATTCTTCTACGTCCTTGGCGTCTTCATCCTCGGAATGGCAGTCCCCAGCGACAATCCCAGGTTGATTTGGGGGACCAAGACGAAGGTGGGGGCTGCAGCCTCTCCTTTTGGGATTGCCATCAGCCTGGCTGGAATAAAAGTGCTACCCGACATTTGCAACGCGTGCCTCCTCGTCTTTGTCCTCAGCGCGGCAAACTCGGATATATACATTGGCTCGCGCACGCTGTATGCACTCGCAAAATACCATCAAGCACCACATATACTCTACCGGACTTTGAACAACGGAGTCCCAATATTTGGCATAGTCATGTCGTTGCTGTTCACATCCCTGGGCTACATGAATGTCTCCAAGTCGTCGTCGACCGTCTTTGGGCATTTCGTCTCTCTTGTCCCAGTTTTTGGCACGCTCAACTGGCTTTCAGTCCTTCTCTCGTATTTGCAGTTCACCAGGGGAATGAGGGCTCAAGGTATTAGCAGAAAGGTCATGCCATATCGCGGTCCACTTCAGCCGTACGGAGCGTACTTTGCGTTGGTCATTACGATCCTGTTTACCTTTTTCAGCGGTAAGATCCCGCCTCGGAGGCCGTGCAATTCGCTGACTGCCCAGATTACAATGCTTTCATGCCAGAGTTTACGCTGAGCAAGTTTTTGACGTGCTATATTGGCATCATTGTGTACTTGTTTAATATTTTCTTTTGGAAGTTTTTCAAAAAGACGAAGATGGTCGACTTGACGGCCATGGATCTTTTCAGCGGCAGAACGGCTGACAACAATCTGGAAAGCTCCAGCGCAAGGTGGCCGTGGTCGAAGAGGTAGCGGAACCCCATTTCGATTCGCTCGTTGTTCATGAGAGGCCGAGAAAATCGTCAATAAAACATGATTCACCAAATTTTGACACCTCTTCCTCTCCAATCTCGTTCGACAAAGCGCGTCGCCTGTCTCCTTTGCTCGGCATCTGCAAAAGTCAACATCCTATCCGCCATTTCGAATCGCTGGGTAAGTCTCACATCCAGGGCTAGTCCTGACGAGCGCGGCCCCCCCCTGTCTTTGGACGTTGACCTCCAGCGGAGCGAAGCGGAGTCGCAGTATTACGGTCTCACTTTGCAGGTGCAAGATGGTTTCCAGTTCATCAAAACGTCGGCGGCACTGTAGCCAATCAGCTTGGAAAGAACCAAAGATGTACCAGACACGTGATCTCCAATGATGTTCCCCGCCACACGTGATCTTCAGGCATTACCTACCGGTACTGGAAGGCACTAGTTAAGCCAGGGTAACTACCTCAGGTAATTGACTCTCAGCTCAATCGACTAGTCATTCTCCGCTCCCTCCGCTGGGTTTTTTCATCAACGGCGTGTCTCGCGCTGTCAATGTTCCACATATTTCGTCGGTAATCGTGGCGGGAGGCCGTGGAAGCGAGAGAGCGGCCGCGCGGCCAGGGGTATCTTCTCCGTCCATGGATCTCATCTCTCTCTTGTCCAACGACATGTAACGACAAGCCAACGGCGACCAGGGCCCGGTACCAAGCTTTGGCGGAGACAGCGAGACGTGAAACGGGCCGCGCGAGGTACAGTGCATGACATTTACATGCGTCTGCAGCGTCGCCCGCATGCATACAGACAGCGACCACCAAAGGGTTTTTTCGTCTTGCCAGCCGACGACGGCCGAGATGACGCTCCCTGATGGCCTAGCGAAGCTGACGATCGCGTCAGGAGTCGTCCGTGTGGTGGGACGCTCGGCAACGGAGCGAGCGAAGGGACCGGCTGATGGGCCGGACGGAGAGGCTGAGCAGTGAGCAGTGAGCACCCACTACCCAGGCACGGCATCATCAACAACACCACAAGAACAGACAAATGATGGGCGTGTTTCCCTCCGGCCGCTGCTGGGCCGACCAGGGCTTGGGGCTAGCGGCCAAGCTGCCGAGCGGTGGTGCAAGCCGATTGGTAGAATGCTCAGCGTTTCACACCGGCCATCATCACGCAGATACAAACGCCAAAGCGCTGGGCCAGGAATGGGCGATTCGTGTATCAGGGAGATTTCCAGTGGAGATCCGTCCCGTCTCAGGCCAACGTGTAGCCCCAGTCGTGCTTTTTCCTTGACCCCATTCCGAATCATCATATCCCTATCCCAAACCACCTCCCCTTGCTTCACGCCGCCCTCCACTCGCTCCTTTTGCCTGCCGCCGCGTCGTGTCTTGACTCTCTCTCCCCGCCCCCTCCAACCTTCGCTTTTCTTCCTCCGTTGCATTCTCTCGCCGACGACACGGCGCCTTTGGATCTTTTCTCTCCCCGGCCTCCTGGACTTCCACGTTAGCTTCGACGGCATCTCCGATACACTGTCCCTCCGCGGTGGATACAGCACGGGCATTGTTCAATCAAATCTAAAGGAGTAGGACTGTGCCGGCTGCAGCTTGGGTTTAAAGGAGCTTTTCCTGCTGTAGGGCTGACCGAGACCTCTCCAACTTCACCCGTCACGAGTCCGAATTAACACTGTCACAAGCAGGACTGCTGCACTTTTACGCCTGCCTGCCTGCCTGCCTGCCTGCCTGCCTGCCTGTGATAGTCCGTGCCTCCGCGACCGTCCATTTTTCTTCAACTTGGCGCATCGCCCGCCATCCACTCTTTTACACCGACACTCGCTCGTTCGACCTCAACGTCGCCGTCGCGCCGCCGACTTTCATTCGCTACCTCAACACCATTACCCTCTCTCTCTCTCTCCGCTATGAAGTATCATCTCGCATCCGGCGCCCTCGCCGCCCTCTCTCTGACGGGCACCGCCAATGCCTTTTGGCGCATGCCTTGCCGTGGCCGCACCGCGCTTGAGCGCGTCGACCCCATCGTCGACCCTGGCAAGATTTCAAGCCACGCCCACTCCGTCCAGGGTAGCGGCGCTTTTGCTGAGTCGGTCACCTTTGATGACTTACGTTCGTCCAACTGCACTTCGTGCCAAGTCACTCAGGACATGTCGGCGTACTGGTGCGTTTCCCTCAATACTCACGAGAAACTTCAAGCGCTGACATGTCGCGACAGGATTCCTTCACTGCATTTCATGTACCCTAACGGAACCACTGTCCTTGTCCAACAAGATGGCGGCCTGCTTGCGTGAGTAAGACACCATCTGGCAAGCAAACCTTAAGCTAAACCCTCTCAAGCTACTACCTCCTGTACGGCGACGACCCCAAGGCCTTCCCACCCGGATTCCGCATGCTTGCTGGTGACCCGTTCCAGCGTAACTTCACCGGACTTGCTGTCCCAGACCCCGCCAAGCCGTGGACTGGCAAGGATGTCACCCAGGATGCCCTGAGGCTCAAGGCGCTTGGCTTCAACTGCCTTCACTACTCGGTCAACCCGCCCGAGGGCACTCTCTACCGTCACTTCCTGCCCGACAAGGACTTCCTCGATGAGAACTGCTCGGATGGCCTGCGTCTCGAGCTCATGTTCCCATCCTGCTGGAATGGCAAGGACCTCGACTCGGACGACCACAAGAGCCACATGGCCTACCCTGACCAGGTCATCACCGGCGACTGCCCCAGCGGCTACGAGACGCGCCTCGTCTCGCTTCTCTACGAGGTGATCTGGAACACCCAGACCTTCAAGGGTGTCGACGGTCAATTTGTCCTGTCCAACGGTGACCCGACCGGTATGCTCTTTGGTGACACTCTCAAGTTGAACAACACTAATGCCGCCTAGGTCATGGCTACCACGGTGACTTCATCACCGGCTGGGACGAGGACTTCCTCCAGAGTGCCATCAACACCTGCACTTCCGAGAGCGGTGAAATCGAGGACTGCCCCCTCTTCAACATCCAGAGCGAGGCCGATACGCAACTCTGCAAGGCCGAAGTTCCTGAAGCCCTGGCCGATGACAATTGCGAGGGCCCTAACCCCACTGGTATCTGCGGCGGCGTTCAAGTCCAGTACGGTCCCGCGTACGCCACCATGGGCTCATCCAACTCGAGCGCAACTGCCACTACCGCCCCGTCCTACACTGGAAGCACTCCTCTTGTGCCGACGCTCTCGTACCAGACCAGCCAGAGGAGCTTTGCCAGCGACAAGTACGGCGGCGGTGTCACCATCGAGGCCGTCACCGGCGTTACTCCTGTGCCTTCGCCCACGCCCGTGACCACTGAACTGATCGGCACTACCACCTTCACGAGCGCCGGCGCCGTCTACGAGGTCGCCATCGAAGAAGTCGATGTCTACGTTACCGAGACTGCGACTGCCACGGCTGCAGCCAAGCACAAGCGCCACCTGCAGCGCCACCATGCCAACCGCCGTGAGCACGGTCTGCTTGCGCAGTAAGTGCTTGGAGTTCAACCTTCTCTGCCTTTGAGCGCGTCTGCATATCAGGGACGGTGTCCAGGGCGCCTGCGGGGTTCTTTTACGTGCGACGAGGGCGGTTTCTTCCGGGGTCCTTTTCTTCTTCTTGCTTTTGCCGTTGGCTTTCTTTTCTGGTTTCTGAAAATATCCAAGCGTCAGGGCCTGGCTGAGCCCGCCTGGCGAAGCTCTTTTCTGTGTACAATATTAGTTGCAGCGTCGCTGCGGTACGTAGCCCTGCGCGTCTTCGCGGCGCCCTCTATCATATACCAATGAGCAGTGCAGAAGGAGTGATGAGAGACGGATGGATGCAGTCAAAATTAGCTTCACAGGGCCCCGTCAAGTTCAGGGTCCAGGTCCAGACGGGACGGGCGATGCCGATGCCGGCGGTGCGTGGTGGCGCGCCTCGAGACAAGCGTCCCCGCCCGGAGTACCCATCCATGACCGCCACACGCCCATGCGACAGATCACCTACTGCACTCCAGCTGCCACCAGACTTGGCTGCCGCACTCGGTTTGTGCCTACTTACTAATGGCCCATGGCTGACTCCGTTCTGCATCCACACATCCAACCACTACCTACCACAACCATGTGGCTGCTAATAATCAAGTTGGAGCTGAGGATAGGTGAAGTAAGATGTATTATCTAAGAGCTATCAAAGAGAGAGAGAGAGCTTATAGGCCTAATACCTACTAGTATAAAATAAGTAGAAGCTAGTCCTAATATAGATAGCACTAATCCTAACTAAGTAGGAGCTAATAATAACACCCCCTACTATAGTAAGTACCCTCTACTTAACAGTCCTCTAGGGTGCTCTCTATTAGTACATAAACATATTTAGTAAAGGATAGCCTAGGTAATTATTTAATAAGCTAATTAGCCTTATTATCTTTAGAGGTAATATAGATTATCTTAAAGTCTTTTATATTAAAATACTTATAAATATAGTAGTATTTAATATTAATATATTTAGTTTAATCTATTATCCTTCTATTATATAATAGGCTTTATATACTTTAACTATTAATATATAAGAGGACCTATAGTAAGATTCTTAAATTATATATTACTATTTAGAGCTATTAGATATTCTATATAGTAGAAGCTATAGTAATATACTTAGCTTTATAAGAGGAATTTAATATAGTTTTCTATAATTTAGATAACTATAATAGTATAGTACTATTCTAAAGGTAGATTACTCTTAATATAGAGTATTAGGTATTAATATCTAATCTATAGGAGGTATTAGTATAGATATCTATAATATTATTCTATATTTAATGGGCCTTAAATTTAATGCCTAAATTAGTAGTTCCCCTTAGGTAATATAGAACTCTTTTTACTAGTTTATAATACCTTTCTTAAGGATTAGAGTTATACTACCCTAAGATACTAGTAGTATAAGCTAGATTAGGTTAAGTTCCTATAACTAAATATTAGATAGAGCTAGTGAGCTATTAGTAGTAATTTTACTAGTAAGGTGACTTATCTTCTATTACCTAAGGTATATTAGCTAATTCTAATAGAGTTATAATTAGGTTATACTCTAATATATTAAACTATTATAGGATCCTTTTAGTATAGCTTCTTTATAATAGTATATATCCTTTTCCCTTAGGGATAAGCTCTATACTAAGGATATTCTATACTAGACTAAGGAACTTTATAGTAAAATAGTCTACTAATTCTTACTTAACCTATGTTATCTTATATTACACCCTAGTAAGCACTATATTATTAACCTATAGGAGGATATAGAAGGGACTATTATTATTAATAAATAAGTATAGGTTAAAATTAGATATAGTAAAACCTATATTACCTATAACTTTAATAAATTTAATATACTAACCTTATCCTAATTATTATAGGCTATAGAGATATTTCTTAATATAGAAGGTGTATTTATTTAGTGGTCCTAGTAGTAGTAGGAAATAGGTATAGCTATTAAGAATCTTTATATAGATCTCCTCCTTAACTTTCCTATAGAGGTATACTATAGTAATATTATATTATTCTATATACTAAGTATTTCTTATTACTAGGTAGATAAGGATTTAAAGGGAGTTATATTTAGTTATAGGAGTAAATATCTTAATAAAGTTATACCCTAGTATCTAGGAGAATCCTTAGGTAATGAGGTATACCTTATATAGTAGTAAGTTACTATTTAGTAAGTATTTCTTTATAGTAACCTAATAGGAGCTAACTTCTTAGAGGTTTAGTAGACTTTTCTTTATAATATACTATAGGATATTATTAGACTATAAAGCATTAATCTCCTTATATATAGTAGTTATCTAAGTATTACTCTTATTACTATTAAGTATACCCTAGAATGTCTATAGTATATTATCTATATTGGTTATTATATTAGTTATATATATGGTAGTATGTAGCTTTCTTTAAAGGGAGCTATATAGTATTATAGGTTTCTTTTTCTTTACTAAGGATTCTATCTTATTATTATACCTCTAAGGTAGCTTACCTTTAGTTAAGTAAGAGGAGTGTCTAATAGGGTCTAGAGTTTATAGTATAGTAGTACTCCTTTTACTATCTTCCTAGATACTATGGTTATTATATTTATTATGGTTAGATCTATCTTACTTAGTATTATTATCTTTATCTGATGCCTAGTTATGATAGGGGTTAAGAAATTCAAATGGTGTAAAGGTAATGTCTTAGACTTCCTTGACCTTGTGCTGCCCAGGAAGGTAAACGCGCTACCATATCTGGATGGCCACTTGGTGGATCACTTTTGATTAAATGGCATTGTACACAACCTCTATCTAGTATATGCACATAAGTCTAATAGCACTGTAGAAAGGATAAACTATACTATTATATAAATATCTTAATATATCATAATATATGCCAATATCCCTTAATTCTTGTGGGCTGAAGCCAGCACTACCTCTGTCTATATTAAGAACTTCTATAACCTACTATGATACCTTCTTATACCCTTAGGAGGAACTTTGATGCTGTGTTATAGACTTCCTTAGGGATGTGTATAAAGTACTTTTAACTAAAGATATAGAAATAAGAGATCCTTGGCTTCTTATTATATAGGTGCTTATAT
Source organism: Phyllosticta citrichinensis (assembly GCA_038380885.1). Taxonomy (NCBI): domain Eukaryota; kingdom Fungi; phylum Ascomycota; class Dothideomycetes; order Botryosphaeriales; family Phyllostictaceae; genus Phyllosticta; species Phyllosticta citrichinensis. The sequence continues at coordinate 735,302 of JBBWUH010000003.1, read as the reverse complement.
AGTAATATTCCTTATAGTAGGGTGGTATATGATATCTAGTTCTTAATATAGATAGAGGTGGTGCTGGCTTTAGCCTATAAGAATTAAGGGATATTAGTATATATTATAATATATTAAGATATTTATATAATAGTATAGTTTATTCTTTCTATAGTGCTGTTAGACTTGTGTGTATATACTAGATAGAGGTTGTATATAATGCTATTTAATTAAAAGTAATCTACTAAGTAGCTATCTAGATATTCCCCTCCTTAGTTAGAGATAATCTTCTTAACCTTTATATCTAATTATTATTCTATTATAGAGATAAAACCTAGTATAGTATCGCGTGTATCTAACTTCTTATAGAGAAAATAGATCTAGTAGTATTATAAGTAGTTATTAATAAAGGTTATATAGTACTCTTTCCTACCTAATAATTATATATTCCTTAAGCTTAAGTTGGTATAGATAACTTATAGTGGCTTTATAGAGAGGGGGTTATTATTTACCTTTAGGATAGAATATATTAACTTTCCTTGGCTATATATATTATATTAGTATAGAGAGGGTTATTTAGGAATACTTACCATGTTACTAAATATTATAGAGAATATACTTAATAGATGCCCTAAGTGGTAATATAACTTATTATAGGGCACTATAATGCGCATGGTGGTATATATAGTTGGTATAGTTTAGTAGTAAGGGTATTATATAGAGTAAGTTTATATTATAAAGCTAAATACTTAGCCTTTTACCTATAGGATATTTCTTCTACTAATCTTACTAGAATATCCTAATATAACTTAGTCTACTAGGATATCCTTTCTAGATACTAATATCTTAAAGCCCTTCTAGCAGACTTATAACTAATTAAAAAGGTAGGTATCTCATATTTCTAGAATATAGACTATATTCTTTAAGATAATAGATTAAGAAGAGTTATTAGGTAGTATAATAATTAGAGGGATATTACTAATATAAAAGAATTAGTAGGTATATCTATTAGTAGTAGTAACTATCCCTTTCTTCTTCCTTATCCTTAAGAAGTCTTCCTTATAACTTAAAATATATATAGTATAACCTAAGTTAAAGATCTATAGTATATTATATTAGTTTACTATATAGGCGTACTCTATATTAGCATCTGTATTATTAATAGTATAGGTAATATTATTATTAGTGTTAGTAGCTGGGCTGTTATAGTTAAGGTTTATATTATAGGTGATAGTAAGGGTGATAACTTCTAAGCTACTTTTACTATTATCTAAGTTATTATTAACCTTAGACTCTGGTTTATTAATAGCTTAGGTATACTAGTTTTCTAGTTAGTAGGCCTGCTTCTAATGCTTTTTTAGATATTAGTAATTATAATGTATATGGCCTTTAGACTAGTAGCTATACTTATAGTACTAGGAGTATAATTCCTTATAGTTCTGGTCCCTTATATACTTACTAGACTAGGATAGACTATAGTAATATTAATAGGTATACTAACCTTTCTATTTATTTCCCCTAGTTTATATATATAGGGCTATACCTATAGTATCCTAGGTATAGTTTACTACCTTATTAAGGAACTTAGCCTCTATTTATAGGTAGCTAATAATATCCTTTAATAGGATATTATTAACCTTATTCTAGTATAACTTATTATTTAGGAGTAAGGTAAGGAAGAACTGGCCCTTTATATCCTTAGATATAAAGGTGTCTTATATTCCCTTAGTAAGGGTATTAGATAACCTGCTATAGTATATAATAATGTGGCCCTATATCTTATAGAATTAGTTAATGTGCTTAATAATTAAGTTATCTAGCCTTATCTATAAGTTAAAAAGGGAGTATAAGAGGTGTATATTATTTAGGCTAGTATTATAGTTAAATTAGTTACCTAGAGCCTTCTATAATACTATAGGTAACTTAAATATTATGGTAAAGGTTATTAGGTTATTATTAACTACCTAAAAGAGGTAGTATAGGGCTTTATCTTATACCTTACTCTATCTACTCTAGGTATTTATACTTTCGCGCTTAATGATATTATAGAGCTTAGCCACCTTAAAGGTAATTAACCAGGCTATCTTCTAGCTAGAGTAGTTTAAGCTATTACTTTTTAGCTTTAGTAATAAGTTAGGTTTGATACTAATGGCTTTATAGCTAATAGGATTAGTGATGGTGGATGCGCTTATAGTGATAGTTATAAGTAATAGGTAATATAGTTATATAGATTAGCTATAGGAGTCTAGAAGTTAGTGGTAAGGTAGGTAAGAGGTAATAAAGATGTAGAGTAAGCTTAGAAGCTACATAATAATAAGATAGTAATAATAGAAGAGCCCTAGGCTTATAACCTAATAATTAAGTTAGAGCTAAGGATGGGTGAAGTGAGATATATTATCTAAGAGCTATTAAAGAGAGAGAGAGAGCTTATAGGCCTAATACCTGCTAGTATAAAATAAGTAGAAGCTAGTCCTAATGCAGATGGCGCTAATCCTAACTGAGCAGGAGCTGATGATAACACCCCCCACTGTGGTGAGTGCCCTCCACTCAACAGCTGCCTGACGACCAGAGAGTGGACCAGGTGACGTAGACTGCCGTGGCGATTGCAAACACCGAGCCTTTTCAATATCATGTCTTTTTTCTCCAATTGCTTCGTCCGCTTGCTTCTCCTTCCCTCTGTCTCTCCTCCAGACCACGCCAATTGTCCAGTGGCCTCGTCCTGCTTTGGTTTCCGCTTGCGTCCATCTTCTCTAGGCAGGACCGCCGGCCAACTGCAGCAAACAGGGGTTGATTAGAACTTAGGAAGCTTCGACTCTGTCCAGCCTTTTGCCCCGCCGCAGTCACCGGAAGTTTTGCGCGTACACACCACACCGGCCGAGGCTGAATAACAAAAATCCCGAAACCAAGGCAACCCGTCTCGTCAGCCCTCGACCGTCCCAGCAACTCGACGTGGCGAGTTTTGGGGGCGGTTTTCCGTTTCTGTCGGTCAAACAGTCATTCAGCCCTGCGGGTAATCCCTGTAAGGCTGTGGCATGAGGCGCTAGGAAGGCGTTTGCCCGCATCATCGCCACCGCTTTGGGAGACCGACCCACTCCAAGAGTATTGGGCAATAGGCAGCAACTTCTGGCTCATCGCTGTGCGTTTTGTTGTGCCACAACACAAAGGCGGCCTCTAGGAGCCTCCAAACACGGGCTAGATATAAAAGTTTGGATCTTCAGCCTGTTTCCTTTGGTCGACGCTGAGTCCATTCCATTCTCTCTGCCAGTTCTTTTCCTCCCCAGGCATCATGGGCAGGATGGACTTTAAGAAGGTCTTTCAGGCCTTGGACTCCCCCGATGGAAACGGGAATGGCACGCAGATGAGTCTCGCCGAGCTCCCAAATAATCTTCTCGAGGCCTTCATCCCCGGCTACAGCCTGATCTCGAGATTCGTTCTTCTCAATTTTGGATTCGACGTGGGCATTGTCTGCTCGCTCGGCGTGTTGACTTGGGCGCTCTTCACTTCGGTGCAATACCTGTTCTACCTGGGCTACGGCATATTTGCCAATCATTACATGTCCAGTGTCTACATCGACGACGAGGATGATCTCTTTCACAAGATTCTCACGTGGGTTGCCAAACAGCGCATGTCAAAACGCTCCCGTTCGATCAAGGCTGTGAGCCGCAACTCAGGGTCTGGGACCGAGTACGAACGAGACCAGAATTCGGCGCTCGACGAGCACGGAATCTTCAACTTTAGCAAGTGGAGCGCCAACATCCCGCCTCGGTATGAGCCGTACTATGGGGTGCACCATTTCTGGCATCAGGGGCGACTCTTCGTCTTTGATCGATCCCGTCGAGAGGTGCAGCAGACGACTGGCTACCTTGCCGCAAAAGATGAGGAGCTTGTCAAGCTTTCCTGCATCGGCCGTTCAACCGCCCCTATCAGGAATCTGCTGGCTCACATCAAGACTTGGTCCCTCGAGACGGAGACGGCGTTGACGAGTATAAGGCGCCCTTCCAACCACGAGCGAGCGAGGTACGCTGGCGTCTGGGACCGTCTTCGTTCCAAGCCCTCTCGTCCCATTGAGACTGTGGCACTCGACCCTGATCAAAAGAAGCGCATCATCGCCGACATCAACGAATACCTCCATCCCGCCAGCCCGCGGTGGTATGCACGGAGAGGAATCCCGCATCGACGCGGCTACCTGTTCCACGGCGCTCCAGGCGTCGGCAAAACCAGCCTGGCGTACGCGCTCGCGGGCGTCTTCGGGCTCGAAATCTTCTGCATCTCGCTCCTCGATCCCAGCCTGACGGAATCGACATTGAATCGCCTCTTTGCCAATCTCCCGCACCGCTGCATCGTGCTCCTGGAAGATATCGACTCGGCCGGTCTTACGCGCGACGACAAGAGCGATGCACCGCTGTCGGACACGCCGTCGACGAAGAAGGAGAAGGGAGAGCTCAGCGCCGAAACCATTGCCAACGCCATCAAGTCGGCGACGGCGGCCAGCAATCGCAAGGGGCCCAAGCATGGCGATGCGTCGGGCGAGCAAGGCGGCATTTCGCTGTCGGGCCTGCTCAACGCCATTGATGGCGTCGCTGCTCACGAGGGACGCGTCCTCATCATGACAACTAATCATCCGGAGAAGCTAGACGATGCTCTCATCCGCCCTGGACGTGTGGATCTGCAGGTGGAGTTTACGCTTGCGACCAAAGAACAGATTCACGATATATTTGTGCGCATGTACGGGTCGGATGGCGATGAGCCTGCTGCAACTGACGGCTCTACCGCCATCACCAACGGCAAGAAGACTGCAAACAGAAAGCCAACATCGGTCTCTCCTCCCACCGATCTCAAGCCCAAGCCCACCACCGCAACGAACCCCGCAGCCAGCACGCAACCGCCATCAAGCACCCACTCGACTCCTTGGGCCCCGGAGCTCCCCGCCGCAGAGCTCAAATCGATGGCACGCACCTTTGCGGCCAAGCTGCCCGAAGGCAAGCTGTCGCCGGCCGAAGTGCAAAACTTTTTGCTTGCGCGCAAAAAGAACCCCACCCAGGCGCTGGACGATGTGGACGTGTGGTGCGCTGCGCTGCTTGAGGCCAAGGAGAAGAAGACCAAGGTCTTGAAGGTGCAGTAGTGGCGCTGATGTCGGTGAGCTTAGAAGGGATGCGCGGAAAGATGAGAATCACCTTGTAGGCGACATAGCGCATCAGGATACTTTGCATTTGGGCGGGAGGACATGGGCATGCATCGTGTGGAAGCAAGCATGATATAGTGGAGTGGATGATGGACGTAATTTACTTAATTTGTATTCTCTGATCATCCACCACCTCGCGTCTTTTCGGTAACGTAAATCTAATATTCGACTGTTCATAGAAAGTGTCCAAAGATGATAACCACTGGCACTGCAGCTGAATCCAGAGAGCATTCAATCACTACTACGGATGAAATAGGGAGCCGCTGTCCGCGCGGCAGCTTGATCCAGGAATTCCCATTCCTTTCGACACCCACTGCATGCTCTTTCATGTGTCCAAACTGTTCAAAGCGCGCTGTCTTTTCCCTCTAAGTCTAAACGCAACCTTACAAGCCGAGTCGTCCCACGCTTTACGTGACGACCCAACACCAACCCGCTTCAAGGAGTGTTCGCTCTCCCACTCGAACTCTCCCCTATCTCCTCCTCATGCACATTCGCGCTCACCGGCCTCTTCAGCCCCGGCTCCAGCGTCTCCCCTTCATCCCCACGATGGTCCTTAAGCCAGCGAGCCCTCGACGTGCGAGGCAAAGTATCCCTGAGAGCGCCAGCAACAATGTCGCCCTCAAAGAGCAAATGGATGCTCTCCAGCGGCACATTTTTGGTCTCCGGCACGAGGAACAGCGCGTAAAAGCACATCAGAATGCAGCACGTGCCGAAAAGCAGGTACGTGCCGTACGTGATGCGGTCGAGCAGGATGGGCGTGAGCTTGGCGATGACGAAGTTGAAGAGCCATTGCGTCATCAGCGATGCCGCCATGATGAAGGAGCGCACTGCGGTCGTGTCAGTGATGTGCGGCTTTTGCCTTTATGGTGTTTTTGGGAGGGGAGAGCGAGTAGGTGAATGACTTACCGTGGTTGGGCGAGCATTCGGAACACAAGATGAAGGGAACGGGTCCCCAGCCCCCTGAGTAGAATACGACAAACAAGTAAACGCAGACTATGGCGAAGATGTTATTACCAGTCAACGAGTTCTGACCTGGGTGGACAGCCTGATTGATCCCAATGTAATACATGGAAAAGGCCTGGCCAAGTCCTCCGACGATGAGCGACCACTAGATGACGCATTAGTCTTGTGTTGCTGTTCTTGAGTGCTTATGCTGGATGTGAAGTATTTTCGCGCCTCCCCGTACTCTTCGATGTTTAGTTTGTGCGAATCCATCATCTTGACCATTGAGATTCGGTGATGTTGGTCAAAGGACTTCCAGGAATTGTGTGCACAGGAACCAATCAATCTGAGAGTAAAAGGAGCTTACCTTTCGCCCAGCCTGCTCAACTCCAATAGCCAACGCAAGTCCTGTGAAGACAACTTTGACAACGCCATAGATTCCAGTAGCGAACAGGGTAGCGTCTGCGCTGCCAAGTCCAATGTTCTTGAAAATCTGCGGACTATAGTAGTTCTGTTCTCTCTATTAGCAAACCAGATGTTAGATATGAGTACTCAAACACTGACAATGCTATTCGTGCCGGTTGCCTGCTGCCAGAACATGAGAGATACGGCCAAACAAGTCCGGAACAGGGTGCTCTTGCTTTCACACAAGGCCGCCCGCATCTGCGCGAACAGTGACAACTTGTCGCGGCCACGAAAGTCGGCAAGAATCTGCTCGTATTCGAGCTCGACGCTGGCGTCGTCTTCGTCCCGGCCGCGGACAAAGGCGAGCGCCTTTTTGGCCTCCGCGAACCGATCCTTTTCCACCAGCCACCGCGGAGACTCGTTTTCGAAGATTATGCCCACGAGCAGGAAGAGTCCAGGCAGCATCTGGAGCGCGAACGGTATGCGCCATGCTGCTGAATCTGTTGGGTCTTTTCTGTCTTTTGAAATACCGTAGTTGACGAAGTAGGCTACCATAATCCCAGTTACGTTGAAGAGTTGCATGCTAGAGTCTGGTCAACAGTGTCGCTTTGCGCCTGGTCCAGGGCTCGGTCACTTACGTCCCAATGCACCTGCCCCTGATCTCTTTGTTGGCGTTTTCGCCAATGTACGCTGGGACGATTGCTGAAATGAGTCCAACGCCAAAGCCTCCGATGAATCGTCCAACATAGAGCTGAGCCAAACTGGTAGTCCCAATGGCACAGCATGTCTGGATCACCGAGCCGATCAGGAAGACGAGGTCCGCAAGGATAAGCGACCATCTCCGGCCGCTAATCTTGTGTCAGCTCAACGACGACAACAGTGTCTCCAAGAAGAATACATACACTTTATCGCTGAGCCAGAAAGACGCAGCGGCGCCAAAAAAGCAACCGCCTTGTAGCACGGAAACAATGTTTCCTTGCAAATTGTCAAAGTCTTTGCTGTCTGGATCCAAACCAAACGACTGCTGAAACGCCCTCATGGTGAGCACGCCGCCAATCAGCCCGGTGTCCCAGCCGAAGAGCATGCCGCCAAACGAGGCGATAGCAGTAAGCGTATATGCGCGGCGATATTCCTTGATGTCATGCCATGCCGCAGCAAAACGACCGCGAGGGGTCCCGGCGCCCATGATGCTGATGTATCCGGATCGTTCAGGAAAAGCCGGCCGTCGACGACGAGGCCCTCCTAGCAGGGCGACGGCGGCGTCAAATATCACGGACATGCTGAGTGACCATGACCCCTACGGCCTGCTGTCGGTGATGGAAACAGGAAATATGACCTCAGTCTGGTGCCGGGGTCACGAGCCGGGGTCGAGCTTGACGCGGGTTGTTTCTGTCCGGGGTGCGGGGTCGGCCCGCCATTGGTGGAGGAACAAGCCTGGAGACATGGCGATCTCCCCACAGCGTCTGGAGTACGACGATGCATGGAGAGAGTTCGGGGTTAGGCGGGCCCTCACACGTCACCTCATGTTGGAAGCGAAGGCGCAATGGAGTCGGGGTTTGGCGATGCGTCTGCTTTGAAATTCCAGTATCTACAAGGAACCCGGCCGTGGTCTATATGTCGAAGATGATGGACAGTGACTGACGTTGAGACATCTATCCATCTTCATATGAGCCCAGAGCTAACTCTAAACAGTCTCTAGCCGAAAGGAGGAATAAAAGGCGTGGCATTCTCTGCTCACCGGCTTGGTTCCAATTCGGGCCCACTGCTTCTGCATTAGACCCACTCACGACATATCCGCGTCAGCCTCCAACATGCAAAAAGGCCGTCGGTGCTCGATCAAATGCCGACCAGCGCCGACCGGCGCATGTTTGTGGTCACTGAAATCTAAATGTACTTGTATGGGTTCATGATGCCCTTCTGTCAAGTTGTCAGTAAAATCCTTCACAATGCCCACTGGCAAACTTACGGGATCAAAGAGATCCTTGATTTGCTTCATGAGCTTGATCATGGTCTCGCTCCGGCTGTATCCAATGTATGGCTTCTTTGTCACGCCCAGACCGTGCTCAGCGCTGATGCTGCCATTCCTCTTGGCTACCCACTCGTACACAAAAGGCTCGAGCTCCTTCTCGACGCGCTTGTCGAAGCTTCGAGTCGGGACGTTCAAGTGGAGGTTGCCGTCTCCCATGTGTCCATACCCAACGACATCCACAACAGGGTATTCATCCGTGTCGCCAATGAGGCCAGCCTTTGTCAAGCGGTCTCGAGTGTCGTCGACAAGCTGGTAGAGCTCGTCGAGCGGAATGGATAGATCGTACTTGTACACGCCTCCCCAGTGGCCAAGACACTCTGTGATTCCTTCACGGCATGACCAGAGTTCGGCTACTTGAGTTTGGTCCTGAGCCAAGACTCCGTCCTGCACAATCTCCTCATCCATGACGTGCTCCAAGAAGCTGGACAGCTTGTCGCTGTCGTGATCCGAGTTTGAGCCCTTGGTTTCAATCAGGCAGTAAAAGGGGTACTCCCCCTCCAAAGGCAACTTCTTGTCGACAGCCTTTTGCATGATCTTTTGCGACCGACCATCCATGAGCTCAAACGCAGACAAAATCTCCGAGAGCTGGCTCCTGGCTTCACGGAATGCCAATTGGCACTTCTCGTAGCTTTCCAGTCCAAAGTAGGCCACGTTGACCGCCGGCGACTGCTGTGGGCACATGATTGATACTGCCGTGATGACGCCCAAAGTACCCTCGCCGCCAATGAGCAGCTGCTTCAAGTCGTAGCCAGTGTTGTTTTTGCGCAGCTTGGAGAGGTCGTCGAAGACGGTGCCATCGGGAAGGACGGCCTCCAGGCCCAGCACAGTGCCGTGCAAGCTGCCATATCTGAGAAGTCTCAGACCACCCGCATTGGTCGCCACATTTCCGCCGATGTGACAAGAACCCTTTGCGCCGAGATCTAACGGGAAGACGTAGCCCTTTTCTTGCAAAAAGTTGTCTGCCACCTCCAGTATCACTCCAGCGTCGGCCACGAGAATGCCAGACGTTTCGTCAAAGGACCGTATCTGGTTCATCCTGGACATATTCAAAACAATCTCGTCGAACACGGGCACAGAGCCGCCGACCAAGCCCGTGTTGCCTCCCTGGGGCACAATTGCCAGCGAGTTGTCATTGCAGTACTTGAGGATCTTGCTCACTTCCTCCGTCGACCCGGGCTTGAGAACCAGCTTGGTGTGGCCTCGGAATTTGCGCATCCAGTCGCTGTTGAACGGTTCGAGATCCTCGGCGACATCGGCTGTAACTCCGTCGATGACTGCGGACTCGGAGCCCAGCAATTCCTTGAAGAACTTGACGTGGTCGGGAGCGATTTCGGCAAAGTTTGGGTTGCGCTTCAATTGAGGATACCTGCATGATTTCTTAGCACATCTATCTCCTCGGTCAATTTTGGCTTTGTCCGGGGAGCGCAATACGATTCGGTGGTAAACTTGATAGTCTTGGAACTGGCAGTCTTGCCTTTGACTCCGCCCTGGGCATCCGGCTGATGAGGCTCACTTGTGGCAGAAGTGGTACCGGTCCAGCGAGCTTGAGTGGCGGGGCGTAGTCGAGCCACTCGGTGGATGGGGGCGTTTGAGCACCTTGCTCTACGAAGCGCGGAGCCTGCTGTTCTTGCGCTGGAAGCCATGATATGATGTGTTAGACCAAAAAACCGCCCAAAAGCAAAGACAAGAATGGAGACAGCGAAGAAAAGATGCGAGCAATTGGCGACAGCGGGGTGCGGTGTAATCGCGAGAGACCGAGGCGTCGCGATTGCGACAGAAAAGATGTCATGGAGCTTTGACCGCCTTTGGCGTTCCACGGTGCAGGTAGGCAGCGCCAGACAATGCGGCTGGAGCTCTCCACCAACAACTCCACCTCCATATCCGTTCGACCTCCAACTCCTGCCTCCTCAACCTCGCCTTTTGCTCTAGTACCTCTAGAGCATCACCTTGACACCCGTTCGACGAAAATCACCAACCTACCGGAATGGCTTCTGGCTACGACAGAGCGTTGTCCGGTAAGCTTCGCCTCAAGACCACCAGCGCTCGGCCCTAGCTAATAGCTCTCCACCAGTCTTCAGTCCTGACGGACACGTCTTCCAGGTCGAATATGCCCTCGAAGCCGTCAAGCGCGGTACTTGTGCCGTGGCCGTCAAGGGCAAGGACGTCGTCGTCCTCGGATGCGAGAAGCGCTCTGCCATGAAGCTCCAGGACACCCGCATCACGCCCTCCAAGATTTGCCTTGTGGACAACCACGTCGCCCTCGCCTTTGCTGGCCTCAACGCTGATGCGCGCATTCTTGTCGACAAGGCCCGGTTAGAAGCACAGTCACATCGTCTTACCGTGGAGGACCCTGTCTCGATAGAGTACATCACCAAGTACGTTGCTGGAGTTCAGCAGCGGTACACTCAGAGCGGTGGTGTCAGGCCCTTTGGCATCAGCACCCTCATCGTGGGCTTTGACCCCAATGACAAGACACCACGTCTGTACCAGACGGAGCCCTCGGGCATCTACTCTGCATGGTAGGCCGTTCCACATGAGATGATCCAGGCAAACTACTCACCCCCGCATAGGAAGGCAAACGCGATTGGAAGGTCGAGCAAGACGGTCAGGGAGTTCCTCGAGCGCAACCACAAGGGTGACATGGACAGGGAGGAGACGATCAAGCTGACCGTCAAATCGTTGCTCGAGGTTGTTCAAACGGGTGCCAAGAACATTGAAATTGCAATCATGGCTCCCGGCAAGGCTTTGGAGCTGCTGCCAGTGGAGGACATTGAGAAGTACGTCGAGAGCATCAACACGGAGAAGCAGGAGGAGGCGGCTACGAGGAGAGGAGGAAGAACCCCTGGCACTGGCACCGCAGCCATCTTGACGCGTGCCCCTGGTGAGAGCAGCTCTTGATCTGGCAGCTCCCATGTGGGTTGAAAGCAGAGACGGCGCATTGCATTGGGAGTCCAGGAGACGTGAGGGGGGCAAGACTTGCCCAAAATGCACGTTACTCGGATGCTGGTAGAAACAAACACCAAGGGCCTTTGAACGGATTCTGTGTGGTTTTGCGATTATCAAACCGTAGACTGCTAATGTCTTGATATCTCCAAATGAGTAACGCCATGCCATGCAATGTATGTAATCGATGATCCCGCCGTTTATCCCAGCCGGTCCGACACGTTGATATCCCATATGGACTTGACATCGTGTCTCTCAACGCGTTCGTCCTTGAGCATTCTGCGTAGAAAGTCAGCGGGGGCACCGTTTTCGCGGGCAGACGCGTCGTCCTTACCTGGCGTCCTTTCTCACGTCCTCGCCCTCAACCTCGAGCCGGGGTTCAGGGACCTTGGCCTCGATGACAAAGTGGTTGTCGCAATGGGGGCAGTACTCGTCGCTGTCCTCGAACTCCTCGGCGTTCTTGCGGAAGCACTTCTTGCACTTCTTGCAGGCGAAGACCATTTCGGTGGTCTTGAGGAGGCCGTGGTCCTGGGATTCGGCGTGGCACTCGGCGCAGTCGAACCACTTGCGGCAGCAGGCGCTGCGGATGGCAACCTGGGCGTTGAGGATGTGCTTGCTGCAGACAGACAGGGTCAGCGGCGTTGCAGGCGCACGAGGACGAGTGCGAGGACGACGGCGGCAGCGTACCACATGGCGGTCGCGAGGAGCGAGTTCCTGGAGGGCGTAGGCGTGGGCGTGGGCGTGGGCGTTGTAGTCGTGGGGAGGTTCAGATGCAGGAGGATGGGATGGCTCAAAGGCGGCGAGTCAGGGCGGCGTGCGAATTAAGATGACATCGTGTCTGGGGAAAACCAAGCCCAGCACCAGCACCAGCATCAGCACCAGCACCAGCACCCACTCACCTCACCCACTGCACTGCTGCCCCATCGGCTCTCAACCTCACCTCGCCACCACTACTCATCCGACAACCACCACTGCTCCTCGACCGCCCTTCTGCATGGCCCGCCACGCCTGCGCAACCACGTCCATCTCTGCTCGCCGCCCCCGTCCTCCGCACGCCCGCCTCACCGTTCTCTCCCGCGCCCATTGCTCCACCCGCTCGCAGGGGGCCTGTCCTGCTGCTGCAAGCCCCTCCATCCCCGGCTGAACCTCCAGCCAGCGCCGCATGCCCATGGCACTTTGCTCTCACTCCGCATAGCACCAAGTCGTCCCCAACCTCCGCCACCCTTTGCTCTCGCTCCTCGTCCCGACAGAGCTTCCCGCGCTGGGTATGCTGTGGGACCTGGTTCGTTTAAGCTTAAGACCAACTCTTGGCCCATAGATCGCCTCATAATCGGCGCTCCGCCGCTAGCTGCGAGGGAGTGGCATGAAGTCGTAGTCTGAAGATTGCCAGGGTTGTAGTGCTTTGATTTGTTGCATTCGCGGCCATGGACAAAACCCCAGGGAAGGAGAGCACTGATGGCTCCTCCATCGTACGTCTACATCCCGTTTGCCCATGGAGCTCAAGTTGACAACCATTCCGCAGAAGCCCGTTTCGTCCCTGCGCAGCCACTTCGAGAAGATGCTGAACGACCAATCCGCATCAGACAACAATCCTGATCCCAGACCCCCACGGCTGTCGCGTCCGAGCTTGGGCAACATTTTCGACAAGGCAGAAGAGCCCCGATCCCGCAACGATGGACGCATCTCCCTAGACCTGCCGCGCCCCAATGCCAACGGCATCAGGAGCACCTCGCCAAAAGGCATCTACGCGCCTCAACGCACTCCGGAGACGAGGGCAGTGGAGACTAGGAACAATGCTCAGAGGCCGATTTCCATGTACCAGCTTTCACCACAAAGCTCTCCGCCGAGATCCCCAACAAGGTCGCCGCCGCTCGTTACAGTTAACTCGCCTGGGTCGCCCGCTAGGCTTGTCGACTCCCAAGCGACTTCTCCGACTTTTCGAATCTCTCCTCAGCCCACTTCCTCTTCTGTGTCACAGTCGGGGTCACCCCCTAGCAATGGCCTCAGGAATTTCCCCGGACAAAGTAGAGCCACAACGCCCGCAATAGAAGCACGCCAAGTGCCGTTTCTGCAGGCTTCGAGCAGGCCAACACCGAGTCCGGATCCCGTGAAACCACCCACGTCGATACCAGACCGAGATCTCGGTGGTCGAAGTCCATCCGTTGCCTCAAGCTCCGGCATTCCGCCACCCATAAATCGCGCCGGCAAGCCAAAGCTGCCAACGAAACCAGCATCCTTCTCGTCAGGCGGCGTGACGAGAGCGTCTTTGGTCCCAGAAGGCGGAAATGTATCAGCGGAGGAACGCATATCCCCATTTAGCACACCTCCAAGTAGCGACGAAAGTGGTTTCCGATCTCCATCTCCTCCAACCTCGCATCCCCAGGTTCCCCAAGCCATTTCTTCAAGCGCTCCTGGACCCAAGCGTGAGAGCTTCTTGCATCAGCCGCCATATGCACGCCAGCGCCCGGAGCACAAATTCAAAGCCACTTCCAACGACTTTGGTTCATTGTCAAACCGCAGCGATGCCCACATATCAGCTGGGGAGGGAAGCGACTCACAGAGTGAACGCCCAGGTCTGCCGCCGAGAAGGGGTGGTGACATTCGGAAATCGAAGCCTCCTCCGCCAGAACCGCCTCCTGCTAGAAGGTCCATGGATACCACGAGGACGTCTTCCGCATTCGATTACCATAGATCATCATCGGTGAATGCACCGCCAAGGCGCACCCTGACCGTGGGTTCTACGTCCTCATCACCAGCACCCAACGGTCAACACGCTGTGGTTCAAAAGCAACAAATCCCCATGACTGGCTCCAAGCAGATCCAGTCACAGAGATTCAGCGCATTGTATTCGAACGACTCTGACGATGCGGAAGGCACCGCTGAAAAGCCTGCCTTGACCTTGACAGAGTACCCGGACCCATCGCAAGCCAATCGAAGGCCGCCGGTCTTTAGACAACGGCCCAGGGAGATCGAAATCGGGTATGACACGAAGCTCTTCGCCGTCTGCGGCGAGTTTGTTTGCACGGCTGGCTACCTTACCCGTGCATGGAATCTGGTGACAGGTGAGCTGCTCTTAAACACAAGTCTGGGGGAGACTTCCAAAATGACCGCCGTTTGCTTCCGACCCTCAACCGATGTCGGAAAGGAGGGTAGCATGGTGTGGTTAGGCAACGAAAAGGGTGAATTGTTCGAGCTAGACATTCCCACGGGAACCATCACGGCCGATAAGAGGAATGCGCATTCGGGCAAAATTGTCAAGATTTACCGCTATGCGGCGGAGATGTGGACCCTGGACGAAGACGGAAAGGTGGCGATATGGCCACCTGACGAATCTGGGTCTCCTACTTTACAACAAACCCCCAGCAGTTTCCGAGTCCCAAAGAATCAAACGTGCTCGATGGTGGTTGGGAACAAGCTGTGGGTGGCCACCGGCAAAGATATCCGCGTCTTCGAGCGCAACGCGGATTTCGCTGGCTTTACCCAGGTTCTCACCCAGCCGCTGACAAACGCCAATGCTGGAGAGGTCACATCTGCCGCCATTATACCCAGCCAACCGGATCGAGTGTACTTTGGGCATAACGACGGCAAGGTCACGGTCTATTCTCGAAAGGACTACAGCTGTTATGGCACCATCAACGTGAGCGTCTACAAGATTAGTTGTCTGGCGGGGGCTGGTGATCATCTATGGGCCGGTTACAACACGGGCATGATATATGTCTATGACACAACGACAACCCCTTGGAAGGTGAAGAAGGACTGGCACGCCCATCAAAACACAATCTTTGGCATCATGACCGACCGGACTAGTCTGTGGAAGATGGACCGTCTACAAGTCGTATCGCTGGGTGCTGACAACGTCATAAGGCTGTGGGACGGCTTGATGAAAGATGACTGGATCGAGTCGAACATGCAAGAGCACGATGTGGATTTCTGCGAGTTTCGAGAAATCACAGCGACGGTCATGACGTGGAACGCAGGAGCCTCGAAGCCCACTAGTCTGAAGATCAATCAGCAAGATGGCAACTTCTTCCGGGAATTGTTGAGGCCCGACGAACCTTCCGATATTTATGTGTTTGGATTTCAGGAGCTGGTCGACTTGGAAGACAAGAAGGTCACAGCCAGTGAGTAATGATCTGACTTGCAGAAAAATTGGATGCTGACAAGCCCCTGTAGAAAGCTTCTTCAAAAGCAGCAAAAAGAAGGACGCCTCGGAACAAGAGCATATGAGCCGTCAATATCGGGCATGGCGAGATCACCTCACCAGATGTCTTGATGACTATTTGCCAGGCGAGCGGTATACTCTCCTGCACACAGCCAACCTTGTAGGCCTTTTCACGTGCATCTATGTCAAGGAGTCGGAGCGGCTCCGCATACGGGATATAAATGCCGCTGAAGTCAAGCTCGGTATGCATGGGCTGCACGGCAATAAGGTGAGAAAGAAGAACCATTGATCCGGCCGCAAAACCCATTTACTGACGACGACTAGGGAGCGCTAATAGTCCGGTTTCTGCTCGACGACAGTTCGTTGTGTTTTATCAATTGCCATCTCGCTGCTGGTCAGACTCAGACAGCCCATCGCAACAACGATGCTGCAGCCATCATTCAGACACCCTCGCTACCGGCGCAGACGGACCCAGAAGAGCGCGCCTACAACTTCATGCCCGGAGGAGACGGGTCGATGATCCTTGACCACGAAATCTGCATTCTGAATGGAGATTTGAACTACCGCATCGACACAATGACACGCGACGCCGTGATCAAGTGCATCAACGACGGTAACCTGACACGACTCCTCGAACGCGACCAGCTTCTCCTCTCCAAGAGACGGCACCCGGGCTTTCGATTACGGCCGTTCAATGAATGCCCAATTACTTTTGCGCCAACATACAAGTACGACGTTGGAACAGACTCCTATGACACAAGCGAGAAGAAGCGGTCGCCAGCGTGGTGTGATCGTCTGCTGTACCGTGGAGTAGGCCGCATCAAGCAAACCGAGTATCGCAGGCACGAGGTTCGCGTGTCGGACCACCGGCCAGTCAGTGGTAGGTTCAAGATCCGGATCAAGACGGTCGTCGAGAGGAGACGCCTGAGAGTGCGGGAAGAAAGCGAGCTGAGGTTCGACGCGACGAAGCAGCGAATAGCGACGGACATCAAGTGAGTAGAGACATGGGGGATATAGCAGCATTCGATTTGGGACTGACAGTGAGCCAGGCTCGATTACCTCGTCAACGTGTTTGGGTTGTCCAACAAGGACGCGCTGAAGCTCTTGAAGCTGTAGGGAGAGAAGAGATGTGTCGTTTCTATGGTCATTAGGGCCGTAAGGCGGTACCAGGGCCTGGCCTTTTGCGGTTGTTCTCGGGCGTTGGCATGCAGGCGCGCGGAAATGGGGTGGGACAGCGTGTACAGGCGTCACGGTGTTTCTCAAACAGTAGATGCGTGACGACCAGGCGTCGCGTGCTTCGTGGTGGCCCAGATCTGAGCAGCTGTGGAGATCTGGGACCCGGTCGTTCTGTGATGGAGAATGACGTCAGGCAGTGCGATCAGGGCAGATTCCCATGCCCTCGACCGCAATTGCCATGCAACCAAGGGATCAATTGATGCACCTTTGGCCCTCGGATTCTTACGTCTTCCTTCGTCGATCTTTTTTAACATTTCTCTGTGCCGCTAGCTTGGTCCGTTAATGTTCCGCCTCTCTCGATCAAATCCTCTGGGCTCTCAACGCATCATTGCCACCACACACCGGCACTGCACCGGTCGACCCTTCTCTGCTACAGCTACAATGCACAAATACCAGTCTCGTGGTGATGAGACCACTGGCTTGAGCGATTGGAAGAAGCGGGCGCCGTACAGAATCCACGAACCAAACGAACACTTCGAGGTCAAGTACGAGGCACACTGCCACTGCGGCCGCGTTCACTACCAGCTTAATCGCGTCGAACCTCTCGACTCGAAGCTGTGCCATTGCACCACTTGTCAGACTCAACACGGTAACATGTCCACGCGACTGTTGCAAGGGAGCTTTGGTTGCTAACTTGATGCCCGTCTTCAGCTGCTCCCTTCCAATGGGCCGCCATTTTCCACAAGGAAGACATCAACTTCGTCAATGGACACCACGACCTCGAGTGGTAGGATCCGACCGCCAAGTCTATCGAACACAAGCTCCCGTGCAAAGTCCGCTGCTCCTACTGCCATTCGCCCATCATGGACGAAGGCCGCAACATGATACTTCTGTTTCCCAGTCTGATACATTTCAAGACGGTCGAGGATAGGCTGAACTTCAAGCCTAGATGCCACATGTTCTACAACCAACGCGTCATCGACGTAAGTGGACCGTGATTCACGCGATTGCCATCGTTCGGGCAGGGCTTACGTGAGCAGATTCCGGATGGGCTGCCCAAGTGGGATGGCCTCAAAGACGATAGCTATTTGATTTAGGACAGTCCGCCCGAATTGATTCGCGAGGTCGAGCGTAAGCGGGAGGAGGAACGCGAGGAGAGGTTCCAGAAGGGCGAGAATGCATAGGTGATGATGGGCACGAAAGGATTTAGCAGGGTAGCGACTCTGGGGGACACGAAAAGCAAGTGTACTGTAGTTGGTGAATGAACGACAATGTCTCAGTTGATGGTCTCGGGTCGGCCAGGTGCAGCGCGGGGTTGAGGAGAGGGAGGGAGGCAAGGTCCCGCGGGGAGTGACGCGTTGTCGACCGACTGGGCAGCTCCTGATCCCGCCGCGTCGCGTCCGCCTCGGACTGGTTGCCGCGTGCCAAACACCATCTCCTCGTCCCAATGACAACTATGGCGGCACGCGCTTTTCCAGGCCTTTCGAACGTGGCAATCGTGTAATGGCAAGGCCGGCTAAGCCCAAGTCCATCAAGCGACCGCGCGACTATTCTCCATCTCCATCAACAAGATCGCCCAAACGCCAGAGACGACGGGGCAGAGGTAGACCACCCAAACGCGTCGATCCCTCCACTGCCCCAGACAAATTCTTTCCTGCGAGGGCCATACTCGACGAGGATACGTTTGCCAGGAAGTACTTGGTCGATTGGGAAGGCTTGGACCCTACCACCGGCGAGCCTTTTGAGCCAACCTGGGAACACTACGAATTCTGCACCGAAGACTTGATAAACGAGTGGGAGCAGCAACAATATCAAGCTGAACATCTTCATTCTGGCACCGACAGCGACCAGGAAAGCCTCTCTGCGCCCAGCTCTCAAGGGCCCATTCCTTTCAAGAGGAACCGCATCAACAGGCTGAGCTCGAGCCCACCTTTGTCCGAGCCCCCGGACGTGATCCCCGTCGGAAGAAGCCCCGTAGTCATCCCCTCTCCGTTGACAACATCTCAACTGCTCGAATACCAGTATATCTCGTCTCAAGAGCTGAGTGCTCTGTGTGTTCCAGAATCCTCTCAATTGAACGGCTCTGGCAAAAGCATTGGCCATCAAAGCCAGGCGGGCGACGTCTTCCATAGCACCTGTGGTACTCAAGCATCCTCTACTGTATGGGAGACGCCAGCCAGGCCTCGCCGCTTCAATACAACTGCCTTCGTCTCCGACTCACAGTCTTGGGGCGTACCATCCGACCACATACCATCAACTCAGCCAAGTCTTGGCGACGTAGGCACTGCAGACAGGGTAAGTAATCAAAGTGATATTCGAATTCATCGAGTGGCCCTGCACAAGACCAGCCGGCTCTTCATGTTCTATGTTCACCTTTTGCCCTCGGCAATCAATGCTCTCCGCTTTTGACTCTGTTTCCTGCTTTGTGCTTGCATCCAAACCCGACCCACACAGAGTTGGCAGCATCCGAGCTAATCAGCTTACAGAGGACAGCATCGGGCTCACAGCTTAGTTGTCTCTTTGCCGCAGCCGACTCTGGACACTCTCTTCAGCATTGCTTGTTGAATCCGTCAGCTGTCATTCCCGAAACTCAACTCTTGGCCACAACTCAAGAATCCAACGCTTTGGTATCGTCTGGCTCCAAGGCAGCGCCCTCACCTGACCTTCCATCTACTCAAAAATACACCCAAGACTTTGCTGGGCGACAGTCGAATACTGAGGAAGCCTCAGCGGCACCCCGTGGAATTTCCGCCGTTGGACGACATTCTGGAAACGACCAACGCCAACTTCAACGAGATACGATTAGCAGCTCACACACATTTGGACTAGTTTCGCCCTTGGTAAATTCTGTCCAGGGTCAGAGGCACAACGAAAGGTCTACGACTCCGGTCGTCTTTCCTGACGTTAACGTCGAGGATTCTATCGAAGAGCACATTCTAGTCTCATCGCCCAAATTTGACAGCACTGGTACGCAATCACAGCCTCACCTTAGTCTTGGGTTTCAGAACGAGGGCTGGTGCCAAATTACCGGAGCTTCTCAGCGGGAATTTGGTGGAACATTCACTCAACGGCCTACTTACGCTCAAGAGCGGAGTTCGGCAACAAAGGACTGCCAATCTGGGCAGGTCAATCACCAAACCCATCAAACGCCGACTCTGTCGAATATAAACAAGTCGGACAAACTTCGTGGAATTGGAAGGTCTCGCGCGAGTTCTTGTGCGACGGCCTCGCAAAAGCCCGAGGGAACTCCGAGGCCTAATCCCTCGGTCACCAACCTTACCCAGTCCTCAGAACTCGAGACACGCTTCTCAACATTTGAACCCGAGGTCGACTTGAACGATCCGCGCCCATCATTGATTGCCCCTTCTGTGTTAGAACTGCCCGGCACTTTCCCATCAATACTCTACGACCCAACGCCTCCTCTTCAACAAAGCCGCTTGGACTCGGAGACCTACGCCACAAGCCTGCCCCATTCAGGCGCACAAGCTTCTCCGTCAACTATTGCTCTAATAGATAGCATACTTCCGGAAGCCTCGCTTAGCTCCTCTCCAAGGCGCTCTCAATACCTTTCAGGTGTCCAAAGCCACCAGGTCATTGCAGAGAATAGCACCAGCCAAAGGGACCCAATTCCGACGACGATATTGCGACGGGCTCGAAGCCTGACTGGCTCGTCAAATCCTAGGAACGAATCGTCAGTCCTCTCTTCTGGGTTGGAGCTTATCCGACGAAGAACTTTGAACGGATTCGGGGACAGACCGTCACAAAGTCGCCTCTCAACAAACGAACCTGCATCTTATTCAGCAATCATGAGTTATTCACCCTCACACCCTTCTGCACATGAAGGGCAGGATATTCCGGACTCGCGTGTTATTGACACGACGCAGTCTGAATCCACACATCAGCATGATTCAACTGGAGATACAGACATGCTAGATGTTCAAGGTGCAATGCCAACCGGAGACGAAGGCCGCGAAGACGGTGATCTGGAAGCGTTGGTAGCCACGCCCTACACTGCCCGAGGAGAGTATCTTGTTGGCCTCTCGATGGAAGGTGTCCAAGGAAACCAGTACAGAACCACGATGAACTTTGAGAGCAAGAAAATCGTAGCATTTACCGAAGGCGACAGCCAAGAGGCGGAACCTATGGCCAAAGAGGCAGAGGAACTCCTCACAGATGTACGCAACATCCTCACTCACGTCGACCTTCACTTCCGATCCGCCGATGCTCTGACCCAGCACGAGAACTCGGATACCGAAGCAGCAGAGTGGTCCAAGAATGCAGCTGCGAAGTTCCGATTTCTGGGGCATCTGTTTGAGCGCCTCCGCTGGGAGCAACGGCATATCGTGCTGATTTCGAGACCCGGTGAGATCCAAAAGATAGTGGAGACTTTTGTGAGAGGCAGCAAGATCCAGTACGCTGCTGACAACGGCGGCGACGATGACCTGGCTGGATTCAAGATCCAGGCCGACTGGCCACATGGGAAGCTGCTTGTCACAATCCTAAACTCCGAGTCTGACGTCTCTGAGCACGACTCCGCGGACCTCATGATTTCGCTCGATCCCACTCTGGATTTGGACACGGATCCAATTTTGCGCATCAGGGAAGCAATGAATTCCCCCTTGCTACTTCCCGTCATCACACCCATCATCACGAATTCTCTGGAACACATTGATCGCTGCATCCCACCGACAATCAAGGGCTTCCGTCGTATGCAGCTTCTGGTGAGATTCATGGCGGAGTTAAGAAACCGAGCCGGTCGTGTTGATGAAGGTTCAATGGTCGACCGTGCTGCAGAAGCTGTCGCGCAAGCCCTAGTCGCAGAGGAAGCGACTGACGAGGAGGGAAGGAAGGGTTTTGATGTCTTGACTACTGTAGGCTCGGTTGCGGACCTTGTCAATACCCAGGGCGGCTCTATATCGCCGCTGTCCATCTCTTCTGTGAATCCTCAAAGCACCTCGGAGACCCCGGGGCCTTCTAAAAGGCAGTTGGTGAGTTTAATACATGGTGATGCCAAGTCAAATACTTACACAGCCTCAGGAGGATGGAGACGAGGGGCCTGCAAAGCGCATGAAAACGTGAGTCATCCAAGGAGGAATTGAATTGATTTCCGTCGCAATGGCGCAAGAAGACTGACCCCAGCTACAGGGACGAGACCAAGTCCAACACGAAGTCAAAGCATCAGTCTCTCCGTGAAGACCTAGCGTACACAAAACATCGCCTTGAGGAATTCGAAAGGGCACTGGAAGAGTGTCAAGCGACGAATGAGGATCAAAAGGACGTCATCCTGGGCCTCCGTCAAGAGCTTTCGGACAACAAGGCCGAGGTCGCCAAGGCGTCCGAACGCATCGAGAAGCAAACCGACATCATCTCCAAACTTAAAGAAGATAAGGTCACGCTCGAGGAATCGCTCGCCGAGGCCCGCACCGCCCTCGAAACTTCCGCCATCCCAGAGATCGCGCAGCAAGATCGCGTGCGGCGGGAGCGCGACGAAGCCCTCAAGAGCGTGGAGAAGCTCAAACGCGCGCAGGAGAATCAGAGCCGGGAAATGGACTTTATCCGCGAGCAGTACCAGTCGGCGTCGAGCTCGGCGGCCGAGTGCTCGGCCGAGAAGAACAGCCTCACGCAGCGAGTGCGCGACCTGGAGCGCATGGTCGCTAGTGAGGTGGAGCGCGCCAAAAAGCTCAGCTTGAGCTCGGCCAACCAGGCCTGGCGAGACGAGGTCGATAAGCTGCAGGCGCAGCTCAGAGACCGCGACGACATGATTAGGCGTCAGAGTGAGGAACTCAAGACTATGCGGCCCAGGCAAGGCGTGGGGACCCGTGCGGGTAGTGTCCCAAGGAGCCCGAGGATCGTGGGTGGTGGTCCGGGAAGTCGAGGCGGTAGCCCTGCGCCGAGTGGGCTTGGTGGACGGGTCGAGAGGCTGAGGAATCTGAATGCGTGAGGAGTGGTAGACATGGTTCGGTTTTCATTCAGGGGGAGTTGACTGGGTCGTTTGCTTGCATTCGCCGCGCTTGCAGGGTAGACACCGAACTCACATGCAGCAGAATGGCGATTGGAAACTAGATTCTAGGGCGTTGGCCGCTTTGCTATCGGAAATGGAGGACCTCTTGCTCTTCCATACCACTTTTCGGACATTCTTCCTTTTCCACACCACATACTGTACGACGCAGAAGCCATGCATCCGTCCATTATCTGACCTGTCACAGTGGGTGTCGAAAGAAATGAGACTCCCACAGTCTAGCTGCGGTGATGAATGACTTCTTCTTCAGCATAAACATAGTGGTACATAAATGCTCCCTGAGCATATGCGTCACAGCGAATGAATGCCCCTGAAGGGCAATCATAGAATTGAATGAACGCTCCGCTCCCTAGGACTCGCTTATGTTGCCTGGAGGTCTAATTTCTTTCGACATCCACTGCGCTGTCTATTCTAAGCCACCGCCCTCCATCAGCGCCACTTAAAACGTCTTGAGAGGCGCAGGAGCCTCCTTCATCAAGGTAGGGACCACACCCATCGTCTCGCCGCTCTCCGCCTTTTCAATGGTAGCCTTGTACGCAGGCCTCTCACCGACACGCGCCAAAAAGGCCAGGATACCGTCGTAACCCTCGAGAGAAAACGGGCAAAACAGGCGCATGGTAGTAACGCCAAACGCACACATGATGTCAGCTGCCGTGAACTCGTCGCCAGCCAGCCAGGTGCTCTCGCGCAGGCGGTCGTCGAGCATCTTGAGCGCCAGGTCGACGTGGGCCTGGAGGGCCTGGACGATGGGATCTTTGGAGGCGACGACGCCGGCGGCGCGCATGAAAATGGGCGTCTGGATCGTGGGCTGCAGCGTGCCGATGCCCCAGTGGAACCAGAAGATGTAGTCGGTGTAGTTGGGCGCGCTGGGCGGGACCGACAGCCGCCCCGACGCGTGCTTCGTCATGAGGTACTCCATGATGGCGGCCGACTCGGACATGCAGAGCGCTCCGTCTTGCATCACGGGCGCGGTGCCGGCTGGGGAACTACGTTTTGAAGTGGCGTCTTAGCTGTCGTTGTTCGGTTTTCAACATCGGGGTCGCGTGACGAACATGGCTTTCAGTTCCGGCGGCGCAAGGAGCGTTCGTCTGTCGCGCTGGTAGATCTTGAGTTCGTAAGGGACACCGAGCTCTTCGGCGAGCCATACTACGCGCTCTGATTGCGATCTCTGAAGGTGGTGGATGGTGATGGTCATTTTGTTAACCGTCGATTGGATTCAAGTTCCGTGATGCACGGGGGCGACTACATGGTGGGCAGCATTGGGATATTTGTAGCCGGAACAAGAGGGAGCGATGGCCATGAATGCTTCCAGGTCGACTCGTGTGGATGGAGGCGACGAACACCACCAGGCGCGTCATCGACTGCCGGGTACTTTGTTGCCGAGTCCGTTGTGGGGCTGCTTATGTAAACATGGCCCACATCAGACGATCTGGACTGCTGGAGATGCCGGTGATAAGTACGGAATAGCGTAGAAGCTAAGAACGGTCGAGCCCTTTCTCATAGACTAATTCTTGGCCGGGGGAGGTGGTGGAGGAGGACCTGAGGTCTTTGTGAGAGTCCTCTTGAAAACGTTGGCAAACGGCGCCAGGAAAACGCGCGCGAACCATGGAGTCGCCCATGTGCTGAGCAACAGTCGAGCAGGTAGTAGAGCTTTGGTGATCGCCCAAGCCGTCCCAATTTCCACGAGGAGCTTCATGGTGCCTCCTTGCAGGACCAAGTCTCTTTCTCCGCCTTCGTGTTTGATTTCCTGCTCCGCTTCCGCCTCCGCCTCTTCCTCGATCCAGCCCTTCTTCCGGAAGTACCGTCCAAAGCGCTCGACACCCTGCTGGACCCAAACGCCCTCCGCGAGAGAGGATGGCAGCCAGTTGCCGTAATGGAAGGTCGCAGCAAGACCAACCAGGGGAACAATGGCCGTTATCTCATGCAGAATGAGAAAGGCAGTCACATGAGTGAGGGGAGCTGAGCGAAGCGGTAGGAGATAGGCCTGCAGTCCCCGGGGCACTGGAAGCGTCGTTTTAGAAGCCACATTTCACGCATGACAATTTTGAACAGCTCACAATGATGGTTGTGAGTGGATGGAGACGACTTACGGCGGGATATGATACGATCCAGGCGCGACTGCTTACGCGCGGCCGCGGGTGGGGACTCTGACGGTTTCGTGGAATGGGCGCATCGCTGCCGCAGAGAATCCCGAATTGGTCGCAAGTTTCGCAATGGGGAAAGTTTCGATTTCAGCATTTTCGGTTGTGTTGTGATTTGTGGAAAAGTACATGGACGAAGCAGGCTGATGCTTGTGTTTTGGCCGCAAAGGGAGGGGGCGTCTTGGCAGCTCGCCGGCAAAAAACCACCTCAGAACTAGCCCCCTTCGCCCCTGCGCCCCCCTGAATCCCCAAGTATATAAGCCAATGTTACGTGCCATTCTGCCATCCCGGTTCGACTACGTCGCCATCCTGAGCGACCTAGTAATAATTTGGGGCATGGGACATCGTTCCCTGACATGAGAGCAGGCCAACTGCTCTAACCCGGCGCCATCAACCCTTCGAATCAAATTTTGCCGCCTCATTCCTCCAGCAGCAAGTTCCAAAGCGCTTCGGGATCAATGTAATCGTGGTGAATCACATTGACCAGCCAGTAATCGTCGAGTATATGCTTCAACAGCTGTGCCGTAGCCGAACGCGGCGGATAGATGTGCCGCCACTCCCTCCAAATGCCAAAGGCTTCTTCGAGCCATGCCTTGAAGGAAACAGCCTCTATTATCGTTGGCGTCACGATTTCCTTGCCCGCAAACGAGCCCCAGGTGACTGGATTGACAGACTCCGTGTCCGACGCCGCGAAACCACCTGCGTAGTTTCCTGCAAAATAGCTTACATCCGAATGTTGGTCCAACTTGGCTTGCAGCTTCTGCCAGTCTGCATTGGGAAGGAAAAACTCCACGAACGGCTAGAAACTGTCAGCGTGATAAGATCTAGAATACGTGGGAGCGTCGCACCTTTTGAAAGACGTATCCATTCTTCGGTCCCCAGCCATACACGGGATCTGTGCTCTTGACGCCGTTCACGGCCGGCTGACTAGCCACGGACCACCATCCTTTGCCGATGAGCTTCAGGAGCTGATCTCGGATGGTGTTGGTCTCTTCGTTGAGGTCTTCTTCGCTCCATGGAATCGCCTCCAGTTCGCCGGTGATGTGGCGCCGGTAAATCTCAGAAATGTCCTCGGACGAGACGGGATACTTCCACAGCTTGATGGCTTGCGGGATGGAGACATGCAAAGACACGCCGTAGCCGTCAATTTCACCGTAAGCTGTCAATGTGTTAGCATGGCTGTGGCCCACGCGCAGAATGTGCCGCTATCATGGTTTTTTTTAAGAATTACCTGGCGATCTCGCGTCTCCCCATCTTCCGTTGGGAAAGTCGTCCCATGTAGCCTCACGGCCCAACGAGCCCTCTCCTTCGGAGATGGCAAGGGTGTTGGCCCTTGTCATGACCTTGTCTTGGGGAATGCCAGCTTCGTCCTCCAGGGCCTCGTAGCTCTTGTTGCTGGACATGGACGCCCGTTCCACCACCACCCGGTTGTGAGGCGTCGAATTGGCCGAGGAGAGTTTTCTTCTGTGCTCCTGCTGCACTCGCAGCGAATCAGGCGGCGAATCTCCATTCGGCGCAATGTCTTCAAGTGTGATTGCCTCTTCGACGTCCTTTTCGGGTGTCGAGGGAGGTATCAACTGGCATCGCTCAACAACATGTGCCACGGCCTTTTCCAGATTCAGCGTGTAGAAGTGGAATCCTCTGCGGCCTGTCGAATCTCTTTCCCGAATAGCTCCAATGATTTCGCTAATGATGTCGACACCGACACTCTTCACAGCCTCGTCGTCGCCCTTCACTTGGTCCAGGCGCGAAAGCATGTCGGGAGGAAGCTTGGCGTGGCTCAATTTGGTGGTGCGCCTCAAAATCTGGTAGCTCTGGATTGGCATGAGACCAGGGATTATGGGAGTGGTTTTGAAAACGCCCGAGGGATGGCTGCGAAGCGTCTCTTCGAAGCGCTCATAGGCATGCACATCGAAGAAGAGTTGTGTCATGATGAAGTCGGCGCCAGCCCTCGTCTTCTCTACCAGATAAGGAAGATCGAAGTTGGGATCCTGGTGCTCTGGATGCGACTGGTCCGAGTGACCTTCTGGGTATGCCGCGACACCAATGCAAAAGTAATCCCCGTACTGTTTGCGAATGTACCTGACCAAGTCAATGGCCCAGACAAAGTCGTTGTTGGAGTCGTTGACCGCGTCGACCTTTTCCGCCTGTCCACCTTCGCGATATTCTTCGCTCCTCGGAGGGTCGCCGCGCAGGGCCAGAATGTTGCGAATTCCCAAGGCTTTGGCCTGTTCGAGCGCCTCGTCTACTAATGAGCGACTCATGTTTGTGCAGGTGAGATGCAGGCATGTCGTGAGGTTCAGTTGGCGCTGGCATATTTCGGCGAGTTCGAGAGACTTGGAGGCGGTGCTACCGCCAGCACCCCAGGTAACGGTCACGAAGAGCGGTCGCAGCGCCGTTGCCATGCGCTCAAGGCGGGTTTGGAGATTGGCGAAGCCCTTGGTTGTGGGTTAGCTGAGCAGGCGGACAACGGGTGACGGGCAGCGAACCATCTGGGTCTTCGGCGGGAAGAACTCGAGAGAAAAGTAGTTGGCATCTTTGGACAAGGCATTGATCTTGTCTGTGATCTTGTCCATGACGGGGTTGTACCAGTGCGATGCTGGTGTCGTTGGAGCAGTCGGGCCATCGCGGTGGATGGTGTTCTATTTCTCGGGGCGGCGGCGTGGGGCTCTCGCCGCCGACAATCATTGACAATCGGATGCCGTGCTAGTGACGAATCATCCCTCGGCACTGCCACAAGCTCTTTGTTGCCGACCGCATGCAAACCATCAACAGTTTTTTCTCTCCCAACCTACGAGATGATGAGTCTAGCCTAGTACACGCGCGTTGCCTTTCCCCTATCTTTGCGTGTGCGCGTTCCAATGCGGTGCGAATCAAGCTCCCAGCCCTACGAGGCCTGTTCGGAGCCTCCCCGACTTGCGTCTTTTTGTCTGTACAAGAAATATTGAACAAAAACGCCGGCATCGAGCAGCAAAGTGCCAAAGCTGCCCAGCAGCCAGCTCAGATTTACAAGAATGTATCTGCCGTAAATGCTCCCCGCTTCTCCTGGCAGACATTGCCCATTGTTTCCGCGGCAGTGCGGCTCATAGGCAAGAATCGAGATGACATAGGTCAAATTTCCAAGGCATGCAAATATGAAGAAGAGCATACTAATGCCATCGGTGCTCTGGCGCTTGTAGTTGAGGTACAGCTGTGGCAAGCGGGACCCAAGATACAAAACGCAGCAGATATAACCACCGATCTGACCTGGAATGTTAAAGTGCAGCGTGTCCGAGTCGTTGGCAGCGGTGCCGCTTGATGGCGGTTTATAAGTGAAATACCAACCCAGGAAGCCAGCGAGGCAGACCAAAACGACAGCCGCCAAGTTGAAAAGCACAGATTTTACGGCCGAAGAAGGACCTGTCGTAGTGGCAGCCGGCGGCGGATGATCAACAAGAGGCGTGGCGGGGGACAGGTGTGTTCCGTCGGTCAGCAGCCGCTCGGTGAAGGAGTGGAATGATGAGCGTCGGCCGCCCTCAATATGCTCGATGCCATGTCTCTCGTCAGAACGAGGAAGAAGATGCGAGGTCTCGGTGGGCTCTCTCGGCGGTTCTTCGTCGTCGCGTTCTTTGACCGTGTCGCTCAGCGTAAAGCCCTTGTAGTAGAAGCATTGGGCCAGCAAAACGATGTCGGCAAGCGTGTAGTAAACGGCCAGGATGATCTGGGCTTGCGTTAGTCGGCGACCTGGATTGCGCGTCGGCGAATGAAAATTACCATTGTTGGTAGCACATGTTGCAGGACAGCTCCAATGATGTTGAAGACATCTCCGGCCAGCCAAACCACGATGAAAACCACCGACAGCCCCTCTGCAGAGCTGCGCCGGAAGTTCTCAATGATTTGGGGCGAAAAGACGACTACCCAACAGGCAATGGATATCGAGCCCATGATGCCGCTGAGGGCGGCGACATCGAGAGTGATGGCCTGCGACGGTGAGAACATGGTCGGGCGACGAGGGCTCTTGGACAGGCGGATGAGTCGCGAGCGAAACTAGGGCGGTTGAAAAGAGCGACAATGCGATGGCGCCCTGGTTGTTGAGAAGTGGGCGCCGAAGGATAAGGTTGGGAGAGGAGTCATCATGTTAACGGCCTTCACTGACCTGACAGCGCTTGGTTTCTTCAGGCACTTGGGTGCCACGGACCGATACCGGCGCCAGACGTCAGACCCTTGCCCATGTACCCCTGACGAAAATCCGGGGTTGGGACAAGCCCACAGAGCAGAGCCTCACATGCGGCTGCCGTTACACCACAAAATATCTCTAGTCGCTTTATTCTCTAATATGTACTGTTGGAAGATGATTGCTCCACCAAATGCCATGGAAACACTCGTCTTGCTTCTACAGGTTGTTGTCCTTTTTGAACTTGTCCCAGGCCTCGTTCAGCGTCGCGAACACCGACGCGCTGATCATCTTTTGCTCGGTTGTCGCATTCTGCGGGATCTGTAGGCATTGCTGTTAGCTACCTCTCAAAGGCTCCATGTTTCCGAGACTGACCTTGTCTGGATGGACCTTTGCAATGGCCTTCATGTACACAATCTTGACCTTGTTGGGCATGATCAAGTCTTGCATGCCGACCTTTTTCCATCCGGCATCAGCCCACAAAACGCTGTCGAGCGAACCAAGCAGTGCCCGCAAATTGTCTGCTTTTCCTCCCTTCCATGCCACGAGCTTGGCCTCCACTTGATCGGACAACGCAAACTTCTCGTCGTCTTCCTTCTCGGCCGCCTGGTTCGCCTCGCGCAACTTTTTAACGGCTTGCGCCGAGGCTGCTGTCGAGACTGCCGGTTTTGCACTCCTCGCTAGGGGCTTCTTGGCCGCCACCGACGGCTTTGGTGTGTTCGTCCTGCTTTGTGGTCCACTGCCCTTCCCGGCTGCCTTTTCACAACGATTGCGTCCTTGGATGCTGACAGCGCCACCGATGCCTGCCTCGACTGCCTCTTTCCATGAGTTGGCGGCCTCGGTCCACTTCTCCATATGCTCCAGTCCCTCGGCCTTCCTCATCAAGGCTTTAACAAAGAATTCTTTCATGTCCTTGTCTGCTTCAGTCCCGCCCATGACGATCTTCTCGTTCTCTCCGCGCGAGGGCCCAATGATGGAAAGAGCGGCATCCGCGTCCGCGACTGCCGCTTTGGGGTCACCGACCTTGATGTTTGTCAAAGCGCGGTTGCAGAGCGCCACGATTCTTGTAGGGTGGGTGGACGGCACCGGCCCGAGGGCGTCGGAGTAGGCCACGAGTGCCGTGGCATAGTCACCCCGTTTGAACGCATCTGTACCCTTTTGCCTATGTGATGCAGATGCAGAGAGAGCCGATGGAGGGATTGCCGGCACTTGGCGCGGCGGTGCTTTTGGGCGCACAGGTGTCGGTGCTCTGACCGCAGACGGGGGCGCAGGGGAGGCCTTGGGCGAAAATGGGTTCCTGGAGGCGAATTGTGGCTCTGAGGTAGAAGCAGGATTGACAGGCAAAGGTGAAGGCGCTTGACTAAAAAGATCATGCTGGGGATTGGTCGCAGGCTGTTGCTTTTTCCGGCGCGCTGGACTCACATACGCCTGCGCCGACTGCTGCTCCACGGCTTCTCTGGTCAGTTTGGCAGGCCGTGTCGCACTCTGGGGATGAGAAGGAGTCGATGATCTGCTGGGAATTGGGGACCGGTTTTGTGTAGATGGAGGAGCTCGTCCAAATTCGGGATTGGGGCTCGATCGCGCCGGCGGCTTTTGCCGTCTGCCCATATCAGGTTCGAGCATCATAGCCTCATCAGTCGCCTCCTGCTGTCGGCGTCGTGAAGGCTCAGGACCTCTACTGTCCGAGCCGTTTGACGTGACCGTCGCATCTCTCATCCATTTGGGCTGGTTCGGATCCGCGGGTTGGTCAAAGTCGGCAAGAGCCTTTTGCATCTTTTTCTGACCTTGCTTCCAGAGGCTGTTTGCCGACTTTAGAAAAGTTGTGCCGAATTCTTGCGCGTACTGCGCGACATCCTTTTCTTCGGTGGGCGTACGGCCATCTTGTCGTCTTTGGGAGCTTGATCGACTTCCCTGCTCCCGCATCCAAGCTGGCACAGCATCGCTAGTGTTGTCATCTCGGTTACTTCGCTTGGGCTCACGCATACGCCTGGCTCCCTCTTCCGGTGCGAATGAGTTGTCCCGCCCCCCTTCTCCTTGCCTACGTTGTGATTTCTGTTTGGCCTCTTCATGTGCTTGATTCAGCAGGTAGCCGACAGCGGCTTGAACGTCAATGCCACCCTCGGTCCGAGCCAGGGCCTCAGCAGATTTGTCTGCCGGGAATCCCATATCTACCAGCTCTGCGACAGCTCTGTCTCGGGGATCGGTGTCGGATGCGGGCTGTTCTCTCCCTTGGCTCGCTCTGTCTTCCTGATGTGGCGGTTCGACGGTTTGTCTGCGGACTTCGGAGACCGGTTTGCCCAGATCTCCCAGAATGTCGTCATCTTGTTCACGAGAATTTGGCTGCGGCGACGCCTGAGGCTTTGGTCTTGATGCCAGTTGGCCAAGTCCAAACGGGTCATCGTCATCATCAGCCAATCCAGCGGACCCGTTGGCGGCAACGCCGGTGGCATGGGAAAAGTTGTTCAGGTTAGCAGCTGGGGAGCTGGAATGGTTGGCGCGGGAGTTCTGGAGGGTGGGGGGAACAGGGTAGTGGCTTGACGCATCCACCGGGGCCTCTGAGTTGAAGGCAGCCAGGATGTCGTCTTCATCTTGCGATTGCGGTGTCGAGCTTTGGTGCGCCGCGGCGATGTTGTCGGTGGCAGAGGCAACAGAAAGATAGGCGGCGCCTGGACTTTGCGCGCCAGGTGTCGAGTTTGGAGTTGACCTGCCGCTGCCTAGATTGTCCCAGAAGGCAGCGTCCTGAGGCCCAGGCCGACTGTCGAGATGTTTCCATTGCCTCTCCTTTTCTAATTGTAGCTGCCTTTGGCGTTCCTGCAACGAGAGGTTGTCGGAGGGCTTGGCCTGCTTAGGGCCGAGGAGGGACGAAAAGCTGTCGTTGGCAGGGGCCGACGTCTTCGGGGGAGCCTTGAGACCACGGAATACGGGTGTGACGGAGCGCGCGGAGAGGGGGCTCGATCGAGCAGAAGAGGGCGGCGGGTTGGTCAAGTTGGCAGAGTACGAGGGAGCAGTGGTGGTCGGGGCGGTGGGCTGCTGCGGGTTTTGGCTCGGTGCCTGCGAGTCCCAGTCGACGCTAATTAAATCATTCATGGTGTTGTTTCCAGGGGAGTGAGGAAGACATGCAAAAGATGGCGATGGGGGGGGAAGAGGATGGCGAGGACAACAACGTTGGGTGGTGATGGAGCGTGGTCAGAGCTGGCGGTGGCATGGAAGGAGGGTGAGGTCAGATCGAATGGGAATGCAGCACACATGCACGAAACAGAGCAGAGGACATGAGGGACGACATGAAGCAGGCAGGCCAGGGCTGCTTGAGCAAGCAAGCAAGCACGCAAGAACGAAGGATGGAAACATGCAGCAAATGGTGTTGCTCAACACCCGTGGCCCGTCTGTCAGCCTCCCGTCAACGCGTCGGGTCGCTCTTCGCTCGGGGGAGCCAAGAGGATACATGTATGGATGTATGTAATTATGTAGTTCATGGATTTTCAGGCCTCATTTGCAGGGCGCGACCGGAGGTCCCCGCGCGCGGAATCGGCTGACCTTCCACCACCACCTCGCCCTCTACTCTGGGAGTGTATCGGCAATATACAGAGTAATACAGTAGATCGATTGATTGATAGCTATATACGGTGCTCCATCAAATCTGCAAGAGCCTTGCCGTCGGCATCCCATGGCGCCGCCGCCGCCCACAGCTCGACCTGCACCTCGACCTCGACCTCGCGCTTCTCACCCTCGCCGCCGCCCTCCACGGCGTCCCGGCCAATCCCTACTCACTTCCTACTGCTCGCCTGGCTCATCTTCGTTCGCTCGTTACCAAATAATCCACGGCCGCCATTCCCACTCCGGCCTCGTTTAATCGCCTCCCCTGGCTTCATCATATCTTCCCTCTTCTCCTGCTGCTTGCGGAGCCGACCGAATGTTCTGCTGATTCGCCCTTTGCTCCACCACCACCATCCCTCCCTGTGCTGCGCTGCGCTACGCTACGCTCCCCACTCCCCATCGCGGCTTCACCTTCGACAAGCCGCCCTCACTTCCCCTCCCCCGCAGCCGCCGCCGCCCTCTTATATATCCTCAAGCCATGGGAATCTTTAGCCGCCGCAAGGACAAGACTGACAAAGACACTTCCTCGACAACCTCCAACGGCTCAGTCAAACCTGTCAAATCTCTCAAACACCTCTCCATCAACGGCACCATGACGGCCAAGCCCCAGCTCCCCGACATCCCGCTGCCAAAAGCTCCCGATCCTGCTCTCGACCCCGCCGGCTACCTTCGGAGCATCTACGCCGTCAGAGAGCGCTCCAGATTGGTCCTCGACAAGGCAAAGGCCAACCAGCTCAAGCACTTCACCGTCGACCTGTCCAAGCTGTCAGACACGGCCGCCTATGTCGTCTCCATCATCAAGGTGCCTGTCTTGCCCCAAGCTCGAATGCCCTTGCTGACGTCCCTTGCAGCGCGACTACGCCCCCGACTACTCCTCAATTCCTCCCCACGGCCGCTGGCAGCACTTTGAGGTTGGAGGCCGCCCCCGCATTGACCAGCTCATGGCTACATGGCCGTCCACGGTTGATACGCAAGAACGCGCGCGCCGCTTGATTGACCTGTTCCTCGTCTCGGTGCTGCTCGACGCTGGTGCCGGAACAAAATGGCAGTACAAGAGCAAAGAATCCGCCAAGTTTTACAGACGCAGCGAAGGTCTTGCCGTCGCCAGCCTGGAAATGTTCAAGGCCGGTCTGTTCAGCAGTGACCCTTCTGAGCCCTGCAGAGTCGACAGTGCGGGCCTCAAAAAGCTCGACGTCAAGGCCATGGCTCGCGGTTTGCAGGTTTCTGAAGAGAATCCTATCGACGGTCTAGAGGGGCGCACCAGTTTGCTCATCCGCCTTGGCGACGCGCTGCTCAATCAAGAAATCTTTGGCCTGAGCGCTCGTCCTGGAAACATGCTCGGTGAGCGTGTTGAACGCTCCGCGAAGTTGACAAGCGCTGACAAGACTTGCAGACTATCTCCTTTCTCATCCCTCAACCCAGGCATCCTCCGTCCCCATAGTCCCTGTGCCGGTCTTTTGGAAAGTCCTCATGGACGGTCTTGCCCCTATATGGCCTGCTACGAGAACCCAGATTGACGGTGTATCACTTGGCGACGCCTGGCCTTGCTCCGTGATGCCTTCGCATCCTACTCAACCATGGGAGAACATTGTCCCCTTCCACAAATTGACGCAGTGGCTCACGTACTCGCTCATGGTTCCTATGAACAAGCTCCTCAAAGTCCACTTCGCAGGAGAGCATCTCATGACTGGCCTGCCCGAGTATCGCAACGGTGGCCTGTTCATCGACACTGGGCTCCTCACCCTGAAGCCCGAGGACGCAAAACGGGGCTTGGCGCAATACCAACAGAACGCCCAGGTCAAAGGCCAACCAAATGTCGAGGTTGTCCCCATGTTCGCCGCGGATGATGACGTAATTGTCGAATGGCGTGCAGTAACGGTCGGCTTTCTCGATGAGCTCCTCAGGGAGGTGAACACAATGCTGGGGCTGTCAGACTGTGACAAGTTGAGCTTGGCTCAGATGCTCGAGGCCGGAAGTTGGAAGGTAAGCTGGCCGCAACTGTTTCTCTCGTCAACCAGAACATTGAAAGCTAACTTTCACCAAGGGTGGTCGAGAATTGGCCGAGGTTTCGAGACCCAACACCAAAGAGCCGCCAATCATGATCATGTCCGACGGGACAGTCTTTTGAATGATACCCCTCTACTAGATTCGTGTGAGCATCATTTTCTTCTTGCCTTTCTTCTTCATTCAAACTTTCCGGGAAAGGGTTCATCTTTCCACGGCCATTGATTGCGAAATTCTTCGCTCTGGTCCGAAAACGCTCGTCCATCTAAGTGTTTTAGTCTCTGGCCTTTTTCTTCGGATGGTGGATCGTTATCCAATTCCTCTTTCTTCGCCTGCATATGGAACTTGGTAGAGCTTTAAGGGAGAGTGTCTGCAAAGACAATCCCTGTTGAGTAGAGGTTAGACTCATTGGCGGCCAGAATGCTTCTTCTGGGTGAGACTTTGTCAATGGGTTCGTCTGGGGACTGGTTGATGTCGAGAAGCAATGTTTAGTTGCGCATCGCCAGCCGGATACAGAGAGGCAGATATAATATAGCATTGATAAATCGAGGCCAAATCGAGCATGGAAATCGCGAGAGAGATCGTCTTAGACTGCCGTAGAACATTTTGAACATGAAGCAAAAAATCCGGCAGGGGTTGTTTGAAAGAGAGCGGAGGCAGACCTGGGGACGCTCGGACTGCCAAGCCCAAAGTGAGCGTCATCCCGGGGTTTGTTTCGAGCTTCGTGTCTGTGCGCCAACCGCAACACCAACTACCGCCCATCTCCTTCACCTCCCACCGACCTCCCCGTCCACCCTCAGCTTTTGCCTAAACGCTCCTCGCTCCTCGCTCCATCTCCGCCTGAGATTACAGACGACCTCTTCACCATGAACATTGGCAAGAAACAGAAGCAGCGCAAGGTGCTGCTCATGGGCAAGAGCGGAGCGGGCAAGTCATCGATGCGATCCATCGTCTTCAGCAACTACGTTGCCAAAGATGTACGCCGACTCGGCGCGACCATTGATGTGGAGCACAGCAATATCAAGTTCATGGGAAACCTCATGCTCAATCTCTGGGACTGCGGAGGGTAAGATTGCGCAAACACAATCACCAAGGCTCTACTGACTGTCACCTAGCCAGGATGGATTCGTTGAAAACTATCTGACCCACCAGCGCCACCATATATTCTCGTCCGTTGCCGTGCTTATATTCGTGTTCGACATTGAATCCCGCGATTTCGCATCCGATGTACTTTCGTATCAAAACATAATAGCCGCGCTCGCCGAATCCTCTCCCAACGCCAAAATATTCTGCCTCATCCACAAAATGGACCTCGTTCAAGCTCGTCTCAGGATATCGCTTTTTGAAGAGCGCGCAGACTACATAAAGCAAGCAAGTGCCGAGTTTGGGTTTGGCGATTCGGTTGAATTCTTCGCGACGAGCATCTGGGACCAAAGCCTGTACAAAGCCTGGACGCAAATCATCTACTACCTGATCCCGAACGCCGGTCAAATCGAATCAATGCTCAGGCAGCTCGCTGATGTCATTGACGCAAGGGAGCTGATACTGTACGAGAGGACGACGTGTTTGATGGTCACACATGTCACCCGTGGCAGTGAAATCCACAACCCCTTCACGGATCGTTTTGAGCGAATTTCGAGCATACTCAAGACGCACAAACAGTCAATGGCGTAAGTTTCCTGTCCCGGTCCATTCAATAATCACTGCTTGACGATCTCAGGAAACACACCTCCCTCCCACCGTCTCACGCCAACTTCGCCGAGATGCAAATCAAGACTGGGCGCTTCATGTTCTTCATAATCAGGCTCACGGAAAACACAAATCTGGCAGCTTCTATCCCTCCTTCGGAACAAGTTTTCAATGCCGCCAGGGTGAACATTAGCCTTGCGCGAAGTCGCTTTGCGGAGTTGGACGTCATTACTGGCAAGCATCGCAGCATGCAGCAGCAGTTTGTGACAAGCTACGACGAAAGAAATGATGGCGATAGAGAAAGGTCAGAAGGCCCGGGCTCTTCCGTCGGAAATGGCACGGCCTTGTTGGGTGGCATGTAACAGCATGCGCTCTCGAAACACGATTGATGATACCCACTTGATAGCAAGGTACGAACACAGAGAGTACCTCGCTTCTCTTTGCTCTTTCTTCCTTCTCCGCCAGCAATAACCCCTCGCTCGGAGAACGAATCATATTTCAAACCCCACCGGTCCTGATGGCGCATGATTAATGCTTGTTACGCAATTGGGATTGCATGCATCGGCTGGGCCATACTTGAAAGTTCAACAACAGTGTCATGTTTCGGACGACGTGCTCTTTTGTCGAGGCGGAAGAGCTTTTGAGTTCTCCGACCAGCCAACATCATGGCGGGATTATGCCATGAGCCCACTGCAGTGTCCGGCGTTCCTTTGTCCGTTGCAGAGTTTGATTCAGCATCCACGCGAGAAAACCAGAGCGCTGGTCCATCTTGGTTGTTTGGTAATACGACATATTGAAGGTTCAGACATGATTCGATGCACTTCCAATCGACATCGTGTACAAAGCATGAGCGTAGGGGATTATTCTCGTTTGTAGGATTAGAACTCTCTATTTCTCTCAAAACCCCCAATCTGATCGACCGACTGGCTGCCTTTGACTGGGGCATGTTTCTGGCTACGAAGGTTATCCGAATCGACTATGGGAATCTCATTTCCTGGCCCTACCCCTGGTTTCAAGATTCACGTAAAATTGACCTTCAACGCCACAGTCTCTTGCAGCTTCACCAAGTCCTCTCGCGATCGCAGACACTCAATATTTTCCTTTCGATATTCCATATTTCTACCAGCTTTGTGCGAGAGAATGGTGTAAGAGCCTTCGTGGCGCATTCGCGAATCGAAAATCTACTGAGGATCAGACGCAGGGTCTACGCTACGAATGCATCCTTGCCGCTGCCGACACTCTATCTCCACGCCCGGCCAGTGACTTGGCTGAGCCCCGAGTCAGTCTGGCTCAGGGAAGACTCTGGATCTCGACAGATTCCGAGATGGGCCTGATTCATTTACACGTTTCGCCTAGAGAACTCGTATGGTAGGAAATGCGAGCCATACTGAGAACACGATCGGTTGAAGTGGGATCCGTTTACGCCGCAGTCGGCACCTCCTTTGCTGCAATCTGACGACTGTGACGTCAGTCTTCGTATGTCCTAGACTTTTCAAAGCTGGGGATCTACCGGTCCGCTTGTGATGTGATAGCCTGCGTACAGTAACTTCTTCTGCCGCAGCCTTCTTGAGATCAAGCTTGTTTTCATAGTTTGCAAAATCCAGCGTCAAGTACATAACTGAAGTCATATTTGGAGCAGCTACACCAGTATGTTCACTTCCTCTCGCCGTCACTTTCTCCAAGCTGCTTGGGCACTTTACGAACAGAATGGCCCTCCACACTCACAACTAAGACATGCGACGAATGTTCATAGCTAAGCTTCGCTAGCGACAACCTTAACCGAGAACTGAAGCACACTAAAGCTGTGGCAGCGCCTGTCAACTTGTAAAGGTTACGTCTGCCAAATGTCGCGCAGGTCTGTTTCAAGTTTGAGATCCGGACTTGACGCGCACCACTCTCCGCTTGCCCACTCCCATGACCTCTAGTCGCATTGAGGGGCTTGTCACGACGTTACATTTGGCGCCGTATATGTACACGCATGCTGCGGTCAATTACTACGACGGATGAGTACTGGTGACATTTCCAACTTCCAATTCAAGAGCAAGGCCACTGATTTGCCGGTCACTGCATGCTCAGGCCGCCATCGAAAAAATCAAAAAGTCTGACACGATGCCACGGGAGGGAAGCGCCTTGGCCGCGAGTGGCAGATTTCGTGAACCCTAAATCGGGTCCTTCACGATCAGAAGATGCTCCACGACACTGTGGTTGGGTGACGGCCCGCGGGTCGACGCGCAACACCTGTACAGTTGTCCAACTTGAGAAATTGCCCAATTAGACGCGACATGCGTTGGACTTGTTCACATATTACCAACATTGGCCAACGAAAACGCGGTACGAGCGGTAAGTTCCATGCTCTTTAAGTCCAAGGACGCGTAGCAATACCGGTTGAAGTCATCTAGCAGGCCGCCCTTCTCTCCAGGCTCGTGCACGCTGGTTGGCAATGGAACCCTGGAGCCCTGAAATCCTTAGTCAGAGCAGTTGTGCGGGGAAACCAGTAAGAAAGGGTTGCAGGGGGTCGCGTCAAGCACCGGACTGAGGCTTGGTTGCAGAGTCAAGGATCCGACAAGAAAGCGTAGCCCCTCCTTGTGTGCGGTTCCCAAACCGTCGGAAAAGCGTGGTCTGCAACAGGGCCGACCTCTGAAAAGCAATCAAGGCCAGTTGGAAAGATGCCTTGAGACGCGTGGCAGCGGCACATAAACCAAATAATTAGTTTCTCATACATGGTGCGGATACTGGCGAAGGCGAAAAAAATGTCGACCTGTAAAGAAAAATCGGAGATCCGGGACAACGAAGGGCCATATCGAGATGGTCAGGCTCGTAGCCATGAAGCCAGCAGGTCGAAGTCCCTTGGTCGGGTAGACGAGGGACAGCCGCGGCTCTGAGGAGGGCCTTGGTCGTGAAGGCAGCGTTTTCCCATCACGAGCGGGGGATGCGAAGAGCGAGAGGAGTATCAGAAAGGAGCGGAGGAGCGGCCGGAAGCTCCAAATGGCTCGGCTGGGCTGTGGCTTCACATGCCCACAATGTGGACAACCGCGTCGATCCTCCATTCACTTGGACGCCCCCGCGTCTCCACGCCTGGCCGCTACAACCTTACCCCTGACGCTTCCCCAGACGGCTCCCGCCCCTATGCCCGATCCGACAAGTACCGTTTGTTTCCCCTCACCCAATCCGCGTGCCTCGGCCACTGTAACCTCCTTCCCGTCCGCTAAACCAGCATCAACCCATCCCAACATGCGCCCGCAAGCTGCTTAATTTGGCTTCCTCGCCAAGTGCCCGACAGAGTAGCTCAGATCACTCTGCCGCGACTGCGCCCGTCTGTGGCTGCCGTATAAAGATGGAGGCGCTGCCCCATCGCTCTATAAAGTCGTTCTTTTCTATCACTCGCTTCCACGTACAGATATATCTACGGTCGCCGTCGGGTTGTCAACATGAAGATCACCGCCCTCTCCATTCTCGCGCTTGGATCAGCTGTTGTTGCTCAGGACCTTAGCCCCCTGCTGAGTACCTGTGCGGTCAGTCTCTCACCTCCTGATTGGCTGTTGTGCAGGGTCTCTAACAGTATTTTCTAGTCCAACCAATTTCAGGAAATCGGTCTGAAAGGTGTTGATGGCGATCCCTGTAAGAGTGATGCAGGCAAGCCGTCTTACTACAAGTGTTCTTGCACCAATGGCAAAGACTTCGTTCCCAAATATTTGTGCACGAACCCCGGGTCATGCACGCCAGGCGACATCCCTAGTAAGTTGAAGTGGCGCACGCTTTGCTCTACATTTTCACTAACTTTGTCCAGAGTTGACCGACGTCCTTGTCAAGTTTTGCAAATCTATTGGTGTTACCGTCCAGGCTCCTGAGGATCCTTGCGGTTTGAAGGGTGCTGGTATCGGTGGCGGTGGAGGCGGAGCAGCTCCTCCTCCTCCATCTCCCGCGCCACAGAACCCTTCTTCCAACGTTGCGGCTGGAACAACCTCCTCGTTGGCGACCACCCCCGCGGGAACCGCTCCCCCCGGCGGTACCGTCGGTGGCGGTACTCCCGTCACTCCCGTTACCCCTTCCACTGGCACTCCCACTTCTTTCACCGGTGCTGCTGCGCAGTACAACTTTGCTCCTGGTCTTGCTGGTCTTGCCGGTGTCGCTGGTCTCCTCGCCCTCTAAGCGGTTCGTCCTGACTGTAAAGGAGCTTGATTATTGTGTATACTGGATCTAGTTCAGACTCGTCTCCACATCTAGACAAACTGTACGGAGCGAGAGATGATCACACAACTTTTGTTCGTGTGCATTGCGAAAGCATGTTTATACCGAAATCTTAATAGGAGACGTAATTACGTTTGAACATGCATCAGCAAATTACGCGCCTATCGTGAAATGTTCGCTACAGGCAAGACAATTGATTGGATTACACCTGTGAAAACCCGGGACAAGCTTGTCAGCGTTCTAACCATGGTGACGGAACAGTACACTTCTGTGACGTCTTTCAACCTTGGGCTCATCAGCGAATCTTCAGTCGAACAGAACCGACTAACAGTAATTGATGTTGGGACTTCCCGCGACATGGCAACAAAGCAATGAGCATGTGCGGCGCCGAGGGCTGCAGTGAAGCCTGTGATCCCCAAGACGGCATGTCGTCACACACAAAGCCTTGGACTTCAACGAATCTTGTGCTCACCAGCAATGTGCTTGTGACAGAAGATCCGTTGATGCTGAGCCACTCTCAAGACCGAAAGACATATCCGAAAGCCGTTGCCAACCATCAAAAAGTCCGAGCGTATTGAAAATCGGCTGGCTGAAGGCAAGATTGATTCCTGCCGAGCGCATAGAGGCCAAACATCATTCCTGTGAAAGTCGCTCCCACTGGTGGATCACGAGTCATCGTGGTCTTCTGCTGCACTCCGATCCAGCGAACTCCGGCATTGCCGGTTTCCCGGAATCCTAACCTGTACGCGTCGTCAGTGCTTTCAACCAGTAGAACAACGTCTTCGGATTCTTCCGCCAGCCGGACCTCAATCGAGCCGCCATCTGCTGCCTGGAAGCGAACCACGCGATTGCCGGACGACTTGGAAATGCATATGCCGACACTGGAGTACGTGAACTGATTCCAGTAGACTACGGCACCTGCTTCAGTATCTTTCGAAGTTGGACGAAAAGATAGCTTGGTCTCCCATGTGATTGCTTCGTGTGTTTGCTTGCGAAAGAATGCCGTTGGGCATGCTGGGGAGGACAGCGTATATGGACCTCCATGCAATCTCAAGTGTCCCTGGCGCTCAGCAAGGGAGAAATCTTCCGTGGCAGGTGTATCTGGTGGGATAAGCCAAGGTGCAATTGGTTCACTGGTTTGCAGGCTTACTCTTTCTGTACCAACCCAGCTGAAGTTGCGGTTCACCAAAGTCATCACACCACTGAACTGGTTGCTTGC
Organism: Phyllosticta citrichinensis; assembly: GCA_038380885.1. Lineage (NCBI taxonomy): Eukaryota > Fungi > Ascomycota > Dothideomycetes > Botryosphaeriales > Phyllostictaceae > Phyllosticta > Phyllosticta citrichinensis. The sequence continues at coordinate 693,477 of JBBWUH010000003.1, read as the reverse complement.
TCATAGAAACACTGGGTGCTTCATACTGCATCATGATTTTTCTTTCTCCAACAATCACTGGCCAGTCATTCTTCCATGTTACAGGAACGAGGAATGTTTCGCGTCCTAATCATTCATCAACCCGGCACAGTGAGACCATTGTGAGAGCACGTGCATAGCGAGGCAACACAAGAGACTCACCAAAAACGGATGGCTGCCATTGACCGTCAGATTTCCTCGGCCTGACGGCAAGGAGAAGAGCCCACCAATTGCCCTTTTCGTCGTCAACAAGGTCGGCATGGCCTGCATTCTGGACTTGGTCGCCCGGCCCGTTGCTCCACAGCGGGTTGCAGGGACCGAGCTCCCAGGGACCGAATGGCCCAGCAGCGCTGCGGCTGACGTATTCACTGTGGCCACCTTCGGTTCCACCCTCAGCAGTGAACAGGTAGTAGTAGTTGGCACGTTTGATGATGTGGGAGCCCTCGGCGACACCGCTACCCTGGAGGGACTCGCGTATGAGGCGCAGCTCCGAGGTGGATCTGCCGGTTTTCAAGTCGACAGAGCAAACATGGACAGCGAAATCTTTTAGCCGCAGGCCCGGAGTCCGATCAAGTTTGCGATACGTCGAAGAAAGGTAGACCGTGCCGTCATCGTCCCAGAAAAGCTGCATCACGGTGGTGCAGCAAGTCAGCGTAACGGCGACGTGTCCCAGCAGCGCCATCTTGACCTACATCTTGGTCGAAGCCGGCAACGTCGAAGTAGATAGGGTCGGACCAGGAGCTCGAGTCCCAAATGTCCGCAGTCTTGACGTAGAAGCCTCGCGGCCACACGCGGTCATCTGCTTGAGGGCGATACCGATCAAAACAGGCTGTAGCCACGTAAAAGACGCCGTCGTGCCACCGGAGAGTTGGGGCCCAAACGCCACCACCAACTTCGGGAGTGCGAATATCCAACTGGCTTTTGCGCGTCAGGGCATGGCTGACGAGTCGCCAGTTGACCAAATCTTTGCTATGGTAGATGGGAACGCCTGGGAAGTACTCGAATGAAGACGTGACAACGAAGAAGTCGGATCCCACGCGAACGACCGAAGGATCCGGGTGGAAGCCGCGAAGGACGGGGTTGTCGTAGGTGGCCATGTGTGGTGATGGTGCTGGAGATGGGTCCGTCGAAGTTTGCTGGAGGTGGTGAAGGTGGCGGCGAGGACGCGGGGGCCGTGCGAGAAAGCATCCAACCGTCCATCCACCTTTGGTTGTGCGCTGCCTGCCGTACAGCCGCGCCACATCGAGATAAACACGGCTCAGTCAATTGAAGTCAAAAGCGACCATGTTTCCGCTTTTGATGCCTCCGTATCAACTCTAACATGACTACTCCGGCTCTTGCTCGCATTCACGAGCTCTGTCTCCATAGTGAAACGGTGAGCTCGCTACTAGCTGCTGACTCTACTGGCTCGTGTTGAGTAGGTGCGAGTTCAGGTGGTTAGGTGTTTATCAGGTTATTAGGAGGGCTCTTATTTAGGCTTAGCACCTTCTATTTATAGATTAGTCTACTAAGTAAAGACCTTCTATCATTACTCTAGCTCCTTAGACTATAAATTAAATATAACTCATTCTACTTATTCTATTAGGTTATAAGCCTAGCTATATAATAGCTATAGCCTCTTATATATATTATATGTATTAGATCTTTATTCTATACTAGCCTTATATATTACTTATAGCCTGCCTTAATATTACATTAATCCTCTACTTAATATAAGACATATCCTACTTAATATTATAAGCTAATAGATTACCTACTTAGTAGAAGCTGCTTAGTAAGAGGCAGAAGGATTATAGGGAAATTATATAAAGTATATAATATATAATAAAGGGTATAAGGTTAATTTATAGGATTAAGTAGCTAAAGATAAGAGTATATTCTATATAGGAGTATTAATAGTAAGAAAATAAAAATATCTATTATAGGGTTATATAGCCCTTACTTATATATAGGGTTACTATTATATATATTATACTATAGGTGCTTACTTAGCTATATAAGCCCTTAGTAAGAGGACTTAATTAAGAGTTTTATTTATATAAAACTCTAAATTATATAGACCTTACCTATCTACTATAGGCTTAACCTATAGTTATCTACTATAAGGTTAGATATAAGTGTCACAAGCTAATAGGTTACCTAATTAGTAGACTAGTTCTAAGTAACTATTAACCTAGTACTAGGGTATATAAGTATAGGAGATAAGGCTAAGTAAAGAAGGTATATAATAAGGTAGAAGTTAAACTAGTATTAAGTCTACTTAGGAGTATTAATTATAAGAAAATAAAGATAGCTATTTATAGTATCTATATAATAAGATCCTTTTATATTATATTACCTAATTTACCTTAGGAATTATAAGAGAAGGAAGGTAGATACTATAAAAGAATAAGACTTATCTTAACCCTATATTATATAGTAGATTACTAGTTTAATAGTAGTAATATGCTTCTTAAAACTAACTACTTAGTTAAGTCCTAGTTATAGGTATAGGAGGTACTATTCTTATTTCTATAGTTATATTAGCATTATATATATAAGTACTATAGTTAAATTACCTAAAATAGCTAAATAGCTCTTCTAGGAGTTAGGTAACTTTAGTATATATAGCTTATTATTATAGTAGGTGGTTATAGTATAGGTATACCTGGTACTTAATACTAAGTAGTATTTAATATAATTATAGGTTTCTAGCTAGCCTATAATATTACCCACCCCCTAGGTCTAGCCTAAGGTATACCTATAGGCCTAGGCAGTTTTATTATCTAGTAGTTATACCTTAGTACCTAGGTAGGTATAGATTAGGCTTAAGTATTTAGCTCTATATAAGGAGTTAGTTATCTTAAAGCTTCTATATACCTAGAATACTAGAGTAGGTACTCTAGTAGGTATACCTATAGCTATACTAGTAGGTATAAACCTAGTATAAAGGCTTTCTACCCCTACCTCTAGCTCTAATCTTTATTACTATACCTATTATACCTTATATTTTATCCTCTCTAGTAAGCCTGCCCTTTACCTATAGTATAGCCTTAACTAACCTATTATCTAAGGCTCTTACTATAGCTAGCTTTACTCCTATTAATTATCCTACTAGTTCTAGTGGTTCTAGTTTATCTAGTAGTATAGATAGTAGTTTATAAGGTAAGTAAAGCTTATCCCTTAGGATTAGTAGAGTATATAGTACTAATACTTATATAGCTAGTAGTAAGGGGTCTTCTAGTGTAAAGCTTATCCCTTAGGATTAGTAGAGTATATAGTACTAATACTTATATAGCTAGTAGTAAGGGGTCTTCTAGTAGCTCCTTAGAGTTTATACCCTTATATCTATTAATACCTACTCCTAGTTATTATACTTATATTATTAATCCTATATATACTTCTACTCACTCTATTACTATATTTATATATATTATTAGAAGCCTAAGAATAAGCCTAAAGACACTAGGCTATTTTATAGACTTCTACTATTATAAATTAACTTATTCCTATGGGTTCCTTAAGATTCTAGACCTTAGCCTAGATTATCTTATTACTAAGGCTAGAATCTTCTAGACTAGATTAATTATAAATCTCTTTCTATTATTAGGAGCCTAATTAATAATATACTAGAGGAAGAAACCTCTAGAATACTAAAGGCTCTATTATATAAAGGTCCTTAGATAGCTAGTAGTTAGTCCTCTAAGGAAGAACTCTTATAGTAAAGAATCTACTAAATTCTCTACTATAAACCTATCTAGAGGTAAATAATAAAGATATCTACTATCTTTATATTACTCCCCTTAATAGGTTATGAGCCTAGCTATTAGTAATCCTTAGATTATTAAGTAGCTTACCTTATAGTACCCTTATAAGTAGGTTTTTCTTCCTTCCCTACTTATATCTTTAGAAAGAATAGAATATTCTTTTAATACTAGACTACTCTTATAAGTAAGGCTTAGTAAGACTATCTTAGTAGATAGCTATTAAGCTAAACTTATAAAGAAGTCTAGGGGAAGCTTACTTATAAAAGAAGTATAAGTAAGTAGAATAAGGGTAAGGACTAGGTCCTAAGCCCTATATACTTAGGTATTTATACCTAAGAATTTTCCCTAGGGGGAGTATACCCTAAAGTACCTAGGATATTTTTCTAGAGCCTTCTAGTAGTATAGAAAAATTTTTATTACTACCTATTCTCTACCTATCTATATCTTTCTATTAAATTTGCTACATTCTTAGTACCTATATTAATATAAGGTGCAGCTATAGGGGCTTTATACCTAATTAGGTATAGATATTACCTAGTTTTACTAGTTCCTACTAGGGGCTTAGTATAAGGAATACTAAAACCTTATAACCTCTTAAAATATTATTTACCTATATTAAGATAAATACTTAACTTATTAAGTTAAGTAATATACTATTTTAATAGGAAAATTAAGATAGAGAAGGATCTAAAATTAGATTCCTTATATCTTTAACCCTAGTAAAGTTATTAGGAAAAATACTAAATTCCTAATAAATCTCTATCTTCTATTAGGTATATCACTACTATTAGTACCTAATAAGCTCTAAGACTTCTTATACTTATAGTTTATACTTAAAACTATAAGTATATAAGGTTTTATACCTTATACTTCCCTTATAGGTATAAAAGAAATAATCTTTATACCTAATATCTTTACCTTTCTCTAAAAAATAGAGAAAGAGTTTCCTTTAGTCCCCTACCTTAAAGGACCTAAGAATTAGGATTCCTAGGCTAGAACTATAAATAATATAGTTATAGCTAAAGGCCTTAAGCTTTATTTAGAGCTTAAAGAGCCTAAAAAGGGAGATAGGGATTAGAAAGTAAATAATACTAAAGTTAGAGTATATATTAGGACTTCTATAGATCCTAAGCTCTATCCTACTATTTCTATATATAATAGTATACTAGGAATACTTAAAGGCCTAGAGAAAAGATATAAGACTTAGGGCTTATCTTATAAAGTCTTATACTTTATAAGGCTACTTAGCCTTAAAGATACTAGGGATATTAATACCTAGGTGGCTAATATAATAAATAAGATAACCCTATTATCTTAAACTAAAATAGCCCTAAATAAATGGTAAAAACTAGGTATATTCTTTAGTAATTTACCTAGTAATTACTTATTATAGGGAGCTATAGCCTAACTAGGGCTATATAAAAATACTACTCTAGAAGACCTTATTTAGGGTCTATTAAAGGAATCTAGAAGGTAGGAATTAGAGGAAACTAATACTACCCTAGTTACTAAATATAGTAAAGGTAGTAACTCTAAAAAGCCTTTCTCCCCTAAAGATACTATAAATAAGGGTAATAAATATTGCTCTTATTATAATAAAAAGGGCTATATATTAAAGGACTACTTTAAAAGAGCTAGGGATTTAAATAGTAAAGAAAATAAAAGTAGTCCTAAAGAAAAGGGTTTTATAGAGGAAGACCTATATATTATAGGTTTTACCTCTTATTTTACTAAGAGTCTAAGCTAAAATAACTAGATACTAGATACTAGGGCTACTACCTATATATCTAGATATAAGGAATTATTTACTTCTCTAAAAGAAGTAAATATTCCTATTAAACTAGGAAAAGGGGAGATTTATATTAAAGGTATAGGTACTATACCTATTACCTTTAAGTATACTAATAAGAAGGTATACCTAGACCTTCTTAATACTCTTTATATCCCTAACTTATCTATAAACCTTATCTCTATATCTAGGCTTTATACTAAAGGTATATACCTAGATATAAAGAATCTAAGGCTTATAGATAATAAAGAGTAGGTATATACCTATATTATACTATCTAATAACCTATTTATTTTACCTAATACTAAATTAGCTATAAATTTATCTTATATAGCTAATATAAACTTATAGTATAATAGGTTAGGGTATATAAACCTAGAAGCTTTAAGGGCTTTACTACCTATTAAAGGTAGTAAAATAGACTATTCTATTTACCCTTTAGCTAAATCTAAGTATACTATCTCCTAAGTACCTAGTATAGTATCTAAACCTTATAAACTAGTAGGTTTAGATATAATAGGACCTATAACTCTTAAAGGAATAGGGGGTTATTTATACTATATAGTCTTTATAGACTATTATAGTAGATTTTCTTAGATTTTTCCTTTATTTACTAAAGGAGAAGCCTATAGTAAGGTCCTCTACTTTATAAAACTTATAGAGCTATATAGAAAAATCTAGTATTTTAGGCTAGATAATAGCCTAGAATATAGGGGTAAAGAGCTAGAAATACTAGCTAAAAATAAGGGGATACTACTAGAGAAGACTTCCCCTTATAGTCCTAAGTAAAATAGACTAGTAGAGAGGATATATAGGTTAATAGACTCTATTATCTACTACCTACTCTTAAATTCTAAAGTACCCCCTTCCTTCTAGCTAGAGGCTATTAAGATAGCTACTTATATACTAAACTAGACTCCTAAAAAATCCCTAGAAGGATAATCCCTATTATTAAAGCTAAATATAGCTAAGGGGAGGTCTACTACTATTAATATTAAAAATATAAGGACTTTTAGCTATAAAGTCTTTATAAATATCCCTAAGGAAAAGTATACTATTTTAGCTAAATATTCTCTATACTCTAGACCTAGTATATTATTAGGTTTTAAGGGGGAGTATATTTATAAGTACTAAGATATAAAGAACTAGACTATTATATACTCTAAGGATATTACCTTTAAAGAGGATAAGTTTCCTTCTCCTTATACTAAAAGTATAGAAGAAGAAGAAGAAATAAACTATATTAAACCTATTTTCCCTTTTTCTAATACTAATAAAGGTTCTAAATCTAAAACTAGTTCTATAGAAACTAGTAAAGAACCTAGGAGAAGTAAAAGACTTAAAGAAAATTAGGCTACTAATATAGAGCCTAATACTACTATAAAGGCTAATAGCCCTATAGAAGATATACCTTATCCTCTAAGGTAGATACTTAAAGAGGTTAGAATACCTTCTAGGTAAACTAATATTACTATAGAAGGACTAAATAATATAGAGGAAGACTACTCTTATTACTTATTCTATAGTAATAGTAAACCTACTACTTATAGTTAGGCTATTAACTTAGCTAATAGCCTAGACTAGGAGAGAGCTATATAGGAAGAATATAACTCCTTTATTAAAAATTAAATATAGGTCTTAGTAGATCCCCCTACTAATACTAAAGTATTAAGAGGGAAATAGGTCTATAAACTAAAGACTAATAATAAGGGAGAAATAACCTACTATAAGGCTAGATAGGTAGTATAAGGCTAAAATTAAGAATATAGTATAAACTATAAAGAGACTTTTAGCCCTACTATCTCTCCTATAGTTTTATACCTTTTATTAAGCCTTTCTACCTATTTAGACCTAGAAATAGTATATATAGATATTAAAACAGCTTTCCTAAATAGAAAAATAGAAGAAGATATCTATATATATTAACCTATAGGCTTTAAGCTTAATAATAAAGTCTATAAATTAAAGAAAGCTCTCTATAGGTTAAAATAAGCACCTAGAGTATAGGTAGCCTACTTTAGCTAGTTTCTAGAAGAGAATGGCTATAAACTATTATTATCTAAGGCATACCTATATACTAAGACCTTTAATAACTTAAATTTTCTATAGGTCTTAGTATATATAGATGATATCCTACTCTTTAATAAGGATATATCTATTATTAATTCCTTTAAGGAATTAATTAAATCTAGGTTTATTATTAAGGACCTAGGGCCTATTTCCTACTACTTAGGAATTACTATTACCTAGAATAGGTCTAAGAAGACTATATTACTATCTTAAGAAAGGTACCTTAATAAAGTCTTAAAGAGTTTTTCTCTAAGTTCTATACCCCCTTCTAAGACCCCTTATTTATATAAGGAGTTACCTAGACCTCCCTAAGGATACTAGGCTAGTAAGGACCTTATTAAAGAATATAGATCTTTAATAGGTTCCCTTATATATACTATAGTATATACTAGGCCTAATATAGCTTATATACTAGCTTCTTTAAGCCAGTATTTAAGCTACCTACTAGAAGAATATCTAAAAGTAGCTAAAAGAGTCTTATCCTATTTAAAAGGAATTAAAGATTATACTATTACCTATACTAGTACTAGTTTTAATCTAGAGTCCTATTTAAACTCTAACTTAGGGAATAAACTTAATAGATATTCTCTAGCTACCTATATTATATACTCTACTAGTAGGCCTATAGTATAGAAAGCTAGTAAATTAGCCTATATCTCTATATCTACTATAGAGGCTAAATATATAGGCTATAGTATACTAGCTAAGGTTATTCTCTATATAAAAGGCTTTATAGAGGAGTTAGGTTTTAAAGAATTACTACCTACTCCTATAAGCCTAAAAGGAGATAATATTCCTACTATAAATACTATAAAAGATACTACTAAAAAGTCTAAAAATATAGATATAAGGTATTACTTCCTAAGAGAATTAATTAAGGAGAAACTTATTAAATTCTCCTATACTCCTATTAAAGAGATACCTATAAATACCTTAACTAAGGTACTAAATAAGGCTCTCTTAACTAAGTTCCTAGCTATTACCCTATATAATAAGTTAGGGGGAGTATTAGAAGCCTAAGAATAAGCTTAAAAACTCTAGGCTATTTTATAAACTTCTACTATTATAAATTAACTTATTCCTATAGGTTCCTTAAGATTCTAGACCTTAGCCTAGATTATCTTATTATTAAGGCTAGAATCTTCTAGACTAAATTAATTATAAATCTCTTTCTATTATTAGGAGCCTAATTAATAATATACTAGAGGAAGAAACCTCTAAAATACTAAAGGCTTTATTATATAAAGGTCCTTAGGTAGCTAGTAATTAGTGCTCTAAGGAAGAACTCTTATAGTAAAGAATCTATTAAGTTCTCTACTATAAACCTATCTAGAGGTAAATAATAAAGATATCTACTATCTTTATATTACTCCCCTTAATAATAAAGAAGAGTAAGCTACTAGAGGGACTACTAGAATAGTATAAATAGGGGACCTAGAAGGTATATATAGAATAATTACCTCCTACTCTAGAAGGGTACTAGTATCTAGTATATAGGTAGATAAAGGTATATCCTTAAAAGGACTAGTAGGGCTAGCCTTAGTCTCCTTAAATAAAGAAATACTAGTATCTAGTATAGGCTTATCCTCTAAAGATAAACTACTAAGGCTAGCTATAAAGTTATCTAAGTAGTTAGGAATCTTATTTAAGGGATTATACTAGTTATTAGGTATATAATCCTTTTAATTATATATACTATAGAAGGAATTACTACTATCCTACTTATAATTACTATAGCTACTATTAAAAGAGCTAGGAACCTAGTAATAACTAATAAATAGATAATAGATACTACTAGGTAGTATAGTATATATATAGTACTTATAGCTAGGGCCTTATAGGATGCTAGTAAACTAGATAGCTATAGTAGAGGCCTAAGAATAATAATACTATAAGTTATCTATTAAAATTAAAGGGACTATAAGAATACTAGTATAGCTATAAGGTAAGAATAAGAGCTCCTTATATATACTATAGATAGCTATACTACTAGGAGACTATAATACTATTAGTATAAGAGCTAGAAATCTAGGAAAAGCTAAGATTACTTACTCTACTTAGAGTAGTCTAGACCTTACCTAAATATAAGATATATATACTACCCTTATTAAATCCCTAGGGCCTAGGTAAAGATAATTCTAGAGAATCCCTATTAAAACCCTTAAAACCTAGCTCCTCCTCTTCTTCTTCCTCTTATATAAATTAAGGCTAATAGTAAAGGTAATAAGGTAAAGGTAGGTATGTTATAGGGTTGTGCAGATGTGTGGGGTAGTCACGTGCAATGTGGGGTTATTATGTGCAAGGCACCATGGGTGCTTACTTAGCTATATAACCCCTTACTAAGAGAAGACTTAACTAAGAGTCTTATTTATATAAAACTCTATTTATAGTAGTAGACCTTAGCTATTTATACTAGACCTTAGCTACCTACTATAAGGTAGAATACTAAGAGTAGGTCTAGGAAAAGGGGCTAAGGGGGAGTAGTATAAAGGGGTTATATAAAGGGCTAAAGGATACTTTCTCCTTTAGAGATTTCTTCTAAATTTAATCTTTACCTTGCTATCATTAGCACCTTAGGGTCAACCCCTAACAGGTAGTTTAAAGGACTAGTAACTAGGCTAGTAGAATTATACCTATATAAATAGTAAGAAGGGCTAATACTAGGATAGAAATACTTAGGCTAATAGGCCTAAAGATAATAGTAAGTAGTAGAAGAGGTACTACTAGAAGGAGGGATACTACTATATAGTATAATATATATTAAGGGGAGTAATATAAAGATAGTAGATATCTTTATTATTTACCTCTAGATAGGTTTATAGTAGAGAACTTAGTAGATTCTTTACTATAAGAGTTCTTCCTTAGAGGACTAATTACTAGCTACCTAAGGACCTTTATATAATAGAGCCTTTAGTATTCTAGAGGTTTCTTCCTCTAGTATATTATTAATTAGGCTCCTAATAATAGAAAGAGATTTATAATTAATCTAGTCTAGAAGATTCTAGCCTTAGTAATAAGATAATCTAGGCTAAGGTCTAGAATCTTAAGGAACCCATAGGAATAAGTTGATTTATAATAGTAGAAGTCTATAAAATAGCCTAGAGTTTTTAGGCTTATTCTTAGGCTTCTAACATTTATCCTTACCTATATCTAGTAAGCCTATCCCTTCTAGTAAGTCTAGTTTTTCTTTATTAGAGTCTTCCTTATTAGGGGGGGCTAGTTCCCCTTTATCCTATAAATCTAGTAGTAGTGGTACTAGTCCTATTACTCTAGTATATATAGCTTCTTTACCTATTCCTAGTTCTACTACTACCCTATTAGTAGTTTCTAGTCCTAAGCTATCCTCCTTATCTTTATTACTATTACTATTACTATTACCTACTCCTATAATACCTATCTATACCTATATATAAGTCTATAGTTCCCTAGTAGATAGATATAGTAATAATACTAATACTAACTACTAGGGCATACCTCTACCTCTATATAGTCTAGGTAATTAACTTTAGGCTAAGGCCCTTACCTATTAGTCTATATCTAAGGGTTTACTAGGTAGGGAGTCTTAAGGGTTTCTCTTATTCTTAGTATATAATAGGTCTTAGGGGAGGGGCTTTCTACTTTTTCTAGTAGTATTAAAGGGTTTAGTTTTAGTTAGCTATTTAGGGAGTAGGCTTATTATCCTTTATAGTACCTTTATAATCTAGGTTATATACTACTATATCCTTCTAGTCTTATAAGTACTTTAGTAGTCCTAGTACCTTAGGGAACTTAGTATAGTATTTCTTAATTTAGTCTAGGATACTAATTATATCTAAGGCCTTATACTAGGTATTATCTTAGTTATATCCCTTCTACTATACCTAGTATTTTAGGGTCCCCTACTCTACCTTATTATTATATATATAATTAACTATATACTCTTCCTAGTTCTTATATATTATTAGAGGTTTAGGAATAGGGGCCTAGCCTAGTAGGAGGGGATAAGCTTTCTATAGGTAGTCTATATAGAATAGGTTTATAACCTTTATATATACTAGAAGTTCTAGTTTATAGGAGTATCCCCTTTTCCTAATAATATAGTAGGGACCTTAGTTCTAAGTATTAAGCTTAGTACTTAGCCTATTAGTACTTATACCTTATATTAAGATATATACTTTATTACCTTCCTTAAAATTAGGTTCTTAGTAGAATTAGTTTATAGCTTATACTATTTATTCTTAGGTGAGACTTAACTATTACTTAGCCTATAGTATAACCTTTTATATATATAGGGTAAATATTTATATAGTAGTATAGGATAGTTTCTTAGTAGGTTCTAGATAAACTATATATTCCTCCTAATTAAATAGGAAGCTAAAGTAGTAGCTAAAGATTAATTTATAGGGGGATATACCTATAGATTTATATAGGAGGATTATTTATATAAAGTCTAGTACTAGAAGCCTTTCTACCTAGTTATCCTAAAAATAATTAATATATAGTTATAAGTATAGGTTAATAACCTAGTTAATAATTTTAGTGGTGCTATTAGTCTAGGAGTAGTAGGCTAAGGTAAGCTTCTATTTTATACTAGTAATTATATATAGTTTATTCTAGAAGTTAGAGATGAATTAGGGTCCTTAATTAGAAATTACTAATTTAGGTATACTATATATTCTCTAGATATACTAATAATATAGTTATATAATACCTTTAGTATTAATTAACTTATAGTATAGGAGACTAAATATTTACTTACTTAGCTAGTCTATAAATACTAGAATAGTATTATACCTAGATTAGTTCTTAGGTATCTCCTTAAAGTCTATAGTAATATATTACTAGACTTAGTCTAGAATAGGGAGAGGTTAGAATAGTCCTAGTTTCTTATTATAAAAATTTATATTCCTCTAGTATATATAATAAGCTCTTATAATATTATTAATCTACTAGCTAATATCTAGCTAGTAATAATACTTCCTAACTACTTCTTATATCTTATTTTATCTAGTATAGGTAAGAAGTAGTAATAAGTAGATTTTATTTATAAGCTCTATATATAAGGTATCCTACTTAGGAACTATAAGGTACTCTTTATAAAAGAGATAATTATTATAAAGGGTCTAATCCTTCTTATTAGGCTTTTAGGCTTATATATACCAATCTTCTAATATCCTAGATATCTTATTTACTTCTAGTACTTACTCTAGAATTAGGAATAAGGTACCTAAAGTAATATTAAGGGTATTTAGGTTAAGGATCTATTCTTTAGCTATAAATTATATTATATATCTAGTAATATATTTATTCTTTTAGGTTTATAATTCTTCTTATTTCTAAGTAAGGGTATTAGTAATAATATTATCTTTTCTAGGCTAGTATATAAATTATATATAGTACTTAGTAAGTTTTTCTAACTATTAGGCCTAGTAAGTATTAAGTTAGTATTTAGTAGAGAAGTATTCTAGGGCCTAGTAATTAGTAATAGTTATAAAGGGCTAGTATAGACCTAGAAGTATACTTCTCTATTCTTTAAATCTATATATAATTATAAGAAACTCTTTATTATAGATTTTATACTAAAGTTCTATATCTAATATTAACTTAGAGTAGAAGGCTATAGGTCTCTATTCTCTAGTTTCTTAATACTATAATAGGACTCTAGCTACTACTCTATTACTTATATCTATTTCTATATAGGTAAGTACCTTAGGGTTATAGTATACTATTATTAAGGAGCTAATTATTATCTTCTTTAATTATAAGAATATCTAGATTTTAAAGTTATTAAAGGTATAGAATTTCTACTTTAAGTAGAGTTTCTCTAGTAGCTAAGCTACCCTACTATATTTAGGGATAAAGTTTTAATAGAAATTATAGAAACTAAGAAAGGCTTAAAGCCCTTTAAGGGTTATAGGTAGGTTCTATTTATATATAATAGATATTTTATCTAGATCTATAGAAATTCTATTAGTAGAGATAATATATCCTAAAAACTTTATATAAGTAATAGAAAATTTAGATTTCTTAATATCTACTTATAGGTTTACTTAGTATAGCTATTTAAGTACCTTCTTTACTTACTACTTATACTCTTAAGGATCTTTAGAGATAATAAGTAGGTTATCTATAAAAGTAATAATAAAGTTATCTAGGTATAGTATAAGTTCTTTATTAATAAATTACTAGAATAAGGTAGGGCTATTATATAGCCTAAAGGGGAGTATAGTATATTTAAAATATTTATATTATATATAAAAGGTTATTAGGTCCTAAGATTCTAGATCTATAAGAATTTAGTAGAATACTTATTAGATATCTAATTTAGTATATACCTTCCCCTTAATAATTCTTTATAGAATTTCTTAGATAAGGGGTAAAGGATATAGGTCCTTCTTAATATATATATTTAATTACTAATAGTTAATATAGAATCTCTAGTTACTACTTCTCTTTTAAACTATAAGGATTAGTAATATATATAGTATAGTACTCTTAACTATAAAGCCCTTTTTAAGGTTCTTAAGGATATACTTCTTAGTAGCTTATAGCTATTTAATTATTATCCTATATAGAGGACTAGGAGGGAGGAAAAAAGGTTTATTCCTATTAATTATAATCTTATAGTTAATACCTAGTTAATATAGAGGTAGGGTATTAGACTATTATTTAGAGAAGATATCCTAATATTTTTTATACTAAGAAGGAAGGTATTTATTAAGGAGTTATATAATTTCTTAATCCTCTTAAAATATAGTAGGTTCTTAAATTCTTATATTAGCTTCCTAGAGGGTAATAACTTAGACTTTAGTATTTTTATTTAATATAAAAAGAGAATTTAAAGGAATAAATAAAGAATTAGTCTATTAATTAATTATCTTCTCTTTTATATCTTTTTATACTTTTTCTCTTCTTTCTAGGTCTTTTTAGTATATTTTTAAGATTTTTTCCTATTAGTATACTACTAAATAGATTAGGGGAAGTATTTTTTTCTATATAGATAGGGCTTTATTATCTTAGCTAAGAAGCTTATATTTTTTATAGTCTAATAAGAGGTTATTTTAGGTAAAGAAATATTTTCTAAATATAAGATTATTATGGCTAATTATTATAATAAAGGCCCATATTTTATATATTTTTTAGTTAAGAGTAATAGTAAGGAAATAGGTATACTTTAATTTAGTAGCTACTTATCTATTAAATCCTAAGGCTTTAAAGATACTACTAATAATCTTATATTTATATATACTAAGAGTATTAAGGTACTATATAAGTTAAGGATAGATAAAGTAGGTCCTAAGAGTACTAGTATTAACTAGTACTTTAATATAGAGAGCCTTCCTATTTTTATAAATCTTAATAGGGATAGTAAAGGCTTAGCCTCCTATAAAGTTATTAATTCTAATATTAGTACCTTTTAGCTAGAGGGTCCTAATTATTATCTCTAGGATAGGCCTAGGGCCTAGAGAAGGGAGTTTTCTAAGTTACTATTTTTAAGGGATACTTTAGGCTCTAGCTTAGGTTCTTCTTCCTTAGATTATATATTAATCTCCTTAATAGGAACTATATAGTTATATACCTAATATCCTTCCTTTCTATAGTTATAGTAGGTATCTTTTCTACTACTAATTATAGGTTTCTTAATTCCTTTAGGCTTAATAGTATATAAGGAGTTATTAGTATATTTAAGTTTCTTAGAGGTAGCTAAGCTAATAGTAACTTTTTTCTTAGAATATTCCCCCTATTACTATTTAGCTTTAGACTTATTTACCTATATATACAAGGCTTAAAAGTCTTTTAGGTTATATATAATAGTAGATGCCTTATTAATATAATCCTAGAATTTAATATAATTATTATCCTTATAGAGTATTATATATATCTTTAGTTAAGGGTCTAAAGAGGTATAGAACTCCTCCTTCTATTAGAACTAGGGAAGGTCTATATTAAGAGCTAGGGTAGTAAATTTAGCTATATATAACTAAAATTTATTAGTTACCTAGAAGTAGAGGTACTAGAGACTATCTTTAGCCTCCTTTCTTTTAAAGGGGTTATTAAACTTATCCCCTAGGAAGGTATAGATATTAATATCTACTATAAGTAATTCTTCCTTCTCTTTTATATTAAGGAATAGGAGAAGATAGTCTACTACTTTACTACTAGTTCTAAAGATAATATATACTATAATTATAGCTTTAGTATCTATTAGGTTATCTAAAATAAATTAATTATAGTTAGTCTAGATTTTATTCTTAACTTAGTAGAGCTAGACCTAGTACTTAGGTATTTTTCTATTTATAAGGAGGGGTAGATTAGGGATCTTAATATAGTACTTCTAGATAGGCTAATTTATAGTTATATAGTTTAAGTTAAAGGAGACTATAGTAGCTTCTTAAGATACCTATTCCTAAGTAGTTTATTCTTTTATAATATTATCTATTATATAGATAGGTTAAATTACTAAAATCTTATTCTAGTAGTAGTCTATAAACTACTTATAGAAAGAGATTACTTCTTCTATAGTAGGTAATTAATATTTTTTATTAAGGAGTATTTTAATAATATTAACTTTATAGGTCTTATTATACTAATTCTTAAAAGCTACTCTAGGTTCTAGGAACTTACTAAATAGTTTAGGGATAAGTTCTTTATATAGTCCTTATTTAATTATAGTCTTAAGAAGCTTTAAACTAGATAAGCTAACCTTATAAACTTAGGATAGAAGGATAGGGTCCTCCTTTAATTCTAAAGGAGAGTTATTAGGGTTTTCTTCTATTTATATAGAAGAGATTTAAGGAGCTATAGAAGTTAACCTTATTATTCTATCCTTATAGCTAGATCCTAGATTAGCTATATTAACTAATTCTTAACTTAGTTATAATCTATATAATATAACCTTATTACTTATAGGGGTTTTAGAGCAGGAGACCACCTATATTCTCTTTATATACTAATCTCTACTTCTTATATAAAGTAGCTCTAGCTATATACCTAGGGGTCCTCTAGGCTTATAGGGGTAGCTACTAGTACTTATATAGTAAGACTTAAAGTAGTACTTAAGCTAACTAGTATAGGTATTTATTCCTAGAATATATACATAGTATTTTTAGTAGGGGATATTTTAGACCTTCTTAGGTATTAGGAGAGTTAATATAAGGAAAGATATAATAATTTAATAATTTTTATTTTTCTATTATAAGCTAATAGGTTACCTAATTAGTAGACTAGTTCTAAGTAACTATTAACCTAGTACTAGGGTATATAAGTATAGGAGATAAGGCTAAGTAAAGAAGGTATATAATAAGGTAGAAGTTAAACTAGTATTAAGTCTACTTAGGAGTATTAATTATAAGAAAATAAAGATAGCTATTTATAGTATCTATATAATAAGATCCTTTTATATTATATTACCTAATTTACCTTAGGAATTATAAGAGAAGGAAGGTAGATACTATAAAAGAATAAGACTTATCTTAACCCTATATTATATAGTAGATTACTAGCTTAATAGTAGTAATATGCTTCTTAAAACTAACTACTTAGTTAAGTCCTAGTTATAGGTATAGGAGGTACCATTCTTATTTCTATAGTTATATTAGCATTATATATATAAGTACTATAGTTAAATTACCTAAAATAGCTAAATAGCTCTTCTAGGAGTTAGGTAACTTTAGTATATATAGCTTATTATTATAGTAGGTGGTTATGGCGCAGGTGCACCTGGTGCTCAACACTAAGTGGCGTTTAATATGATCATGGGTTTCTGGCCAGCCCGTGACAATAAGAGTAGGTCTAGAAAAGGGGCTAAGGAAAAGGGGCTAAGGAAAAGGGGCTAAGAGGAGTTAGTATAAGAGGGTTATGTAAGGGGCTAAAGGATATTTTCTTCTTTAGAGATTTTTTCTAAATTTAATCATTATCTTACTATTATTAGTACCTTAGGGTTAATCCTTAATATTAGAAATCTCTCTTTTCCTTTCCCTAATAGGTTAAGGTATCCTTACCTATTCTCTATTATTATATAATAAAGGAAGAACTACTAATACTTAAGTAGCTATATACTATATTATAGTAGATATAATAGGATAATAAGACTTTTAATTAATAGGTATAGAATTTAAAAGCTAGAATAGTCTAGGTTTTAATCCTAGCTCCTCTCCCTTCTCCTTCTACTCTACCTTAAGAATAGCCTACTCTACCCCTACCTTAAGAATAAAATTATATAAAACTATAATACTCTAATATTCCTCTCTTCTTTAAGGGTAGTATTAAGGAGTACTAGCTATTCTAAATAAACCTTTATATAAAATTCTTCCTTAATTATAGAGTATTTATTAATAAGGTAGAATAAGTCCTATATACCTACTCTTACTTAATAGGAAAGGTAGCTTAGTATATCCTTTTATAGCTATATATTAAAGAAAATTTATTAATTCCCCTTACTATAGATAGATTATATAAAGAGTTAGATAAATTATTTAGAGACCCCTATAAATTAGAAAAGGCCTTTATATAACTTAATACTATAAAATAAGAAAAGAAATTATTAAAGGAGTTCTTAAGAGAATTTAATATAGCCCTAGTATAGGTAGATAATATAATATAGGATAATATATTAAAGAAGGCTAGGCTATAGACTACTATTAATATAGAACTATTTAGCTATACTATTAGTATAAAGAAGGAGGACTTATATAAAGAATACTATTACTAGCTATAATAAGTTAAAGATAATATAAGTTATATTACCTACCTATATAGTAGGATGCTAATTAGATAGTTAGTACCTATATAGGCTAGTAAAGATCTAATAGATTAGGAACTAATAATTAATACCCTTTATATAAAGATTACTTATCTTTATATAAATAAGAGAAAAACCTAGGTAGCCTAGGTTTCTAAAGAAGAAGTAGATAAGAGGAGATAGAATAAGCTCTATTTATACTATAAAAAGATAGGCTATTTTATTAAGTCCTATTACTAGTCCCTAGTAGTATACCTAGTTTAGGTAAATACTACTACCCCTAATAAGATAGAAGTAGGAAAAGTCTCTCCCTTATATAAAGTTATATATAAAGGGGCCTAGTAGATTAATTAAAGACTTCTCCTTACTAGATAAGCTTTAAATAATTATATATAATCTTATTACCCTTCCTAGTCTACTCCCTTATAGATTAGATAGTAAATATAAAAGTACTTATAAATAGTAGCTACCTTACCTATAGGGTAATTAGTAAAGACTTTATATAATAGTACTAGATTCCCTAGATTCTAATCCCCCCTAAATAAGTAAAGGGAGTTACTAGTAGACTTACTATCTAAGTAATTATATAAGTCTAACTTAATATTAATACTTACTCTAAAGAAGGGGTATATCTCTATATCCTACTAAGATAAATAGAATATAACCTTATTCTAGGCCTTTTATAGATAAGATACTATAATATAGTATTAAACCCTAAATAAAATTACCTTTACCTTTATATAATATAGACTTAATTATTTAACTACCTAAAAAGACTACTTAGCTAGCTAGAGATCTTAAGAGTAGCTACTTAGGATTTTAAAGCTATAATAAGAAACCCTAATATTAAACTATTTAAAGTATTACTAGAGGATATCTAAAAAGTACTTTAATAAAAAGAGAAAATTAACCCTTATATAAAGCTCCTACTATAGTACTATAAATTCCTTAAGCTATTTTAACTAGGTAATATAAATAAGCTCCCTCCCTACTATAGTAAAGGAGTAGACTATAAGATTAAGCTTATATAAATAGATAGAAAGGAACTAGAGGTATCCTAGGGCCCTTTATATAATATAATAAAGAAAGAACTTATTATTCTATAGAAAATAATTACTAATCTCCTAGTAAAGAAGTTTATCTATATTAGCTACTCTTTAGCTATTACTCCTATCCTTTTTATATAAAAACCAGGAGGAGGCCTCTAATTCTATATTAACTACTAGGCCCTTAATATTATTATAAAAAAGGATTACTACCTAGTACCCCTTATTAAAGAGACCCTTATATAGATTAGTAAGGTAAAATAGTTTACTAAGCTTAATATATTAGTAGCCTTCTATAAAATTAGGATTATACTAGGATAAGAATAGATAACTACCTTTTATATAAGATATAGCCTCTATAAGTAGTAGGTTATACCTTTTAGATTAGCTAATACCCTAAGTACCTTCTAGAAGTATATTAACTAGGTCCTTAGAAAATACCTAGATAACTTCTACTTAGCCTATATTAATAATATCCTTATTTTCTTTAGTAGTTCCCTTAAAAATTATTATAAAAAAGTTTAATAGGTATTATAGAAGCTATATAAAGTAGGGCTCTACCTAGATATTTCTAAGTATAAGTTTAAATATTAAGAGACTAAGTACCTAGGCTTTATTATATAAGCTAGAGAAGGAGTTAAGATAGACCTAGAGAAAGTAAAAGCTATTAAGGATTAGAAGACTCTTATTAATATCTAATTTATATAAGGATTCTTTAGGTTTATAAACTTCTACTATAGGTTTATCTAAGACTACTTAGCTATTATATAACTACTTACTAACCTTACCTATAAGGATAAGACTTTTAAATAGACCCCTAAGTATAAGGAAGTATTTATATAATTTAAGAAGATATTTACTAGCCTATCCTATCAAGTTTTAACCCTAATTATATAACTATTATTAAATATAACTCCTTAAAGTATAATACTAGTAGTATTCTTTCCTAAATAGATAAATAAAGTAATCTATATCTTTATACCTTCTTCTGTAAGAAGAATAACCCTATAGAATATAATTATAAGATTTATAATAAGGAACTCCTTACTATTATATAATACCTTAAAGAATAGGATATAGAGCTATAATTAGTTCTAAGTTTTATAGTTATTACTAATTATAAGAACTTAGAATACTTCTTTAAGCCTTAGAAACTTATAGAATATTATATATAATAGTCTATCTTTTTTAGCTACTTTAACTTCTCCTTTAAATACTAATAGGGGAAGGATAATAGGGTAGCTAATACCTTATCCTAGTATAACTAGGATATACTAAAAGAATAAGACCTAAGAATAGCTAGTTTTATAATTTAGTTACTCTATTAATTAGTTATAGCTATAATCCTCCTTACCCCTCTCTAGCTACTTAGGTTACTAGGTACCCCCTAAGATAAGGCTATCTAGGAGTAGATAATCTAGTCTAATAAAGATTACTAAGATATACTTTACTATATATAAAAGGGCTAATAATATTTTCCCTTATACCTAGGTCTTAAGGTATCTATATTTAAATACTCTACTTAGAATAGATATCTACTCTTAAGGAACTAGTACTAGATACCTAACTTTAAACCTCTTTATATAAAGATCTTATACTAAGCCTATAACTCTCTACTCTTTAGCTACCTAGGATAAGAGCTTACCTATAATATAGTTTATTTAGGGTTCTTTTAGCTAGAAATAGTAGTAGATATATATTACTTTATTTAAAATTATAATATATATTAATAATATAAGTTAAATTAAGAATAAAAAAAGGGACTATTTAAGCCCCTCCCTATATTAAACTACCTATAATAAGAAGTTTCTATAGATTTTATTATAAACTTACCTTTAAATAATAGTTATATAATAATTATTATTATTATTAATAGACTAACTAAGGAGGTAATCTTTAAAGGGATATTTAACTTTAGTATAATTATAGTTATTTAGACTATTATATAAATACTAATCTAATAATATAGGTTTCCTTATATAATTACCTTTAAATAGGGAATATAATTTATAAATAAGATATAGACTAGTATTTACTAATTTATAGGTATCTAGAGGTACTTATTTACTATATTCTACCCCTAAATAAATAGTATTATAGAGAGGATAAATAGTATAATAAAAACCTACCTCTATTTATATATATCCTATAAATAGGCTAACTAGATAAAGCTCCTACTAATAATAGAACTTATAATTAATTATTATATAATATTATCTATTAGAGTTAGCCCCTTCTACTTTAATTATAGCTTTAAACCCTTCCCTTTTAACCTATAGGACCTATTAGAGGAAGAACTATAACTAGCCTATAGCCTAATTTAATAAGGTAAAGTAATTATATAAATACTCTATACTATACTTAACTAGGCTTCTTTATTAATAGTATATACCTAGTAAGAAGCTAAATAATAAGTAAACTAAATAAAGAGCCCTATACTAAGCTATTAAGTTAGTAATTATATTTAGCTAAATCTTTAAAATATTTATATAATATATCCTTATAAGAAACTTAACTAGAAAAATATAAAATACTAAGTTACTAAAGTTATTAGTTTATATATAGTAGAACTTAATATTCTTAATAGTATTTATAAGGTTTTCTATATAGATCTTATATAATTAGTAGTAATAGACCCCTTCCCCTCTTAAGAAATAGATAATATATAGCTAGTATCTATTCTTATTAAAGGTAAAGAAGAGTAGGTTATATAAGATATTATTAATAAAATATAGATATAATAAGGCTAAGATTAATAGGTCTAGTATAAGGTAGCCTAAAAAGGCTATACTTATATAACCTAGGAATTTTAAGCTATAATAGAAGAGATATAAATATTAAATAAATAATAAGAGAAGATAGTATAGTTTAGAAATATTAATAGCTATTTAAACTAGGAAGCCTTCTAGGCTATTAAAATAAACTAGCTTTAATAGCCCTTATTTTTTATTCTATCCTATTTTATATAATTTATCTTTATCTCTCTCCTTTCCCTTATACTAATTCTTAAATAGTATCTTATAGAGCTACTATCTAGGGGTATATAATAAGGCTTATCTATAATATATAGATAATAAGTATAGTAGGATTTCTACTTATATAAAGTATAGGTACTACTAAAGAAGCTAAGGAGTTATATAATATTATTAAAGTTACCTAAAAGTAAATTAAGGTAGCTAACCTAGAATATATCTTTATATAATATAATAAGTAAACTATTAATATAGGATTAGTATATAGTATATACCTATAGATATATTAGCTATATTTATATAAATCCTCTTCCCTTACTTATCTAGTTAGTAGTAATAACTAGAGTACCTCCTTAGAGGTAGATAAGAAATTTATAATAGGTATAATAATATAGGTATAATTCTACTAGCCTAGTTACTAGCCCTTCTAATTACCTACCTTTACCTTACTACCTTACCTTTACTATTACTCTTTACCTATATAAGAGAAAAGGATAAGGAAGAGCCTAGTTTTAAAGATTTTAATAAGGATTCTTTAGAATTACCTTTATTTAAGCCCTAGAGATTTAATAAGGGTAGTATATATATCTTATACTTAGGTATAGTTTAGGCTACCTTAAATAGAGTAAGTAATCTAGCTTTTTCTTAATTTCTAGCTCTTATACTAATAGTATCCTAGTCTCCTAGTAGTACTACTATTTATAGTATATATAAGGAGCTTTTATCTTTACCTTATAGCTATACTAGTATTTTTATAGTTCCTTTAGTTTTAGTAGATAACTTATAGTATTATTATTTTTAGGTCTCTATTATAGCTATCTAGTTTACTAGTATCCTATAAGGCCCTAGCTATAAGTATTATATATATACTATACTACCTAGTAGTATCTATTATCTATTTATTAGTTATTACTAGGTTCCTAGCTCTTTTAATAGTAGCTATAGTAATTATAAGTAGGATAGTAGTAATTCCTTCTATAGTATATATAATTAGAAGGATTATATACCTAATAACTAGTATAATCCCTTAAATAAGATTCCTAACTACTTAGATAACTTTATAGCTAGCCTTAGTAGTTTATTTTTAGAGGATAAGCCTATACTAGATACTAGTACTTTTTTATCTAAAGAGATTAAGGCTAGTTCTACTAGTCCTTTTAAAGATATACCTTTACCTACCTATATACTAGGTATTATTATAGCTAGTTCTATTTCTATTACTTCTTTACTAGGTAGTAGTACCCTTTTAGAGTAGGAGGTAATAGTTCTATATATACCTTTTAGGTCCCTTATTTATATTATTCTAGTAATCCCTCTAATAGCCTACTCTTCTTTATCCTTATCTATACCTAGTAAGCCTATCCCTTTTAATAAGCCTAGTTTTTCTTTATTAGAGTCTTCTTTATTTAGAGAGTCTAGCTCTTCTTCTTTTAAAGAGGCTAGTTCCTCTTTATCTAGTATATTGATTTTATCTAATAAATCTAGTAGTAGTAGTATTAGTCCTATTACTCTAGTATATATAGCTTCTTTACCTACTCCTAGTTCTACTATTACTTTATTAGTAATTTCTAGTTCTAAGCTATTTTCTTTATTTTTATTACTATTATTAGGGGTTAACCCTAAGGTGCTAAATAGGTATATACTATATACTAATCCTATATTAATAGTTTACTTATTATATTATATAAAGATATATTCTAGGTTAGCTACCTTAATTTACTTTTAGGTAACTTTAATAATATTATATAACTCCTTAGCTTCTTTAGTAGTACCTATACTTTATATAAGTAGAAATCCTACTATACTTATTATCTATATATTATAGATAAGCCTTATTATATACCCCTAGATAGTAGCTCTATAAGATACTATTTAAGAATTAGTATAAGGGAAAGGAGAGAGATAAAGATAAATTATATAAAATAGGATAGAATAAAAAATAAGGGCTATTAAAGCTAGTTTATTTTAATAGCCTAGAAGGCTTCCTAGTTTAAATAGCTATTAATATTTCTAAACTATACTATCTTCTCTTATTATTTATTTAATATTTATATCTCTTCTATTATAGCTTAAAATTCCTAGGTTATATAAGTATAGCCTTTTTAGGCTACCTTATACTAGACCTATTAATCTTAGCCTTATTATATCTATATTTTATTAATAATATCTTATATAACCTACTCTTCTTTACCTTTAATAAGAATAGATACTAGCTATATATTATCTATTTCTTAAGAGGGGAAGGGGTCTATTACTACTAATTATATAAGATCTATATAGAAAACCTTATAAATACTATTAAGAATATTAAGTTCTACTATATATAAACTAATAACTTTAGTAACTTAGTATTTTATATTTTTCTAGTTAAGTTTCTTATAAGGATATATTATATAAATATTTTAAAGATTTAGCTAAATATAATTACTAACTTAATAGCTTAGTATAGGGCTCTTTATTTAGTTTACTTATTATTTAGCTTCTTACTAGGTATATACTATTAATAAAGAAGCCTAGTTAAGTATAGTATAGAGTATTTATATAATTACTTTACCTTATTAAATTAGGCTATAGGCTAGTTATAGTTCTTCCTCTAATAGGTCCTATAGGTTAAAAGGGAAGGGTTTAAAGCTATAATTAAAGTAGAAGGGGCTAACTCTAATAGATAATATTATATAATAATTAATTATAAGTTCTATTATTAGTAGGAGCTTTATCTAGTTAGCCTATTTATAGGATATATATAAATAAAGGTAGGTTTTTATTATACTATTTATCCTCTCTATAATACTATCTATTTAGGGGTAGAATATAGTAAATAAATACCTTTAGATACCTATAAATTAGTAAATACTAGCCTATATCTTATTTATAAATTATATTCCCTATTTAAAGGTAATTATATAAGGAAACCTATATTATTAGATTAGTATTTATATAATAGTCTAAATAACTATAATTATACTAAAGTTAAATATCCCTTTAAAGATTACCTCCTTAGTTAGTCTATTAATAATAATAAGAATTATTATATAACTATTATTTAAAGGTAAGTTTATAATAAAATCTATAGAAACTTCTTATTATAGGTAGTTTAATATAGGGAGGGGCTTAAGTAGTCCCTTTTTTTATTCTTAATTTAACTTATATTATTAATATATATTATAATTTTAAATAAAGTAATATATATCTACTACTATTTCTAGCTAAAAGAACTCTAAATAAACTATATTATAGGTAAGCTCTTATCCTAGGTAGCTAAAGAGTAGGGAGTTATAGGCTTAATATAAGATCTTTATATAAAGAGGTTTAAAATTAGGTATCTAGTACTAGTTCCTTAAGAGTAGATATCTATTCTAAGTATAGTATTTAAATATAGATACCTTAAGACCTAGGTATAAGGGAAAATATTATTAGCCCTTTTATATATAGTAAAGTATATCTTAGTAATTTTTATTAGACTAGATTATCTACTCCTAGATAGCCTTATCTTAAGGGGTACCTAGTAACCTAAGTAGCTAAAGAGGGGTAAGGAGGATTATAGCTATAACTAATTAATAGAGTAATTAAATTATAAAACTAGCTATTCTTAGGTCTTATTCTTTTAATATATCCTAGTTATACTAGGATAAGATATTAGCTACCCTATTATCTTTCCCTTACTAGTACTTAAAAGAGAAGTTAAAGTAGCTAAAGAAGAAAGACTATTATATATAATATTCTATAAGTTTCTAAGGTTTAAAGTAGTATTCTAAGTTCTTATAACTAATAATAACTATAAAACTTAGAATTAATTATAGCTCTATATTCTATTCTTTAAAATATTATATAATAGTAAGGAGTTCCTTATTATAAAATTTTATAATTTTATTCTATAGGGTTATTCTTTTTAGAGAAGAAGGTATAAAAATATAGATTACCTTTCTTATCTATTTAGAAAAGGATACTACTAGTATTATACCTTAAAGAGTTACTTTTAATAATAGTTATATAATTAGGGTTAAAACTAGATAAAATAGGACTAATAGTAAATATTTTCTTGAATTATATAAATACCTATTTATATTTAGGGGTCTATTTAAAAGTCTTATCCTTATAGGTAAGGTTAGTAAATAGTTATATAATTAAGTAGCCTTAAATAAATCTATAATAGAAGTTTATAAATCTAAGGAAGCCTTATATAAATTAAATATTAATAGGAGTTTTCTAGTCTTTAATAACTTTTATCTTTTCTAGGTCTATTTTACCTCCTTCTCTAGTTTATATAATAAAGCCTAGGTATTTAGTCTCTTAATATTTAAATTTATACTTAGAAATATCTAGGTAGAGCCCTACTTTATATAACTTTTATAATATCTATTAAACCTTTATATAATAGTCTTTAAGGGAACTACTAAAGAAAATAAGGATATTATTAATATAGGCTAAGTAAAAGTTATCTAGGTATTCTTAAGGGCCTAATTAATATACTTTTAGAAGGTACTTAGGGTATTAGCTAGATTAAAGGGTATAATCTATTATTTATAGAGGTTATATTTTATATAAAAGGTAGTTATCTATTCTTATCCTAGTATAATCCTAATTTTATAAAAGGCTACTAATATATTAAGCTTAGTAAATTATCTTATTTTATTAATCTATATAAGGGTTCCCCTAATAAGGGGTAGTAGATACTAATCCTTTTTTATAATAGTATTAAGGGTCTAGTAATTAATATAGAATTAGAGGCCCCCTCCTAGTTTTTATATAAAGAGAATAGGTATAGTAGCTAGGGAGTAGTTAATATAGATAAATTTCTTTACTAGGAGATTAGTAATTATTTTTATAGAATTATAAGTTCTTCCTTTATTATATTATATAAAGGGCTCTAGAATATCTCTAGTTCTTTTTTATTTATTTATATAAGCTTAATCTTATAGTCTACTCCTTTATTATAATAGGGAGGGAGCTTATCTATATTACCTAGTTAAA
Organism: Phyllosticta citrichinensis; assembly: GCA_038380885.1. Classification (NCBI taxonomy): domain Eukaryota; kingdom Fungi; phylum Ascomycota; class Dothideomycetes; order Botryosphaeriales; family Phyllostictaceae; genus Phyllosticta; species Phyllosticta citrichinensis. The sequence goes on along the minus strand of JBBWUH010000003.1, from coordinate 666,145 downwards.
ATAGTTTAAAGAATTTATAATACTATAGAAGGAGCTTTATATAAGGGTTAATTTTCTCTTTCTATTAAAGTACTTTTTATATATCCTTTAATAATATTTTAAATACTTTAATATTAGGGTTTCTTATTATAGCCTTAAAATCTTAAGTAGCTACCCTTAAGATCTCTAGCTAGCTAAGTAGTCTTTTTAGGTAGTTAAATAACTAAGTCTATATTATATAAAAATAGAGGTAATTTCTCTTAGTTTCTAATACTATATTATAGTATTTTATCTATAAGAGGCCTAGGATAAGGTTATATTCTATTTATCTTAATAGAATATAAAGGTATACCCCTTCTTTAAAGTAGGTATTAATATTAAATTAGACTTATATAATTATTTAAATAGTAAGTCTACTAGTAACTCCCTTTACTTATTTTAAGAGAATTAGAATTTAAAGAATCTAATACTATTATATAAAGTCCTTATTAATTATCCTATAGGTAAGGTAACTACTATTTATAAGTACTTTTATGTTTACTATCTAATCTATAAGGGAGTAGACTAGGAACAGTGGTAAAATTATATATAATTATTTAAAGTTTATCTAATAAGGAGAAGTCTTTAATTAATATATTAAGCTCCTTTATTTATAACTTTATATAAGGGAGAGACTTTTCCTACTTTAGTCTTATTAAGGGTAGTAGTATTTATATAAATAGGGTATACTACTAGGGACTAATAATAGGATTTAATAAAATAGCCTATTTTTTTATAATATAGATAAAGCTTATTCTATCTCCTTTTATCTACTTCTTTTTTAGAAACCTAGGCTACCTAGGTTTTCCTTTTATTTATATAAAGATATATAATCTCTATATAAAGGGTATTAATTACTAGTTCTTAATCTATCTAGTCTATACTAGCCTATATAGGTACTAGCTATCTATTAGACTTCTAGCTATAAAAGTAGGCTATATGTATTAGGGGTTAACCCTAAGGTGCTAAAAAGTAGTAAAGTAAAGATTAAATTTAGAAAAAATCTCTAGAGAAGAAAATATCCTCTAGTCCCTTATATAATCCTTTTATACTAACTTTTCTTAGCCCCCTTTCCTAGATCTACTCTTAGTATCTTATCTTATAGTAGATAGCTAAGGTCTATATAATTTAGAGTTTTATATAAATAAGACTCTTAGTTAAGTTTTCTTCTTAATAAGGCCTTATATAGTAAAGTAAGTACCTATAGAATAAGTAAGTGCCTATAGTATAATTACATGTAATGATGACCCTATATATAGGTAAGGGCCATAGAACCCTATAATATATATATCTATTATCTTCTAAGGTAGACTATAATATTAACCCCCCTAGTATTAAGGCTAAATTATACCTAAAGAGGCTTCCTATATAACTATTTAGTACCTTAGAGGTATAATTTAGCCTAAGGCTAGTTAAAAGTTAGTTTAATTAAGAGTTTTACTTACCTAGCTACTAAGAGTAGGTACTAATACTTAGCTACTAAGAGTAGGTACTTATATAGAGTATAAGAGCTTTATACTCCTACTTACTCCTCTATCTCTTTTTATCCTACTCTATATTTTATCTAGTATATACTTCTTAGTAAGCCTTATTTTCTAGGTCTAATTAGGTCTTACTAATATTACTAATAGAACTAATATACTATATCTAGCTTTACCCCTATTAACTACTCACCTGCTGCTTATATATTTATAACCTATATAGTAAAAGGTGTTATAGGGTTGTACAGCCCTTACCTATATATAGGGTTATCATCACATGTAATTACACTATAGGTACTTATTTATACTATAGGTACTTACTTAGCTATATAAGCCCTTATTAAGAAGAAGACTTAACTAAGAGTCTTATTTATATAAAACTCTAAATTATATAGACCTTAGCTATCTACTATAAGATTAGATACTAAGAGTAGATCTATAAAAAGGGGCTAAGGAAAGTTAGTATAAGAGGGTTATATAAGGGACTAAGGGGTATTTTCTTCTCTAGTGATTTCTTCTAAATTTAATCTTTACTTTACTATCTATTAGCACCTTAGGGTCAGCCCCTAATATAGTATCTTTATTATTATCTTCCTTAGTTATATCTATATACTCTCTTTATTATTATATATAGTTATTACCCTTACCTATATCTTTATTATCTATAGCTATACTTAGATTTAGACTCGAGAGAAAGGAGATTAAAGAAGGACCTACTAAGGTATATAATAATTTTTATATTCTTAGGCTAGAGGCTATATATAAGGCTTTAATTTAGGTAGATAGATTATTCTTTTAATTATATCCTATATACTAACCTTTAATAGGCTCTAGGTAGAAATACTATTATTTACTTATAGGAGGAGATTCTAGCTCTACCCTATAGTTATATAGGGGTCTTAATAATCCTATTAATTAGTACTATAAATATTCCTTATTATTATTCCTAGGCTTCTACTACTACTATCTAGTTTACTAGTATCTTATTATAGCCTAGCTACTAGTATTATATAGCTACTAATAGGAGTAGTACTTATTATCCCTTTATTAATTATTATTACTTACCTAGCTATTTTAGTAGTATATATACTAATTATAAGTAGGATAATAAGTTCTTATACTACTCTATATAGGATCTAGATAATTATAAGCCTTCTAATAAGTATAATTTAGATAGCTAGATACTAGATTATCTAAATAATATAATAGATAATCTAGGTCCTTTAGAGTTATCTAATAGGGAGAGTAAGAAGGAGAATAATAAAAAGAGTAAAGAAAAAGATAATAGAGAAATTAATTCTATTATTAGTCCTATTAGCTCTCCTTCTATTATTAAAGATATACCTTTATTATATTAAGATAAAGATATATCTTCTAGCTATTCCCCTTTTATTTAGCCTTTTATTATATCCTCCTTACTAGATCCTAGTATATATCTTAAATATTATATTAAGGAGCCTTCTAAAATAATAAATAAGGAATAGAATACCTATCCTCCTTTATTAAAATATTAGCTTATTAGTTTTAAATAGTTAGTAGATTAGGTTAAGGAGCTAGCTAGGGTTATAAAGAATAGTAATAATTTATTAAAGGAGCTATAAATTAGCTATATAAAAGATTTCTACTTTTTCTAGTAGTATTTAAGGTTTCTAGTTTAGTTAGTAATATCTTAGATAGGTTTATTATCTTTTTCTATTCCTTTATAATCTAATCTTTATATAGTAGCTTCTTTCTATACCTATAAGTACTTTAGTGGTCCTAGTACTTATAGGAACTTATAATAGTACTCTTTAATCTAGTCTAGTATACTAATTATATCTTAAGCTTTATACTAGTTATTATCTTAATTATACCCTTTCTACTATACTTAATACTTTAGTATACCCCTTTCTATTTTACTATTCTATATAAACTTAACCTTATATTCTTCTTAACTCTTATAGATAGTTAGGGGTTCTAGGATAGGTACTTGTCCTAGTAGGAGGGGGTATACCTTATATAGCTAGTCTATATAGAAAAGGTTTATTACCTTAGTATTATTAGGGGTTGACCCTAAGGTGCTAATAATAGCAAGGTAAAGATTAAATTTAGAAGAAATCTCTAAAGGAGAAAGTATCCTCTAGCCCCTTATATAACCCCTTTATACTACTCCCCCTTAGCCCCTTTTCCTAGACCTACTCTTAGTATTCTACCTTATAGTAGGTAGCTAAGGTCTAGTAGAAATAGCTAAGGTCTGCTATAAATAGAGTTTCATATAAATGAGACTCTTAGTCAAGTCTTCTCTTAGTAAGGGCTTATGCAGCCAAGCAAGCGCCCATAGTGCCTCGCACGTGATAACCCCATATTGCACGTGACTACCCTGCACGTCCGCACAACCCCATAACAAGTATATAGTAGTAGGTCTAGCTTATATAAGTATCCTATTATTTTAGTAATATAGTCTAGTCCTTAGTTCTAAGTATTATAGGGTTGTACCACCCTCACATATGTACAGGGTCATTATATATAATATAGGGTTATTATATATAATGTGCTATAGGTGCTTACTTATGCTGCAGGTACCTACTTAGCTATATAAGCCCTTTTTAAAAAGACTTAACTAAGAGTTTTATTTATATAAAACTCTAAATTATATAGACCTTAGCTATCTACTATAAGATTAGATACTAAGAGTAGGTCTAGGAAAAGGGGCTGAGGAAAAGGGGCTAAGGAGAGTTAGTATAAAAGGGTTATATAAGGGATTAGAGGATATTTTCTTCTCTAGAGATATCTTCTAAATTTAATCTTTACTTTACTATTTATTAGTACCTTAGGATTAACCCCTAATATTAGAAATCTCTCTTTTTTCCCTTCTTTAATAGGTTAAGGTACCCTTACCTATTCTCTATTATTATATAATAGAAGGACTATAAATATTTAAGTAGCTATATATAATATTATAATAATTATAGTAGGATAAAAAAACTCTTAGCTAGTAGGTTTAGAATTTAGAAGCTACAATAATCTAGGCTCTACCTTCTTCTCCCCCTCCTCCTTCTTCTCTACCCTAAGGGTAGCTTACTTTACCTCTACCTTAGGTTCTAAATTATATAAAGCTATAATACCCTAATATTCCTCTCTTCTCTAGGGATAATACTAAGGAGTACTAACCCTTCTAAATAAACCTTTATACTAAGTTTACCCTTAATAATAAGGTATTTACTAATTAGATAGAATAAGTTCTATATATCTACTCTTAGCTAATAAAAAATATAGCCTAGTATATCCTATTATAGCTATATACTAAGGAAGATTTATTACTCCCCCTTACTAGAGATAAATTATATAAAGAGTTAGATAAATTATTTAAAGACCCTTATAAATTAGAGAAGGCCCTTATATAACTTAATACTATAAAATAAGGAAAGAAACTATTAAAGGAGTTTTTAGGAGAATTTAATATAGCTCTAGTATAGGTAGGTAGTATAATATAGGATAATATATTAAAGAAGGCTAGGCTATAAACTGCTATTAATATAGAGCTACTTAGCTATACTATTAATATAAAGAAGGAGGATTTATATAAAGAATACTATTACTAGCTATAATAAATTAAAGATAATATAAGTTATATAGCCTATTTATATAGCTAGAAGTCTAGTAGATAGTAAGTACCTCTAGTATTATCTATAAACCTAAGTCCTTTTACTAGATAGTTACCTATCTAATAATATCTATAAAGCCTAGGAGCTTACTCTAATAAATATTACCTAGGATAATAATAATAATAATAATAGCCTATTTCTAGGATAATAACTACTATTAGCTAATATAGTAGATATAGGTAAGATAAATAAGTAGAGAAGATAAGTAGATAAGCCTAATTTACTCTTTATAGTTTATAGGTATAGGAATATATTTATAGATAGATAGCTTATTATCCTAAGTAGACTAAGGCCTCTACTAGTTTAGTATATCTATAAGTAGCTACTTACTAGCTACCCTAGCTAAATATAATTATATAACCTACTAGTACTATAGTTTTAGTTTCTATACCTTATCTTACTTATTATATAAGTTATTAATAACTACCCTACCTATATATAAATCTATAAGGCTTATCTAGCTATCTCTAGTTATCTCTAGCTACTACCTATCCTATTATAGCCCTAGTAATATATTACTATAGACTTTATAGGCCTACTACTATATAGTAAGGGTAAGGATATAATCCTAGTAGTATATAACTAGTTTAATAAGTCCTAATACTTTATTATTATAGATAGGGGTAATAATAGGATAATAGCTAAAGCTACTACTAGGGCCCTCTTAGATTATATTTTTACTATCTATAGTTTCCCTCTCTCTATTATTTTAGACTATAGAAGCTAGTTTATCTCCTACTTATAGGATAGCCTCGCGCGCATTATTAGTATTAATATAAAGCTATTAACTAGCTATTACCTATAAACTAGTAATTAAACTAAATAGGCTAATTAGGACTGAAAGAACTACTTTAGATAGTTTATTAGGTTCTATTAGGATAACTAGGAGCTATTATTATCTATTATATAGTTTACTACTAATAGTATACTATATAAGAGCCTAAATAGCTACTCCCCCTTCTTTATCTATAATGGTTATAAACTATAATTTAGCTTTAATACTAAAGCTACCATATATAGCATCTATAGACTAATTATAGATACTTATACTATATAGTTATAGACTACTTAGGCTATTACCTAAACTATAAAGTAGGTTTAGAAGGAGATAAGATAAAGCCTAACCCTAATACAATAATAAATAGCTATCTAAGCTAACTACTACTTATAGGAATATATAGTTAAACTAGGCTAATATATATATATCTATATAGAGTATATATACCTGCTCTATAGCTGGCTAGCTACCCTTAATTCTTATAATAATAGACTATATTAGGTGGTTAGTATCTATAGTAACTAGGCTATATTATAACTACTAGCTAGCTCCTATATAAATAATAAGTTTAATATCTCCTAACTTATTATTACTAGTAATAATGTGTTGCCCAGCTAACAACCAGCTAATAGCCTAGTAATATAGGATAATAATAGTAATAATAAAAGGGAATAGGAGGTTAAAGAGATAATTAGCTATTAGATTATAGCTAATAGGAGGCTATAGTTTAGGGTTAATTAGGTAAACTACCTACTAGATTAGGTCTACTATAATATAGATAATAGAGAGTTTAATACTACTTATAATATTATCTTATAATATTATAACTAGTACCCCTAGCTATAGCTATCTATTAGCTAATAATATAACTAAGTAATAAGGATGTTATATATCTAGAGGGGGGGGGGGGGGGGGGGGGGGGGTAGTATTATAAGTGTATATATACTAGGATTTAAACCCTAGATTATATATTTTCTATATTTTCTAGAGTTTAGTATAGGTATTACTACTTATATATATACTAGCCTCTTTTAGCTAGTCTAGGAGTAGACAGTTATTCTATACTAGCTACTTAATAACTACTCCTACTCCTTACCTATTAATTATTAGTAGTTAGTATTGATTTGCTCTACTAGGTGCTATAATACTAGTATCCTTTCTTTTTATAGTTATAATATATATTCTTACTAATAGAGGTAGAGGGTTTCTTAGGCTCTTCTACTTTTAAGGGGAGGTTTATTATTATTATTTGTTATGGGGTTGTGCGGACGTGCAGGGTAGCCACGTGCAATATAGGGTCATTATATATAAGGTACTATAGGTGCTTGCTTAGCTATATAAGCCCTTACTAAGAGAAGACTTAACTAAGAGTCTTATTTATATAAAACTCTAAATTACTATAGACCTTAGCTATTTATACTAGACCTTAGCTACCTACTATAAGGTTAAATACTAAGAGTAGGTCTAGGAAAAGGGGCTAAAGGGGGGAGTAGTATAAAAGGGTTATATAAGGGGCTAGAGGATATTTTCTCCTTTAGAGATTTCTTCTAAATTTAATCTTTACCTTACTATCATTAGCACCTTAGGGTCAACCCCTAATATTATTATATAATTAGATCTTTTATAAATAGAGGGGGTACTTATATAGTTTTTCTTTTTAGAGTATTCTTTTTATTTCTATTTAGCTTTTAACTTATTAGTTTAAGTATAAGCTAAATAATAGTCTTTTAAGTTCTGTATAATTATAGAGGCCTTATTAATATATAACTGGAAGTTTACTCTATAGTTATCCTTATATAGTATTTTATATATCTTTAGCTATAGGTTAAGTGAGGTATAGAATTCCTCCTTTTATTAGGCTATAAAAAGATCTATATCTAGTATTAAAAAGGTAAATTTAGCTATATATAATTAGAAGCTATTAATAATCTAAAAGTAGAAATATTATAGTATGTCCTTAATTTCTCTTTTTTTATATAGGTTATTAAATTTAGTATCTAAGAATTTATATATATTAGTATCTATAACTAGGATATTTTCCTTATCTTTTATATCTAGGAAGAGGAGTAGATAATCTACTATTTCTTTATTTATATAAGATATAATATAAGAGGTAATTATAATTTTAGTATCTTAAAGTTTATTAATAAGGAGTTAATTATAATTTATCTAGATTTTATTCTTAATTTAGTATAGCTAGACTTAGTATTTAGGATCCTTATTTTTTATAAAGAGTAAAGGATTAGAGAGTTTAATATAGTTCTTTTTTAAGGTCCTACTTCTATTTATATAATTAGAAATAGTAGTTATAATAGTACCTTCTCTTAAGTTTCTTATTAAGCTCTAGTAGGAGAGGGAATATATTAGAGGGTTAAGAATAATAGGTTTATATATATCTATTAGATAAGTATATACTAAGAGAGTAGCTTTTAGGGCTTAATTCCTTTTTTCTTAAGAAATAAGGTATTTAATAATTTCTAGTTTATTTATTTAGTTAAACTAAGTAGAGGTCTAAGTAGGATTCTCTATTATTATATAAAAGACTTTATTTAGAGCTTCTTTAGGTATTTATATATTTAGAAGTCTTTAAAGGGACTTAAACTAGTTTAAAAGAATTGATTAGAGTTTTAATCATTCTTAAAAGGTATCCCTTTCTTTAGAAACTAGGTTATTAAAAGGGTTTTCTATTTATATAGATAGGTTTAAAGGAGCTAAAATGTTATGGGGTTGTGCAGACGTGTAGGGTAGTCACGTGCAATATGGGGTCATCACATGCGAGGCACCATGGGTGCTTACTTGGCTGTATAAGCCCTTACTAAGAGAAGACTTAACTAAGAGTCTTATTTATATAAAATTCTATTTATAGTAGCAGACCTTAGCTATTTCTACTAGACCTTAGCTACCTACTATAAGGTAGAATACTAAGAGTAGGTCTAGGAAAAGGGGCTAAGGGGGAGTAGTATAAAGGGGTTATATAAGGGGCTAGAGGATACTTTCTCCTTTAGAGATTTCTTCTAAATTTAATCTTTACCTTACTATTATTAGCACCTTAGGGTCAACCCCTAACATAAAAAGGGCTAATATACTACTCCTTTATAACTAGATTCTAGATCTACTATTTTTATTAAACTAGACTTAAAACTAGTTGTTACTTAACTAATATAACCTTATTACCTATTAAGGTTTTAGAGTAGGAGACTACCTATATCTTTTTATATATTAATCTCTAGCCCTTATATAGACTAGCTCTAGCTATATACTTAGGGGTCCTTTAAACTTATAAAGGATACTACTAGTACTTATATAATAAGACTTAGAAGAGGTAGGGGGCTAACTAGTATAGATAATATATAAAGGATAGTACCTAGTATTCTTAGTAGGGGATATTTTAAACCTTTATAAATAATAGAAGAGTTAATATATAATATATAATAATTTAATAATTTTTATTTTTCTATTATAATCTAATAGATTACCTACTTAATAGAGGCTACTTAATAAGAGGTAGAAGGATTATAGGGAAATTATATAGAGTATATAATATATAATAAAGGGTATAAAGTTAACTTATAAGATTAAGTAGCTAAGAATAATAGTATATTCTATATAGGAGTATTAATAATAAGAAAATAAAGATATTCTTTAAAACCTTATCTATATAGGTACTATATATTTATACTATCTAATAATTATCCTACTAAGGGGAGGTATAAAGGAGAGGAAAAGGAAAAGAAAATAAAGTAAAATATTTTATCTATTTCTTATATACTTATTATATATTCTTACTCTTATAGTTTAATATTAATCCTATCCTAAAACTTAACTACTATTTCCTAGCTATAGGGTATATTCCTTTTAGTAGTTTTACAGGGTTAATATTATATTAGAAATTTATAAGTATTTTATAATATTTAGCCCTAGTTATAGAAGGTTATATTATCTACTATTATAGCTAGTACTAGATATAGTATTATAGCTAGAGTTAGTAATACCCCTGCTTTATATAGTTTAGGCTTTAATACTATACTATATATCTATTATATCCTAAGGTGGACTATAACATTAATAGTATTATAGTATAAGGTAGAGTAAGCCTTACTAGCTACTAATAATTAATAGGTAGGGAGTAGGAGTAGTTAGTATATAGCTAGTATAGATTAACCTAAAGCTTACTTCTCCCCTAAGCTAGTCTAAATAGGGCTAGCATATATATAACTAAGGAATACTAAATACTATTAAATATAAGTAGCACTTTATGCGCGCGTAATAGTTAGTAGCCTATAGCTCTAGCTTAGGTAAGTATTAGCATTATACCTAGAAAGAAAAGATATATATATATATATATATATATATATGTATCTAACCTAAAAGACTATATATTATATATGCTATTAAGATACTTTAGGATAGCTATCCTTGTCTCTTATAGTCTTAAGACTTAAAATAAGACTAAGGTAGTATGAAGGCACAAGACTAACCGGCTTGTATGTAAGTACCTAGACAATCTACGTCGTGCCTTTCACAGGTCATAAAGAGCAGGAGAGGATGAGCAGATCAGCAACACCAGACATCAAACAAAAAAGCGACGAGATAGCCTTCTCAACCTAATTTCCCATCTTTCATTTGGCATCAGAGGGCTAAAACCTGGCCAGGTGTCGCGCATGTGAGCGAGACTGATGCGCTAAGTTTGTGCAGGAGAGAATGTCATGTCATATAGAACAGAAATCTGGGAACAAGTACCGCGGCGTCCCATACAGCCTCGAGCTAGGACAAGCTTGTGATCGCGGCTCCCTTTCATCGACAATACATGGTTCATGTTACCAAATTCCGTCCGCACCAAGGGCGGTTGCAGGCCCCAACGATATTTGACCCAATCAGTCCGAAGAGGAAGGGGCGGCACGATCCGTTTCGACGGTTTCATTGCACATGCGCAAGGGAGAGAAGATGGAGGCATAATTAGACGTTGATTTGTGAAAAGAAGAAAAACAGGACGACTTGCCACATGTGTTCAAGCAAGCGAGCAGACGGCGAAGAGAAGAACAGGTAGGTACATCCGATAGGGACCTTCTGCGTCTCAAAAAAAAAAAAAAAAAAAAAAAAACCAGTATCAACCCAAACCCCAACCTTTCGCAACCCTCAGAGAGAGACGCATGCGGCCCCAAACCCCATTCCCGTCCACTCCTCCCAGCAATAACCACAAAAGAAAAAAGAGTCCAAAAGAAGGAATCAGATGACAACGAAACAGAAGCAATGTTGAAGCAGGACGTAACGCAGAGCAACAACAAAGAATTTTTTTGGGGGGAATATGACAAAGTTCGGAACCCAGCCTGCATAATAGGACGCGAGACCGGAGACTTTCAAAATGCTCCGCTGCCTCCCTCCCAATGGCAGATTGAAAAGATAAAACAAGAACATAGGAAAAAGCAATAAGTACCGTTTAGAGCCAATATCTCTCCGCGTCTTCCTGCAACGAATAATGTACTCATGTCTGCAACAAGATCATTGACCTGCTGTGCTAAATTTCGGGCTTGAAATGTACAGACCCGCCTCTGGGGAAGGTCGGAACAGTGATCTGTGATCTGCACTCGACTTCCTAGGAGCCCATTGCTGTGGAGGCCCTCGGTTGGTCCCTAGGTTTACGGAGATGGAACACCTCAAACCCATTTCCGGGGTCTAGAATATGATACTGGACTCGTCCAGTTGTTTCAGAGCCCGCCGTCATTGTCGCCGTCGCCTCCGAGAAAGTTGGTTTCGAAAAAGGGGCCACTGTCATCATTGCTGTGAAGGAAGTTGTCAAAGTCGAAGCTTTCCAAGACATCGGCGTTGTCGAGGGCAGCGAAATCCAAATTCATCTGCATGCTGTTAGACTTTGATGCTGATCAAGATAGACTTTAGACTCACATCGCCGGTGTTTCCGAGTTCTCCAAAGGGACCAGATGCATTGAGATCGACTGGCTGCGCCATGGGTTGCGATGGATTTGAAGGCGCTGCTGGCTGCTGCTGCGGAGGTTGGTTGGGGGGTTGTTGTGCTGCTACAGGCTTGTTACTAAACGACTTTGAATGTCTTGGCGTTACTGGCGTACTGGGCGTTGGAGTTGGCGGTTCTGCTTCCGACGCTGGCGTAGCACCTGTTGTAGACCCCTTCTTGGCGGGCTGTGCTTTTGGCGGAGCCTGTAGGGTTTTAGTACATAGCAAATCAGAGTTTGCGGCCTCCACTTACGGGTTTCTTCTCATCTGCCTTCTTGGCCTTCTTCGGATTAGGTTTGTTGGCCTGGGAGGGGGTCGGAGGGGCATTCGACTGAGTTGCCGGAGAGGATGGTTGGGTGCGGCCGTTCTCAGCGCCCTGTGCTGGGGCAGGCGGAGGTGGCATCTGTTGACTTCGCTGCTGAGGCGTGCCCATTGGCGGAGGCTGATGTTGGTTGGGCTGAGGGCCTGCTCCAGGCTGGGGTTGCTGCTGTTGTCCAGGCTGTCCAGGCTGCTGAGCCTGCTGCATCATTTGCGGTGGTCCCTGCCACATTCCACCGGGCATGCGGCCACCGCTGCGCTGGAATATTTCCATTTGTTGCGGCGTCATCTGTTGGCCTGGAGCGAAACCGGGGTGTGAGCTCGGAGGTCTCATCATGCCGTTTGCCCCCATCTGTTGCGGGTAAAATTGCGGTGGCATTCCCGGCGGCATCTGTCCCTGCTCGAATCCATTCGGCATGGGAGAACTCCGATTCTGCGGCATTGTCCCATCGGGCATAGGAGAGCCAGGCAGACCGGCCTGTCCCAACTTGGGGGTCCCGCGCTTCATTTGTTCATTGGGGTTTGGCGAGGGACCGGCTCTGCTACCCTGAGGCGACATGGCCGGCGGAAAGCCAGGCTGGCCGACAGGGCCTTGGCCAGGATGCTGGGTGATGTTGTCCTGCTCCTGACGCGCCATCAAGAGCCTCTTCTTGTTTTGTTGTTCCAGGAGCATCAGCTGCATTTGGTAGTCCTGGAGCGCATGGTTGCCGCCAGCCTGCTGGCCTGGCGCAACCTGCTGAACGCGAGCTTGAGCACCTTGGAAGAAATCCTGATTATCTGCGCTTTGTTGACCCATTGGCGAGTTTTGCATGCCGGCGTTATTCATGTCCTTTGCCAATTGAGTGTCATTAAGCGCTGCTTTATATTGCAAAGCGAGATTTTGAGAATATACCTGAAGATTCTTCGCCTGCACATTCGGAGTCTGGTTCTGGAAAGCACTGAACTGCTGAGCTGTCATGTTATTGGGGTCCATTCCGTTCGCGATGAGCATTTGATTGGTCTGCGCGGCCGTGGCAGCTGTTGCCCCCATTTGCTGCGGCTGCATGCCCTGAGTCCTTGCGCCGGGAGCCATGGGCTGATTGCTGATGCCATTGTCGAGGCGCGGGCGTTTGTTAGGCGACGGCGCATTTTCCGCGGAGCTGGGGGATTGAGGACGGTTGTTCATGTCCATCTGCGAGCCATCTCGCTGCATTTGCTGGTTCTGCATCATCTGTTGCTGCTGATTCTTCATCTGTTGAAATTGCTGCGCGCTCCTGGCCAAAAGTTAGTATCTGAATTGCAGTCACAGGCGATCAAAACGTACATTGGGCCCCTGCCGTGCATTGCTCGTTTCTGCATTTCCGCAAAATTGGCAGGCATGCCTATCATGCCCTGGTAGGGTCGAGCGTTGTTGGTCATTAAAATGCGCTGCTGGCTCTCTTGTCGCATCTGGGCTTGTTGCTGCAATTGAGTCAGTTTTGATTCGTTTTTTGAATGACGAGCGAGAGCATACTCTTTGGTGCTGGAGATACTGGAACGAGGTCTTGGTCCCCGGCTGCCTCTGACGTTGAGCGTTGAAAATATCCCAAAATTGACTCCACCAGTCAAAAAGAAACGAATTCTCGGTCGCGTCGCTGGGCACCGCAGCCTGCGGCAAATCGTCCGGGCACTTGTGAAGGTCGTCTTTGCTGTCGGTATCCATGGCATCGTCGACTCCGTTGACATCGCGCCGGCCAGGGCTTGGTTTGGGGCCAGTCACGGATTTGGTGTTGGGGTGAAGCTCGTTTTTGACCTGGCGGGCCAAATCCCAATGGTGGTTCTTTAGGAAATAGTCGTAAATGTACGTGTTCAACAGCGTCTGCGGATCGCTGGGGCCGCGCGCCCCGCCGTTATTTGCGAGCGGAGTGCCACCATTGTTCATGAGCGGAGTGCCACCATTGTTCATGAGCGGAGTGCCGCCGACGGGCCCTCCTTGGCTATTCATGGTGACCATGTTTGGTGGTTGGTTCATCGTGGGCGTCGTCAGTCGTTGAGGCGGTCAGAGGCGATGCGGTAAGAGTGAGTCGCGTCGAGGAGCGTCAGCGGTTTCGCAGGGAAGGGGAAACGCCGGGCAAAGCAGTGAAGAAAGCCGCCTCAGAGGTCGAGGATGCAGGGCTCCGGCATGAGAGAGCGGCCGGGTCTGATGGAGGCGGAAAGGGCAGCAGAGTTGGGTGGTGGAGGGCGTCGTCGGCAGAGGCGAGGTCGCGCGCAGCGCTGGCAGAGCTTCGGGTCGACGCCGACGGCCGAGGACTGCGACAGAAGTAGAGCGACTCGAGAGGGTTGGTGGGCGAGGGCGGGTGGTGGCAGCCGTGCGTGGGCGGCTCTGGGTGTGCAGTGCAGCTCAAGGCAGTTGGGCGATCACGGCGGCGGCGGTGATGATGGACAGGGCGGGAGGGTCGCTGTGGTGGTGGTGTTCCAGGATGTGGTCGAGGTATCGGGCGATTTGCGCGCAATCTAATGGCTGTGGGTAGCGAAAGGCGCAACGGCAGCAGGCGGGCGGCGGCAAAGCACAGGAGGAGGAGGAGAAGTGGAAGAAGAGTAGCAAGTAGAAGGGAACAAACAGGTCGCAACTTTGGAAAGCTTAGGTAGGTAGGTCGCGGACGGCGGAGGAGCAAAGCAAATGGATGCTCCGGGGGCGCGCGACCTCAGATTGGATGCTCATCACGTGGCCGCCTGTGAAGGTCCCCAGGGCAGGCCACCGGCCATCCCCAGCCCCCCCCCCTGAGCCACACAACCACCACCCCTTCTCTGCCCGCTCCAATTCACCGCGACCGCCTCTCCCTCTCCTCGCCCGTCCGAGCACGCTGCGTTTGCTGTTGATTCATGTGCAATTCAAGCTCATCACGTGACTATCTCTCTGCTCCGTAGTTGCGCCTCCACCGGCTGCCCAGGACTCCCCTGTTCAAGGCCATCAGGGTCCCATGCGACCCATATCACCCCCAGATTACTCGTCATCCGGCGGCAGCTCGTCTTCGATGAACCGCACCAGCGTGATTCGCATCTCAGTCGAATCGTTTCCTCGCAGCACGTCACTGACGAAATGCGCCTCGACTTGCATCCCAACCTAGACTCGCGCTTAGCTACGTCATTTTGAGCTTAATTGTCCACTCACCATTTCCAATGCGCCGCGCAACACGCCGCAGAGGATGTTGGAGTACCACAGCTCGTCCTGTGCCCGCCCATCGTCGGGCAATTCGACAAAGTCTGCCAGTGGATTCTCATCCAGCACGAGCGAGAACTGCTTGTTGTCGCTGGTCCAGTTTGCGACGGTAGGTGTGATGTTGAGGAAGATTTTGAAGCCAACCTGGAAGCACGTTAGCTGGCCTGTGACTAGCCAAAACAAACTTGTCATAAACTTGGCGCCGTCCATGAGAGTGTTCTTTTGATGGTGACCAAGCCCAAGTCATCAGCGGCCCGTCATTCCCATGGCTTCGGCAACAAGCGTGCTATAGCAAAGCGAGTCCGCCCGGGCCCGAAAATCAACCCCAGGACAGTGATACGAAGAGAAGAGACCAAGGGGACAGAACCGAACTGTGGATGCCTACCTTGGATATCATTTCTGCAACCTCTCGAAAGTTTGAGCACGACGTCGTGTTCGACTTTGCGAGAAAATCTTCCACCAAACGCAGCCCAATGTTGTAGCCCATCTTGTCCAGTTGTCTGTTCACTTCGACGTAATCGCTGTCAAAGTCCTTGCATAGCTGCGCGACGATGGTGCCATAGGTGAGGGTGACGAGCTCAGCGTTGACCTTGTCCACGCGGGTTCTTTTATCGACAATTAGAGTCGCTGATGCATCCTTTGTGCAGCAGACTTACTTACTTCCAGACCCTGTAGAGGTTAGCTTGGTAGGTTTCCGTCAACGGGCCAAGAAGCTCACTCTTCGCCCAAACGGGCGGCCTTGGTGGATGCCATGGGGCGCGCGTGGACGCGCAAGTTGCGCCTGCTCGATGGTCGCGGAGGATACGAGTGCGCGAGGCTCAGCGCATCAAGGTTTGGCAGCTGTCAGAAGGTCCTTTTGTTGTTTGGTGGGCTGAGAGAAGAGGTGTCGTTGAATTTGGCTGAGGAGCAGCCGGGGGGAGGGGGGCGCTTGGAGCTGCCGTGCTGCCCTGGCTCGACTGCGTGTCGTCAGAGTCGGTCGATCCCGAAACTTTCGCCGTGCCCGCAACCAGACAACAACACCAAATATCTCGACCCTCACCCTCGACCCCTCATCCTCGCCACCATGTCGTCCGAAAAACGCCCTGCTGCCGATTCGTTTGGCTCGAATCAGCTCGTCAAGAGACAGCGCTCCGACGCGGAATTGGGTGACCAAGTTGCTCTCGCCAATGGCACTGCGCAGAATGGCGCTCTCATACAAGCAGTACGCACTCGTACAATCCACGACATTGCGCGTAGCTAACATGGGGCCTAGGTGTCGCGCACAAGCGGGCTGCAAGCTCCCATCATGGAGCTAACTGGTAAGTAGCTGACGACCCCGACCAACACACGCACCTCTCACGCGTTGCTTTGCGCAGGACACTCGGGGGAAGTATTTGCGGCCAGATTCGATCCTACTGGCCAGCATATAGCATCGGGATCCATGGACCGCAACATCTGTGAGTGCATCGCCTTGCTCTCAATTCGCTTGCTAACGACACAAACAAGTGCTGTGGCGGACCTACGGTCAGTGCGAAAACTATGGGATTCTGAGCGGACACAAAGGCGCTGTGCTCGACCTGCACTGGTCTCGCGACTCGCACGTACTCTACTCCGCTTCGGCGGACATGATGCTGGCTAGCTGGGACCTCGAAACCGGCCAGAGGATACGGAGGCACGTCGGGCACGAGGAAGTAATCAACTGCATGGACGTCAGCAAGCGCGGTGAAGAGATGCTCGTCAGTGGATCTGATGACGGCACCATTGGGGTACGCAAACCCGATCGCTTACAGCGTTCTGTGCATGCAGAAGCTGACGAAAGAATTAGATTTGGGACCCGCGGCAAAAGGCAGCCGTCGATTACATTGAGACCGAGTTTCCCGTCACAGCCATGGCAATCGCAGAGGCTGGCAACGAACTATACACTGGTGGCATAGACAACGACATTAAGGTGTGGGACATGCGCAAGAAAGCTGTCGCCTACTCGTTAATGGGGCACACCGATACCATCACTTCATTGCAAGTTTCCCCAGATTCGCAGACGTTACTGTCCAACTCGCATGATTCGACCGTCAGGACGTGGGACATCAGACCATTCGCCCCCACCGAACGACATGTCAAGACCTATGATGGTGCGCCGACCGGGATGGAGAAGAACTTGCTCAAGGCCAGCTGGGATCCCAAGGGTCAAAATATTGTGGCAGGATCAGGGGACCGTAGCGTTGTGGTCTGGGACGCAAATAGCGGCAAGATTCTATTCAAACTCCCAGGACACAAGGGCGCTGTGAACGACGCCCGGTTTTCGCCTAGTGAGGAACCGATTCGTAAGTGGCCTAGCGAATTGATGTTGCTCGATGTACTATGCTAACCGCTCACAGTGCTGTCTGCCTCATCTGACGGGACACTGTTGCTTGGGGAGCTGGGCAAATGAATGCGAAGACTGCTGTTGGCTGGCCGAAGACGGCGTGAGGCTCCAAGTGCGACAGCATTGAAAACCGTTTTTGCCAGAGGATTGCATCGTCATTCAATGCGCACGCGCTCGGTTCCCAATCATCCGCCTGAAAGAAAAGTGCGTGCCGTGCGCAAGACGACGGCTGGAGGACATTGGCGCGAGGCAGCGCGAGACGTGGAAGACGAGAGATACGTGATGAAATAGAAATGTAAGTATCGCTGATTGTCCAGTCCCGCGGCACTCAAAAAAAGCCCATTAGCAGGGCTGCAGCGGTTCAGTGTCGCTTGAGTTTCAAGAGGCGTCAGCCGTTCGCGATTTCCATGCATACGCCCACACTTTGCCAACGCGACAAGACAGGCGCGTCAATTCGTTGGCCTGCGTTGGCCGCGTCAAGTTTCGCAAGCTGCTCATTTTCGCAGCAAATGTGGAACCTCTTACTCTTTTGCTTCTGTCTTTCGATTTTCCTTTGTCTTGTACCAGTCCGTCACAGTCTTCCCTCCTGCTTGAAACCCCCGGGCTGCCCTGCGTCGCTACAAAGCTCCCCGGACCCATGGATTCGGGCAAAAGCTAAATGCCGATTGTCATTCGTTGGCGTGGATGCCGCTAACTTGAACTCGGAAGACCCTGAGTCGTTGTCACCACGCCGTGTGCTCAACAATTGGCCCCCACACTTTGGAGGTCGCCTGGTGACCTATCAGGCTGGCCCGCGGCGTTAAACCTGCTGGGACGGCTTCTATTGTGCATCAACGAGGAAACCTATACACGTGGCGAGGCCAATCGCGTACTGCGGACGTTATATGCTAGAAAAAGAACCACTCCCCGATGGGCGAGACATTCCTTCAACCTTCCCTTCCATAATTGTCCTCTTTCACTCTGACCAGCAGGCCAATTTCGACACGACAAATCGATCCGCCAACAATCAATGAGCGCACGCGGTCACAATGCCTCCAACGTCGCCTTTGCCAGAGGATATATCTATGACGTCCACCAGGATACAACAGAGAGTTCGGTCAATCCTTGAGGATGGCGACTCGGAGTCCATATACGCCCTACCACTGCCAACCTCGTCTCCAGCTTGTTCCACACATGCAAGTTCCAGGCTGCTGTTCAGATGGAATCCTTTTCGGCGGACCAGACGAACAGCAAATTCGAAGACGAGCACGAAGAACGATTTTGTCCTCCGCTCATCTGCCGATTCCAACCGTTCGGCATGGCCGATTGTTACCCACCGGCCGGCAGCGCTGCAGCAGCGGGACGGGAATACTCCACGTACTCCGCCAACGGCTCGAGTTGGCCGACGATTGTCGATTGAGCATATGGATCTCGAGGCGGCGCCGATCCCGATCGAGACTCAGAAAGAGTCAAGACAACGTCCAAGGAAGACGCGCAAGCAGAGGCGACGCAAGGACAAGCGCTGTTGTGGCATGCGAGTATCGCCCAGGCGGCAAAAAGTGGCTCTGATTATGTGCAGTGGAATATTCCTTGTCGCTGTGGCCTCGCTCTGTGCGTAGCATTCCAATCTGTGTTTGCTGATCTGGTTCTGACTGCGAGTAGACCTCTCAATTGGCCTCATCCGCCCTGTTCCTCGAGAACTCCACATACTGTTCATCCTGCTGATTGTGGCTGCCACCATGGTGTTTAGCCATAGCTCAATTCGTCTTTTCATGCTTACCCGGCCTCCCCACTCGCCATCCTCCCGCCGCCACAACCGCCACATCCCTGTCCCTGTCGGCCCGCCCTCTTTTAATCCAAGTACGCCTATACGGGTTCATCTCGCACGCGACGAAGATCTCGCCGCAGGTTCCTCTACTGCTGCCGCCCAAAGAGCGTCCGCTAGATCTTCCGCAGAACTGTCATTTTCTCCGCCATTGGCGCGCCAGACATACAGCGCGCCCGCAACACCTCGCCCCTCCGTCAGCCCTGCGCTGAGCATCCCTCCCCCCAACTTTTCTCGCCCTTATCCTCGCCCTCCCCCTCCCAGCTACGGTGTCTGGCGCACGAGCGTTCCATTGGATCCAAATCTCTTGCACTGGCAACGCGTGTCCACTACTCCTCCACCTTTGCCAAACTCCCTCGCCATCTCCCTCCCCGTGTCGTTATCCCCACCTCAAATCGGACCAGTGTCGCACGAGCAAGGGCACGTGAAGCAGCAGTCTCAGCAGCAACAAGAGCAAAGGCGTCAGCTTTGGGAAGACGAAAGTGGCAGGGCAAGAGGCTTTGGCCGCGCCAGCGTAAACAGCAGCAGGACGGCGTCGCGATCGCCCAGCGACTGGCAGCGGCATCAACAAGAAGCCGAACCAAGCCGCCCGCCCAGCTACATTTCAGGAGATGGCATGACCGATGATTTTAACCTCTCGCCGCCTCCACGTCCGCGGCCGGGCTTCCAATCAAACCACGTCTCTCCACCTCCTGGGTTTCGTTCTTACAACAGCTCCCCCTCCCCGCGGTCCTTCCCTACCTTCCCAGTTCCCCACCAACAGCAACTGCCGCCGTTCGTCCACCAGCCGCCGTTCCAACAATACCAGCAGCCTCCGCTGCAGCTCCAGCGCTCTGCCAGCGTCGGCACTGGACTAGGCATGCGCAACAACATGTACGTGCACCCCGCGGAGCGTAAGTGGTACAGCGGCACGGGGCGTGTGGGCGACGCTGGCCGCTACCCGCTGTTTTCAGAAAGAGAAAATAGTCCAGGGGAGTGGATCGCGCAGCGTATGCGCATCAGCGGGCTCAAGACGGAGGATGTGCACCCGGCATATCGGTAGGTGGGGGATTGGGTCGTGACGGATTGGGCTGTGAAGGAGTACCCCTTTTTGGTTTTTGATTTCGGTGTTGCTGTTTCGAGGTGAGCTTGGTCTTTTCACCCGATTGACGGCGTGGACCAGCAGGGCGCGGCACATGGGGTTGAGATGAATTGCTACAAGGCGCTCGGAGTTGGATATACCAAGCATTGTGTTTTTGCTGCCGCTTTCAAAACGGCACCAAATTTAGGTGCTACTGAGACTGGCGCTCAGTTTTTGATGTCTGCTTTTGGCACGCAGTCTCTCTCTTTATCACTTTTTCCCATTCCTCATGGACGTTCCTCTCCTTCTGTTTGCTTCTCAAGCCTCTGTCTTTCATTTTCCATTGCGTGCGTGGCGCCTAGACAGACGATAAGAGGGAGCGGCAGTAGTGGCGGAGATGCACGCGGTGGGTTCGACCAAAAAGGTGCTCACGCAAGGACTAGCTGCGGCAAACTGGGCAAGCCGGCGCAATGGACTGGCAAGCGAAGCAGAACTCATCCCTTGGTCGTGTCACATCCTTGGATTATAAACCAGGTGGTGAACCCTGCCTGCTGTGGCTAAAGCGACTCGATTGTGATGAGCCAGAAGGAGGGGGTCCTGGCTGAACCATGGGTTCTCGCGAGATGATGCCTGAGAGAGAAGAAGACTGGACATGTGGGATTTTGGTCGCCGGAGAGAAGACCAGCATCTGACGGGTGGGCGGACGCTTGCAATCAATCTCAGTATACCGGAGCCCAAAGCAACCCTGAAGCTTGATTTGACGTACATGCTGGGAGGCTTCCCACCCATCTGCATCTTGGTGATAGGCATGAATGCTCTCCGACTGCTCTCCTTCGTTTCTGTCGTGCGCTTCAGGTCGCTCCAGGCTATGGGCTCCAGGAACACAGTCGGGGTTTCCTCGTGGTTCTCGTGGTTAATTGGAATTCACGCATTTGCATGCCTACAATGTCCCGTCTCCCTCACATTTCATTTTCATCACATTTCTCGAATTAACCATTATATTCTCCGATCGATATCTATGCACCAAAGTCCGAAATTCGTAATGTCCCTCCTGTGCGCCAATACCAATGCCAATGCCAATGCCATTGCCGCACTGATGCCGATAGTCCGTCTATCATCTCAATTTAGTCATGTCGTCAACGTTGCGCGTCGTCACGTTCGTTCCAAGTGCCCTATCCCACTGCATCCCGCTCACGGGGACGCAAAATACGAGACAGTCCACCACTTTCACTTGTTTTTTGTGCTCCGCTCCCTTTTTACTACTGGAGTAGGGTTCAGCTCAATACTTGACGCTCAGCTTCCAGCCCGTCTTCATGACGCGCGCGCCTACAAACGAGGCCAGCGCCATGGCGTAAGTCGCCGCCGTGAAGAGGACCACGGCCCAGTATCCGTTGCCGGCGGTCTTGATCAATGCGCCTGCGATGGGAATGCCCGTCAAGGTGCTGGTGCTTTCAGTTAGCGTCATCCTTCCCAAAGAGTATGGAGGTGTGTATGACTAACCCGACACTGACAATGGTGTAGCAACATGTGTAGTATTTGCCATAGTCCTCGGTATCGCCTACATAGGACGTCAGTATGTCAAACCATCTGTTTGGCCCATGGCGAGGACTTACATAGTTGACCGACACAGACTGGCGTCAGCGAAATATTCGAACCGCTAGCGATGCCAAACAGAAAACCGAAGACGATTGTGACACCCTTGATCGCGGCTCTGTGGCTCTCGTTGTCGTTGACGTCCATAGGCGACATTAGCGCAGCCGGTAGCCAGAGCCCTACGCTGGTCACTAGGCACAGCACCAGCGCGCAGATTTGGCAGTTGAAGCGGCCTACGTGGTCGGCGATGTAGCCGGGACCCCAGCGGCCGATGCAGCTGCCGGCATTCAGGATCGCAATCAGCTGGTATGAGAACGTATCGGTAAAAGCGCCGCTGTCAAGCGCAAAAGATGCGAGGTAAGTGATGGGTACGAAGAGACCCCATTCCATGCAAAAGGTGCCCACTGTTACGAGTGCGAAGGATCTAGAGAGCGTCAGCAAGAGATGATTCACCGGCTGAGAGACGCCCTGGGAGAACGAACGGGTCTCGGAGAATGGTGAAGTCAGGCCATATGGTGGAGCCGGGCTTAGGGGGCAGACGCGAGCGGATCAGGAGCTGGTCGACTACGCAAAGAAAAAGGAAGATAAAGCCAAGATATCTACAAGCCCACGAGAAGCCCACTTTTGGGAAAAGGCTCTGAAGCATCAATGGGAAGATTACGCCCCCAATGCTCCCCCCAGCCGCAGCAAATCCAGTGGCGATGCCTGAAGAGAGGACGTTAGCAATGTTTAGAACATGGACGAGGGAGGAGCTGACCGCGGCGGGCGCAGAAGAAGTGCGCGATAGATCCCACGCTCGGGGTGAAGACGAGAGCCGTCCCCGTGCCAGCCATAACGCCAAAGACGAGCAAGAATTGGTAATATGAATGGCATACGGACAACAAAAACATGGATGCAACGAGCAAAATGTTGCCCCCCAGAATGAGTAATTGGGGCCCATGGACATCGAAGAAGGGTCCGATCAAAAGGCCACAGAAGAAGGCGAGGAAGGTGTAGAGGCTGAAGATCCAGCCAATGGTAGATTCACTGTACTCCTTGAGCTCGTTCGTGGCGAGGTAGGCTTGGAAGATACCCACGCTGTTCCTAGGATGGGTTAGTTTTTCCGATGCCACGACGAAGAGGTTGTAGACGTACATCAAGCCAAAAGCTGCTGACATTCCGCTAAACGACCCAGCTACCACAAGCCAAGCTCTTAGCCCGCCTTCTGGGTAAGTGACTTGATCAGAAGGACCCTCGGGATGGGGTTGAGTCTCGTCTTGATCAAAACCATCTTCGACTGAAGGATGAGGAGTCCACTCTGTGTGCGCGTTCAGACTCTTTTCTTTGGACGCTTCGTGGGCCTCTCTAGAGGACTGGGGATAGAGACAACCGCCGCTGATCGACGTGGATCCATGGTAGGGCGGCTCTTCGATTGGTCGGGGTCCCAAGTGGGTGCCAGAAGATGGTGCAGTCATTTGCAAGGCCGCACTGCCTCGGAATGCTCTTGTTTTGGCACGCGGCAACTCTCGCTTCCTCTCTCAGCACGTCGCGGATCTGGTCTTCTCTTTTGGGGAACATGCGAGGTTGTCGAAGAGAAGAGGAACGACTGAGGAGAAAATTGGAAATCAACGGCGACGCCCTACGATCCACATTTCGTGCAGGGTGCAGGGCGATCCCCAGGAAACCCCGCCGCCGGCTACATGGCTAGGTTGCCGATGAAGCCACTTGCAAAGACACTTGTCAATCCACGAGGCGTCCGGAGGCGGTGGTGATTCCAGGGATTTGTTTTGTTCCGTTATCATGCAGCAGGCCGAAAGACGGACGGATCCGTCAAAGTGACGGTATTGTCGGCATCATCTGGTGTTGACAGCGGTTGAAAGAAAAACCGTCGTTGCGCAGTGAAGCGAATGGTCTGCAAGGATGGACCGTGCACGGCTGCCCTCGCTTCGGTGTTCCTGGTTGTGGCCCTTCGCCGTTCTTCAATTCCACCTCTTTCTTTACCCACCTCACTCAATCTTGACTCTGCTTGACGCTCTCCATCAGCCTGCTCTATGTACAGATCAGACATGTTGGTAAATGTTCAGATCTTGCCAAAGACGCTTTGTCAACCATCCGCGCTTGTGACTGCAGGCTGCCCAATCCTATCGGGCTTGATTGCGAAACTGACAAGGCAAACGGGCGGAAAGCCACTCTTTTCGGAATTTTCACTACTGCTTGTGTTCTTGCGCCTTTGACTATGCTTGTCCATCATTGAGAACATCGGCCTTTCGCATGATTGCTGACTGCACCTGAGAAGAATTGCGCACATCAGCAGTAACACGACCGATCTGTCGTTTCATCGCTGTACTTTCTCTTTGTCAACGCTTCTTCCATCACACCAATCAGCCATGAGGGGCAAACCATTCTCTCTCCGATTCGTTGCCCTCAAAAAGAAGTCGCATTTCCACCGGACTGAGCTCCCGGACTACTCGATGCCGAGCGAGCGAATATGGCGCCGTTTCATACTTTCTTTTTACCGCGACCCTAGTGCTGCCGCCATTGACGCGGCCCGGTTGCTTTCAAGCTTTCACCGCCGCTTGGGCTTGTCCAAACACCTTGATGCTTCTTCGAAAACCTGCAAGCGACAATTGAGGTCCGATGGTTTGCCCAAGGTAAATGGCCCAGATCTAGAAGGTCGTCGTCTCCGGGGACCTCGATTGGAACGGCATACCGCCTCAAAATTGTCGGTCCCTTCCCGAAATCCGATCCCTCTCGCGCAAAGATTGCATATATTTTTTTTAATTTTTTTTTACAACCATTGCCGGAGAACAGCGAGATCTCGGTCTAGTCTGGCAGGTGTGAGGCTTTGCCGCTGTCGAAATCCTTTCCAACCGGCACAACACGTGTGCCAATATGCCGCCAACAGCGCACTGCCTCCCGCCGGGCCAGTCTTGCTGGTCATGTGTAGAGACGGTGTGTGATTTGCTTGTGTCTCTCTTTACAGATCGAGGCGGACTCTTGTCCGTTTGGATTGGCTCTATGCTGAGATCTTGGTTAGCGAAATCCTGCTCGAAGACTGTGCCTATCTTGATTTGCAGAATACCAATGTTCTCTCTTCGCGATCTTGCCTATGTCACGTCAGGCGCATGACCCGCCGAAGTCGCCTTGGACGTATGAAGGCTAGGACGGAGCTCGAGGAGAAGCTGTTGCTGAGTATGCCCTTCCGAGAGTGCGGACTGTAAATCTTCAACAAAAACGGCAGATGTTAGAACGCCAACTGTTGACCGCAAGCGCTGCACAACTCACTAGACCAGGTAAAGAGCACAAAGACCGTGACTAAAGGAAGCAAGAAGCAAGATATGCTCATCGAAGTCGACAGTTCGGACGATTCCGAGGACGACGTGACTGCTAGGTTGGACGTCCTTGTAGCAACAAATCCGCTTGTCGGTAACCCGTCGCAGACGTTGTGTCTGATCGCGAGAATGTTGAAGTCATCACGGGTCAAGCTAAGCATTCTCTTCCACAGAAGATGCCAATGGAAAGCAGATGCGCTGGGCTGCTGAACGTCTCGGAAATCACACGTGTATGGGAAGGGGTCCATGTCAACAGTGTATTCCAGGGAAGCAAGGGGGAGAGTAGGGAACTATAGCTCACAAGCACCGTGTAAAAGACAGTCGAATGCTACAGGGGTTTCAAAAGAGTGTTGCAAAGGAGAGAGCAAGTGTGTAAGAGCATCAAAGGAGGGCCAGTCATGTTGCCACAAGCGCCGTGACAGGACAAGCATGGGCACGAGATACCTCATCTTGCCAATTTATTTCTCATATTACAACATCAACGTATGGTCGCCAGTTCAGTACTCCAAAGCAAGACGATTCGAAGCCACCAAACAATCTACTGATCCATTCCAGTCCAGTCCAGACACAATCTGTTCCCTCATCGTCTCCCACGTAGCACACCATTCGAGACGGCCAACATGTCCCACAATTCAACTCGCCAATCCAACCACAATTTCGATCTGCGCATGAGTGGAGACGCATTTATCTTGAAACCAGAGCAAATAACGTTGGGAAAAGACGAAGGAAAAGATCAGATCTCGTCAAGGAAAACTTTCAAGCAAGAGAGGAGATCGGCAATCTCAGACGGAAAAAAAAAAAAAATGTAAAGCAGAGAGACAGAAAAATGTGTAACTGCTCGAGAAGGGGAGAATACGGCAGCAAACCAATAAGAAACAAAAATAGGCCATTTTTCTTGAGTAAGAGAGAACCAAAAAGGATGCAAGAAAGCAGCCAAAAACGCCAGTCGTCGTAGTTGTGGGTTGGGTTGGGCTTTGCTGAACGAGTTGACGAAGCAGCAGCAAGCCAGGGGTATAAGTATCGTTACAGCATATGGGTACAGTGCAAATGGGAATGGTAAGAAATGAAGACGCTAGTCAGGAGAGGGAGGCGAAGGGAAAAGTTGAGAGGGGATATTGAAGCAATGAAAGGGGGCAGGGTTGAGGATTGAAAACGCCCCGTAGCTGCCCGTCCGTCGAGAAGAGAAGAGATGAAGTAAGCGCTGCAGCCTCGGAGTGTAATGGTGGCTGCCTAGTAGCGCGGTCTCTTTGAAGATGCAAGGTCGTCCTAGACAGGCAACAGACGCGTCAGCCACCAAGCACAAACCTCGAACATTCAAAACATCAAGACGATACGTACCATGTGATTGACCATGGAAACAAACAGGTCAAACCAGAGCTTGCCGCCTGCCTCCATCTCCGTCTGCATGGTGCCACTGCGCTTGAACGTGTGCCTACTGCGGATGATCAAGGCGAGGTAGTGGGCGCGCAGGTTGCTGTCATTGTCGGGCGTGTTTGCGTAGGCAAAGCGTGCCGAGGACAGAATCGTGCTGCACTGGATGCCCGATTGAAGACCCTGTTTTTTAAGGGACAGACGCTTGAGCTCTTGCAGGCCGTAACGCTCAGCGGCACACTGCGTACTCGTCAGCAACAGGTGGACTTGGGCGTCTACATGGATACGTACGTAGATGACGCTGTCTTTGAGAATCGTGACGCCATTCACCAAGACGGTCGACTCGGATGCTCCAGCCTGGAAGCCGTCCTCCAAATACCAAGTGTCGCGTTTCCTGTCGTGCTGCAGCCGCGGATAGTAATCGCTCTTGTACAAAAATTCGAGGACTGAGCTGAAGATTTCAGGCTCCTCGTCGGGCAGCTCGATGCGTCGGGTGGTCGACTCGAAGAATTGTGTGCGGCAGGCATCGTGGAAGAAGGGCGAATGGCAGAGGACGTCTTCGTGGGCAGCGAAGAGGCGCTGGCTGCGTCCGATGGAGATGGTGATGATGGGCGACGTGAGTGATCTGTGCTCGTCAGTACTCAGTTGATGCAAAGGCAAGTCGCTGGCTGCTCACGGGCTGGTTTGAGCGGACGGAGGGGAAGTGTTCGGCTTGGCTATTTCCCGTTCGACGCAACGCGAGGTAAATGACGACTTCTTGAAAGATCGGTTCTGCTTGGTCGAATCCTTGGCAACTCTGTGCTTCGAAAAGCTGCCAGCATGAGGTTTCCGTCCGGAGGTGAACATGGTGGGCGAGGTTGACGGTTGGGTGGAGGAGGGCTGGCGACACGACACGGCAACAAGACGAAGAGGGCGGAGAGGTCGGATGGCGGTGGTTTAAATAGCACAAGAGGGATAACCTCAGGCCACGGAGCAAGGCTGAGAGAAGCAAAAGAGGAAGAAAGGACGCAGATGCGGGCGGAGGCGTCTCATGGGAGAGATGGGATTGGCGGAGAGGCATGCAGTTCCGAAGCCAAGTCGGAAGACGTGTCGCGCGTCGAAGCCGACTCGCGCAGTCACGTGTGCCACTCAACCCAATCCAGGCCTGGCGTTTCACTTGCAGCCAACCACGACGCAGACCCGGCACTCTTGCGACGATGGCGAGGGTGCCAGCTCCAGTTCGACACCCCAGAGTCATCGCCCGCACAGTCAATGCCATCAACTCTCGACCTCGTTGGATTGCGGCCTTGACTTCTTGGGCCGCACTGGACGCTGGGGACATGGATTGGATTGTGCCTGGAAGCCGTCTGCCCCTTGCAGGCGGATGCATGCTGGGCTCTGGGCGCGTCTGGGTCCCACATCCCCGACTGTGATGAACAGTGCTGTCGACCGTTTGCGCTCTTTCTTGTGCAACACCAAAAAAACAGTGGCCACCGTTGGATCTGCACCTGGTCAATTTCCCAGAAAAGTCTCCGATCAGAGTGGAGAAGGGCAACACAGTCGACATGACCCCATGGGCTGATCAAACTGCAACGGACAAAAATACACATTGCCGCATGTACGAACGAAACTAAGCCAGCGCTGGACTGGAGCTCGACTCCGCCCGTCATCCCACCTCACCGACCACTATGCCATGGCCCGTGCCCTCGTAGTGACGCAACGGCCCGCGGCTCACCTTTGCTTGGCCTCATCCCGCCGCTTCACCTCACCGCCTCTAGCCCATCTCTCTCCTCTGCCCGTCTGCCCGCGCCATGGTCAAACCGCTGACCTTCAAGGGCGACAAGCCGAAGAAGAAGAAGCGCAAGCGCCCTGCCGTCGCCGACGACGACGACCCCACCGAGGGCTCCTCCACCAAGGCCCTGGCCAGACCGACCCATGCCAACAATAGCGACAATGAAGAAGACGACTCGTGGGTGACGGCCGAAGCCGTCAGCGACGTTGCCGGCCCCGTCACTGTCGTCCTGCCTACCGAAGCGCCGTCCTTCTTGGCCAGCGACGCCAATGGCAAGGTGTTTGCGAGCGCCGTAGAAAACATGATTGAAGGCGACGCGCTGACGGCCGAGCCTCACGATGTCCGCCAGGTCTGGGTAGCAACAAGGCCACCCGGAACGGAAAACTTCAGCCTCAAGGGGCATCATGGCAAGTAAGTGCGTGCGGCGGGGAGGATGCATCCATCAGAGCTTGCGGCGAATTGACGACGTCCAGATACCTCGGCTGCGACAAATTTGGCGTCCTCTCCGCGAACCGCGAAGCAATTTCGCCCGAAGAAACCTTCATTTTGATCCCCGTCGCCGACAACCCAGGCACCTTTGCGCTGCAAACACCGCGCGACAAGTTCGTAGCCGCCACCACTAGCACCAACACGTCATCCAAATCCAAGACCAGCGCGGCTGTCACGGACGTAGTTCGCGGCGACGCCGAAACAATCGACTTTACGTCGTCGCTTCGCATTCGCATGCAGGCGCGTTTCAAGCCGCGGCAGAAGGTCAAAAAGGAGCAGAAGGCTCTGGAGAAGATTTCGCGCAAGGAGCTCGAGGAGCTGGCCGGCCGTCGCCTGAATGACGATGAGGTCAGGGCGTTGAAGAAGGCCAGGCGCGAGGGCAACTTTCATGAGAGTATGCTGGATCTCAAGGCGAAGAGCAAGCATGACAAGTTTGCATAGGTCTGCCCAGTGAGGGCGGAGTCAGGGAACTATATTGGATCAAAAGCATTGAACCTCATAGCGGATGTGGTTACGTATCACATGGTGCGAGTGAGGATTTGACAGGGATAAAAGCAAACCACACTTATGAAATCGCAGAACCAGTGACGACCTCCGGATGCCCAGGGCCGGGGAGAGCAAAACAATCTAAACTGGGGACTGATCACACCACGTTTTCACAAGCACATGATCAAAAACGCAAGACCCATTGCCAATGTTGAATGAAGTTTATTCTCCTGGTATACTGCTGATTAAAAGCGCTAGAGCAATGCCCTCCATAATCCCATCAAGACGCCGACATGCATATCGTACAAAGAACCCCCTTCCGCTTGTGCTAACGTCAACAACAACCCCCTCAGTACGCAACCTGCGAGCTCAAGCCATCCAACTCGCGGTCAAAGTTCTTGTGCTGCGAAATGGCAAAGAAGTAAGCGTCAACAAAGTCCTTTGCGCCCTTTGCCATCTGGAACGCCTCCTTGAACGAGCTGGCCTGCGTCTGGGCTGCCGTGACGACGCCGTACGAGTCGACAACGTCGGCCGACGACGAGAGGGAGAGGCCAGGAAGGCCACATGCGTCACGGACGAACTCGACGGCTTCGCCAACGGCACCAATGGCCTTGAGGTGGCCGAATGCCTCGCGGACCCAGTGAAGTGCGCGGCCGTTCTTGCGCAGCGTGGAGATGCTGTCGGCGCCGCCGGGGATGAAGACGCTGTCGAACATGGTGCTGCGCATGCCCTCGAGGTTGTGGTCAGGCTTGACGCCCTTGCCAGACGAGCGGTCCTCGCCAGCGGCGAAGATAGGCGTGCGGCGCGGCGCAATGGTGAAGGGGAGTGCCTGGGCGGCCTGCAGCGCGGCCTTGATGCCGGCGTAGGCGACCGGGTCGAAGCCGTCGGCGATGATGATGGCGACCCGGCGGGTCTTGATGGTCGGCTCCTTGGGCATGAAGTCGAGCTGCGACAGGCCCTTGCTCTTCTTACCGTGGTTGGCGCGCTTGGTCGACTGCGGGATCGATCCACCAACAGCCTCGGCCACTTGTTGCGCGAGCCCCAGGTCGATTTCGGCCAGGCGCTCGCACATGCGCTCGTAGACGATGGGGTCGTCGCAGTGGTCCAGCTCGAACGAGTACGACGCAATCACGTGGGCCTTCTCCGGCTCCGACAGCGAGTTCCAGAAGAGCTGCGCCTGGCTGAAGTGCTCCTGGAACTTCTTGCTGCGCAGGCGCTGCTTCAAGCCAACCACCTTCTCCGGGAAGTCGATGTACGCGCCCTCGGCCTCGCTGGCCGGCGGCACGGCGCCGTAGCGGTTGGGCCAGTAGTTGACGGTGCCCTTGGTGATGGTGTGGCGGCCCTGGCCATCACGGTGGTTGTTCATGACGGGGCAGATGGGCCGGTTGATGGGCAGCTCTTGCCAGTTGACGCCCAGGCGCGAGAGCTGCGTGTCAAAGTAGGAAAAGTTGCGGCCCTGCAGCAGCGGGTCGTCTGAGAACCCAATGCCCGGCACCACGTGCGCCGTGCAAAAGGCGACCTGCTCCGTCTGCGTAAAGTACTCGTCCGGGTTGCGGTTGAGCTCGAGCTCGCCAATGTACCTGATGGGCACAAGCTCCTCGGGCCAGACCTTGGTGGCGTCGAGAATGTCAAACTCGAAGTTGTGCTCGTCTTCCTCGGGGATCGTCTGGATGCCAAACTTCCACTTGGGGTAGAGGCCGGCCTCGATGGCTTCCCAGAGGTCCTTGCGGTGGAAGTCGGGGTCCTGACCTGCGAGCTTCAGGGCCTCGTCCCAGACGAATGAGTGGACGCCGAGCTCGGGGGTGAAGTGGAACTTGACAAAGTGCCTCTTGCCCTGCTTGTTGACCAGGGTATACGTGTTGACGCCGAAGCCCTGCATCATGCGGTAGGAGCGGGGAATGGCGCGGTCAGACTGCGTCCACATAGCCATGTGAGTGGCCTCGGTGTGCAGGAATTGAAAGTCCCAAAAGTTGTTGTGGGCGGTCTGCGCCTGAGGAACCTCGTTGTGCGGCTCAGGCTTGCCAGCGTGGATGACGTCGGGGAACTTGATGGCGTCCTGGATGAAGAAGACGGGGATGTTGTTGCCAACAATGTCCCAGTTGCCCTCTTCGGTGTAGAACTTGAGGGCGAATCCTCTCACGTCGCGGACAGTGTCGGCGCTGCCTCTGCTGCCCAGGACGGTGGAGAATCTGAGAAAGACTTCGGTCTCCCGCGAGGTGTCGGTCAAGACACCTGCAGAGGTCACGTCTTCGGCGCTCTCAAACAGCTTGAATTTTCCAAAAGCAGCAGCACCTCTTGCGTGCACAACTCGTTCAGGGATCCTCTCATGGTCAAACTTCATAATCTGTGGCAAGAGTCAGCCAGATTCCAGCAGCAGTGGACGGAGGCGGCGTACCTTTTCTCTTGCGAAGCCATCCTCGAGAAGCTGGGGGCCAGTCTTGTCCTCGGTGGCAACCTTGAGCCAGTCATCGGTGTTGTTTTCCTTGACGCCCCAGTCCGAGGTGATGCGGTTGCTCTGGTCGTGGTAGTCCTTGGTGGAGCGGGCAAGGTCTGCGTTCTTGGAACCGAAACCCATAGGGCAGCCGCCACTGGTTGCTCTTGCGAGTCCGGAGGTCAAAATGTTGGAAGCCATTGTGTTGCGGAGAAGAACATCAAAGTCGAAAAGGGTATCTCAAGAAGGACGGAGGCGGTGGCAATGGCGAGAATGGAGGCGATGTCAAGTGCCACGCATGTTGGCGAATGTGGATATAAAGAAGGGCGGTTTTGCGGTGACGTATGAATTGAGCAATGATGAGGATTCTTCAGGCTGGGCAGAGGTTGCAGTTCGGAGAAGCAAGCCACGCGTTTGCATCCTGGGGAACCATCGACCAAGTGGGTGCGGTCGCGGCAATCAGCCAATGAAGGCGGGGCGATTGCTAAAGCAGCTGCAGGCGATGATGGCATTCATCGGAGAAGGTCAAATGCCCATGAGGGAAGCTGATCGAGGAACAACACAAACGTCATGTCATCATCATCATCATCATCATCATCATCATCATCATCATCATCACCACAACCAACGTCTATGACGCACCCCGCCGATCATCCCCTGACTTGCAACATCAAGATGCTGGCTGAGAACTCGTCTCGCATCTCACCATCGTGCTGCCATCTTTACTAATGCCATCATCTGCCCACAGTCTCCTCCGAGCCCTGTGCGAGAAGCCGGCTATCCGTCCTCCCTCTCCGCTTCCTGCTCTTTCTGGCAACCCCATCCAATAACAAGCTCCCGCACTCTCGTTGTCTCCTTAGCAGCCGCCACATCTTGTCAATGTCAATGCCGTGGGAACCAAACAGTCGTGCCACACATGACAGCCTAAGAGGGAAGAGGTGGAGGGAAAGAGAGAGGTAGAGAAACGCAGGTCCACCATGCAGACTCCATACGTCCTCCTGGCGTGTGCCACGATTTCCACCTCGACCATTGGGCCTCAACTCGCCGCCCGCTCCCAAGCACTGGAAGCGCAGACGCGGACGGACAAGGACAGTCTTTTGGCCCGTGTCAGCCTCCTTGCGCCCAAACTGTCAGAAAGGCATCGAAAGCAAATGGAACAAGTCAAATCCACGGGAAAGACTACACACGACCCGAAACTGAGCCAATTGCGGCGGCCGACGCTGCTTCCGGAGACTTCCATTTCCTCTCGGTCGCTTTTTCGACGTGTCGCAAAAACGCGACGTCGTTGCGGCGCCAGGCCATCCCAAAACGCAAACTCTTGGATCCCTCGACCTAAGATGAAAGGGCACCGACGTTTCTGGAAGGAGGCGGATGTTAGCAAAGCTTCTTCTGCCCTGTTGCGTTTTCCCCGCGACAACCATCCATGCGAGCCACATCGAATCGACAGATCTGCCTGCGCGACTGCGAGATTGCATGTGCGTTGCATGCATGAAAAAAAAAAAAAAAAAACATCGACTCCCAACAGTGCAATCCGTCATTGGAAGGAGACTCTACCTGCCGATGCTAACATCGCAATGTTGCAGGGACCGAAATGCCTTCATTGCTGTCGGTAGTCAATCAACCTCTCGCTACGCTTACTCTACTTGAAGACCCATGTGAGCTTCCGCCTTCGCTTTGGCAAATTGCGACTGTCCAAAGGTTAGTACAAAAAATGAGCCGGGCGAAACTGGGTTCTGGTCTTTTTCTTCCCGGCCGTGCTCCAGTTGAACAGGACCCGAGTCAGGCATCTCCCGTCAACGCATGATGAGCAGCAGGGTATAGTACTATACTTCCGAGCGGCATTGATGATCCTCCAACCGCACCCCTTGGATGTGGCATTTCGCTACTCTTACCTACTCATTTAGGAACAATCAATTCCACGGTGTTTCTTGTCCCATAAAGTTCTGAACATCGTTGCGTTCCAAAAGACCCAAAAGAGAAGGTTGCCAAATTGAGGGCCAGAGATCAAGCGTTCGGCTCAAAGTCAGTCCAGGATGTGCTATAATTCCGCCAACAAGCCTTGTGCATCGATGGTGACCGTGGCATCGAAGCAAGCGATAAGTCAGCAGGTCAACGGGCCTCTCTCTTTGGGATATTGCCTGCAACGTCGGTTGCAGCCGGTTCCTGAGCTAGATGACGCAAAGAAGACGTTTCAACACGCAAATATGCTGCCCTTTTGCAGGGAGGGAGACACGCCCAGCGTCGAGCAACGGCTCCCTCAAACTCTATCAATGGAGTCAATCAATCAACGAACGGCAAGCGCCTTTCTCGAGCGCGCTTCCTGGCTTCGGCTCACCGTCAACCGCACGTCTGCCAGTATCCTCCTTGCGTCGAGGGGATTTTCCCCAGGGTCCGAGGCTAATCCAGCTCTGCCCATGAGCCGCCGCCTATCGCAAACGCGCGTCTTTTCTGCATCGCGACGAATTTGCTAGTCATACAAAGTCGGCACATGGAATCAAAGAGTTCAAGTGCCGTAAACGATTTCAAAAATTAGCCTCTCCAATCGCAATCGCCATGACTTGTTCTATGCGAATGGATCATTCAGCGTCAGAGCAAAATCCAGTGAGCTCCGCGACTTAAACATCCAGAGATGTTTCGGAGCGACATTCCGGTGGCTTTAATCGCGAAGGCAGTTGAGTGTAGAGCAAGCGCATGTCTTTTTCCGGTGAGCGCTGGATGGCTGTGTCCCGGCGAAACAGGATTTGGCGGCGCTCACTGGCCCGCCTGCTCGTTTGCCCGCACAACTAAAAGGTAAGACAAGTCATGACTTGATGGCAGACGGACTTGAGGCTGGCAGGGCGTTGGTGGTTGTTGTTTGATCTGATAACCCTTTGCCAAAAAGTATCAGGGGCATTGATGCTTCACTCATCAATCCGACGCGAAGATAAGTGTTTCAGCCGGGTCCTCGAGGCATGAGACGGGTTTCACAGTTTCGACGACCAAGTTGCTCGTCTCGTCCACCATGCCAACAGGCGTCGAAAGCGTCGCGTGTAGGGAGAAAACGCCTTGGTGCCTCAGAATTCAGGCCACGAATCCCTTGTCGTGGTTGAGGCTGCCAATTTTCTGCCGTCGAAGCAAACGCCGTCTGATCAGATCGACATTGACACCTCTCCTCGAGTCGAGACAAGCCCCGTGCCGACATGGGTCGAGGATGGATGAGCTTGTCTGCTTGCTCATGCGAACGAGCGGGACAGCCGGTAAGGCAGAAAAGATGAGCAGGCAGGGCAGAGAGCCAGCGACTCAAACGCGACTTTCCCTGCCACCGCTTCGCTTCCCTGGATCATGGGGCGCTCACTCCCCTGCTGAGCCTGTCAGTTAATAAGGCGGGCACTGCAAAAAAGGACGGTCGCGACGAAGACGACGACGACAAAGAGTGCCAACCCGAACGACCACATGTCAGTGTCGAAGTGTCTACCTTGATGACACATACGCATCCTCGACGGCACATCCTCCTTCTCAAAGCCTCACTCCTGACATACTTGCGAACACTGCTCAGCCAGCCAAACCACTCATCACCCATGCAACACACTCCACACCTCCTCGCCCACCGCCTCATGGCCGCCATACCTGTTCCTATCTCTCTGCCACTCTGCCGAGCATCCGCACCGCCCGACTACGTCACGCACAGCTCAATGCCCGCGGCTGCCCCCCTTCCCTTCCCTGGTCGAGGCGGGCTCGGGCTTGGCCAGGCTAAAGCTACCGGCTAAATGCGGGACGCTGGTTCGCTCGCTCGCTTGTGGGAGGCATGTGCGGGCAGGCGGGCAGGCGGGCGTTGGCGCGAGTGTCTGGAAAGGGCAATGTGGCAGGGGCGACGAGCGTGGGTATCCTTTCATGCTGGGGGCGCGGACGCAGCTGTTGCGTTGGTTGGGAGCGCGAGAAATGGGTTGGGTTGGTTTGGAAGAGGCGAGGGCGAAGAGGATGCCGGTGCGAATGGTGGATTGATTTGTCTAGCTGGTTGAAGGGTCACGCCGCTACTCACTGGCTGGCCATCAGTCTGGCTTGGCAAGCAGAGAACGACCGGAGTGGACATGTCAAGCGCGTAGCTAGACGAGGTAGTGGGTGAGCGGAAAAGAGAGAAGGAGAAGCATATACCCAGGTAACAGAGAGTACAAACAGCCAGGCGAACACACGGTGCTTTCTCACCCTTTGCTACACATCGTTGCTTCACATCACAGCATCCGACTTGTCTGGCAGCATCCCATTTACTCACTTGCCCAATTTTCCAACGAGATGAGACGAGGCGAGACAAGAGCATGAGAATGACAACGTACCCAGGCACGCGAGCCAATCGATCAAGCGAACAAACAGCAGAGAACTCTGGGAGTAACTAGATGTATTCACAGCTCATCCTATTTTCGATATGAGAATGAGACATGCAGGTATAATGCCAAACGCTTGTCTGCTAGCATAGTCGCAAGTTGTAAAGGCTCAGATGGCCACCACCCTCATCACGTATTCCCGATGCCGCGTCCCCCTGACCGACGCCCAAACCCGATAAGAGCGAGGGCTACAGGAGCAAAGGAGGAAAGGGGGAAAAAGCAAAGAGCGACCATCCACACGGCAACGCCAGATAGGTACGTAGACAAGACGAGACGAACATGTAGTTGTATGAGTGAGCAAAAGCCACCCGTCAGCGAGCCGACGGCCCGCACCTCCGCCTCCCCAAGCCATCGCATACGCTCATCCGGCGGCCCGTAAGATCACCCTCGTCGACGACGACGACGCCGTTGTCATCTTCCGTTGGTCCGTTCGCACGCAGCGCGAGCCACTGTACGGTTGCGGGGAGGGGGGAAAAAGCAAAAAGGTGACAGAAAAACGAACAATGATGGAAAAAAGAAAAGATCATGGAAGGCTCGACGGAATCTGAAACCCAGTACTAATTGCGCAAGAGCGTTAGATAAGAGATGTGGAACTGTGCAACGGTGACGGCGAGCGAGGGGGAAACGGTCTGACATGGAGTCAGATGGGCGTTCCGGTGGTCGGTGATGGATATGTGCTTGCGAAGCCCGTCTCCCCGGTCGTCCGTTGTTTTCGTGAAGGGAACCAAGTTCGGGGCGCGGAAGCCGTTGCGGAGAAGCAAAAAAAGACAGTCCAGTCCGATCTGGTCCAAGTGCCACACAATGTCCTGGCCCAACCTCACCGGGCATTCCCGCAATGCAACTCAAGCAGGAGAAAAGTCGTCGGGACCGTCGCCCCGGCCGTAGTGCACAGGACAGACCTTGAGAAATCTGGGCGTCTGTGCAGCGGTAGCGGTAGAAGAAGAGCTGCTCGACCGGTTGCTGCTGACGCTAGGGGAGCGTGCCTTGGCGGAGGCATCCATCACGATTTCGGACTTGGCGGTGACCGGTGTCTCAGCCGCTGGGATGTACTCTGAGTTTGGCCTCAACTTGAGATCTGCCGTGATGGCGGCCAAGTGTTCGGAAGAGGTGTTTTCTTTGCGAAAGGTGGAGAGCGTCTCAGCCCGATCGGCGTACGGGTAGTTGGAGGACGTCTCGGGACAAAGCACCAGGAAACCCATGGAGACCCTTGCAGTGGCTGTGGAGATGATGTCGAATTGCTCCTCGCGCTCGGTGTTGATGGGGTTGGGATGGTTGGCCGTTTTGGGTCGAGGACAGGTGTCACCGGTCGATTGTTGAGATGAGTGGGTTTGTAGTTGCAATGGCAGTAGCTGGGTGAGATGGGCGAGAAAGAAGGCAGATCGACTGGCGTTTTTATGTTCAAGAGGTATTGCAGTTTGGACCAATGAAGCAACACGTGGGAGCTGTTCGCCTGTGGATATGACCTCAGCTCGGCGACGGCGACTGGACAACGGAACAGCGAAATCAGTTTCAGGGAGTTTGGAATTGTGCGACCCTTGGATCCCGACGGGAGTCAACGACGACCGAGTGCGTTCAACGTCGGCGACGGCAACAGCGAAGGGTCGAGTTTAAATAGCGGTAGTGGCAGTAGTAGCGATTTATGGATGGAGAAGCTATAGATCGGGCGCGGCAGGCGCGGGTCTCACCGGAGCAGCGGAGGGAGACTGGAAGGGCGTGGAGTTGACCTATGGGCTAAGCGCGCCATCCGCTCTTGCTCGGAACGG
Source organism: Phyllosticta citrichinensis (assembly GCA_038380885.1). Taxonomy (NCBI): domain Eukaryota; kingdom Fungi; phylum Ascomycota; class Dothideomycetes; order Botryosphaeriales; family Phyllostictaceae; genus Phyllosticta; species Phyllosticta citrichinensis. The sequence continues at coordinate 627,983 of JBBWUH010000003.1, read as the reverse complement.
CCGCTAGAGAAGTGACGAAGATATGTCGGGGACGACGCGGGGCTGCAGAGGCGAAACATGGCGCCAGTGTGGAAGAGGCTTGTTTCGGCGCTAGAGAGGAGGGCTTGCGGCGCGAGATTGTGTCAGTTTGCCGGCGACGAGGGCAGGAGGAGAGTCAAGACGATGGACATGGCGTAGTCGCTCGGGCCGTCGTGTGATGGTGTTGAGTTTTGAGAAGAGCGGCGGCCACGACTTTGGGGGGGAGGTCGAGCGAGCGTCTTGCCGGATTGGGCATAGCTGGTGTTTGACCCCTGAACCTGAATCTGACGGCTGCGGGGAACTCAAACACCCACAGACCACGGACGCTCCAATTGACATGTCGTTTGAATGTGCCAGGTGGTGGCCAGAGCAAAGAGAAACGACAAATGAAAAAGGAAAAAGGAAAAAACGACGTGGAATGATGACTGCGGCGACCGGGGCCAGCTGTAAGGGAGAGAGACGTCTGTCCTTGCGTCGTCGTACGGCGCGGAAGTCGGGCTGCCTCGTGGAGACATGGCCTTTGAAAGGAAGGGTTTGATATTTGATTGACTGGCGGATGACAATGGGCGGTGGCCGTCGGTCGGTCTGAGCTGCGGTACGGTACGGTACGGTACGGGTGCTGGCTGCGGTGGATGATGCCGGCCGTGAGCTGAGGTCCAGTGGGAGCGGACAAGTCGAGGGCATCTGAGGTGAGGTTGTCCGCTCCCTGCAGCTTCGAGCAAATGGTTCCTTGCCTGGTTCCCGCGCCGTCACGACGGGCACAGCAACTGTCCTGTCCTGTCCCAACGCCTCTGTCTGTACCTACAGTCGTCCTACGACGGTATTTTATTAACTACCTAGCTTCTCTCCCAATCTGTCGGGCGGCCTCTGAATCCTTAAAAAAGACGTCTGCCTCTCGCCTCTCCCGCTTCCGCTCGCAATTTTCGACACGCGTCGCCCTTTGTCCAACGCCATTCCACCCGCAATCCATCTGTCCTTTCTTCCTCCCCTCCCTCCCCTCCTCCCCTCTCTCTCTCGCCCACCTTACTCGTACTCGACCATGTGCACCCGATTCATACACACCTACGGCTGCGGTCACCAGGTCGTGGAAAAGGCCCCCTGCGCCACTTCGCGGAGCGCCCCCTGCGGAGTCTTGAAAACAACCCATGTCAAACACGACGAAAAGTGTGACAGCTGTGATGGATGACCGGAGCGTGCGTCACTTCCAACATAACCTAACCTCGGCGAGACTCACACCTGACTTCCTTTCGCGCAGCCTGCCTACTATCCATAATTCAACCAAAGCAACAACGCGGGCCGTTCTTCCTTTTTTCCACCACTCTGCCGGCTTGCCCCAAATCACAGGGCAGCCGAACGGCCTCGCAGGCCCTCCCCCCCTTCCCCCAAATTCAGTACGACACGAGCATATCACCGGCGTCACGGAGACAAAAAGTGCAGGCGTTTCAAGGGCATGGGAGTCCGTCTCGGATGATGACGATGCTGGCGTTTTGAAGGCCTGGGGTTTATGTTTCTTTTCATTCTGGAAATTTTCCTTGTCACTACCAATTCCGTCCTGGAGAAATTTTTTTTCTTTTCTTTTTCTCCTTTCCTCTTTCAACATTTCGTTCTGATAATGTCTCATCTTGCCCGCCGGTGGGCTGTACTGGTACCCATTCTGAGAGCGACGAGGGCCTAGGCGGAGGTGGGGGTTCGCAGCGGGACTAGGTCTGCAAGGAGAACTACCACGGCGCTGGCGAGCTTAAATGCAGTCATGTCCCGATTGTACTCGTTTTGTTATTCCCTCCATGCCTTGAAAATCTCAGGCACAAATGGCGGAGGACGGGCGGCTCCGGCGAGAGGTGTAGAGAGCCCACGAATCAAGCTTTGGACATGGTTTGTTGTGTGGGACGTCGCGCAGAGAGTTATGTTGATATGTTAGAGGGCAGCAGGCGGACAAGAACAATGCATGTAGATTTCGCTCTCGTGAGAATCAACAATGGAAAAAAAGTGGAGGAATCGAGGGGATGCAAAGGGCGCGCGAGGTTGGGCAGCCAACGGTGCTGCATGCATTGCAAAGCTAAGCGCGTCGTCCGGAGCTGCGCAAGGTGCTGCCGATGGGATGGCGGCATGGCGACATGTACCTTAGCTGAATCGTCGATCATGCAGCTCCACCAAAGCGGATGCCACTGACATCAAGCCTCGCCAGCCTTTGCATTGCTCGTCTCCTCGCTGAACTGAACCCTCTTTCGGTCAAGAAACGCCAAGCCTCGGCCCAAACTGGGCTTGTCAAGGCCGCTTCTGGACTTCATCCATCAACTCCATCGCCATGTCCATTGACGTCAATTGGTCAAAACTCGCCGGCGGCGAAGAAAAGGTCCGCCAATTCATCCACGACAAGTTCCAGCAGGTACGTACCCGCCGTCACTCGCAGCCGCCCGCTCGCCGCTTGACGCTCACCGTCAAGGTCACCCTACCACGCTTCATTCGCTCCGTCAAGGTCCACTCGTTCGACTTTGGCAGCGCCACTCCAGACATTGAGATCAAGGACATCTGCGACCCGCTGCCCGACTTTTACGACGACGATGATGATGACAACCAAGACGACGACAGCCACCCCGGCGACGATGTTGATCAAGATGAAGAAGAAGCCAAGACGCTGCGAGACCGCCGCCATCGGCCGCGGGAGCTTGCGGCGGAGCAGAAAAATCAACGCCCGCCTGCGCACGCAGACCCCAGACTTTCTTCGGCATCGCGGACAGGGCTGGCGCTAGGCGAGCCTCTGGGGAATCCGCTCTCGAGAGCTCCCACGCCCGCCATCCCCGGTGGCACTTCGAACATGAGCTACTTTCACTTGCCTCTCGGCGCCGGCTTGTCTGGTACCACCACTCCCTTTGCCGCTGTTGCCGGCGCACAGTTTCAAAACGGATGGCATGACCATCATCAACAATCCCATCATGCGGATCCCCCGCAAACTCCACTACGCAACCACTCGGCCTCCATCAGTTCCAACACACCGCCCTCGAGCACAGATCTCGACTCTCGCCCCCAAAGCCAGCACCAGCACGATGCTGCAATGCAGACTGCAGACGACGACTTCTCCGACTCGTCGCCTTCGACTCCGCCCATTCGTGAAGCCAGCCCCGAGGACATTCAGATTGTCTCCCACGTCCGCTACTCTGGCGACATCAAAATGGTCCTGACGGCTGAAATCAATCTCGACTACCCCATGCCCAGCTTTGTCGGAATCCCACTCAAACTGACCGTCACGGGGCTGACGTTTGACGGTGTTGCCATCCTAGCCTACATCAAGAAGCGTGCTCACTTTTGCTTCCTGTCTCCCGACGATGCCGACGCGCTGATTGGATCCGACGGCGGAGACGGGAGGCTTGCCGATGATCAAACGGCGGTGAGTGGCAATCGGCGGCCCGCGGCCGGCGGGCTGCTCGAGGAAATCAAGGTCGAGAGCGAGATTGGCCAAAAAGAGCACGGCAAGCAGGTCCTCAAGAATGTGGGCAAGGTTGAAAAGTTCATTCTGGAGCAGGTGCGGCGGATATTCGAGGACGAGTTTGTCTACCCAAGCTTCTGGACTTTTCTGGTGTGATGTCTCAGGACCGCGTGTTGTGCTGCCGTGCCCATTCCTGTCAGGAGATAGGGAGATTTGCAGTGCAACTTGTGAGCTGTCACCTGCATACTAGACGGGAGCAACGAAACGCAGCAGCGGGAGAGGCGCACAGCCGTGCAACGCCGTCAAGTCGGAAGGACGAGCCGGGCGCACGCACGCCATGCAGGGAGGACGACCGTTGCAGTCAGACGATGGAGGGTTGCTTGCAGCACAGTCAACGGTGCTGCAGGACGCAGGTAATCTGCCACTGCCGACGTATCACCAATGCGACCCTATAAGGATTATCGTCAGTTTTCAACTTGTCGACTTGCTTTCACTATGGCGGTGAGATCAGCAGGCCAACTCAACCCACTTGCACGGCTTCTTGTCCTTGCTCCAATCTCCCTCTTCCAACGCGCCCATTGGACTGGCGTCGCAGCACCGGCGACGCGCAAGAGAGCAAAAAAAGTCTCGCTGGAATGTTGATTCCATATGCTTGTGCAACCAGGAGAAATGCGGCCAAGGCGCGTCACCAGCGGGGCCTCGTGAGTTGGACTCCAGCGACAGATACCAAAGCCGTAGCCTTGGAGCACGCAAGCCACCTTCCGTCGCGCAGGAGGGGAGAGAAAAAAAGTCAAAACTGTCATGACCTGCTTGACAGCTGCGGTGCAGCTGTATCCGTTGTCAGGAGACGTCTTCCCTGTGTCATATCGTCCGGCCCGTGCTGATCCTTCCGCTGTCTAGCCCTACGCGCAGACGTGGCAGGGCATCTTGCGAGAAAACACCCAGACTACCCTTGGAATCCCCAACTCACTTCGGCTCGTTTCGCTCCGTCGCGGCGTCATCCGTCTTGCGTATTCAACAACTGGCGTCGAGGAGAGGGCGCCTGCAGGCCGATCACCCTGCCTGTTTCCCGTGCCCTGCCCCTGTCTGCCCTCCCTTGTCCTCCCCCTGCTGGCCGGCCGGCTTACGCTTTGCTCTGTAGAGCATAGCATAGCGACAGGCGTCGGCGTAACGTGGGCACCTTGATGGCTGGCCTGCCTTGTGGGCTTCATCTTTGTTGCGACCTCGGCTTGCTGGCAGTCAGACGCGCAAGCCTGTGCCCGCCGCGGTGCCTTGTCATTCCCCTTATGGACTACCACTGGAGCACGGTGGTCTAGTTGTTTGTACAGCCTGGCTGGCAGGCTGTCTATCTGGCACGGAATACCCATCACATCTCATCAAGCGCCATATCCTGATCTTCATCCATCCACCCACCGTCGGCCTTGTGTGTGCATGTATCGTAGCTACCTCGGGTATTCAGGCCTGTAGGTCGGCGCCGTTTCGTCCGTTCTGCCAGCCAGCGGCGTCTCACACTCGCCGCATCGGCGACCTCCCGCCTACTCGCATGTCCACCTAGCCATATACATGCTTTGGATGGACGTCGGATAATATCGCAGACTGCCTAGGCCGACACCCGCTCCTCATGCCACATACGCCATCATTCATTACATATATGTGTACGTACATACATCATGTCCATGTCCAATACGGCTGTCAGGTAATTTGTCCCGCGTTCCCCACCCCCAGCCCTCGCCCCACTCCCCGGCCAATCACGTCGATCAGCGCATCGCAGCGCAGTGCAGCGCGCTACTGCACGTCGCAGCAGCCACTCGACATGACGGGCATGACAGCGCAGGACAGCGCAGGCCGCAAATCAAACGGCCGGTGGAGTCGTCCCCTGCCCTGCCCTGCCCTACCCTGCCCTGTCCGGCCTTCCTGACTGCCGCTTCCGCTGCCGCGCACGTCTGCCGTAACGTCTCTTCGTCTGGCTGGCTGGCTGGTGCCCTGGCCCGGCCGAATGGCTGTCCGGCCCGACGGCGTCTTTGTGGGCCGACATCGACCTTTTTGCTCGCTTTTTTGTCGTCGTAAACATGTATGGACATGGCGGAGTCCTTGCTCCCTGCGCGAGAATGAGCGAGGTCAAGAGCATCTTCTACGCTAGCTTCGTTGTACGGTAGCCTGCTTGCCTTTCTGGAAGATGGGAAATGCTGCGAGAAAAGGTTGTCATGAGGATTTGTGTGGTGACAGAGGACGCGATTTGGATTTTGCGAGTTGATATCTGAAAACGGTGGGGAGCGAAGGATGCAAGACATTTTTTGTGAGTCCACTACAAAAATTGATATTCCCTGTCTTCTTCAGCCCTGCGTCTCTCTCTTTTGTCTCGCAGTTCTGATCACGTTCTTGCCTCGATCCCTTTTTGGTGTCGTCATGGCTTTGCTTGGTGTTTGTAGAATTGCTTTCAGGAGGCGGTGTGCTTTTCGCAAGAATGCCCTGGGCAAGTGTCGCGCTCGAGACAATGGGACCAAGAAACGCTCCGTCTTCTTCGTCGATGTGACTTGGAGCGTGGTCAACGCAGACTGCAATGGCCTTTGCCGAGCCGCGCCGGGAATTGAAGACGCAGATGAAAGAGAAGCGACTGGAAGACGCTGGGGTTGGGTCGGCGTCAAGCCATAGAAGAGGATGGATCATAGACCTCTCTGAGGATGGATTCTCGACAATTCTCGACAAAATTCAGGCCGTGTAACTGGGGTGAAGGAGTAAACAGTTCGCAGTGGGATTGGAAGCCATTCGACGGAGCTTGAGACAGCCCGAGGGTTGGACATCTTGGACAAGTCCACCCAGCGCCTTCCACTCACCCCCCAAACAGAGTAGGCCGCCATCGCAAGGCAAGTGCTCGCGCACAACCTGGCACCCCGACTTGCTGTCGCCTCCATCCCACCACACACCTCACTCTTTTCATCCAAATCTCAATCCAGTCATTTCCCAGCCAACTGCCACAAGCATATCAAGGCACCCGTAAGCGGCTTCAGTACAGATCTTGCTTCCAATTCATTGCTGAACTCTGAGATACGCAGACCATGTCTCGTCCAATGAAGCCTCCCGATGATCCGCGCGCCGCTCCTTCTCAATCGCCCGGCTTTTGGTCGCAAAACCACCTGCATATGCGTCCGCAGCAGGAGCGCCCATTGTACCCGAGAATCATCCATGGCCACGAAAACATCCAGCAAGAACGTCCATTGTACCCAAGTCTCATTCATGGCCACCAAGACACCCAACAAGAGCGGTCGCAGTACCGGTCGACGTATTCTCACGAGAGTATTCGTGAGCAGCCGATCTATCAACAGCAGCCTCGCATCACGGAGCCGGAAGCCACATCACCAGCTCCTTTGCTGCCTCAGCTGTATGGCGAGCCATACATTCACCCGTCACGTATTTACGGTCGCCGGGCTGATCCGCCCGAATTCCTCTCTTCGTCAGAGTACTTTACTGAGGGATCAAGGACTTTGCGAAACACTCAGCCGTACATCTCGCAATACTCGGGCCTTCCAGACGCTGCCCGTGAACAGACTGGTCGCGTCGGTGCCTACTACCGGCAGAACTACCCAAGGATGGACTCAGAGACAAAGCCTTCTGGCCAGCGTGAGACTCTGCCTTATGCAGAGCCTTATCCACAGCCAGTCCGCTCAATCGAATCTGACCATGTCAGTCCGGCTACGCTCACCCGCAGCACTTCGGACACTACCTGGTCTGAGAAGAAACTTAATCTTCATGAAGATGATGCAACCCAACCCGAGGCTGTCATCACGCCAGACTTGCCGTATGTCGACATTTGCGATGAGCGTTTGCCTGTGGATGTCAGGATGAATGCATGGCGGAAATTCAAGTCAGCCATGGACAAAGGCAAAAACAAATGGGTGAACAATGGTTGCCCACCCTGCCCGAACAACCACTGCCGGGCAATTCATCCACCTCCTTGCCGTACAATGAAAGCACTCAAGAAGTTCACCAGAACTCTCGAGGCTGGACGATGGCTTGAGGCTCGCCAAGGCAAGTCTCCCTGCCTCAAATGTAGACAAATTCACAAAGGACACTGTGTGGCTCCTCAATGCAACGAGTGCGAGGGCTACCGCAAGGAAAAGTTCTCTTGCGAGACTTCCCGGAAGAGAGTCAAAGCGGCTGAAGAGATACACAGGAATCTCGGGCAGTTGCAGTTGCAGAAGTATGAGAAGCAACTGCAGCATCCGCTACCACGGAAGCCCACGCCCGATGATCAGGACTTCGTCGCGTCTGCATTTCGAGGCATAATGGAGGCTCGCTTGTCCGGCATCTCCAGCGAAGAAGAAAAGAATCGTATCACGAGAAACTTCTTGGGCGAATTCGCGCAGTCCCTCCAGTCGAAACGCAAGCGCGACGAGGATGGCGGCGGAAATCCTGCCTCCAAGCTGATCAAGTATGAGTAGCTGTGTGCATACAGCACAGCCGAGATGACATCTTCAGCTGTTCTGTCGGATAGACAACTCGGAAAACAGACAAGAGTCCCTTCCACTAAGAGGCTAGTGGGTATCGGGGGCAGCCGAGCACTTGCGCTTGGTCGCTCGAGAACTCCCAGAGGCTTCGAAATAGTTTCATCAGTCTTCTGTTTTCTTTCCAAGCTCATACTTGTCCTCAGTCAAGAGAATTCGCAACTTCAGAAACCAATCATGACTGCCCTTCAGTCTTGTCTTGGACCGGACTTCCTTTTCGCATGTTTCGGACGCAGTGGGATCACCGTGGAATGACTTCTGGGGTGGACGAGGAGTCTCGATTGACGAGAACTAAACCACATTATGCAACATGGTGGAATTCTGCTATGCGATGTCGAAGGGGTTGATGTCTGCTAGGCAGGGGAATCGAGGATGAATTGTCGCACAGTCAAGTTGCGATGACAACGACGGCAATATCGATAGTCGGACCCGAGGGTTGAACTTTCAGGCTTGATGCGATGCGGTGGTAGGGCCTTGGAGTTTCTGAGGACACAGTGATTCGAAAGGAGGCGATGAAAATCAGGTCGGTTGATGAGATGGTGTGGAAGTTTTCAAACATGCCCAGTTATGTGGGAGAAAGCTATCGAGGACACAAAAGGGGTTTCGAAACATAGAAGCCAATAGAGAAACATCGGTGTCTTATCAAAAGGTCGCGGAGAGTTGTTCATTCCGCAGACTTTTACCTTCAAGCTCGTCTTTTAGAAAGTGAAGACATGGTCATAATGTCCACAAGGGCACTCAAACAACACTGAAGAGACATACAGCGCGCACCACACCGGCAAAGCAGACCAAACCAACCACACCACGCCGTCATATCGGCCCAACGAAGCTTCCCCCACAGACCCCTGGCGATGGGAGCAGGGATGAAGTAGCGCTCCACACTATATTTACCTTAACCGGACATCATTGAGAATCTGTCTCTCGCTCGCATCTTTAACCTGTTTCTCCGGATCTCCCCATTTCCCCGCGCCGGATGTTCACTTCGTTGTCGTGGGCCGTACGGCGACGGGCTGGCCCTAGCGATGCGATACCGAGCATCGATCGAGGAGGACGTGTGGCGTGAGGGAGGGCAGAGGCGCGGCGCGGCGGCAGGGCGACCCGCCCCGCTGTAAAGGGAATAGTGCAAGTAGTGGTGGTGGTGGTGATGGTGGTGGCTGGGATATTACCGCGAGGATTCGCAAGAGCCGATGAGCGGGAGTGAGTGCTGCCTTTATTGCTCAAGTACCACTACAACACAAAAAGCCGGCTATCCACGACTAGGACCGGGCCAGGATGACGGGATGGGGAGGGGCTCTGATGCTTCGGAACCGACCCAGAAGAGCATACGGGAAGGAAGAATGCCAGCCGGCCGGCAGAGGAGAGAGACTTGTACCTGGTAGATGTCTGCTGTAGCGGAGGTAATTGGTCGAGAGCAGCTCGCTTCGAGGCCCGAGCCGCAGACCGCGGCAAGGGAGCTGAGCTAAAATCTAGTCAGCAGGAGTACAGGAGGGATTTGAGGACGCTGTTTTCCAGCCTAACCGGGTGTTCTTGGTGCGGTGTCGCCTTCCCCTTGATACCTATCTGTTGGCTCTATCCATGTCTATATGCCTCCTTCCTGGTTTCGGGTTACAGGCAAGTCATTAGTAGAGACTAACGACCCCGGCTGGCGGTTGCGTGGCCAGACGCGGAAATAGGTAGGACTGGAAGAGCAGCCCTCTCGTCGTAGTCGTAGTCGTTTTCATATGTGCACCTGCAATGGCTGCCAGTGGACTCGCGTCTTGCTAGAAGGCGTTTGAGAAGGATCCAACCCGTTGCGTTGGCTGCGACGGACAACGGTTCTTGCAACGCACGTGGCGTGTTTCGTGCCGCTGGCTGCGCCGTTGAAAGAAAAGGGAGATCGGCCGTCAAGACAGCGTTCTGGTAATCGCGTCGTTCCATGATTCTTTTGGCGTTTCTCCATCTGCCCGCCGCCGCCGTAATATGAACCAAGGTAAATTCGTTCCTAAATCCGGAGACTAAAGGGATCCGCGTGCGCCGCCTTACAGAGGGTTTTGCTTGAGCGAGTTGGGTGGTGCGATATCCCCTAACCTGAACGCCCCTTGTAGTCGCTCGTACTGTAGCTACGGCGGCCGGCCAATGAGCATGTCGTGAGATCGAAGCGCCGCTGTACTTCCCCGTCTTTAAGGTATCTATAGGCAGCTTTGGACCCGAATACGTGGGGACCCGAGTTTGCGAACTCGCCGCATTAGCAAGCGTAAAGGGTTGTAATGTCAACGGGTCTAGTCGTGAAATCGCATTTGAACACCAAGCGCTGCTTTCCAAATATCTCCCGGCTTGGTCGATTCCGTCTTTTTGTTGCAACATCCGACAACCGTCATGCCAGCGATCTTTTCGTTTCTCCAGGAATTTTCTACAAGAACAAACTGCTGGCACCTAATGGGTTATCACGACCAATGACATGCCACTGGATCTGCCTTGCCGCAACAGGATCGTCATTACTGGCGCAGGCGGCGAATATGGACGGCTCATAATCGAGAAACCCATTCAACACGCTCAACCTTCTTCCCTCGTCCTCGTGGCAGACAAGTCTCCCGCATTTCTGGACGTCGTCGCTGCTCAGGGTTGTGTCGTGCGTCACTGCAGCGCTGATGCCCCGGAAGAATAATTGGCTCTTGCCTTTGCCGGTGGCCACACTCTCCTGCTCATCCCCGAGATGGGTGGATCTCGAGTTGAGCAACAGCACGCCGCAGTGTCGGCAGCCATCATGGCAAATATCGAACACCTCGTCTTGATTTCCGTCATAGGCGCCGACAAAGACTTCTCCTCGGCATCTGTCGCCCAAGAGTCAAAGGCCATAGAACACAGACTCCAAAACGAAGCGCTGCACTGGACGGTCCTGCGCGACTCACAATATTCCGAAACTATTAGTGACGCTTCAGGTCCGCGAGCTCTGCAGATGAAAATGTGCTTATGCAACATCGGCGACGGTCAGGTTGGATTCGTCTGCCGAGAAGATCGCGCGGCGTGCGCTGCCGTCATCTTGAAAGATCCTGAGATCCATCGGCAGCGCATATATCATCTGACAGGGCCCGAGCTATTGAGCATACGAGACGTCTTGGAAATCCTGGAAGACCTGGAAGGCCTTGAAAGAGGCGCAATAAGATACGGAAAGGTCACGGACGACCAAATGGCCGACTTCCTGGAGAAATTTGGGATTCCACGCCAAAGAGAATTGCCCGGGTCTTCATATTGTGGTCTTTTCACCTATCCCTGACATGATTTCTTTTGGCCGAGCGTGCAGGTTGGGAGAGATGGCGATGAGGACTGATAACGTTGAACTCCTCACCGGGAATGCACCGCAAATTATGCGAGAGGTCTTTTGGCGTCGTCGTTCTTGGAGGAAAGACTTTCCTTGGATGATAAAAGACCTCGAGACGGATCTTGCTAGGAGCGGCATAAGCTAGCACTAAGGAGATCAGTGTATCTCATCCCGAAGCCCGGAGACAAGCAGAAACTTTGGGACCAACTTGGGAAACTTTTTGAAAGCAATGCAAAGATCCCCATGCCATAAATGCGATGCAGGTTGGTTCAACCCAACGAGCCCCAGATGCTGCACAAAGGACGCGGCTGTGGCACTGAATGGCGGCTGACTGGACTCAGCCGCGATGCTGGGGGTGTCGTTTCTTCTGACACCACTGTGAAGGCAAAGAAAGGCTCCAGGGACTGTAGACGTCCTAAGCATGATTGGCATTTCGTTCATCTTCCTCACCTAAGTCGTGCCCCTCGCTCCAGCTGGAGCACCCTCCCGTCGTCTCCGCAAGGCATTGCCCATAGCATCTCTCACCACCCGGTCACTTCTAATACTGTTCTGGACGAGCCAGTCTTTCACCTTTCCTCTCAAGTCGACTTTGCCATCTTCGCTCGTAAATGGCATGGTCTCCAGGGTCAGCAATGCTTGCGCATCCCGATCAGCAAGGGCGGTAATTTGGCTGAGGCGATCGAGCTGCTGCTGTTGCGCCTTCTGGGTGTCTTGTGCCTCACGTCCAGGATCCGAGAAGACAGGCGCAATTTGCGTCATGGCGATGAACAATGAAATAATGAACCGGCGCGCAATCGTCCGAAGCTGGAATGGTAGTAACGGTGGGTGGAGTTTGAACATGGCGAACAATGGATTGATGACTTTTGAAATCATCAAAGGGAATTCGGGACGTGTGATGGTGTAGGCTTCGAACACAATCATTGCTGCGGTCGCGAGATATCTCCACTGTGTCGCATTAGTATCTCCCCTGTTAATTCTCAAGAGTAATACGCACGTAGCGGCCCCACTGCAGATACCCAAGCATGCCCAGGAGGACCATGATTGCGCCCCCAGCAACGTAAGGAGCAACAGCGCGCTGCGCGCCATGGAATACAAAGTCGCGAATGGTGACACACTGCTTCCACTCGAGTATGTCGGGACCGAACCGATCGTACGCAAAGCGCTTCGCAGGATCGACCAACGTGTCTCGGGCGAGCTTGAGGTAAACGTAGTAGGCCTCGGCCGCCGGGCGAGCCTTTTCGGAGGTGACTTTGTCGGGATGGTGCAGGACGGTCCTGACTGGGTCAGCTCTGCCTCTCAGAGCGGTCGGTGACAACTTACAGCCTCCGAAATCTGGATTGTATGATTCTCTCGCTCGCATCGACAGGAACGCCAAGAGCCTGGTAGAAGTCCGACGCTCTTTGAAGCTCCCAATCCGACTCGTAGATGCTATAGAGCATGTAGGCGACGATGACGCCGCTGTGGATTATCTTGCGATGTCTGATCCATCTAAGCGATCCGGGCTGTGGTTTCGGATCTCCGGCGCGAATGAAGAGGGCGTAGAGGAAGCTCTGAATCCAATTGACCACCTATCACGAGAGTTAGTTGAATTCTTGACAGCGGAACAAAGCAATTCACCTTGGGCAGAAAAGCCCAGGCGACATAAGACAGGAGCTGGGACTCGCTCCAGTTGGCCATGGCGACACGAAACAATGAGCAGCTCCAAGGTGGTGCTCAAATGTTGTGGCGCCGGTAGACGCGGACCTCAATCGCCTTGGGAGTGGACCCTTGACCGGGACGGGAATGCAGCTAGGGCCAGCGGAAATACACCGGGGGTCCAGGGCCGCCGTCAGACCTCACACCGCCCGGACACGCCGGGCAGAAAAGTTGTAACCCAGACCTCTCCACACCACCAGTCGTCGCCCAAGCAAGCAATTGAACTCCTGCCACCATGTCGACCGAGCCGACACCCCAGACCAAGCCGCGGAAGCACAAGGACAAATCAGAAAAAAAGAGCAAGAAACGCCAGCGCGAAGAAGACCAGACCGCCGAATCCTCCGCCGCCGCGCAGAGGTCGCCCAAGAAAAAACGCACCGTCGAGGATGCTCCTCCTGCCACGACAGCAGTCGCTCCGGCCGTGAAGCCGCAATCGCATACGAAACGTCCCGAACCGAGCTCCGCATTCTACCAACAAACGTCGTCGCTGTACGTGCCGCTCGCGTCAATCGGCCAGGCCTACCCTCTCAACGCCCTCTGCGCCGAGCACCTCTCTCCACTCCTCCTCACATACTACCCGCCGTTCAAGGGCGTGGTTCTCTCCTACAGCAACGCGCGCGTCTCCGAAGCACCAATCACGCAAACGCCGCGCCCCATCCTCGCGCGCTCCATCGACGAATACGCCGTCTCCTTCGTCTGGGTCACCGCCGACTTCATCGTGCTGCGCCCGCAAAAGGGAATATGGATCGAAGGCTTCGTCAATTTGCAAAACGAGAGTCACTTAGGTCTCGTGTGCTGGAACCTTTTCTCGGCAAGCATCGACCGCAGGAGATTGCCCGAGGACTGGGCCTGGGTCGAGGCCGACGACGCGCAGACTGGAGACCAGGGTCACTTTGTGGACGGCGAGGGCAAAAAGGTCGACGGTGTCATCAAGTTCCGCATCCGCGATTTTGAGACGAGCCCGAGCACAGACGCCGACAGGGGATTCATCACCATCGAGGGAAGTCTTCTGCCTGAGGACAAGGAGGCCGAGCTGGACGAGCTGGAGCAACAGAAGCTGGCGCAGAGACAGGCAAACAGGCGCGGCAAGACTAGGGCGCGGGCACAGGGGAGGTAGATGGGAGGATTCGTCGGATTCGATTTTGCATGAAGGACAGGAGACGGTCCAAAAGTTCAACATTCACCAGTTTTGGCAGCGGCGTCAAGGGTCACGGCGTCTCGGTGGATATCCGATTTGTGTTAATGAGGTCAAATCGAGTACCATGAAATCCCGACCTAGTCAATGGAGGAGGTACTTGAGAGCAAAAGAAACCGAGATTTTCATGCCAGTATCCTGCCCCACGCTTTGAACCATATAAACGCCAGAGGCGAGCTCGCCCCGAGCCACGCCAAAAATCCACCGGATATCTATTCACTCATCCGCTTCGGTTGTCCCAGTACAGCTCCAAATCTGCACTCTCCTCACCCTTCCACACCCTCCCTGCATTGCACCTCTCCGCAACCGCGCTCCTCAGATCTGTCCCCAATCCGGCCGGACCACTGGCTACCACTTGACACCGACCTCCTTGCGCTGCTGCCCTATCCACAAACGCGCCCAGGACGTCGCGGGAACTGGGATGGTGGTCGGCCAGCCATTCGACCGAGAAGTTGGTTTGCGTAGCCAGCACCTCCTCGACTTTCCGTGACAACGCCCGCGATGAAGCCTCGCTGTCCTTTTGTGCGTCACGCGTGACAAAAATCTTGATGCGCAACCCCGGTGCGTAGCCCTCCTTCATTGCTGCCTTCAGATCCAGCAGCTCGGGGGCGATCCACGCGACGTTTGCCGCCTTGCGCACGATCCAGACCAGATCAATCGTCTTGGCGTTACCAATGGCGGCTGTGGCGATGGGCAGCGTGAATGAAATGCCTGTGCCGCCTGCGATGGCAAGCATGTTGTCGACCTCGCCGTCCTCGTGCAGAATCTTTTCGCCATATGGTCCGGTGAGAATGACTGGTGTCGTTTGCTCTGAAGCCTCCTTTTGAATTTCCCGCGGCTTGCCCTTTTCATAGTCTGTTCCGTTCTCGAGGGACGAGGCCTTTGAGCTAGAGCCGGATGCGATTTCGAGTTTTTCCGCAAGCTCGGCCAGGCGTCTCGTTTCGCCCTTTTCGGCGCGGATGATGTAGGTGTGGTGGGGAACCGCTGGGTGCGGCGCTGGAACCGATGAAGGCGTCATAGGGTGCGATTGCCAGATGCTGAGGGCCGGGAAGCATAGGTAAAAGTGTTGGCCTGGTTGCCATGGCTCGTGGTTGTGGACAAAGTCTAGCCGTATCACGGTCGTGTCGCCGTCTTGGAAGAGCTGGAGGTTGCTTTGCGCGCAACGGAAGCCAAGACCTGTGTGGACGATTAGCAAAGTTTGGAGAAAGTGCAGCATGACTAGGTGCCATACCCTTGTTACCGTCCTTGTATCCCATGTGTATCATCAAGATACGTCCCAGACGGAGACCGCGATCCAGGAACATGATGCCGATGCTCGCGATCATCCAGCATGCAAGCTTCGTCCAGTGGCCCCAGCAAGCTCCAAGGTAAAGCGCAGCCACGATGTAGTGCGTCTTCCTGAAAAATTCGTATCCGGTCCACTGGATGACTCGCTTGATGGAGAAGATGTAAAGATAGGTGATGAAGAGCATTGCAACCACGCCGAAGATGATGTACTGCTGAGCCATGAACGAGGCGTACGTCGAGGGCTGAGGTTGGTAGAGCTTTCCCTCGACAATGGTCCAGCCTAGAGTGTGTAGGAAGGACTGTATGAAAATGATGCGACCCGTCCATCGATGGAGGAACATGAAGTGTTGGTGAGGAATTCCGGTAAGCAGGGAAAGGATGCTCTCGCGCGTGGCCAGTCCGACAGTCAGAGGCGTAAGGGCATAGGCAAGAGCGCCAACGCGGTCAGCGAAACCACCGAGTCCAGAGCGGGTGTTGTAGACGCCAGGGCTTCCTTTGACTGGAGTTACCCATGTCTTGTAAACTATGCCAACAAGGCTGCGGGATATCAGTGACTGCGGTATCAGGGCGAAAAGGCCCACTCACGAGAATATCAGGAGGTAGACCAGCATTACCACCAAAACGAGCACCTGAAGTCGAGAGACTCGACCAAAGACATTTCTCAAGGTCTCCGGGAGTAGCCATTTTCGCAGTCCGACCACTGTGGTCCTGTACAGCCGGTAAATGCTGTTTTGGGGGGTTTTGGTGGCCTCGAGATCCCGCTTCTCAGAGTCGAAGTGGTATCTCTGTCTTCTCGGCTTCAAAAGTCTACAGAAGAGGAAGCCAAACAGAATGCCTCCAATGACTGCCCAGAGGATGAAGGTGTAGAGCATTGACACGTCCATCATCCAGTAGACGGCATCCAGGTAGGCACAGGTGCCTTCGCCACTGGTACACGGAACGGCTCTGTCGGCGTAGCCCCAATGGTGCTCCTTGGTGGTGGCATCGGCCATGTCTTGAATGTGGCGTTTTTGGACAGCCATGATTGCTGCTCTTGGGGGGACAGCGTCCCTGTGTTGGATGGAGAGGCTGGTGTCAATGGGTGTGAGAAGAGAAGGTTCTTGTTGATCGTAAACGGTCAACGATTAGAGGCCACGACGCAGGTGAAAATGGACAGACTATTAAGGAAAAGGGAAGGAACGATGGTTTGATCCATATGACATGGGCGGCAGCAGAGTGGACATGATGTCGGGTGGAGCAGACCCAAAACGGCCCACAGACGCCTCAACTTGCTCATGTTTCGTGTAGTAAGAGATATGCGGCAGCTCATAGGCCTTTTCCTTCGGCAGTGGGCTCTCGAGGGCCGCGCAGAGCAGGATGACAGGTGCCAAGTGCAGGCGACGGCGGAGAGAGGAGGGGAGGAGGGACGCAGTCGCGGAGCCTTGGCACATAACTTGCTCAAACATTCTCACACGGGGAGATGGCACGGGAGTACTTCCGCTTGCGACGCGAGCGAGCAGAAGAAACCAAAGCTGACGGGACCCGAAATCGGATGGACTGCAGTGGCCGTGGCCGAGGCGGTGCTGAAGGCGGTCACCTCAACCTCAAGTTCTGCCCGACTTTCGTAGTCGCCGTCACGCTTCACGACCGCGTCTGTCCGCGTCTTTTTCAACCTTGACGTCTTACCCGGCACCCTGCCATCATGAGGCTCAAATTGACCGTCAAGAGGCACAAGCTGCCGTCCATCGACCTCCTATGGGCCGTCACCAATGACAGATCCAAGAAAGCCTCGACCGTTGCCGCCCTGCTTGAAGAGGTCAACGCCGTTATTCCACTCGAGACCGAAGACTGGGATCTGGATGATTACGTCGTCGAGCTTGGTGATTTTGAAGCACTGCACTTTCAGAACATCACCTCCATCTTTACCAACGAAGACCACGTAACGTAAGTCTCTTCCTACTGTGATCGCGCATTTCACTGACTGCCAAAAGCATTCGTCCTCTGTCTACCGTCGATCGCCGCGCCCGTTACCTCACTGGCCGTGAGCAAATCAATGCCGCAGGCCAGCACCTACTCGATGGTCTCCCCTTTGGCAAACCTGACCTGCGAAAACCTGACCGCCCTCCCGTAAACATTCCTGCGCCCAAGAACCCACTGCCTTTCGATCCTGGCCCACCACTTCTTGAGGGCCCTCAACGCGAGGAATATTCCAGCGATGACGACGATGACTCCTTTTCGAAACAGCTGCCTCCCACCAAGCGGCGCAGGCTCGCATCTACACGGTCGGAACGGGCAGACAAGAGCGTCCACTTTGAGGATGATGAAGGACGTGCGGGCGATGACCAAGCACTGGTCGCATTACCCTCGGATGCCGATACTGAGGAAGAATTCCAGGCCGGAGAGGGCACTGGAGAAGAGTCTGACATGTCCTCTGATTCGTCGTCCGAAACGTCCTCGGATTCGTCTTCCGATGCCTCCTCTGAAGACGACGATCCAGTTGCACCTAAAGCAACATCACCTTCTGTCTCATCTGACTCGTCATCCGACGGAAGCGACTCGGATTCTGAAAGTTCATCTGACGATTCCACAAGTAATGAGAGCCAGTCGAATGTCCCCAAGGAAAACGTCTGGCCGCCTCCTTCGCCTTCTTCTCCCTCCAGTAATTCCAGCTGGTCAACCTCTTCTGATTCGGAGCCGGAACAAGCTTCGTCCAAACCCCAAGCAAATCCATTTCGACTAAAAGCCGATACCCTCGGCACCAGGACGGGCGGCGAAATCACGCTCCGTCGCCTTCAACGAAAATCCAAAGACAACAAGCACACAGTCGACGACAGCTCTGGTTCACTGGATGCTGTTCTTGGAGAAACCGACGAGTCAACTTTTGGCCATCCCAGATTTGTGCCACGTGGAGAGGGCAAGCAAAAGACCAAGAATCGCAACCGCCGTCGCAAAGATCAGAAACTTCTCAGGAAACTCCAAAGCGATGGAGTTCTCTCCCCTTCAGCAACACTGGTAACTTTGCGTGAATTCCAAAGATGTAATGATGTCAGCTCCCGTCCCGCTGACCAGGAATCTTCTCTGCAGCCAGAGGATGCTATAGAATGGGAAGCTGCGAGAAATGATGAAGAAGGGGAGTACGATGACGCGGATTCGCACGCCATTGCGGACCTTGAGCGAAATTCAGCACAGCCTGGACATGAAGGTGACAACATGCCATCTGCGAAGAGCGGCCAAGGCGAAGAAGGCCAGTTGGAAGCACTCCGACAAAAGCTTCTCGGAGACTTGGATTCCATGGACGTGGACCAATTGCAGCCGGCTAGTTCCACCACGAATTCGATGACGGCAGAGGCGACACCAGGAAAATCAGCCGGTTTGAAGTCTAGGCGTGCTAGGATTGATCTAGCAAGCACCCGGCGGCACCTGTTCTCTGCTCTCGGAGTCCGCACGCCCCGGAACAAGGAGGAGGAAGACAAGCTGAGGGAGTCGTATAAGCAAGCATCCGCTCCGGCAAAAGCCAAGAAACTGCGGCCTGAACCCGAAGTTGAAGAAGATGAGCAAGAGGACGTGTCTGACCCCACGTCAGATTCATACAAGGCCAAGCTGGAGGTGACTGCGTTCGAGTGCACTGATCCTGACAATGTCGAGCAAATCGGTGCCCCTCCTTACCCATTTGAACAGCGTTGGGATCCGGCCCTCTTGAAATACTGTGACGATGACCGTGTGGATCGGACGGAAGGGACAAGGGGAAAGAAGCGCAAGAGGAAGACGAAGCGTCAAAGCGAAAGCTATGACTACGAGGCAACAGAGAACGATGTTACTTTGAACTACGACGAGGAACAGGAAGATGAGGCGGCCGAGTCTCAACTTCTTCAAGAGGAGCAAGAGGCAAACGAACCGGAAGATTTACCTGTTCCGCCGCCAGATCTGACGACACTCAAGAGTCTCGAGCAAGATGACATCGTTCCGGGTACAGTCATTGTCTACCAATGCATGGAATTCTCAGCGCAAACGAGTTGGGCGCCGAGCCTAGTTCAACGCACTGCCGAAATTACCGGTGGAGATGCTTCTGGTGTTCAGCTTTTGCTTGCCAAGCGCGACCGGCCACAGAAAGAAGTGCAGTACGACTGGAAGGGCAAACGTCTCTACGAGAAGTTTGAAATGGAGCAAGATGAAGAGGAAGACCCTGATGTCGTCGAATGCCCTCTCACTGATCTCATCGACCCCAAGGTTCTCCGAGCTGCCCCCAAGTCCGCCAGTGCCGATGCCACCGAGGGCATCTCTGTGGATAGTACCAAGGAGGCTTCTCAGGATGAGATTCTTGACGAAAGCTCCGCTACGGGAGGTAGGAGCAACGGAATTGAAGTCACTGGCGACGAGTAGAACTGAACTCTGAACAGGCCTCGGTGGACGACTGGGATCGGCTATTGGGGCAATATCTCAGCTCAGTAAACTCCTCTACAAGCAGTAGTCGAGGAAGATTTCAAAACACGAAGTAGAACAAACAGCATGAAGTTTGCTTTTCTCCACATGCGGAGCTAGATTATACTAGTCACAGCATTGTGGGATGTGTGATGATACAAGGCAAGGCATTTACTGTGATGCTTGAGGAACTTTCTCACTAGCACAACTTAGCATGATCCACAAGGCAACGCTGTAGGTAGCAGGGCATGAAGTTTGCGTTCTACTATACTGTGTGCCATGGATGGTTGACAGGGTTGCGCGTGGTAGTAACAGCAAACATTGTGCACCCGGGGTGTCCGCAAACCGCAAGCCGAGGTCGATCATGGCCGATAGCGGCAAAAAATAACTGCTCGACGTCACCCCATCTCCACTACTTGATACCCACGCATCCTCATGCCCACCACTCGAAAGCAATAGTAGCGAGGAAATGGCCTCCTCCAACCGCGCCTCGCCATCACCGGCGCCCTCTCCACTTACTTCCCCATCCTTTGCGCCCATGACCTCCGCTCCGCTCCACCACCTCGACATCGACGACACGCCGACGAGCGCGCCATTGCGCCGCCCCAGCTCAACACCCATGGCGTCGACGCCGGCATCGACATCGTCGTCGGTGCTCCCGCTCCTCTACGTCTCGCACACGCTGTCGACGTGGAACAGCCGGACATTCGAATTCGGCGCCGTGTTGTTCCTAGCGACGCTCTTCCCAGGGACGCTGGCGCCGGCGTCGGCGTACGCGCTGGTGCGCGCGGGCGCGGCGGTGCTGCTCGCGGGCAAGGTTGGCGCGTGGGTCGATGCGTGGGACCGGCTCAGGGCGCTGCGGTGGAGCGTCGTGGCGCAGAGAGTCGCCGTCGCGGCGGGGTGCGTCGTGTTCTTGGCCATGGGGAGGGTCAAGAGGGGCTCAGATGAGGAGGCGACGGCGGCGGATGGTCAGGGGCATGCGGAGGGGGAGTGGAGGTGGTGGGCCATGGCGGCGCTGTTTGCGGGTAATGTTGCTCTGGCTTGTGTGGAGAAGCTAGGGATTGTGGGGAACTTGGTGGCTGTGGAGAGGGATTGGGTACGGCGTTTTTCCTCTTGGAAGAATTTGCTTCTGTCCTTGCGAAGATTTTGGGTTGATTGTACTTGGCTGACTGGGGGCAGGTCATTGTCATTGCGGAGGAGACGGGAGCTGTTCGTGAAGGTATTTGCTGCTCCTTCTGTGCTTGTTGCTTTTCGACATGCTGATACGAGGCAGACCTCAATGCTGTGATGCGCCGGATTGATCTCACCTCCAAGCTTCTCGCTCCGGTCTTTGTATCTCTAGTTGACGGGTACTCGTCCACCGCAGCCATCTGGGTCGTCTTCTTGCAAAACGCCCTGTCGGTCGTTGTCGAGTACTTTACCATAGCTCAGGTAAGTCATTGTTGCGACGTCCGTCCGTTGTAAACCCCAACTCCATACTAAACCAACACCAGGTATACTACCGCGTACCGGGCCTCCAAGTCCCAAAAACAGCATCTCCACCTCCCGACGAACATGAAGAACCACTCCGTCCCAGCGAGCGCCCAACCCAACCCTCATACCTCAGCATCCTGCTGCACCCATGGCAAACCTACACGCGCAACACGGCCTTCCTCGCCTCGCTCTCGCTCAGCCTGCTCTACCTGACGGTGCTCAGCACGGGCGTGCAGATGCAAACCTACCTCCTGACGCTGACGTACACGCCGCTATCCGTCTCGCTGATGCGGCTGGCCGCCGTCGCGACCGAGCTGCTCGCAACGTGCGCCGCGCCGCTGCTCATGCGCCGCATCAGCGCTGTGCGCGCTGGCCTGTGGTTCGTCAACGAGCAGCTGCTCTGCGTCGCCGCCAGCACCGCGCTGTACGTCGCCGCGCTCTCCTCCTCCTCCTCCTCGCCCAGCACCAGCAGCACCACCCAAAAGGCCGCCGGCGCCAGCCTCATCGCCGGCGTCACGCTCTCGCGCCTAGGGCTGTGGGGCTTCGATCTCTGCGTGCAGTACCTGATCCAAGAGGAAGTGCCGCCGGCGCACCGCGGCGCCTTCTCGTCGGCCGAAATGGCGCTGCAGAACCTGTTCGAGCTGCTGTCGTTTGCGCTGACCGTCGTCTTTCCGCGGCCCGACCAGTTCGTGTGGCCGGTTTTGATCAGTGCCGCCGCCGTTGCGGTCGCCGCTGCTTGCTTTGCTGCGTTTGTGCGCATGCGCAGGGGCCATCTGTTGCATGCGAGCCGCTGTGTCAAGGGGAGGGAGAGGTATAGTGCTGTTCCGCAGAGTGAGGGCAGGGGATGTGGGGATGTGGCCTAGGTGATTTGTGATATGGGCAGTGTGTACATGTGTATATACGACGCCTTTTTCCACTTTCACTTGTCTGTAAGTACTTTCAATCATAAAAGAACAAATTGGAATGTTTCTTGGATGGCCGTCAATCATGTGGGATAACTGGGCATGATCCATGCTTGACTTTGCTAGGCTTGCTATTCATTCGTGCTTGCGTACCTGACTAGACGCTCTGCCGCCCCATTGTTCGTCGCCGCTAGCAGCGACGGATATCTAGTGAGAAGTCCATGACAGGTGACATGACTATAGGTAGGTAGGTAGAGATGCACCCGACACTACCGACCAACATACACGAGTAGAGACCATGCTGCTCCGGCCCTGGCCGTCCAACCGAGATCGATCTGTGACCATCCGGCCAACGCCTGTCCGCCTGCCTGACAGTCCAATTTGCTCGCTGAACGCACGCCAAACCCCAGGCTCCTTGAACTTTTCTTGACTGCGCTCCAGGGTCCCGCCTGTAAGCCCTGGAAATTGAATCCATGTCCCACAATTCCGCGACGTCGACTGCTCGGCTGCTCTTGTCTTCAAAGTCTTCACGGTCCTGAGAGCAGGTACTCAATGGCTCCCTGCACGCTACCCCCACTGCGCCTCAACGCCTGCACGTTGCGCTCAAACTCGTAGAATCCCATCTCGTTCAGCTGTCTAAGCTGGTCCGCGTACCGCTCCTCTGGTGGTCTGTTGTCCGGCGGGCTGAGCGGGCTGTCGAAAGCGCCTCCGGCTCCGCCAAACAGACCTGCAAACGGGTTGACGCCGGCGCCTGCACCCGCTGGCGCCGCATCGTTGCCGTCAGCACCACCGCTGGGGTTGGCGCCTGGGAAGCCCCCTCCGACAAGTTGCATAGCGGCACGCATGGCCTCGGGGTTCGCCATCATGTTTTGCATCATATTCTGAAGAGCATTTGGGTTGGGAGCGGCGCCGGCAGTTGGGTTCGTCGCGTCACCCATGGAACCAAAGAGGCCGGCAAACGGGTTCGGTGACGGATTTTGAGCGGTTTGACCGGCCTGGTTCTGGTTGTCGCCCGTGTTGGGAGCTTGTGTGGGAGGAGGGCCGAAAAGTGCAGCAAAGGGGTTTGCTTGAGGGTTAGCGCCACCAGCGGGAGGAGCGCCCAAGAGGGAAAACAACGGGTTTGCTTGAGGGTTGGTGCCTTGAGCGCCAGGGTTGTTTCCACCAGCCGCAGTGTCATTTGGGTTGTTGTTCTGCTGTTGCGTCGACGGAGTCGTGTTGGTTACGCCGGGCGCGGGAAACGAATTGCCTCCTTCGCCGCCAGCGCCGCCGAGACCCCCGCGCATCTCTCTCGTCATTCTAAGCTGAGCCCGGATCATTTCTGGGTCGGTCATGATACGCCGGAAGGCAGGGTTCTCCAGCATTTGGAGCATGGCGGGGTTGTCGCGGAACATGGGACTGTTGCGCATTTGCTGAAGAACGATCGGATTGTTCAGGGCCTCGGTCATCAGCTGCAACGTGTTGGGGTCTTCCAGGCGCCGGAGGAGCTGGTCGGTATCGGGAGGCGCGCCCATCTGCAGGAAGTTAGCTGATTTGAGTCGGATGTGTCTTTGGGAAGGTTGCAACACATACACCGCCGTCTGGCCCAAAGGCGTTGGCTCCAGGTAGGCCCATGAGGCCGGCATAGCGCGCACCAGTCAAACCGGCCAAAGGATCGTGGCCAGTTCCTGTGGCAATATTTGTCGGGACATTGCTCCTCTGGCCGGCGCCGGGAACGGTAGCGCTCGAGCCTTGGCTGCTCGGATTCTGGCGAGCGTTGCTGGCAGCGCTCTTCACCATGTGTATAGTGTGGCCATCCTTGATCTTGGTGCGATCAAGCGTATCGTGGTCCTTGAGCACGCGTCCAGAGTAGATCAAGCGCTGGCGGTCGGCAGGTGTATCGGCGTATTCGGAGGTGGACAGCTTGGCTTTGAGGTCGCCGACGGTGGTGGAGCGTGGCAAGGTCAAAGTGTACTTGGCCTCGTTGGACGACTTGACATTGAAGGTGACTTGCTCCTCGGCGCCAGCGGCGTCGTCGGCCATGATTGCGAGTCTGTGGTTTTGTGGTCTATGGGACGGGCGTTGACGTGGGCAGATGAGGTGGGGTGGGGTGAAGCAGAAGCTGGGCCTTTCCGGTTGATCGGCAGACTGGCTGGTTGCCTGGATGTCGGAGAAGAATGTGGAGAATGCCTTGGGTTGACAATGTGGCCGAGGGCAGAAGAAGATGAGGCAGAGAGAGATGAAGGCGAGGAAGAGAAATGGGTGGGTGCGACTGAGTGGGTGGTCGCGGCAGCAGAGCGCAGACTGCAGTGGACAGGGAGAACAGACGTGAGTGTTTCCACCGGCTTCTTGGCACGATTACATCACCGAATCGGGGGAGCTGACGAGCCGCACCCTGGACCTGGACGTGGACCCTACCTAACCAAACCCTCTCCCCAGACGGAGTCAAGTCAAGCCCATCTCAAGGGTTTTCCGATTCCGCCGTCTTCCTCATACCTTATCCTGCCTCTGCCTCGCGTGCTTACCTGCAGTGAGTGCACTGACTTTTCCGCCAGGCCTGGGTGGCCAGCCAATCATCACAGCTCGCCTACCTCGGTATGCCGCTCTTTGCGGGGCGGCTGGCTTGGATGTTGCGGGCAACTGCGATGTATTAGCTTGCGCTTCCTCGCTCTCGTCACACGCCAAAGTCCAGCTTTGATTCATCAACAATGCGTGCCATTCAGGTCGCCAAGTACGTCAAGGTACCGAACCAAACCCCGGACCGATTGTCCCGAAAGCTGGCCGTCTTTCTAACAGTTTCCGGCATCTAGCACCCCTCAGAACTGCAGGTGGCAGAGATTCCGGAGCCTGTACCCAAGCCCAATGAATACCTGATCCAGGTTCACAGCTTCAGCTGTAACTTTTTCGACATCCTGCAGATTCAGGGCAAGTACCAGGTCCAGCCGCCGTTCCCATGGACCGCTGGCGTCGAAATGGCCGGTGTTGTGCTCCGCACCCCATCCGCTCCAACCGGCGGTGCTCCTAAATTCAAAGTAGGAGATCGCGTCTTTGGCGGGAATCAAGGTGCCTTCGCCGAACAAGTGGCCGTTATCGAAGAACAGCTGTTTCCCATGCCTCAGGGTTGGAGCTTCGCCGAAGCGGCAGGCCTGTGGATCACCGCTCCTACGAGCTACGGCGGTCTCGTCCTACGCGGAGAAATCAAGAAAGGGGATTATGTCCTTGTTCATGCGGCGGCTGGTGGTGTTGGCCTTGCAGCCGTGCAAGTCGCCAAAGCATTTGGGGCCACCGTCATAGCAACCGCCGGATCCCCTCGCAAGCTGGAGGTGGCCAAGTCCTTCGGCGCTGACTATGCGTTGGACTACCGACAAAAAGATTGGCCGGAGCAAGTGAAGAAGTTGACTCCCAAAGGAAGAGGCGTTGACATCGTGTACGACTCGGTTGGTCTCATTGAGAAGTCGACCAAGTGCATTGCGTGGGACGGGCGCATTCTTGTCATTGGATTCGCGGGGGGCGTCATTGAGAAAATCCCGGCAAATCGACTTCTGCTCAAGAATTGCAGCGTCGTTGGAGTGTTTTGGGGAGGCATGATTGCGAAGAACCCCCAAGTTGGTATCGACACGTGGAAAGGGATCTTTGAGCTGATTGAAGCTGGAAAGTACCGGGAAACGGTCTACACAGACAAGGTGTACAACGGATTAGAGAGTGTGGCAGATGCGCTCAGTGACTTGGGACGAAGGGACACCTGGGGCAAGGTGGTGGTGAATTTGGATCAGGGAGGCAAGAGCAAGATTTGAAAATTTCATAGATGAATTCTAGCGAAGCGGACAGATTGAAGTCGTGACTTGACCGAGAGAGGTGGAGAAATGAAGGCTGTCAGAAGACATGTATTCAATGCTGCACGAGTGATGGACATGATGCTGGCCTCAGGCCTCATTCGGAGCCGCACTCCCGTCAACATCACCTGCGCACAGACACTCGCGGTCGGACCTCACCCGCACCGGAGTTTATCCGGTGCTGCTGGAGATTCACGACAAGGCCGCCTCCTCCATATGGCTATCAAGCTCCATCACCACCCTCCACATCGCCACCTCCTCTCCCTGCCGTCCTCACCCTCAATCGCCAATCATAGTCGAGTGCGGCCTCTTCAAATCTCGTCTCAGTAGCCTTGCGCCGCCATCCCCGCCTGAAGTGAGTCTCTTCGAGGACAGCTCGCGTCGCAGCTCGGCACGCGTCCGATTCATTCTTTCGCCGGAACCTTTTGCCCAACATGGATTACGACTACGCCGACAATGGTGGTTACGAGGAGGACCAAGAAGATCACATCACCGCTGAGGATTGCTGGCAGGTCATCGCGGCCTTTTTCGCGGAAAAGGGTCTGGTGTCGCAGCAAATAGACTCCTACGATGAATTTGTCAGAAACGTCTTGCCGGAGGTGGTGAACAGGATGGGCAAGGTCACCATGGACCACCAACCTCCTGTCGAAGAGGGCGATCCGGATCCGATCCTGAAGCGGCGGTACGAGGTCACCTTTGGCACGGTCAGAATGGCCCGTCCTTCGCTCACGGACAACGGCGTCACGAGAGACTTGTTCCCGCACGAGGCACGCCTCCGGAACCTCACCTACTCCTCGGCCATGATTAGCGAAATAACAACAAAGACTTTGTCAGCTCGCGAAAGGCCGATAGCGACGGGCGAAATGGAAGACGACGAGCCTACCGGAGCAACGGAACTCGTGTGGGAGACTGAACAAGAGGGAGAGAGTGAAATGGTCTTTTTTGGCAAACTGCCCGTCATGCTCAAGTCGTATGTTTGCGGTCTTCGCAACTTGACCGACGAGCAGCTTTACGCCCACAACGAGTGCCCGTACGACCAGGGTGGCTACTTCGTTATTAACGGTAGCGAAAAGGTCCTCATTGCGCAGGAGAGAAGTGCCGCCAATATCGTCCAAGTCTTCAGGAAAAGGCTGAGTGCCACTCCATGGATCGCCGAGATCAGAAGTGCGGTAGAGAAGGGTTCTCGCCTGCTGTCCTCAATGACTCTCAAGCTCTACGAAAAGGCCCAAATGCAAAAGGAGGGCATGGGCAATACCCTCTATGGCACCCTTCCTTACGTCAAGTCAGACGTTCCCGTCGTGCTCATCTTCCGTGCTCTTGGTGTTGTGTCGGACGAGGACGTCATCAACCACATTTGCTTTGACAAGAATGATACCGAGATGCTGGAAGCGATCAAGCCGTCGATAGAAGAGGCGGTCCTCATTCAAGACAAGAACCATGCTCTCGACTGGATCGGGAGACGTGCGAGCGCACCTGGAAGCGGTGCCACCAAGCGCGACCGCATCAAGCACGCGCGCGACATTATCCAAAAGGAGTTTCTGCCTCACATCTCACAGGCCGAGGGAAGCGAGACGAAGAAGTCGTTCTTCCTTGGCTACATGATCTACCGCCTCTTGCAGTGCCACCTTGGGCGTCGGGACGAAGACGACAGAGACCACTTTGGAAAGAAGCGTCTTGACCTGGCCGGACCTTTGCTGGCGAATTTGTTCCGCTCTCTCTTCATGAAGTTGCACCGCGATGTCTTCAACTACCTGAAGAAGTGCGTGGAGGCCGGCAAGTCATTCTCGGTCCTGTCTGCAGTCAAGCAGGGCACCATTACAAACGGTCTCAAATACTCTCTCGCAACCGGCAACTGGGGCGACCAGAAGAAGGCGGCATCGAGCAAGGCTGGTGTCTCTCAGGTGCTCAACAGGTACACCTACTCGTCTACACTTTCCCATCTGCGGCGAACCAACACCCCCATCGGCCGTGACGGCAAACTTGCAAAGCCACGCCAGTTGCACAACACGCACTGGGGCTTGGTCTGCCCGGCAGAAACGCCAGAAGGTCAGGCTTGTGGTTTGGTCAAGAACCTGTCGCTCATGTGCAACGTCACCGTCGGTAGCGATGTCACGCCCATCACAGATTTCATGACCCAGCGAAACATGGAGCTGCTGGAGGAGTACGATCCCAACGTTTCTCCGCACGCAACCAAGATTTTCGTCAACGGTGTTTGGGTAGGTGTGCACCGCGACGCAACGCAGCTTGTGTCTCTGGTCAAAGGGCTCCGCAGAGATGGTACCGTCTCCGCAGAGATGAGTCTGATTCGAGATGTTCGTGACCGCGAGTTCAAGATCTTCACCGATGCTGGTAGAGTGACTCGGCCGCTCTTCATCATCGACGATGATCCAAACAGCCCCAACAAGGGCAATCTCGTTCTCAACCGAGAGCACATCAACAAGCTCGAGGACGACACGGATATTGACGTGTCTGGCCTGTCGGATGAAGAGCGCGAGAATGCTAGATATGGCTGGACGGGTCTACTGAGAAGCGGTGTTGTGGAATACATGGATGCCGAGGAAGAAGAAACGGCGATGATTGTCATGACCCCAGATGACCTGAGGGCACACCTTCGCAGTCGCCAGGGCGTCCAAGAGGTGGCCGCGGACGACGCACCCAAAGACCCGCATGAACGTGTGGTGCCATCTCCCAGCCCCTCGATCAAGTTCTTCACCCACTGCGAGATCCACCCCAGCATGATTCTGGGCATCTGCGCCAGTATCATTCCTTTCCCTGACCACAACCAGGTATGTGCTCTTTTCTGGTCTACTTTGACAGCGCTAATATCTCACAGTCGCCCCGTAACACTTACCAATCTGCTATGGGTAAACAAGCCATGGGCGTTTGCCTTACCAACTACGATCTGCGCATGGATACCATGGTCAACGTGCTCTACTACCCCCAGAAACCTCTGGCAACGACTCGTTCTATGGAATATCTCAAGTTCCGTGAGCTTCCCGCCGGACAAAACGCGATCGTGGCGATTGCCTGTTACTCCGGTTACAACCAGGAAGATTCCGTCATCATGAACCAGAGCAGCATCGATCGTGGTCTGTTCCGAAGTCTCTTCTACCGCTCTTACACCGATCAGGAGAAGAAGGTTGGAATGGCGATTGTTGAACAGTTTGAGAAGCCGATGCGGAGCGACACCATGCGTTTGAAGCACGGCACATACGACAAGCTTGACGACGACGGTGTCGTTGCCCCTGGTGTTCGTGTCTCTGGCGAAGACATCATTATCGGAAAGACGGCTCCCATTGCCCCGGATGCCGAGGAGCTTGGCCAGCGTACGAAGATGCACATCAAGCGCGACGTTTCCACGCCTCTCCGCAGTACTGAGAACGGTATCGTCGACCAAGTGCTTCTCACTACCAACAGCGAAGGCCTCAAGTTTGTCAAGGTCCGCACTAGGACTACCAAGGTCCCTCAGATTGGTGACAAGTTTGCCTCGCGTCACGGACAAAAGGGTACGATTGGTATTACCTACCGTCATGAAGACATGCCTTTCACAAGAGATGGTCTCACTCCTGACATCATCATCAACCCGCACGCCATTCCATCGCGTATGACGATTGCTCACTTGATCGAGTGTCTCCTCTCCAAGGTGGGCGCTCTCAAGGGCCAAGAAGGTGACGCTACCCCCTTCACCGACGTGACTGTCACGAGCGTGTCGAACCTTCTCAAGGGCCATGGATTCCAAAGCCGCGGCTTCGAAGTCATGTACAACGGACACACTGGTAAGAAGCTCGCTGCGCAAGTCTTCTTGGGTCCGACATACTACCAGCGTCTTCGCCACATGGTCGATGACAAGATTCACGCCCGTGCCCGTGGTCCCGTGCAGATTTTGACCCGTCAACCCGTCGAAGGTCGTGCCAGAGATGGTGGTCTGCGTTTCGGAGAAATGGAGCGCGATTGCATGATTTCACACGGTGCTAGCGCGTTCTTGAAGGAGCGTCTGTTCGAGGTTTCCGACGCCTACCGCGTCCACATTTGCGAGCTCTGCGGTCTCATGACTCCAATTGCGTAAGTTTTCCCTCCTCCATATCGGCGATTTGCCAGCGACTAACGATGGAACAGGAACCTCAAGAAGAACCAGTTCGAGTGCCGCTCGTGCAAGAACAAGACCAAGATTGCTCAGATTTACATTCCCTACGCGGCAAAGCTGCTCTTCCAAGAGCTGGCGGCCATGAACATTGCCGCGAGGATGTACACGGACAGGAGCGGCTACTCTGTCAGAACTTGAGGCCAGAATGACGAGCGAAGTCTTTTTGGTTGAACGCAAACACTACGTCCCATATCAGACTCTCTGCTGACCTCAGACTGCAAATTCACTGCCTGAAAGCGGACCAATCAGAGCGGGTCTTGGTATTGAAGGTCGCTCGAATTCCTCAATCTCGTCCTCCCGAGTGTTTTTCAAACCATTCACACAAATCGGCGTGGACGGAGGGTGGCCTTCTTTCTGTATCCTTATCGCACTTGACTTTCTCACAACCTCGTCTTCGGCTTCCTTTAGCTTCCTGGTTCGGGCGCGTTTCATACCACGAGCATTTGCACGGCGTTGGTGGGATGATGGGTCGTTGGGTCCCCAAAGCCACAGGCTTGATTTGGGTGGGTGCGGTCTGTGGCGATTTCTTTCCTCTCCCTTTCAGAAAAGATCAAGGGAGATGAGGATGCTTGATGGAGCGAATGATTGACTTACACTTCTGATCAACCCCGAAAAAAAAAGCGTTTTGAGATTTGTGAGGTTCGAGGTCGGATGGAATGAGCGAGTGGGCCGAGGGTGATGGGAGCACATAATCGAGCATTGAGACAGACTCAAAAATAAAATTGGCCTCGTTTCCTTGGATCGCTGGTAGGGCAGGGTGCTTAATGTCTACGCGCTTGTCTTTCTGCCTCCCCATCTCCTGTCGCTACCCGCGTTCGCAGTAGACAGACAGCTGGACGGGTCAGTGAACGAGCGAGCAGGCACATAGTCCCAGGAAGCTAGACAGTCTGGAATTTTGAAGGATAGCCGAAAGGACTGCATGGACTTGGCTGAGTGACTAACTCCGGCTCGCATCTCTGGCTCGATGGCGGATATGAGCTCGCTCCAGATGAAGATGGCTGGGTAGATTTGCGGCGAATTCATACACCATCAATTTCACGAGAGGGGCGGCACTCAGAAAGGACGTACATGTCAGATCACTCATGCAAGTCAACCAGGGGTGCGAGTTCAAGTGAGAGAAAACGAGTACTTTTGATGCCTGTTGCACTCATACACGCACGCGCCATACCGACCACGGCCAACGACAGACCTTGCACAACAACAACGAGCAAGACAAGAGAAGAAAAGAAGCGCATTAGAAAAGTGCGGCATATCTGAGAAGATAATAAGAGAAAGGGTCAGAAAAGAAAGGAAAGAAAAAAGTCAAACGCTCTTTACGCCTTGGATCCCACCAGCAACTCCCATCCGTCCGTCCGTCCATCGATTGATCGCCGTTGTGTCCACTGTTCGCCAGTCGGTTGGTTGCCCTGCGCAGTGCTGTCCTGTCCTGTCTTCTAGTGATTCTTCTCCTCCTTCTCCTTCTTCCTCTTCTTGCTTCTTCAACTCCTCGTCTTCCTGCACCTTCTGTCCGCTCCGGTGCC
Organism: Phyllosticta citrichinensis; assembly: GCA_038380885.1. Taxonomy (NCBI): domain Eukaryota; kingdom Fungi; phylum Ascomycota; class Dothideomycetes; order Botryosphaeriales; family Phyllostictaceae; genus Phyllosticta; species Phyllosticta citrichinensis. The sequence continues at coordinate 596,318 of JBBWUH010000003.1, read as the reverse complement.
GGCGCCCTCTGCCATCCAAGGGGCCACAAACGCCATGCCGTCCAATCTGATCCGTCTTGCGCCTTGCCATGCCGCCCTGTTCCAGGGCCCCAAAAGCCCATCACCTTCTGGCGCCAAAATGATGCAGAGAATGAGTGAGAGAGAAAAGGGAAAGGGGGAATCAATCATCTGTGCGCCGTGTCCTGTTGTCCTGTTGTCCGTCCTTCCGTCCGTGCATCCTGATCCGTGGTGGCCCCGTTCCTGTCGTCCTGTCCTGTCCTGTCCTTACGCGCCGAGGTGATGCTGATGCTGACTAACGCTGTTGCTGTGGAATTTCTTGCATGGTATCGCACTGAGGGGAAACGAGGAAGAAAAAAGGGCCATAAGAATGGAAATGACTCAAGTGTAGGAAAGGGGAAAATTGAGCAACTGTGAGAGAGATGAAAACGCCAGACAGAAAGGGGGAAATGACGCAAGACATGCTTTTGTAGAGTTTTGTGAGCAACATCGACAATGACAGGTGCCAAAACTCGCTCGAGGAAACTGTCAGCAAGGAGCAAAGACAATTCGTCATCCTGTGCCACTGCCATCGCGGCATAATGGCACAATCACCTCAAGTCGTGCAAAACATGCCCTACTTGAGGCTCCCAGCGCTGTCGCGATTTCTCACGCTGGCCTGGACTTGGGCCGCAGCCGCGGATCTCGCCTCGCCTTCGCCCTCAACGTCGCCACTGGCTCCCTCCGGCACCTCCTTCTTGACAACGCCATCATTCTCGCCGACGGGCGACACGGGAGTCTCGAGCGGCTGGTACTGGTTGCCGCTGACCAGGCGCGCCGGCGCCTCGAGGTTGCGCTCATTGCTGCCGTACACGCCTTGCCGGCGGTAGGCTGAGCCGCTGCTGCTTGGGTAGTAAGACAGCGAGGTGGTCGAGTCGGAGCGCTGAATGCCGCCGTTGCTGAGACCCACGCCAACGTTGACATGCGCTTTGTAATTGCCGGCGTGATGGATGTGCGGGTGAACCGGCGGAGCGAACTTGACGTCGCTGTCTCCAAGGTCGTGGCTTGGTGCGTAGCCAGTCCCGGCACCGGTCGGGTCTGGATTGGAAACCACGGGAACGTAGCCGTAGCTGCTTGGGCCGGTCTCTCCGGGGCCACCGTGCGGGTGGTGCTGGTGGTGCATTCCGTCCGGGAGGAGTTGGTGCTGGTGCTGGTGCTGATTCTTCGAGTCCCGCCGGTTGTACATCATGCCATTGGATGGTTGTTGCCCACGCGGGTCCTGGCTCCAGCCCATGGCGGTCTTTCCATACGTAGGAAGAACACCGCATGACACGGCCGACGGCTGACGGCTGCGCATCCCCCCATAGGTCTGTCCTGGCGAGAGTGGCATGCGAGCAGTGTTGGGCATGGGAAGGTGGCGGTTCTCGAGGCTCTGGGGCAGAGATGCTTGATGTGTTGGAGGAGAGCCTAGAGAGGCTTGTAGTGAGTTGAGGTTGAATACAGACATGTTTTCGCTGGTCGTCACAGGCTGCCGCGTTGTAGAGGTGCTGTTAAGTTGAGGCATCGGCAGTCCGCTATAAGACACTGGAGGTCCCTCGGACTCTAGGTAGTGTGATCCATTGTTGTTCCCCAGGTTTTGCCGCATCGTGCCAGCCCAGTTTCGTAAGACATCGTGGGTCAATTGGCCGCCGTAAGTGTCGGAATGAGGCATCGCGGCCGTCGTTTGATATCCGTATGACTCGGTGGGCGACTCGTCGCCGTAGCCCACAGTGCCCTGGGCTGTCGAATAGCTTCTTGCAGAGTGATATTTGGAGTACCCTTGCTCATCCGGGTAGCCGTGGTACAAGGGTGCCATGGGAAGAGTCTGATTTGATGATAGGCCACTGGGATACGTCAGGACGCTGAGTCCTTGAATGGGGCCAGATCCAACCTGGGCATCGAGTCAGCAAAGAGCAGACCACGGATGAAAGGGCTTTTGTACTCGGTTGAACTGGCAATGAGATATATCTGCACCGGCTGTTCTACAGTTCTGACATCCAGAGCCATCACCTGGATCACCGCTACAGCGGATTTTACGTTTTCTGCAGCGTGCGCACTGGTCCATGTGCTGTCAGTAAACGATCTTGATATTTTGAAATGAATGTTGCATCATCTGATTTTGAGAGAGGCTGGAAAGACGTACAGCTACGCTTATTCTCTGACGCCTGCTCGGAGTGTCCTGTGTGTCTGAAGTAGGGAGACTTCGATTTGGTTGTCGCAACGGGTTTGCGCGCATGTCAGTCCTCATCGAGTAAGACATGCCGCCAAGAGGTATGCAACGGTCGAAAGAGGAGAGTTGAAGAGTCTCAAGAGGCGAGCAACGACGATAACGGTCAAAGTCACTCATGTTGTCGGTGGACTGGATACTTATTAGCCAGGTACTCAACGCCAAGGTCTGAGAGATCTGCAACAGGTCAAAGGTGATTCACGCACTGAAGCGGTCCTGCAGGTACCGTAGAACTGGTCGGAAGCAAGCGTGCGTTTGCACGTCGAGTGATGGTATGACGTGGGTGAGATTTAGTCCAGGATGATCCTTCAACTGTGCTGATGAAATGCCAAAGGTAGGATGAGCGGGAATTAATTCGGTTGGAGAGTAGAGATGGAGTGGTGCAGCCGAAGTGATTTCACTTGAATGAGGCCAAGAGCCCACCTATTTGTGATGTGCCTGGTAGCGGTATCGAGACCTAGACACTGGGAGACCGGTTGTGGAAATCGGGGTTCTAGAGGAGGGCGTGCGCCTGTCAGGCTGGCAGGGCTTTTACCATACTTATTCGGCAAGACAGGCAAGCCTCTTCGTAAGTGCACAAGAATCTCCTTGGGCTGCGTGAGTACTGTGCATCATGCATCCGCAGCAGGTGGTACAAGTGGCCTCTGTGTATCTTCACCCCATCAGTGGAACATCTGCATCTGTTGGAATTGGTGAGGTACCAAGTAATACAATTCTCAGAATGGCTCAAGGGGGCTTAGGCCAGGAGTGGGTGTGGCTAGAGGGCGTGGGTGGGCGTTGACCTGAAGACGGGGTCTGATCAAGAAGAATATTCAGCTAGCCGCGCAGATCGCCGGACAAAGAAAGCGGAGCAATTCATGCTTGAAACAGGCGGGAGCTGCCGAAAGCTCCTGGAGGAACAAACTTAGCCCTGCGTCTGTCGGCTCTGTCAGTGCCTTCCAACACCCCGGCTCAATTCGCATCAGCCAGTAGCCTTGCCAGTCTGAGTGACACAAATCTCGCAGCGCTCAATCAACAACCAAAACATTTGTCCACGTGTCCGTTGAGTGCAGAAAGCTTTGCCTTGTTCAGATGAAGAATCCGTTGACTTTCCTTAGTTTCGTTGCAGAAACGTGGTAGGCGCAAGTCTCTGCCGCCTCGTTAGCGGAAGCGGAGAAGGCTTGTCATCCACTCAGCACCGCGCCAACGAAGTTCAACGCGTACATGGATCTCTGGACGCATCATCGTGTGGCAGAGCAAATGCAATTGGAGGTCCACAAATCCGGATAAATAGCAAACACGGGGCTGGCTTGGCAACCCCTGCCAGACACAGAGGAAGCCTGGGAGATTTTCATACGCCTTGTTTCGTATAGCAAACCACGGATGAAGCTCTGAGTTTGTGGTAACACAAGACGCACGTATCCGCGAGTAGCGCCTTTATTCAAAGATGTCATCCGATCGTTCAGATCCTTCATTCCCATCGACTCCGTCTTGGGCTAGGGAGAGGCCCTCCAGCAGTGGCCAGCCCCGATATCCTGGCATGGCGGAAATGCGGACTTTGCGGGACTTCGGTCATCGAATCGTAAGTCATTCGTCAAGTGCAGAATGCGGGCTGCTGACCGGGACCGCCAGATTGTGCAGAGGTCAGCCAGCCAAATACCGGGGCTTGGTAGATGCAGCGCAATGATCATAGGAAGAAGCGAGTCCAATAAGGGCCCCTTTCATGCGGACACCCGTGTGGCGACAGGCGATCCCACAAGCAAACAATATGAAGAGTGGCACAGCGCTTCATTCGCTGAGGGTGCGTGAGAGGCCCCATGGACGGGACGCCATGGACGATGTCATGGTACGGAGTAATGTGGCGATACCGCCATCATAGTGTTGGTGATTATCTTGGCCCCTAAGCATGGCGATATCAGTTGCGTTCTTACACTACGCGGCGCTATCCAGTTGCTGTGACACAGGCGTGTTTCAGCAGAATGTGCAGGGAGTCAATCTTCCAGCAGCCGTCTGCACAGGTTGAGGAACTATTTATCGCCTGTCAGTACTTCTGCGCGTCGTTGACAGATCAACGAAGAAGGCACGTTGAACATGACACAAGGTTGACTGCACCTGCGCCGAAATGGGCAGCTCTGGGACCGCTTTCGATTCCGTCGAGCACAGAAACACGGGGTGATGCTTGGAGCGATTGATGGCCAGGAATAGGAATCGGCGTAGTTGTGGAGTATGACTGAACGTATCAAACGAGAGTGCCAATTTGATCGCCAAGCCCCGTAGCGACAGGCTCTGCGAAGAAGCCTGGCTGACATCGGAGCCTGGATGGATCGTCGGACCTGAGCTCGCCAAAAGTTTTCCTTTTCGTCCAGATGGGACGCGCAGCCAATTCCGTGTCGATTTAGGCCAAGCGCGAGCCGGGCATCGGTGAGCCGGTCTAGCAACGGCAGTCTGTCGGAGAACTTCAGGCTCTGGTCTGAGTTGTTGCAGGACAGGTGGTGGTGGTACGACCTTTCAGCAAGAAGTGAGACAAGCCAAACAATCGCAGAAGTCTTCGCAGGGGACCATGCAGATGACTGGAGGATGGCTACGCCTAAGCACAGCCTTGCATACAGCGCGCGTAAAATGAAGCGACTGACACAGCAAGGAAGAGGACATGCGAAGAAACTGGCGACGAAATGGGAAAAGGGCCGCAGATAAAGCACGAAGATGACCTTGGGGGACCGTGCTGAAGTACAGTACTGTATGTGCCTGCAATGCACGTACTAGACGCTGACCTGCCTGCTGGCAAAGGCCAGGGGTTTGACAAGCCGTTTCGAGACACAGGCGAATCCCCGAGATGAGGTTGCGTGCCGTGCCGTGCCGTCGCCCGCTCAAGCCTTGACGATGGCAATGCACAGCAGGCTTCGCGGCAGCAGGGAAAAAGGATCGCCGCCTAAGACAGCGGAAAGCCGCAACCATGGCACAGAAGAGTTACCAGGATGGCAACATCATCAGCCGCAAGCTGACGATGGACGCGAAGAACGCGGTGGAGGCAAAGACGTCCAGGGTCGGAGTAGCGCCTGCTGTGCTGGAGGTGCAGCATCAGCCGCCGAGCGAAGTCGTCATGGCGTTTCGGCAACGGAGCACTTCATTAGCTGTGGAGACGTTGAGGACGAGCGAAGCTGCTGTGCTTGCTTGACGCAGATGCAGAGCAGAAAAAAGCAAGTCACATGGTAAGACGAGAGAGGCGAGGAGGCGTTACACAAAGTGGAGCTGGGATGAAGCCAATTGAATAACTCATGTAGCCGGCCGGAGGCTGCAGAGTGGCGGGGCGGGGAGGCGGACCTTGACGAAAGGGGGAGCATGCAGGAGGTGAAGATGGAGAGTGAGGAACAGCAGAGGAAGAGGTCGAGACGAGCGGTCGTGGTGGTGAGCTTCTCGGAGTGGTTTCCGCCGATGGCCCGGCCCGGCGTGTCCTCACCGTCGGCCCGAGAGGACCGACCAACCTCCATCACCACCTTCTGACTTTCTTGCATCCTCGCCCTCACGCCCACGCCAGCGACACCCGCCACTGCCACCCTCCGCCGTGCCTCTTGTCACACCTCTCGCTCCTGAACCAATCTCAGCGCCTAACCCCGCCGTTTGTCGCATGTCCGACGCCGACGCCTGCCCGTCGTCCACGTCGCCATGAGTGTCCTTTTGGAAACGTCTGTGGGTGACGTCACGATGGATTTGCTGGTCTCTGAAGCTCCGCGATGCTGTGAAAAGTAAGTCCCTGTCTGCCGCCCTGCTGTCATTACGAGGCTGACCGCTGACCAAGCCCGCCCCTGCCCTCAGTTTCCTGAAGCTCTGCAAGCTCAAGTACTACAATTACGCTCCCGTATACGGCGTCCAGAAAGACTTCTCCTTCCAAACCGGCGACCCGATCGGCCCTGGCTCCAGGGACAGTGATGGCGGCTCCTCCGTATGGGGTCTCTTGGACCCTAGCAACCCCTCCAAAAAGACCTTTGTACCCGAGTTCCACCCGAAGCTCAAACACGCTGAACGAGGCACGGTGAGCATGGCCACGGCGCCAGCAGCAAATGATCCTGACGAGCGATTGGCCGGCAGCCAGTTCATTGTTACGCTGGGAGAGAACCTCGAGTACCTGGATGGCAAGTCGGCCATTTTCGGCCAAGTTGTCGAAGGATATGATGCGCTGGAAAAGATCAACACGGCATTCATCGACGAGACGGGGAGGCCACTCAAGGATATCCGTATCCTTCACACAATCGTTTTGGACGACCCCTTCGAAGATCCCCCCGGCCTGGTGGAGCCCCCGGAAAGCCCACCTCCGTCGGCGGCGCAGCGCGCGACGGTGCGGATTGCACACGACGAAGAGCTCGACGAGAACGTGGACCAGGAAACGCTAGAAAAGCGACGACGAGAACGGGAGGCTAGAGCGCAGGCCTACACGTTGGAGATGGTAGGAGATCTCCCCTTTGCCGAAGTGCGGCCCCCCGAGAACGTCCTCTTCGTCTGCAAGCTCAACCCCGTCACCCAAGACGAAGACCTTGAAATCATCTTTTCTCGTTTTGGCAAGATCTTCTCCTGCGAAGTCATTCGTGATAAGCAGACGGGCGACAGCCTGCAGTACGCCTTCATTGAGTTTGAAAACCAAAAGGACTGCGAACAGGCCTACTTCAAAATGCAGGACGTCCTGATCGACGACCATCGCATCCACGTCGACTTCTCGCAGAGCGTCTCCAAGCTGTCGGGCGTCTGGCGCGATGCAACCAACGCCAAGCGCCGCCGCGCACAAGGTGGGTTCGGCGGCTTCGAGGGGCTGGAAAAGAAGAGGCAGTACCGCAACGAGCAGGATCCTGCGGACCGCCATCGCGACTCCAAGTATGGATACGTCTTCGACAAGGACCAGCAGCGCAAGCGCCGCGACAGGAGCTCCAGCGTCGATGACCGCGACAACCGCAGGCCGGACCGCAGTAGGAGTCCAAGGGGCGGCGGCAAGGGGAGCCGGGATGTCGAGCCTCGTCGCCCCGATTCTGATAGGCACCGGGGAGGTAGGGATTATCGCGACGAGCCGAGAAGGGACAGAAGTCGTGATAGGTATGGGGATGGCCGGAGGAGAGAAAGGAGCAGAGACCGATATCGAGGCGATCGCAAGAGGGACGGCAGTCGTGATCGATACCGGCGTGATTATCGTGACCGCGACTACGATCGCCGTCGATAGACTGGAATGCGGCCAGATTTGGATTATCTCTCAAGGCACGCATTCAGAAAAGACTGCTCCTAGTACAGTACAAAAAGTACATTAGTAATACAAAAGTTCTCTACCACTTTCTGGTCACAGAGCGCTCTACACGGGTGCTCGATTCACGAGAACATCAAGTCAGGGGTAAGCTAGACTTGAACAATGAAAGTATTGATCACGAGTGACTGCACAGTGAGACGAAAAGAGCGCTGCAGGCCCTAAGCCAAACGAAGACGCCCACCACCCATCCAACCCTTCTGCGCCGAATACTCCAGACCAGAAAAACATGACAGTCCACCACCGCCGGGCCATGCTGTCTATCCTCAAGCCGACCAGCCAACCAACCCAATAGCACAAACCAAAACCTAATCCCACAGCGCGCCTAGTCGTCCAGCAAGTCATCGACAATATCACTCTTCTTCGGCCTGCCGCGTCCCCTGCCCCTCCCAGCCGTGGCCGCACCCCTCGCGCCACCCCGTCCTCTTGCACCCCGTGGTCTGCCTCGTCCGCGGATGGGCGGCGGCGGCGACGGCGCTTTGACCGTGTCGTTGTCGCTCTCTTCCTGCTCAGATGCGGCCGCGGACGACGCGACGCTGCTCTCGGCCTTCTCTTGCGCCATCTCTTCCTGCAGCTGCTGCTGGATGTGGTCTTCGACCGACATTTCACGCTCCCGCGTCGCGACCACCGTGTCGTCGTCCTTGTCGTCGTCGTCGTTGTCGTCAGCGCGCGAGGCGGCCGACTCTGATGGCGCCGCAGACGTCTCGCGGCCGGCGTCGCTGGCGGCATCGGCCATGGAGACGTCATCATCGTCGTCTGCCGCGTCGTCACCGTCGGCCATTGACACGTCGTCGCGCGCTTCGGCCGGCTGCTGCTCCTGGACCGCTGGCGTGGCGTTGTCGTCGCCGTTGGGCAGCTCCTCGCTGGCGGGGGCGGAGATTTTGGCGACGACGGCGGCGAACTTGGCGACCGCATGTCGCATGGGGACATCTGTTAGAAACCTGGAGTTGTCCTCCTGTAGTTCCTGGAGTAGGTCGGAAACACTTTGAATTTTCTCCGGGGAAGCAAAAGGATGGACCGTCAGCTTGCCCAGCATCGAGGTCAAAATCTTCTTTTCGTCCCCTAGCCAAAGGTTAGCAGTGAATGGGGCATACCCAAAATGTGACTTACTGTGGTAGCCTGGAGTCATGATTTTCTCCAGAATCTCTTCAGCAAGGATCAGATGAGCATCGCCGAGTCCATCGATCTTTTGAGCGCCTTCAAGCATTTGTCCCGTCAACTCTTCAGCGCCAACCAGCTTGCGCGGGTCAGTCCAGTCCACAATCTGTGCCCCGACGACAATCAAGGTCACCATCTCAGCCTGCTCGTCTTGATCAAAGTCATTCTTCAAAATCGACATAGCATGGATCAGTGGAATCGCAATGCTGGCCATGCGCTCGGCATTCTCCTTGCGCGTGTGACAGTACACGGGCAAGAAGTACGTCAAGGCTTGCTGCATGCCAGGGTTTTGCTTCGTCTCGGGGTTGAAGTATGTAATGGTGAGGGCTTTGAGAAGCTCGGGCTCACGCAGCGTGTTGAGGAGCATGAGCTTGCAGGCGCCAATCGCGCCGTTCCTTGCGACTGTTTCCGACTCTGACTTCAAAGAACGAAGGTATATTTTGAGAATCGGTTTGAGAAGAGGGTTTACGGTGAGGACCTCGCTCGCGTCTTCCTCTGTTGGCGGGGGTGGAGGAGCCAGCAACGAGGGGAAAGTGGTCAGAATGTCGGTGACGATTTTGATCGCGCTGTCTTGCAGGCCTTCGTGGCCCTTGTTGAAGCATTCGATGAAGGCGACAATATTTTGCTGGGCGATTTCCTATCCATTCTGTTAGTAAGCGCTCTTCGTTTGGATTCGGTGACATACCTTGCTCATGAGACTGTACAGCCCGAGACACAGCAGCCCTCGGTCTCTGACTGGCGCGTCGTAGGACCGCACAGCTGGCACCACCAAATTGTTCAACATGTCGACGAGGTAGGTGTTAGATTCCAGGTCGCCATGGACATTCTGAAGTGTGCATTTCGCAATGTGAAGACACTGCAGGTTGACTTCGATTTTGCGAACAGCGTCGGGGTCAATCGACTCGTCTTCGTCCTCGTCCTCGTCTTCCTCGGTGGGAGCTGCTTTGGCCTTCGCCTTGCGCTTCTTTTTTGGTGACCCTTCATCGCTCAGTACTGAGCGGGCAGAGTGGAAGCTCTCACTCTCATCATCTCCGCCAGCTTCCTCCTCCTCCTCCTCCTCCGCCTCTCTGTCGCGGATGGAATCCTGTACATCGGCGATGGCTTCATACACCAGACTCGAAAATTCGCGCTCGCCCGCCGCATTCTTTCCACAAAGAGCCCGCAGGACTTCAATTGTGAGCCTCGTAATCTCCTCTGGCAACCGTGGATCAGCCAGGGTCTCTCGCATGATGGAATACATGGTCCTCCGTCCGGATTCGTCTGCATAGTCCGTGGTCAAGGCAATATTCAACATTTGTTCGATTGAGAACTCCAGGTCGACAGTATCCTCTGCAAGATTCTCGTCTTCCAACAGGTTGCCTTCTTCGTCGACCTGGTGGGCTTGCTCGACCATTTCGAGGAGCCTCGTAATGTAGCCCCTGATAAGATGAGCGAAATCGGCGATTTCCGGCAGTTTCTCGTCCAGGAGGTTGATGAGCTTGCTGTCGCCGCTATTTCGGCAGTAGTCGCAGAAAGAACGAGCCATAAAGGCCTTTTGGGGATCCAGTTCCTCCCAAAACCTGGCATCAAAATAGACGGCGTCCTGGTAATCTGGACGACCGTCCCAAAACTCCCTCATCGCGTCGTGAGCCATACCTCCAGGTTGGCCGGCGTTTGAAACGTGGATGCGCTGAAGCAGTTCCAGTAGGGCCTCCATCGGGGTGGGCTCTACAACCTGTTGTTCCTCCTCGCCTTCGCCTTTCTCAACCGGCTTCAAGCAGTCTTCGAGCCATCGTTCACGAAAGACACGTGCAGTGGCTTTGCGCACAGTGTCGTCGCGATCGCGGATGCCCCAGCGAAGAAGCTTCTCTCTGTGGGTCATGGATAGGTGTCGAAAGTCGACCAGAGATGGAAGCACACGAATGTACAAGGCCTTGCGAATGGCAGGGTCCAGATCTCTTGCGCGTTCGAGAATAAAAGGCAGGGTTTCAGCTGTCCAGGAGAGATTGAGAAGCAGTGACCTTCGGACCTCGGCGGCGGAATCATTCCTCAGAACTTCCAACAGCTTTCTCATCAAACCACCTCCGCTCTCATCATCACTGTCCAAGTCCTCTTCTTCCTCGTCGGCGCCAACCAGCCGGCCAAGTCCCTTGACGGCTTGCATGCGGACCGCAGCCTCCTTGTCGTGAAGGCGCTTGAGCAGATTGACCCTCACCATGTTGTAAGAGTTGTCATCTAGGGTATCCAGTGTGTTGATCATGTGCGAGATTATCTGAGTCGAGCGATATCGTACAACCTTGTCTCGGGCCCGAAGCATGGGGATGAGCTGGGTTATGATGTGTTGCACCAAGCGGGAAGTAGGTGTGTTCTCGTCTTCTTCGGGGTCTTCGCCATCGAGTAATGCGGCATCTGTCACGCGTCAGCTATGGTCAACGTCGTGTTCGCGTGCGGACTGCCCACCCTTTTCTTTGGCATACTTGAGGAAGATACCAACGAATTTGATGATTCGATCTCCAACGGGCTCGCTCTTCTTTACAGGCAAGACCCGGAGCAGGCATCTTCCCACCTCATTGTTGAAGTCGTCCACGTCAAAATCCTCGTCCAAGGCCTGCTGTTTCTTTGGATTGACTGGCTCGTATGCGCATGCCTCCTGAATCTTCCTAAGTTGGACAGCCAGTTTGCGATTGGTCGCAGTCGTCCGTTGGGCTTCTCCAAAGACCTTGCAAATTTGCTCGCGCAAGGTGGTCGAGTCTCCCTCATCAGGTATGTCGACGGCATTGGCAGAGGCGCGCGCGGTCCGCGACTCTCGTGTTCGACGGGAGGGTGCAGTCGGTTTCGTGGATTCCGGATCAGCGGATGCGCGAGCTCTCCGTCTTTCTCCTACGCGACCAGGCATTTCGGCGGTGTCGTTGTCCAAGTCGTCGGCTTGTCGCGTCGTGAAGCGGACACTGGGTCGAGTAGAAGTGCTGCCGCAAGGCGGTGTTTGTTTACGTCTGTGCACGTCGGGCCTTGATTATCTTATCGGACCTCCGCCGCACTGCATCGACACCGCATCCTGCTGATCGATCTCCGAGGACCGAGCTTGTTGCGCAATGTCGTCGGCCATTAAAGTTCCCGCATCGGCCATTGTTTTCTGTGCGTCACGCAACGCAACCACCACTCCACATGTTTCGAACCCAGGCATTGCGGTTTGCCGCTACGGCATGGCGCGCGGCCGAGAGCTTGTCGCCCCTTGAAGCCGCCCAGTACACGATTGCCGTTTCCAAGGCTCAGGGTATCACTCAACGCGGCTTCATTGATGGTATGGCCTCGCCCCGCAACCTGGCTTGTCAAGAGTCGTCACTGACGTTTGGACCTTGTAGCTATTGGAAAGACCCCCATGATAAGACTGAAGAAGCTCTCCGAGGAGACTGGCTGTGAAGTCCTTGGAAAGGCCGAATTCCAAAACCCGGGAGGCTCCGTCAAAGACCGCGCCGCGCTCTACGTTGTCGAGAACGCTGAAAGACAAGGCATTTTGAAGCCAGGCGGAACAGTCGTTGAAGGAACTGCAGGAAACACTGGCATTGGTCTCGCCCACGTCTGCCGCTCCAAGGGCTACAAGTTGGTCATTTACATGCCAAACACGCAGTCGCAGGGCAAAATCGACTTGCTGAGACTTCTGGGTGCTGAGGTCTACCCTGTTCCGGCTGTCGCCTTTGAGAACCCGCAAAACTACAACCACCAAGCCAAGAGGCACGCCGAGTCTATGGATAATGCTGTTTGGACCAACCAGTTCGACAACACGGCAAACCGTCAGGCCCACATTGAGACCACTGGCCCTGAGATTTGGTACCAAACTGGCGGGAAGATTGATGCCTTTACTTGCGCCACCGGTACTGCGGGAACGTTTGCTGGTGTCACCCGCTATCTCAAGGAAAAGTCGGATGGCAGGGTCAAGGCTTTCTTGGCCGACCCTCCTGGCTCCGTATTGCATTCGTACATCCAAAGCGGCGGAAAACTCACCGAGCGGGCTGGTTCATCCATCACCGAAGGCATCGGCCAAGGACGCATTACAGACAACCTGAAGCCTGACATTCACCTCGTGGATGACTCCCTCCACATCCCCGATGCCGAAACCATCCTCATGGTGTATAGATGTCTCGACGAGGAAGGTCTTTACTTGGGCGCTAGCTCTTGCCTGAATGTCGTCGCAGCTCAAAAGGCTGCGCAAAAACTTGGCCCTGGCCACACCGTTGTCACCATGCTTTGCGATGGCGCCTACAGATATGCCGAGAGACTTTTCTCCCGCAAGTGGCTGACCGAGAAGAACCTCCTGGATGCGATCCCGAAGCACCTGGAAAAGTACATTGTGCTACCTTGAGCTGTTCCGTAGTCACCCGAAGGCCTGATGCGTACGGTTAGAATGCCTGGATCTTGTAAATAGCCCCAAGCATGATGTTTACATGTTGTCCTGATGGATTTTGATGTGATCGAAAACCCCCGAACGCGGGCGTCTACCCGCGTCTTCATTGCATCACTGGGGATATTTGGATACATGCTCTGGACAGGCCATATCTCTGGACCAATGTCGAATCGGCCAACAATTTCCGGTTGTGCTTGAGCCTCCGAGAACCTCCGCCTAACTACTTCCTATTTGATGCCAGTAGCAGGCAATCACCTCCAGCAGGATGGAGCTCCATTCAGAATCAACCCAAACGCTCCTTCTTGACCTGATCAGCTGCGCTTCAGTACTTGTGGGATGTCCACCGCCTGGCTCCCCAAGACTATACAACATTCATCAATCATTAAGCGATCATATTCCATCACTCAAAAACCATAGGAGCACATTGCCGGACTGGTCCTCGCTCGTTTAACAGCATTTGGCAAATATGCCAATGTCCACTACCACAAATAGCCGAAGCAGAAATTGGAGTCCTTCTCGCGGGACCAACGTCAACACTCAGTTTTCTTGGGATTCGACTACTCGACACGGCAACTCTCGTTACCGAACATACTCTCCGCCCTACACTCGATCACTGCTGGCAAGTCGCAGTCCCTCCAATGTCTCTTCAGATTCCGTTATCCGAAACTGGGCCGCTGGTGTTCCGAGGCCACGCGGGCCAAGAACGTCTTCGGAGAACATACCACCCAGTCGTTCCCGTGATGTGGAACAAGACAACCACCTCCGTCGGCCGTCGGTCTTGAATGACGACTATCCTGGCATCAATCGTGTCATGAGCCCATATTCACGGCTTTGCACTCTGATTTCGCAACTTAACTCGGAAAACTTGATACCTGCCTCGATCATGCGGGATCTTGACGATACGCTGAGTCAAGTGCGATTGACTGGATGTCAAATCGATTGCCTCATGCGCATGGGTGTGACAAACCCAGGGCGGGCCGAACTGTATTTTCTCTCGCTCGATCATCTAGCCCATCAATTCGAGGCTTTCCGCCTCGTGCGAAAGGCCCTCGTGCATCGACAACCAAATGGGCAGGTCGAACACCCCTACCACTCGCACGAAGACGACGTTTGTCCCCATCTCCGGGTTCTGCATTCTTACTTGACGACATTTCGGACAGAAAACCAGCCTACGTCCATTGTTTCCTCTAGTTTGAGGTACAGACCAGAGCATCCACAGGCAGAATTGGACGGACCGCTCCATGTTCAAGCTCGGATGCTGAACATCAGATGTGTGGCGACAACTTTTCATGACGGATCCGAGAACGTTGAGATCGCTGACGAATTGGCACGTGTGGTTGCTCGACTGTCCGCGTATACGATCGACGACGAAGAGTGGGAGGAAAGCTCAAGGACAATCAATATGATCAGAGGGGCACAGCAGTCGAGTAGGCTTGATGAGCGCTTGCGGACAAGTCAAACAACTCCGCCAGAAGACACGAACGATCATCCAAACAGTTACGACATCGCAGACGCAACTCCACTCCAGGACATTACCCACACCGATCCATCAGTTTTGATGACCCGTCGGCATCCAAGGCGACAGCATCATTCCGAAATCCTTTCCGTGGAACCTTTTCGTTCGCAATCCCAGCCCTTCGTCATCGAAAGCCAACCCCCCTTTCCACCCCCTCGCCCGGGAAGGCTACACGACCACGACTACGGCACATTTGAAGAGCGGTCCACTTGGACAAACAACGCCGCAGCCGTCAACAACTACGCTGCCAACACTGCTACAAACATGCTCGGCTCCGTCAACAACGTCTCCGTCCAACATCAGCGAGGACGCTACGACGCCGCTGCTGCGCGGCACGACTCGTTTATCGAACCAACAGACATCATCGAGCTCAACCGCGGCTCTGAACCCCTCAGCCCACTGTCCATGCCGCGTGCGCGCAACTGGAATGCTGTCAGGACGACATCGAACAGCCATGACCGCAGGGAATGGCCAAGACGGCCGCGCAACACTCGTGGTGGCAACTTCACACGCACCGATCCCTTTGACCGCCGCAACAACAACGCCACTGAGATAACTCACCCGGCGCCCGCTCATGGGCGGTCACGATCCAACACCGCCTCCCTCAGTCGCACACTTCCGTATCGCCAGCGACAACCGCGCCGCGAGTCGTTGTCATTTTCCAACCGTACCGTAGTTAGGGCGATGCAGAGCTTGTCGGTGGCTGAGTCGCGCTACGTTAATGCGTGGAGGGCGAGCAACAGGGCAGCTCGCAATGGCGTCCAGGGGGACGAACGCAGGCGGTTGGAGAATGAGATGCAGTACGCCATGGACAAAATCAGCGCGGTTCCAGGGGAGGACAGGTTTGAGTGGGAAGAGAGGGCAAGTGGACTGAGGAGGAGGGCATGAGGCTAGTTCAGGGGGAGGGGTGGAAGGGCGAGAGATGGGAAGGGAAAGGTCATCGCATTGGCCATATGCAATTCCGAAATGCTCTTGTCGTGTAGTCGAATGGAGATCAATTTCCCAAAGATCATCCTTGTGCCGGAATCTGCCATGTTGAAACTGAAAGGGCAGGAAGAAAGCATCCGCGTTTCGGAACTAACAAGGAGCACAGTTCCTTTATACTGGGGATGTTAAAAGGCATCCAAACGAAACACAATCTACATCATAATATGCCCATTCTCAAAGCAGCGCTCCGCTCCTGTCAACTCCGCCGCGCTCCTTCTCGAAGCTCTCAGCGACACCCTCTCCATCTATCCCGGGCCTCTTCCAGTACGGCACAAACGGCCACCCCTCAACATCAGCCTTGATCTGCAACGCCATATCGCGCGACCAGTACCTCGCAAAGCGAATATCACCACCCATATACCACACATTACGCTGGGCAACATGCGGGCGCGCAATCCCCCTCAACTCGCCCTCACAATCAACCTTCCAAAACTCATCCAAGCGGCGGGCCGTCTGCGGTCCAACAATGGCCGCCGCAACGTCCTCCATGTCGCCGAGATAGCCTGTCGCGAGCACGACGACGTCGGCGTCGAGGGCGCTGCCGTCGGCGAAGCGCAGGCCTGTGGGCGAGAAGCCGGACACGGCGCCGCGCTTGACGCGCACGCGGCCGTCGAAGAGCAGCTTGGACGCGCCGACGTCGAGCCAGTGGCCGCCGCCGCGCTCCATCAGGATCGATATCAGGTCGACGACGGGGTCGGCGGCGAAGCCGGCCGCCTCGTACGCGGCGTGGTAGTCTTTCAGATGCGCTGTTTGCGCGCGCATGCCGACGAGCACTGTTTCGCGCAGTACGGGGGCGGGCACGGATTGCGTTGCTTGGTCGGCGGCGGCGACGGAGGTATTGGGCCCGTAGGCGCGCTCGGCGAGCCCGCGTTGTAGCTCGAAGGGGAGCACTTGGGTGCGTGAGCGCTGCACCATGGTGATGGAGTGCAGCGAGGCGGATGCCATGTCGAGGCATACGTCGTGCGCTGTGTTGGCGCTGCCGATGATGACGCCGCGTTTGCCGCGCCAGGGCGTTGCGTCTGTGTAGTGCGCTGAGTGCACGACGTCGCCGCGGAAGAGCTCCCGGTTGGGGATGGTCGGGGTGAAGGGAATCTGGCCCGTCCCGCCAACGGCGAAGACGAGGTGGCGGGCCCGGATGTGCTTGATGTTCACTGTAATAGGGGTTCGTGGAAGCGCGGCAGCGTTGCCATGGTTGTGACGCAAGTATTTGAGGCGATGGAGCTCGATAGTCCAGGTCGAAGACGCTTCGTCCCAGGACGCCTTCTTGACGGCAGTGCTTGTCCAGAAGGCCAGGCCGTACCACTCGACGAAGCGCCGGTAGCCAGCGGCGATGTGCGCGCTGGTCAGGAAGTAGGGGTCTTCGGGGAGAAAGACGCCCTCGAACGGCATCTCGCTCGACTTCTTGGACGTGTGCAGGCTGAGCGATTTGTACCGCGTCAGCCAGTTACCTCCAATCTCCTCGTTGCGGTCGAGAATGACGCTGGACACGCCGAGGGCTTTCAGTCGACCGCTGATGGACAACCCGGACGGCCCACCTCCCACGATTGCGACGTCAAAGTCCGCCTTGCCTGAGTCGATGCTACTCTCTGCTCGTTCTTTGGCGCTCTGCGAGACCGGCAGTCGCTCCATCATGTCAACGTTGTCGTATCCCTCAATATTGTCCAGCATGGTGACGAGAATCCAAATCTTCCAATTTTCGTCATCTGTCATAACGAGTCGAATCATTCCAGAGCATTCCCGTCGCGGATGCTTGCCCTTGGGCAGCGCAAAAGTAAACTTGGCCTCAATCCACGCCGAAAACGGACCCATTCGGAAAACGTGCGAGCTTCCAGGGGTATACGTGAATCTGTACGGCTTGTGGATTTCCTTCAACTCTTTCCAAGCCAAATCAATCATCTTGGGTTGGGAAAAGGTGCGCAGGTTTCCGGTCAGCGCAAGCAAATCTCGCCATTTCGCATCCTCGGTAAAGTCATAAACGCTCAGGGAGTCGAAGTGCTTGATCGCAGTGGCTGCGACGGCCTCGTGGTCCACGTCGTCTGCGATGTTTGGCGGCGGCAATTCGACTTCGAAGTTGTCCGGGGGGGCGGCGACGTTGGGCCACGTCGGCAGCCGTGTCTCGTCTGGAGTTGCAGCTGCCATTATTATTTTCTGAGATGGGACAGATCAAATTGGACCAGTTCGCGGAGAATGTAGTGTGTTGCCCAAAGGAGGAACCAGAGTCAATTGAGTGAGGAGTGCCAGACCCAGAGGAGATTGTGTTGCCGGCAGCGGCGCTTTTAGATAAGTAGCAGACATTTTGAACCCGGAATGATCCTGGTACTGTCCCGCGCCCTATAGCGAGGAGCCACAGTGTCCGCGGATTTGGCGTCGCAAGCCAAACCTGTTGCGACAACAGTTGACCTGACGCCCGAGCGACTTGCGGGGTTCGGCAAGCCAGCCGCGTCATAACTTCCACAGATCAAGCACGACAGGCTCATGGGGTTGCGGGAGCATCCGTTATCGCGCTGAGGTTAACGGTCCCCTGCATTCACAGGGGGCACTGATTGGTTGAAGGGTGACAAAAGCCGTTGGTGTTGTGGGATGCAATGCCTCGGTCCTTCGCAAGCATTGCTCAACTAGGAAATCGACGGCGCTCTGGGTTTGATAATGCCGACCATAGTTTCCACGCTCGTGATTTTTGTGCAGTCATCGGTCGAATCGCAACTCCCGGACGTTTGTTGAATGTATACTGTGCTGTAGAGTCGTGTCGAAGTAAGTGGGAACGTTGGCAACTCCATGACAACCAATGCTGGCTGATGCGTAAAATCCTGGGTCGCCCAGTATCCATACAATCTATCTCTATAGTGTATGCTTTGTAGAGGAATCATGAGAGTGAGAGCCATTCAATACGTTGTTCACGCTCACGCCTCGCCTACCTCGTTCAACCAAGGAATGGCATCCTGCGCACCATTCTTCTGTACCGTGAATGCCGCGGCTTTGTTGGCAAAGGCAATGGCAGAGTCAATGTCGAACGGGTTGCCTGCGTGTTGGGAAGCCTTGCTCCTCGCAACAGCAACCGCATAAGCGCCGACAAAAGTGTCGCCGGCCGCCGTGGTGTCGACGACCTTGACCTTCTTAGCAGAGATCATATTCCCTGGCTGACCCTGCTCATGTCTTGCCGCGGTCTGGTAGAACACGCCCTTGATAATGTCAGTGCCGAGTCCCGCAAGCCACAGCAAAGAAGGTAAAGAATCGGGGAAGGGAGGCGATGCATGGGAAAACTTACAGCACCACCTAGCGTGATGATGACGTTCCTCACGCCCTTCTGAACGAACTCGGCCGCAACGGAACTCAGATTAGACTCTGGGGCGATCTCTTCGGCAGGCCTGCCCGAGAGCAGTGCGGCCTCGGATTCGTTAACTATGAGATGGTCGAGGCCAGCGTAGACTTCGTCCGGCAGCGGGATAGCGGGAGCAGGGTTGATAATGACCTATCACCGTTCTATCAGCCAATCTGGTCAAAATGGGAAATATATCTGCAATAGGACATACATCGATGCCCTTCTTCTTTGCAGCTTGCAAATTCAGGAAAACCTGCGTCCACTCGGTCAGCCAATCAAACACTCCACAAGCATGCTGTTCGACCACGTAGAGAATACTCACCACCTCCTTCGGCACCTCCAACTGCATAACTAGCACAGCCTCATCTCCATCCAAAAGATCCTCACGCGGCACATGTGCATTGGCGCCGGGGACAAACATGATGCGATTCTCGCCGGTGCTCTCCTCGACCGTGATGACAGCTACTCCGGTCTTCTGGCCCTCGAGCTGCCGCACGCGCGCCACGTCGAGCCCGTCGCGCTCCAGGGCCGCCAGGAACGGCCCTCCAAACGGGTCATCTTTGCCAATGGCTCCAATCATGCGCACGTCGACCTGCGCAGATGAGGCTGACGACGCGAAGGAAGATGGCGATGCACGCGACAGCCGCGCGCAAGCTACCGCTTGGTTGGCGCCTTTGCCGCCGTGTCCCGTGTTGAACGATGACGCTTGGAGCGTCTCGCCAGCGGCGGGGATGCGCGGGGTGCGTGTGACGAGGTCGACATTGAGAGAGCCAAGGATGGCGATGATGGGCTTCGTCGAGGCCATTCTGGGTCGTCTTGTACAGTCGTGTTGTTTGGTAGATCTAATTGGTTCTTGGATGTGCTTGAAGTGGATGACTCAGCAGGCATCGATGCGAGTCGTCGAGTGGGTCTCTCGATGTCTCTGGGTCGAGCTGTCTTGGTCACTGGGTCAACTGTTGCCGCCCGACAAGCTGCGCTTCAATTCAAACCTGCATTCGAAAATTTTGAGATCTACGCTTAAATCGGCCGTTACACCACCCGCACCTCTACACCACCCGCACCTCTACACCAACAGCAACAAGCACACCAACATTTCTCCTCTCTGTATTCCTCTATCCACTCCACGGCAACCCGACCTATCTGTTTTCCATCCGTCCGTCCGTCCATCCATGCCGCCATGCCAGCCATCCCAGACCCAAATGCCCGAACCCCCATCTACACCAGGAGGAAAAAGAAAGCAGAAACGGGGAGAGATAGCGAAAGGCCAAATCCACTCATGCACACGTGCTTCTTCTTCATCCCCATGTTTCCCGTCTACCGTCATCAAACAAGAAAACTAGAAGCTAGAAAACTCCCAGACGCATGTTCAAATCCGAGGTATTCACAACTTCGGCTCCAGCTCTTCAAACTCACTCAACTCCTTGACGGCCGTCGGGCCCTTGCTGACCTGCAGGCTGGCCTTGAAATCGCGCACGTCGGTGATCTTGATGGGGCCACCCTTTGCCTCCTCTTCTTCCTGGCCGGTGGCACTGTCAGCCTTGTCCGAGTTCGATGCCGCCGCACCAGCAGCAGGCAACAATTGACCCATGGCTGCCTGGCCCTGCGCCATGACATCTTGGACCTTTTCGGCTGCCAGCTTGAGGTCCTCGACCAAGTGTGCCGAGATGGCCGTCACAACGTCAACAACATTGCCGCTGGCGATGTCGACGTTCTCGAGCCGCTTTGCCAAAGCGTCGGTGTTCGAAGGCACACCCTGGCTGCTCAAGAACTTCTCGATTGTGGAAACAAGGTTGTTGCCATCTGTCGGCTTGCTTTGCGCCAGCATGTGGACGGACACCTTGGCGCGAGTGGATGAGCGCGGAGAAATATGCTTGTGGTAAAAGTTGAGAATGTCGGCCTTTGTAAGGGGCTCGATGTGAGCAACGTCCTCATCAGCTATATTTTTGTTAGCGACATGAACTTGGGGAGCATCGCATTCAAAGTCTTACCGTTTAGAAAGTCGAGCGTCTCGCTGCAGATGTGAGTCCAGAAGCGGGAGTCCTCCTGGCTCAAGTTCCGCAACTTTTCCTTCCGGGTATTCTTGACGCTCTCCTTGTACGACTCAAACTCCTCGTCCGGCATGTCCTCAATCATCTTCTGAACGCCGTTCAGGAAGGCATCGATGCGCTCCTCCAGATACTCGGGCGACCGTTCACTTTGAATGAGCACACGGAATCCAATAGCAGTAAGGTGAGATGTTGCCCCGCTAAACACAACATAGCCAAGCTGTTCCTTTGTCCGGAGCTGGTCAAATGCTGGCTCATCGACGAGCTGCCCAAACACCAAAGCCTTGGCGCGCAGAGCCCGATCAGAATTCTCACCAATGGCGCAGAGGTATTCGATGCAGTGGTTGACGTTGGCAGGGTCTTTCAAAACGCGCTCGTACACAAAGTTTGATCCGCTTGGAATGATAATGTTGCGGCGGATTGGCCACTGAGATGGCGCAAGGGGCCTTGCCTGAAGCGTCTTCTCCACGGTGTCTGCCATTTTCAACGCGTCTTCCTTGTAAAGATTGCCCATGGCGAGCATTTCAATGTGGGTTTGCTTCAACAGCTGAGGATAGAAATGGCGAATGTCGTCTGCAGTGATGTGAGGAATCTCTGCCAAGAGCTCCTCATTGATCCATCCCTTCTCTGCGCAGAGCCAACGAGTGTATCCACCAACTTGGTAGTACGGCTGGTGGTACTCGGCATTGTGGAACCCGCGGGTGATGCGCTCTTTGGAGATCTGGAATCGGTCCTCGCGAACCTTGAGGTCGCGCATGGCCAGCAGAAGCCGTTCAAGAAGAACACCCATCTTGTCATTGTAACCGCTGACCCAGACATCGAGACCCAAAGCTGAAGTGGAAAGTGAGTATTCAACTCCGGCAACCTCGGCGTCGTAGGCATACTCGTTCAGGTCGTCTGAAATCAGGTCCCGGTAGATGGCAGTCATGACGCTGGCCCGAGGAGTTGCAGAGACCAAAGGCGTGCGAAGAGTGAGATCGACGTTGGCTTTGGGCACCCAAAATCGATCATCCTTCTTGTACCAAAGGCGTACCCTCTCGTCGTTGCGGATCAACAAGGGATGCTTCAAAGGCTCGCTGACCTCCTTCCTTTCGACTTCGAGTCTAGTAGGAATAAATTGGTTGGGGTGGGGCAAATGGAATTCCTTGGGGCGTTGTGCTGGAGTACTCGCAGCTGCAGCCTTGACTTCGTCGAGGAGTTTCTGAGGAATCTTTTGGTACTTGTAATCGGTGCCATACCACTTCTCCTTTTGGTCCCAGTCACCCGGCCAGTCTTGACTAACAATCGTCATCCGGAAGTTGTCAGGTCGAAGGCGCGCAAGGCCAGCCTTGATGGCTTCGGGGTTGAACTTGCGGATAACGCTAGGACCGCTGAGTAGTTGATCGCGCGGATAAGGCTTCTGCATGATTCCACTCAGGCTGCTTGTAGTGTTGCTTGCAGGGCTCTTTTGCCTGAACCGGAAATCAACCTCGCTCATCTTCTTGACTTCTTCAAAGATCCACTGCTGAGGCTCAATCTCCTTGAGCATGGCAATGTACTGGAAAACAAGTTTGAGGATTTCCTCGTGGTTCTTGAGACCCTCTTCGGTAAGGCGGATCGAAAGAGTGAAGAATGCAGTTCCGGGACACACGTTCAGCGAGCCTGCGCCGAGCACACTGGCCCAGCCCTTTTCCTTGATGTAGGCCAATAGACTGCCAGGTCCTTCGTGGCCAATCAGATGGCTGAGATAGCGTCCAGGCGCCGACTCGTACAAAGCTTCCTCGTCAGGGTAGGGGAAGTGGAGGTCGAGGGTGCGCGTCTGGAACACGGGCTTTGCAAAGATCTGAGTCTGAAGCTCCTTATCGGTCAAGGGCTGCTCGCTGTCCCAGCGATTCCGGGGCAGGTTTTTGTTCTTGACCTCGGAAAACATTTGCGAAACCCAAGACTCGAGTTCGCCCAGGCTCTCCCGACCCAGCACTACCAGCTTCATGCGGTTCGCAGAGTAGTGTGTCTCGTAAAACTTGATAAACTCGTCCCTGATCCTAACCCCCCGGGCAAGAGGTTCATCGTGAAGAGTCTGGTAGTTGCCAGTCGAGAAGTGGCAATAGGGATGCTTCGGGTTTGAGAGCGTCTTGTTCAACTGATGCAGTCGCCAGACATCGCTCTGCAGGTTCTTCTTGTTTTCCGAGTCGACAGCCCTCAGCTCCCTGTCCAGCGTCTCCTCGAGGAAAAGGGGCTCAACGAAAAACTGCGCAAATCTGTCGAGTGCGCCATAGAGGGGCGAGTTGGACCTTGAAGACAAATCTTGCCTGCTGCTAGCGGCTGACGAAGCGGCGCTGTTTGTAGGGGTGTTGGGGGTTGCCGAGACTTCAAAGTAGTAGTTTGTGTTGTTCGAGGCAGTAAAGGCGTTGGAGTAGCCCGAGTTGGCGGTCAGGTATTGGTTGTACGCATTCTCTTTGGGGTACTGCAGGCAGATGGCGCATTAGCACGCTTCAAGATGTCTTTCCCTACGAGCGCCAACAGGAGCGCAGTGTGCCTGGGCAGCTCGTGCCTCGCGGCGACTCGACGGAGTTTGCACGCACCTTTTTGGTTCCCATGAAGAGCAGATGCTCGACGGCATGCGCCATGCCCGGCATGTCGTCGGCATCGCTGAAGCTCCCCACGTTGACGTCCATGGCGGCGCTCACTTTGTCCGTGTCGGGGTCGTGTATCAGCAAGGCCTCCAGCTGGTTGGGCAGGCGGATGACGCGGTAGGTGCGGTCGTCGAGAGCAGGACGCTCCATGTTTTCGGCGAGGCGCTCGGGGAGCGCCGTTCGAGAGTTGACGGGCTCAGCCATTGTGGTCGAGAGGTAGCGGGGAGGGAGGGGAGAGGCGAAAGCAGGAATGGTCGGGCAGTAGGGCCGTGGCCGTGGGACGGAGTAATAAGCGCGTGAGGACCAGCGAACTGTCGCGCCGCCAAGCGGAGGACAACAATACCAAGGCGAGCGTTGTAAGGCAACAAGGGCGCAGGACGAAGCCAGAGCAGAGGGCCGTTTCAGGCGATGGACATGTCGGAAGCACAGAGACGGCGGGAATGGCATGCGCGGAGCCGGGTGAAGGAAGAATGGCCGGCTGCTTGTATGTATGTATGTATGTATGTATGTATGAATGTCTTGGGGGTCAGAGAATGGCGATTGAGCGAGCAAGCAAGCTGAGGGCCGGACAACAAGGTGCCAGAAAGCGGACGAAGCGTGCGACCAATGACCGAACCGCGGCTTTGCTTGGGAGGGTCGCGTGGGATTGAAGCAATGGATTCAGCCTGAGAGGTCCAGTCGGGAGTCTGTCGATTGGATCTCTCACCCATCATCTCCCGCCCGGGGCAGCCTGCGAGCATCGCCTCCCTCTCTCTCCCCCCCCCCCCCCCCCCCCCCCCCCCACTGCTCGCCATGGTGCTCGAGGCCGGCTATCCCAACACTTCGGGCTTCCGCAAGGTCACCAAGGCCACCATCCTCATCAAGAAAAAGGAGGGCATGTCTGACCAAGACTTCATCGCCCACTACAATCACCGCCACGCGCAAATGGCTGCCCCTGTGCTGCTCCGCCACGGCATCATCAGCTACTCCCTGGTGCGTCGTCGTCCCGTCCCGTCCCGTCCCGTCCGTCCCCTTCTCATTTCGTCCACAGACCTACCATCTCCAGCGTGACCGCACCATGATGCAGGACATACTCAAGGGCAACGCCAGGCTGCTGGACTACGACGCCATTTGCACCTTTGTATTCCCGGACTACAAGCATCTGGCCAAATTCCTCTACGACAAGGACTCCAAGGCCCTGACCAGCGACCACGACAACTTCATGGACGACAGCCAAATGACCATGATGGTCGGAGACGAGTACGTCATTGTCGAAAACGGCGTCAAGGTCGATGGAGCCTGACGGTCGGTGGCTTTGTCGTCGACCTGCCACCTTCATATTCTTCTGTTGTATCTAGACTTCGTGCTTCATTCCTTGACCATCAGCCCTTGCATCACGTCCCCCGGAGCAACTTCACGTGCATCAGAATTTTCGTCTCGCTTTTTCATCCGCAATGCCCTTTCCTCTCCTTGAATAGAGAGACCACGTCGATGTACAGTCACTTTCAATTCTCAACAAGAATAAAGGCACGGAGGACGACCGCCATGAGCTTATCAATTCTTTCTCGAAGACGACATCGTAGTGAGAATGTCGATCGAAACGCGTGCTTCACCAACCCCCCCTTTCCACTAGACTGTTTCTCCGTCATCAATTCACTTGTCCAAAGCCAGTGTCTCCGCATCCCAGCCAGCCAGCGCTCCTGCTCCGTGCTCCATCAGGGTCGACCACTGTTGGACCCCTGACACAGAACTACGAGCTCACAGACCCCTATCCCAGAACTCTACTTCCGGATAAGGAAGTGCAGCGCCACAGTCGCCGCGCAGACAACACATATGACCGCGCCGGCAAGTACACCACGCGGCAGCCTGCGCGCCGCCGGACTGGCCGAGTATTCGACAAGCAAACCCGTGGCAAGGCAGGCGGCGCAGACGACCAAGAAGACCGGCAGGGCGTCCATGTACATGAAGAGGAAACCGAGACAGACGGCAGAGAAGAGAAGAAGCGTGTCGATTCTGGCGCGTTGGTAGAAGCAGCCCCAGGCCGGAGACATGGTGTGGTGGCGCGAGGAGATCTGGTCGGGGTGGATCAAACTGAAGTCGTTTCTTTCCTGGAGGGACTGGGGACCTCAGTGTGCCGCCGTCCGCCTGAGCGCCAATCCAAAGTTTTTTTATTTACTTTTTATTTTTTTTATACACGGAGCAAACCAGCAGAAGACGCGAGAAGCAGGAAACTCCAAACAACGTCCGCTTCCATCGGAGAAAATAACCCAAACCACGGCGCCAACACACCGTCGAGCGCCTTCTAGCGGAGCCACATGGGTGACTGAAAGTTGACGCGAATCGTCGCGGTCATCGTGATGGAGAGCAACATGTAGACAATGACCTGTTTCCACCGTGACGGTCCGTCCTGATTGAACAGGTGCACGGCGCAGAGTGAGAGGAAGCAATTGACGAGTGCAATTATCAGCGCCGCGCTGAAGTCGAAATATAATAGACCGACGGGGACGCAAGAGAACAACAGGTGAGCTTCGTATGGCCCGATGCCATTGGAGAAGAGCCCGCGGAGCATGGGGAGTTGATGGCTGGTGGATGTTTGGTTTTGGTATTGTAAAGTGGTTGTTGTTGGCTTGGAGTTGATTGCCTTGCTGGCGCCCAGCAGCTGTTTAATATGTACTTGAGGACAGAGACGCAGTGACAGTCAGTTCGAGACTTTGCTGCTCTCTTCCTTGGTCAGCAATCAATCCAGCCACGCTGAGGCTTCACACGGAGTCGCAGCATGCTTGTCTGTCTCAGCCTCGACAAACAGGCAGACCAAGACCTGTGGACTCAGACAAGCAAGACGTGCCACCAAAAAATCTCCAATCCATTCAACACTTCCTACTTCTTCCCCTTCTTCTTACCGCCGCCCTTCTCCTTCTCCTGCCTCACAAACCCACCCTCGACCAGCGCCTCCCTCGCCGTCTGATTAATGATGCGAAAGCGATCCGGCCCCAAATGGACGCCGCCATACCACCTCGTCACGACAACCATGACGTCCCACACGTCCATGAGCTGCATGAGATGCAGCAAGCGGCCACCCGCCGCCGTCTCGCCATCGTCGTCGCAGTCCTGGTACACGGCGTCGTTTGCGCCGCGGATGCGCCACGCCGTGATATTGTGCGTCGCCTTGGCAGCCTTCTTGTCCGTCGCCAGCAGGTGCTGCACGAAGGCCTTGGCCTGCAGCGTGCTGGAGACGGGCGCCGCGCGCGCCACGAAGACGCTCTTTTTCTCGACCGCGGGCTCGCTGAGCACCCACGGCGGATCGGGCCCCAGCTGCTCGACCTGCGCAACGCCGCCGCCGTGTGAGCCCGTGTCTGCTGAATCGAGTCCGTCCGAGACGTGGAGGTTGAGGTGGTCGTTCACACCAGTTGCTTGTTCATGCGCGCCGCCGGCCGCTTCGCCCGCGCCGCGCTCGCGCTGAACCACCTCCTCCTGCTGCTGCTGCTGCTGCTGCTCCCCCAGAACGTTGTCGTTGTCGTTGACGCTGTCGCCCAGCTCCTCGAGCAGGTCGAAGACGCAGGGCTCGCCCGGGCGGAACGCCTGCGCCAGCACGCCGCGCGCGGCGTCGACGACGCGCGTGCCAAAGCCCTTGGGCACATCGTCGCCGACCGTGTGTGTGCCGAGGACTACGGGCGGCGCGTCCGGGTAGCCCGGCGGGAACTCAATGCGCAGGGCGATGGACGGCAGCGACGGGAGCCGCAGGATGCAAGTCCCGGTTGTGTCGTCGTCCGAGGCTGTGATGAGCGTGTCTTCGGCGTAGATGGAGTTGATGGAGATGATTTCGTCCGAGAGGGTGGGGTTCATGGTCGACGGAGAGACGACGTTGGACGGATGCCGTGGCGCAACTGCGCTGCGGGTAGGGCTGAAGCGGCGGACGGGTCGAGAGACGGGGGGGCAAACACCAACACCACGTGTTGACAGGGAATCCGGGATCAAGTTGACGTCTTGGAGTGTAGCAGTAAGTCTCACAAGTTCGCCTGAGGAGATTAAGCCCCTTGGGATTGCCAGCATTTCGGCCGCATCATACGATCAACAATTTCACCGTTGCTCTTTCTCTGAAATATCATGGCATGATTTCCAAAACCGAGCAGGTCCAAACTTCATAGAATTCAAAAATCAATCCGACTTGTACACAGCCAGCTTCTTTGACAGTGCTGGCAACATTCCAAGTGCACTTTCTTTTGTTCCTCAAAACACCTGACCATTGAAGCAGATGACGAGCTTTTTCTCTGAGAAATGGGCAAGTATCCTCGATATCCAACGCCAGAAGACCTGGCTATGAGACCCACTTCAGGTCGACGCCATGCTCCTCAGCCGTCTCATCGGGGACAGATGAAATCGTCCGCATAAGCTCGATACCGCTGCATCACATCCGTCGCCGCAATGCCGCTGCGCTGCGGCAAGAAGCTGGCATGAGCCACCAAAGCGCGGCCGTCCACGACAGCATCTACACAAGCAAACAACGTTAGCGCAGTCCAACAGGATCGAAAGCCAGAACACGGGGAACACTCACGCCTGCCAGTGCGCTCGGTCATGACCTCGGTAAAGTGGTACTCGTCATCGCCATTGCCATGATGGATGTCGCTGGCAATGATGTCGTCGCCCCAGATAGCAATCATCTGGATGCCCATTCGGCGAAAGTTGTAGTCAAAGATGCGGAACTTGTAGCGCCACAGTTCGTTGCGCTCCAGGTTCTCGAAGAAGCTGTAGTGCTGCTGCGCCGCGTGCGTCCAGTGCCACAGCGACTCGGAGAAGGCGTCAAAGCTCGTGCTGGCAATCGGCGTCTGGTCGAGCGGAAAGCTCTTGGGCAGTGGCAGCCACCGGTGCCCGGAGAATGGCGGCTCGAACTCGTGCGGGACTGTCCAGTTGACCGGCCCGTGCCAGCGTGGTAGCTCTGACGCCCGCCATAGACTGCCCGTTGAGTTTTGTCCTGGCGGCGGTGGCAGCAGCTCTGGGAAGTATGCGTGAACGGCGCCCAGGCTGTAGTGCATCCAGCTGAGCGAGGGTTGGTTCACGACGTTGGCAGCGACGACAAAATACTCCGGGTGCTCGATCTTGGTCTTGACCAGCGTTGCCACGGCGTGGTCCTCCATAAACACCTGCGAGTCGTCAGCAGTTTGCCAGCCGGATCGGCGCTCAGGTTCCCACGTACGAGATCGTCATCCATCTTGATGTACATGGTCCCATTTTCGCAAACGTCGTACGCGCTCGCGTAGTCGATGCCCTCAAACAGCAAGTCGATCCTGGTGTACGCAGTTTCGCCCGCGACCAGCTCGTCCAGCCACTCCAAATCTGCTTGCTTCGTCGTCCGCGCCAGGAATATCACTTCGTCCAATAGCCCGCCGTGGGAAACGAGGTTGCGCTGTTCGGAGACTCAGGTCAGAACAAACGACGGTCTAGAAAGCTCCCCCACTCAATTCATGACCAACCCCGGCTCGTGTTGAATGCACACCTTGAGATAGCAATCCAGAATGCCCACGCTCTCGGGTCGTCCGAAGAAGACCAAGCCCACTATTCTCAGCCCCTCGGGCTTCGCCCAGTCCGTCTCGCCTTCCAACGCCCCCTGCCCAGTCACGCTCCAGTACCGCGGCAGCGGCCGCGAAACCGCATGGTGGTATGTTGGCGAAGTCGTAGGCGCCGTGTTCTTCGCGTTCCACAGCAGCAGGAGAGAGCATGAGACGGCAACGAGCACGAGCAGCTTCTGGACCTTGAGTCGGTAGCCCGAGCCCCCCAGGCGCAGCTCGCCATGAGCCAACATGGCGGATTCCTAAGCCCGGCTTGTAGAATAGGTCAAATGTCGCCGCAGACTAAATTTATGGCCGAGAGGTGACGATCGGTTCGCCGAGGATGCGGGGATAGGACAGGATGGGGATGGGATTGCGTAAGTCGGGTTGCGGATTGCTTCAGACGCCCAGGTCTGGGACGCGGCGTGATCGCATGGTAAGGGAGTAACTGGCTCTTGAGAGAAGGGAGTCCGACCGAAGAGATGGCTGGCGCTTCTTTGGTAACGAAAGCAGGCAAGCAGCTGACGCAGGGCCATCGCGCCCGTCTGTTATCTGCTTCATCAATCCTCTGCCACCCACTGCTCTTCGGGACCCCTGAGAACAGTGCGGTTGCACGGCGGCGCAGCCTGTCCCCTGCGGCCCCACTGCACCCCTGCATGGTGCCGGCCTTGCTTTGTCCTTGTTGGCCTCAGTAAGCGTTGTTCTGAGAACATAGAACAAGTGACGAGATGGTTTCCTCGATTTTTGAAAGTCCCCTGAGAAAGCTGACAGCACGCAGCGGCTCTTCTTGGCTGCAGCTCGAATGGAAGCTTAGCATGTAAAGCATTCGGTTTGAATCATGATCCTGGAGAAGATCATTGGTGGCTTAAGCAAGAGGTCAATGCAAAGTAATAGAATCTGAAGCCGACAAGGGCAGCTCAACAAGATGAACAGGGCGACTCGCTGGCAAGTTGCAGAAAACTGTGGTCGAGCAATGTATCAAGATAGAAGGCTCCCACTCGCGTTGTCGATGTTCCAGTCTGTCGCGATCAGCCGGAATGACTGGACTGGAGCTGTTTGTATCCAATCTGCGTTTGGTAAGACTGTTCTGTCAGGAAGACGGTATTGCCAAGGCAGGGCTGTGACAAGTAACCGACTGTGAAAACTTCCATGGAAGGAGAAAGAAAAGAGGCTGGTTGTCTTCGCCTGAAGTTCATCTTGTGCAAAGTAAGGAAACGACAAGCGCAGTCTTGGACGCAACTTGGCACCACGCCGATATAAAGCATTGATTGGTCGACTATGGAAAAGACATCTCCAGTCAGTAGCCTCGGCCTTGGCCATGATTCTGATTCCACCCCTGGTTTTGGTTCCATCCCGGGTACTGTTGAGGGTGCGGTGGCTGCCATTGCTGTTGGTTGGGGTAAGGAGGCGGGGGAGGCGGAATGGGGTATCCCATGGGCATGTTCGGATACGGCATGTGAGGGGGAAAGGGGGGGAATTGTGCCATCGGGCCCCCTTGCTGATGGAAGCCGCCGTTGGGCGGCATTGGCGGAGGCGGTGGCGGCGGCCAAGGCCCAGTGTAGTTTGGCGGGGGAGGTGGATGGGCAGAAAACTGCGGCTTTGGTGGTAACGAAGCATGCGGCGGCGGCGGCGGCGGAACAAATCCATGGGTAGAAGGGAAATTTCCTGGAGGTGGAGGAGGCAGCAGCTGAGGAAATTGAGGTGAAGGATTCGTTCCAACTGGACCTCTGTTGGCTGGCGCCGGCGGCGAGGAACGACGGTAATCCCGGAATCCGCCAGGAGATCTAGAACGAGATCGCCTGTCGTAGCCACGGTCACGTCCAGTTCCCATCCTTGGCCGCGAAGGCGAGCGGCTGTTGTCCCTCCGCCGCTTGTCGTCTCTGTCTCTGCTTCGGCTGCGGCTCCTCGAGGAGCTGTACCTTCGCTTTCCGCGCTGGCTGAAGCGCCGTCCACGATCGCTGCTGCTGATGCTCCTGCTACGACTCCTGCTGCGGCTTCTCGAAGAAACACTTCGGCTTCTGTTGTAAATGTCCTTGCCGACGGGCGGCCGCGACGTTGCTTCCTGTCGCCTCTTCTT
The DNA here is from genome assembly GCA_038380885.1 of Phyllosticta citrichinensis. NCBI lineage: Eukaryota > Fungi > Ascomycota > Dothideomycetes > Botryosphaeriales > Phyllostictaceae > Phyllosticta > Phyllosticta citrichinensis. The sequence goes on along the minus strand of JBBWUH010000003.1, from coordinate 565,199 downwards.
CATCCTCTCGCAAAACTCCACAGACCATCCATAGTATCCCTCGCAGACGATCAATTCTCCAGTCATCTCGTCCTTGACCATGTGCTGTCCCATCATGTCGATATCTGCCACGATGCCTTCATCCTCCGTGTAAAGGTCCTCCGCGTATTGCAACAGATCTCTTACAGCACTGACCAATTCGGAACCTGCCTTCTTGTTTCTAAGATCTAATGCTTTGATCTGGCGTGTATCGATTGGTCTGGAATCGTTTGGTCGAATGTATGGCATGAGGGCTCCCGCCGGTAAATCGAACCAAGCGTCGTGGGTTTCTCCGTGGTAGGGTGGCAGGGTAAATGGTGTGTCCTTTTGGACGACAGCGCCTTGTGCTTGCACCTCGTCGCTCGCAGTTGGCAGGCTGCCCTCTTCCAGCGCTTTCCGCACTCGGGCCTTGTATCCATCGCTATACTCGGCGTGGGCGTACAATTCGATGAGCTTGGCAAGTCGCTGGCGAAGCTTTGCTTTTCCGGAAACTTGAGCTTGGAGAACCGTGTTCACGAGAGATGTCAGGTTGGGTTCCAGCTCTCGGACAGTGTGGGCAAAATGCGATGAGAGATCCTGGTGTACTCTGACGTGGTGTACCAGGTCATTGAGCAGGTAGAGAATATTCAGCGACTGTCTCCGGGTTGATGGAAGGTTACGCCGGGAGCGCTTTGGAAGAGAAGCATCCTTTTCAGCAACCAGGCTCTGTGCCACCCTTGCCAGATAGTCTCCTAGGAAGGATATCCTCTTGGACGAAGGCACTGCGTTTACCACCAGCCATTCCTTGCAGTTCTGTCATTGCGACCAAGCTTTAGCGAAGATCGCGATGCTGCGTAAAGATAGTAGATCAAACCTGGAGATTTGAGGGCGAGCAGTGAAGGATGGCTGCGTCAAGCAATGTGTGCATTTGAGCAACGGCGTCTTTGTCGAGGGCAGTGGGGTCGTCGCGTCGCATGGCCGCGAAAAGCCGGGTCCTGGCGATTGTGAGGACTGCCGGCGCAGCCAATGATGACGGGGGACGAATTGCCGCCATGGCGTGGAAGATGGGATATCGCAAAGGCCAAAGGTGAACGGGAAGACTTTGGGTTGGATGCATGCAGTTCGAGGCGCGTCAATGAGAGGAATGCCGGCGCCCAGATACGAGGGTCGGATGATCTCCGGACCGCGCAATTATCTGGCGGGGGCTTCCCTTCACTCAGCAACAGCTTACTTGGACGTACCTGATCATCGACTTTTGATAGACCATGCTCTGCTTCCATGTTCTGGGCTAATTTTGATCCACACTATCATTACAATGAGTGTCTGGTTGAGTACCTCTCTCTGTTCACGCTGGACATGGCCATCTCCAAAGCATTCGATACAGACCACCACGTCTTCAGGCACAGCGCCGCAGTTTTCTACTCATATCCATGTGGATGTATGGCATCAACCCTGCGTCAAATGTTTTCCATCATAAGAGGAGATGCTCGTATAGAATAAATCGTGCCTTGTGCATTAAAGAGAGCATTGGGTCCACCATATATACCAGGGGCAGTCTGTCTCCCAGAGCAGACATGCCACAAAAACAATAGATGCCGTGTACTGTATGGGCTAAGCTCGTCGGACAGAGGAGCCGTACGGTGCATCCCGCCACAGGTTTCTTTGCCTTGGAAGATGACCATCATATGAGTCTTGGACGAGCCCTTCCAGCCGCACCACACTTCGCTGCCGCATAACTTCATGTTTGTAAGCTGATGGTTGGGCGGCAGGATGGGCCACTGCTGAGATGTGGGTATGGCGTCGTGGTACAGCGAGCGGAGCGGGATAGGGTGTACCAAAGTCAGCATACGGCCCGTCTTTGGTGGCACTGAGGCACATTGACTCTGGTTGCGCGCGGGATCTTTTGGTGCCGGTGCAATGCGCTGGGTTGCAAAGCCAGGGACTCGTGAAACATTCATTCGCGTGGTACTGAGCTCATATGCGTCTTGTGGAGTCTTTGAGTTGTTCTGTTTTCTAGATCAGTAGCGTATTGAATGACACTTGGCGAAGACTGTCGTGACTGGTTATAAGCTTGCGCGCGGAGAGTGCGCATCCGCGTCATTGGCGGTTGGAATGTCCCTGTTTAGCGCTGCTCAGATTCCCATAAGCTTGTAGGATGTTTCCTAGACTCAAGGCCCGTCGGCGGTAATAACTCAAGGCATGTAAGCTGATGGGGTCTAATCAAGAATGAATCGGCGGACGGAACTCGCACGGGAAGGACCTGTCAATATGAGCATGTCCCGCGATTCCTCCAGCTGTCATCCACTGACAAATCGTACGTCTAGGCGCGCGTGTGGTGAGCAGCAGAGAAATGAAGACAGGACGGGAGAGTGAGACGGCAAGGAACAGGTGTCGACAGCAATGGAAAGGAGGGGGTGAGGTGAAACGGCGACAATGTTGGTTGGATTCCTCGTTCGAGAACAACACCAACGAGCTTGCGTGGATTATGGCGCAGCGCAACACATTCAAACACGTCGACCTTTGCAGTTTTCCCATCAGGAATCGTATTCGGCGTGACCAACGCGCGAGCGCGTAGATGCATCTCAGGGTTTGTATTCCCAGAGGATCCTAGCGGCTTACAGGAGTGGCGTCTTTATACTGTCGACCAGGACGGACGCCTTTGCCGAAGCCCGCATAATGTGTTAATTTGCTCCGGCGTTCCATGGTGCCCCGTTAGACTCCTTTTTGGTCACAAATGTAGCCATGCTGGGTGTATAATTAGAAGTGTCCATGTGATGTTTTGACTGCAAAAGCAGGCAGCAACACAAGGACGCGTAAGCATACCAATGCAGACTGCGCCTCGCAAAGTGAAGCAAACAGTCATCGCTACGGAGGAATGTGCATTGTAGCATCGTTGGTTAGCATGTCTTTAGCAAGTTTTCGGGAAACCTGACCTGGCCGGAGAGTCGGGCGCCTGGTAGTGGCGATGAAGATGGTAGAGTCCGTCAAGGGGCCCGGGCAGGCGGGCAGTGAGCATAGACGAGACGGGCTTGTGAGTTGTGGCTGAAGTGGGGACGGCATCAATGCTGAGGTCGGCCACGCTTCTACTTTCCCTCGAGCGGACCCGCTGCCAAGGGCAAGGCGAAGGACCACGATGCTGCCGTACGACGGTGGTGAAGATCATCACAACGTGTTGGAAAAGAAATGAGGAAGAAGAATTTCCTCCTCAGGGGAGACGACGTGTTTAATTTGAGTTTCGAGGACGTTTCGAATCGGACGCCGTTCAATGGAAAAAGCAGACATGGAAGCACAGAACGTGGGAGAGTTGAGTTGCATTCGGTCAGTCGACGGACACGAAGCGGGGAAGCATATCAAAGGCTTTGTCCAGTGGGAGGGAGCAGAGGGAGGGGGTGCGGCGTGGACAGTGGTACGGGGCTGTCCCCTCATGACACGAACACCGAGCGACGATGCTGCCGTTCTACCGGACCAGATGCGCCAATTTTTGGCCGGCGTGTGCACGCCACCAGGAACGTACCAGGCGGGACGAGGCAGACAGGTGCTGAGGTGCTGAGGTGCTGAGGTGTTGGGCGAGAGGTCGGAGGCTTTGGACGGCCAATCAGAGCAGGGGTGGCACCGGGGCGAAGGAACGAGGACCACAGGGACCACAGGGACCACAGGGACCACAGGGTCGTCGTAGGGCTGGCCAGTCTTTTTCGGTCGTCGAAACGCAAGGCAAGGGGCTGCAGTCGCCAGCAGACGGGCTTCACCGCAGGTCCAGGTGTTGGTTTAGCGCCTGCACACGAGGCGAGGAGATCTTGATCATGTTGGTGACAGCCGCTGGTGAAACGTGAGATGTCCGAATGAGGCTCTGCACCTGCAGAAGAGAGACTGCGCAATGACGTGGTGGATGTCCATCAGGTGACGGGTCGTACTCATTCAGCGGGGCCGGGGGGGGGCGGAGGAGAAAAAGCAGAAGCGAAAAAATTTGGAAGCAGTGGGAGTGGAGATGAGATGAGATGGGATGGTTGGGTGGGTGGGGATGTGGTGTGGTCGGAGGGCGATGATGGTTGTGCGGGAGGATGGCCGGGAGGCTGGGAGAGGGCGAAAAAGAAGATCAGCGAGTCGACGTTTCACAGGCAACCGAAAGAGGAAGCTCGCCACAGAGAGGCCGCCTCCCCGACACAGTCCGGTCAGCCCGTTCCTGCGCCACGGCTGCGCCACATCCGCTGGCTGCTCTGCCCTGCTCTGCCCTGCTCTGCTCTGCTCTGTCGCTGAGCTGCGCTGTCCCCGTCTCGTCCCGTCCGTCCATCAACACCACAAGTCGTCGTCGTCGTCGCCGTCGCCGTCGCCGTCGCCATCGCCGTCGCCACCGCCTTCGTGCTTCGGCGCGTCCGGCGCTTCACCACGTCAATCACTATGCGCTCTGCACTCAAGCGCCGTAGACTGGTGGGCGTTTCAGGAGGCCGATCCACAGCCAACCGCTTCTCGCCCCGAGCTGGTTGCACCCGCAGCGCGCGTCGTCTGCGGCCCGTCAAGCTGCTCTGACGCACCCGGCGTTGGCCTCTGCCAGCCAGGAAAACTGCTTCTGCCTGTCCCCATTGGACCGCCGCCGTTGGTTGGCCTTGCCTATCGATACCATACCGCTCGACCCACCACCCCGTCGCCTTTTCCGCTCTCTCACGCGTCACCTGCTCCGAACCGAACCTAACCTCACTCCTCCATGACCATCCTGTCAATCTCATCCTGCCCTGCCCACCGCCCCTCACGGTACCTGCGTTTTGAAACCCAGCAATGCCACCCAATGCTCTGCTCTGCTCTGCTCTGCTCTGCTCTGCTCCGCTCCGCTCCAGTCCTCGTCTGTCCCAAGCCACCAGATGGTCCCGTCTCCGTGTCTGTCCTTCTTCCCAAATCCCAACTTTCCCCTAACGGCCGCCTCCCGGGCGACCTGCGCCAGACTTGTCCCACACCCACATGCTAACTAACCCTCCCACTGGCTGCGTGCTACCCTGATGCCTTGCCCCCTACCCTACCCCCTCCCCCGATTCCTGCTCAGACAGTCCGTCGTAGACGCCAGCTGTGGGGGGCCTGGCCCTGGTCTCGTCACTGTCTCTCCCATCTGCCAGGTCCCCCGACGCTTGTGGCCGGTCTCCACAGCCCTTGCGCGTCCGGCTGCACTTGCAAAAAGCTTGGTCTTTTGTTTGTTCCGTCGCCCGGGATCCTGCGCCTAGTCCAGATGTTGGCTCGCTGAATATAGCTTATAAGTATGTCGCCTTGGCCCCGGACGTAACGTTTCTTGCGCCTTCGTCTACACCTCCGTCGACTCCCCTTTTCCATTTTCATCCAGAGGCTAGCCCTTTGAGTTTCCTTGAATCTTCGCTCCCGCCTGTGGCAGAGCAGTACAGTCCTTTACCAGATTCCCTCGTGATCACTTCGACACTTTGACACTCCTTGTCCCCGGAACGGATTTTTTACTCGTCCACCCTCCTACTCCATCGACCAAACTCTATAGGGTTCCCTTCAGACGAGGTAGGTCTTTTCCGCTGTTCTTTGGAACGTTCTTCATTGTTCACCAGTCATCGTGACGCTTCTTTATTCACATTGTTTTCCCTTCTTTGTTCACTTTTCTTCACTTCGAGGATTTCTTTCTCTTTTTCACACTCTGCGTGCTTTCCCATCAACAATGCCTCCGACGCCGTCGGCACACCCACACATAAAACCTCGACACCTCTCCAACACCACTTTGCGACAAACTAACACCCACAACCCCAGTTCACTTCCTGCCCTCAACCGCCAGCTGGTCTAGCGATTTCCAACTCCAACTACTCGAAGCTCACACTGCACACTCTCTATCCACAATGGTCTCTCTCACTGCCCTCGCGGCCCTCGCCGCCACTGTCATTTCCGGCTCCCACGCCCACATGATCATGAAGTCGCCCGTCCCCTACGGCAAGGACTCGCTCAACAACTCGCCGCTCGACAACTCTGGCTCCGACTTTCCCTGCAAGCAGCGCTCCGGCGTCTACGACATTAGCGAGGTCAACTCCATGCCCGTCGGTGTCGCCCAGGAGCTCAGCTTCACGGGCTCTGCTACCCACGGCGGTGGCTCGTGCCAGCTCTCCGTCACCCTCGACCAGGAGCCCGACAAGGACAGCGAGTGGAAGGTCATTCACAGCATCGTCGGTGGCTGCCCCACGTCCGCAGCCGGCAACCTCGCGACCACGGACGGCGCCTCGACCTTCAACTTCTCCATGCCCAAGGGCATGCCCAATGGCCAGTACACGCTTGCGTGGACCTGGTTCAACAAGGTCGGCAACCGCGAGATGTACATGAACTGCGCTCCCATCAAGGTCACCGGCGGCGCCGACAACAACGACGTCTACAACAAGCTTCCCGACATGTTCGTCGCCAACCTGCCCAGGGAGGAGTGCGAGATTCCCGAGAACGAAAACTTTGACTTCCCCAACCCCGGCGACTCAGTCGTTACCATCGAGTCCACCTCGGTTGGTGCCAGCCTCTCTGGAAGCAACTGCGCCGCCGTCACCATCAAGGGCGCCGGTGCCGGCAAGGCTGGTTCTGTTGCCACTCCCACTGGCGACTCTGGCGCTGGTGCCACGTCTGCTCCCGCGCAAACCACGCCCGCCTACGCCTCTCCTGCAAAGTCGACTCCGGCCATCAACACGGGCAACGCCAACACGGGCGGCGTCTTTGCCCCCGGCGCGTCGAGCGCCGCCCAGACATCGGCCGCGGCCGTTCCCGTCACCACCCCCGTCGCCGCCTCGACCCCTGCCACGGCCGCCGCTCCCGCCGGCACCGGCAGCTCCAGCTGCGTCCCCTGCTCGACCGACGGCGCCGTCGTCTGCATGGGCTCCTCGCAATTCGGCCTCTGCAACTGGGGCTGCGCCGTCCCTCAAGCCGTCGCCTCCGGCACCTCGTGTACTGACGGCAAGGTCGTCCGCCGCGACGGACGCGTCCTTCAGCGCAGCCACCTTCGCCGCGCGCACGACCGCGCCCTCGCTGTGGCCAAGCACCAGCATCACGCTTAAGCGTCGCTCGCCTGAGCCGTCCGTTCGTTCCCGCGTGCGCCGTTTGCCTGGCGCGCGAGGGGTGTACATATTGCGTGGTACATGGGGGTACAGTACAACACAGGACCAGCCAGCAAGCGAGCAAGCTAGCAGCTAGCCACCACCATCGACGCTCTCTGTTGACCAGGCGAGATGTCAACCTGTTGCGCTGCTGCCTGTGGTTGGTGACGAGGATGAGATCATGATCAAAAACTTCACTTCTTCCCATCCCAGAGGGGTATGCCTCTTCTTCTTGCGAGGACTGCCTCTCTTTTTTCTGCTTATTCCCCTTTGCAACTTTCTCTTCTGCGACTCGTTGTTGCGTTGTTCGCATCTAGGGGGCGTTTCCAACCGTTCACTCCAGCGTCGTCTTCTGTCCTTCACCGCTACACCGTCCTTGCTTTCTTGCTTCATCGCCTTCTTTTCTCTTGTCAACTCTCATCGCGCCCAAGCATACGCAAGCGACGCAACTGAACAACATTGTCGTCGGCGTGGTTTCGGTGCCTCAAGGAAACAACAGGTGGAGTTGGGCTGGCTGGGTGGAGGAGGACAAAGCAGGGAGGCTTCTAGCATACAGGCAGGGATCAAAAATAGCATTCTGGCATGGCACTTCTTTGAGCCTACTTCTTTTTCTTTCTTCGCTTGCTTACTTTTGATGGTTGTGTGTTTTGTGTACGCGACGACCTTTGCCCTTTGTCCTTTGTATGCTTTGTTTGTGAGAGGGGAAAAATGGGCGTCGTGATGTGGTGGTGGTCTTTCACTATTATTTTTTTTCATTTTCTTGTGTGTGGCGCTGGATATGCATTATCATCATCATCATCATCATCATCATATATAGCGTAGCGGCATAGCGTCTTGTTCTCTAGGTCTCCTCTTCTTTGTACAAAATCCAACTACAACGTATGTAGTCTTTGCATGCCAACTCCACCCCTCTCGCTCAGGCCCTACCTCTCCCATGTATGTACATACATGGGAGTGCCGATCTGATGTGACATGATGCCGTGCGTCGTCGCCCTTGCTCCTCACCATCCTCTGCCCCACATCCTCATCCTACTCCTCCTCCTCCTCCTCCTCTGCTTCCCAGCCCCCTCCCGCGACCACTTTGTCCTTCTGCAGGTCTACACAGAAGAAGAAGAAGAAGCGTGCAGTGCTCCCTCACTCGCTCGCTCCCCGCATATGTATGTACGTACGCACAATGGACCGCCGCATCGGACTCGCTTGGTGCGACGCTCCAATCGTCCGTCGATTCACAGTGCGGCCATGCCCAGCCACCTCGACCAGCCACACCACACAAAGCAGATGAAGTTGTGCTCATACATGCATGGACACAGCTGGTTCAGACACGCTCATTCACTGCATCCGTCATATTCGTCGTCGTCGTCGTCGTCGTCGTCCTATGACGAGGCAGCATCCCGCAAATCAGTCCGCCGAGTCCATCGACTCCAGCGCCCTGCCGTGCTGCGCTGCGCCGTACCGCGCTATACTGTGCCTCGACCGTTTTGTGTCTCGGTGTACAGTACAGGCATACATGTACATGTGCTCAGGTGGCACGATTGACGTCTGCTCCCGCGCCTGCGCCGTTGGACAAGGTGGATATTGGCGGGGACGGTGCGAGGACGGTGCGAAGATGGGGCGATGAGGCGAGCTGCTGGCTGTGTGGTGTGGTGTGGTGCGGTGGGGAGGCCTGTCTGTCTGTCTGCTTGTGTCGTCCGCGGGCGATGTGGGAAATTGACATGGCTGTGGCTCGTTGACAGATGTCGTCGCACGTCTGTGCGAATCTACTTACAGAGGCAGGCAGGCAGGCAGGCAAAGTGATGCCACTATTCAAACAACGACGGATAGACAGATAGACAGACAGCACCTACCTTACCTCTCTACTCCCCATCAATCACTCCACACATGCCCTTCCCCTTCCCTTCCCTCCAAAGCCCTCCCCCCAGACCCTCCACTCCCAACCAAATACACCCACCATGCCCACCACAAAACGCCACACCACCCAAAAGCCGTCGCGTCGTGTGGCGGCGTGTCGTCCACGCCAAGCCCAAAGCTAAGCGGCCGAGCAGCGGCCCTGCCCGTAGCCCGTCCGAAACACGGCCCCTGAACCTTAATCTCGCGTGTTGCGTCGACTAAGTCAGGCATTCGTTCGCTGGATGTGGCTGGTGATTGGCCGAGGGCGCTCCGAGGCGTGCGGGAGGGACGCAGGGAATATGGACATGGGAGGGGAAGAGGGTTTTGGGATGGACGATGGCGTGGGGAGCTTGGGGTGTTTGGTTGAGGAGCGAGCGGAGATGCAGAGATGAGAGATGAGACAGGGGTGTGTGTGTGTGTGTTGGAGGGATCTGATGGAGATTGGGTCTGGCAGTAGACGATGGGCGACATGGAGTTGCTTCTGCGACCACGAACGGTGTGCCTGACAGGAAGGTGGCAACAGAGCGTATGATCAAAACGCAGAAGAAAAAATCGAGGAGGCATCATCATCACTCACGGCTCTTGGCACACTCCCGTCACATCTGCCGCACGTCCAGATCGCAGGCCATCCGACGAGATTGGCACTCCCGTGCGGACGGCCCTGCGCGAAGTCACCAGATTGGCGATTGACATCCCAATGTCCGAGTCATGGTCTTTGCGTAGACGCGGGCGAAACGTGCGGATGGGGCGAGACGTGAACCAATATCGTCGGGTTGCTTTTTGTGATGAGGATGGGGTGTGCAGTTGTTGTGCCTGCCCCTTTTGCGGGGCGGCCAGTGAAGGAGTGCAGTTGATGGGAAATGGGAGGTGGCAGATGATGCACGGCTTTCTTGAGGAGTCGGATGGATGGGGTTGGTTTGATGTGAAGGCCGTGCCGAGGTGTTTGGATTGCAGGTTCCTGAGGTGCCGACTTGGAAGTCGACGTGCGTGGGAGAGGAGAGTTTGGTGTCGAATGAGATGGACTGTTGCTTCTGTTGCTGGTCTCGCATTAGCATTCCCGGTGAAGCATAGAGACTCTGATACTTAATGACTGAGGTAGACTTCAGAAAGTGCTAATCCAAGTCCCAGTGGCAGTTGAGAGTTGCGTCCGCGACCCAAAAGGGCTAGCGCAGGCGCGTCGTTAGCGCAGTTCGCTTAGCGCACGTGCCACCTGCAGCCTCTACTTAAGCCCGCCGGCCCCCCCTTCCCTCCGCTGCTTTTCTTCTCCATCCAGGTGCTCGGGCATTACGCGTATCAGTGAGGATTCGTCCGAGATCGCGTTTTTGCTAGTTGAAAACTACAACTAATGACCGCTTTTGTTGGTCTTCGGATCGGCAAGGAATCTTTGGAACTCTGCTCTTGGCCTTGACCGGCCAGCCCGCTTTTCTTCGTCGTGCGTATTCGCCTTGCGCGGGTCCTCGGAGAAGATGCGTCCAACTTTGCTCACTGCGACCAAGGCTCTTCGTTGGAGTCGACCCCGTCTGCTGCCAACATGGCTGGCACTGCTCTCATCACTGGCGGTCTGCTGCTTGCTCGCCATCTTCGTCGTGACGTGCTGACCTCCGCCAGGCACTGGTCTGCTAGGCCGTCAGGTTGTCCGTGAATTTGAGGCGCGAGGCTGGAGGGCTGTTGGGACTGGATTGACGCGCGCCGACGCGCCGTCCACCCTCAAGCTTGATTTGCTCAACCACGGCGACGTGGAGAAGACGCTGAACGACATCAAGTGAGTGCTTCCACCATGCCAACGTCCGTGTCCTTGCTGATGGCGTCAAAGACCCGATGTCATCGTTCACTGTACGTGCTGCTGTCCAAAGCCCAGCGCTCCCATTCACAGGTCCCAGGTGCTGCAAACCGTTTTCCAGACTCTTGTTCCTCCGACCCTGACGGAGCGCGCGCCATCAATGTCGACGCCCCAGGCACACTGGCCCGTCTAGCCAGCCGCCGCAACATCTTTCTGCTCTACATAAGCACCGACTACGTCTTCCCCGGCACACCGGGCGAGGCGCCGTACGCGCCCGCCCATCCGCCCGATCCTCCAAACATGTACGGCTTGACAAAGTGGGAGGGCGAAAAGGCAGTGCTGGAGGCCGCCGGGGCAGCAGAACAAGGCGGGAGGCCTCTTTCCGCGGTGCTTCGCGTGCCTGTGCTCTACGGCAAGGCGCTTCAGCCTTCCGAATCGGCCGTCAACGTCCTGGTTGAGCAGATTCAAAAGGCTGCTGCGCTGGAGTCGTCCGAGCCCCGCATCGCCATGGACCACTACGCCCAGCGCTACCCGACAAACACGTCCCAGGTCGCCCGCGTCTGCTTTGAAATTTGCGAGCTGTACGCGGCAAGGAGACCGCCTGCCGCCCAGTGGGGACAATCAAAGCTCCCTGAGATATTGCACTGTTCGTCCGAGGACAAGATGACCAAGTACGAGATGTGTCAGGTCCTGGGGGATGTTTTGGGGCTGCCGCTCGACGGTCTCGAGCCTTACACTCCGTCGCCGGAGCAGCTGGCGAGGGAAGAGAGTGAGGGCAAAATGAAGAGGCCTTATGACTGCCACTTAGACACGGCGGAGACCAAGGCTTTGGGAATTGATGTGAGCACCGTCAATTTTAAGAACTGGTGGCGGAAGGAACTTGGTGCGTATCGGCACTGATGGGGTATGGATGGCTCGGTAGATAATGGGCAGCAGACTTGCTACCTTTGAGCCGTAGTTTTCTCTCTTCATTTCGCGCTCTTAGTGTACCAACATCGCAACGGATCTGGGTCGTGATGGACTGCAAATAAATAAATACTTCATTGATGTTCATTTGGAAATCAAGTCAAGCGCTCACTTGCGATGCTAGCTGCAAATCGCCTCCGCTGTGCCTGTAGGGCCACCAATGAATCGATGTGCTGCTGAAGCCAATCCAATGGCCCAAGCGTTGCCAAGAGGTACTTTACGCGTGCGCGTCTTGAGCGCGTTTCTCGGGAAATTCGCGTCAGCCTTTCAGCGCTTCCGGTCCTGCCCAAAGCACCGCGCCGCATCCAAACACAACACCGACACTCGAACGTCAAGATGGACAGGCAATCAGTCTACAGTCTTGGCCTTTTTCCGCTCAACGACAATGACAACGAGGACACCAACTCTCAAGTCCAGAAGCACTTGATTGAGTTTGTGCTCTCCTATCACGTCGACAACAACTTCATCTACAGGTTCGTCCAGAAGCTTGCGACAAGCTTGTCAATGCTGATTGGCGCACAGAGACCAGATACGGGAGAATGCTCTCGTGAAGCAATACTTCTGCGACGTGGACATTGCGCACTTGATCAACTTCAACGAGGAGCTCGCACACAAGTTGGCAAGCGCGCCGGCCGACATCATCCCGCTCTTCGAATCCGCGTTGAAGATTTGCACGCAGCGCATCGTATACCCTTCGCAAAAAGACATCAAACTCCCGAACCACCAGCTCATCCTCCACTCCTCCGCATCCCAAATCTCCATCAGAGATCTCAACGCGACAAACGTCTCGCACCTCGTCAGAATACCCGGCATCGTCATTGGTGCCTCCACCCTCTCTTCCAAGGCCACAACCCTCCACATACAATGCCGCAACTGTGGGCACCCCGAAACGCTGCCTGTGACGGGAGGTTTCTCGGGCGTGTCGCTGCCCAGGACGTGTGGCCGGATTCGGTCAGATGGCGACGCGGGAGAAAAATGCCCGCTCGACCCGTACTATGTCGTCCACGAAAAGTGTGCATTCATAGACCAGCAGGTCTTGAAGCTCCAAGAGGCGCCCGACCAGGTGCCCGTCGGAGAGCTCCCGCGTCACATTCTCATTTCCGCAGACAGGTACCTCTGCAACCGCGTGGTGCCGGGCTCTCGATGCACAGTCATGGGAATCTTTTCCATTTACCACGCCAAGGGCGGAAAGGGGAACAACGCCGTCGCGATCCGCAATCCCTACCTCCGTGCTGTTGGTATACAGTCGGACGTGGATCACACTATGAAGGGCAACGCTACATTTACCGAGGAAGAGGAGCAAGAGTTTTTGGAGATGAGCAGGAGGCCGGACCTCTACGAGCTGATGGCAAGATGTATAGCCCCCTCCATCTACGGCAACCAGGACATCAAAAAGGCCATTGCATGCCTGTTGTTTGGCGGCTCCAAGAAAATTCTGCCCGACGGCATGAAGCTGAGAGGAGATATCAACGTTCTCCTTTTGGGTGACCCTGGTACTGCCAAATCTCAATTGCTCAAATTCGTGGAGAAGGTCGCCCCGATTGCAATCTACACCTCTGGAAAGGGCTCTTCCGCAGCTGGTCTGACGGCCTCGGTACAGCGCGACCACAACACACGCGAGTTCTACCTTGAAGGTGGTGCAATGGTGCTTGCTGATGGTGGTGTTGTTTGTATCGACGAGTTTGACAAGATGCGGGACGAGGACCGCGTTGCAATTCACGAAGCCATGGAGCAGCAGACGATTTCAATTGCAAAGGCCGGTATCACGACTATTCTGAACTCGAGAACGTCCGTCCTGGCGGCAGCCAACCCGATATTCGGCCGGTACGACGACCTCAAGACTCCGGGCGAGAACATTGACTTCCAGACGACCATTCTGTCTCGTTTCGACATGATTTTCATCGTCCGCGACGAGCACGAGCGCGGCCGTGACGAGAGGATTGCCAAACACGTCATGGGCATTCACATGGGTGGCCATGGCGTTGAGGAGCAGGTGCAAGCTGAGGTGCCGGTGGAGAAGATGAAGCGCTACATTACGTACTGCAAGCAGTAAGTTGACATGAGCCCGCTCACCTTTGGATCTGGACTGACGTAGTTGCAGGAAATGCGCGCCCCGTCTTTCTGACGAAGCCGCGGAGAAGCTGTCATCTCACTTTGTTAGCATCCGCCGACAAGTCCACGCGGCCGAGATGACGGCCAACGCACGGTCATCGATCCCCATTACCGTCCGTCAGCTCGAAGCCATTGTCCGCATCACCGAGTCGCTGGCCAAGATGACGCTGTCGCCGATTGCGACGGAAGCGCACGTCGACGAGGCAATCCGGCTCTTCTTGGGCAGCACCATGGACGCCGTGACGCAGGGCGAGGGTCAAGGCAATCGCGATCTCATGAGCGAAGTCAACAAGGTGGAGGAACAACTCCGGGTGCGTCTGCCAATTGGCTGGACAACTAGCCTGGCGGCGCTGAAGCGAGAATTCGTCGACGTGAAAGGCTACAGCGAGCAAGCGCTGAACCGGGCACTGGTGGTGATGCAGAGGCGGGAGACGGTACAAATCCGACGCGGCGGAGCCCAAGTGCACCGCAGCGGCGTGTAGTTGAGAAATTGAGTTTATGGCGAGTAGATGTTGGGACCTGTAGGGTTAAGGCGTTCCTGGTTTTTTGTTATGCGTTTATGGGGGGTGGGACGGGTTGGGGCGCGGGTGCAGACCGTTTTTGAACATCACGGGATCCTTGTGCAGGGATTGGAGGCGCATTGCAGATAGGGAATGATGCCAGAGTCTGACCAAGCGCCGACGTGCGGCTAGCGACTTGACGTGCTGTCGTGTTGAAGAATTGGGTGTGCTAGAGTCTAGACACCCAAGATGAGGCCAGGCGCGGCGAGGCGAGGCGAGGCGAGGCGACGAGAGGCAGTCGAGGGAGGGCTCAGCTGTCCCTACACCAGCCGACAGGGTCAGGTCAATACACAGCTAGGTGGTATGTCGCCAAGGGGTCCTCGGCGACAGCGACGGGGAGAGAAGATGGACTCGGACTCGGACTCGGACCGACTTGCCCCAGGCCAGCTCCACCCCGCACTGATGGAGTTATGGAGCGGAGAGCGGAGACTGGAGGGACAAACAGCGCCCTGGAGGTGATGATGACGATGTGGGGGATCGTAGCACACGGTCGTCGATCCGTCGATGGCATGGCCGCAGCCATTGATTGCAAGCAAGCAAACAAACAAGCACACCAGACGGAAGGACGGACAGACAGATCCACGCGCAGGGATGGCGTCCGACGCCAGCCGCCGGGGTGCGGGCGGGGTGGAATCGTTGGAGTGCTGCACCTCACGGTGTGGGTACAGGTCAGGTCAGTAGCTCTCACCACCGTCTCGACGCACGTAAGCGCGACGATGGGCGGCCATTTATGTAGGCTAGGGCAGGCCTGTGCCACCGCAGCTCGTGACGGATGGCCGCAATCAGCAATCAGCAATCAGCAATCAGGAGAGGCTCGCAGTCCAAGGCCAAGGCCAAGGCCAAGGTCAAGGTCAAGGTCAAGGTCATCGAAGCTCTGACGTTGGTAACCAGGATTCTGCGCCTTTAGCCGCCCTCGGTCCTGCACTCACGCCTTGAGCTTCTCACTCTCTCTCTTCCCTTCGCCTCCTCCTCGTCTCAACATCGACAACTCCTCCCAATTGCCCTCTCCGCCTGCGCCGCTGCACGCGACTGCCATTCCCGGCCACCCACAAGACGAATTCCTCGTCGCCGGGACCAGACCTAGCCAGACTAGACCTCTCCCGCTGCATTCCTCCAGACCTTACCACAGCTTCTCCACGCTGTACCACCTTCCGCTTGCCATTGTCCCGCCTCGCCAAGCTCGCATTACTTTACTCGCCCGCCGTCTCAATCACTCTGACCTAGATCACTTCTCCCCAGACACACACCATGGCAGAGCCCGCCGCGCGAGACGTCGCCAATCACGTCCTGTTCGAGATCGCAACCGAGGTGGCCAATCGAGGCAAGCTGCACCCATCCGCAACACCAAGCTCAAGCTAACAGTCTTTCCCAGTCGGAGGCATCTATTCCGTCCTCAAGTCCAAGGCTCAGGTCACGACTGCCGAATATGGAGCTTCCTACACGCTCCTCGGACCATGGAACCGTGCCTCGGCCACCGTCGAAGTCGAAGAGCTGCCGCCTCGAGACCCGGCGCTCATTGAGACAATCAAGGCCATGAACGAGCGCGGCATCGCTACCCTGTACGGACGCTGGCTCATTGACGGCGCTCCCCGCGTTCTGCTCTTCGACACGGCCACGGCCTACAAGTACCTTGACGAGTGGAAGGGCGATTTGTGGTCCACGGCTGGCATTCCTTCGCCACCCGGAGACGGCGAGACCAACGAGACCATTGTCTTTGGATACCTAATTGCATGGTTCTTGGGAGAGGTAATCCCGATCCCTGCAGGCACAGTCAAGGTTCCCCGAGCTAATTGCGTCTAGTACGTCTGGCACGAGAAGAAGCGCGCGGTGGTTGCTCAATTCCACGAATGGCTTGCTGGCGTTGCACTTCCGCTCTGCAAGAAGCGACGCATCGATGTTACGACCATCTTCACGACGCACGCGACGCTGCTTGGGCGGTATCTGTGTGCCGGCTCTGTCGACTTTTACAACAACCTGCAATACTTTGACGTGGACGCAGAAGCTGGAAAGCGAGGCATTTACCACAGATATTGCATCGAGAGAGCGGCGGCTCACTCTGCGGATGTCTTCACAACCGTTTCGCACATTACTGCGTACGAGAGCGAGCATCTCCTCAAGCGCAAGCCCGACGGCGTTTTGCCCAATGGGCTCAACGTCAAAAAGTTCTCTGCCACCCACGAGTTTCAGAACTTGCATCAGCAGGCAAAGATAAAAATCAACGACTTTGTTCGGGGCCACTTCTACGGACACAACGATTTCGACCCAGAAAATACGCTGTACTTCTTCACTGCAGGCCGCTATGAGTACCGGAACAAGGGCGTTGACATGTTCATCGAGTCGTTGGCTCGTTTGAACCACCGGATGAAGAGCGCCAACTCGAACACGACCGTGGTCGCGTTCATCATCATGCCTGCGCAAACCTCGTCTTTGACCGTCGAGGCCCTCAAGGGCCAGGCTGTCATCAAGTCCCTCCATGACACGATTGACGTCATTTCGAAGAACGTGGGCAAGAAGTTGTTTGAGCGGTCGCTTGCCTGGCACGAGGGCATGGACCTTCCGGAAGACAAGGAACTTATTAGCTCCGCAGACAAGGTCATGCTTCGCCGTCGACTGTTCGCCATGAAGCGCCACGGCCTTCCCCCGATTGTCACTCACAACATGGTCAACGACCACGACGACCCCATCCTCAACCAGATCCGACGGTGTCAGTTGTTCAACCACCCAACGGACAGGGTCAAGATTGTCTTTCACCCCGAGTTTCTGAACTCTGCCAACCCCGTGCTCCCAATGGACTATGACGACTTTGTGCGCGGCACGCACCTGGGTGTCTTTTCTTCGTACTACGAGCCTTGGGGATACACTCCGGCCGAGTGCACCGTCATGGGCGTTCCAAGCATCACCACCAATCTGTCGGGATTCGGATGCTACATGGAGGAGCTGATTGAGAATGCACAAGACTACGGCATTTACATTGTTGACAGGCGGATGAAGGGCGTTGACGATTCGGTCAACCAGCTTTCGGATTACATGTTTGAGTTTACCAAGAAGAGCAAGCGTCAGCGCATCAACCAGCGCAACCGGACAGAGAGGTTGAGCGACTTGCTCGACTGGAAGAGGATGGGCATGGAGTACGTCAAGGCTCGGCAATTAGCCCTGCGCAGAGGTAAGCTTGCTCGGAGAGCCGACAAAAGATGGCTGTACTAACGATGATGACAGCGTACCCCGATGCCTTTGAGGGAGATGTCGAGAGTGACTTTTTCGGAGCGGCCGAAGTCAAGATTTCTCGACCACTTTCGGAGCCAGGGTCTCCCAGAGACCGGTCCGGCATGATGACGCCTGGAGACTTTGCTTCGCTGCAAGAAGGACGCGAGGGACTGAGCACGGAGGACTACATTGCGTGGAGGCTTCCGTAAGTGACTTGTTTGTGAGATTCGGGTATTGTGCAGAGCTGACAGTATGGCAGAGAGGAAGAGGACCCCGAGGAGTATCCGTTCCCATTGACGCTGAAGACGAAAAAGCCGTCAGAGGGAGCCCTGTCGCCGGGCTTCTCGCCCGCGGTCAACGGTGCTTCTTAGTGATAAGCATTTGTGAGACGCGAGCGGGCATGGGGCTTTCTGACAGGTCGACTGCTGGGGGGTTTTGGTTTCGGGGATTGTTTTTTCTTCTTTTTTTCTGCGGGCTGAGCGTTCCGGAACAGCCCCGGCTGTACATGGTGCATCCTACCTCATTTTAAACACGGGACCCTGTATTCTACGAGATCACTCACTTTCTAATGACATTTCCTGAGAAGGTGACGGGGTTTTGGAGGGGATCAGATCAGATCAGATCAGATGCATTTTGGTGTTGGCCGGATTAGGCAAGTGCAACAGGAGCGGTGGAGCCCGGGGTTAGCCGTCCAGATGCACAGCCACGGTTGGTCACTGCAGAGACTGAGGGGCCGTGAGCATTGAATGACTTCAGCGAGGCATTTGCTGCCGCGTGGAACACCCTGGTCATCCATCTGTACGTTGGCTGGGTCCACGAGATATTTTCTTTGGTGGTGCTGCCTGCCGTCCATCTCGGAAGCACCAACAGTGCAGCATCCGAGACGGCAGGCAGATAATGGCCTAGCAATGAATTGACAAGATGACTATGTGCCAAGTAAACAAAGACAGGCGGCGGCGGCGGCGGCGTGCTTGTGCAAGCAACCTCACCCCAGCTTGCAAACGTTTCGACTTCGTCGTCGGCCAAAAGTTTGGGCCGGCAGAAACGTTTCACATGCCGTTCAGTTTCCCTGCAGCCGGGGGGTTGGTACTTAAGGCCGTCTATGACTGCTGCCGGCCAGGTGGAGAGACAGGGTCGTCGGGTGCGAGTAACCGGGTGAGGTGGCTCTGGATGCCGCTACAGGATGTGTGTGCATTGGCAGATTGGGACGCGAGAGAGCGCGAAGCAGAAAACGGCAGCCGAACAGATGGCATGGCGTCAAGTGGCGCAGTTCGCATCTAATGTCCAAGAGAGGTCGGCTGCTTGGCATCAGCCCGCGCCAACTGCTTGTGTGCGTGTGTGTGTGTGGGAGCCCCAGCACCCTGCGCACCCACCGCCCTCTACTGCTGCTCTCTGACCTTTTCCCCCTGCCCTGCTGCTCATCGCCTCAGCTCTTCTTTCTTCTGTCGCTAGGTCATGTCCGCCTGGCCTCGCCCATTGCCGCACGCCTGCCGCAATTTTCCTCCTTGAGGTCGTGGTTCTTTGACTTTCGCCCACCACCACCACCACCACCACCACCACCACCTCACCCGCACACGCCATGAATTGACGCGACCCTCTGTTCACGGCCGACAATTCTCCTTCACCTGCGGAAAACAGCCTCCTCGCCCGCACCCTGCCGCCCACTTGGAAAGATCCCAGCCGCTTTCCTGCGGGGCGCCTTCCCCGCGAGCGACGCGCCGTCTCTCCCTCTCGAGACTGAGGTCTTTAAACCATCGCTTAATAGCCGGACTTGTGCGACACGCCACTCACTCGCTCGGTCCCCTCGCACCGGACAGGGCGACCTCTCGGCATCATGTTCAAACCCCTCATGGAGACGGGTTCATTCCTGAGGGAACACGTCTTTAACCACATCCCCAGGCGCATCCGCTTCCGCTGGCCGCGCTTCAATTTTATAGCTCTACACTGTACGTCTGCCGCCGCCCGCATTCTTCAGGACAGTTCTTCTGACACTTCACTCTAGACCTCTATCTCGTAATATGGACGCTCATCGGCTCCATCCTCATATATCCTGCCGGTCGCCTCGATTATGTCGACGCCCTCTTCTTCGCCAGCGGCTCCGCGACGCAAAGCGGTCTCAACACGGTCGACGTCAACAAGCTGCTGTTTTACCAGCAGCTGGTTCTCATGTTGGTGGCTTGCGTCTGCAACCCCATCTTCATCAACACCTTTGTCGTCTTTGTCCGCCTCTACTGGTTCGAGAAGCGCTTCCAGGGCATCGTCGCCGAAGCTCGCAGCAAGAATCGCAATACGCGGTCCCGAACAAAGAGCGAGGCCATCGATGATAGGGACATTGGGCGAGAGGAACAGGGCGTCAATGGCCGAATGATTACGGTCATGCGAGACGCCGAGGGCCACGCCAAAGGCAGGAAGTGCAACGTCGATGGCGAGATGGACGAGAAGGACGCGTCCAACCTGCAAACGGCAAATCCATCGTCGTCGAACAGTGGAAGTGGACGGACAGCTACTCCTGAGGACAGAACTTCTTCTCCTGAAGGTCTGGCCGAGGACAGCACCGCAGACACAGCCAACGACGATAAGAATCCCATCAACCAGCCCTTCACCCGAGACATCAAGTTTGCCGACGATGTCAATCCACCTGGCCCGCAGAAGCGCATGTCTGATCATTCCAACTCGGATCGTATACCCGCCCGTCGGACTGCCGAGCAGCATATAGCATTTGTGGAAAATCAGCGCAGGCCCAAGACTAAGGGCCGGCTATATATTCCGGGCCCGCGAGATTACGACCGCGGCGACAAGCCAAAGCGCGTGGATGACGAGGAGGGCAACCTGGCACTTGGGCCTGAAATGACCAATGACTCGGGTGCACGAGGGAAGGACCAGGACGAAGCCCGACAACCCGCTGACAAGGTCGATCCCGATGTCGTTGGCTCTGATGAGCACACCGGTTGGAGGAGACACTTTCACTTCAACGAGGAAGAAGATGGCTTCCGTGGGAGAGTGGGCTCTAGAGTCGCCAATATCCGGCGCCGAATCACAAATCAGAACGACGATGATGAACCTCCCAGCGGCCTGCGATCGAAGAATCGGACTTCAACCTTCAAGAGCTTCATGACTACGAGGAGTCAGGAGCGCACGAATGACCCTATGCCATACCTCAGCTGGACACCGACAATTGGCCGCAACTCGGCTTTCGTCGACTTGTCGGAGGAGCAGAGGGAGGAGCTCGGTGGTATTGAGTATCGCTCCCTCAAGACATTGGCATTCATTTTGGTGCTTTATTTTGTTGGGTTCCATCTGCTCGGCATGGTCTGTCTGCTGCCGTGGATTATAAGATCGAGCTACAAGGGCAATGTCTTGACGCCGGTCAATGTCAATGCAACTTGGTGGTAAGTTTGAGCCGTGGCCGTTTACTAAATGAGCGCTAACACTCTACAGGGGTTTCTTTACGCCAGCGTCACTGTTCAACGATCTCGGCTTCACGTTGACTCCTGACTCAATGATCTCGTTCCAGGACGCCGTTTTTCCCTTGCTGCTCGGAAGTTTCCTCATCATCATTGGCAACACTGGCTTCCCGTGCATGCTCCGCTTTGTCATCTGGATCGCCGAGAAGTTGGTCCCGTATGGCAGTAGCGTCTGGGAAGAATTGAGGTTTCTCCTGGATCACCCAAGACGTTGCTTCACGCTCCTCTTTCCATCGGGTGCGACGTGGTGGCTGTTTTGGGTGCTTGTGCTACTCAATGGCATCGACCTCATCTTCTTCATTATCCTCGACATCCATGACGACACGGTGACGGCTCTCCCGGCTGGATATCGAGTTTTGGACGGTCTCTTCCAAGCCGCATCGACACGCACTGCTGGGTTTGCAGTCGTCAACATTGCCGAATTACATCCTGCGGTCCAAGTCTCGTACTTGATCATGATGTACATTTCCGTCTTCCCCATCGCCATTTCCATGCGCCGAACCAACGTCTACGAAGAAAAGTCGCTAGGCATCTGGGCAGGGGACAGCACCGAGGTTGAAGACGGGGACCAAATGCAGAGCTACGTCGGAACGCATTTCAGGCGACAGCTCTCCTTCGACCTGTGGTACATCTTCCTGGGCTTCTTCTTCATCGCCATCATCGAAGGGTCGCGGCTGGAAAACACCAACGACTACAGCTTCACGCTCTTCAGCGTGCTCTTCGAGATCGTGTCGGCCTACGGCACCGTCGGCCTCTCGCTCGGCTACCCCAACGTCAACACGTCCTTCTCGGCCCAGTTCCGCCCCCTCTCCAAACTCATCATCATCGCCATGCAGATCCGTGGCCGTCACCGTGGCCTGCCCTACGCACTCGACCGCGCCATCCTGCTGCCGTCGGAGAACCTGCATCGCAAAGAGGCCGAAGACGCCAGCCGCCGCGCGCGCCGCAACTCGGGCTTCTCGGAGCGCGAAAACAGCCGCGACGGCGACGGGCGCAACTTGTCCGGCGGCGGCGAAGGCCTCACGGGCGTGCGCACGGCGTCGACGCGCAGACCCAGCCAGGCGACGACGGCAAAGGACTGGGTTGGTGGCAATGGCGGCGGCGGCGGCGGTGGCGGCGGCGGTGTGGGTGGTTCTGCGGTTGACGACGAGATCACACCGGCCCCGCATCAGTGGATTGGACGCAAGCCGCGCACGGGTAGTGCGGCGGGGCTGACGAAGCTACTGTCTGGGGCGCTGAGCGCGGGTCCGACGATGGGGAGGGAGCGCGAGAAGCATGCGTAGGACGCGGATGCGTTTTAGACTCGTTGGCTGGCTGGTTGGTAAACTGGTGTTTTTCTTCTTCTTTTTGGGTAGCAGTCTAGCAAGCGCTTCGTCGTGTCGTTTTATATATCCCCCGCCCGCGAGGTCAAGGTTCTTTTCTGGCGAAAATGGCCAGCCAGCCAGCCAGTAGCCGTTTGGCTTTGGACTTGGACTCTTCTCTTCAATTCACTTTTTTTTTTTTTTTTTTTTTTGATTCACTTCGTGGCGTCGTATGTTGTCGTTGTCGTTGTCGTATAGACTCGTTCGTTTGTGGATGCCTCTTCTCTTGCTTCTCTTTCCTCCCTTTCTCCCTCTCCCTCTCCCTCTCTCCCGCTTTTCTCCTGTGCGCGCCTGCCTACCTACCTGGCTGCCTGTTTTCCGGCCCTTGCACAGCCGGTCGCGCCTCGCGAGTGAGCGGGCTTTTCTGCTTCTTTCTTCTTTGTCTATATGGCTGCGCGCGTGCGTGCGTGTGTGTGTGTGTAGATGATATACCTTTTCCTACCTTTTGTCTTTCCCCTTTTCGACGACGTGTTGGCGTGCTGGAGCGGGACTGGTGTGGTTGGGGTTGGATTGGATTGGATTGGACTGGCTTTGATGCGGTCGAGTGTAGTGACTGGGGACCGACTGAGCGGAGACTGGCTGTATGGGAAGGATGGGATTGGAGGTTTGGAGGAGGGGCTTTTGTGGGGGGTATCTGGGTGGCTGTTTGCTGGCAGGGCGAAACAAGGGAAGTCGGTGTAGGAGGAGGGAGTCTGTGTCAGTTGGATGGGGGTTGGGGAGTCAGTCAGTTGGTTGGTTGGTTGGTTGGTTGGTGATAGATGGCAGATGAAAACGAGGAAGAAGGGGAAGAATGAATCAATTCATGTCTCATCGTGGCACACGAACTGCATCCACATGCCATGCCATGCCATGCTACACAACAAAACCTCTTCCCCCTTGCCCTTCACCCCCTCTCCCTTTCCATCTTCCCCCAATTTCCCCTGTTCCTCACTCCGTCCCCTTCTCATCCGGCTTAAAAAGCCAATCCTCCCGATTGAAGAACACCTCGAAATCCACGCCGCCAAACAAGCCCACGGCGCCATACAAATCGCACTCGCCCTCAAGGCCCTCCTTACCACCGAGCGCGCGCTCGTCCAACTCGCCCGCCATATTCCACCCACCAGCATGCTGGCCGTTGCGCGTGAAGAAGACATCGACGGCAACGCGGGGGATGTCTCCGCCACCATACGCCGGCGGTGGTGCAGTCTCGCCAGTCGTTGGGCGCGCGCGGAAGACGAGCCCCAGCCCCACCCGCTCGCCCGCCCGCCACGCCGTCGTGAAGTCGGCGCCGCCAAACGTGTCGTTGACGTAGCGGCGGCCGTCGTCGCCGTGCACGCCGAGGGATCCGCGCTGCCAGCCGGGCAGCCGCCACGACGGGTACGGCGGCGCGACGTAGCCGATGGCGAGGCCGGCGTCTGCTTCTTCGAGCGACGGCGACGAGACAGATGAGGCGATGCCGCCGATGCCCAGGATGCCGAGTTCGAAGTAGACGGTTGTTGTTGCTGGTTTAGGGGAAGGGGGTTGGAGTAAGGGGTTGTGAGCTCGCGCGCTGTACAGCGGCAGCGCCGTGACGAGGCAGACGTCGCGGGCGCGGCTGTGCGAGCGGCCAGCGTAGCGGCCAGGGCGATTGGCACTCCCTGTGCCGACGGCAGCCCGCAGCTCGCCCGCGAAGCACGAGGGCGGCGCCGCAAACGCGACGTGGCCGGCGCGCAGGGCGGCGAGTTGGGCCGGCGTCAGGAGCAGCGGCGAGGAGAGCGGGTGCGCCAGGCACCACTGGTAGGCGGCTTCGCCGTCGGCGGCGCTGGCGTTGGCGGTGGGCGAGACGGTATATGTGAGTGGTGGGGGAGGGGGCAGCAGCGCGTTGTCGGGGATGATGGTCCAGTCGTGATACGGAGGGGGATCTGCTGCCGCTGTTGATGCTGATGATGATGCTGCTGCTGCGGGTGCAGTCCAGTTTGGTGGTGGGCCTGGGGGAGGAGCGTATTGCGTGGAGGATGAGGACGAGGCTTCTTGTTGGTGGTTGTACGCGGATGACGAGGATGGTTTTTTGTCACTTCGGTTCCCTTCCAAACTGCTATAGCTTGGCGGTGGCTCATAAGACTGACTTTGTCGCTCATTCCCGTCGCTGTCATCGCGGTGGTGCAGTTTCCTGAAGAAGCTGCGCATCTTGACTGTTGTTGCAATAATGTGGATAACTGTATGTTGGAAGAGATGGAGTTCAAGTGACGTAGCCTAGCTCTTGTGCAGCGCCGCTGCCGTGTCCCGATATCCTGAAGATGATTACCGTGTCTGAAAGGTCTCTGTTGAGAATGTTGCGCTGTGATTTGGATGGTTCTTGGTTCAAGTTGGTTGTTCAAGCTTTGGTGATGACGGACCGCCGTCATACATGTAGTCAAGAGACTGGGACCAAAGAGGCTAGCGCGTGGCTGTGCTAAACGCCGCACTTCTTTCACCCCATTCGTCCACCAAGCGCGTACAAGGTAGCAGTTCCTACGCCGAGACACTCGAGTACTCTGGACCAATCTGATGGATGTAAGAAAATGTTAGTAGAAGCATAGTTACTCAGACTGTTGGTTCTAGCGGTGGCGCTTTACTTGGCGCGTGTGGTGCAGCGTATCCCATGTCAGTCTCTCCTGCCATCCAGAGGCGACAAAGACAAGCAGGCATGGCGTCAGCCTTGGCTTCATGATTCGAATTTGCTGCCATCAGGACCAGGTCTAGAAACTAAGTCTATACGAGCTGGCATTACATCCCCTCAGCCAAGCACTACCAACAATAAGTGATAGAGAGCGACAAAATCCGCCATCTGCAACCGCAGACGCTCCATTTCCTTGTTCAACAATACTAGTACAGGTGAGTCGAGAAGAGGAAAATGAGACATGATGAGGAGGCCACCGCATGCTCTTGTCTCCAGAGTCCATCCAGTCCACCACTACGCAGAAGAGGCGATCAATCATCAGCCCCCGGAAACGAAATCAACGCCCGCAATGCAGTATTTTGTAGAGAAAAAAACACCTCGTCTGCCACATCTCTTTAGCAGACAAAACAACAGAAAGAGCTTACAAAAAGGGGCGAAATCCAGCCCCACACAGATACACGTCCGTCCCGTTCAATTCTCGTCGTTGGGGAAGAAAGAACAAAAGAAATACCGCTCGCCATGCATCATGTCAAAAAGACGAGGAGAGAGACATGTCTTTAGAAACAGAGAATACAGTTGCTACTAGCGACGCCGCCGCACCCGATGCTCCTGCCCCTTCCGATTCCTGCGCTTCCTGTCGGGCGGCGGGCCAAGCGGCACGTCCTTCATCTCCCACTCGCCGAACCTGACCATGTACTCGTCAACGTGTGCCTGTTCGTCGTCGTCGTCGTCGTGGTCATCATCGTCGTCGTTCGGCTCAGCTCCCGGCGTGGGCGGCACCGACGCCTTGGGCGTCGCGCTCGGCCGCGAGCCGGCTTCGTTGAAGTCTTCGTCGTCGATGTGCACCTCGTGCACAATCTCCTTTTGCGCGAGCTTGGCCGCTTCGGCGTCTTCTTGGTCTTCGATGCCTTCGAGGACGGGCCCCATGCCCGACGCGTCGGGTCCGCCCATGTTGCCGAGGACTCTGTCCATGGCGGCGCTTGCGTCGGCGTCTTCGGCTTCGGGGATCTCCTCCAGCGCGTCCTGGTACGTCAGCCGATTGAAGTAATCCGTCGTGAAGTCGCCCTTTTGGATAATGACATCATCCAACAGGCGCTTCTGGTTTGACTTGCGCAGGATATTGGCCTCAATCGTGTACTCTGACACAAACCGGTAAATGTGCACGTCCCGGGTCTGACCGATACGATGGCAACGATCTTGACACTGCTTGTCCATGGCGGGATTCCAATCAAGGTCGTAGAAGATGACGGTATCGGCGCCAGTCAGGTTGATTCCCAAACCACCCGACCTCGACGACAGGATGAAGCAGAGAATCCGAGGGTCATTGTTGAAGCGGTCCGTCAGAATCTGGCGCTGCTCAATCTTGGTTGCGCCGTCAAGTCTGAGATAGCGGTGGCCATGGATGTTCAAGAATTGCTCCAACACATCGAGGACCTTGGTCATCTGAGTGAAGATTAAAGCGCGATGACCGCCAGCTTGCAGTTCCCGGAGGAGCTTGTCGAGCCGTTGAAGCTTTCCACAGTCGAATTGCAACAGCCGCTTGTCGGGGAACGCAATGGACAAACGGACTCGAGACTCGTGGAAGGGGTCCGGGCGCTTGATGTCTTGAGAAGCACGAACCATGCCTACTCCCTCTTCTCCCAAAGTCAGGAGCGGCATGTCATTGGCGACAGCAGCAGGCGTTACGCAACTAAACTTTTGAACGGCGGTGTTCATAGCTTCTGAACGCTCCTCCAGCGTCTGGACCATGTGTTGCCATGCAACAGGAGTGTTCATGTACCACTCAAGATGACTCTGCTTTCTTCGTGGTGTTCGAGCGGCAATGAGCTGCTGCGGGAAATCGTGAATCATGAGTCTATCGATGAGACCTGTGCCATAGACTGGTGACCTTTGGGCTCGCCGTTGCGTAACGTGGAGGCAATTCTGAAAGTGCTCGAGTGTTGACCGGTGCGATGCTTGTTCGAGATGATTGTGGATCGAGTCGAGAGATTGTCCCTCGATGCGGTCTGTCCTCTTCAGTCGCCGAGTCTGTCGCTCAATCAAACCCTCGAGCGGTCGAGTTGCCTGGATTGTTTGAATTCGTTTGGTGACCACCGACGAAGTCCGTTCCTTCTTGGGAATGATGAGATTGAGAAAGTCGAGGTCCAACTTGTCCGCCTCCTTCTCCTCGAGCAAGCGCTTTCGAACGAGCAAGTCCTTGACCTCAAAGTCGGCCACCACCGACCTTTCGATGGCGAAGGAAGTGACGATTTGGCGAGTCTCAAAAAGATCTGGATGGTTGCAAACCTTGCGCAAGGACATCAGGCAATTCATGATGGACATGTAGTTGCCGCCGGAAAGGATTTCCCTCGTGTCTGCCCTGCCCATGAACCCATCGTACAATTGCCTTTGTCTTTTGGATAAACGGCAGTATACAACATGTTCATACTTGCCGGGCATTTGCTTTTCGACGTCGACTTTCAGTCTCCGCAGAAGATACGGTCGCAATACCTCGTGCAATTGCTTGACGGTTGCCTGGGCTTCCGCATCGAGCTCCTGGCGGCCTTGGTCTAGAATTTGATTTGCGGGTCTAGCCATGGCCGTGGTGAAGTTGCTCAGAGCGGCAAAGCCGCCTTGACCGTCGTCCCCTGACGGCATCAGAAAGAACAACAACGACCAGAGCTCCTGCAGATTATTTTGCAGCGGAGTGCCAGTGAGCAAAAGTCGCTTGTGCGTCTTGAAGTTGAGCAGCGTCTGCCAGCGTTGGGTCTGGAAGTTCTTGATGTTGTGTGCCTCATCCAGAATGAGGTAATGCCAGCTCCGCTTCTTGAAGGCTGCGGCGTCGTGGAGAATGAGTTGGTAAGACGTGATGACCACGTTCCACATGTCGTCGTTCATCCAGCCTTGTCGTTTACGCTTGCGCTCCTCTATGGATCCGTAGTATGCGAGGACTTTGAATCCCGGACAAAACTTCTTGAACTCCATCTCCCAGTTGAGCATGACACTGGTTGGAACCACGACAAGATGCGGACCCCAGATTTCTCGCTCGACAGCCAAGTGGGCGAGCAAGGCAATTGTTTGAATTGTTTTACCCAAACCCATTTCGTCGGCAAGGATACCATTGGTGTCCCCTTCGTAGAGCCCTGCCAGCCAGTCCAAACCTTCATGTTGGTACGGGCGAAGTTGGCCGCGAAAGAGGGACGGGACTGGGGTCTTGGTCGACGGGACTATTTCTTCAATCGACTCGTCTTCGTGTTCAGGAACCCCGTTTTCTGCTTTCTCGATGTCTTTGATAGGTTCAATGAAGCCGTTTGTGATCGTTTTTGGAGGGTTCTGCGCATTGGTTTGGACCGAGTCGGACGCGTCCACTGCATCGACTGCACCTGGTTTTTCCACATGGCCATTCGTCTTGGACTTGGAGATGTCGCCGTTGGTGTGAAGCTCTCCTGGGTCCTCTGTCGTATCCGCATCTGGGGATATCTCGGCAGCTGCGTCAACGTCCTGGCCAGGATCCTCAATGCTCTCGGCAGCTTTCTTCTTGAGCTCGGCAATCTCTTGAGCGGAGAGAAATCCCATCATCCCAAGTCCAGCATCTTCTTCCGACGCGGAGCCGTCATCCTCATCCACAGAGCTCCCTTCCTCGCTGCCCGAAATCATTTCAGTGCCAGAATCGTCATCGTCTTCGTCCATCAAAATATCATCCACCTCCTCAAGCTGCACCGTTGCGGGGTCGATGTCTTGCGGCGTGTCTCGTCCAGAATCTTGATTGTTGCCATTGGGGAGATGCTTATCGGGTGCGCCGTCTCCGTTGGTCAAAAGACTTGCCAATCCCGGCCCATCGTCCTCGTCCTCTCCCTCGTCCGTCTCTTCATCATCTGATCCAATTTCGTCCGGCAATGACTGTAGGTTGGCGTATTTCTGTCGTAATTGTTCTTGCGTCATGTTGGCTTCGTCGTCGTCCGGGGCCGTTCCTTCGTCTTCTTCCCCAGTGTCCGACATGTTTTCCGAGTCTGACGAATCCTGGTCCGAACGCGACTCATCCATCCCGTCCGCAAGACTTGACGCTGGCCGAGTGCTGTCTAGGCGGCTTTCAGTCTCGCCTTCATCATCTTCGTCCACGAACGATTCAAAGTCTTCGTCGTCGCTGGTTTGCGCAGAGCCGGCCCTGTTTCGTCTCTCCTTGAGCAATGCGGTGGATTGATTGAGTAGCGATTTCATAGTCTGCTTGCCCAACGCTTCTTGTTCCTCCAACCACTTTTCGTGTCGTCGCCTGTCCACCTCGACCTTGATGTTTTGCCACTGCTGGTTGAGATCCCGCACCAACTGCTTGTACCGCCGTTCCGCATAGTTCTTTTCCAGCGCCTCAATCTCCTCTTTCGTTTTCGGCCTCTCGGCCTCCTCTTTCGCCCACTTGGCTTCTTGTCGCGCTTGCCACACCTCCTTGCAATCGTAGGCCAGCTTCCGGGCTTGCGCAACGTGTAGGGCGTGCTCCTTGACCAGAAGTTTCTGAAAGTGACATGCATGTGTCGCGATGTGATTCCAAGGGCCATAGCTGGGTGGAGGTTCTTCCTCGGCATCCGCCGCCAAGACAGAGCATCTCTGCTCATTCAAGACTCCGCCAGGTGCCGATGCCTCTATTATCCTCAGCCGCAAACGTGCCTCCTCTTCGATTTGATCATTGGACAACCTTGTAAAGTCTTCTCCGGCGAGGGGATCGTCGCTTTGGACCCATTCGGCAAAGGAAGAGTGTTTCGGTTGAGGCAGCGCGTGGTGAGGATGGAGATACGGCAACTGTATTGGCCCCAACTTCAGCCTTAATCGCGGCGTTCGCGGTGATGTCATTGGCACGACATCCGGACTCCCGTCCGTCTGACCAAACCCGTTGGTGTCGGTGGTCCAAGGAGCACGCGATCCCGCTGCCGCTTCGCTGATACGGCCAGATTTCCTAGTTCCAGCAGCAGCCGGCGTCGAATTCGCAGCGACCCGCGACTTCTTGTTGCCAGTTTGTGATTGCGGTGGCGGAGATGCCTGGGAGTTTTTCGCTCGGCGAGGGCTGGTACGAGCGGGCGAGGGTGCGGGCGCGCTGGCTTTCGCCTTGGTGGCGGATTGGGGCCGAGCATGTTTCGCAGAAGGGGCGGAGGACGGGGTGGATCGATGACCGTTTTGGAGAGCTTTTGATTTAGCAGGTGTCGAGTTAGGTGTCGACTTTTGCAAGACGGCCTTTCGACTACTCCGCCGCGTGTCTGTTTCTGGAGGCGCATTCATCCGTCCTGACCTCCGGCGACCGTCGACGACGAAGCTTGTAGGACCCTCGGCCTCGATCCTCTTCCAGGGCGGCGAAGGTGGGCGCGATGGCCTGGCCGAGTCATCGAGTTTGCGTCTCTTGGACGGGCGGCCCGAGGGCGCGCTGCCCGTGTCACTGCTAAAGTTGTCATCGGCGGCTCCATTCCTGACGGTAGAGCAGGCAAGAGTCGGTTGGGGCGTGGTGTGGAGCGAGTCGGACGCGTCGTGGGCCGTGTCATTTCGCTCGTCGAGAGCAGGCGTGTTTTGCATGTCCACGTCTGGAGGACCAACAGGCGTCACTGCGGTCCTCCTCTGCACATGTGGGCCGGCGCCGGGGACGGAGACGAGAAGAGCTAGCTAGAGTGATCGCGGGGACGGATAGACATGTATTCAAAGGGCGGGGGTTGGTGGCGACGAGTCGGAGGATAATGGTGAAGAAAAGCGATAAATTGTGGCTGCTGGGGACGACGACTAGGAACAGAAGCGGGTGAGAAGAAGAGATGTGCGTGCGTGAGCGAAAGCCCACAATCGCCCGGGGGCCCGCCGCCAAGCCGCGCAAGGGCCGTCTACCCCGACAGCTGCTCAGTGACCTCAGGTAACCACCACCATCACCGCCGCTGGTGCTCGTCTGCCCGTCGAGCCCATTGCCCATCTGCTCGCATCGTCGGTGCCACTGCCCATCTTCCAACCTCATGCGCTGACGCGTCCAGATGCTCTTTCGACGAATTGCTGCCCCGGCGGCCGCTGCTCGGCCACTGACCCGGGCCCTGCGTCCTGCCATTACCAACACCTCGCGCCTCCAGGTCCGATATGCCTCGCAAGCCCCACCGGAGCCCGAGTTCGTGCTCGACCCAAACATCGATCCTGATCTGCAGGACCCGTTCATGGTCAGTCTTTGCGACAACCGCTCCCCGACGGCAGCGCCGCCGTGCTCCTGAACATGCCGCACCGCATGGACCAACTCGGCTAACAGCTGTATACTGGCGAGTAGAATGGCGGATACATCAACCCTCCGCCTGTGAAGCGCCAACACCGCGACCCTTACGGAGACTGGTGGGACAAGCAGGAGCGCCGCAACTTTGGCGAGCCCATGCACGAGGACAATGACATTTACGGCATGTTCAGCACCTGGGACTACACCCACTTCTCGGCGGGCTGGGGCTGGGTCTTGTTTGGCACTTTCGTCGCCACCTTCACTGGCTTCTGCTACACTGTCAAGCAGTTCTACCCGGACAAGCCCAGTGCGCCTCGGACCTTTGTTGATGGCTTGGAGAAGGAACTGGGTGGACCTGGTGCTCTGCCGGTGAGTTTGACCTGAGGTGATGAGCAAGAAAATTTTGGCTGACAATCTTGCAGGCTAGGAAGGAAGGTGAAGACAAGTGGTAGATTCAAGAATTTAGATTTTCGGGGTCGCCTCACTTGCTTGACTGAAAGACTACGCCGGGAGCACTCTGTTCGCAATGTGTACAAAGCCAATTTTAGCGGACAAGAATCAAAGCATGCCTTGTTGGTGTGGCTCAGAACTTCCACGCTCCCAATATGTTCAACGAACAAGTCCATCTCAAAACTGGAGCTGAGCAAGACAAGGCACCTTTCACACTGGAGACAACTGAAATTTCTCAATTCTTCGTGAAACAACCCATACCATTCACTCAATGGAATAGCTACGGACCGTCACAAACGGTAGATGATATCCCCAAGCAAAGACGGAGACCCACCCCTTAGCCCGTAGATTTCCCCCCAAATGAGATCCCAAATACATACAAGACAAGGAAAGAATGGCCCGAGAAGACGGCAGACGGCAGACGGCGACACGCCGCTAACTTACAGCTTAGCCGTGGCGGTCTGCGAAGCCTTCTTGAGGATGGGCTCGGCCTTGGTGGCCTTCATGACGTCACCCTTGACCTTCAGCTTGCCCGACATGAAGAGCTTCTGCGCGTTTGCCTTGCCGGAGATGAGCTTGGAGAAGTCGTCGTCGGACATGAGGAGCGTGACTGTGGCAAGGGAGCAAGTCAGCGAATCACTTTTCAAATGACGACAAAAGCGCGTGTCTCGCCCGCTTTGCTCGATGTTGGCGCTGGTCAAGAGAGGCAAGATGGTGAGGAGGTGATGGGTAGCTCGCCCCGTCAGGTTGGCTAGCGTGCCGTGCAAGAGTGGATGCGTCCCCCAGACCCAGCCAGATCAGTCGCGCAGCGCAGCGCCGCGGATCCGCCGATGACCGAAGCCGGAAGCAACCAAACATGTCGCGCTCGAGCCCCAGACCTCAGCAGACCCAGACCGGCAGCAGAGCGCCCACGGGCACCAGACGAGGCGGCCTGCGAAGACGACCACGCGCTCGAGCTGAGCATGACGGCAGACGTATGCCCACGCCGATCCCCCACGGCCAGACCGTGACAGCAGCCAACCACCGAGCAAACCGAGCCAGCGTCGAAGCAGTAGACTCACCGTCAGCCTTTCCACCCTCGGGCGCCGCGCCCTTGCCCACCGCGCCCGTCTTCTTCAGATCAATATACCAGCTCTCGCTCTCGCCGGCCTTGTTCTTGATGGTGAAGGCGAAGACGGCGCCGCCCTTCTTGATGGCGTCCTTCTTGTCGGCGTCGTTGGATAGCGCCGAGGCGATGGCGTCAAAGGCCGCCGACGAGGGGATCTTGTCTACATTGCCGCCCTGTCAGTACACACGTTGGATGCAAGAATGAAGGGATCGTGTGTCGGTCTTCGTGCCGAGGGGCTGTCGAGGAATGCAGGTCGTTGTGGGGAAGCGCAGGGCAGCTGCGTACCGCTCTTGAGAGACATGGCGGTGGAAAAGTCGGGTTTCGTGGGGGAGTTCGGTGGAGTAGGAGATCGAGGGCGCGGAGAAGCGGGTGAGAATCTGGGGAAAGAGGCAGAGTCGTATGGCGGTTTTATCAGGGCTTACGGGATGGTCAGGCAGTCGGGAGTCGGTGTCTACGATGACGACCTCGACAGCTCTAGCTCTGCCTCTGGCATGTGAAAGGGCCGAGGCAACGTGCTCGATGCGGAAGCTTGGGGCACGTGCGCTCCGTCTGTGTGCTTCTGGGCTTCTTCGGGCTGCCTCTCTCACAAGTCACAACGGCTTTGGCTCTTGCTGTTTGTACGGCCGTAAAACGTGGATCATGGATGACACTATGAACGAGAGTCTTCCTCGTGTAAGTACCATATTCCCTGAGGATGAATGTCCATCGAAAGAAAAGAGAAAAAGACCAAAGGCAGTCGTTGGGCGCGTTTGTGTCGTCCGGCATCCGTCAGTCGTAAGTTCAACCCAGTCCGTCGTTAGCTCCTTTACCATGGACCCCCAACTTGCTCTGTTCAAAACGCCGCTCCAGACCAGACCAGACTAGACCGTACCAACCGTCCCATTTTCCGCCGCCTCCAACCGACGCCCGCATCCTGCCGTCGTGACCACCAAGGTACCCAAACAGCAGCAGCGGTACATGTCAACAAGTGCCTAGCCTTAGCGCCAGGGG
Source organism: Phyllosticta citrichinensis (assembly GCA_038380885.1). Taxonomy (NCBI): domain Eukaryota; kingdom Fungi; phylum Ascomycota; class Dothideomycetes; order Botryosphaeriales; family Phyllostictaceae; genus Phyllosticta; species Phyllosticta citrichinensis. Next base: position 531,446 of record JBBWUH010000003.1, on the reverse strand, counting down.
AAAGCGGCTCCCCGCAAAAACTTGCGCATGTGCTCTTCGCAGCCCTTAATCTGCTCCTTGGCCCTGGACGCCGTCTTGCACGTACCCAACCAGCGCTCAATCTTCGTGAGCCTCACTCCTTTGCCAGCGGCGGCCAGCTGCTCCGGCCTCAGGCCCACTGGACTCAGCACGATTGGCACGTCCATGAATTCGTGCTGCTCTCCGCCGCCGCCGCGTTGCTTCCATGCTTCGTTGCCTGCCATCTTGGTCAGTGGCGCCAGCGCGTCGTCCCATGTCCCGCTGCGCAGCGTGATGGCCTCGAAGTTGAAGTCGACCAGCGTGCGGCGGTGCCGGTCGATGAAGGCGCTGATTTGAGACGCGTCCATGACGGCGTTTTCGAGCTCCATGTCACGCAGTTTGGCGAAGCGTAGTGTGCGAGGGCCAGTCCTATCCTTGCTACTTCTGCCATGTCTGCCATGATGGCCGGCTCCACCATTTGGCGGACGCTTGGAGGACTCGCGACCGAGAGAGAGCGGAGAAGGTCCCTTCTCCCCAAGCCAGCGGAAGTGGAATTTCGTGACGCCATGCGCAAACTGGCGGAGATACGAGTTGAGAATGCGCATATGCTCGGCGTGCGAGAGCGCCGAAGAAGGTTCCATGTTCATGGTCAAATTGCGAATCTGTCCCCAGCGCTTGGTCGATGCCGGTGTTGATCCTGGTCCCATGTTTGGCCGGAGATAGAGCAATCCAGCCGGATGCATTGCGGTCAGAGTAAGTGTGTCGAGGTCCTGCAAGGGCGCCCTCTCAACGGCCATTCTCAAAGATATCAGGGCGTAGTCCACAGCAGTGCGACCACTACATGGTGCATCGTCTTGATTGGGGCAGTCGATCCTCAAGTGGGAAAGGAATGGCATGACAGTAAGAGCACGGATAAAAGCAGGGACGTTTGTTGCCGCATGGAAGAGCGGTGGGTATTGCTTGACAAGAAGGTCCGTCAATTCCCATGTGCCGTACTTTGGCTGTTTTGCTCGGCCAGAGGTCGCCGAAGAGTTTGGGATTTGCGGCTCGTAGTCAAGACATATCTGCTCTCCTGTAGCAGGGTCGATCACAGGGGGCAAAAAGGTCGCCGGCGTGCGGAGCATTCGAAAATTGAAAGTGCGGACATGGTGGCCAATACGTTCCAATGCTTCCATCCTAGTGGCTTTGGAAAAGCTGCTCGGCCTGAAAGTGACGGAAAGCTCCTCGAAAAGGAAGGGCGCGACTCGGCTGCTGCAGTCATGACAGACGAGACGGAGAGCCGAGAGCTCGGGGCGATTTACATGAGAAAGAAAGCGTTCACGGCATTCGTCCGACAACCAGAATCGAAGAAACGCCGGGCTGTTGGACATTATGAGGCTGCACAAAGATGTATTCGAATGCAGCGCTTCAGGAAATCAGCAATTGGTTCAGAAAGGTTCAATTTGGAGATAATTGAACCAGGAGAGAGACCAGGAGGAGACTCACATCGACTGCCAGCTGAAGACGGGGTCGGAATCTCTCCAAAGAGAAGTTTCTTGGAGGATTGGCTACGGCTGGTGTTGGCGCTGCCATTGCTACTGTACGTGTCGGTAGAAACCTTGCGGGCCAACGACTGCGGACTGGAGTGATTCATGGGCGAGAAATAAAGTTTGTAAGTATTGACCAGAGGAATGAAGGACTGCTACCCGTAGCAGTGGTGTTGAAGTGAAGAGAGGCCCGAGGAGCGCAAGGCAGGACCCGGCAAACCATTTTTGGGCATTTTCTCGGCAGCTCGACGCAGGTATGAGTCAACGGAATGGCAGCCGGAAGTCGGAAGAGGGGGAGGAGAGGCACGAAATCGCGAAAGTTGCGCGGTCGTGAGGGAGAAATAAATACGTGATGGACGCGATGACTGGACCTGGTGGGGAGTGGGGAGTGGGGTGCATGGACGGCGGCTAACGGAGGCGGAGAGATGGCCAATGGCTGCCGGAACGCTGCATTGTTTCGAGACACTGCCTTGTTGGTGGAATCAAAGGCCATTCAGTCAGTCGAGCGGGGTCTCTCGATGGTCGACAGGTGAATGCTCCGGTAGAATGTTTTCTCGATGGTGCCTGGGGTAAGGTGGGTAGGTGGTGGCATTCTCGACCTCGACCTCGACCTCGACCGCGACCTCAGCACGAGGCTAGGCTGCTTTTACCGTAGCCCCCCCTCCTGACGGCAAACCTGCAAACGGAGGAAACAACGACAATCCGGATGCATTTGAAGCAGACCTGACGCCGCGCAGCTGCACGGCATGCCGACCCACCGCGGTCGCCTTGTCGCCCGTGGGCACGAGCATGAGGCCCAGAAGATCCCCCGGAAAATCATCTCACCTCGCAGTCGAGTCGAGTCGAGTCCTCCCCTCCTGTGGCTGATGGTGGCTCTCCCTCGGGCCTGTAGTACCACATGGGCATTTTCGTGACAGGAACTCCAGGTCCAGCCGGCCCACTTAGCAGACGACCTGTCCTTAGCTATCCTAATGATAAAGCCAGCCAGCCAGACTAGACTGTGAGAGGAGAGCACACATTCCGGCCTTGCCTGGCTTTCTGTGTGTCCGCATCCTCACCTGTCTCACTCACCGACCACCCTCCCTCGACGTCCCCGTCCCCGTCCCCGTCCCCTCTCCGTCCTGGGCTGTCCCCTCGCCATCTCCAGCGTTGGACGTCGCTTCTGCCACAGTCCACTCCTTCGCCCTATCCGCTCGCTTCCAGCTTCCGCCCCGATCCCCCTGCCCATCTCCCCTTCCTCTTTCTCTCTCCACTCGCTCCACTCCGCGTGCGGCCTTGTTTTCAAGACACTGTCACCCAAGACGTCGTGCTCGCTTCAGCTCCCCGAATCAGCCAAGACATGGCTCTTCTACAACCTCCTCGCTACCCTCTTTAGCTACTCTCCCCTGCACGGCGTCATTAGCTGACCTCTCCCGCTCTCGCCGCGCCAAAAAGTCCCCTGATCCCCTGGGATTTTTTGTTTTTCCTTTCGCAAATGTTCAAGATGCGCATTCCCATGCGGGAGCAGCTCGGTTTACTGGTACTGCTGACGTCGCTGCTCGGCCTCGCCGTCATATCAATCGCAACATGGGTATGTGCTTTTGCTCCCGCTCTTCCAGCCTCTTTACGAATCTCACGCCTTTCCAACCAGGTGACAAACCACAACTTTGTTCTCGGAATTAGGTCAGTCAGACGGACCCTCCTCAGCACAACCCCAAGCCTCGTCACTGAATCCGCGCAGGGCTTCCAGATTAACCCTGACGGCTTCGCTCAAAGCAGCGCAACTTGCGTCGAACTTCTTGCTTATGCAATCGCTTGCCGGGGGCGTCGCGAGCCGGATCGTCATACAAGATTCATTGAAAAGATACAACGAAGGCGATGCTTCCTACAGAGCGAGTTTCAACTGGAATAACGCCGAAACTGATCTGTCGGCCGTTTTCGATGGCGGGACAAACCTCTTATTGCAAGCGCAACTGTGGCCAAATACCTACGATGGACCCGCTTCCAACACCTCCGCCATCAAGGCAACTGCAACGTCGGCTCTAGGAAAACTACCACTCCCAGCTCAACATGCCAACGGAACCGAAGTCCACCTGGGCGATCCCGACCGGGGCTACCCTTCAAGGCTGTATCCAAATTTGACCTTTTCCACCCAAGGCATGCAAGACGGTTCCGAATTGACCATTGCGCATTTTGGCAATCAAAATCTCAACAAAACAGGTAGTCTCCTTCTCGGTCCATGGGAGCTCAATTCTTCGTTTGCCTTGATCTCCTTGACAACCCCGGTTATCAACAACACCTCGGCCGATGATGTGCTGGGCTGGATCACTGTTGTTCTGGATGCAAGGTTAATATACCAGGTCATAAACAGCACCGCTGGCATGGGCCTTTCGAGCTCCACCGTAATTATTGGGCCAACCGAAGTCACGAATCATTTCCCGCCAGGTTTACTCTACAACGACGACAGAGGAACTGCTCCCGAATCCGAGCTTGTCAGATTCGTCATCCAGCCTTATGGTAAAAGTAAGATGCACTCAGAGAAGACAAGCACCTCTGCATCGAACTAATGGCTTTTTTCCAGGCTCTTATAAACGACATAGCTCCCACATCTTCGGCGAGGACAACTCGACCATGCCGTTTGATTACAGCAAATATCCGGCCGTGAAGAAGGTCCTCACAGTCCGAAATGGAGATGAGAACAACTCCGGGAGTATGGTTTCGACGAAAAACGAAGAAGGCGACATCCTGGCGGTTGGATATGCCGTGCCGGATACTGTTTTGTGCGATTGGGTCGTTCTGGTCGAAGTGTCTCACGCGGAAGTGTGGCAGCCGATTTACAAACTCCGCAAAATCCTCCTGGCTTGTGTCTTTGGGACGACCGGAGCCTTGGCTCTCTTGATTTATCCCATAGCTCACTATTTCAGTCGACCTATACGCCGGCTACGAGATGCGACGCGCCTCTCTACTAATGCCTACATCGTCGACGACAAAAACCTGGACCCGGGCAAATTTGACGGACCAGATGAGGCCTCTGAAGCTGCGCGTGAGAGGAGATCTCTTGCAAAGCTCAAATTCTGGGGTCGCAAGAAACCCAAGCCGAATCAAGTCAACGACCGCGAGGACTCTGACAAGCGTCGCCTCTTCAGAATCCCTGGGAAGGTCAAAGAAGGGAAGCACTTCATTTATGACGAGCTGACAGAACTCACGACCGTCTTCAACGAGATGACGGACGAGTTGAAGATACAGTACGAGAAACTGGAAGAGAGGGTGAAGCAACGCACCATGGAGCTAGAGGAGGCCATGAAAGCAGCAGAGGCTGCCAATGAGAGCAAGACGCTCTTTATTGCCAATCTTTCGCACGAGCTGAAAACTCCGCTGAATGGCATTTTGGGAATGACAGCAGTCTGCATGTCAGAGGACGATCCACAGAAAATGAAAAAGTCTCTGGGCATCATATATCGAAGCGGAGACCTCTTACTAAACCTTTTGACGGACCTGCTGACTTTCAGGTAAGCATGATCGCTCCCAGGACGTTGTGTCGCATTGGCTGAGACTATTCCCGTCTTTTTCAGGTGCATCAAAAGCTAGACTTGCACGCTAACGGGAAAACAGCAAGAACCAAATTGGCCACCAACAACTCAGCCTCGACGAGAAGGAGTTTCGCCTTCGCGATGTGAGCACGCAGCTCTTGGCGATTTTTGACAAGCAAGCGCGGGAGAACAACATCAACCTTTCTGTCAAGTTTGAAGGCCCGAATGATCTAGAAGATCTCACCCCGGAAGAAAGAGGTCCATCACCATTGGGGATCCGTAATGTGGGTCACATGGTCCTCTGGGGGGATCAACACAGAATCATTCAGGTTCTCATCAACTTGATCTCAAACAGCCTCAAATTTACTCCTGCCGGGGGCACGGTTGTCTGCACGATGCGTTGCAATGGCGTCGCAACGCCTACCACGAGGAGTCGGACAAGTCGGAGCTCGCTCAGTTCTCAACTCCCCAGGCGGGGATCCAACCGCAGCCCAAGGGCCCGTGGCAGAGGATCCATCGGCTCGACGTCATCGGGAGCAACGACGAGGAACATGTCTACGGCAAATCAAATCAACCCTCAAAAGCCAGGGCCTTATGCTCACATTGTGGAGACACAGGCAGCCCCATCACCTCCCCCAGGACCAACCCTCATGTTCGAGTTTGACGTAAAAGACACAGGGCCCGGCATTGCAGAGAGCATGCAGCAACGGATATTCGAGCCTTTCATGCAAGGTGACCTGGGACTCAGCAAGAAGTTCGGAGGCACGGGGCTCGGTTTAGCTATCTGCTCGCAGCTGGCGTCATTGATGAAAGGCTCCATCAAGCTTAACAGCGTTGTTGGACAGGGCAGCACATTTACCATGGAGATTCCACTGAGGCATGTGGGAACCTCAGCAGGCAGCTCAGAAGCATCGAGCTCTCATCTGCCAGATGCAGCGAGTGTCACCTATAGTCGACGAAGCAGTAAATCCATGGAAGCAACAACCACCTCACGGTCCCTTAGTACGGGCGACGATTGGACTGCAAGCAGACCGACCTGTTCATCTCACAGCAACGTGAGCAGTGGTCCTGTTGCATTCGATACCAACTCAAAACCCCGGCTCCTAGGCCTCCGGCAGCCCTTCTTCGCAGCACCATCTCCATCAGGGTCACCAACAGATCAAGAAGCTGCAAGACAGCACCTGGGCGCTCAAGCTGGAGATCGCAAAATCAAGGTGTTGGTTGCTGAAGACAACAAGGTAAGCGTCCTGCTCGTCTGTTCACTTGTCACTGCTAACTCTGCCCTTAGACGAATCAAGAAGTCGTGCTTCGCATGCTCAAGCTCGAAGATATCTATGATGTTGCCATCGCCAAAGACGGCCAAGAAGCTCTCGACAAGGTCAAAGAGAGCATGGAAAACCACATTCCATATGATCTGGTTTTCATGGACGTGCAAATGCCGAATCTGGACGGACTGCAGTCAACGCGACTTATCCGAGAAGCTGGATACTCGGCACCCATTGTTGCTCTGACGGCCTACGCCGAGGAGAGCAATGTCAAGGATTGCTTTGACTCGGGGATGGATTACTTCTTGTCTAAGCCCATCCGGCGACCAGCACTTAAACACGTCCTCAAGACGTACTGTCCGCCGATTCCCGAAGAAGCCGAGCCTTCCAGCAGCTCGCCACCCTCTTCGCCGCCGAAAATCAGGGCAAACGAGCCGTCTGCTTCTTCGCCTCCTTTACCAGAACCTCAGTCGCCTATATAACCAATGTCGTGACGGACCGGTTCTCGAGACCGGGGGGATTACTGTCATCCCGTCGCATCTTACACGAGCTCCTTTAACCGCATGAGACGCGACTTGCCGCCTTTCTTCTCTTTCTTTCTGGACTTTCTGAGGGCTGGGGCTCATGGAGGTCGTTGTATATTTTGAGACCTGGCCACTTCCTCAGCCAGCTGTGAGCATTGCATCAATACGCTGTTTGGCGTTGCAGGGGCATATGGGCGCACGCTTGAATTTTTGCGAGGAATCCATCAGCGCTGGGCGGTGTTTTTTTTTTTTTCTTTTTCTTTTTCTTTCCCCCTTGTCATTCCCACTCTGAACATGTGTTTTCTCGGGACCAGATCAGACGTAGTTGGCAGCCGATGGTCCGTCTCTTTTACAGCGGAGGGGTCAAGTAGTGGCTTTATCGAGGCAAGGTGCTGATGCCGCGGTGGTTGGAATGAAGCCACTCTGTCCTAGCTGACATTGAATATGTGGCTGAGATGGTGTTGGGTAGCGACACGGTGCCTCGCGTAGTACTTCGGCGTGCACGAATGCAGGTGTTGATGCGCTTGCCAGTGTTTTTGTGAGACGGTGGGCAAATGCCAAATGGATCTTGTTTGGCAGTGGGTGGGCGGGCTGGTGAGCGATTTGGCCTACCCTCCTACAACTAATAAAGCATCTTCAATGTGACCAGCAACTCTGGAGCCAAGGATTCATATTAGGGCCTCTAAGGTGTTCATGACGTGCAGGCGAAGCCGAATACGGGGAAATGCACGGTCCACCTGAAGGCAGTTTTGCTCGCTGCCTTTTCCCATTGTTGCTTAGACTTGTCTACGTCTGTCGAGCCGTTTTGCGGCCAAGGTTGTCTGCTTCCTGGTTGAACAATGTTCAATCCGCGACTTGTGGTGGTGGTGTTTTGCATTTACGTGGTTCGGCCGTCGCCGGAGTGTTGGGCGGATTAGCAATTGCGGGCCTTTCGGCTGCCGACCACTCGGGGCCCAAGCTCCGACGTTTTGCGTCATGGCCGCTACTTCAAAGGAAGTTCGTGATCTTCACACCTCTCACTTCCACTGAACAAGCCGACCTCCTGTCAGCCCAATCTCCTCCGAATCCATCCATCACATCCATCCCATCCATCCGTCACCATGTTCGCGCGCCAGGTCTTCCGTCCAGCAAACATGCTGAGAACTGTAAGCTCCGTCGAACCAGCCCCACTGCAAAGCTTCTCTAGAGCTTCATGGACACGCCATTGACGCTGTGCAGCAAGTTCGCCGCTACGCCAGTGAGTCTCCCAAGAGCAGCTCCAACGCCGCTGCCTACGCGACCGTGGCGGCGGCCGCCGGAGCTGGCGCTTGGTGGTACAGCAGTTCAGGCGCTAAGGCTGCTGCTCCCGCTCCCTCAGAAGAGGCCAAAACCATTCCCGGCAAGGCCGACTCGCTTGCCTTCAAGGGCGGCGACCAGGGCTTCATCTCCCTGAAGTTGGAGGAGGTTGAGACCCTGAGCCACAACACCAAGAGGTTCAAGTTCGCGCTGCCCGAGAGCGACAATGTTTCGGGTCTTCAGGTCGCCTGTAAGTTTGGGTTGAACTGCGGTCTTTTGAGTCGATGAGCTGACAATGCAATAGCTGCGCTTCTGACCAAGTTCAAGGGTCCTGAGATGGAGAAGCCCGTCATTCGTCCCTACACTCCTACCAGCGACGAGGGTAAGGCTCGGGCCGCCGCGAATCATGATTGAATAATGGCTGATGGTATATCAGACACCCGGGGCTACCTTGAACTGATTGTCAAGAAGTACCCTGATGGAGCCATGTCGTCGCACATGCACGACATGGAGCCTGGCCAGCACCTCGACTTCAAGGGCCCTATCCCCAAGTACCCGTGGACGCCCAACAAGCATGAGCACATTGCTCTGATTGCTGGTGGCACCGGTATCACGCCCATGTACCAGCTGATCCGCGCCATCTTGAAGAACCCCGAGGACAAGACCAAGATCTCTCTCGTCTACGGAAGCGTTTCGGAGCAGGTAAGAAGACGGTTGCCTTGTGGAGGTAATAAACCGCTAAAGTACTGCCCAGGACATTTTGCTCAAGAAGGAGCTCCAGGAATTTGAGAACACGTACCCCCAGCGCTTCCGCGCCTTTTACGTTTTGAACAACCCGCCCGAGGGCTGGAACCAGGGCAAGGGCGTCATCACCAAGGATCTGATCAAGACTGTGGTGCCAGAGCCCAAGGAAGGCGAAAAGGTCAAGGTCTTCGTCTGTGGCCCGCCTCCTCTGTACAAGGCCATCTCTGGCACCAAGAAGAGCCCAGCCGACCAAGGAGAGCTCGATGGTGCGCTCAAGGCAAGTTGTCATCCAAGCCAAGCTGCTTGGAACGTTGCTAACTTGTCTATAGGAGCTGGGTTACAGCAAAGACCAGGTTTTCAAGTTCTAGACTGTGGGAGCGATTTAGAAACGTTGCATAATCACTTGACAAGGAGTCGCCTCATTTTCTGATGATTATTCACGAACCGTGCCAGTGAGTAAGCCTGGACTGCAGACCGTCACAAGTGCCGGACGACCCTGTTGCGTCATTATGTTTCACGTGTCCCTACATCGCTGCCGTTCAGTCCATCCCGGCCCGCTACGATCGATGGAACTTTTATATATGCACTGTGCGTCCCGCGCTGAAGTGAGGTATCCAATCCAAGTCGAGCCAGCTGCATCACTGGTGTCCATGACTCCGCGTCGACGACGTCGTGGGTGCTCTAAGCGCCAAACTTGTAGGCATATCATCTTTGCAATGCCGCCCTTTGCAAAAGACAGCGCATCTCATTCACCGACGGCTGTGACTACTCATGATGCAGTCGTTTCTCCAATACTGGAAGATCCGCGAGCGACTCGAGCGGCAACAGGAGCAACAACAAAAAGATTTGGAGAGAACGAGTGCTCTATCAGTGCTGGAAGAAGAAGCAACAGAGCCGAGCGACGAGAAATCGATCGAGGTAACCAAATCGTCGGATCTGTCAACATGGGAGACCAAAGACGACGGGAAACTCGACCTCGAAGATGGTCAAGCCAGTGTACCCGCAAAACGAGTCTGTCTGGTGCCCAAAGCCAGACCTCTCCAGCACCTCCACGCACACCTCTCTTCGGACGACAACGGTGTTGACGGCAGAGACTCGAGGCCTCCGACGCCGCCTCCCAAACCCCCTGACCCCCCTCGTCCACCCAAACGTTTGCGGATCCGAACAGGACCGGCCCAACGCACCGCACCCCCTCTTGATCCTCCACCCCCAGGGCCTGACGCCACCGCCTCATCCTCCTCTCTCAACCTGCAGATCCAACCGACGCACCACCCCAACGCGCGGCCGTCGACGTACGGCGACGCCAACTCGCTCGGCGTGCTGCTGTCGGGCATCACGGTGCAGGCGCCCCCGTCAGCCGCCAACGGAAAAGTGTTCGTTGTCGAGCACGAGGACGGCGATCCGCTGGATCCGCACACGTGGAGCGTGTGGTCGCGCGTCGCGGCGACGCTGCTGATTGGCGGCATTGCATTTGTTGTTGGTGTCGCGAGCAGTATTGATAGTGCGGTTGTGAAGGAGGTGGCGAGGGGTTTTGATGTCAGTGAGGAGGTTGCTACGCTGGCTACTGGTGAGTCTCTTTTCATCTGTCTGTCTGCTATGTCGCCTGGCGAGTTTCTGTACTGTTCTTTACCTACCACCCACTCCCTCTACAACCACCACCGATAACTTCCAATCCCCAAATCAACTAACCCCCTCCCCCTCTAGGCCGCTACCTCGTCGGCCTCGGCATCGGCGCGCTCTTCTCAGGGCCCTGCTCCGAGACACTCGGCCGCAACCCGGTCTACGTGGGCACACTATCACTGTACATGGTGTGCATCGCGGCAGCGGGCGTGGCGCCCAACGCGGGGGCGCAAATCGCTTTTCGCTTCCTGGCCGGCTTCTTTGGCAGCACGCCGCTGACGTGTGCTGGTGGGAGTATTGCGGATTTGTGGAGTCCGCTTGATCGCGTCTATGCGTTTCCGGTGTTTGCTAATGCGGCGTTTGTGGGGCCGGTTTTGGGTATGTAGGAGCGAAACGGTTGTAGGGGCTAGGGGTTGGGTGGGTGACCGAGTCTCGGCTCCCCTGCCTGCCCTCACCCCCTGACAACCCACCACCACCACCACCACCACCACCCATATCTCCATCATCCATCGACTGACACGCCACCCACAGGCCCCATCCTCGGCAGTTTCATCGCCACCTCCCCGCACGTAGCCTGGCGCATGGTCGAATGGACGTCCCTCCTCCTCGCCTTCCTGATCCTCCTCCTCCTCCTCACGCTCTTCCAACCCGAAACCTACTCCCCCATCCTCCTCCCGCTGGAAAGCGCACCACCTACGCCTCCTCACCCACGACGCGCGCTACGTCTCCGCCCCCGAAGCGCGCGGCGACACCTTCAGCAGCCGCCTGCGCGCCGCGCTGATCCGGCCGTTCGTCCTCACGGCCACGGAGCCCATCATTGGGTTGATAGGCGTTTACTTGACCGTTATTTATGTGGTGTTGTTTGTGTTCTTGGACGGCTTTGATTACGTGTTTGGGCGGACGTATGGGACGAGTCTGGTGCAGACGGGTTTCTGCTTCGCGGGGCATCGCCGTGGGCTTGTTTGGCGCGACGGCGTGGGCGCCGCTGGTGTATCGCTGGGCGAAGAGGGGGTGTGTGTGGCCGCCCCCTGGGGGTGCGCGCGCGCGGGCGCGGTGAGAAGACCCAGCAACAGCAGCGGGGGAAACCCCCTTCCCCCCTCGAATTCCGCCTCTGGTACGCCATGCTCGGCGGCAGCATCGCGATCCCGCTCAGCCTCGTCTGGATGCGCCTGACCGCCATCCCCAGCATCCCCGTCTGGAGCCCGCTGGCTGCCAGCGCGCTCTTCGGCTACGGCATCCTGACCGTCTTCATATCCAGCTACCTGTACATCATCGACACGTACGCGGCGCTGTCGGCGTCGGCGCTGGCCAGCGTCACGCTGGTGCGCTACGTCGCTACGGGCGCCATGGTCAGTGTCGGGGGCTTGTTCTATGAGCATGTGGGCGTGAGGGGCATGTTGGGGATTTGGGCTGGTGCGAGTGCGGTGTTGGCGCCGTTGCTGTATGTGTCTTATTTTTATGGGGAGAGGATTCGGGGACGGAGTGCGTGGGTTGATAGGGGGTGAGGGGGTGGGATGGGGAGAAAACGATTAAAATGCGAGGGGGCATGTGGTAGGTAGATTCAAATGCGATGCTCTATGGATTTTCACAGTTGCGGATGCGGCGCTACTGCTATGGACAGACAGACAGACGGTATGTCAGGACAAATGCCGCCCTTCTCTACGACGATGTATTCTACTCTTTAATCATTCGCACCACCTTGTCGCAGTTCAACAGGCAGAACGGGTCAAACGCCTTTTTCATCTAAGTTGATGCGTCAGTATGCAGTTCAAATACAACGCGGGCTCAGACAAACTCACCTGTCTCATGAGATCCACAGTCGACTGGCCAACCTCGTGAGGCAGATAATCCCTCTTGACGAGGCCGACGCCGTGCTCGCCCGTCGCCGTGCCCTCCATCTCAATGGCGCGCTCGACCATGCGGTGCACGACACCGTGGACCGTGTCGTACTCCTGCTCGTTGTAGATGAGGATGGCGTGGAAGTTTCCATCGCCGACGTGGCCGACAATGGCGCCCAGCACACCGTGCTTGTCAATGTCGGCCTTGGTCTCCTCGATGATTTGCGGCAGCCGGCTGATGGGCACGGCCACGTCCGTCGTCCACACGCGGTCGGCCGCCGTCCGCTTCATGGCCATGTCGCTCCAGAGGGCCTCCTTGCGCGCGCTCCACAGCGTGTCGGCCTCGTCTTTGCTGCTGGCAAACTCAAACGTCTTGCTGCCGCTCGTCTTTGCGAGCTTCTGCACAATCGAAATGTCCTCCTTGACGCCGGCGGGGGTGCCGGAGAACTTGAAGAACAGGGTTGGTGCTTCGGCCCATTTCTTCGACGTGGTGCCTGCGTTGTTGATGCAGCGCATCTGCACATCGTCGAGAATCTCAATGGCCGCAATGGGCACGCCGGCGCCAACCACCTTTTGCACGCAATCGGCAGCCTCGCGGATGCTTCTAAAGCTGGAAACGGCAACAGACGTGTTGAGGGGCTTGACGGTCAGCTTGAGTGTGGCTTCGGTCACTAAACCTAGCGTACCCTCGCTGCCAATGAAAATGCGGGTAAGGTCGTAGCCCGCACTGCTTTTCCGGGGCCTTTGTTTCGTCTTGACAACGGTCCCGTCCGCGAGGACAACCGTCAGCGACAAAACCCAATCCTTCATGGTGCCGTAGCGATAAGCATTGGTGCCGGAACAACCGGTCCCAATCATGCCGCCAATCTGGGCGCCAGGACCTGGGTCTGGAGGGAAAAACAATCCGTGTTCCTCCAGCTCCTCGTTTAATGTTTGCCAGCCTACTGCTGGCTGCACTACCACGTCCATGTCGTCCTTGTTGAGCTTGACGATTCGGTCCATCCGACAAAAGTCGATGCACACGCCGCCGAGCGTCGGCGTGAACTGCCCCTCCAGACTCGTGCCTCCCGAGTATGGCGTCACGGGCAGCCGTCGGTCATGGCACACTTTCATTATCTCGCTCACTTCTTGTGTGTCGGCCGGTCTCACGATGAGAAAGGGCACCTCGTCGGGGCGCGGCGAGTAGGTGGACCAGTCGGAGCCCGAGTGCGCCTTGAGGTCGGCGTCGTTGAGGGAAACATTTTCTTTGCCAACAATGTCCTTGAAGTCCACCCATGCGGCTTGGTATGTGAATTTGGAGTGATCGTGGTAGATTTTGTTGTGAATTGAGTCGAGAGGCAACGTCGAATGCGTGTTTTCCGGCGCATGTAATTGCGAGCCTTCCCAGTAGCACCAGACAAAGCCAAATAAGACCACTGGCAGATTCAATGTCAGCAATTGTCAATGTGACGAGAGGGAGCAACTCACAGAGTGCAATTCCAGTGCGGCCAAGAATTGTGTTTGCTATTTCATTGCCTCCTTCGCGATTGGACGGATCGAAGCCCTTTTCTTGCAGCTCCTTTTGCTTCTGGACGCGCCGGTTGGTCACATCCATGAGCTGCATCTTGAAGGGTCTGGGCTTGCCCGAGGAATTCCATCTTCGTTGCAGACCTGAAACGTTGCGAGGGAAGGATGCTGCGGGTGCGGGTGCGGAGAAGCTGTGGGCGGCGGCAGTGGGGGAGTAGCGCCGGGGAGCCACGGCCAAGCGCTGGTGGTGGAGCGCAAGGCGGGCAAGGCGGAGCGTGTTGGACGAAAGCATGGGCGGCGGATGGACTCTCAGGCTGCGATGGTCATGGCCGGTTGCTGGAGGAAGAAAGTTGGTGGTCAGGATACGGTGGCATGGGCAAGGTAAGCTGAGGCAAGGTTAGGTCCGTCGGCAGGTCGCCCGCGACAGAGTGGAGCTCGGTGGTGCCAGCAGCGGAACAGCAGCCTTTTTGGACCTCGACGCCATGGATTGCTTGCATCGCATCATCAAACAAACACCTAACCCTATCTTCAAGCAAAATACGTATTCTGACACGCGCCACGTCGCGTTCGCCTGCACCTGACTAACGCGCAACCACCTGAATCAAGACGTTCAACATTTGCAAGATGAGATGCCTAGGTCCTGTAACATGCCAGAGAATGCCAACGTCTCGCAGTCCAAAAAAGAAGCCGTTCCTCTGTACCCATGAATGCAACCGTGTCTGCGTCACGCTAATGACAACGCAGAGAAAGAAAAAAAGAAAAAAAAAAGATCCAAGCGAGCGACGGCCCAAGTCCCGTCAACGCCACGCTGTAAAATCCAAAACACCGTCCCAAAATTTCCATGTATCAAGAAATGCAAATCAGAAAAAGCCAAAAATGGAATACGATGCCCTGTCCCAGGCGGCGCGGTGGGGCAAAACCTCTTCAGACTTTTTGAAAACCACAACCGAAACCTAGGCACGCTTCCCCACTGCCTGAATGCTCCCGGCCGACCAGGGAACATGCCGTGCACCGTCCGCCGAGAGCAACCCGTCTGCCCCTCGTCATAGGCACTTCAACCGGAGCAGTCTCGTACGGAACCAGGCGACAAACGCCGCCCACCTCCCCTTGATAGGCCGGCGAGTGCGCTTTTTGTTTGCTGTAGCTCGCGTCGTCCGCGTCGTATTGCTCTGCAACACGTACGGTGGCGCGCCAGAATTGTGGTGGGTAGTCTGCCCAGATACGGGCCTCGGAGGTATTGCTGGAGGGTCGTCTACAGTCTTTTCGTTGATCTCCTCCATCTCTGGTCTTTGGTATCGGTCCTCGGTCTTTGCTCTTTTTCGCTCTTCACGATCCCGCTTCCGCAATGCCTCCTTTTCAGCCTTTCGCTCCTTGGCTTCCTCTTTGGCTTGAAATTCTGCGCGCAATGCGCGGATACTTGCAGCGCGAGAGGCGGGGTCTACTGGTGATTCGCGGCCGCGCACGAAGCCAATGGCCTTGTCGAGCGAAGTTCGAGAGCTTGGAGAGTGAGCAAGGTCAGACTTCATCGTGTCGCGCCTCGAACGAGTGTGGTCGTAGAGATTGGACAAGCTCGTTTGAGACCGGCTAGGCATCCGGCTAATGGAACCACTCGAAAGCGAGTGAATGGGGGCCGGCGCATTGGGAGTTGACGAAGACATGGAGCCAGAGCGCCGTTGCGGGTCAAAAATGCCTTGTCGGTAGACAAATTCGTCGTCGGACATGATGTCGCTAGCTTCGGGCAGGCGGTCGTTTTCTTCGTGGATAGAACCTGATCTAGAATGCTCGCTCAAATCGCTAATCTGGCGGGGCGTATGGCGCAAAAAGGGAGCCGTCGGTTGGCGGAGGCCGCCAGAGCTAGCAGAATTCAACGAATTGCCGCTGGTGGACCGATTGTGATTGTGCCGTCTGTTGGCGGAAGCAAAGTGCACGTCGGCGACTGAGCGGGGACCGGTAGCATAGTCGTGAATGCCTAGGCCGGCAGGACTTCCAGAGTCCGGAGCAGGCAGCGAAAGATCGAGTGAGTTGTCTTCCCTGGTGTGGAGCTTGCGGAGATATGGCCTCAGTCTTCTTGCAGATACAAAGTCCAGGCTTCGGCGACCCTCTTCCTGGGAGGGAGAAGTGGGGGTGTCCATTGATCGAGAAGCCAAGACGGCCAGGTCTGGAGAGTGCGAGGTGGTTGAGCTGCCAGTAGGAGCAGAGGAGTCGGAAGTGCCGCGCTTGTGCAGACGGGCGTGAGTTGGGACAGTTGGGGCGGATCTGGCATGGTCGTCGAGGCGCGGCGAGCTTGTGTAAGACGCGTGGCGGTTTAGCGAGGGCTTGCGTCCAACAGGAGGGAGCGAATAGCGGGTGTGCGAGGTCGCCATGATGATGATGGTGGTGGTGATGGTGATGATGATGATGATGTGAGGAGTGGATTGCGCAAGCGATTATCACCGCAGCATCGTGGGGTGGTGTTGGGACCTGAGGGCGGAAGGAGTCGTCGTAAGTCGCTGCGGACGGCGTGGGCGTGGGCGTAAGGACGAGTGTTGGCGTAGGGCTGAGGAGGTGCTCCGCCGCGTGGGTGAGGCTGCGGAGGTGGAGAATGTAGCGGAGGAGCGGTGCTGAGCTGATGGTGAGTTGTAGTCGGGCGAGGACGAAACGGAGTGGGCGTCAGCGCAACAAAGAGGACGGCGGATCCCCCTGCGGAGGAGTGTCGAGGAAATAGCGGGGGAGGGCACCTCAGGCCCCAGCGTCGCCTCACCAACGGCACAGGATATATTAGGTATCCGGCGGGCTATCACGACAGTGCCGGGGCCGGGCCTGCTCGCGGACCACAGTACACAGGGAGCAGAGCGGGGAACTTAAGGTTGAGGAGCAGCAGGAGGAGCATGCAGAGCGACGAGACGAGACGAGACGAGACGAGACGAGCCGGAGACGGACAGTGACGGTGACGGTGACAGAGCGGCGGCGGAAGGGGTGGAACAGGTAGATACAGCCGTATGACTTCAACATGAGCTCTTGTTCGTCGACTTCTCTCCACTCGCTCTCTCTCTCTCTCTCTCCCGGAAACTCAAGCCCACCCGCCCGCCTGGTTCCTTGGCAGATCTGGTCGTCGCTTATCTCGACGTGGATAAGCCAACTTTCCTTGCTTGTTTTACCGGTAGCCAGTAGCCATCTCCATCTCCATCACCATCCCTCTTCACCCATCCGACTGCTCCGCAAACGGCTTTTACGAGAAACTCTTCAACACCGCGTCAAAGGCGGTGTTCATCGCGGCCCACTTCCTTCACCCGCCCACTGCGCCGCTGCTTCGGACGAACCGTGGGGGCTTCAACCTCACTCCAGCCAGCCAACCTCAACCATGCCAAGCTAACCAGCTCTCCCCTAGCCACCTCGCCGCTCTCTGCCTCGCACTGCCACTAATGCGCATCGCCATCTGTATTGCATCGTAGCTGCGTCGGGGTTGACGTTGGCAGCCATCCGAGCTTCTTGCCTCTTCTCACCGTCTCGTCGCCGAAAATGGTGACGTGCTGCGGCCCAGCCTCTCTGCGGCTCAGCCATGCGCTTCCGAACATCTGCCTCTCCCAATCATCGCCTCTACCCTCTCCCTGGCCACACGTTGGCGTATGCCCTCCAAATCCGGATCCCTTCCTCTGAATTCCCGCGGCCACAGCTCGGCCCATCCTGTCTTCTCCTATCACGGCACTTGTACGCCTGCCTACTGAAGAGGATACGCCAGCATGCATGCATGCAGACTGTCGTCTCGGTGCTGCCCCTCGTCCATAGTACGGCGCCCCATCGATTTGAATCATGTCCTAGAGACATGCTAGCCACATGTAGCACTCCATCTCCAGCTTGTCTCCACTCGAAGCTTCTGCAACCCTTCCATCGGCGCTTCCCGCTTGCTCCAATCACCTCTGATCTTCGTCTTCTTCCAAGACCCCAAGCACTGCGTCCAGGGGGACAATTATAATCGAAGCCATGGCATGACATGCGTCTGTCTCGCTCATTTCGCTATTTCCACGGCGCGAGATTATAGCCAGTGCTCAGACCGCGGTTCGGGCTCCTTCCCGCGTCGTCCACCGGCGCCTGTTCTGCCTCTTTCGACCTAACGTGACCTCCCTTTGCTGCGGCGAGCATCTCGCTTCTTGTAGCCCGCATTCTGACCTCATCATGTTGGTTCCAGTCAGGGCCGATGCATGTCCAGTGAACCATGCGCCGTCGTTGACACCAGCCAATCAAACATTGAATCACCCCTTGATATCAGCTGCAAGAAGAGCGCGGTGCTCGCGCGCAATGTGCCTGCTCACTTCTTCCCTTAGAGGCCTTCGTTCAACACGTAGTCATCGGTAGGCTTGAAACATTTTCAATAATTTCAACCAAGTTCAAGAGGAAGCTGAAGATCAGCGCAGTCTGGAAGCTGCCAGACAGTTGACAGATGTGGGGTTGGTCGGAAGAGTGGGCAGGCATTCTCTGGACCCCTTGCCTTTGTTGAGGCTCTTGTCCAGTGCGGAGTGCAGGCGGTGAGTGATGCCGTTGGTGACCTGAATCCAGCGACCGGGAATGCATCCACGCTGGTGGAATTGCCGAGGCTTTGCCGCCGGAGCGGGAGAACCCCAGTCCGCCGTCGGCGACGATGCCTCCGGCTGCGCTGAACAGCAGCCCAGCTCTGACGTCCGTGTTGTCTCCCGTTTCGCAGACGCGGTCTGACTTCGAGTTTGCGCAAATAGACCTCTGTGTCCCGACCTGCGCGCGGCGCTTGCAACCCCATCAACCATCTCTCAGCCCTTGCCGACCCTTCCACAGCCGACCGTCAAGCTGTGTCGGACTTTGCTGGCCTCTCAAATTCTACCGCCGACCCACGATCCAGCCAAACAACAACAACAACAACAACAACAACGACCGACGCGCATCACCACCCCAGTCGCGTCTCCACGCATCAGCCGCTCCATACTCGTCCACAATCCCGCCTGAACCGCGGTACCACCTCGTCCACTTGACAAAGCGACGCGGACGGAGACCCGGGTCTCGCCATTTCGCCACAATGTCCAAACGCGGCGCTGATATTCAGTTGTCCAAGGATGGTGGATTTCAAGGAGATGGCGCAAATCAACAGACAGCGGATGAGAAGCCCCAGCGGGCCACGGCAGCGCAGTTGGCGAAAAGAAAGTTAGTTGCCGTTTCCTTGTCTGACAGGCAGGGGTCTCGAGGTCACCGCATTTTTGTGGTGCTGTCGTCGAACCAGCCTGTTGACATCTGAAATGCTATGATTGACTGACACATGATAGACTCAAGCCTTTGAAAGGCCGCACAAGGCCGGCTGGCTCTGTAAGCTCAGCCTCTCGCTACAGCGCCTCTCTTGCTGACCACCCTCTCTCAGACGTCTAGCAGTTTTCCCGGCGCATCCCAGCCAGCTCCAGGTGGTGTAGGAAGCAATCCCTTCTCTAGCTCTGCCTTCACTCCTGCACCTGCACCTGCACCAGCGAACAACGGATTCAGCTTCAGCTTCGGCGGCCCGCCCTCTACTGCATTTAATGCCCCTGCGAACGACGCAATGGACACTTCTGTGTCGCCTCAAAAACAACCCCCGCCTGCATCCAACAATCTCTTTGCGCAGTCGGCTTCGAGTGCCATGCCCTCATCTGGCTCCAACCTCTTTGCATCCTTCAGCAAACCAGACTCGGGGAACATCTTCAGCCAGTCAACTTCGAGCAGTAACCCGTTTCAATTTGGTGCCACCACCTCCACTGCACCTCCAGCAAGTTCAAGTTCTCAGCCTGCGCAAAATCTCTTTGCTTCTGCAACACAGAATAACCAGGCAAGCTCGGCACCTCAATCCTCTTCATCGCCGTTCAACTTTGGAGGCTTTTCGCAGGGTCAGAACAAGACAACTCCGGAGCCTGCCAACAACGCGCCTTCTCAATCTGCTTTCAACTTTAATTTTGGTGAAAACACAGCCAGTGCATCTCAGCCTGCGCCTGCTTTCTCTTTTGGCGCTCCGGCTCCGGCAAAGGATGCTCAGGAAGCCTCCAGCGCGCTTACGACTTCATCTGCACCTAGCACTTCTCAGCCAACCCCAGCATTTTCGTTCAACGCGCCTAGCACGACCAAGGACACTCCAGCTCCACTGGAAGCCCCCAAACCCTTCTCCTCAAGCACAGCCTCGCAGCCTACGAGCGCCTTTACATTCGGTGCCACGAACGCGTCCAAAGATGGCGCCCCTAGCAGCTCCCCATTCTCTTTTGGAGCTCCATCCTCTTCGAAGCCGGCAGCCTCATCCGCGGCCGACCAGCCCAGCAGCAGCATCTCTCAACAAGCAAGCAGCTCAAATTTGTTCGCTGCCAAGCCTAGCTTTCCGCCGTCCTTGGAAAAAAGCGGCAGCGACTCGAACGCGGCTTCGAGTGCACCGTCGAATCCATTCAGCTTTGCGACGAGCACCTCGACAGGATCGACAGCCGCGTTCTCGCCCGCAACTCCAGCCAAGACCACTCAGCCAACCCCCTCTTTGTTTGGGTCTACGACGCCTGCACCATCGTTTACTCCGACGAAGGAACCGGACGCTCAGCAAGAAATTGGGAACAATGACAAGTCCGCGAGCACAATCTCCACATCAGGCTCAAACTTATTCAAGCCCTCTGCTTCTACGGCTGGCACTTCTACGGCGAGCAATTTGTTCGGAAGCATGACCCCTAAGCCGTCTGGTGGAGCAAACAACCTCTTTTCTTCCCCGAAGCCGAAAAACACCCCTGCCCCATCCAACCCGGAGAAAAGTGGATCCACGGAGAACCCTAGCAAGTCAGCGTTTGGTCAATCCAGTAGCGGCAACATCTTTGCGGCCGCTGCGGCATCTAAGCCTTCAAACGAGAAATTCGAAGCTCCGGTGGTCAAACCTGTTCAGCCTGCTCAGCCTGCTCCTTCAAATGGCTCTGGCGAACATGAATCTTCTCCAACTTTCTCAAACAAATGGGAAGCAGACGTGTATAAGGACCCTGAGGAAGCATGGATGGACCTCAATATTTGGTGGAAGAGAAAGGTTGCAGAAGCGGACGTCGGTCACGACTACTGGCGTCTCTGCGACTTCTATTTGCAGCAGCGTCTGAAAATTCGGAAGCGCATGGGTGCTGCGAGGAGTGACGATCTGTTGGAGCCGGGTGACTACCCTATAAACAGCCACTCGCATGAAAAGCCTCGACAGAATGGGAGCGCTGCGGCTACTTCACCAAAGAAACAACAGCAGGCTGCCAGTCAAGACACGCCTTCTACGGGTGCTGCTGGTTCCCAGACGGCAAACATTTTCAGCAGCATCGTCAACAAGTCTTCGCAGTCTTCACCCCAAACCGCTGCGAATGGCTCTCAGTCGCCCGCGGCTGGTGCCTCGACCTCTAGTGCGTTTGGTGCCTCGACCTCGAGTGCGTTTGGCGCCTCTACCTCCAAGACTCCCGTGAATGCGGCGACCCCACTGGGCGACTCAACTTCGACAACCCCAGCTGGAAGTCCCGTGAAGCGAGATCTCTTTTCAGCGCAGACGCCATCCAAGT
The DNA here is from genome assembly GCA_038380885.1 of Phyllosticta citrichinensis. Lineage (NCBI taxonomy): Eukaryota > Fungi > Ascomycota > Dothideomycetes > Botryosphaeriales > Phyllostictaceae > Phyllosticta > Phyllosticta citrichinensis. The sequence goes on along the minus strand of JBBWUH010000003.1, from coordinate 510,125 downwards.
CTGGTCCGTCGGGCCAGCTCGGCAACACTGAAACTCCCAAAATGTTTGATACAGGAGTTGCGAAGAGGAAATCTGGGGCCATCTCTTCTGCTGATGATGCAGGCGACGCCACCAAGGAAAGCGCGCAGGAAAAGCGACACAAGACAGACGCGAATGGCGGGCTTCAGCCTCCAAGCTCGGGATTGTTTGGTGCTCCGTCGCGCTCTCCAACCCCCGGCTCATCCGCAAACAACGGTTCTGTGCTGAACAGCGGAGCAGCCTCGCCTAACCCGAACAACCCCTTCAGCCATCTGTCCCAAGACGGAAGCACGGGCAGGGATGACGACGATGACGAAGACGAGGATGGCGAAGATGACGATGAAGAAGCGGGTAGCAGCACTCCGACTCAGGAGCCCAAAACTGGTGGCGGTTTGTTCGGACGCATCACCAAAGACGACGGCGGCAAGCCAGTGTTTGGAACGCCACCTGCGAAGAATGAAGCCGCGGGTACCAATATTTTCGGCTTTGCGCAGACTGGCCCTGTTAACAAGACCTGGAGTGGTGATTCTGAATCTCCTATCAAGTTCAGCACCCCCCAGCCGGCTTCGTCGGCCCCCACCGATGCCAAGCCTTTCAATCCATTTGCAAGTCTGACCAAGACCACTGCCGCTCCATCCTCTGGAAGCGCATCCACGCCGTTCAAATTCAACCCTACTCCTGCCACGACCTCGGACAGTGGATCCGTGCTCGGCACCGCCTCGGGGTCACGAGCCGCCACACCCGGCCTCCCTTCGACAGGAGCTTCGGAAGCGGAAGATGACGAGACGCCGGCCCCCGTTGATACCGAGTCGATCAAACTCCGCACAGCCCTCACAGACGAGGACAAATCGACCTACGAAATCCTGTTCGACACGGACGACAAGGCAGTCTCTACGATGCGCCTCGTCGACAAGACGGAAGAGGAGCTCGCGGCCGACCCCAAGAAGCAGTCCAAGAAGTGGGTCGTGATGAACAAGGGGCCTCTCCGCGTCCTCAAGCACAAGGAGACGGGCGCCGGGAGCATCCTGCTCAAGGCCGAGCCCATGGGCCGCGCCGTCATCAACTCGCGCCTGCAGGCCAACCTCATCTACAAGCGCGCCAAGCCCAGGTTCGCCGCGCTGTCGCTGCCGCTTGAGGCCGGCAAGCTGGTGACTGTCTATGTCAAGTTTGAGGACGACGCTGATTGCACTAAGTTTGTTGACGTGTGCGAGTCTAACAAGTCGTGATTTTTGCGCAATCGGCCGCCATGAGCGCTTACTTGCAGCACTGATGAAAAGAAAATCGTTGTTTTTCTTGTACTCTCGGGTTTCTCGTCTAAAAGTTTTGGGGGATGGGATGAGGTGGAGGGGGAGCGCCGCGCTCCCTCTTTCTCCTTCTCGTCTTTGCGTCACATTCGGTTTCCTTCCTCTCCCTCCCTCCTGGCGTTGTTGGCGAAGATCAGAGCAAAGCGGAGCGAGCGAGCGAGCGAGCTAGCTGTGGAAGAATGAGCGTTGTTGTTGTCGTCGTCGTCGTCGTTGACGCGAAGAGGCTTCTCGCGTTTGGGACGGTACCGCCTTGGCTCTCCTTCTTGTGTCTACCTTTTTGCTTTCTTACTGCCCTCCTTGATGTTTGTAGGGTAGGCTGGGTAGTGTAGGTAGAGATGTGAGTTGGTATGACGAGTGGGTCGGTCTCACAACACACGTTATGCGTCTGGCAACAGTCTCTGTCTTTTGTTTCTGAGAGACTTTGGTTGTGGACTGACGCCTGCGTGTCGTGATTTTCCCCACTGCACCAACCGCACCAGCTGTCGACTCCATCAATTTGGGCTTGGTTCTTGGCGACTGAGCGAGTGAGAGAGCCAATGAGCGAATTCGGAGAATTCGAGAGAGAATGCGAGAGGAGAGGGGGCCAGACTGCTTTCCCAGTAAGGCAGCTAGCCCAACAGAACACACTTCATCATGTACATGTAGTATTATCAGATCATGGAGACCCACACCAAGCACCCGAAGTAAAGGAAAAGTCAAATGCACAGGTGGACGGAAGGTGGTTGCTATCCGGAAGATTCTCAAATGCTTTTAATTGCGTCGCTCGCTTGCTGTGGCTATGTCGTCGCACAGCCTTTGGGCGTTGTAGCTGGCTAAACACCACTGCTTCCTCCTCCTACACCGCACGCAAGCTAGCCAGCGGCCAACCTACCAGCGCGCGCTACGCCACGCTGCCCCTCCAACACTCCACCGCGCAAAGTCACTCATCACCCCCTACCTATCCGTCTAGCCACGGGGTAGATGGCAGCAATGCTCACACCTGACGCGTGAATGGACAAACAGTGCATGAGGTGCTGAGTGATGCTATGTATGGCGCTTGGTGGTGTTCGTTAGGGGACGGCGTACCTGGCTGGCTTGTAGGAGAGTGGGAGAGAGGATGGCGTGCTGGGTACATATTTATGTGTTTATGTAGAGGGGAAGGGGTAGAGGTAGGACGGCATAGGTACTGCTTGCTTGCTACCGCCGCCTCTGCTGCTACCACCCTCGATCAAGGCTGTGGCTGTGGCTGTGGCTGTGGCTGTGGCTGTGGCTGTGGCTGGTTGGCTGGCTGGCTGGCTGGCTGGCGCCCACGCCCAACGCCCCAACGCCTCGTGAAATTTCCTGATACGGTTTCAGAATTCTGTCAGAAGGGTGCGGGTGCTGCTACTTTGGCTGCTGGTGTTTTGATGATCTACGTGCGCGCGCGAAGCTTGACCTTGGTCTGTACTGTCCGTCCTCACTGTCCTTCCCTGTCCTGTCCTGTCCCGTCCTGTCGGTCTTGCTGCTGCTGCTGCTGCTGCTGCTGCTGCTGCTGCTGCTCTTCAGCTGCACTGCGTCCTCGATTGACTGCTCAGATTAGACGATGGAGAACCTGAGAAACTGAGAAACCGCAGCAATTAGGTCTGAAAGGACGATGACCTCCGTCAGATCAGATACCTCCATGTTCCTTGCTTGCCATACCTCCTGATGCGGTGTGTGAGGTGTGCTGTGCAGTCCACGTGGGTAAGGTCCGGTAGGTGGGCAGGGCAGGTGGGCGAAGTCGCACGCGCGTCGTCTCTCCCGCGGTCTTGTCTTACTTACATGCCTACCTCACATAGGTACACGTCAGGCAGGTATCCGTACTCGCTTCCCTTTCTGAAAGCATTTTCTGCTCACTCAGGTCGCTTGCCGATGTAGGTGCCTTGTACGTACATTGCCTCTGTGGCGACTGAACGCGCGAAGAAGGGATGAGAGGAAGCAGTGCTGTGCTATGCGTGCTATACCGGGCACACCAGCCGGCCGGCGAGCGAAAGCAACGACCTACCTACCTACCTACCTACCTACCTACCGACCGGTAGCTACATGCCACTTTTCGCCAGGCTGAGGCATGAGAGTGAGGAAAATACAGCACCGCTGCGCTACGACGCGACGGGCGGGCAGGGCGGCGCGGCGCGGCGCAGCGCAGTGAGCGATGCGACGGGATCCCGCCCAGCTAGGCAGCGAAATGGACCGAGGTAAGAAGCGAGGTGAGGTGAGAGGTGAGGAAGGAGGCGAAGGGCTGAGGACAAGACGAGAGGTGAGGCGATGCGAGGCGCATGATACAGGCAACCAACCGACCACGGCAACGGAGGGACCGGCAGCCAGCCCGCCATCTGATCCAACTGATCAGTGTTGACGATCTGGGGTGTTGCGCGCGCGCTGCTTTCTCGTCTGCTTGCTTGCTTCCCCAGCGCATGGTAGGTCTTGCCAAACAAGGCTGGCCATCAGCCTCAAGCAGTCTTTGAGCGCATGTTAGTTGTTGGGCGAATCGTCCCGGTCTTGGTGTTTATGTTTGCTTGTTTGCTTGCTTGCGTGCTTGCTTGCTCGCTTGACAGTCTACCTTCCTTGCGCGGGGCAGACACGCCCGCCTGGTACCTGAGCAGCCCAGGTACATGTAGAGATAGGTTGGGCAGGACCGAGAAGGGGACCCCGAGTGCTTCGCTGTCAAATTAGATGTTTTCCCAATATCAACGTAAACAAACACCCTTGACGGCTTGGTTAGCTCATGGATGGAAAGAAAGAGGAGTCAAGTGATATGAAATTATTTGCTTCCGTTCTCTCTAGCCCAGCAAGCAAGCAAGCAAGCTGCCCCGTCACCCTTATGGCAGGCAGCAGCATCCTCTCTGACCATAGCACTTCCTTGCTCGCTCTGAAAATCAAGAAGAAAAAAAAAAAAAAAAGTGCAGAAAGCCCCCTCCCGTCAAAAAACGCCGCGGTCTATGTTGAGGACGCCATTCAACAATGATGATGATGATGATGCATGGCCGATAAAAGGCAAAGGAAAGGAAAGAAGGAAAAAAAGGGAAGAATGACTGCTCCTGCTGTCGACGACCTGACTGGACGGCTAGGCTAGGCTTGGGTGATACACGTGCGTGCGGGCGGGCAACGGGCACTATTAGAAGATATGATGATGATGATGATGCGCTCCGTCGCGGAAGAAAAAAGCAGCACACGACAACTCTGTCATCTGTCCGGGTATTGTACCACGCGCTATCGGTGGTCGTCATCTGCTCTGGGAAACCAAAATGTGGAAAGAAAAAGAATGCCAGCCTCCCCCCGTGTTTCTCCATGCCGCCCCGCTCGCCGACCTCCCCCCCCGGAATTGGAAACAGCAACAACGCCTTGTAAATGTCGAAAAAGAATCATGTTGCGCAGCAGGTAGACGTGAGAGAGGGCAGGTCGGACGAGGTTAAGAATAGTTTTTTCTCAAACAGGCAACTTGGCTGGCCGCTCAGAACGCCCAGAATGTGCTCGGATTAACTCGTGTGGAAATTTCCTGGTATCATAGATTGGCTGGTGGTGAGTGGTGTGGTGTGGGCCGTGAAAAATTTCCCCTCGTCATGCCGACGCCGATGGCGGCGCGGGCGGGTGGTTTTGGTGATAGATGGTCGGTAATGAGAATTGGGAGACTTGGGCGGCGCTGCTAGCTGCGTAGTCGCTCCTCTCCAAGTACTTTTCCCAGTCGGCATCCATCATGACGTTGGGGGCACCCTGCTCGCGGCGTGCGGCAGCCTCGATGAGGCGTTGGTTGAGAGGAATGCCGATGCTTTCGATTTCCTCGTCGCTGTCGTCTTCCATGTCTTCGTCTTCGGCCTCGGTGGCCTGTTGCTGTTGTTGTTGTTGTGCGAGCAGTGCTGCCTGTTGCTGCGCGATCCGCCCTGCCGGTGCCGTGTCGCGGTTGTTCCGTACGTCCTCGATTTCGACCTCGATGTCCGTCTTGACCTTGATTTCCGAATTCTTGCGGGCGTTGCGCCTGGGCTGGCCCTGCCACGGACCAATTTCGTTGCCGGTGGTGTCGAGCACCTTGATGCCCTCGTCCCGCTCGTAGCGCTGCCTTGCCCACAGCGTGCCTTCCCAGCGACACAGGCTTGCAATCTCCGACTCGGTCAGACGCAACTCGTCAAAGGCCCTGAAGAGACGGGCGTGGTGAGGAAAGCGAGCCAGGCGTTTGCGGTGTGGGCCGTGGGAGTAGTTTAGGCCGGGATAGCGTGCCTCGATTGTGTCTAGGGAACCGTAGAATGTGGCCGTCTCGATGCGAACCTCGCCGACGAGATTTTTGGAGAGATGGGCCGAGAAGGACGAGGGGTCCTCTGGTCGTGGGTGAGGGAAGAGGTGGTGGTAGACCAGGACTGATATGGGTTGTTTTCTGTGCATGATGGCGAGGGTGGAAGCAGAGTGGGGTGAAGGAGAGACGACGGGAGGCGGAGAGGAGGAAGAGGGCGAAGGCGAGGAGTCGGAAGAGGAGAGAGTCGGAGTAGAGTGGTGGCGGCAGAATGGGAAGAAGGTTCCGGCGGAGGGAGTCGGTGTGGCGGCGCACCGCGTGAGGCAGGCGCGGGAACGGTCTATATAATGTAGCAGGAAGAAGCTCGGGGCGGAAATTACAGGAAGAAAAGGGCAGTGGTGGCAGTTGACACAGTAGCGAATGGGGGGTTGGGCAAAAGGAGGTCATGTCGAAGCGTCCAGCGCACACGATTGCGGTGAGGATGATGCTGGCCGACTCACCTGTCGCCCCGTCAGCAAGCCACCGCCCGGCCTTGCTGCGACATGCGACATGGCAACCAGCGCACCGCCGTGATTCGGTCCGCCGCATGAGCCGCCCGCCAGACGCCGGCGGCAGAAGACGCAATCTCCCATCAAGGACTCCAGGCCAGGCCGCATGGAGTAAGGAAGAGGAACAAGAATGGAAAACACGGCGATGGGCAGAGGGCGGTCTGGTCTGGTTGGTCTGGTTGGTCTGGTTGGGTTGGTTTGGATGGGACTGGAGGGTTTGGAGCTGGAGGGAGTAGCGACGACTACCACCGCCAGTCGGTCTCGGCGGCATCGGGCCCGCGCGGCTCCTGTTCGCTGGCGGAATCCGGCGGAATGCCCGAGTCACGTGCTGCTTCTCAACCCCGTCTCCGACCCCGGCCCGTCTCTCCACCGACCTGGACCACACCCACCCACCCACCCAACCAACCAACCAACCAACCAACCTCGGCGCCCGCAGCAGCTGGCGTACCATGACCACCACCGACAACCCAGTCATTTATCATGTCCACCTTCGATGGCCTCGTCCACGGTCAGTTTCACTCTCTCCTTCCTTCGTCCGCGCATTCAACCGACTTTCTTTCCCGCGGCTCAGAATTCCCCCACATCGCCATCGACCACTTTCGGACTTCTGTGCGCCCCAGCCCCCCGCTGGCCTGCTTCTTGAGCCATGTGCACTCTGATCACCTGCACGGCCTCGAGTCTCTGCGCTCGCCCTTTGTCTACTGCTCACCTGCCACCAGACAAGTATGTCATCATCACCACAAAACACCCTGGTCCCTTTGCTTTTCCCTGCATCTTTGTCGACTTTCCCCTGTCGCCCTGCGTTTCGCCACCACTTCATCTGCAGAAGATCTGCGAGCCGAACCTTGGTCATCACCCGCCGCCACAAGGCTTGGCTCGACATGTTTGGGATCCAGCCCTCCATCACCACTCTTCTCGTCTCACACGCCCCACTCGCATGTCTCAGATGGGCTCGAGCACCTTTTGAAAGTGAATTCAAGCAAATCCAACCGTTGAACAATTGCATTTGCACATCTTCAGCGCTAGCCCAGCATCCACCTGCTGTCGCTGCAACCATGTCTACTCACCATGCAGCAGATTCTCCTCCGTCTGGTCAAGTATCCCCATCGCATCAACTTTGCCCGAGGTATCCTCGAGACGCGCCTGCAGACATACAAACACTTGAACAAGCTCCTCAAAACCATTCCTCTAGAGACGCCCACGGTCATCGAGCTCTCGGCCGGAAATGAGATCCAAGTCACCTTGTTCGACGCCAACCACTGCGTTGGCGCCGTCATGTTTCTCATCCAAGGTCAAGGAAAAGCCATCTTGTATACGGGCGACGTTCGAGCCGAACCTTGGTGGGTCAACTCAATTGTGCAAAACCCAATCTTGATTCCCTACACCCTGGGCAACAAACGGCTGGACAAGATTTATCTGGACACGACCTTTGCTGGCACGGCGTGGATATACCGAGAATTCCCCACCAAGGCCGACGGTCTGCAGGAACTATTGGATAAAGTGTCCAAATACCCCCCGGACACGGTATTCCACTTCAAGGCGTGGACGTTTGGGTACGAAAATGTGTGGGTAGCACTGGCAGCGCACTTGGACACGCCGGTACACCTCGATGACTACCGCTGGGGGCTATACAAATCGCTCGGGACCATCGACGGTAGCCTACCGCAAGCGACCGAAGCCGCGCCCCTCGTTGGCTTCCACCTGGGCAACCACAAGAGAGACGGCTGTTTGACCCCCGACCCGAACGGCCGCCTCCACAGCTGCGAGCGAGGCGCCGGCTGTCCCACGGTCGACGCCGCTACCAACGACGACAACGTGGTTGTGCGCATTTTCCCCATCGTCAAGCGGCTGCCCGACGGCGCGGAAGTGGCTGAGCTAGGCCTCGGGGGCGGAAAAGGCGACCTGGACCTGGCCCACGAGCTGGAAGCCCCTGATGACCCGTCTATTTTGAGCCGTTTGAAAGACTTTCTCGCCAAAGAAATGGAGGACCATGCGCTCATGGCCAGGGTGATGGAGAGGTTCAGCAATGCACTGAAGAAGGGCAATGGCTGCCTCCGCCTTGACACGGGGCTGGACGTTCTCCAGGGCGAGACGTCGCTCGACGGGATGCCGCTGCAGAGGCTGGTCGACATCTTGGCGCGCCTGGCAACGGACGACGAGCAGCAACCGTCAGGGGAGAACAGCGACTCGGCGGCCGCGGCGGTCCAAACCGGCCTCCCTCGCGTAATCACCTTTCCATATGCCCGCCACGCCTCGTACCTGGAGCTCTGCGACTTGGTCAAGACCTTCAGACCCAAAGACCTCTACCCCTGCACCGTCGACGCCGCGACGTGGTCCCCGCAGGTCAGCATGAGGCAGCTTTTCGGCCATCTGTGCAGCGGCGACGTGTTTGCCCACGACGCCCACATGCTCGCTCTGCCAGAGGTGCGCGAGCGCTTGCGCGCAGCTGAGGAGGTGGACGCGGAGACGCAGCGGACGGATGGGAGTCCAGTTGTCGTTGATCATGACCATATCCATGACCATGACCAGGACACGGCCATGACCCTCGACGACAACGATGATAATAATAATGCCGCTACTCAGCAGCCTACTCACCACCCCAGCACAACACACCCACACACGCACCCCTCCAAAGCCCCCTCACCAACCGCCCACCCGCCATCATCGTCCGCCCTCGCCTACTCTGCAGCGGAACCCAACATCAGCGAGTGGGCCGCGCGCGCCGCTCGGCAGCAAGACGGCTTCACGTGGACGGATTTCGGCGGGCTGGTTAGTTCGCGACGGCGACGGCGTGGTGGGGAGGGCGAGGAGGAGCTGTAATGTGTTGGGTTGAGGTTGAGGCTGGGGTTGTGTTTGTGGATGGGTTGGTTAGGCGGAAGGGGAGGAAATGGATAGGTACCGTAGGTGGGCAGGAAGGTAGGTGGTCGAGACGGACAGCGAGGACTTCATGATAGATAGCTGGATATACCCTAGATACCCCGTAGACGGAATAGTCGACATGAATTCAAAACTTTTTTAATTCTTGCCTCCGCCGTCGTGATTTCATTCTTCGTCAATGTTGCCGGGCAAATCTGCCGTACATACAGAAACTAGCCCGTTGTTGAACTCTACCTATGCATGCGTGCGTGCGTGCGTACTTGGCCAGCAAACGACGCCCCTCCATTCCCTCACTTCACTTCCATAAATACATCACACCGACGTCTGTCTGTCTGTCTGTCTACCTTTACGCCGGCTTCATGATCATGTCCGACTATTGGAACGAAATGCTATGTTGGGCCGTGGGCGACTCAGTCCGCCGTCATGGCAATAGTGCGTGTGTGTGTTTGTGTGGTGTGCCGTGGTTGACGTGCACAACGACTATTCATCCCTCCAGTCCCTTCTTCTCCATCTTCATCTCGCCGAAGCCTTGCCGCCGAGCAGCGGCTTTTTCGCGCTCTTCCCACCCCTCAAGCCCTTGGCCTCGGTCCCACCAGCACCGTCGCCATCCGCCGGCACCTCGTCGTCCAGCTCCATGGCGTCCTCTTCCGCATCGTCGTCGTCGTCCACATCAGCCGCGGCAGCGCGCTTGGCGGCCGGCTTCTCCTTGCTGTTGCCGTTGTTGTTGTTGTTGTTGTCGTTGTCCGCGGTGGGCAGCGTCTTCTCGACGACGGCGCGCACGGCGTCGGTCCTGCGCCGGCGTAGCTCGCGGTCCAGCGCGCGCTTGCGGACGGCCGCCATCTCGGCCTCGAGGGTGGCCAGCGTGTCGTCGCAGCGGCGGCCCCAGGCGCCCAGCGCGGCCACGAGCGCGGCCGTGCTGCCGGGCGCCAGGTCGCGCAGCGGGGCGACGGACGTGATGCAGACGCGCGACGAGGCCGGGTCGAGGGTGGCGGTGATGAGGTGCGCGTAGATGGCGGTGATGAGCAGGTCTTCGAGGGCGCGCGGGGTGGGCAGGTCGAGGCGCGCTTGCAGCGTCGCGTACGAGAGGTTGGCGGGCTCGGCGGAGAGCGGGAGCAGCGAGAGGAGCTTTAGTTTGGTCGTTTGGGCGTCGGAGAGGGCGGGGAGCTGTGGTTTGGAGGCTGGGTTCGACGTTAGATTGGGAGCTTTGGGCTGTCTGTCGTGGGTGTGAGGGGCGTTTGAGGTAGCTTACCGGCGTAGTCTTGCCATGTGCCCCAGGCGAAGATGTCGAGGAGCTGGAGGTATGCGGCATATTCGGAGGAGTCGCGGAGGGCTTGGATGGTTGGGGCGTGGAGCAGCTCGGCGAAGACGAAGGTGCTTGGTGCTGAAGTGGCTTGCACAATGAGGTCGGCGGCAGCGCGTGGGGAATTGGCCGACTTGCTGAGGGCCAGGAAGGGCTCGAGGGCGTTGAGGGCACGTGTCTGCTCCATGGTGGTCGCCGTGAGAGATGGAGGGGTGGGATGGCGAGAGAATGGTTCGGGAGATATGGTAGCAAGCAGCGGAGTTGAGGTCAGGAAAGCCAGGTACGGTACGGTACGGTACAGGTGGATGGCCTCAGCCACAGGTGGTGTCTGTGCTGTGAGGTGTGGCGGTGCGGGCGGGCGGGCGGATCCGATCTCCGGCGATAGGTTTGTGCCAGGGCGGTGAGAGAGGGATGCCTTGGTGCCTCGTGATTGTTGGGCGCTTATGACAATGGGCCTCTGGGCCTGGATTGCTTCGGGTGCTCTTCCTGGACGCCAATAGCTTACCTGGTTATTCAAGAGGCTAGTCGGCTGCCCTGGAGGGCCCTGGAGGGCTGGATGGTACCCTATTTTCAGGAGTCGCACAGGTGGGTGGCTCAGGGACGCCGACATGGAATGTCGACAGCCTGAGGCCACGAGCTTTGGGCGCTGAAGCATCCAACGACGCGTAGAGAGCTACATGTAACACGATCTGCAGTCTCATCGTCGCAGACTGTGCAGAGGTCGCGCTGCTGCGACAATGGCCCATCCTCTCGTTTCTTTCAGGACCTCGCTTGTGCTTCTTTGTATTCCCCGACCCCGACCGCCGCCACTTCCACCTCCGTCAGCTCCGCCGCTTCAGCCTCGTTGCAGAGCTGACGCTCACATCACCCACTTCCCGACGAGTCCAGCTGGTCTGCTTCTCTTCGCTTCTTCAACTTCTTCTTCGTGTCCTCTTTTTGTCATCCTCTTCCCCAAACTCCCCGCCTTCGCCATGTCCAACTGCTCTTGACCTAATCCCGGCCGCCTGACCTCGCGCATTTCCACCGGAGCCCGCCCGCCTCTTAGGTCGCAGCGCTCCACCGTTTTCGCCGTACCCCTACAGGGGTCTCGCCGATTGCGCGTCATACCCTGCTACCTATAGACCGGCCTCTGCTCGCCGCAACCTCTCGCGACCCCGACTCTCTGCCCACTATGGCGGCTCCTCCACCGACCGTCCACATGGCCACCACCACCCTCAAGGTCGAGGGCATGACCTGCGGCGCCTGCACATCCGCCGTCGAGAGCGCCTTCAACAACGTAGACGCCGTGGGAAGCGTGTCCGTGAGCCTGGTCATGGAGCGCGCCGTCGTCCACCACGACCCTACCCGATTGCCTGCCGAAAAGATCAAAGAGATGATTGAAGATCGCGGGTTCGATGCTCAAGTCCTGTCCACCGACATGCCTCAAGAATCAACCTCCGACCTCTTGTACGACGCAGAAGCCGGCGCCTTCGTTACGACCACCCTAGCCGTCGGTGGCATGACTTGCGGCGCGTGCACGTCGGCCGTCGAGGGCGCCCTCAAAGATGCCGCCGGTGTCAGGAGCATAAATATATCTTTACTCTCGGAACGGGCCGTGGTAGAACATGATCCGGATGCGCTCAGCCCTGGAAAAATTGCGGAAATGATTGAAGACGCGGGGTTCGACGCAAAAGTCTTGGAGACAAAGGAATCTTTGGTGCAGTCTCAGCCTGCGACCCTGGGCCCGCAAATGCTCACGACCACTGTTGCCATTGAGGGAATGACATGCGGCGCCTGCACTTCTGCAGTGGAGGGAGGATTCAAGGATTTGGAGGGCGTGGTCCAATTTAACATTAGCCTTTTGGCCGAACGTGCCATCATCACGCACGACCCACGGAAGCTGACTCCCGAGCGAATCGTGGAAGCCATCGAAGACCGCGGCTTCGATGCCAAAATAATATCTTCAGTAGACGCTGCCCAGCGTTCAATATCCAGCACCGTCTCAAACCTCAAAATCTACGGTCTAGTGGACCCCACAGCAGCCACCGACCTGGAAAATATCCTCGCGGCCCTACCTGGCGTTTCCAAGGCTTCCGTCAATTTTTCATCGTCGAGAGCTTCAGTCACCCATCACTCTGCGCTGACCGGCCTGCGAGCCATTGTCGAATCAATCGAATCAGCCGGCTACAACGCGCTCGTATCTGACTCGGACGACAACAATGCGCAACTGGAGTCCCTCGCGAAAACGAAGGAGATACAGGAATGGCGGAGGGCTTTCAAGGTCTCTCTGAGCTTCGCAATTCCGGTGTTTCTGACGAGCATGATATTCCCCATGTTTCTCCCCTTTCTCGACTTTGGCCGCATACGCCTTGGCATGGGCCTGTGGCTCGGCGACGTTGTCTGCTTTACGCTGACTGTCCCCGTCCAATTTGGCATCGGTCGTCGATTCTACAGATCCGCCTGGAAGTCCATCAAGCACGGCTCTCCAACCATGGATGTGCTCGTGGTCCTCGGGACTTCCGCTGCGTTCTTCTTCAGCGTGGCTGCCATGATTGTCTCCATCTTTACGCCTCCGCACTCGCGTCCGAGCACCGTCTTTGACACCAGCACGATGCTCATCACTTTCATCACGCTTGGACGGTACCTGGAAAATCGTGCCAAGGGACAAACCTCAAAGGCCCTGTCACGACTCATGTCGCTCGCCCCTTCGATGGCAACAATTTACGCCGATCCCATCGCCGCGGCAAAAGCTGCAGAAGGGTGGGACGTTGTGACTGAAAAGATGAGCGATGATTTTGCTGGAAATGCCGCAGAAGAAAAGATCATACCCACGGAACTCATCGAAGTTGGAGACATGGTCATTTTGAAACCTGGAGACAAGATTCCTGCTGATGGCATCGTTACGCGCGGCGAGAGCTACGTCGACGAGAGCATGGTCACCGGAGAGGCAATGCCCATTCTCAAAAAACAAGGGTCCAATTTGATGGCTGGTACGGTTAACGGAGCGGGCCGTGTTGACTTTATCGTGACTCGGGCTGGGCGCGACACCCAACTGTCACAGATCGTCCGCTTGGTCCAGGAAGCTCAAACGTCTCGGGCTCCCATCCAACGTCTTGCTGATCTCGTCGCTGGATACTTTGTGCCCATCATCATCACCCTCGGCCTGGCTACTTTTGTGAGCTGGATGGTTCTAAGCCATGTCCTTCCCCACCCGCCCAAGATCTTTCTAGATTACGAGAGCGGAGGCAAGCTGATGGTGTGCGTCAAGTTGTGCATCTCGGTCATTGTCTTTGCTTGTCCCTGCGCACTGGGTCTCAGCACTCCTACGGCGGTCATGGTAGGCACAGGCGTGGGCGCCGAGCAAGGCATTCTTGTCAAGGGCGGAGCTGCACTGGAGAGTGCTACCAAAATCACGCACGTAATACTCGACAAGACGGGAACCTTGACTGTCGGCAAGATGAGCGTGTCCGGAACCAATCTCCAAGCTGCATGGAAAAGCTCAAAACCCAGAGAACGTCTTTGGTGGACTCTGATCGGCCTGGCTGAAATGGGAAGCGAGCATCCCATTGCGCGAGCGGTTGTCTCGGCGGCGAAAGAAAACCTTGGATTGGGTACCGAAGCGGCCTTTGACGGCAGCATTGGAGATTTCGAGGCAATAGTTGGCAAAGGCATCTCAGTCAGCGTCGAGGCCGCCATTTCCCCAGAGTCAAAGCGCTACAAGGTCCTCATCGGGAATGCCGACTTTCTGCGGTCTCGAGGAATCACCGTGCCCATCTCATCAGAAGAACTAGGCTCGTCTACCTCTCTTGATTCAGATGTCAATGAAACGAGCAACACTGGCGTCACCATTATCCATACGGCCATCGGCAGCGAGTACACAGGCACCATCTGTCTTTCCGACACGCTCAAAACTACCGCACGCGCCACTATCCGCGCTTTGGCCCGCCTCGGGGTGTCCTGTTCAATCGTCACTGGCGACCAACTCGCCCCAGCTCTGGCTGTCGCTCGCGCCATTGGCGTTCCCGCCTCCAACGTGTATGCCTCAGCTACGCCGTCGACCAAGCAAGAGATTGTCGAGCAACTCCAGCGACCACTGCACCTCGGCGGCAAAGGCGAAGTAGTCGCCATGGTCGGTGATGGCATCAACGATTCGCCGGCCCTCGCAACGGCCTCAGTCGGCATCAGCCTAAGCAGCGGCACCGACATCGCCATGGAAGCGGCCACGGTAGTCATCATGACGCCGGGCGACCTGCTCTCCATCCCAGCGTCGCTGCAGCTCAGCCAAACCATCTTCCGACGCATCAAGCTCAACCTGCTCTGGGCCTGCGGCTACAACGTCGTCGGCCTGCCGTTCGCCATGGGCTTCTTCCTGCCGTGGGGCCTGACGCTGCACCCCATGGCCGCCGGCGCCGCCATGGCGTGCAGCAGCGTCAGCGTCGTCGCGAGCAGTCTGGCGCTCAAGTGGTGGCGCCGCCCGCGCTGGATGTGCCTCGAGGTGCTGGACCCAGAGGCCGCGGCGCTCGAGGGCGTGTCGGACAAGTCTGCCCACGGCTTTTCCGCGTCCTTCGGCTTGGCTTCGTCGGTCAAGAACGTGGTCGGTGGTGTGCGCGCGCTGTGGAACGAGCGCGTGTTGGGCCGCCCGAGCCAGAATGTCGCGTACACGCCCGTCCCGTTGAGGGATATGGGCGACGTCTGATTGCAACGGCCGCCCTTCTCTCTATCCCTATTTTGGTACATTTTTTCCCTTTGCTGTAAAAGATTCTTCACAGCGTACGTATTCAAGCGCGCCCTTTTCTTGTTTCCTTGGAGCGAGCATCTTGGTATTGGCGTTGCGCTTTTCTTCTTGTCGTGCACATACATATGCGCTGCCTCAGTTGCTTGCTACACCGCTATTACCGCTACTACCACTACTACCACTACTACATACGTATCGTATCCCGTCTGTCTGTTTGTCTATCTGTATGCCACAAGTAAAAGAACAAGACGTACAGTCAATTAGTTGCATCATACCTACGTACCAACCATTCAACCCACCACCACACATCATCTATTGAAACGTCTTCCCGACTTAGATTTATTGCTTTTCTCTCATAGCCTACCTAGCTTAGCTTAGCGTTCCAACGGCCAACTACGATGATTATCAAGCTAGATGCATACGCACGTTCATAATTCAAAAAACACACAAAGGTTAATCATCTAAATCCACAACCGATTGTATACGAAAGGTCTCATTCCACACCCCACAATGTGAACATGTACCTGAGGGTTATTTACTGCATCGACCCTCTGTCCCCCTACTAACTACTCACAACCGAATCCACACACTGTTACTAAATCTGCCCTGCTATCTTTTGCATTACTGCATCTACCCTCCCAACTGGAGAAAAGTTATGTATTTTTCTAAAGTGCAGTTTATACCCGCCCGCACTTACAACCACCCTTCCTTGGTTACTATTCATCCAGTGGGTAAGAGTAAGGGAGATCAATCATATACTGCTACTACTACCTCGACGATTTACAAATGCGTGCGTGCGTGCCTTACGCGATACGGCCGAGACGTCCATCTGTCTGTCTGGATATTGACCGACCAACCGACCGACAAACCGACCGACTGACGATGATGACGATGATGCAGCATGCCGCCATGCCTCCCTCGCTCTCTCGCGTCCTCGCGTCCTATGAAATTCATTCCCGTCCCATCCCATTCGATCCCATCATATCTTGTCCTGTCCCAATCCGGCGCTATGCGAGAAACAGAGAAGTAAAAAGAGAGACGGGAAAGGAGAGAAGAGAAGAGCAGAGCGGAAAAGAAAGGACAATCCGAACCCAAGAAAACTCCAGTGCAGGCGTGATTCGTTGTTGTGTGAGTGAGACGTGGTTAAAGAAGGGAAGGGAAGAGAAGAGAGAAAGAGGGAGAGAAAAGGAGAGAGAGAGAGCGAGCAAAAATGAGAAAGAGAGAAAGGGAAAAAAGAGAGCTAAAACACAAACTCCAATCCGAATGAACCCCAAGAACGCCATTAATGACGCGCGCTGTAGCGGCTCAGCAGCAGCAGCAGCAGCAGCAGCAGAAGCAGCACACTCGCGGCGCGAGGAAGCATGACCGACGTGCAACCAACCAACCAACCGTGTAACAGACTCAACTTTCCTTACTAGCCACATCGTGCTCCAATTTAAACTCCTACTCAATGCTGCCGCTTATACTTCTCATCAATACGCCTCGCACTCTCCCTATCCATGGCATTGGCAGCACCAAACAGCGCCGCGCCGCTCGCCTTGGCGGCCGCCGCGAGCGGGCGCACCACGAGGACGGGCGCGTTGCGCGCAATGACCCACGCGGCGCCCGACGCGCTGCCCGACTCCATGATTTCGCCGGGGATGGCGATGATGGCGTCGCGCGCCAACGCAAAGTCGGCCTGCAGGTGGCGGCGCGCCGAGATGAGGCCTGCCCGCACGCCGATCGGCTGGTCGGCGTAGTTGGAGAAGGCTCTGGGCTCCGGGGCGATTGCGCCTCCTGCGCCCGAGGGCGAGCCGTTGGGCGACAGGTCTTCCCAGTCGGTTTCGCCGTGGTGGTGAGAGGGGTTGCCGCCGGCTGCGGATTTGGAGGTCGGAGAGAGGAGCCCTTCGGCGCCTTGGATCACGGCTTGCGTGCCGATGCTGACTTTGGCGCCCAGGCGGAGCAGCTCGATGCCCGTCGTTTTGGCCGCGGCGACGGCGCCTTTCTGGACAGCTCGCACCAAGCGGCCGTCCTTGCGGTACTCGCTCATGGGGACGGTGACGAAGTTGCGGAAGCCGGATCCGACGTTGGCGATGGGACGGACTGTGGCCAGTCCGGCGAGGATGCTGGGAATCTGGTTTCGTTTCACGTCGGGCATCCAAATGTCGTTGAGGGTCTTGTGGACCTTGTCGAATCCAGAGATGCCGTAAACGATGCATCGGCGGAGCACAATGTTGGCGCCGTCCAGAATCACAAAATTCATGAACTCGGTCGTGTGGCCTGAGCGCAAACCAGCGTAGTCCACCTGCTTTGGCTTGTAATCGAGTTTCAACTTGACGGTCTTGACTTCGAGTCTTTGGATGAAGGGTTGCTCGGCCTGTGACGGTGGCACATGAGAGGCTCGGTCGTCCTTGAACTCGAAGAAGCGGGTAATGAAGTCCAGAGCGTCTTGGTCAACATGCAGGCGCACGGGTAACACTGAAACCTGGAATAAGTCAGCGCTCTGGTCTCTTCACTATGCTGCATATTTCACTTACTCGAATAACAAGCTCCGTCGCGGCAAGGTCCAGCACTGGCCGCACATTGAGAACTTCGAGCTTCAAGAATGGCAAGTCCAATGGACGCTCGCCAGCATCCCGATCGTAGGTCATGAATTTCCTCCATGTCGAGGTTGGGACATGATCAATAACGTCGAGATCGCGGACGCGTACGTCGATCGATGTCTGCGTCTCACTGGCTCCAGGAGGGAAGGCGACGAAATCCGCAGCTATGCCTTTCAACTCAAACGTAATCTTGTGGTGTCGACCTCTTTCAAGCTTGAGGCGGACCTTTTTGGATCCAGGGCGCGAGCTCGTCCCCGTGGCGGTCGTGGTCGCGTAACTAGTCTCGCTCACCGTGTCATCGCCTCCTTTCATCGCGCGATTTATCTGTCGGGCATTCTCTTGGGGCGTTTGGTAAATCGGGAGAGCGATGTAAATAGAGCCAAAGAGTAGATCCTCTTCGATTGTCACTCCATCATCTTCATCGACTCCATATCTTCTGTCGCGACGGTCTTGTGCGCGCTGCTGAACTTCTTCAAGCTTCTGCCCTAGTCTCTCTCTAGTTTCGGGCCAATCGTAACCGTCGTAGAGATTCCAGATGAAATGGACGTCGTGTATGTGGAGGGTGAGAGGACTTTCCACCTCCATGACGTCGCTGGACTCGACGTATTCGTTCTTCCTGGAGTTCCAGGCTTGGGCGACATTTCGCTTCGCCGAAGGGGCACCAAAAAAGTCCTCTTGAAAGTTCAGCTCAAGGTCTTCGCCTGAATCTTCACGCCCGCTCAGTGCGTCAGCCAGGTTGGCGTTCAGTCTCGATTCGCCCACAGACTCTTCCGTCATTTGGTCGAGGCTCGGCAACTGATCAGGATCGTAAAAGGAGCCCATGAAGTGGAGATTCTGCTCATCGTCGTCCACAATGACCGACTGATCCATGTCGATCATTTCTCCTTGTTGCTCCGGTCCTAGGGTTTCACCAGCCAGCGAAGCCATCATGTTGAAGACTGGCTCGACTTTGGTCCGATATTGAATAGCTTGAGAAATTGGCTGCGGTGGGGCCAGTCCGCCAAAGATTGCAATCAGTGTTTGGGTAGAGTCTGCGCAGGTTTCCATGACGAACAAGTCGTTGTTAAATTCGACGTCGACGACTTGCTTGGTTTCTGCATCGGGCTCTGTAATCTTGATCGTCGCCTTGGCTTTGGAGGTGGTGCCCACGGAAACAAAGCCCAGACGGCAAAGCTCGACGACCTGCCGGCTTCCCAACTCCGCTGACCGTGGCACGACGTTGGACAAGTCATCGCGAGCCAGGCGGCTGACATCGTCAATGATCAGGAGCGAGGCTTTCCTAATATCGGCTTTGACGGTCGTAGCCACGTCCTTGAGCAACGCTCCGGAAACTCGTGCGTCTGTCAAGACAAGGAGAGCTTTGGCGGAGCTGTTCCGGGGATTCAATCCAACGGCACAGTCTGAGAGCTGTATGTCCAGGTTCATTGGCTGTGTCGCAGAGCCATACCTCTCACTAGACGCGGAGGATTGCTTTGTGGCGTTGTCGGGTGAGTTGGGTCTTTTGATTGTTGCAACGGAATCGTGCGGACCTCTGGCGGCCTCTTCGATCTCGTTCGGTTCTGTCAGCCCCAGGATTGCCATGAGTAAGTCCACATGGTAATCAATCAAAACGTTGAACAGCTTAACCTTGACCGTTGGCTCCATTTCATCGCCCAGAAGTCTGACCATCAGAGATGGTATATCAGCATCATGAGCGTGCGGTGTGGACACTTGGTCAACCAAGGTCTGCTGTTCGCCTCGTTGTGACTCGAGCGACCCTACGGCCACAGCAACCAGGGATGGCAGTCCTACGTGGGCGATTTGAAGCCGTCTTCCAATGACAGACATGCGCCCGATTTTGTCGTTGACGTTGATTGCGACACCACACTCAGCTGCTTCAATGATGGAAAGAAGTCCAGGGCGCTCATCGTCCGGTAAAAGCTTTGCAACGCTTGAAAGCTTTGCAACATCATTGCCCAGTTGCTTGAGTCTCTCCAGACCACCAAGATCGGAAATTTCGAGCTGGACCCCTCTGCGGGCATTAATTTTGATCAAAGACCCTTTTCTTCGCTGTGCCATGAGCGTGTCGATCAGAATGTCGTCATCGGCTTCGTACTTGTACTTGGACGGCGTTATCAGAGCAAGGAGTTTGGACAGGTCTGCCTCCGCGGGAGTGAAGTTGTACCTAATGTCCACGTCGTCGAGGGTTGCTTGAACAGGCACATCCTCAGCCCATAGCCTATGCGTTGGATGGGGACCAGAAACTCTTGCGTGGCGGACCGAAATTCCAAACAGCTGATCACGAGCAGCAATTTTGACCCGGCTTGTTTCGAGGAGAGCAGCGCAGCTTTCCCCTTGCAAAACGAAATCGAAACCACCAAGGACAATATTGACCTTGGGCATTTTCATCGGCGTGGGGGAGAGCTCTCCAGCAGCTCCTGCGGTGGGCTTCTTCCTGGGAGGCGACGAGGGAAGACTGCAAGTCGACTTGATGTTCTTGCCGATTCTCAAAACCCCACTCAAGCCGCCATGGGCGGCAAAGGTCTCATCCAATTTCTGTACGTCCAGTGCTGTGTGCATTGGAAGCGCCGAAATGTGAATCTCAGAGCGGGCATTATTTTTGACATAGTTCCACGAGATTTCACTCTCTTGAGCTGGATCAAGTCCAACGGTAGTTTCGTCAAGGCTAGAAGCAGGGCTGAAGCTAAGTATGTCGCTGTCGTTGAAGCCAAGCCTGAGAGTGCCGGTTTTTCCCTTGACTTCCAGGGTCTCCCTCTTGCCTATCACCGATACTGTGGTTTTGCTTATCTTTGTCTTGAGCAACACATCGCCAGAATTCCATGGAGGATGTTGCAGGGGCCCGACGAAAGGCATTGGTTCGACTCCGTGACTACTCAGCTGATTCAGGAGAGCAATTTGGATGTCGCTGATTGAAACTTTCAAGGCAAATTTATGGTCAGTCCTGGCGGCTCGTCTTGTGTTGCATTCTTGCCCTGAGTCTGGCCCAGCAGGCCAGTCTTGCAGCGATTTGAGGATGCTCATGGCCAGATAAATGAAGTCAACGTCCATTTGCGCTCGGACTTTGCCTACTTCGACTTCTATGCCGTGATTCGGGCTTGGGTTTTGGGCGAAATGCTCTGCTCCTGGATCTCTTGGGGCCGATTCGTTTTGAACGGATGGCCTACCCACTCGCGATCGTGAAGTTGAGGCGGCATATTGCGAAAAAGATCCAAATACCGATGCTTCCTCAAACGAGACTTTAGAGGCGCGCGCGGGCTGGGGCGAATCTGGTGGATCCGTATCTTCGGGGGAAGAACCTGGCTGTGGTAGCCACACGACAATGGTGTCTACATCAAATAGCGGATAATATATCCTCGTTGCGTCTGGAAAGTCGTCACCTGCGTCGGTTCCCTCTTCGCCAGCTGAGCGGCCAGGCCGCGCGCGATCGACAGGACTTTGGACCCTTGGCGTGTCCAGTCCCTCTTCATTTTCACGGATAGTACCAGGATTGTCTCTCTTCATACGGCCAGAGGTTGTCGATCGCGCTCGATCCGGGCCCCTTTCGCTGCTTGTTGTGCTTGCACTATCCCATCCGCCAGGCATTTTGAAGTCTCGCTCTGACTCGTCCAGCTCGTCGCCCATGACGCTCATGTACAAGCTTTCAGTGTCCTCGTGTGTGAAAAGACGAGATTGCTCTAGATCATTGACGTTTGAGGCCCCGGAACTGGTAGGACTAAGTTCCTCGTGAGTACTCTGAGAAAAATTGGGAGAATTTGTCGTTGAGTGATAACTTTCAGCGTTGCCGGATAGATCATCGTGCTCTCCCGTGGGTGAAAGGTAAGACTTAGGGCTGGACGTGCTGTAAACTGGCTGACTAGATCCGGAACGCAAATCTGGTGAGGATTGGCTTGGACTTGAACTCGAATCATCAGGAACATGTCCAAGAGAAAGAGCTTGCTCCGAATCGAAATGTTGTTCTTCATCGCCGGGCCGGATGTTGGAACTGGAAATTCCGAATTCCTGTTCATGAGATTGCTCGTCCTCGCCTGATGGTTGCGAGAGGTCCATACCAAAGACGGTAGATTGCTCCATCTGAGAGATATCCTGAGAGCCACTGCTACCTTCATCAGCGTCGGCGAACTTTCCATCATCCGTCGAAAAAGACGACTCCATCATTTGGCTTCGCTTGTTTACGGGGACAGAATCGTCGGCCATGGATGCAGTGGAAGTCCTTGCATTGTGGAAACCGGACACTGAAGCGGAGCTGTGGAAAGAGCTATCCTGCGAAAGGGTGCTGGAGAACTCCGGGCGAACACTTCGAGCAGCGGCGGGCGATTCAGGTGACGAAACCGTTACTCGGCTTTTCGACATGACTCTTTCGTCCAGCAGGATTCCAGCGCACAGGGTTTCCAAAGTCAGCTTTCGCTTGTTTCCTCTGGTGTCCTCGACATTATCCTGGCCAACAGTCGACGAAGTGACTGTCAAGCCTTCCAAGTCGACACGGCCGATGTGAAAGACCGCAGTCGCGGGACCGACTGCGTCATCGTTATCCCAGCCGTCCGGCGGGACTTCCATGTCAAGATGGAGCTCGACATTTTTTATGGATACCTGGAGCTTGTCGCGGACGCCATCGAGGAAGTTTGTGACCACGCTCGGAAGAGACAGACCCACCCCAGTCCCCAGTTCGGAGGCTTCCGCACTGTCGTCGCTCAGAATGCTCGCCTCGGCAGTCGACTCTTGCTGGTACTGAGATTGTGCGCCTATAGCAGCCTCAAGTTCTCGCTTTTCCTCAGGCGGCTCCTCGAGCAAGAACGACTTGGCAAGATCTTCCGTCGTGGGTATGGCTTCGCCGCTGGGACCAGATTTGGCGCGAGGTTGTCCTTTGCCTGAAGTCTTGTCGTTGTCGTGCAGGTCTTGGACCACCTTGGTCTTGACAATGACGCCATCTATCTCGATGCATATTCCAGTCGAAAGGTCGGCGGGGACTGTGATGCGGAGGTCGCGCACTGAAGCTTTGATCAAGGTGAGACCGGGCGGGAGCGATAAAAGGGATGTGAGTTTCTAGACAGGCGTCTCAAATTAGCCCAGTCCGTGTTTGATGTCACGATGCCATCAACGTACCGCAACATTCAACCCAACATCGCGTAGCGCGAGGACATTCTTCTTGCCCCACGTTAAATCCAGTCGGCCCAGATCCAGAGCATCGTCGTCTAGGAATTCTATGCGCGAAAGAGCGTAGCGCAGCAGGCGAGACTTGATCGAGGCGGATAGGATGTTGAAGGCGAACGCCATAGGTTAGCCTGAGGCGGCACCTCGCCGCAACACCGCACGACGGAAATTAAGAGCGACCAAAGGGCAAGCGATGTCTGGCGAAAGATGCGAGCAGACAAGAGCGAGAGACGGTCGAGAAGGGCGAAGAGGTTAAGGCGGGCAAAGGCTGGGCGGTGGTGGGCGTTCGGAGATGGGCGCGGCGGGAGACATGCGGAGATGGCAGCGATGCAGAAGAGAAGAAAGAAGCAGAGAAGGAGAGGGAGGGAGGAAGAAGGTAAAAGAGGGCGAGGCGTGATGGCGTGCGTGTGAGCAGTCTGTTGAGTCCAGCGGTCGAAACTGAAAGTGGTTCAATATGATCATTCAGTCACCAGTCCACCGCGACACCGGATTGGCGTTGGAGCGGGCAACGCAACGGAACGGACGCCCACCTCCAGCCCACGTCTCCACGCTGATGCATGGCGCCGGAGCCTAGGTATCTTATCTCGCTATCGGCCACGTGACTCCACGACAGCCTTGCCAGGCTGCCAGGCTGCCAGGCTGCCAGGCTTCCAGGCAGCAAGGCATTTTCTCCTCGCTCCCTCCATGTCGCTCCCTCCCGCCCGGACATGACGCACACCCACGCGCGCCCCGGCCACCTGCACATCCGCCCTCCACTGCATCTGCACCGCGTCCTGCACAGCATCGTCCCCGAATTCTCCCTTCCAAGGGGCCTGAGAGGTGCACTGCGCGTGTCCCTCGTCTTCTAACGTCCGCCTCCACCTCGACTTCGACCTCGTGCAGCCGACAGCGCTCGCGCTGCGCGTCATGGACCCGCCGTCAGCTCACGGCGACGATGCCGCCTGGCACCGCGCCCACGGCGTGCCACACCTAGAAGACGCCTTCATTCAAAAGTACCTCGACGGCAGAGACAAGCTGGTTGCCGAAGAGAAGAAACAGCGAAGCGGTTGGTGAAATTTATGAAAAATACCAAAACCCACTTGTCCTACCCAAGAAGGAGGTCTGACCGCGCTTGTCAGACCGCTTCTTCCGCGAGAGCCTCTCTCCGACGGCCTTCGAGGCCTGCTCCATTGTCGATCAGATCCGCTTCGAAGAGCAGCAGACCCTGTGGACCAAGGACTTTGAAAACAGCCTGTCGGACGATGGCGACGTGTTCCCCGGGATGATGTTTTCGTTGGCCAAGGACCGCATGGAGAAGAGCAAACTGTGGCGCATCGTCCGCCGCATGCCAAAGGGCGCCCTGTTGCATTGCCATCTGGAGGCCATGGTCGAGCTCGACTGGATGCTCGATGAGGCCTTCCGACTGGACGGAATTCACATCTGGGCCGAAAAACCATTGACTACCCCGGCAGATCTTGCTTGGACCAAGTTCTTCTTCACCTTTACCAAAGCCGCTCCCTCTGCCAACCAGTCCATATGGTCATCGTCCTACGCTCCCGAAACTCGAATACCTCTCCATGCCGCTGCCAACGCCTTTCCCAACGGAGGCGTCCAAGGGTTCCGCGAATGGGTAAAATCTCGAACCATGATAACTTCGGAAGAATTCCTCAAGCATCACTACGGTGTCAATGACATTTGGAGAAAGTTCTCGTCTTGTTTTCCCATCCTTGCCAGCCTCGTCTTCTACGAGCCGTTCTTCCGCGCCTTTATCAGGAGAATGTTTACAAATTTGCATGCAGATGGCGTTCGTTGGGTCGACATACGCTCGGCCTTTGTCTATCCCTGGCGAAAGCCCGGGTGTGAGCACTACGAGGACGAGTTTTTCAGCATGTTCGAGGCATTCGAGCAGGAGGTGGAGAGCTTCAAGGCATCACCAGAGGGCAAAGGATTTTGGGGGGCGCGTTTCATTTGGACCACGCCCAGGATATTCGACAAGCGAAAGCTCGTCGAGAGTAAGTCGATCCCACCAAAGGAAGAACCCCCAAGATCCTAATCCTTATTTTCAGGCATGACGAAGTGCATCTCGACCAAAGTCAGGTATCCCCATCTGATCGGCGGCTACGACGTCGTCGGCCAAGAAGACCTAGGCCGACCTCTCCAAGACATGGTCCCCGAACTCTTCTGGTTCAAGAAGCGCTGCGCCGAAGAAGGCGTCGACGTGCCATTCTTCTTCCACGCAGGCGAGTGTCTCGGCGACGGCGACAGCACCGACGAGAACCTGTTCGACGCCGTCCTGCTCGGCACGCGGCGCATCGGCCACGGCTTCTCGCTCTACAAGCACCCGCTGCTGATCGACATGATCAAGCAGAAAAAGATCCTCGTCGAGAGCTGCCCCGTCAGCAACGAGGTGCTCCGCCTGACGGGCAGCATCCTGTCGCACCCGCTGCCCGCGCTGCTGGCCCGCGGCGTCCCCGTCTCCCTCTGCAACGACGACCCGTCCATCCTCGGCCAGGGCACCAGCGGCATGACGCACGACTTCTGGCAGGCGCTGCAGGGCTGGGAAAACCTGGGCCTGGCCGGCTTGGGCGCGCTCGCCGAAAACAGCGTCCGCTGGGCTAACTTTGAGGATTGCTCCGCCGCCGACTGGCTGCAGGACATCAAAGACGGCGCTCTCGGCAAGGGCTGCAGAGCGCAGTGCCTCAAGGAGTGGATGGCCGAGTGGGAGCGCTTCTGCCACTGGGTCGTCTCCGAGTACGGTCAGGATGTCGACTTGGACCCGTCTGATGACGACAACGAGGCGTCTCGCGCGTAGCGAGCGAGGCCTCTTGGCTCCTGGTCTCACGGAGGACACCCCTCTTTTCTTTGTTCTAGTAATATCTCTCTTTCTTCAGCTTCCTGTTTGTTCTGGTGGGTGGCCGAGCTCAAGCACTTCCAAAATAGGGTGAAAAATTGCGTTGGATGTTCGATGCTCTTGTTTATTTGATTTGTTTGCTACGCACTATCTCGTGGGCAATCCTTCAACAAACCCCCCGAAACGACTCTTTGTATGTATCCTATCCAGAAATGCGACTTCCTGGAAACAATGTGAAAGTTGAACCCGTATCACAGCATGTCGGCAAAGGACACAACAAAAAGACGCTTGGTGTTGATACCCTGGTCCCGAAGTGGTTCTCGGACAGACTCAACGCCAACAGCTGAAGGGCCGCGCTTGCCGGTCTCAGGTACAATGGCACGTCCTGCCTCTGAGGGTGTTCGGCGATTGAGGCATTCTCGAGTTGCGGTCGAAAAGTGACATTGCGTAGACGCACCCAGCCCAAGAATGACACCTGCCGGCCTTGCCACTCAAAAGGTCGATTTCATGTGCGACGTCTCCGGATGAGTGATGCGCCACTCCACGTATTTAATGCCAAAGTTTGCGAGGCCTGCAACAACCTGCGTTCGTTCGTGACGCTGCGAGTCAGTGCTCTTTCTATGGGTGATTGTGTGAGTTTCGAGGTTGCACTGATCCGAGCTTGATCTATATCTCCAAACTAGTCATCAACAGAGTGAATCGGTGTTGAGAACGGCGCCATGACACTCTCAACACTGCCATACCACGTACGGAGTCCGAGTGGAGGGTGCCTTTTCAGACACCAGTGCCTGGAAAGGCGCCTGCCTTGCTCAGCACGATTTTACCATGCTCGCGGGATATGTATCCCTTCATCAAATTCTACCAACCAGCAGTCACGTCAGCTTGCAAGAATGTAGGTATGATGGGCCAACGGCAAACTGACCTTGTAAATCATGTTTGCCAGAAGGCACTCCACTTCGTCGTTGTCGATTGATTCGCCCTCGCGACAGTGCATGCTCAGGTTGAGCGCGGCGCCAAACTCGGCAATCGGTATCCTCGTTCGCCGAACTTGGTTCTGATCTGACTGGCCGTCTTTGGGTGGTTCATAGCCACCGGCGATGAATACTTTGCGGAAGAGGTTTCGCAGAACAATGTCCCGGCCTCTTTCCAGGGTCAGGTAGATGCGGCGCTTGACAAACTCTTCTTCCCCTGCAGCCAAAGCAGAGTCGAATCCAGCGAGGTCGCCTTTCTTGATGCAAGTGGCTAGAGGGACGAACAATCGTTGCAACCTTGGGAATGGGGCCAACAAAAATGCCGAGGGGAGAGTGTGAGTATTGAGGAGATGGCAGGGAATCAGATAGGTCAGAATCAGCTCGCAGTTCTTGTTGGCATCTTTGTGACAGAGCTTCCATGCCTCGGTCAGATGCTCTTCCGCTTGCTGATAGTCTTCTTCCAAAAAGCTCAAAACTCCACTGTAGTATTTGAATGTGACCTGGTGGGCTTTGGGAAAGGCTTCAAAGGGTGGCATGTCGTTCCTGGTGGCATGAAGCGATCGGAGGACGTTTTTCGACAAGGCGACAGCATTGAGCTTGAAGTATGTCTTGAACAGCATGTTGGCAATGTAGTAAAGAGCCCACTTGCGAGAATCTTCAAGCGGCTCACTGGACTCAAAAATTAGTACAATGTATCATTACCTTGGCCCACAGGGCCGCGTACCGATCACTGATGCAAAGACTGAAGATTCGATTGATTTGTCTTGCGGCATCCTCAAGTTTGTCATTCTTGCCAAACGCTCCGGCAATGTCATCCTGAAGTCCGGCGCTGAATGATGGCTTAGTTTTTGCCTTTGCTGCCGCTTCATCGGCCTTGATGGCGAAGATGCGGAGGTAACTGGACGCGACATAGAGACACGGGATTGACCAAGCAGGGAAGTGGTTTGCAGAGTAGCCCTTGATGAGAGCATTGACCAGATCCTTCCATGCGTCGTACACCTTGGCCCAGTCCGCATCTCTTTTCTGAAAGGTTGTTTCCTCGGCGGCAAGAATCTCGCCGATGGCCTTCCAGTATGCTACGAAGACCTCGGTCCAGGCGCTAGCTTCTGCTTTGGGCATATGCAGTGCATGGTTGGAGGCGAGGCGGTGGCGGACGTCGGACTGGACACTGAAGGCGTTGGTGCTGCGGTAGAAGGCGTAGAGGAGACCAGCATCTTGCTTGGGCGGGACGGGCGTGATGGTCGAAGCGAGGGCGTAGCCGTCGCCGCCGGCACGAGCACGCCTGAAGGAGTCGATGAGAGCGTCCATTCTGCAGTGCGGAGGCTACCTATGCAGCGAGCATGGCGAAGAAGAGTGTGTGGTGGTGGTCGTTGGGTGACGTTGGGTGTTGCGGCAGGTCCAGGTCCCAGTCCCTTGTCGCGCCGGCTGTGGTTGCCCCTAGCGCGGAAGCTAAGCGAGGGCCGCACACCCACCACCACCGAAAGCCGCCCGTCCAAAAGTCCTCTTTCTTCTGCGACAAGACGACGACGAGGTCCGACAGCAGAACTCCACCACCGACCAGCCGCAGCTAATCAAGGTCACGACCATCTCCTCCCCATCTGCGCAAGGCTCTGAAGCTAACTCTTGCGTAGATGGGTATGTACTATTCCTGGTTTTTTTCGCCTTCCACCACACCATCCACGACGTCAACCACCTCGAATCCGCACGCATCACATCAACCGCTCCCTCGGGCACGCCGTCTCTATCGATTGTTTCTGGGCACGGGAAGGCGAGGGTGCAGTTGGATCCGAGGGACCGAAAGTGCCATCGTTTGCGAAATCCGTTCGACTCTGACGCCCTGGATCTCACGCCGAAACTCCCAATACTGGACTCCTTCGCAAAACAGCGTGTCGCGACACATTTGAAGAATTGGAACTGACGGCATATTGCAGGTCGTCTTCAGGAGTACCAGGTCATTGGCCGCCACCTCCCGTCGGAGGCCAACCCGACCCCCAAGCTTTACCGCATGCGCATCTTTGCTCCCAACGATGTCGTTGCGAAGTCGCGCTTCTGGTACTTCCTTGGCAAGCTCCGCAAGATTAAGAAGGCCAACGGCGAGATTGTCTCCCTGAACCAGGTGGGTTGAGCCGGCCGCTGGCTGTCTGAGCGACTTTTCAACTAACTCGCCCGCAAGATCGCCGAGGCGCGCCCCGAGAAGGTCAAGAACTTTGGCATCTGGATCCGCTACGACTCGAGGTCCGGCACCCACAACATGTACAAGGAGTACCGCGAGATGTCCCGCACCGACGCGGTTGAGGCCCTGTACCAGGACATGGCCGCCAGGCACCGTGCCCGTTTCCGGTCGATCCACGTACGTTACGAAAGACTCATCGCACCCAGACGCTTCTCTCTAACACAGCTCCACAGATCCTCAAGGTCGTCGAGGTCGAGAAGGCCGACAACATCCGCCGCCCCTACATCAAGCAGCTCCTCACCAAGGACCTTAAGTTCCCTCTTCCCCACCGTGTCAACAAGAGCAACACCAAGAAGATCTTCGCGGCAAACAGGCCCTCCACTTTCTTCTAAGCGTTTTCATGGTCGCGGGGGTGCGTGTGGGAGTCTCACTTCGGGGTTACGGACATTATGGGCACAAGGCTGTAGCTACAAAATCATGGCGGTAGCTCCAAAAATGAATGAAAGCCCAACGACAGAGGTAAAGATGAAGAGTTCTCAATCGAATCCAGTCGTCGTCACTGTTCATTGTCCCAGAGATCGTGTCACACTATCAAAGCTTGGACCTGCCAATTTGCGCCTCCACCGTCTTCTTAGTCTCGACTGGAGTCCACCAAGGATACGCTCCAGGGGCATTCGCCTCCAGCGTGTCCGTGAACTTTGGCGGCCTTTTTTCCAGAAAAGAAGCAATGCCTTCCTTGTGATCGCTGCAATTACTTAGCACCCGGCTTCTCTCGGTTCTTGCGGAAACATACTTGCTGCTGAACAACTTGTTGATAATCTTCGACTCCAAGAGATGCTGCTCCTCGGCATTCCCCTTGTCCCGCCACATCAAATCCCTTATCAGCGCGATGCTCACAGTGCTGGTATTCTTGGCCACCTCATCCGCCAGCTCCAAGGCTCTCCTCTTGACATCCTCGCGCCGCTCACACGTCTCGCTGAAAAGCGGGCCCCAGATCTTGTCGTCAGCGCGGTAAGTAGCTCCCGTCGTGGTCGCATGCATGGCACGCGCAAGGCCGATGAGCCGGGGCAGAAAAAACGACGAGCAGGCCTCCGTGACGAGACCGCGCCGGGAGAAAACAAAGCCCACCTTTGCCGGTGCGTACGCGACTCGGATGGTCATGGGGAGCGTCATGGTGATGCCGATGCCTACGGCTGCTCCTTGGAGCGCGCCAATGACGGGCTTTCGACAGCGGTGGATTGCGAGAACTACACGGCCCCCGCTGGTGAAGGCACGCAGCAGTCAGTACGTTGAGAAGGAAGGAAGGGAGATGGGGGGCTTTCGTACCCATCCCTGTGATCATTCACTCTCTCTGCGACGTCGCCAAACCCCTGTTCCAAATCTGCTCCTGCACAGAATATGTTGCCGTGACCTGTGACGACGATACATCTGACTCGGTCGTCCAGGTCAAAGAGTGGGAACACTTGCTCCAACTCTTCCATCATGGTTACTGTAAAAGCATTGTGCTTTCCCGGCCGATACAGTGTCACAATGATGACTGGGGTAGCTGTGGGCGAGTTCTCAGGATGATGCGACAGCTTTATTTCCTTGGTTGGGAGCGAGGCGTAGGAATCCGGTATGTTTACTTTAGATGTCGACATGATGCACGGAGCAAGGCTTAGCAGAACAATAGGTGAGTTGACTATTTCAAGAACTTCCGTTCAGCTAGCAGTTCAGAGACTGTATATGTAGGTGAACAGAGTCGGTCAGTGTGTATGTTGTCAGCCGAGGTGGAGGATCTTGCCCGCTTTTGCTTGGCCAATATTCCCCGCGACCTCGTGGTTACTCCAAGCCGCTGCACAGTAGGTTGGTCTTCACATCGATACACCAATTCTTAGTTATCATCAGTGGCAAGTATTCAAATCATTGGCCTTCAAATTTGTACACACACGAAGAAGTAGAAGCTAACGAGCACGACTCTAGTCACTGAGAGAAACGGAAAGAAAAGAAGGAGAAGAAGAAAACCCGAACAAAGCCCCCTTATCAACACCGCCGATCCAAATTGCCGTCAAATCGTGCACTCAAGGTATCCATCGAGGATCGGCCGTCTTTACGCAATAGATGACTGCTCGCTCGGCGTGTCGACCAGGAAGTCATCATCGCCCAAGGGAGTCCCATCCAAATGCGTGATGACGATCCGAAGAATCCTGTTGGCAATGCGCTCCTCCTTCTTGTCTGCCTTCTTCATCTTGCCCTCTCCGGCACGGCGGATCTCA
Organism: Phyllosticta citrichinensis; assembly: GCA_038380885.1. Lineage (NCBI taxonomy): Eukaryota > Fungi > Ascomycota > Dothideomycetes > Botryosphaeriales > Phyllostictaceae > Phyllosticta > Phyllosticta citrichinensis. The sequence continues at coordinate 479,186 of JBBWUH010000003.1, read as the reverse complement.
TCCATCAGCGCGTCTCGTCTCGCCAAGCCCGCAGCCAGCTCGTGGTCAATCTGCCTGTCTCCAATCGCCGCCGCTGCCGCTTGCGCTGGTTCCTGCGCCGGCCTGCCCTTGTGGTTCTCGAGGAGTTGCATCTCGACCAGCTCTTGGGCATGAGCCAGTCGCTCTAACTCCTGCACCTCGGCATTTACTTCCGCCAATTCTCCTGCAAGCTCGTTGGCTCTTTCTTGCTGCTTTTTCATGCCCTTGCCGCGGACCTTGTCCAGACCTCTGATGTTCTTGCTGTTCAACCAGCGCCCAGGTCCGCCCGCCTTGCGCTTCAACCACTGGTCGGGCAGCTCCTCCACCGGCACATTGACAGCCCGCGCAGCCGTCGCATACGCGGGTCCTCGGGCACCTGGCCCGGCTGCCGCTGGCCCATCGGATCCAAATCGTTGACGTCGTCGAGCGGCGGGAGCTTGAGCTTCGTCTCCGCCGCGCCCACAGCCTGCATCATCTTCTTCGTCTCCATGATCTTGACGGCCAGACCGCGCGGCTTGAACATGGTCTCATTGATGTTCTTGAGATATTTGCGTGCGCGCACGACGGTGACGGCCGCGGATGCGATGGCAGAGATGGCTTGAACGGCGCCGCCGGCCGCTTGGACGGGCAGCAGCGGTGCCGCCATGACGAAGCCGCCCGATACGAAGCTGGCTTGGAAGAACGGGTGCATCATGTATGCCCCGTTGAGGCCGTCGATGAAGGCGAGGAATTCGTCTTGCGAGATGGGCTCCGGGAGCTGGGCAAGAGCAGGCGAGTATGCTCGCGCGAACGGGGAGAAGGAGCGGATGTAGAACATGTTGGTCGTTTCTGGCAAGTTTGTTAGCTACGAGGTGTCTTCTTTGCTGTGTTCTTTGAACTTACGCGGTACGACAATGGGCTTCTGGAGAGGACAGGTGGGCCCAACGGAGGAGACACCTCTCCGTACATTGGTGCTGCTGCTAAGACTAATTCATTGTTGTGTGCGCTTTGAATCTGCTCTGAAAAGTATCCAGGAGGGGAGTAACGGGGCGGCGGGTAGTGCGCAGTCTCTTGTTGTTGATCCATGGTCATCGGGGGTGAACCGGCAGACATCTTGTTGGTGTCCTGTTGAAACTGGAGAATAGTTTGGGAGTTATCGATGAGTCTCGAGTGTCAATGTCGTGGTTTGGGTACTCTATATTCACCAACAACAATATTTATCTTTGGTGTTGCCTAGCGCAAATGCTCGTTCGGCGCCCATCATGTCAATCAAATGGGGAGAAGGCTGGGTTTTCACATTGCTGCCTGGCACGAGAATTGGCTAATTGAGCTGGTCTAGAAAGTTTTGGCGCCGGTCTGCCAATGGTAGATGCTGGCTGGAAGACGGCGGATGTGACGCCTGGCTCCCGAATACGACCACCTCCCACCACGCTCGCAATGCGAATCCGACTCTATTCCTCGGGTTTCTCGGGTTTCTCGCACAGCCGTACAGCTAGTAGGGTTGGCATTCTTGTTGCCTGCAAAAGTGTGTGCTGTTGGACGGAGGAAATTTCTGACTTCGACAACACATTTGACCATTGAATATCGCTCTGAACGCAGAGCGCCACAGCCGTCAAATTTCGCTGGTGTGCAACCGCTCCACGATTACACAACACTGCTGCCCTCTTCCGCATAGAGACAGTAGAATTATGCTGCCTGGAATGACCATCCAAGGCGCCTAAACGCTCGTTCGTACTTTGTTCTTGGGGATGCCTAACCGCTTCAGGCGGGTCCGTCTTTCGGGAAGCAGACGAAAACTCCCTGATTCCGTGTCTTTGGATAGAGTGTATGACCGCTCCAAGACCATTTTTAGGCGAGCAGATGGAAGCTTTTTGATACCCTGCCCTTGAAAGAAAAGCACGAGTGCTTCCCGACACCATGTCTTTGGATAAAGCACTCGACTTTCCTTAAGATCCCCACAGTACCTTCTTGCCCGAAGCCTCCTGCAACGGCGTCCACTGAACGCTCTGCAGCTTCTTGCGTGCCCATTCGATGGAGTCAAACTGGATTTTGGGGCACTTCACCAGATTGAGCTCCTCTAGGTGCTCAAGACCATTGACCAGCTGTTTGATTCCCCAGCCGGTAAGATGATAGAAACCTTCCATTCGGAGACGTCGAAGATGCGGCAAGTGGCCAAGAACAAGGTTGCAGGTCTGTTCTTCATCTGTATCTGGAATGTCAACTATATCAATATCCTCCAGTCTTGCCAGCCGGGGAGTTGAGAGGAGTGCCTTCCATTGCGTAAGTAATGGTGAGGGGGTGAGAGCGAGTCGGCGGAGAGGAGTATGGTGTTGCAACAGCGGAGGTAGGAACAAGTCCGGATTTTCGTGCATGTCCAGTGGCCATCCAAGGACTTTCAAGGAGAGAGACTCGAGACGAGGAAGGACTGTCGTTTCTTGAGAGCGGAATGGCACTGCTATGCTCGATATATGGAGGGTACGGATGCTCTCTGGGAGTTTGGGCGGACGAGTAGACAAATCAGACCCTCGAAGATCGAGAGTTTTCAAGTGGAGTAGGTGGGAGTAGTCCAAGGATGACGCGAGATGGAAATTGGTAATCGCAAGAGTTCGGATGTTAGGTATCCTCTTGAGTAGTTCATGCTTAAAAGCATTCATTAGCTGTAAACAGGAACTTTTCCCAGAGAGCTTACCGGTCCAATCTTGGACATCATCTCCCAACCGGATACTCCGGGATCGCTGACGCAGTTGAGCCTTAGGTGCTGCAGATTAGGGTATTGTCTCTGCCAGTCAATTACTTCTCTTCTGATCCCTAGGCATTGGATATTCAAAATTGTGAGTGTGGGGACTTGGTTCAAAATTTCCTCGAAAACACCAGGCGTGACAACGGCGCTGGTGATTGACAGGGATTGGAGAGTTTTGAACGCCATCAGAGGGTGTGTGATTGAAGATCCAGAGATGTCTGGATGCAACAGTGACAACGAGGAGATCTGGCACTGGCGGCCCAGTTCCCAAAGAGACTGGTGTTTGCTTAGGCGGTTCAGTTTTACGGTATGTATGCGACCATTCGACCACTTGATGTACTTGGAGATGCAATTTCGGGAGACTGGACGACGTGAAGACGACAGGTCCAGATCAGTCCAAAGGCGATCGTTGCTAGTAAGATAGCTCTGCCATCTCTTGGATACGCGAAGCAGATTGCTGCAGTCACGTTAGTCAGGCGGCGCAAACTGATTTATTGGCAGAGAGGTCCTCACACTCTACACCGAAAGTCCAAGTGGATCATGATCTCATCGAGCATTTCGTATGGAAGGACGTTGACGGGATCTACACTATTGGTTGCGCGTTCTTGGCATTCGAGAAGATTGTATTGCTTCCGCAGTGTCTTGGCCTCATGTTAGCAGTGCTGGGTCAATACGCGAAGAGAGACATGCATCGTATCCTTCAGCAGTCGGGCGACAGCGCTGCAATCCTTTGGCGAAAATCTTGGTGGCCAAGGCACTCTTTTGCAGCAGTTGAAGTGCTTGACCCATTCGTAGGTAGACGCGTATATCGCCAGCGTTGACCTTGCTCATCTTTTTCGTGAGCGCGAGCGCGGAGTTGTAGTCTTTCGTCCTGAGATAGCATGCGGCGGCTTTGTCCAAAGGTGTGACATCGTTCAGGTCGTTGGAAGACTCAAAAGCCTCAAGATAGGCCGTGATTGCTCGTTGAAATTCGCGATCCTGGTAGTAGATGTCACCTCGGGCTAGGAGCTCAGAAGACGACTTTTCGTGAGGCATGACGGCGGTGGTTGTTTGTAGCGTCGCGGTTGACGCGTTGTCGAGGTCCGTGGAGGACGCGCCGTGCGTGTGGGGCGCCTGTGGCTGTGGCTGTGGCTCGAGCTTCTAGCGTTAGTCGGCGAATCTCTGCAGCTCCCCTGCGCATCTCGACTCTCCACCTCACCCAAAATGTCCAGCATCGACGACCTCTTCAAGAAGCCTCACCTGCCCTCCAATAAGCGCAAACTCGAGCCTATCACCGCGCCTTCCCAAGTCTACAAATCCGCCAAGCTAGCGCCCAACGGAGACGCCAAAGGAAAAGGGCGAGCCACCACCGTCGAAGACGCCGACGACAACGAAGACGACGTTGAGGCCGGACCTGAGCTGCCTCCAGAAGATGAGGTCGATTTTGGCGATGACGACGAGGAAGGCCGCTTCTTTGGCGGCGGAATGGACGAAAAGACGGCCAGCGCCATGAGCTACGTCGACAAGGCCGAAGAAGCTGGCGCCGCACCTGAAACAATCGACAGCAGCTGGTTACGGAAGCTGGCGCTGAATTTCGAGAAGAGGATATCCAAAAATGCCGAACTGAGGGCCAAATTCGAAGACGAACCCCAAAAGTTCATGGGATCAGAAGCAGATCTGGACGCCGACATCAAATCACTGAGCGTGCTCTCGGAGCACCCAGAGCTGTACGGCGAGTTTGCAAAGCTGGGCTGTGCCGGGAGCCTGGTCAGCTTATTGGCGCATGAGAATACAGACATTGCCATCGACGCTATTGAAATCATTTCAGAGTTGACAGATGAGGACGTGCAAGCCGAGCAAGAGCAGTGGGACGCGCTAGTCAACGGCATGCTGGAAGCTGACCTATTATCGCTGCTCGTTTCCAACATTGAACGCCTTGACGAAGCGAACGAGGTAGATCGAAACGGCGTCTACCATTCGCTGTCCGTCGTTGAGAATCTGTCGTCGAATCCTTCTACGATCGAAGTTTTGGGAAAGGAAGATTCGCTGCTCAAGTGGCTGCTCCGGAGAATTCAAAAAAAGGAAAAGCCTGTATCTCAAAATAAACAGTATGCAGCCGAAGACCTTGCCATTCTCGTGCAGACATCGGCGCCGAATCGCCTCGCCCTTATCAACCTCGATGCCATCGACACAATCCTTCAGCTTCTCGCTGCCTACCGCAAACGGGACCCGCCAAAGGACACGGAAGAAGAAGAATTTGCTGAAAACCTCTTTGACTTTCTGGCATGCCTTGTTGACGAACCCGCTGGAAAAGAAAAGTTTGTCGAGGCCGAGGGTATTGAGCTTTGTCTAATTATGCTCCGCGACGCCAAGTTCGCCAAACCAAGGGCTTTGAGATTGTTGGATCATGCGCTGTCGGGATCGCCGGCGGGTGCGGCACCGGTTTGCGAAAGATTGGTAGAAGCAGCGGGGCTCAAGACAATCTTCAGCATGTTCATGAAGAAGAATGATGGCGCCAATACCGAGCACCTCATCGGCATACTCGCCGCGCTCCTGCGATCCCTTCCTGGCGAGAGCGCAGGGCGCATCCGCACCTTGGCCAAGTTTGTTGAGAAGGACTACGAGAAAATTGGTCGACTGATCCAAGTTCGACGCGATTACTCCTCGCGTCTGCGGCTGGTGGATCAGGCTATCCAGCGGGAGAAAGACGCCCTTCGTCCAGAAGCTAGGGAGGAGCTCGAAGATGAGTGGTTCTCAAGGAGAATGGAAGGCGGTCTATTCTGCCTACAAACAATCGACGTCATCCTCTCATGGCTTGTAGCAGAAGATGGTGGGGCAAAGAAGCGCATCATGGAGCTTCTGGCCGACCGAGACGAGACCCTCGCCGACATTCGCGCAACGCTCAAAGAGCAATTTGAGGGCATAACGGGTGATGACTTGGGCGAGGGGGAGCTGATGTTGAAGGACATGCTGAGTACCTTGATTGGGTTCTTGGAATAGTTGACACGTCAATGGCATCTTGAACCAAGGAAAGCTTCCGCATCCACAAATGTGAATGTATCGATGTCGCAAGACGATGGCCGTTCCTGGCTCAACGTCCACCACCAACGGTTATATCACTGGCTTCCCCCCCATCTCATTTCGAAATCCTCCCTATCTTTAATTCTCACAAGCATCCTAATCAACTGCCCGGCCGGGAAACACTTGATCAATATGCACGTCGCCAACTTTGGCTCGACTACAGCGGTGGCTCTCATCGCGACCTTGGTCACCGCCCCTCTTGTCGGAGCACTTCCAGTCGACGCACCGCCCAACCCACTGCCGTTGACGGCCTCCCCCACGGATCTGCTACCGCACATCAACTCTCCCAGTCCATTTGAGAAGCGGGATGCGTCATGGACGGCATACCCAACGATGGCGGTGCCGACGCAGCCGGCGCTTACGACCGAGGCGCCATTCATGACGCTGTCCAGGCTGCACAGCGGCGACGGCGACAACCGCATATGGATTCCATCGACCAAGGAGATACGGTCAAGCGGGTATCCCCCAGCGAGGATGGGCAAACGAGAAGAATCGACGCCGACATTGAAGGAACACGTCCCTGCAAAGGCGCTTCCTGAATGGGAGCATTCTCAAACGCAAATTCCCCCTCCTGATGCTTGCGGAATTTTCTCTACCAACATTGTTGGAGTGAATATTTGTCCCTTGCTGAATGGTTTTTCGAAACGCGCCATCAAAAACAATGGTCTCCACCGAAGAGGAGACGACATGCCTGACCGGATTCCGGCAACACTGCCCTCGCCTGCGGAGCCAGAGGCCAAAGTAGCTGTCGGAATAGCGGCGGCGGCGGCGGAAGCGAAGAAGACTCGGAAACGTTGTCGTGTCTCTCAAGGCCGGCGAATTTGCGACCGTGGACCTGACTATGCGGACGGAATAGTCGCAGGCGGCCATTCGGACAAGAAACACCACACGAAAAGGAAACATTCTGATAGGGACCACCACGAGTCGGACAAGAACCATCACCTTTACCATTCCGACAAAGACCATCACCCCTCGTACGTGATCAAAGAAAACAACCTTCAACGACGGGAAGACGGCGAGATTCCGACGCCACTGCCCCTGCCCCTGTCAGCGAAGCCAGACGCCAACATATACAAGAGGAAGATTCGGTGCAAGGCTGGTACTGATTACCCTTGTCCCACCCATTCTCACCCGCCCACGCCCACCCATTCTGACGCGGACCACCACAAGAAGAAGAAGAAGAAGCCGAAGCATTCTGACAAGGACCATCACCATTCCGACAGTGACCACCACAAGAACCTGGGATGGTTTCAACGTATTGGATGGGGGGGTCGTGTCGGCGGCTATTGGCACCCCAAGTATCCCAAAAGTGATAGATTTGGTAGAAAGGCCATCAACACCACTAATATCGGAAACTCCACCCGGCAGAGCGAAGTCGCGCCTGGTCCAGATCTCAGGAGCGTTGGCTACTATGTCAACAGCAAACCGTCCGCCGGAGGTCTCAAGGAGAAGCTCTTTGGAAATTCCACCGGGAGAATCATTGGAGACGTCATCGACTCGATCAGGGGAAAGAAGCACGACAAGCAGGACAGCACCACCGGCAGGCTCAACACCACGATCACCAGCACAGCGACAGGAAAAGCGGACAACAACGAGACCAACAACAGCACCGGCAGCATCGTCGGCACCGTCGCCAACTCATCCACAGAGAAGAAAGACGACAAGCAAAGCAACGACAACGGCAAACTTCTCGGCGACCTCAACAGCTCAGTCAAGCAAAAGAGGGGCAAGGTATGGCACGGGTGGCACACACACGAAACCGACGAGCCCGAGAAGCCGCCCGTGCAAATCCACGGGTACCACACTCACCCAAACGAGATCTGGGGCGAGAAGCTCGAAGACTGCCCCTTGCGAAAGAGGGAAATCAAACTCGATGACCACCACAAGCACCCCATTCTTACGGGAAACGCCATCCCTGCATCAGCGTCGGCGGACAATGAGGACCTGGGGCAACAGCACCGGCCCAGCTTGCCGGAGGAAAACTCAGGGTAGTGCAAGGCGTCCACCGGCTTGAAAGCGCGTTGCAAGCTTACCGTTCCAGGGCGGCCGTCGCATTTGAGGTGAAAGCGGCGCGTATGAAGACGATCAAGGCGATGCGGAAGAAGTTGGCAAGCGCGCTTCGGAAGCAGTTGGCGCTGGCGAAGGGGCAGCGGCGGAGGCAGATTCGGGTGTTGGTGAAGGAAAGGAAAGGGGAGAGAAGGAGAGGGAGAAGGGAAAGGCAGGAGGAATTGGGGGAACCACTGGAATAGCTGAGGAAGCAAAGGAGGAGAAAGGGGATGGGACACGGTGAGAGTTGTGAGTTTTCAGTGATGGGTTTCAGGTTGGGTTGTTGTTTTGTTTGGGTTAGGATTGAGATAGGTATTGTAGTCTGAACTCACGTCATTTTGTCGCTTTTCTCTCGGTGTCGTCTCTCGGATAAGTCGACAATATGTGGATTCGTAATTGCGTCTCTCGTGCACAATGAAAAGAGGGACAAAAAAGAAAAGCATGTGAATCAAAGGATGGGAAGTGGTCTTGAAAAAGCAATGTCACATGCGTCAAAAAGAGCAAAATCCCTGAAACTCTCCAAAAGTCAATTAAATGCAACAGCACAAGCCAAATTCTCTATTTCTTGATCTATCCACATCCACATCTTCCTCCTTCCCTCTACTTTCCACTCCTCTAACTCTACATCCATACATACATTGAAACACAAAAACGTGGTATATCCAACGACAACATTAGCATCAAGAAAAAAAGACACCAAGCCAAACACTTTCCAAAACGACGCGTCTCCGGCATGTCTAGCTTTTCTGTACAACGGAGGTGGTTACAATGAATAGAACACAAAAAATACCGTGGTCGGCGACAGAACAGGCGTCGCCAGACCAAAGGAGTCACAGGGTGTGTTTGCGCGGCGGAACCCGCGCTGATGATTGTTGTATCGTGCTGGTCCGCGCCTACCAACCAGCGAGCCAGCGTCTTGGACGTGCTCGAGGGGCGGCGGCTTCTTCCGGTGTTAGGCTGAAGTTCGAAGCCGCTGCTTGACTTGGTAGCTCGGGAGCGTGTAGTTGGGCTGGCTGGAGTTGTTGGTAGAAGCGCGCGCCGACGATGCAACATGATCAACTGCGTAGAAGGGGATTTGAATGGGGCGTGAAGGTGTCGTAATAGGCGGGTGGGCGCAAAGCAGTCGGCTACATGTATAACCTCCGGCGGAGCTGATGAACGCAGCAGGACGAGCGGAGGGCGTATCGAGTGTTCTGAATCTCAGTTTTGTCGCCGAGAAGATTCATGCCCGGTCCTCAGTGCGGTGCAGGCCATGACGTAGGGTGACCCTCAGGCCATGATGGTGGACGACCCGCAGGCCACGACGGCGGGCGGCCGGGAACCGTGTCCGAGTCGGCCGTTGCGATGCGCTCCGTCTCGAGCCCGTCTTCCGAATGGACGATTTGGAACTCCGTCGTCACCTCGACGGCCATGTCGTTTCTGCTGTTGTGGTTGCTCGGCGACCTCGGAGCGTTGACGTACGTCTCGCCGCTTACTCGATCTCCCGGGTTCAGCTTCAGACTCGACATGACTTCGGGCTTGTGCTGGACTCCTTCTCCGTTCGGGGTTACGGGCTGCGCGCCGTAGATGGCGAGTTCCTTGACCAGTTCATCCTCGCTATCGCTGCGCGTTATGGGTCCAGTCATGCGCTTGACCTTGTCACCGGGCTTGGTACCGTTGGCAGTAATGGTCGTGCGGTGGGAGCAATTTTGTCGGCCAGATATGTTGAGTTCGTATAGGTTAGATCCACGACGGCTTGGGTACGTTCCTTTGCGCGATGTGTGGCCGAGAATAACGACGCGAAGCGATGGCAGACAGGTCATAATTATTGCGATGCTAGTCTCGATCATCGACACGGTGCACGTAATCATGGTTTCTTGCGTATAGGAGTAGTATGCGCGAATGACTAAAAAGTTAGTATTTATTTTAGTAAACGATCACTGAGTTAAGACGTACTGCTCGTTATGATGACGATGATTCCGAGAGCGAAGACGCAGCTGACACCAAACTTTTGCTTGGCGGGTAAATTGAGCTTCAAGACCATGGAAATTGGAAGGCACATGATCAGGACGTCTGTCAAAATGTTGACTGCAGCATTGTCAGCGCTTTTCCATATGAATCGCATCGTGCTACCAACATAATATGGTGATCCAGTAGTTAATCTGTCCAGCCGAAGGTGGGCAAGTGTTGCCTTCTCTACTCCATGAGCGGCTGAGTGGATAACACCTGAAAATTGTGTCGAATAGAATGACAAGCCAGGAAACGGCCAGCCAAATCAACGCGGCATTGTAGAGCTTTTGCAAATACGGGTAAGTGGTGCCGGCGAGTCTTTTGTAAAAGATGACCTGAAATTGTCAATAAGCCATTCATTCATGACAGCGAGATTTATCACTCACCAAGGCGGCTTTGATCAGCCACAGAGAGAGTGTGTAGAAGAGAGAGCCAGGATAGATGAGCTTTTGCATTTCGATGAAGTCGGCAGTCGAAGCACGCTGCGGCTCAGCCATGCCTTGGCCTCGGTCAGCAATGATGCACAAACAAGAAGTGAGTCTTCAGACGCATACCAATGACCCACATCCGATGCTGTATGCCCAAATCGCCAACCAAAAGGCCAAAGGCGCCAATGAGCAGGTAGTCGTCGACGGCCAGGCCACCCATTCTGAGCAACCTCACCACCAGGCGAGTGGCCAGGAATGTGCCCGCGGCCGCAGTACAAACGTACCATGATGCCTCGCAGGTGTGTTAGCAGAAGGAAAAGACATTGGGGACTCTGGTGCAACATACGACTTGCCCCACGCCAGTGGCACCCATTGTAGTTGCAAGTAGGATGCCAAAGGAGGGGACAAAAAGAAGTTAATACATGGTGGATCGACAGGCAGGTCGCCTTTTAGACGGCGGGGAGGGCGAGACCGCACATGGGCTCCAAAAGAACAGTCCGGGATTCATGACATGGGGCATTGCGGATCATGTAAGCTTTGATATGATCACACATGACATTGAAGGGCGATCCCTGCGACACATCGATGGACCACGGCCGCGCGTTCGTCTTTGAAGAAGAAGGCAGAATGGCGAAGATGGTGTTTGATGCAGAATCTGTTCGCCAGCTAGGGACGACAAGCCAAGGACGGGCAAAAGACCACGCAGCATGACAGCCAAGGAGAGCGGCAAAAGAGGGAACAAAAAAGTCGGCGGGCGTGAAGAAGACCGAGAAGCAGACCGAGAAGCACCGGGGTGGTGGGCGCAGGGCCGGGGTGTGTCTTCGGGCGTATGAGGATTCAATAACATCCGCAGAGGATGTTGCGTCAGGCGAGCATGAAGCGGAAGGGAGGAGCGCGAGGATTTGCCCTGGTGGCTGCTGGTGGCCGGGCCGAATTGGACGAGCTGGGCGGGCGTGAGGATGAACCGTGATGGCGTGGGTGAAGAAGAGGGCGGAAGAGGGAGGGCGAAGAAGAGGGAGCACCGCAGCAGCCCTATCGGCCACCGGAGCTTCCAGGTCGCCGCTCGCTAGACACGGCAGCGAGCGGTACCTTCAACACCATGTCCCGTCCCTTCTCACCACCTTTGTTTGCTTGCGTTGTCGGCCTCCTCCTCCTCCTCCTCCTCCTCCTCCTCCTCCTCCTCCTCCTCCTCCACCACCATGGCCATGGCCATGTCCTGTCCTGCACCTCTCCATCTGCAGTTCCGGCCGCAAAACTTTCTTCCGCCCGCCGAACCGTCTTGCGCCCATGCCTCTCCGGGCAATCGTCCGCACCTCGATGGCACGCGCGCGTCGTCATTTGCAGAGCACACGTCTCCCCATAGACCTTGCCAGTCCAACTCCATGCCCGTGTCCGTTATGCGGTTTTGGGGACAGCTGCTCGCTTCGCACAGGCGTGGCGTGGCCACATCTGGCGCAGTCCCTGAATCTCGTATGCCAGACGGCCATCCCCCAACTACACCACATTTCCTCGCCCCTGCCCGCACCTGAACTTCGCCTCGACCCACATCCCACTGCCATCCATATCGCCAATTCGTCCACGCCTCTCCCCCGGTAGATCCCGTGTTTCGTTCAGACTGCTGTGCGCGCCTGTCCAAATTCCCGGCGAGAACCCGTGGATGCCTGCCCTCTGCCCCAAAATGTCCTCCTGGACGGTTGCGTGCATGAAGCCCCCTTCCTACTTCTTCCTTGATATCTGTCCGCTCTCCCTTTGCTGTCCTTTTTTGTCTTGGCTCGAGCCAGGTTGCACCTGACCCCTTTGTTGTTCATTCTGTCAACCTTTTCTCAACGTCTTGTCGCGACCATGGGTCTGTTCGACAACCTTGTTTGTCAAGCCGTGACCACCGGTCTGCTCCCAGTGGCTCTCCTCGGCTGCCAGGCCCTGTCACAATGCATCGACACTCCCACCATGGTCTGCACCAACTCGGGTGCCGTCCAAGGCTACACCGAGCAAGGCACGGGAAACCGCGTCTTCAAAGGCATCCCCTTTGCCGAATCGACCGCTGGCACCAACCGATTTCAGCCTCCCGTGACCGGCGTCAAGTGGACGAATACCCTCAACGCAACCGAATATGGTCCAACCTGCCCTCAAGCAAGCATCTCCAGCAGCCTCGCTGCCCAGGGCGATGACTGCTTGAACCTGAATGTCTGGGCTCCGGCAAACGGAACTGACTTCCCCGTAAGTGATACCTCGGCTTTGCACATCCCTCCCCTTTTGGTATTAAGCTTTTGACCATCATTTAGGTCTTCGTTTACGTCTACGGAGGCGCCATGGTCACTGGCGGCTCCAGCAACCCTCAATGGCAAGGCACCAACTTTGCCTCCAAGGGTGTCGTCTATGTCAACTTCAACTATCGCGAAAGCGTCTTTGGCGCCCCCAACTCGGCGTTGCTGGGTGTAAATGGCTCATCTCAAAACGTCAACATCCTCGATGTCGAGGCTGCTCTCGAGTGGGTCTACGACAATATTGAAAGTAAGTCATGCCCCGATGGCGTTAGCCATTTGCTCTGGCTAACATTATCCCCAAGCGTTCGGCGGGAACAGAAGCCGAGTGGTGCTCGGTGGTCACTCTTCTGGATCCGTGCACGTCGACCACTACCTCTGGAATCACCCCGACACGTGGCTCGCCGGCGCCATCGAGATGTCTGCCAACGCCAAGTCTGGTCCGGGCTACGCGCCACAGGATGTTGCCCTGGACACCTTGATGGCTGACATCTCCAACGTTACGGGCTCTGTGGTCGATTCCATTGCCGATCTCGAGGCGCTCAGCGTCTACGACATTGAGACGTCCACCTTCAACTCGACCACCAACACGTGGTTCGCGCCCATTGTCGACAACATCACCCGCCACTCCGACTACGAGGGCCGCTTTGCCCAGGGTCTTTACCCCACAAATGTGCCGCTGATCGTCGGCAACTCCGATCAAGAAGGGGCTCTGTTCGGCGCCGTCTACTCCGCCGAGAACACCAACTTCAGCTCCTGGATCAACACCTTTGACGCCGATCTCGCCTTTGTCCCGGATGAAGAGCTCCTGGCCTCGTACAACGAGTCCGACTACTCGAGCGTTTCTTCGATGAGCGGAGCTAGCTACGGCGACGCGCGCTTCCTTTGCTCCACAGACTACCTCCTCGACCTGCGCGCATCAACGCAGCCCACTTGGATCTACCGCTGGTTCGGCAACTACAGCATCGTCACGGGCGTCGACGGCCTTGGCCCGACGCACGGTACCGAGGTGCCCTTTTTCCACGGCGGCGCCGACTGCTTCTCCGGCCTCGACGCCAGCGACGTCACGGACGACATGCAGGCCCTCGCCGACTGGATGAACGACTGGCTCGTCGCCTGGATCAAGGACCCCGCTGCCGGCCCTGGCTGGGACAAGGCCATGCCCAAGTCGGGCCCCGTTGCAACCGTCGGAGTGCCAGGCAACGAGACGGAGATCATCATGGCCGGCACGGCAGACTACAACGCGCGATGCCAATCTGTAAGTTTTCCAATCCTTTCCTCCTCCTTTCGTCGCTGCTCGGAAGCCGAATTCCTCGCAAAATTTCGCGATCTCCAGCCATCAGCACGATGCGGAGATTTGTGATAGAGCTTGGACGCGTTGATCAGCGAGATCCACTCACCGAGTTCGGCATTTGCACCCCATGACCTCATTTGGAAGAAGACGTGGGCTAACGCGTTTTGGCGCACTATAGCTCTACAAGCCGCACTATCCTGCCCATCCGGTCATTATTGATCCGACCACTGTCTAGAAGACGCGCCTGCGACGTTATTTCAAAGACTCGGTCTGACGCGTTATCCGTCTAATTCTTTGCTTGTCGATATCTTCTTCCTTTCACCACGGCTGGCCGGTCTTGTGGGGCAAACACGAGCATCGGCCCTCCTCCTCCTCCTCTGTACAGCCTTCCTTCGCAGCAATAGTCGCTCCTTACCTACCAGCCTACCTACCTACTTGCCTCAAAAGCGTCGACTCGCTCAATTAATGATTTTTGTCTCGTCACTCACGCATCCACCTACATTCCTCACGCCTTTTACCTCTCATCCTTCTCTCTCATCTTCATCCGACCCCCCACTCCCACTTGTACGATAGATTGCCTACGACCATCTCTCTCTATTTCTCTTTACCCACGTACATCTTGATACCCCCGCCGCTTTGATTCATAGCGAAAAGGATAGGACAGAATAGAGCCTCATCGGGACGGCGGCGCACCGCTCTCGATTGCAGAAAGAAAAATGAAAATTTGATGCAGCCTTTCCAACCCAGCACTTAGGTTGCTAATTGACCGCGTGCAGGGGACAACCCAGAAGGAGCGTTCGTGAACGTCTATAACAAGCCTTTAACGGGGCACTATTCAGAGTAGAGCACTGAGCATTGATTTGCGCCACCTCCACCTCCGCCTCAACTATGTAATAGCTTGACAGCCTCACCACCAAGTGGCGCCGTGTGCGTTGCGCGCACTCAGTGAACGCGCGTCGCATCGTAAAAACGGCTGTCTGACTGGTCGCCGTTGCGCAATTTAGGGTTTGCTCCGGCTATACGAAATACGCGGTAGTCTGGTAGTAACCTTGTTGCCGCCTCTACTCTGACTACAGTTGTCTATCTCTTGTTCTGTCGCATCTCATTGGCTCGTCGGATGCGGCGGCTGCTTTACTTCGTTGCGTCTTCTTTAAACAAGGCAGAGGATCTTTGATTTTTGGTTGGCTACCCATGCCGTTGATCGTCTTGTTGCCAACGGCTTGCCATGCCAGTGGATACGTGCGGGCTGTCCAGGCTGGGTCACAGAATGCGCAGTGAAGCAATCCATTGCACCGTCAATCGTTCATTCTTTCTTCACCACCAAATTCCCATTTCACATGACGTTCTTCCCTGCCTCAGCTCCGCCAACCACCCAGCAGCGCCCCTCCTTCTCCTATTCCTTCTCCCGCGGCAGGTACCTTCCCGGCCTCGGCTCCTTCAATATGAGTTTGCCAATAGAGCAGATAACACCTTTCGGACTGACGCGCGCCTGCATATTCTCGATGTAGTAGATGACCGTATCGGAGATGGGCTGACACCACGTGGTATCGGTGCCACTCGATATCTGTAATAACCGCAGAAAATCGGGTGCGCGTCAGCGAGTGCTCTCTGTGTCGACGGCCAGTACGCAGCGACAACGAAAAGCAAGCAACGCACAACAGAAAGCAGAACAGCAGCTGGAGCAGACGACATACAATCTCGATATTGCGAAACTCCAACTGCCCAAAATCCCACGCCCGGCCATACACCTCGATACCGAAGAGCGCCTGGTTGAAGAATTTTCCGCCGAGCGGCCACGAGTTGGTGCGCGTCGTGCCCGTGCTGTCGTGTTGGATGGTCGACGTCCACCACGCGTGCTGGTCGCCCTGGTGATCCCATTTGTTGTTGAACGTGACGATTTCGCCGGCGTAGACGTTGAAGCCGTCGCCCCTGTTGGTGTGTTAAACAGCACCACAACCACAAAACCCCAAAACAGATGCACAAATAAAGCAAATAGCTCAACTCACCAGCGCAACTTCTTAACAATACCATACCACCCGCTCGCAAACACCCAAAACCCCTTTCTACCATCGAGTACGTTTTGATAGATCCCGGACCTGTCCTGCGGCTGCAGGGCGGGGAAAACGTAGTAGTCACCCGGCGACTTGAGCGGCGGAATCACCATCTGCCCCGACAACTCGATGAAGGACTGAACGGGCTTCGGGTGAAAGCGCCCCGGCTCCGTGGTTGAGAAGTGGACGTCGTACCATTTGGTGGCGAGGGCGCCGGGGGGCGTGGTGCAGAGGAGGAGGACGAGGGGGGGTGAGGAGGGCGGAGAGGGGGTGAAGAGGGATTTGGAACCGCATGGTGCTGGAGGCGTGCAGGGGTGGGAGAGGGAAGTCGGAGGGATGGGAGCGTTTGGGAGGGACTGATGATAGGATGGTTGAGTGCGAGAATCGACTGCCCGCGGTCTTGCTCCTTGATGTTCTTGTTGCTTTGAACTGCCGCGGCTTCATATACACTCTCACGCT
Source organism: Phyllosticta citrichinensis (assembly GCA_038380885.1). NCBI lineage: Eukaryota > Fungi > Ascomycota > Dothideomycetes > Botryosphaeriales > Phyllostictaceae > Phyllosticta > Phyllosticta citrichinensis. The sequence goes on along the minus strand of JBBWUH010000003.1, from coordinate 462,861 downwards.
CGGTTGAGTACGCACATGCCTCTCACCTCACTCTCTTGATTCGCCCTTTGGCATGTACGAGGGTACGGCGGCCAGGTACGACGATTGCAGCCAGTGTGTATAATCGCATAGTTCGAGGAAGCAGGAAACCCAAAAAAGGCCATTTCTCCTTGTTTCTGCCAATGGGCGTAGTTGCAAGATTCTTTTGCATTTGATGAGTGCTGGACTCGGAGACTCAGACTCCAGCCACTCCCGTCGCCACACAAGGATGGGGAGTGGAGAGGCTCGAGGAGAACGATATTCCCCTTGTCAATTCGGAAGTCACACTGCTTTATGTCGGACCGTGAATGAGGTGTGTAGTTCACTCTCCACGCCGTGAGGCTTATGTGTAAGCATCAAGCATCTGGTCTTGCTTTGGCAGCGGTGGCAGCGTAAAAGGCAGGCCTGGGGCTTGAGCTCGAACCAAGGAGAAAAGAAGATAACAGCGGGAACAAGAACATTGAACCAAAGTTATAGCACCACCTAGTGAAGTGAGTTCGTGAAGCAAGTGCCCCCAATGAGTTTCAAACACAGGACCAGCGCCTGCCAAACAGCAGGAAAGCAAAAAAAGGATGTGAGCATGGTAAGATAGTTGTAAATTTAGCACTACGCCGAGCGTAATGTCAGTAATGGTCCTCCATGGACGGCTATTCGACGCGTAAAAACTTTATCTGGAAGACGTTAGGCGTCAAAATCTTATATAGAGTACGCATAACTTTACATCTTCGCGGCAAACTTTCCTTTTTCAGCCAAATAAGGGAAATTGCTGAGACGAATAACTAGAAAGTACCAAATCAAAGTATGTGGTTATTGGATGCATATTGCGGGGAACAAGACGGATTTTGGCGCTTTGAAGCTTTATTTTTGGAACGCGGGTAGATCCTAAGAAAGTTCCCCGCTTCTCGAACGTATGCTCGGTTTCTCTATCAGGTTCCAGAACTGGTAGACGATGCCGCGGAACTTGTTGCTGTATTCCCATTGCGGCAGCATTATGGGAATAATGACCAGCAGGTTGAGAGGTTGTGTTGCTCAAAGGAATGGCTCACGCAGGAGCTCAGCATAATTGTCCCATAGCATTGTAGTAAACGAGGAGGTGTCAGGTATGAACGACGCACCCGCGATTTCAACGCAGGTCTGGGCTGAACACAAATCCAAGTGTCAACAGGTACCTGTTGGTTTAATTCCATTCTTGCAACGCTCGGAAAAATTCTTCCACAAGCCATGGGGTGGAGTCTAGTGCGATACCATGGCCTGGATAGACAGAAGCGCGAAGTCCGGGTGGTTCTCGTCCGGGGACAGACTTATGCTTTGCCGTTCATCCGTCTGGTTGAGTTCTTGAGGCTTGCATTTTGCAGCTTAAAAAAGCCGTGATCGCGAAACCGAGCCAGAGGGTGACACATCCTCACGATAATTCGTACGGTTGCATGGAATTTCAACTTCGATATTCGGCCAGTGACCATATCATTCTAATCTGAAAGTCAGCAAGAATTCAATTCCTCGTGCTGGAAATGACTGCGGCGAGAGCCGACAGCGAAGCGATCCCGTTGGCGGGCAAATGCTCACCTTCCGCATCACGGCATCTCTTGCGTGGATTCCCCGGGCAAACTCCGTTTCCGGGACTTGAAGGCCCTTGGCCAGCATCTGAAGGCCCAGGAACGACGGCGAGTGGTCTGGTTGAAGCTCTAGTCGGGCCCGCGCTCAAGCGGCGCCTTCGAGGAGCGCTTGTCGTCATGGCTTCTGTTGGTGCTTGTTGGCCAGAGTCGTCAGGGCTGGAGCCAAAGACTTCGGCTGGGCGTTCGCCACGTTTGATTCGCGCGACCATGTTGTCGGAGTCTTTCATGAACCTGTCCAGGTTGTTGAGCAGGATGGTCTGCTCCAGCGGATGCAATTGGGTGCCCAGCCATTCGAGCTGCTCCATGCTGCGCTCAAGCTGTGCGCGTCGATCTGGAACTGGACTGGGTTTGTCCGCGGGGTCTGCCATGACGAGATGGCTTTGGAGAAGTCCTGTGGTCAGTTGCCAGGGTCTCGTTCTGGTCCAATGTCAAGCTGTCATCCGACGGCGGCCCGAAGCGTGAGACGGCGGGGAGTCGTCGGCAGCCGGCCACGAATTCCCCATGGTGATGTCACTGACCCGGAGAGCTGGGGTCGCTCGACATGAACACCTTGGACCCTGGCTTTGCGCTTCCTCTGCAACGCCAATCTTTGCCCTTGGCTATCCACAATACCCGAAACGGAACTCTTCTTCAAGTGACTCTAGAGGACGCCCCCAATCTCTCCAATGGCCTTTCCACGCAACTCGCTGCGAAATTTTCTTGTCCACGCCAAAAAGGCATTGCGAACAGCCATCTTGAACAACGACAAGGTCACCTTTGTCATTGGCAACGAATCTGCTGGTAAGTTGTGACCGCGTACTGTCAGAGTCGAACCATCCACTGACTTGCGGCAGATTTGGACTCGTTGACATGCTCACTTCTGTTTGCCTACCTCCGCAGCCAACAGCCTCCCAAGCACGCCTTCACCCCTCTGTACATTCCCGTCACCAACATCCCCGCCAACGACATCCACTTGCGGCCAGAATTCCTCGCATTGCTTCCACACGCCAATCTTGAGCCCAGCCACCTCATCACACTGGACGACCTTGCGCCTCTTGACAAATTGGACCAGAAGCTGAACCCCAAGCAGACGCGATGGATACTTGTCGACCACAATGCATTGCAGGGCGTGCTGGGCCATGTATATGGAGACAGGGTTGCGGGCTGCATCGATCACCACGAGGATGAAAACAAGGTCCCAAAGGACACTGCGGATGAACCACGCGTCATCGAAGTGAGCGGGAGCTGCACCAGTCTGGTGACGGAGTATATGCGGCCATTTTGGGACCATCTCTCATCCGAAGGACTGTCGTCTGGTGCAGCCCACGGGCAGAGTGACGGGAACGTGGTGGTGAATGATGCATATCAAATCAACCTCTGGGATGCCCAAGTGGCCAAGCTGGCTTTGGCGAGCGTGTTGATTGATACGAACAATTTGCGGTCGACAACCAAGACCACGGATCACGACATCAAAGCTGTCAAATGTCTAGAGGCCAAGATAACGCTGCAGGATTCAAAGTTTGACAAGGACAAACTCTTTGCAGAAATCAGCCATGCAAAGCAGGACATTGGAAGCATGAGGCTGTACGACATCCTCCGCAAAGACTACAAGCAATGGGACGACGACGGATTCCAGCTGGGCATCAGCTCTTGCGTCAAGCCAGTCGAGTTTCTCCGCAGCAAAGTCAAGGAGGAGAGGGGAGACGAGCACTTGTTCTGGCAAGCCCTCGGTCGTTATACCGAAGACCGAGGGGTTGAGCTCTACTCAATCATGACGTCTTATTCCGACGAAAATGGGGAGCACCAGCGCCAACTTCTCCTATGGGCTCTCTCTGAGAAGGGCAAGCGAGCAGCCGAGGCGTTTGCAGAATCGGCAGCCGAAGAGCTTGGCCTGGAGGAGCTTGTCGGCGAGTGGGTGGCTGCAGATGTTGGCTGGAAAAAGGTGTGGCGGCAGAACAACCTCGGCGCAAGTCGCAAGCAGGTGGCTCCATTGCTCAGAAAGACGGTGCAATAACTAGAGGCAGCACAAGGCAGGCGACCCTGCACAAGGAGCGACGGCCCCAGAGTGCGGCTCTGAGATTAAGCTTGATGACGGCGTGGCACGCTACCTATTCCGGAAAGTGCAGACTTCGAGGATCCCCGCAGACACGTGTCTCCGGTGGACGTCTGGTCGACGGCGCGAAGCCCTAGTGTTGACCGATGTTGACGTGACATGTCTGCTTCTCATGCCGCGGCTTAAGAAAAAGCACTCGAGACGTGCAGACGCAGGGGCATGAATCAGACGGACAGGCTGGCACCGCGACAGAGTTTTTGGCTTGGTGACTTGTTAGCTGGAGGACAATTGGCGATCAGAGTCAGTAGTCGACAGAATACATCGGGCCGGAGCCGGTCAAGAAGCCTCACCGCAGGGCGTTTCTCGAAGCAGTCTCCCTGCGACATCTCCACATTTATGAGCTGTATGGTGACGGGTCGGTCTCGACTCGGGTCTGAGATGATTTCAGTGAGTCAAGCCGTGTGGATAGCTGGCGGTGCGTGGAGCCGGAGGCGGGAATTGGGCGCTGTCTTTGATGTAGTGTCGAGAGTTGCGGCCGTGTCGGAGAGCGTGTACAGCGCTGTTTGGACATTTCAGGTACAAGCTCTTGAGCTGGATAGGGTGTCCCTGATAGGCGGGAGCTGGGGTGTCGCGGTCAAGAGGCGAGCGAGATGGTAGCTTAAACCACGACGTCGGGGCGTTGGCCAAGCAACATGGACGCGGCGAGAGGTCGAGTTGTGGTTGAGGAGAGAAGAGGCGATGCAGGGTACAGGTCACATCTGTGCCCAAGTATGTACTGTTTTTGCCACGAGAGGAGGCGGCGGATAAGCAGTATGAGTCGGCTGAAGAGGGCGCAGGGTCGGGACAGGCGATTGGACGTCTGCAATGTGGATGCATTGACAGCGCATCAGGGAGATCCACTCGGTCGCTGGAGAGTGAATGAGCGCAGCGAGATTGTCGGGGCTGCACGAGGCTGGAAAAAGAGGCACCACGGCATCAGGTGGGCTGCTGGTTGGCCAACTGATTGGGTGGGTGGGTGAGGGCCATGATGAGCTGGCCGCCCATGCACCACCACCACCAGCACCACCACTAGCAATGCCACCACCACAGTCAACATCGTCGTCGCATCTGGGCCCAGCCTCTCCCTCTCTGCCTCTGCCCATGCAACGCGCGACTCGACCATTTTTTATTTTATTTTTATTTTCCTTGGATCGACTTTTTTTTATTTGTCCTCTCATCACTCAGACCAGACCAGACCAGACCAGACCAGACGCGCCCTACCGCCCCCCCCCCCCCCCCCCCCCCCCCGCCAATCGGCCTCGAGCGCGTATCGATAACGACACCTCCCCATACCTCGCGGTGGCCGCCACGGCTTGGTCTCTCCGCTGCCACTTCACCGCACGCTAACCAATGCACCTCGCCCGTTAGGTGCTTGTTGCTCTCTGCCTCTCGCCCGCTGCTCCAGTTCCCTCTTCACTCCTTCTCCATTCTGTTCTGCTGCTCTCTTCCGCGACTCTTCCCTCCCTACCCTCCCGCATGCTCGCCACCTCCGCGGGCCTCCTCGTCGCGAGACCCTTTTGGTGTCACTGTCCGGCCTTCCTCATGGCGCCATGATTAGACGCAACCACTCCTCCTCTTGCGCGCCGCCGGGACCGGCCTACTCGTCTCCCCGTACGTTGCCAATCTCTCGTTCCTCCAGAGCAGCCTATCCCTGACCACTCTCCGTGTCCCTCTGTATGATGCGCTGGCGCTCGCTGACAGGAACATAACCAACATAGCCGTGTCACCTACCGTCACCCAAGTCTCTTCTACAAGCCCCACGCCCTCTCCTCCTCCTCCTCCTCCAGAGGCCTCCTCTCATGTCCCTCCTCGCCAAGTCTCCTGCCGGTCTTCCAGCCCGCCCGCCTCGTCCCATCCCCAACCCGAACAAGACGAGAATATGGGAAGCCGGCTGGCCGGAGACATTGAACATGACACCAACAACCCCACCGCCAAATCCCTCCCTTCCTCGACCCGCCCTTCCATGCCTCCTTCCGCCTCGGCCCCGGCTGGCCGTCTGCCCCGACTCCTCCCACACGACGTCTCCCACTATACTGATACTTCGCTCCACCCGGACATAGTATCTGCCTCCTCGACCTCGCTCGCCGAGCTGGCCCACCTAGTCCGCTTGTCCAACTACCAAGACCAGCGGAGGACCCACGCCCGCGTGCGCCTGCACAGATCCCTGGTCTCAAACGCCCTCTCGGCGCGCCTGGTCCACTGCGGAGAGCTGGTCCACAGGGCCCTGGTTGACTACTTCCGCTCCGACGACAAGAAAGGTTTCGCCGCCCTCTATAACGCCCTTCACGATGTACGAAGCTCCTGTGATGCTACCAGGCGCTACGCCCTGCTGGAACCCGATTTGGATTTTGCAAAGTCAAAAACGCTGCTGAATGAGCCTCGCATTCATTCTTTTTCTACTTTTATGCATGAGATACCCTCGAAACCCCGGGATGAGCTTTTGGAGTTTCTTTCCGAGTTGCGCACTAACCCTGACTTTCTTGCCTCGCGCATCACTAGCCTTTCTCAACAGGAGCTGGCCGCCTTGACCACCTTTCGCCAGGCCCTGGACCCCGTAGACTCGGTCATGGCCCTGCAGGCTCGCGGCAAGTCCGTCAGCCAAAAGTCCCAGAATTCTCTGGGCCCCTCGGCAGTAGAGCGCCTATTGTCTTTTCAGCGCCATGACCCCTTATCCGCCTTAATATACACCATTTTTGCCAATTCTTCTGGCCCGGATTCTGCCGAGGACCTGCGCCGGACAGACATTTGGGCCACGACGTGCGCCCGGCTCATCACCGAGGCCAAGCCTGGAAGTGACAAGTTCATCAAGAGCGTGCTCGATGCCTGGGCTGGTATGCGCGAGTGGTCCGGCAGGGCCAACCTGGAGCTCTACTTGATGCAAGTCCTCCAGGATGGACAGTTTCTTTTGGACAAGGCCGAGGAGCAGATGCCCAGGCAGAGAGGTCAGCCAGACAATCGAAATACCAAGGACACCATTGCCGCGGATGACTTTTACGAGAGATCTGTAAAGAGGCTGTTTGAGGTCATTGATGATGAGCCTAGCGCCGGCGGCATCCCCGAAGGCAGCCTGGAGATTGGCCTGGCCATTTTGAAGAAGCTCGAGGACTCGTCGCGGAAGCACCGGACTGCCGCCCAGACCTTTATCATCTCCAGATGGTTCTTTTCAAGCTACCTGTTGAACGCCATCATCTTCCCCGAGGTGAGCACCGTGGGCAAGTTTGGTTTCTCTGTTTGCTGACACTTTGCAGAGCCAAGGAATCATGACCGGGCACCACATCACGGAGCATGCGCGACAGAGGATTTTGAAAGAAATCGCCATTCGCGCTCAGAAGCAAGTGCTGGACATGACGTACAACTGGAAGCAGCAAGTGCCGATTCTGCCCGAGATTCGCGCCCACATTGAAAACATCATGGCGAGATTTAAGACTTCTCGCAGCAGCAATGCAAAACCCGTGCTCCTTCCGGCCAAAGCCATCACCTCGCCTCGAGAAACCATCGAGGTCCAACCTTTTCTTGTCATTTGTCCCTCAGACTTGGCTACCATCATTAACTCGCTTTTCCCAGAACGTCGACCATCATCCAGCCACACCGAGGAAAGCCGACATCGTGGCCTTGCCTCTGGCGCCTCGTCGCTATCGGGGATATCAATCTTTCGCAATCCATCCATGTCTGGTGACGCAAGCTCAGTGTTCAGTCAAAGCGCAACGTCTTCAATGACGAGCGACACGACTTCGCGCGAGCCTCTTCTTGACCAACCCGGCTCTGATACCAACACTTTGGGCTCGACCGACCAGGAAAGCGTCAACAGAGTTGCTCCTACCGAAGAGTACGGGCGCAGGCTGAGAATGGCGCTCTCGGAAATGACGCGCATCCTCGGCTTGGGCGCCAGCAACGGTTCTTGCCACCCGTGTGCCGAGAGATGGGCTGTCCTCTACGTGTCTCAAGACGGCAATGAGCTCCGAACCCGCATGCGGGAAGACGCAGAACTGGAGGAAGAGCCTGAGGACGAGTCAACAGAGGAAGAAAGCGATGACGAAGGGCTGGGAGATTCTGTGGAATTGGAGACCGACTACCACCAGCTCAAGGAGGCGATTATCAAGCTCCTAGAAGATTACGAGATTCCCAAGGAGCTTGCCCCAGAGAGCGAGTCCAAGCACTTTAGCAACCGGCCAATGACCCATCAACGAGATGCAAAGGCTGGTGTCCAGCTGATGAAGCAGTCTTTGCCGCTGAGGGACAAGAACCCCTACCACAGCTCCAGCCAGAGTCAGCTATCCAACATGTTCAACAGCCAGAGGTCCACACCTCCGAGCAGGCATCGCAGAAACAGCTCCATCGAGAAGGAGACGGCAAATGATAAGCAGTCGATCCTGATCACGATGCTAGAGGCGGCTCTCAACCAATGTCAAGCGCGCTCCGACTTTGTCAATGCGCACTTGTATTTCAAGACATTGCAGCAACTGCGTAAGCTTTCGTCGCCTTCCCTCACTCGCAACGGGTACGCCGCTCTGCTCAGCTACTTTGGTCGTGGAGCGCGCGACGCCCTCACCAAATCCTCCAGCGCCATTGAGGAATTCGAGGCCTGGTTTGTGTGGTTGAAGGTGTCGCAAGAGCGCGTTGACTCTACCATTGAAGACATGATGGCCGGCATGAAGTCGCTTCGCGATAAGATGTGGTACATTACCGACGTCCGCAATTCTGCAAGCTACGAAGAAGCCAGAAACGTTGCCCTTGCGCTCAAGATGATGGGACAACCGACCAAGACGCTCGACGGCAAGCCAATCCAGAGTCATCGCCCGCGAATGTCAAAATCCTCGGCCAACAACTTCTTGCTCAAGACTGAGAGCCAAATTTTGGACATTATGGCCGCTCCAAGTGAAAACTGCGGGCCAAACAAGTTGGCCGATGAGCAGGCGGAAATGACGCTCAAGTGGTTGAAGCAGTATGCGATCGAGAGCTCGTTTTGCAAAGGCGAGGAGCGGATCCACCGCTTCTGCCTTGAGGTTGACAAGTGCGTCAACAAGATGGTGGGAGATGGCATCTTGGACGGACCGGTACTCTGGTCCAGCGAGCTATACCGCCGCGACAAGGAGATTCTGGACAGCGGCCGACAAAAAGGAGATCTCTACTTGACCGGTGTCGGGACGCTGAGCATCGCCGGAGACGAAGAATACGAGACACATCCGGGAAAGAGCAGCCTGCGAAGTTTGGATTTTTCAACCCGTCCAAGCACCAATAGTCTGCGTTCAATTAATCGCATGGGGTCGCAGGCCAGCTTCGATTCTGGTAAGTGGACCACCGGATCACGTCCCATGGATCTCATGGACGGGCCCGACTATTTCGGAAATGCAAGCGTCTTGTCGATTGATTCCACGACGACGTTCTGGTCGCCTTTTCACACCAATGCTGCGACATCGCCGACAAGCGCCACCAGCATCCGCCCCGGCTCATCACGCGGCACTGTGATGCTCAAGAATTCGGCCAGTGTCAATGAGGATAAGCGCCGGTTCCTGCTGGACTTGAAGCAGACGTTGACGGGGCTTCTCTTGAGTGATTTGGGTACGGTCGTCTTCAGCAATGGCAGCGAGACGGACGCGTGGTTCTCGGATGATTTTGGAGAGGAGTGTATACAGCGCAAGGAGGAAGAGGACCGCCGGCGCAAGCGGGCGGCGCGCAAGAAGAGCATGAGGAATTTGCGAAGCGCTGCAAAAGAGCAACGTCCGTCGGACCACCAGTCCTCGACTGAACACTCGAGTTCAGGCACAGATGCGACGGCGCGGGCGGCGGGGATATCAGCCAAAAAGGCTGGTCTACTCGAATTCCCTTTCAATACGGCCTTTCGTCGACTACTCCGCAGATTTGCCACCCATCCAAACCCTTTCTCCAAGCTCCACGCTCTTTATGAGCTGGAGCTACTCATCATTGCCTCACTCAGCACACGCACCGGTCGCCAATACGGCCGCCGTGAGACGTTGCCTACGGTCCCTCAGTCGCCCACGCTTGGCTCTGTTCCTGAGTTTAGCTCCCGTGAGCCGACAGCTCAACACCAGCAGGCACAGAACCTCGAAGAAGCGATTGCAAACTGCGAGGGTAGACGATCACACTCGCTGAGCATGAACTCCGAGACCACCAACACGGGCATGGGAACCCCCTTTCGCAGCGGCGCCCGTTCGCCCACCGGCCCGCCCAGCACCGACATGATTGTCGACGTGTTGACGGGGCTCTTCCGTGACGCCGACATTCGGCCCAAGACGCTCTTCCGCGACCTCCAGTACATTGCGTCGTTTGTGCCGGCGCAGATGCTGGACAAGACGGCGCGAGGAAAGGCGTTTTGGGATGCGGGCCTCGCTGCCCTGGGCCTCAAGCAAGACGTCTGCCGCATCATGGTCGAGATTGCCGACGACATTGTGGCGCTCAACACGCAGAGCCGCGGCGCCGCCGTGCACCAACACGCCGCCGCGGCGTCCAACAACAGCAGCAGCAGCGCGGCGTCGGAGAAGACGGCGAGCTCGATGACCACGAGCAGCGGCGGCGTTGCCAAAGCTCCTACCTCGATGCCAACAACAACAACGACCACAACAACCTCAACACCCTCGACAACCCCTCCCGACGCCCCCACCACCACACCCCCATCCACAGACACCAACCCGGCCACCAAATACTCCATGAAAGACGCAGCCCGCATGCTCATCATCACGGCCAAAGAAGGCGACGCCGTGGCGGAGCGCGAACTCGCCATCTTCTATCTCACGCACCCGGACCTGCTGCCCAAAACCATCCTCCCGCTCACCAAGCCGTCCGACGTGTTCAAGGCGGAGCTGCTGACGCGCGACCGCTCGCGCGCGGCGCGCAGCGGCGATGATGCGGGCGGGCGCTCGGATCCCGCGACTATGTGCGTCGCGCAGCATTGGATGGAGTTGAGTAAGCGCGGGGGCGATGTGCTGGCGACCAAGTATTTGCGGCAGCGGGAGGATATGGAGAGGATTCCATAGGTAGAGGTGTGGGAGAGGGGTGGGAGCGGGTTTTGCTGTTTAATTGGAGAAGAGAAGGCGCTGCCGCGCTGGTTACAAGCGCTTACCTTGTTTACTTGCTTACTTCTCTGTTTAGATCTTCTTTTCTACATCCTTTATATCCTCCCTTCTCCCTTCTTTTTTACGTTTTCGACGACTTCTCGATAGCAGCAGAGTAGCTAGCCAGTCAGCCAGCCGCATAGCCAGCGAGCGAGCGAGCCAGCGAATGAATTGATGACATGATGAATTAGAGAGCAAGTGGATGAGTGAGTGGCTTCTTCGTCGTTTGTTACTTGTCTGTCTGTCTGTCTGTCTGTCTGTCTGTCTCTTTATACGTGGCACCCACCTCCGTAGCTTAGTCGCAGTAGTAGTAGTAGTTCCAGCAGCAGCGGCGGCGTGTATACGGACGGACGGACGGACGAATAGTGTATCATCTAGCAATCTGATGATAAACGACGACGATGCCATTGTAATACGCTACTACACAACACTAGACGGGGCAGTGCTATCCATCTGCATCCTTCTCTCGCTCCTGTGTTCTTAGTAAGGAGGTAGTAGGAGCCTGAGCCATATCCACATTAAAGATGCATGAATAGACCATGTCTGAGTATATATACAGCAGAAAAAGGGTAACGCAACAGCCAACCAAGCCGTTAGTTCGTCATTGTAGTCCAACATGTACCCCCCCCGAAAGAAAAAAAAGAAAAAAAAAGGCAGACGCGCGCGGGGGTTCAGTACATTATGATAGTATGGCGGGAAGGGGAGATATTAAATTTATGACGACAAAGCAATGATAACGAGAGGTTCAAGGGAGAAGTGGACTTACTGCTACCAGTGTACCCACAGGTAGCCACTGAGAAAGTAATTCCTGGCGAAGGCGAACAAAAATATCACAAAAGACGCGCGCGCTATGCAAGAATGTACGTGTGGTTACTAAGAGGTCCCAGAGCTGCCGCGTCGGTCATTGGTGACGACGAATCCAGCGGCGACCGGAGGGGAGGGAAAGAAAGCCTTGGACCACACACTTCTATTGACATAGTCGAAGCAAGCGGCAAGTGACGAGTCCGACCGCCAGCCAGCCGCAGCGAGCGAGAGCGAGAGCGAGCGAGGGAGGGAGGGAGGGAGTGAGCAGCGTCGCACAAGAAAAACGCAGCGAGCATGAGTACGTACGCTGCGGCTGCCATGGTGGTAGGTAGGTACGGTAGTTAGCGAGCTGAAAAAACAACCGCCTCCCCCGGCTTGCTGGGGCTGAGGGCCCACGCATGAATGACAGTGGCGATCAGTCCAACGACTGGGCTGCCTGCTGGCCTGCCTGTCTCAGCTGGCTGGCTGGCTGTCCCCGCAGAGTCTGGTCCATGTTTTGCTTTTGCGGTTGATTCCGTTGCGCGCTCGGTTCGTTCGTTCAGCTCGAGACTCGAACGGTTTGCCTGTGGGCGGCCCGGGCAAGGTTTTCAGATCATGCGCGCGCGGTGGGTCCGATTACTGACCGGTCCAGCTCGCTCGGCGGGGGGTTCTTGGTGGTTGGCCGGCTGCACGTGGCTGGCTGGCTGGCTTGCTTGCTTCCTTGCTCCATTTGTCGCACGCTTGGTTGTGTGGTTGGTGGCAGGTGGATTTGGTTGCTTGCTTCCTTTCCGTAGTCTTCTGGCAATGCTCTTGGAGGCGCCACACGACACTACCCACCACCACCACCACCACCACCACCACCATCGGCCTTGGTGCCTGTGGCGCTGCGAGACCGACTCCAGCCAAAAAGCCAGCGGTTCGCCTCTTCATCAACCTCCGACAATTGCTCGCAAAAGATCGCTTGTGCAATGCGGTACCCCGCACGTCATGACCCAACACATGGCCAACCAAGGGCCCGCCAGCAAAAAGTTTGACCAACACGTGGATTGCGTCTTCCACTGGTTGTCTCTACGCTGCTCCCTCGGCATCAGCCGCAAACACGGGTGGCGCTGGTATCCCGCTCTCTGGCTTTTGCCCGTAAATAATGTAAAACGGCATGAAGGCGTGAGTCTCGGGCGCCAAGTACGCTTTGCGCACACTGGCTAGAAAGACGGTAATCTCCTCCTTGCTCCAGCCGAGCCCGCGGGTCAGCGGACCCAGCGCAATGGCTTCGAGCCCCTCCATCAGTACGGCGCGCCAGTAAAGACCAACTTCACGAAGGTGTCGGTTCTTGGGCCAGGGGCCAATCGGCGTGTAAAAGACCCTCTCAGTGACATTGACGAATCCCGCGTCCCGCATGTGTTTGGCGATGTCTGGGGCAGTACGAAATGGGACTCCTACGTTGGCCAAGCCGTCGGTCACGTAGGTCCAGTATTCGACCATGGGGTTGTCGGGCTCGAGGGTCGAGTCGTGGCACATGGGCATGTGGTCGATTTCTTGGCTTTCGATCCAGGCGCCGGGTTTGAGGTGCCTGAAGGTGTTGGAAGCTGCTACAAAAGGGTGTGATTGGAGAGGAGTACGCACTTGAAGGCGCGCCTCATCAGCTGCGGCCAGTTGCGGAATCCTTGGACCGTGTGCCGAGTGTGGATGTAGTCAAAGTGATTGCGCGGGTGCAGCCAGTCATCTTCGGCGTCGTCGACCATGAATTTCTTTTTGCGGGTCGAGGTCAGCAGGGGTGGTGAAGAAGTGGTCAGACAATCGATGCACTCACGCAGTTGGTGGGCACCCACTCGGTCTGGATGGGGCTGAGGTCGATGCCGAGGACATTGGCATTGGGGTACAGGTCGGCGACTGGACCAAAGGGAGCAATGTAAGCGGGCGTGCAGGAGATAGGGTGCGGGCGGATCTCACTCACAGTCGATTGCCCAGATGCCTGTGCCGGTGCCCACTAAAGCGCATCCTTGTCAGTAGTTTTTCGAGGGTTGGATGATGGGACAGGCACTCACAGTCGATGGCGTTGAGGGGCTTTTCTGGGTCGAGCGGGGCAAAGTGCAGGGTGCCGTTGAAGAGCTTCAGGTACATTGCGTGCTTGAGGTCCTCGCGGTCTTGCTCGCGGTCATCGTTTGGGAAAGAGTACGAGCCCTCGCGGAAGCCGTGGTAGCGGCGGCCATTTTCGTAGATGAAGGTGCGGGCTTCGGAAGCCAGCGAGGCCGAGGTTGTCGACGCTGCATCGCTCTCGTAGCCGGGGTCCTCTTCTGATGTGTAGTCGTTTGCTTCAATGCCGTCCTCTGCCTGCTCAAAAGCGTCGGCTTGTTCCTGGGCGGTGATGGCGTGGGGCGAGGTCGAGTCGGCGGCGAGGTCGCGGGCGGACACGGGATCGAGCGACGGGCCCTGGTCGTGTCCGACGAGGGAGCCGTGGAGAGAGGCTTTGGATTGAGAGGCCATTTGAGGTTGAGGACGAGAGTGTCAGGTCGAGGGAGAGGTGTAGGGCGCACCGGCACTGGCACAGACTCGGGCGGGCTCAGGCTGAAGTCAGGCTCAGGTTCAGGCTCCGGCTCGGGCTGGGCGCCACGGGTGAGATGATGGGCTTTTATCGAGCATCAAAGGTCGGGCTAGGGCGTGGCGCCGCTAGCTCGCGACAGGAACAAAGGGCGGCCATGATGGCATTTGATGTGTGTTGGAGGGAGTGATGTGATGTAGGTAGCTGCGGTCGGGTGCTGTGCCGCAACCCCAGACAGCTGCGAAGACCCTGGCCCTGCCTGCCCTGCTGCCGTGGCCTGCCCTGCCCTGCCCTGGCCTGCCCTGCCCTGCCCTGCCCTGCCCTGCCTGCCCTGCCCCTGCCCCTCGCTGCCAGATAAATCGCAAACCCCATCCGCCTCCAGCACAACCCTTGTACCCTATCCGCTCCCGCGGTCTCGCTCGACCATGGCCCCTAACCATAACTCAAACTCGCGTCTCACCCACCTCACCACCACCATCGCCCACGAGACGGCCAAGATTCAAGACTACTTTGTTCAACACGGCCTCCCCGACCTGTCCTTCGACCCCTCTGCTCCCCTCGACTTTCCCGTGCCCGCCGCCAATGCCGAAATCCAGGCATCCCGCCGCCTGGTCATCAATGCCACCCACGAGCTGCACGACCTCATGGTTGGGCCGAGCCAGAGCTTGAGGTGGCTTGGCTGGAGCGTACGTCGTGTTTCTCGTTGCTTTTTCTTCAGCCGTTGGTACGACCAGACCTGACCTGACCCGACCCGACCAGTACAACGACAACCTCAGTCTCAACGCCGTCTACCGTTTCAACATTGCCCAAGCGGTTCCCCTCGACCATCCCGTGTCCTTTGACCATGTCGCCAAAGCCACCGGCGTCGACCCTGTCAACGTCAAGCGCCTTGTGCGCCATGCAATGACCAACCGCATCTTTTGCGAGCCGCGCGAGGGCTACGTCGCCCATACCGCCGCTTCGCGCGTCCTGCTCGACGACCCCACCATGAAGGATTGGGTTGGACTGTGTACTTCTGACTTCTTCCCAGCCGCCGCTGCGACGGTTCCCGCCATGATCAAGTGGCCCGGCTCGCAAGAGCCAACCCAGTGCGGCTTTTCGCACGCTTGGAATATAGACGTGCCCATGTTTGTCGAAATCGGCAAGAACCCAGACCGCGCGAAGCGCTTCGGCCGCGCCATGCAGAGTCTGACGGGCGGCGCGGGCTACGAAATCGACCATCTCGTCAACGGTTATCCTTGGGAGGCACTTGGGGATGCTGTCGTCGTCGATGTCAGTTTTGACTTTTGTAATGGGTACATGCCAAAACTGATGGATTCCAGGTTGGCGGGTCGCATGGCTTTGTGCCCGTCGCACTAGGCCAACAATTTCCGCGGCTGCGCTTCGTTGTCCAAGACTTGCCCAAGACCGTAGCTGGCGGTCCTGCCACCGTCCCCGACGACCTCTCGGACCGCATTCAATTCCAGGCACATGATTTCTTCGACCAACAGCCAGCTCATGGCGCAGACGTCTTCTTTTTCCGGTGGATCTTCCACAACTGGTCTGACAAGTACTGCATCCAAATTCTCAAGAATCTGATCCCTGCCCTCAAGCCGGGCGCCCGAGTGCTCATCAATGAGAACATGCTGCCAAAGCCAGGATCGGAAGATCCGTGGGATGAAAAGATTATCCGGTATGTGGTGGATGCTCTAACCCACCAAGCCTCGCTCTGACACAGATAGGACCATGGACCTGACCATGCTAGAGCTCCTCAATGCTCGTGAACGTGCCGAAGAAGACTACGCCCAGCTGTTCCGTGAGGCCGATTCGCGCTTCAAATTTCTCGGTTTTAAGAGGCCTGCCGGCAGTCTTACGTGCATCATTGAAGCCGTCTGGCTCCCGAAGCTCAACACCGACGACAATTACGTCACCAACGAGCCTCAAAGCAAACAAGCCGTTGCTACCGAGGGTGGCGCGACATCCGAAGCACAAAGCTTTGACAAGGACCGGGAGCTTAACAAGACGCCCGTTCTTGGCGTCGACACGCCCATGGAGATGCATTTTGCGCCCCTGACGACTGGCTCGAATGCGCTCGAAGTGGTCATGGCCTCAACGCCTGCAGTCCAGACTCCGCTCGGCGCGAAACACATTGAGGATGTCGATATTGGAAGCGGGTTCCTACCGCCCGACGAAGGGCCTAGTGGACCACCCGCTTCGAGTCAACTGCAGCCTCCCAGGATACACGTGGACAGCGGCAGCGGTCCAGAACAAGCAACTGGCTCATCTACGATGGCGGACGATGCAATCGCTGACGCATCGTCATCGCAGCCGAAATAGACGACATTCACCGTTTGTGCTAGGTGCTGATGGAGGGTTGTCAAGAGCGTATCCCGCCTCGACGCCGCTTACCATCTGCGCCAACTTCTCACGACCTTTTCATTTTGTCCAATGACAGATTTCTCGGTGGTTCCTCTCGTTTCTGCGCATAACCTGGCATCATCGTTCTTTGACATCTTTTCTCGTCCGGCTTCGTTTCATACCCCATGTCAGCGATCGGTTGCAAGTGAGCGTTGATTAGAAGTGTCATGGTGGAGTTTGCATTGGGGCTTTGCATTCTGCATCTTCTCAACATCGATCTATCCTTTGCATTTATAATGCTGCGGACCTCGTGTGCAGACTCGGTAGAGATGGCAGGGATTACAGTCCATGCTGGCGCTCAGAATTGGCACATTCGGCATCAAAGCTTTTGACTCTTCTTGGGCTACAGACATCTCTTTTACATTCATGGTCGGTCTTCTCTGATTGGATCCAGCCCTGCTTACTGGTCTGGTTGTGGTGGCCGCTCTTTGCGCTCCCCCGCCTTTCGTGGCCCCGCTTTTGCAATCCAGTAGCTTTCCCTCCCGCCGCTGCATGTTCCCTGCCAAAACCTACACTACTGTCATAGTGGGCAATGAATGCGAACGCGAACTCCTCCCTTTTGCGGATCTCTCTCGGAACACTTTTGATCTGTTGCGCTCGTTGGCAACATGGCTCCACAGGCTGCCAGTGCCAAGGTGGGGGCCCAACAACTGGTAATCGCCTGTTGCTCGCCTGTTCGGTCAACGGCGCGTTCCCTGGATGCGGGTGTCGCCGAAGGGAGAACGTCGGAGGGCGCAAACGGGCCGTGAGCTGGAGAACGTCCGGGGGAATTGGGTGCGGCGCCCCATGCCGAGCCGAGTCCATCTCCACTCTCCGCTATTAACCTTCTCTCTTCGCCCACGGGACCAATTTGTCATCTCGGCATTCGCCTTGCGCTGGAATGACGTCTCCTGAGGAAAAGCACCATCCACCAGCTGTCGCTGGTTCTTCACTCCTATTCGGTATCAATGGCGAGCGTGGAGAGGATCTGTGGCGCCGAACCTCTGGGCCCACTTCCATCGTCAGACAAAATTGAACGGTGCTCATAAGAGTTGACCGAGAGCGGCTCCGGGGTGAATGACGCAGATGGTGGCGCGAAGGGAAATTTTCCCCGCGAGTTCCCCACTTCTTCGCAGAACAAGCTTGGCCGGCGGTTTCCTGGACGCGACTGGCCGAGCCATGGATTGCTTTGCTGTCGCCCTCGTGAGAGGACATGGCTCCATGGCTTGAGCTTTCAATCTGGGCGCAGGTCCGGGCGGTACGATGATGTCCTTTCTCGCCGGTTACTGATGTGCGGCACGACTAGCAGGGCGCCCTGGGTAAATTCTGGTATTCTAACATGACCTTTAAAAGGCCTTGACGCCCGGCATGGGCCTGATTGGAGCTAGCCCCGATTGTTCGCCCCTCTCCACCCGTCCTCTAGACATCAGGAACTGTAGCACAGCTGTAGCCAAGGCACAACTGCCACTTGCTTGTCCAGTCATGAAGTCTTCGCGGGTCGCTGCCGTCGGGACGGCCCTTGTCGGCCTCGGTGCCGCAGATTCTGGCACCCCGGCGGTGTACGTTGGCCCTGGTGTGCCTTCTGGAACCCCAATTGCGGCCAACTATACGGGTCCGTTGAGGCCGCAGGCACATTATTCGCCTCCCACGGTAGTCGGCCCCGGTTCCTGGGGATGATCGTCGACACTGACGTCTACAGGGCTTCATGAATGACCCCAATGGCTGCTTCCTCGACGCCAGTGGTACTTGGCACGTCTACTATCAGTGTGAGTACCTGCAGCTCGAGTTGTTCAGAGAGGACCCTTGCTGATCCTTCCAGACAACCCCACGGATGTGGTTGCCGGGAACCAGCATTGGGGCCACGCTACTAGCAAGGACCTGTACCACTGGGACAACCAGCCAATCGCTCTCTTCCCTCCCGATGCCGACACCAATGTCTTTTCCGGTTCTGCTGTGATTGACCCGGATAACACGTCTGGCTTCTTCCCCAGCCAGGACAATGGTGTAGTGGCAATCTACACGCTCAACACCGACACCAAGCAGACCCAGAACATTGCCTACTCGTACGATGACGGCTACACGTTCATCCCCTACGAGGGCAACCCCGTCATCGACAGCGAGTCGAACCAGTTCCGTGACCCCAAGGTCATCAAGTATGAGGACACATGGGTCATGGTAGTGGCCTTTTCGCAAGAATTCGTCATTGGCTTCTACACTTCCAAGGATCTCAAGACGTGGGAGTTTGCGTCCAACTTCTCCCACCACGGCCTGCTGGGCACGCAGTACGAGTGCCCGAACCTGCAAAAGATGCCCGTCAAGGACACCGACGAGACCAAGTACGTGCTGACCATCAGCATCAACCCTGGCGCGCCGCTCGGCGGCTCCATTACGGAGTACTTCCCAGGTGACTTTAACGGCACGCACTTTACGCCTGTCGACAACGCTGCACGCATTGCCGACTTCGCCAAGGACAACTACGCCGGCCAGTTCTTTTATGGCGTCCCCGAGACGGAGCCCGCCGTATCCATTGCCTGGGCCTCCAACTGGCAGTACACGCAGAACGTGCCCACGGCCAACGAGGGCTGGCGCAGCGTCATGTCGCTGCCGCGCATCAACTACCTGACCAACATCACGCGCCTGGGCTGGGACATGGTGTCACTCCCGTACGACGTATCGCCAGTCCTCGGCGACGAACTAACAGCCTCCAACGCCGACGCCGCCAGCCTGGTCAACAAGTCACTCGCAATCGACTTCTCATCAGCGGCGTCCAGCGCCCTCTACTTCAACGCGTCCGTCAGCGGCCTGCCCCCGGTCAAGAACATCTCGGCCTCGGCCTGGTTCAACTTCACCTTCCTGTCGCCCGTCTCGGGCGAGAGCCTGTCCGGCGGCTACCAGTTCGGCGGCGACAACCCGTTCTTCGTGTCGCGCGCGCGCGTGCGCGGCTTCGATAACCCGTTCTTCACGGACAAGGCGTCCATCTCGCAGCTGCTCGACCCGGCGGGCACGTGGTCCATCGCCGGCTTCATCGACCGCAGCATCTTCGAGGTCTTTTTGGACGGCGGCATCTTTTCCGGCACCGTCACGTACTTCCCGACTGCCCCGCTGTCCATTTTCAGTGCGGCGACGGGCGGTCTGCCTGAGGGTGCGCAGGTACAGGTGAAGGTTTGGGAGGTCAAGAGCGCGTGGGCGGAGAAGGAGGATGAGAATGGCACTGTTAGGGGTAATGCCACGGCCAACGGTGGCCAGAAGCATAGGAGGGCCGTGTACGACGCGGGCCTGCAGGGACAGCGCCTGGATATGGCGGCGCGGCTCTGAATTTTGTAGCTAGGCCATGAGTTGGATTGATTCGAGTCGTTTGTAATGCCGTAATGGATAAATGTTCTTCTAATTTTTCGTCGCGTCGTTGACCATCTGTGTTCGTTTCTCACCACATCTTGTGAAGGTGCATCCTTAGATTTTCATCGTCGCTGAGAAATTGTCAAGACACACGGCTGAAGAAATACAGCATTCGCAAGGTATAAACTCATCTTATGGTGGAGAGACTTTGTCCCAATTTTTTTTTTTTTTTTTTTAAAAAAAAAGGAACCGATTACAGAAGGAAAAAAAGAAGAAGCTACCAGCTTTGAGAGGAAGGACCGAACCAAGATTAGCCATCTTGACTCTTTGCACCTCTCCGCTGGCTCACTTTCCTGGAAATCACGTGCCGTCGCTACCGAGCAAAATTGGCCAACAATTTTCGGCCGCCGCCTCTTCTTTCGGGCTGCGACTCTGCAACTAGCGAAAGACGACAACTAACGACACTCCTTTACGGCGGCTGTTCTGGCAACTTCCCGAAACCCAAGTTCACGGCCTAGAGATCTGAGGAGAAGGACTGCTGAGACTTCGACAGCTGCAGCGGTCGTGATTTTGGGGAAAAGAGCTTGGGCGACTTTTTCGGGTGTGACAGGCGGCGGCCACGTCATTTTGGGTTTTGTGTGCCTGGGTGCTTTCCTCTGCATCTTTTGGAGTTGGAAAGAGTTTTGCTTGAGGATTCTTCGAGAGAAAGAAAAAAAGAGGAATAAATGGGTTGCATTTGGAAAAAGGAAATGAGCCAGGAAATAACCCAACACCAACCTCACATCCCAACAACCACCATGGAACCCACGCATCCACTCCCTCTTCCTCCGCACTTCGCCTCGCCTCCTTCTTCTCCCTCTGGTCCCTCCCCAACTGATGCATACATCTCCTCGCTGCTCCGCTTCGGCACGACCAGCACCATGCTGCGCACGCTCTGCGGCGGCATGCACATCCTCGACTTCTTCACCCGCACGCCGGACCTCTACTCGCAAGTGCTGCCAGCAAGCTGGCGCGCCTGGTTCCGCGGCCAGGACATCGCGCGCGTCCTCGACTTCCTCATGCGCGACGACGTGTCCGGCTTCGACGACGGCCGGGCCCAGGCCGACGTGTACGACGCGGACGAGGACGACATTGGCAAGGACGAAGACCCGCAGCGCTACGCTGACCCCAGCGCGCCGCCGCCGCCCAGCTTGGTCCGCTTCGTCAAGGACGTCCGCATGCATCTGCTCGATCGCGAGTGGCGCGAGCCGCCCGGCGCCCCGACGCACCGCCTCCCGCGGCCGCTGGCCCTTGGCATGAAGGTTAAGAAGCTGCATGAGGTGGAGCACTTTGCGGCGTTTGTTGACCGGCTAGCAAAGGACATTTCGTCTACGCCGGTCGATGCTGGAGGCCAAGGGGCAGAGCCAGATGGCGAAGGGAAAAGAAGCAACGAAATCACGCACGTTGCCGATTTTGGCTCGGGTCAGAATTATCTGGGTCGCGCGTTGGCGTGTCCGCCGTACAGCCGGAACATCATTGCGATTGAGAGTCGTGAGCACAATATTGCAGGCGCAAGGGGGATTGACGTGTTGGCCAAGTTGGCGCCGAAGAAGGTGGTGTGGAGGAATAAGAAGGAGTGGAAGAAGGTCAAGGACGACGCCAAGGCACGAGGGGAAAAGGTCAAGTGGAACAGAAGGGAAGAGATGAGGAATGATCTCAACGTCGATGGAAGGGAGGAAGCTTGTGAAGAGTGTGGAACCAACGGGGAAAAGGAGGAAGTGAATGGAGCAAATGGGGACGCGAACGCGGATGAAGCATCACCACTGGAGATGACGGAGAAGGCAGCCGAGGACCTCCCTGAAGAGTTCCGCAATGTGGGATTGGAAGATTTGGCCGCGGACGAAGTAAAATCCACACAAACAAAGGCCTTTTCTCCAAACAACTCGTACACCAAGAAGAAGACGACGCTCGAAGTGTCGTCCACCGGCCGCGGTACCATCCAGTACGTCACGCACCGCCTCGAAGACGGCAACCTCAGCAACGTCATCGGCCAGATCCTCGACCCATCCAAAGTCGACCAACAACCCACGGCCGAAATCAAAGAAGCCGCCTCATCGACCGACACGCCGCTCCTCACCTCCTCTCCCAGCGTCACACCCACAACCACAGCGCGCGACCCCGGTCTGATGGTCATCTCGCTGCACTCCTGCGGCAACCTGCTGCACCACGGGCTGCGCTCGCTGACGCTTAACCCGTCGGTCCGCGCCGTCGCCATGATCGGCTGCTGCTACAACCTCCTGACCGAGCGTCTGGGCCCGCCGTCCTACAAGCTGCCCCAGCTCCGCCCCAACCACCCGCGCCTCGAGGCCACGGCCAACGCCCACGACCCGCACGGCTTCCCCATGTCGGCCCGCTACGCCGCGTACCGCATCCCGGGGACAAGTGGTGACACGGGCGTCCGGCTCAACATCACGGCGCGCATGATGGCTGTGCAGGCGCCGCAGAACTGGGGCCCGCGCGACAGCGACGCCTTCTTCACGCGCCACTTCTACCGCGCGCTGCTGCAGCGCGTCATGCTGGAGCGCGGCATCGTCGAGGCGCCCAAGGTGCGGGCTGGCACCACCGACAACGCGGCCAGCGGCGAAAAGGATGCTGCTGGATACTACGTCGTGGGCGGCCGGCAAGTCGGCGGCCCCGTCTCTCCCGCCGGCACGGGCGACGAGAGCGGCGACCCGCTCGTCATCGGCACGCTGCCCAAGAGCTGCTACCGCTCGTTCGTGGCGTACGTGCGCGGCGCCGTGTCCAAGATCCTGTCCGCGCCGTCCGTGTCGCCGTACACCACCACCAGCGACACCCCTTCCTCTTCCTCCACAAGCGAAGACGAGCGCAAACGGCTCATCGCCGAGCGCATGACGGCGCCCGCGCTCTCCGATGCCGACATCGCCGCGTACGAGGCGGCGTACGCCGAGCGCAGGAAGGAGCTCAGCGTCGTGTGGAGTCTGATGGCTTTTTCGGCGGGCGTGGTCGAGGCTATGATTGTTGTGGATCGCTATTGTTGGCTGAGGGAGCAGGAGGGCGTGAAGAGGGCGTGGGTGCAGACGGCGTTTGAGTACGGCCTGAGTCCACGGAATCTGGTGGTTGTGGGGGTTAAGGGGTAGGTACATGTGGGAAGGGGGCTTTGCAAGACAGGGGGCGGCAGTGAGTGGGATGTTCAGATCCAAGTCCTTTCTATCTTATGATACTGGTCTGCAAACCGACCGACACCACAAGCAACCTACACCACGTCCTCCTGCAACGTCGCGTCGCTACTCCCACCGTCCCCATGCCCATGATGCCGACTCTCAACGCCACCACTATCACCACCATCACCATCACCATCACCATCATCATCGTCAACAAAACGAATCGTCTCCCTCCTCCTATCCCTCTCCCTCCCCACCCTCTCCCGCCACGCCCTCACGTCCTCCTCGCTACTCTGAACATGCATCCAGACCTCATCCCACGCCGTCCCATCCCCGCCTCCCCTCTCTCCCTTGGCCTCCTTCGCAACCCACCCAACAGCGCGCTTCGCCTTGCGCACGACGCGGGGCAAAACGCGATCGCGAAACTCATTCGGAATCCTAAGCCTCGCAGCAACCCAGCGATCGCCGGGGCGGCGCTCACTAGGGACAGTCGGGAGGACGGGCGCCTCGAGGACGCGCTCCTGCGCCATATCGCGCGCAAAGACGGCGCTGAGACGGCGCGGCAGCACGCGACGCAGGAACTCGAGCGACGCGTTGACGTTGATGTTCATGGCGCGGGTGGGGTCGGCCGTCATCTTGAGCGCCAGCGCGCACGTCTTGGGGTACAGCAGCGAGAAGTCGGTCTGCGAGATGTGCACCGTGCCGCGCAGGGTGAGCAGCCAGGACGGCGCGTGCTGCAGCGCGCCGCGCTGCGCTTCGTGGATCAGGGAGGACGCCGTGGCGAAGTTGGATGGCCAGTAGGTGAAGGCTTCGGAGTTTATGCCGAGGAGGGGTGAGTGGAGCGGGTCGCGGCGGGCGGAGGGTGAGAGCGAGGAGGGTGCGATGGTGTGGTTGGGTGTTTGCGCGGGGGGTTGCAGGGGGCGCGTGAGGGGGTGCGATTTTCTTCCCCCTGTTCTCTCATCGTCGCCCTCACCCTCATCATCATCCTCCTCCTTTTCATCACCAACCGATGACGCTGATTCCGCCGCATCCTGCCCCCCTTGTGCCTCCTCCTCCGTCTCTGCTACCGGCGCAACAGCAGCGCCCCAAATATCGTAAATCACCCCCTGCCCACACCACTCAAACCGCTTCTCGCTCCTCAACACCTCAACCGTCGTCGCAGCGCCAAACGAATGCCCCGCCATAGTCGCATTCTCGGTGCAAAAAGCGCCCGTCCACGCATCCCAATCCACGCCGTCCAAGCCCCGCGAGCTGGCGCCGACGTACCCCTTCCGCCGCAAATTGGCCGCCGCAACCTCTTCGCCGCGCCCCGCCGCAACGAGCTGCAGCACGTGGTGCGCCTCCTCGATCTCGGCGAGCCGCAGCGCGATTTGCGCGTCGCGCAGCTCGCGGTCAACGCCCTTGGGGTTGTTGGGCGACGTGTCGATCGGGTTGTGCTTGGGGAAGATGTAGTCGATGCGGTCGTAGCCCTTGTGGCGCTCCTGGCACGTCCGGCCTGGGTCCAACGATTTTCCTTGTTCTTCTCCGTCTTTTTCTCCCTCTCCTTTTTCGTTCGCGTCGTCGTCTTTCTCCTTTGTCGCTGTCTTTTTGCGTCGCCACCGCTTCGTCACTCGCCCGCTGGCGCTCTTTTCTTCGTCCTTCGCAGCCCGCCATGCCCGTCGCGTCGTGTACCCCCGCGGCTGCCGCCCCAGTCCACAAAACTTGGTTTCCGCCGGCCCAACATCATGGTGGTTGACATATGTGCGCGGGGAGCTGCCGTCGCGGTGCTCGATGGCTGCGACGACGAATCCGTAGCTTGCAAACTCGCCACACAGGCTCGAGTACGAGGTGCGCGTGCCCCCGAGGCCGTGACTGAAGACCATCAGGGGCAACTGGCCCTCTGTTTCCCCCTCTTCTCCTCCTCCTTCTCTGCCTTCGTGGGAAGAGTCTCGTTTATCCTGCGCATCTCTCGGCAGCGACCTTGCTACTTTGGCGTTCCTCAGCGCCGGCACTTTGGTAAATAGCGTCGTAGCGCCAAAAACGGGAACAGCCAAGTGCCCGACACCAGCGAAGCGGCCGTAACCTTTGGCCATGCGGACGCGCGGGCGGGGAAGCCATGTCAGCTTGCTCCAGGAAGGGTGGCCCGCGGGATCAGGGCCAGGCGGATCGGTATGTCGACGGGCGAGCGGCTTTCGTTCGGGGCGGTGGTGCGGCGGAGTCGACGAGGATGAGGCGGCGGCGGTCGAGTTTTTGCGATGTGGCGGCGAGTGCGGGGGGATTTCGCAGGGGTAGTACAGCGTCATTGCGACGGTGCGCAGGCGGAGGAGGTGCTTGGAGTGTCGCGTGAGTCGCGAGATGGGTCGGGGTTGGCGGACGGGCAGTTCGAGGTCCATAATGCCGACCTATACAAGCATTAGATCGGTCGCCGAAGAGGAGAGGACAATTGGAAGAGTCCGAAAAGGGAGATGCTTTCACGTACACCATACGGCCCCGAGTAGTTTGGCAAATGGCTCTGGTAGACGCGCAAGTGGTCACCTAGCGACTTGGGCGGTCTGGCTTTTGGCTTCTTTGCGCGCGGAATCTTGCCCGTGCCAGGGAATTTCGAACTCTGTTGACGAGAAGGAGCTCTGCCTGGTCTGTTCGTAAAAGACGAAGGGGCGTCATCTGGTCGGCCGGAGATGCTCGCGTGAAAGGACATGGCTGCTGTGGCGGCGCGACGCCAGAATGGACAGCGATTTCAAGTATTGGATTCGACAAGAAGAATCAAGCTGAAAATAATGCTGGCTCAAAAAACTTGGCGTGTTGCGGATGCAGTGGTTGACGAGAGATGGTGGAGACGACAGTCAACGGCCAACGCCAGCGGCAAGGCACAAAGCGAGATATAACGCAGCAGGCCGGCAGGCAAACAGGCAGAACAGGAACCAAGCAAAGGAGACGCCGGAACGATCGAGTCCAGTCGAACGCAAGTCGCGTCTCCAGAAACCGACTACACGCGATCGTGAGACAAGGGGGGAAGAGGGGGAGCGAGCGGAGCGGAGCAGAGCAGGAGCAGCGCTCAGCAATAACGCAAAGCAAACACCTCCAATGACGATCGCAGAAGGGGTCTCGTCTTCCGGATGATCCTCAGAGGGAAAAGAGGAGCCACGAGATGGTGTCCATCGGGAAAGTCGCGATCAAGGTGCCAACAAGTGCCGTGGTAGGTACCTGGGAGGGACTATCGTCCAGGAACGGACCGGGCCTACTTTTTCTTCTTTGGCGGAACAATCGGACCCTTGAAACCATAACTTTGATACCTTACCTTTCGTACTTGCCGGCGCTGCAGCAGCGGCGGCGAAAGCGAGTGAGAGCGCGCCAACGCGCGTCATATGTATCCCAAAGCCAATCCGCGCGACGGGACGCTCCAGGGCAACGACAGCCCTACATGAGAATTGCGTGCCGGCATCCGCGCGAGATGGCGACAACAGTGATGGTCAAGCTGTTCAGACCACCACCGCCAGGAGCAGCGCGGCTGTGCAGATAATGGATGATGTGTGCCTGAGGGGGTGGATCTCGGGACTGGATGGACTGACGTTATGCGTGCGAGTTGCCCCACGTCCGCCGCTGACGTCAATTCCGCCGCGGGCGCCGGAGATGCTTGAACGCACCTCTGATGCACGCCAAAATGCTTATTTCCGTCTGAACTCTCAAGCTGTCTGGGTCGAATGTGTGGCTGCCTGCCTTGGCACGTTTGTAGAACTCGTCATGGTAGGGGTTTTTTGGTAGGTATGGTTTTCTGCAGAGTGCCCCTGACTAGGTTCATGTCATCCATGTTGGACCATGGGAATCGTGTACTGTAGCCGTGGTACACATCTTTTTGAGAATCGAAGAACGAGAAGTGGAAGTAAATGTTGTACGTGATACTTCCCCTGATTAAATGTACAGTCATCTCTCATCATCAACATCATCGTCATCGTCATCAACCACGCAACTCTCCAACACTGCCAGCAACGCCACATAACTTTTCACCCCATCCACTCTTATGCAGAGTCACAACCTCCCCCCAACGCCTTGCAACCGCTCATCAAATCAATACCTCTTCAACGGCGGGCTGCCCGCGCACGGCGGCGCCGAAAACCGCGTCTGCACAAACACCTTTTGCATGCCGTCGTCCTGCGCGTCAAACAGAGCGTACACCTTGTCAATGTCGGCCAAGTCGACGCGATGTGTTACCATCTTCAGGGGTTCGATTTTGCCCTCCTGGATCATGGCCAGTAGCCTCTCCCAGTACAGGTGGACGGGCGCCTGGCCGTTGCCGATGAGACGGATGCCGCGCTCCATGAGGGAGCCGATGTTGAAATGGTTGGTCTGTTTGAAGTCAGCAACGGACGTCCTGAGAGGAGGGGCAAGTAGTGAATGAAGAGCATGGACAGAAACTTACGAAGCCCACGTAGACACCCGTGATGCCGCAGCGCCCAAAGTTGCGCACGCTGGTAATCATCTCGTTGACCAGCTCGCTCGTGTCCGTCTCAGCGCCCACCATCATCTCAAAGTAGTGTGCCCAGCCCTTTGCGTACTCGCCCGCCGCACACTCGAGCGCAACGTCCGGCCCACGCCCATCCACCATCTCCTTCAGCTTGCTAGTCACGCTCTCGCCCTTCTTCAGCTTGGTGAAGTCCAGCGTCTCCGCCCGCGGATACCGCTCCTTGATGAAGTCGAGCCGCCACGCGACACCATCGACAACTATGACACGTTTCGCGCCCTGCAGGAAGGCAAAGTCGAGCGCCATGACGCCGATGGGACCGGCGCCCCAGATGGCCACCACGTCGTCCTCGTAGACGCCCGTGTCGACGACAGCGTTCCAAGACGTGGCGAGCACGTCGGACAGGTACAGCCCCTTTTCGTCGGGCACGTCGTCGGGCAGCTTGAGCAGGTTGGTGTCGCCGCATGGCACGCGCACGTATTCGGCTTGCCCGCCAGCAAAGCCGCCCGTGAAGTGCGAGTAGCCAAACATGCCGGCCGTGCGGCCGCCGTACATGGCGTTTTCTATCGTGTTGGAGTTTGTCTTCTCGCATTGGGACGAGAGCTTGTTCTTGCAGTAGTAGCACTGTGAGTGTCGTCAGCACCGTATCCCGTTGTCTTTGACACCACACCCCGAAAAGAGAATCACATACGTCGCCGCAGGCAATCTGGAAGGACGCCACAACCCTATCGCCCTTCTTCAAGCCCGTCACACCAGCGCCCATCTCATCCACAACGCCGCAAAACTCGTGGCCCAGGATATCGCCCTTTTGCAGCTCGACGACGGTGCCGTGCAGCAGGTGGCGGTCCGAGCCGCACACGGTGCTGCCCGTCACCTTGAGGATGACGTCACGGTCCTCAATCACCTTTGGCCGGGGCACCTCGACGACCTGCACCTTGTTCTTGCCCATCCACGCCAGCGCCTTCATCGTGTCGCGGTCGTCCGCCCACGCCGGGTCGTTGGCCGGGTTCGTCACGTCCTGCGCCGTCACGCTGTTGGTGTCGTGGCCGATCAGCTGCTCGGCCTTGAATGCGGCTTGCGACATGGCCATGTTTGCGGTTGCTTGGTGTCGGTGGAAGGAACCGTAGGCGTAGATGTAGGTGGTGTTGAGGTTGGGGTATCGAAACAAGCAAATGAAAATTTGGCGGATGAGAAGTTCAACGTAGGATTTGGTTTGGACAAAGAGGAAAGGAAGAAGGAGCAGACGAGTGCTTTTGACGGCCTCAGCCAGCCAGCCAGCCAGCCATCGACATCAGCAACAAACAGCGTCATCCAGATCCGACCCCGCCCTATCTCACTATGTCCCAATCATGACATAATGTCCAATCCAGTCGTCGGTGTCCCCTTTCGGAACCGAACCGCCACAGCGCCCTCCTGCGCCCAGCGGCCGGCTGTGGCAGCTCGACAAATCCGGGGATGCATATTGCGACGTCATGGAATGCAGCGAAAAAGGGGGGAAGGATGCGAATTAGAAATCCCCATTGTCCCTCAGCCGGGCTGTGAGTTGATCAGAGCGCGCACAATCCGATTCGGAATTGGAGCCATTGGCGCCGTTTGGCGGGTGGAGAAATCTGGACTTCTCAGCGTTTGTTCGGCGATTGATTGAAGAGAGCTTGTCTGACGTCATTCTTGCGTGGTGGCGTACCACCGCACTTAGGTCACCACCTTTTCAAAGCAGTTGCGAGGCCCACGGGAGATGCTGGCAGTCGCACCACGGCATTCCTCGAAAGACGTGAACGGCGCCACGAAGAGCCGAATTGTGCACGCCGGCAAGCAAACGTCAACGGGACGCGGGGAGCATGAAAAGGGAAGAAGCGGCAGCAACCCGGTCAAGGAAAGAACACGAGCGCGCCAGGGCGGAGCACCCACTCAGGCAAAAAGAACCAGCGAGGCTCTGCTCTTCTTTAGCTTCACGGCAACGCGGCAAAGTGCCTTTTGTGCCTTTTTCACGAACAACAGCGGTCATGCCACTCTACCTGGTCAAATCGGCTTCTTACGACTAATGGTGGCTGGCTGGCTTTCTCTCGTACGTATAGCTTGGCTGGCAACTCACACAAACCTGACTGTCCCAACCCAAATATCAATCAACCATGCACGATTCAACCCCTAACGGCTCGACGCAAATTAGATCGCACGCCAGAAAGCAGTACATTCGAATTTTGCAACTTCGTCGCTCATACCAGCGGGATCAAAGCCGCCAAGTCCGGCAACAAGTGTTGGAACGCGGAAACGGCATCCGAGCGAAGCGTGTCCTGTTTCTGCTGTCGTTGCCGCACCGCTTCAGGCCTCAAGGCATAGTCATGTCTGGACCCCATCCAGCGCCCAGTGTGACCGTTGGGGTATTTTCGTTGTGTTTCTGGCGAGCTTGACGGAGTAAG
Source organism: Phyllosticta citrichinensis (assembly GCA_038380885.1). Lineage (NCBI taxonomy): Eukaryota > Fungi > Ascomycota > Dothideomycetes > Botryosphaeriales > Phyllostictaceae > Phyllosticta > Phyllosticta citrichinensis. Next base: position 433,039 of record JBBWUH010000003.1, on the reverse strand, counting down.
GGGTCGATAGCCGTGACCGGACCCGTCTTCTTGCCCTTTTATCGAAGCTGGTGATTGTGTTTTGGGTGTCGTTGGTGACCTGTGTCTCGGTTGCGTCGGTTGCGCTCGAGGTCCATCTAGTCAGAACGCCTCGATGACGGACGCACGCAGCGCGTAGTTGACGTCTTCGCGACGGAAGCCGGGACCGCGGCCAATACAGACGCTGCGTTTGATGAGGCCTATAGGTGTGAAACCACGTTAGCAAAGCACTTGTTTTGGAGACTGAATGGAGAGGGATCGTTTACGGACCATTGATGAATCGCTGCACGTCAATCGTCACTGTGCGCATTTCGCGCCTCTGCCCGACCATTTCGACGCTGGCCGAGGCATTGGTGTGGCGATCGAGGCCAAAAGACTCACTACCCACCCAAGACAGGTCGAAGCCGTACATTTGTCCCCAGGGATCGAGTGACGTCTTACTCCTGCGGCTTTGTGGAGAGATGCCAGTACCCGTGAACCCCATTGGGTAGTCGTCCAGCGGCTGCGTGCTCGGTGTGCTTGGAGGGCCGCCAGAAGGAGATCGATCGCTTTGAGTCAGGCTTACACTGGCGGTGCTAGTCGTGGTCGTCGTCTCAGGTGACGGTCTCGTCTGTGGTGACCTTTGGGGTTGGCGTGCTGTTAGATGGTTTGGTGCATACGGATCAAGCGACTCGTCGAGCGCCGCCACCTCCGAATCTGGATGAACTGTCCCTCCCGTTCCCTGGAACTGGCCCATTGCAATTGCATCCAGAGTCTTGACAGCGGCCTCTGCAAAGGATGCTTGAGCGTCGATCCTGATTCCAAGCTCCTCAAGATAGCCTTCAACGTCGTGGCTGTCAAACCACTCGCCGTCGTACTGCCTGAGGTCCTCTTCCAACTCCCTGCTCCAGCTGATTCGCGGATTCAAGCCGGCCCTGATCAGATCCAACTCAGCCTTTGTAGCCCAAGGGCCTATGCGACGGACATTCCAATCCGTCTTCCGAGGGACGATGTTGCCGTTGCCATCACGTTGTGGGTAATGTGTTCCGGCTCCGCCGAGGTGGATGAATGGAGAGTTGAGAAACTCTATGGGCTCAAGGACCGACTGCTGTAGGAGTGCGCGAAATTGCCTCTGGATCTCGTCGCGCGTCGCATAGTGACGGCAAATGCGGAACACGCGTTGAAACGCCCCAGGACGGAGCTGCGAGTTAGACAAAAGATGGAAACCCCGCTCAAGGCATGCTCGTTGGAGCCTGCGGGCGAAAGTGGTCTCTTGAAACGAGTAGGTGTACGGCAACTGTATTTCGGGGGAAGTAGTGAGGGACGGGGAGAAGGTGAACTGCGGAGAAAGGGGATTAATACCATAGCCATGACTGTCCGAGGCTACCGATCGTCTATTACTTTCCGAGGTCGAAAGCGATCCCCTAGGCCCTGAAACTTGGAGAGCAGAGCCACCAGGGAACGGAGAGGCAGATAAGGATTGGATGGGAGGTGACGCGGACGCCGTCGCCCCAACTGCTGACTTTAGAGCCAAAGTGGAGGGAGCAAGAACATCTGCAGTATTCGAGCTTGAATCCGCGTTCGGCGCGAGGTCCATGCCCAACATGTCATCGGCAAATAGGTAACCCATGCCGAGTTGTTGATACATTGCTTGTTGCTGAGCAGCTCTTTCATCAAGCCTCCGTCGCTGGGGCTGAATCACTTCTTCATAGCTGCGGCTGGACAGGTTTGCCACCACTCGCTCCTGGCGAGGCGGCTCTTGGCGAGGCGGATCTTGACAAGACGAAGGGTTATCAGCGTCGTCACTCTCTCCATGGTCCTCCCCAACAACCTTGGCCGTCTGAACCAGCTGGTTGAGAGCGTCCCTTGTTTGTTGCAGGTCCGATGCCAGGTCCGGGCGCAAGGAGGCAATGTCCGAAGCCCGATCATTGAAGTTGAGAAAGGAGTTGTGCATGCCATCAATGACGGACTGAAGATGTTCGACCTGGTGTTGGAGAGAGTTGATGGTCATCTCCTTGCGCTGCCTGTAGGCGCGCTGAGCCAGGCGAATTTGCGTACGCCGACGCTGTGCTGGGGTCAGCAGGCGAACGACCGTGGGAAGCGGGGATGACATGATCCATCGGGATTCGAAACAAAAGTAGAGGCTGAAATGCGCAAAAAGAATGTGCAAACGAAATGCTATATTGACAGGCAAAGTACCAACAGAACAAGAGACTCGTACGAAACTCGGAAGACCCACTGTGCTACCATACAGTAATTGAGAGCGCTCCATGATGACTGATCGCTGTGGGACAGTCTGCAAAAAAAAAAAAAAATGAGATTTCTGATTACTCACATCGGCAGCAGTCTCATCCTGCGAGGTGTCCACTTTTGGGCGACCCCGTTGCTTCTTGCTCTTGGAAGAAGAGGCGTCACCAGCGGTGGCGACGTTTCTTGTTCGCTTCTTGGTGGCGGGCTGCTCCAGTCCTTCAGGCTCCATGGTGGCTGCAAGATTCCAATTGTAATAGTAAACCAGGGCTCCGGATGATCGGGTAACGGCTTCGGATGGATTACTTCAACTCCTCGGTGGATACAAGACTAGATGGAAGACCAATGTACGGCTTTGTTCCGCTTTCAATAAAGGTGGATATACGTCGTCTCTGGGACTCTTATAAAACTCCGCAGTGGTAAGCTCGGCGCACTGGAGTGTTCCGCTCAAGGCCGCGCCGTAGGAGTCGCAGACTCTCTTTGAATGAATGAGCTGAATAATGGATTGGCCGTCGAAACTTGTTCGTCATACGCACGGATGGCGCGATTCGCTGTCCTTGGAGTCCAACTCGGCAGCTGGCACAGGCCGGACAGACGAGCGTCGGATGCGTAGATCTGGCGAAGAACTCCAAGCCCCGGGTCGATCTGGAAGCAGATAAGAGTAGCCTAGCACGTCGAGCGTTCGTTGGCCAGTAAATACAAGTGGTACAGGTTGGTTCGGGGTAAGGAGGGGTGGAAAAGAGCCTTGGGGTGGGTGTTTAGTGATCACCTAGGTCCTGGGCTTGGCATGGCGTCTCGGGCCGGTTACGCATTGGTTAGGCCACAGTCGCACACGGCGTCACCGAAAGAGCCAAAGCCACCTCCATTAGGCTATAGCAAGGTCTGTCATGTATATACTTGGGCTGCTTGTTACTCGGTTGAGTCACTAGTAGTATCGAGCGGCCAAGGGTGGTTTCAACAATGCCTCTATATGTAATGGCAATCTCAAATTGAGACTACATGTCCACCACAAGATGATGTGGAGTATTCATGCTACGCACTCAGTAATTGGCGTAGCTTCGGCGAGCCCGTCCCGCAGAAAATAGTCTTTGAGACTTTAGTGCAAGACCTGCCACTGCCACTCCGAATCCCGCAGCCGGCGCTGATGAGCATGCAAGCTAATTCCGTCGATGACTCTTTAGTCATCGCTCTGCGTTTCCGTCTCGCTGCCGATTTCTTCATCCTCGTCATCGTCCTGGATGAGTGGAACAAACCTAAACTCCACAAAGCTGATCTGTCCCCCTTCCATATCAACCATAAACTGGAGACCGAGGACCCCTTGCCTGTCTCCTCTGATGCTGACCTTGCTGGAAGTTGCCATTGCCCGCATAGCTGTCTTGATCAAAGTAAATTTGTACGAGTAGACGACGCGGTGTGCGACCTGGAACGACTCGAGCAGGGCTTCATCTTGTTGTGCCAAGCCGGGAGGTCCGTCTCTTGGCGGAGATGCCTGCGCATGCTCAGGCTTGCCAAAGTCAACCACGGTGCTGCCCAAGGAGCCGCTAGCACTGAGCGAGAAAAATGGTGCTGACTGTTTTGCGCGGAGAGCTAGCTCATCTGGATTCGTGCTGCTGAGTTCAGTGATGGCGTCGTGGAGAAAGGAACTCCGCATGATGAACCTGAAGATGAGGTCCTCTCGCGCAAATGGAATCTCCTCGTTTTCGGCTTCATCGAGCTCGTAGGTCGTCAAGTCGCAAGTGGTCGTGACGCCAGCTTCCTCGAGGACGACTTTGAGAGGTGAGCCAGCACCATGGTAGGAGATCCGACAGACTGAAGTCATTCCTAAAACTCTATTATCAAAGGCGTTGGTAGGACCCCTGCTGCTAAACGAAGAGAAAGGATTCCGCGAGGTTTGTTCGGTGAAGCCGAAGATTTGCAGGGTCTCGATAAGAGCAGGCAGGTTTATGGAGAATGGCGGGACTTCGTCGTCTGTATCGTCGTCCGAAGATTGCGAACCTCTAGGGGAGTTGTAGTGGTACGTTGTGAAGAGGGCTTTTTCGAGATCTACGGTGCCTTGTAGTCGTCAGCCTGGGCAGGAGAGAAGACCAAGAGAGCACACCAACCCTGCGCCACTCGATTCTCCTCGACAGTGAAGCTCAGTCCATCTTTGCTTATCCGCAGACGAGCTCGAGGCGCAAAGCTGATGCATCGAAGAAGGACGAAAAGCTGGCGAGCAGAGCTGGACACGGCGCTGAAGATGGGCGAGCTGTCGGATTCGGCTGGCATGGCGAGGGTAGTTTGGACGAAGACGAAGAATTTTATTGCCCAAGTTTATCGCATGACCCAGCCTAATGTACACGAAAAGCCGAAGACGCCGGTGAGGAGGAAGTTGGAAGTCCTAGACGTAGACACCGACGGCGCAAATCATGTATACGGATCCGAAGCTGGCAAAGACGACGAGCGTGAGCCGAGGTATGGATGGAGCTAGTGGCCCACGACTTACCCAAACGCCAGAGATGCAGGGACGCCAATGACAGGCAGAGTGACGACGGAGCGGTCTAGCGGAGGGTTAAAAGGTTAATTGCGCAATGTTGTCGCAGAGGCTTACTGAGGCCAAAGAAACCTGTCAAGAAAACAGCTGGCGGCAGGAGTCAGCGGCGGTGGACTTGTTCAATGGTGAAGTTGGGGCGCACCAGTCAGGAGGAGCAGGAAACCAACGAGGAATTGCGAGTTTTTGGCGACGCCGGGGTAGTATGGCTGAGCTTTGGCAGCTTCCCAGACGTCGAGCAGAGGCGTGGCAGAAGACATTGGAAGGAACAAGGTTGAGTGAGGTGAGGTGTGTGGTGCGTACCGTACGGGCGTAGAAGGAGGTGCAGATGGCAGTTGAGTTGAGCGTGGTGTTGAGTGCGATACGTGGTCTAGGCGGAGAACCCCGGACTCTAGGCGCTGGGGCCCTGCAAAGGCGGCCCGACCACCAGTCTCCGTCTCCGTCTCCGGCCCCGGCCTGCTAGCCTCACCTTTCCCTCACCACACCACCGCACCTACAACTAACTCTCCCTCGGCTTCAGCTCCGTCCTTTGTTGCCTCTACCACCCATGACTTCTCTCCGTCTCTAGCCCGCCGCATTCCATGGCAAGCACCGCCGTCAACTCCTCTCTTCTCGCTCTCCTCGTCAATCCTCCCTCCTCTTCCTCTTCCGCTCCCACCATTCCCGTCGCCTCACACAACCTCGCCATGGCCGCCAGGAGTCCAGCTCTCGCCAGGCGCAACCCAAAGACGGATCTCTACCGCCCAAAAGTCGTCACCACCGTCGGCGCGAAGCCTGCCTGTCTCGTGAATGCCTCGGTGACGTACGTAGGACACGACCAAATATATGCTTTTGGAGGATTCGACCAGTACACCGACGAAGGTGCCTGTCCTGGACCCTTGTTGCAATGGATTCGTGCTGATCGGACCCTAGTCTACAACCATGTGCTTCGCCTGAACCTGCAGACCCGGCAGTGGAATTTGGTTGACAACTATGGTGACATTCCGGGGGTCCGCATGGGTACGTTCCCGCCAAAACCAAAAGTCTCGCAGGCATTTGCCTAACTTGAACAGGCCACACTGCCAGCCTCTGGCAGGGAGACAAGTTGCTCGTCTTCGGCGGCGAAAACGAACATCGCCATTACCTCCACGACGTCATTACATTTGACCTCAAAACGGCCCATTGGACCCAGCCCGAAATCCACGGTACTCCACCAAAAGGCCGTGCTCGCCATTCGGCCGTCATCCACGACGATAAACTCTTCATCCTTGGTGGCATGAGCGGTGCAGACAGCTACGTTCTCGACGACATTTGCTATCTCGACTTGAAAACCTGGACCTGGTCCAGGACTTGGCGATTTGTTCCACGCTACGATCACACAAGCTGGGTCTGGGACGGCAAGATTTGGGTCTTTGGCGGCCTGGGCGAAGACATGGAGAAGACGAGCGAAATCTGGTGGCTTGACATGCGCGGGAGTCCTGCGTTCGAGGCTGCCATGGCGTACGGGATCCCGGGCAAGGTTCTTGGAAGAACCCGCGAACACAACTCTGCGACTTGGCGCGCGCCACTCCCCACAGGAAACACCGGATACGCGGCCAATTCGAGCAGCGTTCAAACAAATCCGGGTCATTCGACCAACTACCGGCCGCTCTTTGCGCCCGGGGCCATTTCGTCGCTCAAGTTCGTCGCCAGTCAGAACCTGCCGACACAAGCTCTTGGCACGCACTTCCACCTCTTCACGTCAGGGCAGCTTGTCGACTTTGTCACCCCGGCCTCGGTCATGTCGTCCTGTGATATTAGCATTTCATCTCTCGACCTCGACACCCTGCGCTGGCACAAGCTCGCCGACGGCAAGGAAATGTTCCCCTCGAGCTACAGATGGCATTATTGCACGTTGAACGAGGACGGCACACATGCTTGGCTGCTTGGCTGCCCCACGGACCCTGCAAATACAGGCGATGCCAACGGCGAGTACCTGAGCGACGTCTTGCCCATTGACCTGACCAAGTTTGGAATTCTCGGCAACGCTTTGAACTACGAGACACGTGCCGAGTCGACCAAGCTGCCCGCGTCAGACGCCAACGAAAACTCTCCGCTCGCGGGCATTGGAGCGGATCTGGTCAGAGTTTTTGACCAGCCACCCGAGTCCGGAAGCGGCACGGATTTCATCATCACGGCTCACCCCGACGACGACGACGATGGCGGCTGCGACGACGACAGGCCGCCTCGCATCGATTCCATGCTCCAGGATCCGGCGCCTGCCACCGATGCCATGGTGCAGGAGACGCCGCCCATTCATGTCCACAAAATGATACTACAGGCGCGATGGCCACACTTTGCGAGAATGTACAACTCGCAGATGCTGGAGTATCACACAAAGAAGATGCACATTCCAGAGCCGTATACAACGGTCCGTGCATTTTTGTATTACCTCTACACTGACAGTATTGCTCCGCGAGGTGAATATGGGCCCCCGCTCTGCGACGTGGCAGGCATGTTGGTAATGGCCAATCTGTACGTCATGCCACGTCTGCGCATCCTCTGCGTCAACAGGCTGCACAAGGAGCTTGACGTGGACCACGCAGCCATCATCTGGGAGCGGGCCAGCACGGCCAACGAGCAGTGGCTCAAGGAGCGGGCCGCCGACTTTTGCATGACGCACTGGGGAAAGGTGGTGCGCAGCAGAGGGTTCCGCGGCCTGGACAAGCGCAGCCTGTTGGAGCTTTGCGAGGAAGTTGACCAACACGCGCGTGTGCTGACGGGGGAAGAGCTCGAGTCGCTGGGTGCCTTTGCTGGTTCCAAGTACCCAGGGCGAGAGGGGCGCAAACGCAGTGCGGGCGTCTTGACGGCGGAAGAAATCGAGGAAGGTGAGGACGGAGAAGACGAAGGCATGGAACTGAGTTAAATTTTTGTTTTGCTTTGCAGAGGCCTCGGCCGCGACGACACTCGGCCAGGCTCACAGGGTTCTTTGGCGCCACGGCTTGTTCATTTCGCACGACGACCTTGTCAGTCCGACGACGGAGTGGATGGAGGACAAGTAATGGGACCGGCGTTGCTATGGAGGGATGGGATAGGACAGGAGGGGAATGGGACTGGGCCTTGGCAAGTTGGCACCTTTTACGAACGGCACGAAGCGGATTGAAATTCATCAGCTCAGGTCTAGATCAACAACAAGGAGCAAACTCCACGAGCCATTGCTGCTCTTTTGATTCTCCGCAAACGGACACGACGTACACGCGATGCTGTCGTTGGCGGAAGAATTGCTGCGGCCGTGCAGCTGCCCCTCCCCCTCTTTTTCTGCGTCAACCGCCCCGCGTCTGCCCCACGATTGACTTGGATTGGGTAGGCCGCGCGCTACTTTTGCTTCGCATCCCAACCAAGGCCCGCTAACGGCCCCTATCTTCGGCCTCGACCAAGCCCGCCGCCATCGTGAGTTCACAAAGTCGCCCTGGCGGGCTGCCGTGCGCGACTCGGACACCTCTCCAGTTACCACCAACCCTGCCGTAGGTGTACTTTTATGCCACCCCGTCCTCGCCGGAAAACCTTCCATTCTCAACCTCCTCTCTACCACCATGTCGACCACCACCATAGTTGAGCCCTCCAAGCCAAACATTGGCGTCTACACCAACCCCGAACATGCCTTGTGGGTGGCAGAAGCAACGCCAACCCTCGAAGATGTAAAGAAGGGCGAGAGCCTCAAGCCCGGCGAGGTCACAATTGCTGTCAAGAGCACCGGCATCTGCGGGTAAGTTGACTTCTACTCCCAGACCTACCCGTTCTAATCGACTCCAAGCTCCGACGTGCACTTTTGGCACGCAGGCCGCATCGGGCCCCTGGTCGTCACAAAGGACCACATCATGGGCCACGAATCGGCCGGCCAAATCATAGCAGTGCACCCATCCGTCAAGTCGCTCAAGCCAGGCGACCGCGTAGCCGTCGAGCCCAACATCCCCTGCCAGGCGTGCACGCCGTGCCTCAAGGGCCGCTACAACGGCTGCGAAAACGACACGTTCCTGTCGACGCCGCCGGCCAACGGGCTGCTCCGCCGCTACGCCAACCACCCGGCCATGTGGTGCCACAAGCTGCCAGACAACATGACGTACGAGGACGGGGCGCTGCTGGAGCCGCTGGCCGTCGCGCTGGCCGGCATGCACCGCGCCAACATCTCGCTCGGCGACCCGGTCGTCGTGTGCGGCGCCGGGCCCATCGGCCTCGTCACGCTGCTATGCTGCCGCGCCGCGGGCGCCGAGCCGCTCGTCGTGACCGACATCGACCAAGGGCGGCTCGACTTTGCCGTCAAACTGGTGCCGGGCGTGCGGACGCACAAGGTCGACTTCTCGCACACCCCCGACGACTTCGCGGCGGCCATCAAGGCCAAGCTCGAGGGCGCCGAGGCCGCCGTCGCCATGGAGTGCACCGGCGTCGAGTCGAGCATCGCGGGCGCGATCCACGCCGTCGCGTTCGGTGGGAAAGTCTTCGTCATCGGCGTCGGCAAGAGCGAGCTCAAGATCCCATTTATGCGCCTCAGCACGCGCGAGGTCGACCTGCAGTTCCAGTACCGCTACGCCAACATGTGGCCGCGCGCCATCCGCCTCGTACGCGGCGGCGTCATTGACTTGCGCGGCTTGGTCACGCATCGGTTCCAGCTTGAGGAGGCGGAGAAGGCTTTTCATACGGCGTCGGATCCGAAGACGGGGGCGATTAAGGTGCAGATTCAGAGTTTGGATTAAGTGTGGCGGTGATGTGTTTCTATGGTGAGAGGAGTTGACGGTGGGAACGAACGACAGGCGAAGAAATGGCGGGGTTGATTGGCGTTGGTGTTGTTGACGAGAGGGAGAACCGACGAGATAAGGGGGCGTTGACGATTAAAGCGTCGTCCATAAGGACGAATGACGACGAGACCTTTTACTACCTTCCAACCTATCTACCTACCTTATACCTAACTCACATAGATTGGAGCACCTGTATGTATTTCGGAATAGACACACTTTGAAACATCTCGACGCTCGCACTCTGTCAAGCTCTTGAGTGTAACAGGGGGTCAGGGGTACGTAGGTATATCACGGCCTCGAAAGAGCAGTGCAGCAAAAGCGCTGCTGCTGTCTGTGGCCCTGCTCATGCCAGACTACGGGAAGAAAATTGGTGGATAGCGGATCCCATGGTGTAGCTTCAGTCACCCACTCACTCATCACTTCAGCAGGTAGCGAAATGTAGCGGTAAACAGTAAACGACGATGCTTCGATCTACATACTCCGGGGACTAAGCGTGAGCGTCTTGTGGACAAGACGCGGAGTGTTGTCCGTATGCCTGTGTGGCATACCACGCACTCGCCTATATACTGCAACGTGACGCCTTGTAAACGAGACAGGGAAATGCAAGAGAAGATGAGATGGGAAAGACATGATGTGGTGTGAAGAGGTATGGGGGTATCTCAATGCAAGCGTGCGCGGGGGTTATGGGGTATCGTATGCCAGCCAGCCAGCCAACTCCAAATACTCAGCTCAGCTCAATTCAGTTCAAGACAAGAACGACAGACAAAAGGCCGCCACAAAAAAAAAAAAAAAAAAAAAAGGGCCAGGAAAAAGAAGAGACAAGACAAACCAAACCCTCCTCCTACACCCCATCCTCCTCCAACCCCTCCTCCTCATCCTCCTTCTCATCCTCATACTCCACCCCCACCTCACCAACACTCTCACAAGAAGAAAACGCCCCCGGCAAATCCTCCACGCGCATGCCCGCGCCAAAAAGCCGCTGAAAACGCGCCGCGTGCGTGTTCCCCTGGTCCTGATGCTGTTCACTGACGCTGCTGGTGTTGCTGGTACTGCTGGTGCTGATTTCCATGACGCTATCTGCCCTCTGCGTCTGCGTCTGCGTGGCGATTTTGAATTTGCGGTGGCCGTGTCCGCGTCCGTTCGGTAGTGTGGGCGGTGGGATGCTGCTGCGGCTAGACGATGACGAGGGCGAGGAGTGATGGGATGAGTACTCCGACGACGTCGACGACGAAAAGGATGAGAATGACGACGTCAACCCCGCGAACGCCGAGAAGAGCGGGTGCGTCGGCGGGTAGGGGATCGTTGTCGTTGTCGTGGTGGTCGTTGGGGAGGGCGTCACCGGGGAGGAGTCTTCGTTGGCGATGATGCCGTGCTGGCTCAGGCCGTCGACGAGGGCGTGCAGCGCCGCCGTTTCTGAGGCCGTGAGGCCGTTTTCCGCGAGGAGGCGCCCCTGCCTCTCGTGGAGGGGGCGCGGCTGGGTTAGGGTCATCGGCCGGTGATGCTGGGGGCGCTGCGGCAGGGGGGCGAAGGTCACGCGTTGGCTGCTGCTGTTGCTGCTGCTGTTACTGCTGCTGTTGCCGCGCAGCATGTCCTGCCTGACAGCGTGGAGCAGGTGGCCGATGAGGCCCTGCGGCTGCTGCTGGACCGAGGGGACCGGGCGGCGGGAGAAGGTGAGCGTGTTGGCGGGCTGGACGACTGGGGCCGCTGGGGAATTGGCCTCCCGACGATGCGCCCAGGTGGCCTCGAGGACCCGGTGGCCGCGCATGCGGCCCGACCTGCCACCGGTGCTAGCGGGAGGGGAGGGTAAGGTCGGGCATGTTGAGCAGGTGACGCAGCAGGAGCAGGTCGAGGCCGCACAGCCGTCGTGGGACTCGGCCGGAGAACGTCGCGGGACTGAGACTGTGGGGAGGTTAGCAGCCGTCGTGGTGGAAGACGACGGAGAACAGTGGACACCGGAGAAGTTGGGGAACGAGGGGAGGGCAGGAGACGTACGGTTGGCTTGTTGCCTCGCCCGGTTGATGTAAATGGGCGCGTTCACGGCGTAGACGGCGCACTCCATCTGCTTCTCGAGCGAGAGGTCGGGGATGCTGGGGCAGGGCTTCTTCGGCATCGTGGTTCCTGCCTGGTAGTTGGTGTGGAGGACGTCCGAGAAGAGGAGCTTTGGCTGGCCGGCGATGTCGTCCAATTCGGCGCGTGGTGGCAGGTCCATGAAGTCCATGTTGTGGCAGTCAATGGTCTGGTGGTGACCGTTGGCATCTGTCGTCTCGAACGGGGAGATGCGGCGGATTTGGGCTGAGGGCGCGTTGTCGTTTTGTGTGGGATGGGAGGCTGCGCGCGGGAAAGCCGACCGTCTTTTGAGTGGGACGTCGATCTCCTGAATCCTCTCCATGAGCTCTGCGGAGGTGTATCTCTCGCTTTCTCCGGGCTGAGAGCTCGATGAGGCGATGAGGCGCAGAGGTGAGGTGCTCATGGTTGAGGACATGATGTCTTTGATGTTTCAGTGGCGGGTAGAAGAAGAGGGGGAGAGAGACAGCGCGTGTAGCGTACAGCTAGGCGTTGAACCGTGTGGAAGGTTGAAATTGTGGTGTCTTTGCGTAGACGTAAAGTGCGTAGACGTAAGTGCGTAGACGTAAGTGCGTAGACGTAAGTGCGTAGACGTAAGTGCGTGGGCGTAAAGAGCGTGAGTTGTGAAGCTGAAAGCTTGAACGCTTGGAGATGCAGAGCTGAAAGTGCGGATGAAAAGGGATGCAGAAGAGGGAAGCGAAGAGAGACTTATATCTGAGAGAATTCCGAACTGGTTGAGTCCTCCCAGGGATCAAAGGGTCGCAGTCGCAGTCCAGACCAGAATTGCCCTACTCCTCACCATCAGCGATTGCATGTCAACAACTTCATGGTCCCATGGCTCGGCCTCATTACTTGATGGAATTCAGGGTCAGCGGCGACAAGCTACATTGTGCAGCGACCGACCCAAAGTCCTTTGTATGAGGGATTATTCTTTTGTCCGAGCGTCTTCATCAACCATGGCGACAAAGAAACAGCAATTGGGAGGATGACACATTGTTCGAGTAATAATTTGGTCAAAGGTCTGCTTGGTATGGATATCCAACGCTCTCGCCATTGTTCGAGGCTCCCACGTAAACGCCGCCGCAAATGCAACCAATCTCAAAGCTCCCATATTGTGCTGCGTTGAATCAAAAGTCATGTCTGGACAAGAATGAGTCAGGGTATTACAACTCATGTGTTGGAATCTGCGCTCGAGCGACTACTCGAGTTCTGTTCCACGGGTGAGCCGGCCTCAACCACTTTTTCTTTGACAAGGTCGGTAATATGCGTGCCGATGTCGCCAAAGCCGTCAATCTTGCTGAGCCGGCTGTTGAATAGTTCGGCATCCCGGAGAAGTCTGAGCACGTGTTAGCGTCGTCGTGAAGCCATGGCGAAGAAAAGTACCTGGCCTTTCCAGCTGCAGTCCGCACAAGTGTTTCTCGAAAGACCGTGCCCCATTGCTCTCGGTAGCTGGAAAATACAGGAGTGATGATTGATTGGACAGTAGGGTCAGGGAGATGGCGGCTCAGCGTCCGGTGGAAAGTATTTGTTTCTTTGGTAAGCGTTTCCATGTACGGGCTGACCTGCTCCTCCGCTGCTTCGTCAAAATTTATTTTTCGCATTGCGTTGACGTGCACGTTGAGGCGGGCACTCATAATCTCAACCAGCTTGTCATGTATGTTGGCCTGCTGATCCTGGTAGAGTCGACGCATTTTGTCAAAGTCGGCGATGCCAGAGGAGGACGATGTGTGGCGGCGAACAAATTCGCGAATATAAGGTATCAAAGCGATGAAGAAGTTGAGGGCCTGTGACGCGAGGGCTAGATGTTTTGTGGTGATGCTCTTGAGACCGGCTGTCTCCTTGGCTCCAGCTCCCAAGATGAGTTGACAAGCCCTTGACTGGAAACTGCGCAAGTAGTCTAGCAAGGCGACCGAGACCTCGGTAGTAATGCTGGGTATCACGGCAATGAGGTTCTCGAAGCGATCAATACCATGCAGGGCAGCCATAACGCAGTCGACCAGAACAAACTTCTCGTCATCAATCACGGCGCTCTTGGGCGTCTTGCTTGTGCCATTGGACTCGGCCGTGGAGCCGTTAATCTCCTCTGTAGGCACATCTTTCCAGATGATCTTGCTCTTCGTCCACACCGCCGGGTCGCTGCTCATGGCCTCAAGGATTCTGTTCAGAACGACAGAATCGTGGTCGGTAAAGTCTTTGGCCTCCCACCTGTCCCCATCCATGATTTGGCGCAGGCGGTTGCTCTCCATTTGACCCATGTTTGTGACGAATTGCTTGATTTGATTGTCGACGACCCCTTTTAGCGCAGCTCCTGAACGTCCAGAGACGGCTTCGCACTCGTCCGCAAAGAGGCGGTTGACGAAGAAGTAGCGCAAAAAACGTTGCAGCGGGAGGCGTACTGTCTGTTCCCCTCTGACTCGTAATATCTTTGTGATTTGGTTTTGCGCCGCATCAACCGCCTGGCCCAAGAGACTCGACATGTCAAGAGATTGCATGAGCTCCTCCTGCAAATGGCCGTCCAAAGGAAGCTCTGGTACGGGCTTGTTGAGATAGCCATCCAATGCGGTGGCATTGAGATTCGGGCTTTTGGGAGGAGACCTGATTCCAGGCGAAATGGCGGTGCCGCTGGAGACGTCAAGTAAGAGCTTGACCTGTGTGCTAAGCCGTCGCAAAGCCTCGCCAACATCGGTATAGATGTTGACCAAGAGTTGCTCCGAGTCCTCGTGTTCCAACGACCGCAAGTTCCGAGCCAGGGTACTCGATTTCTCCTGTTGCGACGTCGCTCTACTACTAGCTCTTGTGGAAGTAGAAATAGTAGACTCCGCATCGTCGTCCGTAGAGCTCGGGAGGTGCTGGCGAATCAAGACCTTCATCTCGCGAGTGACAGCATCCCGAAAAGCTGCTGTAGCGACGCTGGTGTGGTTGGACCTGCTCAGGCCCATCAGAATCCCCAGAAGTGACGTTCGCATTACACTTTCGGTGCGCAAGTACGCGGGAAGTGTCATCGGACGGTTATCACCCCTGGTCCGCAACGATGCCGATGCCCATCTCTGAAGTGTCTCAGGTTTGGGCACGCTTTTGATGTGTTTCCGCAAGTCGTCCATGAGGATTTCGAGGAATCGCGACTCGAAGCCTTTGCCAACTCTGGCTCGCATTTGCAACATGCCTTGGGCGAAGCCATCCAGTGCCTTGAGCTCTCGCAGATCGATGAGATTTCGCGGGAGGTAATCCGGTAGCCAGCTCTGATCGTCTGCCCTTGTCACCATCAAGTCTCCGGAGACGAGGAGCTCCAACATGTCGATTCTATCCAAAGCATCCTCGAGTCTTCCTTCGTCGATGAGATCCTCGCAGCTAGCGACGCCTTCTACGACTGCGCGGAGTTGGTCGACCGCGTTGGTCAACTTGCCCAGATTCTCCCTCCGCCGTTTCATGCCAACAATCTTTAATCCACCAATGGCCATGTCGTTATCAAGTCGGTCCAGATCGTGGCGAAGAGCCTTGATACGTTTGACGGATTCCGCGGCTTCGGATTGCAATTCGCGCAAAGAGCCCAAAGCCGCAAAAAAGGACGTAGACGCAGTGGATATCGACGAAATCAGATGGATTTCCACAGTGTCCATGTACCAGGACAGCTTCTCCTGCAGAATGGCGTTTGTGGCCAGCGCTTTTCTCCGGCCGGGGCCAGGAGAGTCCAGGGAACCGTTGGACACCCTGGTATCCTGAGGTTGCTGGATAACCTCTGATCGCTCGCTCACGACGTCAAAGGTGCGCGGATTTTCCAAATGAAAGTCTTCCTGGAAGTAGACGTCCGGGATCGTCGACAGTGGTGCGACTGCATTGGGGTTCCGCTTCGAGTTCCCTCCACTGGACCTCCTTCGCATTTTGGGGGACTCTCCTGATGACAGGCTCGTCGCAGACTCCTGGCGTGATAGCGACTGTCTTTCCGGATGTTGGCTTAACCGGCGCTCCAGGATTTCCGCAAACTCGTCCTTTTTCGGATCCCTGCGAAACAGTTGCGCAGCGCCATTGTCCGAGTCGGCCTTTGCTCTTTGGAAAGCGTCAAAGAGGGAGCCCACTTGGGAGAGATAGGTCTTGAAGGCCGAGGGTTCGACATGCGGGATGTTGGTCAGGGTGACTGGGGGGATGTCTTTCTGAGAGGGGGCTTTGACAGCAGAGGGCGCGGAGGTGTATGGTAGTAGGCCAGTTCGGACAATAGGAGGTTGCAGCAGGGTAGATATTGCTGGACAAGGTCAGCATATGCCAGTCTCACGCATACAGAGTCGCGTCCAACCATTCTGACCGCTTTCCGTCACGGGTGCTATGTGCCTATGTGACGTGTCGAGGCTCCCGCCAATGGAATGTATCGAGCTTGCGGTCGAGTCTCGACGCGGTCGGTATCTGCTACTCTGGCTGGAGCTCGGCCTTTTGGCCCAGTCTTGCAGCGCGGTGGGAAACTGGAGACGGTTCGAGGAGAGCGACGCGGGGGAGTCGAGGCTCTCGGTGGACCTCCGGGGGGAGGGAGCCCGAGACGGCATTGTCGAGGTGCGATAAAGGAGCGTGCGGCCGGGAGAGGCATAGGGAGTGCAATGACTCTATTTCGAGAGGGTGGCAGCTTTCCGAGTAATCATTCCCGCGAGTCCAACTGGAGGGAGACCATGGATGTGAAATTGATGTTGAGCAGTTGGAGCTCAAGGTGGCCTTGTCATCCAAGGTGGCTTCCCTCCGCAGGCGGAGCCAGTGCCACAGTTCTGCCGGTGGTCTGCATGGATTCGGCCTCACCTGGTGCGCCACACCTCAGCCGCAAACAAGCATTGCGCATCGCTGTCTGCCTGTCGTGGACACCACCATGTGATGATTGTGAGAAATAGAGCCAAGAAAAAAAAAATCCCAATTGCATTACCCCGCCAAATGCCTCGCCATGAAGTCAAGTTCAATAGTAATGCATCTTGCTCCGGGGTATTCCATCCGACGCCACTTGTGCCCTGCCACCATTTTGCCAGATGCGATCCAAACCCTAGCTGCCAGCGCCGAGTGAAGAAGCCCAAAACAAGACACTCCATATGCCAATGAGCATGCTGCCGCGTCAAACTGCAAATTCTAGAAGTGAACATCAAAGGATTCCCGAGAAAATTATCGCCACAAATCCGCCCTGCTACCGCGCTTGAAACTTCCCTGGCTGCTCGTGTGAGCGTGACCCCGAGTCCAGCTGCCTGCGCTCTTTGGCCGATCGGGCATGTCAGCCGGGACGGCAAGAAATCCACCAAACCCATTGCCGACCACCACACTCTTTCGCGAGTCACCACCCCATTGCGGTCCAAGGCCTCTGGAAGCCTCATAAGCGGAAAGAGGCCGGCCCATGCTAAAACTGCCCCTGTTTCCAGGTTCCTCGGCAGGCTCAAACGAGGTGAAGATCCAGTCGAGCTCGTCAAGACCTTTGGTGTAAATGTCCAATGGCTGGGTAAGACTCCTTGGGCCCGCTCCACGACCATCTTGAGCAAACGAAGGCATGGGTGGTGCGAGCGTCAGCGTCTCGACGAAATCAGGATCACGTACATAGAGCTCCTGGAGACCCGGAAGGGAGTGCGTGAGAAGAGAAGTGATCAAGTAAGCATAGTATGACGAATGGGGTGGCTGAAGTCCCTGGAGCGCATTGGAAGCAGAAGTAATTTCGAAGTTGAGGGTACGCAGAGAGGCCGAGCGGATCGGGGGACGGGCTTCCATTGGTAGCGGGGCCGTCACGGCGGACAAGATTCTCAGTTCGGCGAGGGCAGGCGCAGCTGAAATGACGGAATGAAGTTCGGCAACAAGCACTCCAGTGTTGTCCAAGGTAAGCGTCTTCAGCTTTGCCGACGTGTCGAAGCGAGACAGATAGGTTCGCAGACCCGCGGCGGTGATGGAGGGCATTTCACGAAACTTCAGATGCTCCACCGCGGGAAAGGGGGCAACAACCGAAGCTTCTTCGAATATGGCATCGCCAAGCCAGGGGGTGTCTGAAATGTCGAGTTCCTGGAGCTCCGGCAAGCACGAGATGATCTTCCGCAGCGTGACTGGCTCAATCCTGAGTCTGGAAATCTCCAACACCTCCAATCTCTGCCAGACTCCTTGAAACAGAAGCTCGAAGAGCTGCTCGCTTCCCGCGTCGTATCTCATCTTCCGAATCTGGGGGCATCTGGCCTGCAGCTCTTGCCGCAGCGCGAGACTGGACGCATCGCCTGCGTAGAAGCCGTCTGGAAGGTCGACGTAGTGGAGGTTTGGGAGGACTGAAATGGTTCGAGCGAGGTCGGCTTTGGAGGTTTCCCTGGTCATGTAGGGCACTTTCAAGAGCGTCACGTCATTGGCGAGATGTTGGTTCTCGCGGACTGTCCTGGCAAACAGCGTGAGGCGCAGCGTGGGGATGTCGGTAGGCTCGTGGCGCGATCTTCGTTTGCGCTTTTCGGTGAGGATTTCCTCGAGCTCGCAGTAGTGGACGGCATCAATGCGGACGCTCTTGTAGCTGCACGGACAGATTAGCCTTGCCAATTGTGGATGCAGTGTCGACTGACAGTAGGCCCTGAGCGACGGCATTCCAGCGGCGGCGCACCTGAGCACAATGGGCTAGGTCGCGCAAATCACACAACATGCAGCCATCTCCGACCATGGAATGCTCGCTCGTCTCGTAAGACTCATCATTGGCGTGGGGGCAGACGAAGGAGAAGATGTTGCTTAGCACCTTGTCCGGAAGTGCCTCGGTGAAGTCACGCCCGCTGGGATTCGGGGGCGCGGCGTAGTAAGCAGCGTGGCCGTACTTGGCGACGCTTGCCTGCCTGGATTTGGGATTGTCCTTGGGAGCGTTTCGGTGCCGAAAGTGTTTGAAGAAGCCCATGGCGCGGCGGATAAAGCTGTTGGGAAAGCAGGGTCAACCTCAGCACCACAAAGATACCTGGTAGGGGTACTATATCTGCGATCGGGGGAGGGGGCGTGGCAGGGCAGGGCTGGGCTGGGGGGAGCTGCAGGCGCAGTGTGGATAGAGCTTCTCAGGAATGTGACTTGACTGGAGACGTGCCTTCGCTGTCCATTGTAAGAGCCGTGGCGATGGTCCATGGCAGGGCTTGGGGGTCTTCGGCTGTTCGGCGCGGGCGCGCACGGCAGCGACAGCAGGAGTATGGGTAGAGGGTTTGTAGCCGCGTAGTGGAGATGTCGTAAATTAGGGATCTAGCAGCTGTATGCCGGGGCCGGGCAGACCAACGAGCAGCAGAGATGCAGGCCCGAGAGTATGTACGGTAAGGTAGGTAGATGGTATTTTTTTTGATGAAGGTTTAGAGTTCCGAGTGAAACATTCGCGCAGGTGCAAGGGCAGCGGCTTTCATATCCAACGTGAAGCCTAGAGCATCCCCTGCGCCGCATATTAAGCGTCGATCACAGCGCGCGTCGCCATCCCCTTTGCAACCAGAGTGGCAGCTGTCGACGCCATTCGTTTGTCTCTTTGGGCGTAGTCGCGAGCCGTTTGCGAGGCCAGATCCTGTTGGCGGAGGCGAGCGACGCCAGCAACCAAACGGCGGAGCAGCGTGGCTTCATTCAGGGTCAGGTCGGGTTCTATACCGTACCTGCGGCAAGCCTATTCTTAGCTGGCGCGTATATCATGATTGATCAAACCCAGCGTCTACAGAGCCAACGGCACCGAGCACGGCCATGGGATTGGTCGACGGGGGGCCGCACGCAGAGGGAATCCTGCACAATGTGATGTGCCGGCCCGAGGTCGTGGAGAGGTACAAGAGGGAACCGAAGAGGACAGACATTTCATGATTTGCAAGTGGTGAATCCTGTCGTCACACGTGCGGACGGTGCTCAGAGCCGCCATCCACAGTATGCATTTGGGGACATTGGGTGATGTACGATAGCGTCAGGCACAGCAGGCTACAAACAGCAATGCCGCGCAGCAAACACCATCCGCAGAGACAACGATGGGATAGCATGGGGGTTGGCGTCTTCACTTGACTTGACATTGCATGGCTCTTGAATCAATCAAAGCAGCGCTGAACCATGGATGACCCAGGGACGAGACGTTGTCCTTTGCAGCCACGCAGGCTCGTCGTGCGAATGAGAAGCGCTGCCAACATGTTTCAGGCTACATGGCGGCGAGCCGCGATGCGCAGAGGGACGTGGGCCCACGACTCGTGGATATATCGAGGTCGAATTGCTCTCGGTGCAAGTGAAGCAGCTGGAGCGATGGCTGCGAGGTCTCTGTTGTCGTCGCCGCTGTCGTCGTCCACGCAGCCTCACCCACCTCGACTCAACCCAACCCAACGGCATGCCGTCTGCCGCAGCGCATCCGTTGGACGTCTCGAGTTGAAATTTCAGCAAAAAGCATCCTGTGCCCAAAGCCTGCCGTCAAGGAATACTCCCCGTCTCCTTTCTTAGCGCGCCGTTGTCTCTTCGGCGCCGGCACAGCTACCCTACCACACCCTACCTTACGCGAGTGTGGTGCGTGGTCCTTCAAGGCCCTTCACTTCTCTCGCCCGGGCTCACTCAGGTCGTCGACGCTCACCAAACTCCAGACCATACCCTCCAGTCCCATCTCACCGACCCACCTGTGCGTGTGCTGTAGCTACGTCCTAGCTCTAGCCACCTTACTCGACCACCGCTGGCTGGTCCCGTCCGCTTCTGCACCTCGCCAGAGCTCCTCCGCCCGTCGGCATCCTTGCGGTCGAAGCTCTCTCGGGTCCCGCTACCGTCATTTTTGACTCCTTTCCGCCGCAACCCGCCATCTCTCGCCGACCGCCAGTCCCTGCTCGCTTCGTGCGTCCATTGTCATCCATCACCTTTTCCTCCTCCTCTCCGGACATCGTACATTACTACACCATGGCCGCCAATCCGCCCCAGGGGAGCAACCTGGACCGCTACGTCGTCATTCACGTAGGAACCACGTGTGACGAGCATGGCGTCTACGTTACAAAGGACTCGGCCGAGGTCATTGAGATTGGCTGGATTCTGCTCGATTCCAAAACCTGCGAAGAGGTGCCATCATCCAGCCCCCATTGCTAATTGGCAAATTTTTGCTGACTGCCCTTGGACAGCTCCACCGCGAGAGCGTCCTCGTCAAGCCCGTCAACACCCCCATCACCCCCCTCTGCAGTAAGTCCCACCGCCTCAATTGCTCTCTCCGGTGGCTGACTCGGTGCTTCCTACAGCTTCTCTCACCACCTTGACCTGGGAGCACGTCCGCAACGCCGGCTCTTTCCGTGATGCAATCAACCGCTTCGACCAGTTTGCCAACGAGCACCTCTTGTCCAAGAACCTCGAATTCGCCTTTGTTACACTTGACTCGTGGGACTTGCGTGTGCAGCTTCCCCGTGAAGCTCGGGACAAGGCAGTCGTTCTTCCTCCATACCTCCAGCACTCGAGAACCTTTGACCTGCGCACCGAATACCAGCGCTGGCAGGCTCACCACCCGGAGTCTCTGCCCTTTGGCTCCAGTGCCCTGTCCAACATTTGTGCTGCCCTCGAGGTTGAACCTGTGCAATCTTCGGCCCCCATCAAGCACAACCTCCCCTTCCACCTGCAGGCCTTGGCTCCCGCGTCGCCCAGGCGTGCAATGGAAGAGGCCGTGACCCTTGCCCGAGTTCTCCGTGGTCTGATCCGCAAGTCCCAGCCGCCTCACGAGCACCCCGACGTCTTGACCCGCCCAATGGACGCCAGGGCCGACGTCCGTGCGTTTTTGTCGGAGCGTAGCAAGGTCCTTCACATGAGCGGACTCCCCCACGACACGACCCAGTCTGAATTGGAGAGCTGGTTCACCCAGTTTGGCGGGCGTCCCATTGCCTTTTGGACGCTTCGTACTCCCGACCAGCACAAGCCCACTGGTACTGGCTTTGCCATCTTCTCTTCTCACGAAGAGGTAGGTTTCTCGGCTAATTATAAGCAACGATACCAGAAGCACTTTCAAGGATGCTAATTCGAACCAGGCCGCCGAAAGCCTCTGCATGAACGGTCGTGCGTTGAATGAAAAGGCCATCGAAGTGTCTCCCTCGAGCAGCCGTGTCCTCGACCGTGCTGCCGAGATTCTGACTCCGTTCCCGCCGAGCAAGAACCGCCCCCGCCCTGGCGACTGGACCTGCCCATCTTGCGGATTCTCCAACTTCCAGCGCCGCACTGCCTGTTTCCGTTGCTCGTTTCCAGCCATGTCTGGTCCTGCTGGTGACCCCATGGGCGGCTACCCTTACGGCTATGGCCACCCCGGAATGATGGGCCCTCCGCACCACATGGGCCACGGCCACGGTATGCCTGGCCACATGCGCGGCGGCAACAGCGGCGGCATCGTCCCATTTAGAGCCGGCGACTGGAAGTGCGGCTCTGATGGATGCGGCTACCACAACTTTGCCAAGAACGTAAGCTGCCTCCGCTGCGGCGCCAGCCGTGCCGGTGCAGCGGTTGTCGCCGACACTGCGTTCCCTTCGCCCATGGACACGCCATCGAGCTACGGCATGGGTCCGCCTTCGATGGCTGGAACCCCTGGTGGCGGACCCTTTGGAGCCGCTGGTGGTTTTGGCTCCGGCGCTGGTTTCCCCGGACAGCAATTTGGCGGCCCTCCATCGACCTACGCCCTCCCTTCCGGCATCGGTGCCGCGAGCCCTTATCCGCCCATGGGCGGCCAATACGCTCCCAACGGTGGAATGCACGCGTCTCCCTTTGACAGCCGTGCCGCCGAGGCTGCCTTTTCCTCTGCTGGCCAGGCCCCTGCGTCGGCCGGTGCCGGCTTCTCCAATGGCGGCATGCCAGACGGATCTAGCGACCCGTTCTCCTTCCTCACTCCTAGCTTTGGACAGCTTTCAGTGGGCGATGATGCCCGGCGCAACGTCGGCAACGCCGCCAACAAGTCCCCCGCTTGAACTCGACATGACGGTGAAAGTCGTTGCGTTCCTTTCTCGCACATCGGATTGAAACCCTTTTATTATTCGGGCGGCAGCAACGACTAGCGACGGCGCGGGATGGGCATGTTGTTTTTCAATTTATGCGGATCGACCTGGCAGTTCAGAATCGGCACTCGGTTGTGTGCAGGGAGCATGGCGGCAGGTTGGCACAAGGCATAGAACGAGATGAAAATCTCGGTATGGTGTTTCGGAAGCTTCATTGAGAACAAAAGTACGGATGGCGGACATGAAGCGGGGACAGGTCATATGTGCACGGCGTCTCATGTGCAGCCGTCATTGCCGTCTTTTTTTTGCGGCACTTGCTTTTCAGGCTTCTACCACGCGTCCATCTCGTGGGCCTTGCTCTTTCCACTTTCTCGTCACCTGGTTTCTGCGGATTTCTCTCTGGCTAGGTATCTTCTCGGATGTCTTTTCCCAAAACTTGCGGCATAGCGTTAGCGGGGGTTATGGGCGGATGGGAACTTTGGGGGCGCTGGGTTGTGTGTGGGGTGCTGGGGGGCGGTGGGTTGGCCATGCGAGGGATGGATGGGATGGGCGGACGGATGGGTATCTTTCCTCTTTTTTCCCCTCATTCCCTTGCCTTGGATGCTGCTCTCTCTCTCTGTTGTTACTATCTTTTCTCCTTATTTCTCTTCACCAACGCGAGACCAAAATTGAGAGAATCACATAAACGCGCGATGTATATCACTCATGACAAGAATGTAGCAGACTGTTCAGCTCAAGAATGCATTGTATCAACCTTAAAGAATGGTCGGAATGGAATCCCCTTGAATGACATTGTGATGTTCACAGGCCCAGTCCAGGATCCCAGTCGATCAACTGCTGTCAGCCATCGCTTGCTGTCCAGCTCTTGCGGCAAAACAGATTATCCGGCAGCTGTCACTCGGAACCCTCGCGAGAAACGCCGCCTGCGCAATCACCAGAATCACCTCCATTTTGCACCAAACTGGACGGGCAATACATCTTCATTCATCTGGTACCGTGTCAAAGCAGCGGCGAGCCCCCAGGAAGCGTCGATCCAGGAATCTGAGAGATCAACGCCCCGACAAGTTTCCTAGACCGGGGTCTGATGGGTCGCTCCGCGAAAGCCGCCGCCAAGCGGGGTAGCACCGAAGGACGACGAACTCGCGCACGCCAGGAGCACCAGATCAGAGAGCTGCGGCAACAGCTGCAACTCAAGCTAGAACTCCAGTCCGTGTGCGAAGAAGCCATCGAGAAGGAGGCGGCGGCGGTGCGAGGATGGACGACATGCCAACAGGAATCCGAGGACTTCATTCGCGAAATCGACCTCGAAAAGGCCAAGATCAAGAAGCAGGTGTGCGAGAGCTTGGAGCTGTTTCCCCGGCGCCTCGTCTGCCCTCTGATGCGCAGAGCCGTCGGCTTCAATGAGAGGATCGTGTCCAGCCGGTCACGTGTGTTTGAGATGATTCAGGATACGCAGGACAAGATCAAGGTAGCGGAGCAGCGGATGCAGACGTTTCGGAGGCGGCTCACCACCATCAAGAGACGGATAACATGTCTTAAGCGTAAGATCAAAGCTTCTTCAAAATGAGCCATTGGTCGAGGCCGTGCAATTGGGCCAATCGACCAACTTGCTCTTGCGGGGAACCTGCTCAACGACTCGTTTGGCTACGCGCAATCACCCTAGTCGACTACTGCATACTCTTTTCGAGCAGGGCCTTGACGAGTGCCACCGTCTTCAACAACCTTCCCATGTGCCTGCGCGCACGGTGGGCCAACCTAAATGCTGAAGCGCCTTCCGACAGGT
Organism: Phyllosticta citrichinensis; assembly: GCA_038380885.1. Classification (NCBI taxonomy): domain Eukaryota; kingdom Fungi; phylum Ascomycota; class Dothideomycetes; order Botryosphaeriales; family Phyllostictaceae; genus Phyllosticta; species Phyllosticta citrichinensis. The sequence continues at coordinate 408,781 of JBBWUH010000003.1, read as the reverse complement.
TGGAAAGCTTGTGCTGGACGGGGCATTGGCGCCAAAAGTTTGCTCTACATACTGTGCTCTTCCTTTGGGACCATTCCTATTCCACCACGGACCGCTATACCAGTACACGCACCATCGAAACCTACGATAAGCACTTGACGCGGCGCTGTTGGTCAGTTATCTCGACATTGCTTTTGAGGCGGTGTAGCTTCATGTGCAATCAGCGGCTAGCAAGCGCGCCTGCTTTGTCCTTACCACCGCAACGGGACGCGCCAACGGGCTGGCCGCGGGTGGATGCTTGCAACACTCGTCTTTTCTTTTCATGCCAGAAGCGCGCTTGCCCTGTCCATGTCGGATCGAGCAGCAGTAGCCCAGCACGGCGACTCAAGCACCCGACAGACGACCACGACGGCCTGCCAGTTGCAGCATCACACTATACACTCTCACACCACTGAAGACCCGGGGTCCTTGGCTCTCCCCAGACGGAACGGCTCAACTCAGCTTAGCTTGCCCTCCAAACACCGCATGTCTCGCGGCCCACGAGGTGCATCCGCGCGCTCCGATTGCTCAATCGTTGGGGCATTTTGTCTCGCTTGCTTCTTTCACTTAGTCGTCTTGATGGACCACTGCCGCTTGGCGGCGGAAAGCCTCTTGGCGAACGGCGGGAGGGCTGGGACATCCTGCCACCGGCTTGCTTGCAGCCGTCATGATGTCAGGCGGCAGCTGAGCGTAGTTTGACTTCGTCGTTGCTTTTTGCTCGTGATGGCCAAGCTGAATGTCTTGGTTGTTTGAGGATTGTTTGTTGGCCGGTGAGCAAGGTGTATGAGCTTGTGTGTTCAACTCATCCTCACATTGTTCGAAACTGGTGCGTGTACTTGGCTCATCGGTTTTCTTCCTCTTTCAGTGTACCGTTGCTCAAGGTGCTTGCTTGAGGAAATCCAGCATGAACTCTCTTGTCCGTGGTGCCCTCTGAGACGGCTGCCTTTTTCAAAGAGCCAGGGTTGCATACACCGCACGATTTGACGGCGCGAAGATTTGGCATCCTTCTTCATTGATACATGTGTATGGCTCAATGGTTTCGGCTCATATGTTCAGCATGTCTATCCATGTGTACATACAGTGAGGACTGAGCTGAGAACGTAATTGACTGATTGCTCATTTTACTACTCTCTGTCTCCTAGAATGCGGAATACTCCCTCGATTTTGATTCCTACGAATTCTGAATACTCCTCGTCACCACACCAACATCATGGACACTTCCCGTTTGAAATGTAGACCTTGGTAGAGGCGTCGCACGCTCATCAGCTTTAGTGACGAATCAGAAGTCTCCATTTACTTGTTGATAAGCTATCGGTTCCATCTTATCTGCCCCGCGATGCGGTGCCCCACCTTGCGGCCACACAGTTGTGTTGATCAACACCAACCGCTCTCCAGAAATTCTCCAACAGGGAAGAACAAGAAGAAGAAGAGAGACCTCCAAAGCCATGGCCGCCTCAGTCGCCTCTCCCCAAGTCGACCGCACAACCTCCGACGCCGCGCGCGCCGGCGCAAAGGCCTACCTGCAATCGCGGCTGCAGCCCACGCCGTCCGCTCCCTCCAAGCCCTTCACGATCCCAACCATCGACCTGGGGCCCAGCTTCAGCGGGTCAGAGGCGGCACGTCAAGAGGTGGCGCGACAGATCCACGACGCGTGCACGACATCGGGCTTCTTCACCATCACGAACCACGGCATCGCGCCGGCGGTGACGCGCGGGGTGCTGGCGCAGGCGCAGCGCTTCTTCCACTCGCTGCCGCGCGACAGGAAGGAGGCGCTGCACATGCGCAACAGCGCGCTGCACCGCGGGTACGAGCCGGCGGCGTACACGAGCATCGACGGCAGCGCCGAGACCAAGGAGGGCTTCAACTGGGGCTACGAGGAGCGGCTGCGTCCCGCGTCCTTCGCCGACGGCGCGTACGACGGCCGGTACGTCGAGCTGGACGGTCAGCGCTATGCCGACGGTACCGGCAATCTGTGGCCCAGCGAGGCTGACCTGCCCGGCTTCTTTGACGGCGTCAAGGAGTATTATGGCGAGGCCATGGGCCTGGCGCGGCACCTCATGGGCTTGTTTGCGTTGGGATTGGGCCTGGGTGAGGGCTGGTTTGATAAGAGCATGACGCATCCTGGTGGCATTGCGCGGCTGCTGTATTACCCGCCTGGCAAGCCGGAGGCGAGCAAGCAGGACATAGGGCTGGGGGTGCATTCGGACTATGAATGCTGTAGGTTGCGTGTCTGGTGCATCATCAGCAAACATCAACCACATCTCCAATCAGAAAATGCAACATCAACAAATACTGACTCATGATGGTGCTCAGTCACGATCCTGCTGCCCTCAGGAACCCCCGGTCTCGAAGTGCTGTCGCCGGCAGGTGAATGGACGCCCGTCGAGCGCGTCGACGGCGGCCTCATCGTCAACATTGCCGACTTCCTCATGCGCTGGACAAACGACATGTACAAGAGCACGGTGCACCGCGTCGTCAACCGCACGGGCGAGCCGCGCTACAGCGTGCCGCTCTTCTTTAGCATCAACTATGACGAGGTGGTTGAGGTGCGTTTGTTTTACCCCTGTCCTCCCCTGGTCCCCTTGCGTTTTTTTTTGGGCGTTGGATGGTGGAAGGCTGATTATTGTCACAGACATTGCCGTCTTGTGTGACGCCCGAGAACCCGGCAAAGTACCAGCCGATTCGCGCGGGCGAGTACGTTCTGGAGCGCCTGAACATGTCGACGGCGGGCGGCAAGGGGTCGTATGGAAACACGGATTGGCTGGATGAAAAGAAGTAAAAGAGTAAGAAGAAAGACGAATTGTAACAGATTTTCCAACTACTAACAAAGACTTGTCAAGTGTGGCAACTGTCGCGCTGCTGCGGCGGATGTCGAAAGAATGGCGGCTCCGAAGGTTTAGCCATGATCGGTGTGGAGAGAAATGATACCAATGATACGATACCTAAGGTACTACGCCTGCGTCTAGGGAGCATTCGTTCACTACCTACAATTGTTGCACCTTGGGAGCTGTCGTCCACTATCATCACATTAGCACTTGCGGCATATATGGAGCACTCATTCACTGCTCCTCCCCGTTGCCCCTTGGGAGCTGTCAGTCATCCGCTACCACGCTTACGTCTTAGGAGCATTCATCCACAGCCACAGCTGCGCCTTGAGAGCTGTCGCTTCCTGCCACAGCTAAGCCCCAGCGCGCATCCCTCCTTCCGGCACCCACGGAGCCGGCCTTTATACCCTACCCACGACGCATCCATCCCCGTCCTCCAGTCCAGCAGCACGACACAACAACAGCGCCCTTCGCACACTCAACACGACTTGCAGCACAGACGCCGCCCATGCCTTCTGCCGGAGCCTGGCAAAGCAACAAAAGTCCCTCCTCCAGGGAAAACAGAGGAAGTGCGCCAATATGAGGGTGATGTTGTGTCCCCAGCCCCAGTTGAGGACATGCATGCTTCCCGATTCTCGACTGATCCATGCCCCGAATTTTCAGAGATTTGGCGGATGAAATTTCTGCACTTTCAATATGGAATGACAAGCGGTAGTATTCCACAATTGCGTCCACCTTTACGGCGAAACGACCCACTCGTCGGTTCAGTTGAGTCTCTTCAAGCTAGCCGCAATACACGTAGGTGACTCAGCAAAGTCCTGAATGATAGAGTAGATGAGAAACCCCTGAATCTGCATCAAAAGCTGCCCCTGGCATAGCAAACCACACCAATCAGCTCACAGTGCCGCAGCCCACATCGCCTAACCGTCAATAAAGTGATCCTCAACTACCCAAATCCCCCTTGCCCGTCGATAGCTAAGCCATCCCATCCCAGCCCACTACCCGGTCCTAGGAATCACATTGCCATTCGAATCAATCAGATCAGTCCGAAAGTAGAAGCGAAACCGCAAGTTGCCGCCTTGCACCGCGCTGGGGTTGTAGTAGTGCGAAGAAGCATGAAAGCTCGCCGGGGCGCCGGTGAATCTCGCCTCCGCATAGACCGGGTCGACGGCCTCATTCGAGTTGGCTGCCGAGGGCCCAACAATGAACCACGAGCGTGGGCCCTCCGGACTCATCTGAGTCGGTTGTCGGAAAAGGGCCCATCGGGTGCGAAGGCCTGCAACTCGATTGTCCAAGCTGTGGAGACGGAGAATGGCTTCAGAAGGACCTGGTGCAAAAGACGGTTCCTGTCAGTTTCTTCTTCTTCCAAAGATCGCGATGTTTGAAATGATGCGCGATCTGAAGTGACGCCACACCTACTGTTGACGGTTGGAAGGACGTCAAGAATTGGACAGTGTTTGGGACAAACGTGATGCGCAAAAATCCAAGCGAAAACGTCCCGCCGTTGCGGACGTTGACGGCAATGGGGGAGTCGAAATTGCCGACATTTGGGGGTGCAATGTCGGCGAGGTTGAACTCCTCAACGTGTGCGTCGTAGTCACTCAAACGTGTGCCTGAGCAGACAATCGCCGGACCACCTGGACGACCGCAGCAAGTACTCGCTCCACAACCTTGAGGGTGTGCCAACGGATCTGCCAACGGGTTGCCGCTGATGTAGGTGATGAGAAGAGCGAAAACAAGGATGATCTGAGGAAGAGCCACTGTCGACGTGGAGGAAGAGCTGAGTTGTTTTAAAAGAAAGGTACCACACTATTCTTATATGCTCTACAGACTGTAAGCTTTCTGCTCAACAATGGTAGGAGACGCAGGATGGTAATCTGGAGATGCCGCGGAACTGCCACGAGAAGAAGACACCACGAGAAGAAGACACTACGGAAAGTTTCCTCTAGTGGATACGATAGGAAGTCTCTTGAAGAGAAAAAATCGCGGAAAGTCTCTTTAGAAGAAGATATCGCAGGAATTCATTTAGTAGCCGCAGTAAGCCCCCACGCATGACACATAATTTGACTAGGAAGAGAAGAAAGAGAATAACGTAGGCAATAAATCTTGTATAGGAGATAGGCGTGTCGGATTAAAATCCGACTTTTACCTAACAACCTGATAAAAGCTCAGGATTACACCTCAAACACGAGGTAACTACACGCCGTAGTAAAACAGACGCCTCCTCCGCTACTGCTACCTAGTGAAGCGGGTAATTGTGAAGAGAACCGGCTAAAACGGCTGCATAATACCGAAGACTTCAGTAGCGTCCTGTCCACATAACTTCAACGCAGTGCTGAGGTTTGTGTGCGCCAATTGCGCAGCCGCTGGCGCAAGAGAGACGTCCGTCACGCAGATGACACAAAGGTGTAAAAAGAGAGTTGTCGGTCAGGCGTCAGCACCCTGAAATTGAAGGGTTAGCATCTGAAAAAGGGGGTCAGTAAACTCGCGGCCTTCCTAAGGGCGCTACTCAAAGAAGTTGTAAAGGCGGCACGATTGGCCAAGGTTCCGGCCAAGATTCATGAATTCGTAGGTGTTTTCGAAGTCTTTGAGTGAGAGAAGTGCCATAGTAGCGGGCTCCCGCGTGGAGTTGTTGCGAACTGCTGTTTGCTCAAGAGGCGTCTTTGGAGTGTGGGCGCAGGCTCGGACTTGATCGGTCAACACATTTCGACGGGTTGCGCGCTCACTTGCGGTGGTCCTGGTGATTATTTCCATTATTGAGGAATGATAGCGAGCATCGTTCCTCCTCCTTTTGCCGTCATCTTTTCCCCTCGTCGTTCGACCGATTCGGACTGGTGTTGGAGTTGGCGCCTCTCTCCCAGCGCTCAAAAGCTGAGGGGGGTGGATGTTGAGGGAACTGAGGTTCTGGCAGCGCTTTTATACCCGGACTTCTGTGCACGGACATCGTTTGCACGAGAGTCAAGTGCTGTCACAAGCTAATTGGGGTTCCGATTCGCGGAGCAAGCTCATCATCATGCGACAGTCAGTGTATCTCGTGGAGCGCCGCCGGCAATTCGCTGGCGGGGGCGTCCTTGGGGTGTAAAAGGGGCGTCGTTTGGAACCAGCCTTCGATCCTCAGAGCAGTGACAACTGCGACGACAATGCGACAAGACAACTTCGGATTTCACCTTCGGCTGTCTCTTTCCCTGTCGCTGTTTTCCGTGAGGAACTGCGCACTTGTGCTCAAGTTCAACGGCATTCAGGGGCGTCAGAATCTATAACTGTGGCAAGTATCTTCGTACTTTGGTGCTGATGAAGAGCAATCTTCTCCTGATGAAGCTCATCTTTGGCCAAAACAGCGATAGCATGAAGAAACAGGGGACCACCAAGAACCTTGACAAAATTTTGCTGCGGCGACCGACGCGCAAAGTGCGGAGCTTATTAATGTTTGTGACGCCGCAGCCAGTGCAAGATCTTCTTCTGTGTGGCTCGACGGCTACAGGACTGTTGTGAAGTGTTAAGGAGATGATGTTTTAGGGGCGGTATTTTATCTCCTTAGACACCGATTTCAAGCGTCGTGGCTGGTGACTGGGGCGTGGGCGTTGACCAGGTGGTCTGCTGACGTGTCAGTCCGTTGAAGAAGCTGTGGAGGGCATGTGATAAGAAGTTGCAAAGTCTATGCTGGGCAATGTGTAACTCGGAGTTTTAGTAAGTCACTTCTAGAAACGGACCACATGAAAGCGTCAGCAGCCACTAAGCCGGTTAGCATAGAAATGCAAAGCCAGAATCCGTCATTCTTCCAAGTTGCAGAGCGTCTGGAATATCGTTCAACATTGCTGTTGCATTCGTTGTCTTCGATCAAATGATAGGAGAACCCCAGCGCCCAGGAACTTGACTCCGTCCATTTTGGAATTGATGTTGTTCCTCGCTCATTGACGTTGCTCCTCGCTCATTGACGTTGCTCCTCGCTCATCAATACGCGTAGCTCTTTCTAGGGAACCACCAAGGATGACCGTCTTCGAAAGGAGGTTGGACAAGAAGATAAATCTTCGTCCTAAACATGACGAACCACCGCGCCTTCATTTGACATATTAAGGACCCCGCTGCCCTCTTCACTATGTTGTCCCCAGAATTTATCCTGGATCACTCTGAGATTCTCGTCATAGTTCGACGGCTGTATCAGCTGGGCTGTCCCATCCAACTGGTCATCCGCTTAGCGTGGAGGGTTGTGGGGTGGGGTAGGTTCCCCAATGACCACTTCGCCCGCAGCGTCGGTCCAATCGGTGCGAAAGTACATGCGGTAATGAATGAACAGCCTCTGGACGTCCTCGTAGTCGAAGAAGAGGCTGGGATTATTGGTGCGCGTGTTGGGCCCGTAAAGCTGCGCCTCCGCGAAGCCTATGTCCGTACGTATATGGTCTCTGCCAAGCCGGACGGCGGGGACGATGAACCAGTGGCGAGGATCGTCCTCGCCAGATCCGCTCTGTATTTTGAAGAAGGCCCATCTGATGCGTATGCCTGCGACTCGGGTATCATGAATTTGCCGTTGTCTGACGGCTTGCCTTGGGCCTATGAAGACCATCAATCACCATTAGTTCCTCGAAGACGCGTCTGGTTTGAGGGCATGCGCAAGATATGAGGCTACTTACCAGCAACGTCGGTCAGGAAGTACATTCGGAATTGGCTGGTTTCCGTGTTTGCAGTGAATGTCAACAATCCAAGCGAAAAGGCCCCGCTCCCCCCATTGTAAGAGACAGGAAAGGTGATATCCTGGATTACAGAAGAGCGAAAAACGCGGTAGGGGTTGAAATTCCCGGTGTGAGATGTGTAGTCGGCCGCGCTCTGGCCCTCGCAGCGTAGATTCGGAGCCCCTCTTCTCACGCAACAAGCTAAGGTGCTTATTGTACAACCTTGAGGTAATGCCATCGGCCAGGCGCTGGCATAGCTGACGAGAAAGACAATAGCGAGGAAGATCTGAGGAACAGCCATTTTGGCAACGATCTGCGGTCGACTGAAGAAAGGACTGCGAAATTCATATCCTCTACCTGCCCGCAAGCTTTCCTTTATTTATCCAACTCATCGTATTCAGAAGCGGTGAAGTCTCATTTAACATTGTGGATGTTTAGATTCACCATTTAAAAGAAGGCTAAGGCTTCAAACTAAAAATACCCTCTCATTGCCAAGTCTAAGGTGCGGGAACGGGGGCCGCGGATAACCGTAATAACGCCTACAGTAACATTACTAATTTCATCTAAAAGAAAGGTGTATAAAATATAATCACCATCTAGGTCTATCTTACTAGTCCTCCCCATACTATGACTTATAACTTTAGCTAATTAACTATTGAGTAAATTCCTATCTCTTACTTAACTAAGCCCTATATATAATACGCATCCTTAGCTGGGGAAATGAAGGCACCTTATAGTAAACCTTATAGCTTTCTTAGTTCCCCCATGAAGCAAGAAGCACAAACCTAAACTGCCGGCTCTCAGCATCTGAACCGCCAAGTACCTACCGCAAACTCTATCGGCGGCCTGGACATAGAACTTCGACGCGGAGCAACGCAGAGCGCAGAGTTTGACGCGGAATTCGCCACGGAGCAAGCGGGGCAAGCGGAGAGACACACTCGCTTGGGTGTTTGCCTTTTCCAAAGACTTGTTAGCTCTTGGAGTCGACTGCAAGAGGAAACAACGCACCTTGGGACGACTTGGGGACGACCGTCATTTTAATTTCTTGAAGATGACCAGGATGGACCTTGGATGATGAATGAGATGACGGCAAAACAGCGCGATGAGCCAGATGAATGACCTCTTTGACAAAGGCGAGCGCGATGCCATCACCGCATGGATGAGTGAGAAAAAGTAGGTAAGGTATCAAGCATCCGCTTCTTGCGCCGATGAATGGGCGGTGAATATGTGTTTTCTAAAGCTGCAAAAGCTGGCGGTGACTTATACCTGTTGACTTGATCAGTCACGTGAGTGCTTAGTGCACCGGTCTCGAGCGTGCAGTATGTGGCTGATCAGGAAGTCGTGCGGTAGGCTGGGTAGACAGGTGCATCTCGTGATGACCATGCGCGTCCAACTAGTATCAGCCCAGTCGAAGTAAAAAGCGCACTACGACGGGATGAAACAAAGTTAAATCAAGCTTACCAACGAGAAGGACTTCCTTTCCTTCAAGAAAACACAGCCGCGGGGTTTTCGACTCCTCCTGCCTGTCCAGGCAATGAATCACTCCCATCTGTTGATTTGCGACGTTCAAAGTCACCCGATTAGACAAAGTACGCCTGCAACCATAACCCATTGTCTTGCTCAGCACGCGGCGTCTTGCTCAGCGCGCCGTCTTGTGCAGTACTTTTTCTTGCTCAGCGCGTTGTCTTTCTGAGCCCGTCTTTTTGTGCAGCGCGCGGCGTTTTGCTCTTATATGGGTGGTGCGGCGCAGGTGACTGCTCGACGTGCTGAAAAATGTGCTAGTTGTAAATCTACTTAGGCAGAGGGAGGCAGAATCTTAGAAGAGGGAGTCAGGCACCTAGCCGCCGAAAACACTGTCTGTATTGGGGCTTGGGCCCAGTAAGTTCCTCAACATTGACGAAGGTTTGCCATTACGAAATCCAGCGGAGCAACCCAAAACTTTGCTTCCTGGGTCCAGCGGAGAAAACAGCATTTTGGGACAACAATGGTTGACAATGCTGTGTTTGCTCAACGGTCTCTCGGCACGTGGAATAGCGTCAGCATCGTGGGTGCCGCCACAGTGGGTGCCGAAAGGTCTGAATAGCTGCAGTGACGAACGACGGCTCCCAAAGCGTAATTGGTGGATGGCTACGACTGCTCCATAAGTGTGATCATGATGGTGGATAACTCGCTAGGCGTAATTAGCAGTGAGCGAACGCCCCTACATGCAGTCGCATTGTCAGGAGTTCCAGTTTCTTTCGACACCCACTGTGCCGCTTTGATGTCTTACCATCTCACACCAAGCGTCTGCCATCTCTTTTATGCCACTTCCCTCTCCACAACTCGTTTTTCTGCTCCCTCTTCCTCACATCAGTACGGCTTGAATCTCTCCTTTCCCTTATCTTTCTCCCGCTTCTTCTCCTTCCTATGCGCCTTGCGCTCCTCCTTCGCGCCGCCAGCACCACCGCCCTCTCCACCATCCCACGCTCTCACCTTGCCATCTTCGCCGCACGAAAACAGCGTCCCGCTGTTCTCATCAACCCACACATCGCGGACAATCTCGTCACCATGGGCGCCCGGAAGCCGCAGCGCGCGCGGATCAGTCGTGACGCATGAGTAAGCCAACGGCGAATCGTCAGCACTGGCGGGTGGCTGGAGAGGAAGCAGGTCCAGATGTTGGGACGTCGTGTTGCCGGCCGCGACAACGTGCGTGCCGCTGGACAGCGAGCGGTACACGTTCACGACGTACTCGCAGCCCAGTTTCTCGCGCACGTCGCCGATTGAAACAGGCTTAATTTCGCTCTGAGCCGTCGCGTTGTTTTGCGAGGAGTCGTCCTCAGAGTCATCGACGCGGTAGAAGCCCAGCGTCTCGTCGGTGCCAAACACCCAGACGTCACGGCCACTGCCGCTGCTGCTGGAAGCGGCAGATCCCAGCCATCCCGCGTGGTGCACAGCGCTGCGGTGGTTCAGCACCGCGCGCAGGGCGTCGTCCTCGTCGGCCTGGCGCAGGTCGAAAATGCTGACGAGGCCGTCGGTGCTGGCGCTGAGGAGTGCGGATGGCTGTTCCGGGTGCAGGGCGAGCTCGGTAATGGTGTCGGTGTGCGATTCGAGTAGCGACAGGCGCGGCGCTGCTGGGGACCGCGTGTCCCAGGCGTGAATTGGCGCGTCGCCTGGCGGGTCTTTTTGCAGCTCGGCGCCGGTGATGAGGAGGGATGTGGCAGCATGCGTTGTAAGGGCGGAGAGAGGGTGTGGTTTTTCTGGGACGAATTAGCATGGCTCGACGCGGAGAGACTTGTATCGGGAGAGGGAGGTGAAGATGGTCTAGAAGAGAAAACGACGGAATATGAAAGAAACGAGAGGAGACAAGAACGATGTAAACCAAAGGCTCGAAGAAGTTGTAAACGATGCTGCTTCTCGTCCTCTTCCCGAACGACCAGAAATGCACTCACGATTCTCAAACTGCATGACCGCTTTGCGTGTCCTGCGGTCCCAAAACCTCACCACGCCATCGCGACCGCTCGTAGCCAGTACATTACCCTCGTCGTCCCAATTCTCGAGACATGTGACGCTGTCGTGGGCGTTTTGGATCAGGCCGTCGGGACGAAGCTTGAGCGAGCTCCGGTCAAAGGTGCGGATTGAGTTGTCCGACGACAGGGCTGCGAGAGCAGCGTTGCCGGCGGGTCTGAGGGCGTAGATGTACGAGTCTGGCGGCAGGCCGAGGTCGCCTGTTGCCAGAAGCTTTGCTGTCCGCATTATGTCAAGGCTCTATAGATGGTGGTGGTAAAGGTGCTTTTGGTGTCGGGGTTGCGATAGAGCCAGATTCCGAGGTTGATGTCGCGAATCAAAAATTTTCAAGCACCAGCAACGCAGACCAAACTGAACCTCTTCAATGCGCGTCACGTCGATGTAGCAAAGGCCTGTCTGACAACTGGACCATGTCCATCCTTGGTGCCTCGCACATTTGATTGTCTGCTTCGGCAGCGGCCGGCAACGGAGAGAAAGAGTTGCAAAATTGATGGCGCACCGCTGTGCCAATATCCTCTCCGTGTCTCCCTTCCAACAGACCCGAAAGACACTCTCACGGTCACCAGTTGTCTCGTCACGCAAGCACTGAATGGAAAAGTGTTCATGTCACCCTGATATGAAACGCACCGAATCATGGACTGGATTATAATGCGCGATTAACGACGGGTATGTCCCTCTAGGGACCTTTACAGCCTGCGGTGAAGCCGACATAACGTCAGCCCTGCAGGCCACCACTCAACACTCGTCGAGAAGCTGTCGCACTGGTGGTTGCCAGGTCCCTGGAGAGAAGAAGAAGAAAGCGGATGCGAAGTTGGGAGTTGAGGTTTTCACCTGGCTGCGCTGCCAACCGAGCGCCGACCTTTTTCCGCCAGCGGCATAAGCAGCGCCGCTGATTGGTCGTTGTCCCGAGGTTCCCAGCCGGGCTACCGCTCCTCCATCATCGACTGGCGGTGCTCCTCCATCGTCAACCTTTCTTTCCCTTGTCTCCACTGCTACCGATACCCTCTCCCCTCCACCACACCCACGCAGGCCCGCATCGCCACAATGCTTGCCCAACGTGCCTTCCACCAGTCCCTGCGCCGCGCCGTCGCGCCAGGCGCCGCCGCCAAGTTCGCCCCGGCCAGCAGCGCGCTGATGCAATCGAGGTACGACACCAAGGACCCCTCTCGCACCTCCCGCAGGCCAAACGACACGAACCACAACGACTAACACCGCCGCCCCTCTAGGCCCGTCGCCACCAACACCATGAGCGAGCCCGAAGGCCGCAAGATCCTCGAAAAGCAGCGCCTCAACCGCCCCGTCGCCCCGCACCTGGCCATCTACCGGCCGCAAATCACCTGGCTGGGATCGGGCCTGAACCGCATCACGGGCGTCGCGTTGTCCGGCGGGCTGTACCTCTACGTCGCCGCCTACGTCGCCGCCCCGCTGACCGGCTGGCACCTCGAGAGCCAGAGCGTCGCCGCCGCCGTCGCCGCCTGGCCCGTCCTCGCTAAGCTGCTCGTCAAGTCCACCATCGCTTTCCCTTTCGCCTATCACAGCTTCAACGGCCTTCGCCATTTGATGTGGGATTTTGGTATGGGGTTTAAGAATAAGCAGGTTATTCAGACGGGATGGACTGTTGTTGGGTTGAGCGTTGCGTCGGCTGTGGGCTTGGCTTGCTACGGCACCTTTTAAATGCGGAAAGGGCCGCTGATGGGGACGAGATGCATGGGACGAGAAGAATATCAGTCGGACTGTACAGGGAGAGGCGGGAGTTTCGATGTTGGTCGTGAGCCAGCCGGCCGCGGTATAGATCTTTGGGATTCGGGGCGGAGTGATAGCATTCAACTTTTCATCAAGACTTTCATCATCAAAGATTTTTCCAACCTCTCTGGACCAAGACCCATTACTCTCCAGCCACTGCGAGATTCCTCACACTGGCAAGTAAAAGCAGTCGAGGAAAACAATGAGCATTCAGTTCCTATATACCCAACCACACCCACCGACCCGTCCACATGTTTATATAGCAGCCCGCTACATGTGTACTGACTGACTGACCTAGCAAGCTATCTACAGTACCCACCCCGCCTATACATGCTCTTATATATACGACCAACCCATGATCCATGTTCCATGCACACATACATCTATACAGACGATCGAAAGCAGAGCGGGGGGGCGGGCATGACGGCCAACGAGCGGAAGAATGCAAAAGTGGAAGAGGAAAAGGGAAGATACAGAGAAAGAGAAAAGTGGAAAGAAGGAAATAAGACCAATTGCTCATAATCCAACGCCGTGACCCCGGTCCGACGTGATGGTACAACAGAAGAGAAGAGAAGAAAGAAAGACACCCTACAGCATGCGTGCGCGACATATTCTACATGTACTCGTTTTGAAACAGAAAGGGGGAAACAGGGAAAACACAGGGGGACAGATATGCTGCATTGTTGCGTGCTTTTGTTCGTGCGTGCGTTCGTGCATGCGGTGCGTGTGCTGTACAAATCATCTCAAACAGTAGGAGACGGTACCACCACCGTCGCTCTCACCTACGCTCCACAACACCATATACCTCGAGGCAAGCTGAGCTTGACAACGACGACGCTCACCTCAACATGTACCCGTAATCGGGCAAACCGCCCACAAAGCGGCGGACAACGGCGTCACCAAAATCGCCCTCCTGGCTCTCGCCCCGCCACTCGTCGCCGCCCCAGCCAACGTCGAGCGCAGGCAGCGGGTCCATCGGCGCCGGCGGTATTGACGGCGCGTCAAACTCCTCGTACTCCTCGAGCGGCCGCGGCTGCGCGCCAAACGCCGACTTGCGCGCCTTCTGGCGCTCGGCCTCGTCGAGCTCGAGCGCTTCCGACGACGGCGCCAGGATCTGGTCGAACGTCGTGGCGTGTGCGTTGGGTGACACGCGGGTCTTGGTTGGCTGCAGGATGGCGTCAAAGGTGATGGGTTTTGGGGGCTGCGGCGTCGACACTGTGCGGTTGTGCGCGGCAGCACTTTTGGGTGAGGTGGTGGTAGTTGAAGGCTTTTCGAAGATGGAAAAGTCGGCGCTGGCCCAGGGATCGTCGGTTGGCGAAGCCGTGGTTGCGGATTGAGGGTAGATGCGGGCTTGGGTTGGAGAGGGCTTGGGGATGGAAAGCTCCGCTGACTCGGTGGGCGTCGAAGATGATTTGAGTGGATTCAGCGGACTGGGAGAAAGGGCAGAAGGTGGTGGTGGGAGGGGGGAGGGCGAAGTGGTCGTGGCCGTCTTGGAAAACCATGACGATCCTTTGGTGCCCACGGGCGGCGAGACGGCAACGGTTCTCAGCGACTCTGGGACCAATGGACTAACAGGCTGAGAACGGCGAGGCTGTGGCGTTGGGGGCATGCTGACGGGAGGTATGTTGCGAGTGGGCTGCCATGGATTGGAGGATGGCTCGGGAATCGCGAGGGATGGTGACATGACTGTTGCCGATTCCATGTCGCCCCAGTCGTCTTCCTCGTTGCCACCATTTCCTACTGCCGTGTCGATCCGCGGCAGCTCAGTATTCGGCTTTGATTCTGCCGTGGCTGATGGCCCAGAAATGGCCGAGTCCAAAGGCAGAAACGAGTCGGGCTCTTGCTTCTTTGCCGAATCTCGCCACGGGTCTTCATCAGGACCCTTCAAGCCTGGCGACGAGACGGGAGAGTTGACCCAGTCATCGTATTCTGGCTCCGCTGCATCGTCAATGTTGATTGAAAGATCTGGTTTCTTCTTCGAGGGCGCCTCATGCTGCTCTGTCTTGGACAAATCTTCTAGAGAAGCCCACGGCGTATGCTCAGTCCAAGGATTGCTCTTCATGGTCTTCTCCACAGTAGGTGGTTGGGACCATGGGTTTTCAGCTTGAGGCTCGGGATCTGGTGCAGTTTCATCACGCCAGTCCTGAGACACTGTAGCATCCCACGGATTATCCATGGCCGAGACTGTTGGAACCGGCTCGGTTTGAACTCGTGAAACTGTCGGAATGGCAGCGCTCGACACCGACCTTTTGTGCGCAGTCTCCTTTTTCGACTTGGGAAGGAACCCAAGCGATATTCTCCTAAAATGACCGGGTCGCTGGGGCTTGGGAGTCGCAGGCGGCTCGGACGGACTGGGCGACAAAAGGATAGAAGCATTGCCTTGAGCCAACGAGCTGAGCCTTTTGCCCTTTTTCTTCATCTGTGCAAAATCTGGCACTGGTGTAGATTCAGCCACAGGTTTTGCTTCAGGCCGAGGGGAGGGCGGTGAAGATGCCCAAGGGTTTTCGGGAGCCTCTTGTTTAGGTGTGGCGGCTTTCGGAGGCGGAGCAGAAGAGGTACGCTGAGGCAGTTTCCAGCCAAAAGGACTCTTGCGCTTTGGGGCCGGCTTGCTCTCCTCTTTCTTCTCGATAATGGTAGTAGGCATAGTGGCAGACTTTGCTGGGCCCCAGTTCGAGGAGGCGTCAAAATATGCCCCAGAAGACTCAGCCTCATGCGAGTCCTTGCTTTCAAAACTGGGCTTTGATATTGAGGCCGGAGGTGATGAGCCTAGAGCGTTCCATCCAGATGTTGCAGAGCCTCCAATCAAAGAAGAGTCATCGTCCATTTCCTTCTCAAAGATAGGCTTGTCAGGTGGAGCAGACAATGTAGTATCTGCAGAGCCCCGGTTGAAGACATCATTGAGGTCGTCATTATGTTGCAGCGATTCCACTTTCCCTTGCTGCTCGAAACTGGTTTTTGAAGGTGGAGCAGACAGGCTTGTCTGTGATGAGTTCCAACCAAAGGCTGCACCAGATAAGGGACTTGAATTAAATGGTTTGCTTAGTGGAGGGACTTGGAGGGATTGCGGACGTTGTTTGACTTCCGCATCGAACGACATCTGCTTTGGCATTGACGCCGATGCGTTCCTCTTGTGTGACATGACTGTCGAAGCCGGCGAGACAGGATAGTCCCAGCCAAAGACAGCCCCCGGCTTTCCACCTAGCAGAGTGCGTCCGTTGATGCGATCCTCTGTAGTCCATCTTGCAACGATTTTGGTAACTTCCGCCCTCGTGGCTGATTCATGCCAACCAACGCGGACGTAGCTATTTCCATCGTTGCCACTTTCGAATTTCCGCAGCGTCTCTCTCCGAGTAACCCGGTACCATGACTTGCGCGCAGATATAGCAGCAACCGGGCTGAAAGGAATTTCCTTGCCTTTATCAATCTCTACCTGAACGGGGAACAATTGATCGATGAGTGACAAATCGGGCTTGAGAGACACTCTTCGTCCAAAGTCTGCTGTGGACGAACTCGAAGCTGCGGCAGGTGGTGGAGTCACTGCCTTGTCAGACGAAGCATCGGCTTTTGAGTCCGCGTCAGGAGTTTGTTCAAACTCTTCCTCAAAATCTCCAAAGTCTCCAAAATCATCTTCCTCTAGGTTGTCCCCGGTAATCTCGAGATTCGGCTCGCACACATCTTGGGTTTTCTCGTCGTTTAGTCTTTCTGGGTCCTCTTGGTGATCGTTCTTCCCGGGTGCTTTGGGCTCGGATGCACCCTTGAGTTTATTGTCGTCCTCGAAAGACGTCCTCGATTCGGAGGATTCTTCGTCATGGCTATCATCCGAAGGCGAGGCAGAGCGGCCGGTCGATGCTCGACTCTCCAAATCTTGAGACGGCCTCGGCAGGGCGTCTTCACCAGAAACAGCCTCACTAGCGGCAGTGCCTGCAGAACCTGGCCTCACCGTCGATTCCGAATCGGAGGGGTCAACACCATGCTGGATAGGTTTGGCGGGGGATGGAGTGGCGGCCCTAGATGGTCCTTCGGCCTCGGGTGGCGGTGTGACGTCGGTTGACAGCGTTTCCGCAGGCGTGTCGGTAGTTTCTTCAGGTGCATTCTTCGGCTGGTCCCAAACAGACGGCTGCAAGGCCCCTGATTCTTCAACCTCCGCACTGGCAGAGACCTTTTCTGGTTCCTCCGTCGTGTCATTAACACTTGCAACCTTCCTGGCGACGACCAGGTCGGCAGCGTCGGGCTCGTCTCTCGTTGCATTTGCCCAGGCGTCAGCCTCCTTTGCCGTGTCCCAAACGGATTCGCCCTCGAAAAACCCGCCGAGCACAGGTGTAGAAGTGGAAGTCGAGTTCCGAGTTGTCGTAGCTACGTTGTCGAGCGGCTCAATGTGTTTCGGATTATCGACGGCGTCGGCCCATGGGTCTCCCCAGTCGTCCATGATGGATTTGTCGCGGGCCTAGAGCTCCTCGGGGAAGGTGTATTCATGTCAATTGGGCGGCGGACGGCATGGTGTTTGCAGGTTCGGCTCGGAGGCTGGGCGAGAAAAGAGAGGCGGAGAGACGATTCAACATGGCGGTGAGCTCAGGGTCGATGCACTGGGTCCCAGTGGAGTTCAGCCAGCACCTCAACGCCGTCGCCGGGGAAGTGGTTGCACGCGGGCCCGTGCGCTTAACGCGCTTGACCGGGCTCGGGCGTTGGGCCTGAGGCAAACAGGACGTCACTCGACCTTCCCCTAGACTATCAATTGCAACCATGTCCATGTCCCAGCCCTCAGCTTTGCTCAATTCCACCCCATCTATTGGTGGCAGAAAGCCTTAGCGTCGACCATTGTCGCGTGGCAGACGCAGATTTTCAACAGCTTCCACTCAGCTGGCCCTTGCTGAGCGCTTCCCCGCATGCCTTACCCCAGCTCCGAGCCATGGACCAACACGCCCGTTTCTTCACAGCGACCGCGACACACACTGTTGGCTTTTCTCCTGCATTGGAATCTCTTCTCTGCCATCGCCAAGTGCATTCTAAAAGCTTTCGCCAATCACACCGGACATATGACGATCTCCGACAAGGTTAACGGCTTGAAGAAGCTTGATATAGCCGCAGGCGGACAAGCCCAGACACCGACCCATGCCAATGGTTTAGCTCCCTATCTCGCAGTCTTCCAGGGATCCTTCTTTTCAATCATGTCCTGAAACTCTGTCTTTAGAATGGGCATGAAGGCTACTGATAGCCGATTCATGGGCAAAATCAGACTTGGAACAAATGCCCCGTCCTCTGGCTCCATATCTACGGGAATCAAAACCATCGACAGCGATTTCACCAGTGAAGGCAGCTGCCGCCCGTCCCGCCAACGGGTCGCCCGGATCAATCCATCTGGTCGCTGATGGCTGCCGCCAGGGTTCAGCCGCTTTGGGTGACTAAAAGGCGTGTGTACCCTCCCTTTTGTTTTTGCAAAGACATCAAGTATTACGAACTCGACCTGGACCAATTCGCTCGTACGAACACAACATGCCAGTCGAGTCCAAATTCAAAATCGATATTCCCTCGTGCAATCTTCTTTCGTATCTCTCCCAACAGATGAAAAGCCATCAGACCAGCCAAGTTGGATTGATGCTGACGATACTTCCAAGTCACTTTCGCCAGCACAGTTATTGAAATGGGCCAAGAGAATTGGCCTCGGCCTTGGACGGCTAGGAGTGCTGGGTGGAGTCAAGTTTGTTGACGAGGTTCCAAAGTTGCTATCGGGCAAAATTCAGAGAAGGACCGTTCGAGAATGGGCGGCTAGAGATGCGAAAGATTTGCAGGCACCGCAGTCGAGGCTCTGAAAGGCTCGTTCGCGGCCTGGTCGGCGCATGGCTTGTGGTTTGGATAGATTGGTCGTGATTCGTCTCGTTTGCGTCTTGGTAGAGCCAATGTTTGAATGCTTCAACGGCCAGATACGGTTTCGCAAAGACGACGGAATCAGCAGGTAGAAGAATGCTTTGGATTCAGAATGGCTCTCTTTTTGTTAGTCTTCGATGCACAAAAATCTGCTCGATACAAAGCCGCCCAAACACAAAGTGTTGTTTCGGAAACTTGCTCCACAATCTCACCGCCAGACGATGACGCACGGAAGCTTTCGAGCAGCAAGGAACGAGCCACGTCAGCAACAGAAATGTGGTCCCGTCTCCAGCTTCATCAAAACCGCATTCCCCGAACAACAACAGCACAACGCCTTCAACCACAAGACTTGATGATGGCAGAGGAGGGACACGGATCCGTCGATGTGCGGCGCGGTACGTATAGCCGAGTGGTGCTCGGGCTTTAAGTCGGCGAAGGAACGTATACCGTATACGGGCATGGCACGGACGACTGGGAGAAGAAGGGCATACTGACTGACGAACAGCAGATCTGGTTGATGTACTGAAGTCGATCTGGATAGAGCCAATGGTCCCGAGGGAATTTGAGGAGCGGGCTAGTAGCTGGCTGGCTTGGCTTCCTGGCTGTTTGATTTTCCAGACAGACACGAGGTCGAAGAAGGCGACGCTAGGCTCAGGCGTTCAAGACCCCGGCAGGATCCTCGATCGGCGCACACGCAGCGCAGCGGTGGGGCGGCCGTGTCTGCAAAGGGCATGCCGGGAGTCGCGGCGGATGGCATAGAACGGAGGGCGGTCGGGTCAGGTGTTGTCGAGCGCCGCGCAACCAAGGGGAGTTTGTGGTGTGTTTTGGGCCGGCGTTGGATGAATTTTGGCGCTTCATCTGATAAGCCATCGCAGTCTTGGTGTTGTCCATGGATGTGGTCTCACGCTGAGCGGAGTCGAGCGAGTCCACCCGGCTGAGAAATTAGCGTCCGGCTTCGGCGGAACTCGGCCCAGCAGAATCAGACAACAATCTGATAAGATCCGTTCGCCTCCCCCCAGCACCTTACCACTCCTCTCCCCGCCAATAATGGCCTCCACGAAGCTTGACCTCGCGCCCGCTCTCTCCCCAGCTTCGAGCGGCGATGCCAGCGCTGCCCACTCGCCCTTCACCATCCCCTCGCCCACCTCTGACGGAGCCGCCTCGCCCATCACCGGCCACGCCTCCGCCTTCAATGGGCCATCGTCCGTCTCGACCCCCATCGCCCTCGCTCCAGGCCCAGGTCCTGCATCCGTCAACTCGCCCTACATCTCGCCCGCCATGAACTCCGGTCCTTGCGGAAACAGCTATGTCATTCCGCCCCGTCCCAAGCCCGGCCGCAAGCCCGCCACAGACGACCCGCCCTCCAAGCGGAAGCAGCAGAACCGCGAGGCCCAACGGGCCTTTCGCCAGCGAAAGACGCAAAAGATGGAAGAGGTGAATCGCGAGCTGCAGCGGGTGCTCGACGAGCGACGCGGGCAGTCAGAGCAACACCAGCGCGAGGTCGCTGGCCTCAACACAGCCTTGACCGCCGAGCGCTCTCGGTCCGAAGCCCTGCAGAGCCAGGTCGACACGCTGACGGCCGACAAAGAGGGCATGCGCCAGCAGCTCGACTTTGTGCAAGAGAAACTGGCAAAGCTCGAGCGAGACCTCGACTACTTCCGCCGCCTGCCTCCGCACAACCAGCTCACGCCACCGGCCTGGCGGCCCGAGCATGAAGAATCGGCGTCGGCCGAGTCCCGTGGGGAGACGTCTGCCCCGTCCGCACCCCCGCCTCATCAGTCCACTGCCATTACCCTGCCACCCCTCGTCCGTTCCAAGCGTGCAGCCCCCAAGGACGGCTGCGGCAAATGTGCCGACAATGGCGACTGCCCCTGTGTCGACTCGCTCGTAGACTTTTCTGGATCGTCTCGCCCCTCCAGGAACCAGGCCAAGGAGCTTGAGATTCCCGCCGTGCAGCCCCACGAGGACGAAATGGAGATTGACTTTACCAATTTTGGCAAGAAGCCGCCCCCTCCCGGCGTCATGGAGCCCCCCTGCAAGCCCGGAACCTGCGACGCTTGCATGAAGGACCCCCTTCAGAAGCGCTTCTGCGAGACCCTGGCACGTGAGCGCCCCTTCATCACGGACAAGTCGTCGCTCTTTGCCAGCATGCGCAAGGATGAAGATGGGCAAGCTGCCGTCAAGCGCCAACGCCTTACTACCGAGCAACAAGAGTCGATTGACTGTGCCGAAGCCTACAAGCGGTTTTTTCGTGATGCCAACCTGCCCGTTGACCAAGAGCACCCGGCGTGGATGAGGGAGCTCATCACGTTGCCGCCCACGAAGAACGACGCCATCCGCCTGCATCAGTTGCATCAGGAGGCCAAGGAGAAGCGCAACATGTCGGCCTACGAGCTGGACATGGCATCTGTGCTCAACGTCCTCAAGAAAGCTGACACGCGGCACAGCGTCGATGCCTCGTCTGAACAGTCTCGGACCAGCATCTCGATCAGCAGCGGCGGCGAGAACAGCGCAGTCCCTCTCGGTGAGCAGACCGCGGCACTTGTTCCTGGCGAAGCGGCCTCTGGCTAATATGAAAGAGAAATTCAGAGCCGCAAGCTTCCTTGAAGCTCAACGGTAACAACAATGACAACTCTGCTTCGACAAGAGACCATGAAAAGACCGCCGGCCTGGTTCTGCGTCCACCCAGCGCGCCGCGCCCGGCCATGGTCGGCCGCAAGCCGTCGTCCCGAATTCAGAGCCTCTCGGCCGCCTCGGCACCCACCACTCCAGCCTTTGAATCTCCGGGCTTCCATCTCTCCAACCAGACCTCCTACCACGACCATCACCGCAGCAGCCTGACGTTCCTCATGAACGAAAGCGGCCCAACGTCTCGCTCTGGCAGCAGCTCGTCTGTTCCTGCGAGCCCGTTGGGCACTCTGGCACCGGCTATTGAGGCGTGACGGGCTGGACGGACGTGATGGTCATGTCACTCTTGATGATGACGACGCGACCACGCCGAGTCGGAGGTTCGGGTCCGTGGCCGGGTCCGTCCGAAGCGTCGGGGAAAGGAGGAAAGGGGAGAGAGCCGAGAGAGCAGTACGAGAGGATACGAGGGCAAAAAGGCAAGCAAAGGAAAGGGGCCATCCATCCATCGCTCAGTCACCGACCGGGTCACAGGGTCTGATGTCGTTTGGCGTGGTGCCCCCATCTGCCTCTGCCTGCCAACCAACCCCGTCTCTCAACTACATCAAAAGACCGCATGCTGACCCGGCGGCGGCCCTGGCATGCCTGCCTGCCTGCGCTGCTGCCGTTGGGGGCAAAGAGTGGCAGAGCAGAGATATTGATCGAAAGGGCGTGGCGTGCCTTGGACGGCGCCGCAGCCCTCCATTGGCCCCGGCCGGTGAAGATGTGTATCACTTATGCCCCCCGATATCGGCGACGAGCCTGTCCAGCCTGCCAGCGGGCCAATAGGGCAATGGGCCAATGGGCCCTGGCGGCTTGCCTCCCGTCTGTCCGTCTAAACGGCTTTGCGGCCTTGTGTCGCTGCGGCTGCTGCAATGGGACGGGTTGCGCTCTGTCATGCGCAGCTGTGGCTTAAGCCGCCGAATGGAGTTGTGGCGTGGCTCTTTTTCGGTACGGTCCGCGTGCTTTTTCATCTTTCATTTGTTCCCTATTCGGATTTTTGTAGCGTGAGTGACGAAGAGAGAGTTTGAGCGAGCGAGCGAGCGAGCATAATGCCATGTTATGAGGTGCGCTTCTTTCCTCCGTCGCCCCTGTCACTGTCTGTGTCTGTATCTGCATCGTTGTTGTCGATGCTGTCGTTGTTTTGCCTATCACGCATCCACGTGTGCCCTTTGGCTTCTTGTCTGTCTGTCTGTTGCGCATCCACCCACGCCGTGGCCTGCCGCTGCAGCGCTGTCGTTGAAGCGGAAGATTAGAACCGAACAGAGCAGAGGAAACCGTGGCGTGGCGTGGCGTGGCAGTGGCCACAGGCATGGCAACCGAAGGCATTACAAGGCAAGGACGTCGTCGATCGTCGACTCGGTGTGTGGATGGGACACGACCAACCAAGCGGCGACCGGCATTTACCTGGCGAGACGTACTACATCACAAACAAGTAAAAAGACCAAATACTATAACAGATTGAGTTGCGTTGGCGTCATTATCCCCCTTTGGCCCCTTACCATCTCCCCCCTCCCTCTCCCTTCCCTGCCCCCCTCCCCCCTCTTTCTCTCCATCTGTCTTCACACACTAAGTCCCAACACTCTTCCCCTCATCCTCAACAAGCGGCACCTCCGCCCACGACTCCACCCACGCCGCCGTCTTAACCCACTTCGGTCCCGGCGCCTCGACCGCATCGACGACCAGGTGCGCCGCCTTGCGCCACGTCGCGTCGTCTGTGATGCCCCATTCGAACGCTTCCTCTTGCTCTTCCTTATTCTCCTTCTGCTGCTGCTGCTGCTGTTGTTGTTTATGCTGCTGCGCATCTTGCTGCCGCGCACCACACACCTGCCACGCAGCCAACACACCCCTCAGCGCCTTAGCAGCATGCCCATCATCCGCGGGCAGCTTCACAGCGCGCGCAACCAGCGTGGCTTCATCATCATCCGGGCGCTTAGGCGCGTACGTGTAGAGGCGAGCAGGCGACAAGGGCTGGGCGCCGCGGGTGGCATAGACGAAGAGGGCGGTGCGTGCGAAGAGAGTCAGGAGGCGGGCGCGTGTCGACGCGGGGAGGTCTAGGGCAGGGGAGTGCAGGAGGGCGAGCAGTGAGATGCTGGATGTTATGAGGTGCATGTGGAAGAAGTCGAGTTTAGGGATGTGGTGTGGTTGGAGTGCTGTTGTGGCGAGGAGGACTGTTTCAGGGTGTTAGTAGGGACTTGGTTCGTTGGTTGAATGGTGTTTTGAGAAAAGGGGTGGGGGTGGGGTTGGGGTTGGAGAGAGGGAAGGCAAGACAGACGTACCAGCAGCATTCACAACCTCCTTCGCGCGCCTCTCCACATCCTCATCAGTATCCCAAACGACAAACTCGCCCGCCACATCCGCCAGCCGCTCGCTAACACTATCACACATCTCGCGGCCAACACTATACTGCCCAACACTCCTCGCCGCCTCGCGAATCGTCTCATCCGCACTCACAGCGCGCACGAGCTCCAAAAAGCCCTTGCGCCTCCCCGTCCTTCCCGTTTGGATCACCTTCTTCGCGGCCGCCGCCGCGTCGCAGTCGCGGAACACGCGCGCCGTCCAGCCATCGTGCACGGCGGCCTGCGCCAGGCCCTCGACGACGACGCCCTCAAGCGCGAATTCGACGCCGAAGCCCAGGTGCAGCAGCGGGTGCACGAGGCCGGAGAAGAGGCGCGCCAGCAGGTCGGTTGCTTGCGGCGTGTCGGCGAAGAGCGCCTCGCGGACGACTGTGGGCCAGCCCTTGGCCACGGCTTGCGTTGCGAAGAAGACGACGTAGTCTTGGTAGTAGTCGCCGTCGCCGAGGTGCTCGGTGTAGGGAAAGGAGGAGGCGGCGGAGGGTGAGGATGCGGATTTGGATTGGGAGAGCGCGGTGGTGGTTTCGGCGTGCGCTGGTTTGAGGGGCTTTTGGTACGTGCTGTTGTCTTTGTAGGCGGCGGTGAGGGCGGAGGAGGGAGCAGAGAGCGCGTAGAGTGTGAGGAGTTGATGGGGGATGTGGTTCTGGATTGACATGTTAGATCCTGACTTTTGCGTTTTTCTTGTGACGGAGATGGGAGGGTGGTGGGAATTCCCAACAGCTTTTGACAATGGTGATCGAGGTGGTCTTGGTCTAAACGTACGTGGAACCCCTTGTCGTTGATGAAGACGTGGAACTCTGTATGGTTATCGCACAGCAGCTGCGTCGTCAACTCGGCGAGCTCCTTTTTCAACGGCCCCAATTGGTAGACGGGCTTCTCCTCGCCCGTGAGGAGGATCTTAGAAGAGTCCGTCATGTTTCTCCAAGCTCTCCGACTGACAAGTTGGTAAAAGGACGGCGCGCGATTCGTAGAGTCGATTGCGGTATCCGAGGCAGAGGACAGAGGAGATGTCTCATGTACTTGATCAACGACGACAAGATCCGATCTGTTCAATGACGACAACGAGAGCTCCCTGTCGAGCTCCGCTTCCTTAAGTATCAACGAGCGCGGTGCACGGAATTAAGCCCCACTAGTGCCGGCGGCTGTCTGCACGCGGCACATCACCTGGTGGTCCCCGATCCAACCCAACGCTCCACGATCCACCGACCCGGTCGGCGAGAGCGGTCCGGCCCTTCGAACCTTACCAACTCGCGTCGGGGCCCATGGACAGGGCGGAGGTCTGCAAAGCCCGAGAGAGCGAGGTCGACGGCCATGGAGACACGGAGCGGAGGGGGGCTGCACGCTAATCCGTACGCTGCGACGCATTGCGGCCGAGGGAGTTAGCACGCAGGGACGGTCGAGTGGTTGCATGAGTAGTGATCGCCGGTGGAGCAGCGTGGGAGGAGCGCCTGTGCCAAGCAGGACTGTGCTATTGGTGTCAGTGCTGAGAAATCCGTTTCTCGCTGGTGGTGCACTTTTTCTTTCGTAATGGGCTTTGCATCGACAGGGGTGGTAGATCCAGGTCGGGTGGACTGAGGTGACGTCGTAGTGAGATTCTCGACTGCCTCTTTGGGACGTTTCCTTTCGAGACGTAGGTCTACTCGTGCCCGTATACAAGGCCAAAACTTGTGGTACACAAAACAAAAGTAGGCTGGCGTATGCGGAGCTTTCATGCCCTTTGATGTGCTGTTTACCGTAAGCATTCAAACCAACTCAGACCAGAATACTCAGGATCGTGCAGTCATTCAAGAAAAAGTGACGGAAAAATATCAAGCACAAACAATTATTCCCAAAGGACTCTGGGGCAGCCAAAGCTGCCATGGCTGCATCTGACAGTCCCGGACCAACTGTCGTCCTGTCTATTCAGAACAAATTTTGGCGACCATATTTCAAGCGGCGGCCAAACGCCTCGTGCCTCGTGCCTCGTGCCTCGTGCCTAGCCCCGGCATCGAGCTTCCCCGCGTCTTGGTCCTAGCGTTGCAGCGTCACGATCCATGGCTAAGAGGAGGCTAGCATCAGCAATGCGGTCGACCGACGCGCAAACATGCGAGACCGAGGGCGAGAGGAATGGATGTGGAGAAGCGGAGCTGATGTCACAGCGACTTGGCGCGTGATTGGCTACTTCTGCTTGTGTTCCACCGGACTTTGTACGCCAAAATGCTCCGACTCCGAGCGGTGTGGTAGTCAGCGCTTCTAGACGCTGCGCTTGTAGTCATGGTGCTCACGATGCTGCATAAGCAACGTCGAAGCAAGAAATGTGTTCTGAGATGTTGGGTTCGAGGCGTTCAGGGCGTCGGCATGTGGTCGGCTGCCACGTTTTGAGAAGAGAAGAAACATTGATCAAGAAGACTCGCACAAAGCAATGAAATGAACGAGATGGAAATTGCAGAACTGCTTCATCATTCAAGAAATCTCTCTTTTTGGTCATCGACAAAGCAATGCGAGTGACTCATCCGTTGCGCCCTGCTGTGGAAAACCGCAAGACCACCATCTCGAATTCTCCTTTTCCGCCAGAGGCAAACGCCAGTGCGATGCAGAAAAAAGTCAAAGGAAAAGTCCAGAACCAAAATAGACAAGCGAATACAGCGAAACTACGTGGCGGGCGCACCACAAGAGACTGGCCCCTGTGCTGACAGAGCATCAAAGACCTACTCCCACTTCTTGGCAATCATGCCATCAGGGGGACTCGTCTCGACTGGAGCCTTGCTGACCTCCTTCCAGTTGGTGCTCAACGCGGTGCCGTTGCTCTCCTGGTAGCTCTTCATCATTGCCCTACGCGTGTCGGGATCGGCATCTTTGTACAACTTCTTGAAGAAAGCCGCTGCGGGGTCGCCATCGTCCTCTTCCACCTCGTCTCCATCACCAACCTTAGTGGTAAGGTCGTCGGCCAGCTTGTCCCAGTTCTTGGGTCCGCTGCGCGAAGATGAGGGATAAGATGGGCCTGCGGCAGCCGCCTGTTTAGTAGAAGCCTGCGGTTTGGGCTCGGCGGTGGAAGTTTTTGCTGGCTGGGCCTCGCCCTCGGGGGCTTCCAACTTGGACCACTTGAACGGGTTTGCCTTTTTGAGTTTGATTTCCAGCTTGTAAGCGGTGATGTTGTAGGAAGACTTTTGCGGGTCTACAGCGCCGCGCAACGGGTCAAAGGTCTGTTGGTACGTCGAGTGGTTTTGCGTTGGTATCGAGATGGAGAGCTACGTCGAGTTAGCAGTCATTCAGCATTTAAGTCAAAAGTCAGCCTATACCGAGCGTTCCTCAATTTCAACAATTGCTTCATCCTTTGGAATTCCCTTGGCCAGCAGCGTCACATAGACATAGTCCGAGTCTTCGTACCAGTCGTGTCTGATTTGCTCCAGCTTCGGCTTGTGACGCTCGGCCGACGTCGTCGTGGTCGGAGACGTCTCAGTGCTCTTTTCGCTTCCCTTGGACGCAATAGGTGCGCCAGTATTAACCTCCACCTCCGGAATCTCCTTTGCGTCGGATTCCGCCGTCGCATCAGGCGATTGTTTGAGCTTGTTGGCCACCTTGGACGACCAGAGCGCCCCAGTCTTATCGTCCGCCTTGAACTTTTTCGAAAACTCAAGCACCCGTTCCGAATCCTTATATCTCCCAAGAGAGAAGAGAGCGATGGCGCGGCGAAGCTGCGCTTCGGCAATCAGCTCGCGTTTGGCGCGCTTGTGGGCAAGCTTGACGGCGATCTCGGCGTCTTTGAGGGCAGCTTCGAGCTCGGGAGGCGACTTGCGTTGGTATGCCGTGCAGCGGCCAATGTAGTATGGGGCGGCTTCGGGGAGCTGTGCGAGGGCCTGGGTGTACCTTTCGATGGCCAGGTCGTACTGTTTGTCCTCCAGTGCCTGAGCTGCGGAGGCTGCGAGAGACGCCATGGTTGCAGGAGAGCACGCTGAGCGTGGGATGGCAGTAAAAGGCCGGCGTAGGAGCGAATCTGTAAGAGAAGCAGCAAGTAGTTCTGAAGGCGTATATAGCCCTGTACAAAGGGTTGTTGGTGGTGTTTGTTGGCTCTAGCGGGCGGAAAGAAGCTCAGAGAAGCTCAGCCAGAAACGGTGGTCTGTGCGCGCTTTCGTCATTCCCTGTACCAAAATCCGGGGAAGCCCTTCAAGACACCTCAAGCAACACAACACCATCCTCTTCAAACACCTGAATGTCACGCGCCGGCGCTCCGATATTCAATGCATTGATCCGCACCCACCACATCACGTCCCGCAAAAAGGTAGCCAACCTGAAAAAGGCGGCTAGCAAACATGACGTCTACGCATTGCTGCGAAGTGGCGGCTGCCCGGGCATCATGTATTGCGAAGGGATGGAGGATGGTGTAAACAATTGGGTTGGTGCTGTACAGGTGCGCTCAAATCAGCATCGTCATTCAGTAATGTCTTTCGCTGACGTTTGTTCAGAGGCTTCGCTACAAGGACTTCCATTTGGTAACCCGTCCAGCACCAGTTCAGCCTGAACAAGAAGATGTGTCAAAGTCCGCTCATCGTACTGTGCCGACTGGTCTCTTCGAAGTGGAGACGGTCAAAGAGTTCAGCGATGTCATGGATCAACGCGGGGTCCTGCGGTGGTGGAAAAGAGGCATGGGCTACGTAAAAGACGATTGATCCAGCGTTTGACCACAGCATGTTCTGAGTACCGTGTCTGGATTTGAGATGTCTGTTTAAGTAGGCATTTTTCTACCTGCTGATCTCTGGTTGTCATAAATCCTGCGTGCATCCAGTCCACCACGCGCGCTCTCCATCCTCGCTCGAATAAAGCAACTGAGAAACGCCTTTTCCCGGGTGATTCCTAATCCATGAGGCACGTGTGCCATGAAAGCTCCCAGCTGTCCCGTCCAAGCGGTTCAGTCCCAAACACCTTGCTAGAGTTTGCGTTGCTCATGAAAAGAAGAGCAACGAAAAGAGAACACGAAAAGGGAAAAAACTTCCATCGTCCACCTACCACCTCACTCGAGCAGCGCTCCCAAAATCAGGCTCTGAACGACAAACTCGTCGCCCACGACCTTGACCTTTCGGCCAGGACCCAAATCGACGACTTTGACCCCAACGCCAGCATCTCCCTTGGCCTCGTCCGCGGCAACTTCGCTGTCCCGTTTGCGCTTCTTGTTGCGTGACGCGGTGCTTGGGACAGCGTCAGCGCCTTCAAAGGTCCCGACCGCACCCTCAACGTCGCCGCCATCGACATAGACCCAGTCCCAGCCTTGACCTTCTCCTAGGGGGCCAGGTGCAGCGCCGGTGCCCTCTACCAACGCCTTGCGTGCCTCGACCACTCCTGTGCATCCTCTGACCCGTCGAGCGCCCATGACGCGCGTCAAGAACTCGTACGCTGTTCCCCTGCTGCGCTGCTTGACTACAAGCAAGACGTTCATGCCATCAAGCAACCTTTTTCGTCGCTCGAGTACTGACGTGAGGCGGCCTTCCTCGCTGCCAGCTTCGTACATTGGCTCGATGACGCGGCTGCGGACTGCTCCGCCGAGCGCCACCGACTCACCGGCTGGAAGCAGATAGAGCGACCAGGGCGCAAGAGCGTTGCGAGACAGCGAGGCACTGAGCCAGTGGTGTGAGAGGCATGGGAGATACAGCGCCAGCGCTTGAATGTACTTTGTACGACGGGAATGACGATCAGAGATGAGGGCTACAAAGGACAAGGAGCTGGCGTAGGGGGTAAGAATCAGAGGCTGGCTGTCGTCCATTGACTTTGTGGTGGAGGGAGTCATGGGTCCAATGGACTTTTTGCGCGACGTGGATTTGGGCGTCGATTTGCCTCTGGGAGTCTCGCCCTCTTTGTCATTTGTATTGCCGTTGTTTTTGTTGAAGAGCACCTCAAAGCCCGATTCCAAAACTTGTCCACCATTGTTTGTGATCAGTTTAATGACTTGGATCTTTTCCCGTTCGTCGCCATGCCAAGTGAGCGCAAATGCCATTCCAGCAAAGAGTCCGGTAATATTCGCGGCGCATGGTGTTGCAACTGACAGCTGCACAGAAGTACCTGGAGTAGGAAGAACTTGACGTCGCGAAGTTGTCGTCGTAGGCGTACCAGGCGCAGAAAAATTTGTTGATGGAGTTTGGGGTCGCACACTGAAGCCTGGGACCAAGCTGGGTGCAGGTTTGAATTCGCGGTCCTTGAATTGTGGCCACATGGTACTCGTGAGGTACACACTGGCGACAGGAATATCGAACGTCTCCCGACTGGTTGATCCGGGCAGACTTTCACGACGTTTGACTTCGAGGACGACGGTCTTTGCTCCGTACACGTCGGTAGATGGGTGATCATGTTTCGCAACGGCATCCGAAATGGTTTTGGCTGACATGAAATCCTTCCAGCCTCGCACAACGTAGTTCTTCGTCCTCATATTGGGCAAGTCCACTTTGACAAGGTCCCCTTTGCGAAGATCGCAGCGGCGAACTTCCCAATCCTCCAATGTGTCTTCAGTGCCATCATCGAAGCGGATTTTGCAATGCATCCGACCGGACGTTATGAAAGCTGAGATACGAGTTGCTGGGTAGTACGCAATGGCATATCCTTTGAAGCGTGCCAGAACCCTTTCTGGAGCTACCACTTCTCCATTGTGTTCTTCATTGTCAGCATTGAAATCCTCGGGTCGTGAATCGACTGGCCCAGGCCCTGCCTGTTCACTGGCCACTACGGCAGATTCATCCTGGGGCTTTTGTTGTACAGTCTCCTTCTTTCGACTGGATGAAGCTGGAGTCTTTTTGGTAGACTTTGCGGGTCCTTTCTTGTTTGCAGCTTGTGGCGTCTCCCCAGCATTGGTAGTAGCACGGTGAGTCTTGGTTGGCCGTTCTTGAAGAGGCCTCGCATGGGTTGCCTTGGCTTGTTTGTCAGGCGATGGAAGGAATATGCCCGGCTTTGGAACAGCAGGCTTCGTGAAGACAGTCTCCTCTTCCTGGACTGCTACCGTTCGGGTGGCGTTCATGGGTGACTTAAAATGGGGCGATTTTGGCGTTGGCGAGGCGTCGGGAATACGATTTATTTTCTTTGACGATTCACAGAGCGCCCTATGGCTGTACGTCTTGAGACGTTTGGCAGGTCGAAAAGGAGACGAGCCAGTAGCAGACATGATCTCTGCAAACTCTTTGTCATCGTCATCAAGTATATCCGTCTGTATTTCGATATCATCCAGTTCTTCCTGGTGCTGCGAAGGGTCCGCCGCGATTTCTGTAAGCAAGCGAAATGGGCGCGTCGACTTTGGTGTAGGTTGGGCGAGACGCTTGGTCGGACTTGGTTGTGATTTGCGTGGAGACTCCATGCCCGAGTTGTGAGTCCGAGCAGTGCTGAACAGTAAAGGTGTTTCGTTTGAGTCTGTCATGTCGTCGAAGTTGGTACGGTCTGGCTGTTTGGGAAGGTGACCAGAGGTGGCGGGCTGCTCCTGCGCAACTTGGGAAGATATTTCCAAGCAATCTCTTGCCTTTGTGTCCGAATCTGGAATTGCCGTGGGTACTCTCCCAGGGTCTGACGTCTGACGTTCGTGAGGTTCTCCAGTCTCGTCGTCCTCCATGTGCTCGTCCTGTTGGGCCTCTTCTTGAAGCTCTGTGACCATGACATCTGCGTTCTCTGGCTGTCCAACAGAAGGCACCTCCTTGCCGACATCATCTTCGCTTTCGCTCGAAGACTCTTCTATTTCTTCAGGCTTCTGGTCCACACGAAGAGCTTCATCATTCTCCTCATCGGGTCCAGGCGAAGACTCAATGTAGTCCACGCCGCCGTCGAAATCGTATCCGGGATCCGGTTTGTCAAAATCATCATTTACAGCTCCGGCATCTTCCTCTTCATCTTGTCGATCACCATCGACACCATGATGCTCGTCCATAGCCAGCACGGGAGGGCTGCTTGGGATGACGGGGTTGCCGGCGTCGTGTCCTTCGACAGCTTGGCTGGAATCGATTGGCGGCAACGGTACTGATGACGTTTCGAGAATTTGTTTCGTCCGAGCTTCGATCCGAGCTAGTCTCCCAGCAGAGAGTACAGAGATCTGCGATTGTGCTACGCGAGTGTCGAGAGAAGACGGGTTTGGCAAATTTATAGGCGACTGATTGCTATCTTGCTGGCTTTGACGGTGTGGTTGAGAGTCAGCGACGGCAACGACATCTTCTCCACCAACGGGATTGTTGTAGTTGTGCAGTCTTGCCTTCTCCTGACTCGCCCGTGTCGTTGGGCTATCGTTGATTTTCTCCTGTGATGTTCTGACTCCACGCGAAGAAGACTTGGGCACTTGGACCTTGGTCTGCGAAACGAGGGCCCGTTCCAACGTCAGTGGCTCGGAAACCAACTCGTCCTCGGAATCATCAGACAATCCGACATCATCGGAAATTTCAACGACGTTTTGCTTGACCCTAGCGTGAATAGGCGTAAAGAGAGCCGTGTCGCTTTTGGTAGTGCCAAAGGGGTTTCTCCGACGGGCTCGCAAACCGTCACCTGACACGCCGACCGAGGCATCGCACTTTGCAGCCAGCTCATCGATTTGCCTCTCGAGCGCCTTTTGCTCAGCTTTGCGTTGCTCATCTGCCAGCTCGTCCTCATACTCGTCGCCATCTTGCGCCTTTAGTCGTTGTAGCTTCTGCTCCAGTTCGGCCTTTCTCTGTCGGTATCGTGTCTCTCGGGACTCCTTTGTAGGCATGTGCGTGTCTCTGGGCTCCGATGCTGCACGGGATGCATCGCTGCGCATCATTTTGGTCGGCGAAGAAAGGGCGGCGGCATCCGAGTCGAAACGCATGTTGATATTGGGAGAAGGGCGCACTGGGTCGGATCTGGCACCGTCTATCTGAGGGGACGTGAGTTCCTGGGTGTTGGAGAACGCCTGGGACAATGACAAGGTCGGGACGCCCGTCCCATTATTGAAGAGTCCCGATGTTGCGATTGCGGAGCCAGGCGTCTTGGTGGCAGACGTGGCAACTACCTCGCCGCCATTACCGCGTTTTTTTAGTCCCAGTGCTGGTGTCTGGGGCGGAAGGAAATGGGTCGGATGAGAGGTTGGATCTGTGCGAAATGGGCTGTCGCTCATGAGGCCCTCGCTGTACGAGACTTGAGTGGTATTTCGCGTCTCATTGTCTTGTTGAAGATCGACAAAGTCGGAAAACAAGTCGACATGGCCAGTGTCGCCCTCTCGGTAGGTTTCGGGAGGGTAACTGTCGCCATTGCATGAATCGGGCAGTGCAACGTGTGCCTTTGCGTACTCCTTGTAAATCTGCGAGTCCATCGGCTGGGTATCTCCCCCATCGAAAGCGGCAAAGGTGTGATTCATTTTGAGAAAATTGAGCGATGCGTTGGAGGTGGGAATGGGGTAGGTGCGCGTGGGCGTGGGCGTGGGCGTGAGACGGGGTGTGGGGTGGATGGTCAGGGCGGAGGAGCGGCAGTGGGCTCGCCGGTCATGGCGCGATGAGATGTGCGATGGCAGAGCAGACCTGGAGGGCGAAGGTGTGTCGAAGGTGTGAGATGACACGGCGTCGTCGGGCGGCCACTGTTTGGAAACCTGTCGAGGGAAGTTCGTCGTCAACTTTACCGTGTACCGCACCTTGCCGATGCGCAGATCAACGCGTCCGCGGTCGGCGCGCCCTCCCCGGCGACCAGGGTAAGTGCAAGGTGTTGCGTCGCGCAAGAGAAACCAACCTCGAATTTGATCTCCTCCATTCGCTGCGTGTCCAGCGAGTCTTGATAGACGTGCGACGCCATGATTGAGTCTGCAATGGAACTTTTGGAGTTGAAAGACGAGGTCACCGAGGCAAAGCAGACCAGAGGCAAGGCTGCTGGGCTGAACGCCAGTTCACGTGAATGGCGACATGGTGCGTGCACTACTTAATCATCCCCGTTGGAACAAGTCCAAAGTTGCAAGTTACAAGTCACAAGTCACAAGTCACAAGTCGTGGCCGCAAACATCCAATCGATCCAAAGTCTGGAAATTCACACTCTGGAGAGACTGTAGTCTTTCGAAACTAGTGGAGAATCTAGCAGGCGCAAGGCCGAGAGACAGAGGGTCGCACTGGCAGACTTCTTTGCTCTGCCAACCAGGATCGAAGAGATCTACCAATGACGTAGGGCTCGGCGAGATTGCAGGGCATCTGGACTGGGCTTGAGATGAGATTCCTGGAAAACAAAGAAGATTGACCAAAGGACGCGTCCGACAAGAGGCTGGATACCTTGGCCGAGCAGACGGACATGAGCTGACGACAGGCTGCTTGATGTCGGCATTGGTCTTGAACGATCCCTGTCAACAACATAACCACTCAACGCCCTCTCTGTCCGCCTCCGTCTCCGCGTCAGCCATTGCACGACGACGATCGACGCTGAGTGAGTGACATGACGATCTGAATGGAGTCGAGTGGGTCGCGCCAACCGCTGGACCCTACATCAATCCCACGACCCCCTCTGCTTGGCCCTCCTGCCTTCTCACCAAAATCCACCCGTCACCATGCTCTCACGCCCGCTTTGCCTGCATCTTCCGCTCGAAGAATAATACTCTCGCGGCGCATCGACCGATACCTCTGCTTCCATCGGCAACAAGATCCCCGCCGCCGTGGTCACATCTTCAGCTCTGTCTTACGTTCAGCCACATACCTACTTGCGTCGTTAGCGCTGCTCAAACCGACCAACACTTGCTCTTAAATACCGCCCTGCACCCACCGTCGCCGTCCGCAAGCCGAGCGCAACCATGAGCGAACACCAAGCAGAGGACCGCAAACAGACGTCTGCGGGTTCGGCCTCGTCGACCAGCTCCATCAGCCTGACCCGCCGCCATAATCGCTCGACGCGCACCTTTATCGTCCATACCCTCGTCCGACCATTTCGGTATTTCATTCTCAAGCCGGGCAAGCCTTGGCCCGCCGATTCGCCTCAATTGACGCCGCACAAGTCTTGCTCCAAGACGTGTCAGGTCAACGAGCGTTTGGTCGCCAGCATCTACATTTACGACATTGAACCGCGCAAATCAAGAACGACTACGAGCAAGAGGTCGACGAATGCCGCGGCAGCACACACGAGCGTGACAAAGGAGATTGCGCACGAGGGGGCTCAAGCAGACACTCTGCAAAAGAATGAAGAGAGCGGCATTAAGCGGCGGATATACTACATTGCTGGAGGCAGCTGGAAAAAACCGCCTTCCATTGAGCACTGGCAACTTGCCGCCAAGGTCGCTTCGGCAGTCCCGCATACTGCCGTCAGTGTCATCAGCGTGCCGTTGGCCCCGAGAGAGACGGCGCCGACAGCCTTCCCGAAGCTGCTTGCAATGTACGAGCAAGTCATGATCGAATCAAAAGAGAGAGGCGAGTACGTGATATGGGCCGGAGACAGCAGCGGCGCCAACATCGTGCTGGGTCTGATTGGAGAGGCATTGAGGGTGGGACGGCCAGGGCCGAACGGTACAGTCCGCACAACGGAAAAGGTCAGCTCGCCTACCCGACAAGCAGAATACATCGAAGAAGAGAAGCAACCGATCAACGATCGGGAGGGCCCACGACCTCTACTCGCCCCCTCAGCGCTGTTCCTCATCTGTCCCAGCGTCGACGCGAATCGAGACAATCCGGACATTGCAAAGCTTGAGCGACTGGATCCGGTTCTCAAGGCGGACGATTCGAAGAAATTTGCTGTTGCTTGGTCGGGCGATTGGTCGGTGAACGATGAGCGAATATCGCCGGCGCTGGAAGGTAGGCCGGGCGATCACGTTGTGCAACTGTTGCACGAACGAGGAGTCAAGGTACACGGTGTGACGGCTGGATACGACATACTGAGTCCAGACGGCATCAAGTTAAGAGATAGACTAGAGAAAGAGGGCGTTCAAGGTAAATGGCTGCATTGGGACAAGCAGATGCACTGCTTTCCTCTGGCGTGGATCTATGGATTGCCAGAGAGCAAAAAGGGCTTGTATTGGATTTTGGACGTGTTGAGCGAAGAGGAGTAACGGGATAGAAACGGAAGAAAGGGAGCAGACCGTCGAGGCTCGGCTCTGGGTCTCATGCATCCGAAAAGCACTGGTGGTATTCGACTGCAAGAGTACATCAGGGACTGTGGCGAGCCTCCTGATTGGGCGAATTTGGTACCTAGGCCATGGTGGAGATGTGGCGTCAGACGTAGGAGCATCAGGATACCCACTTTTCTTCTCCATTGTGCGTCAGAAGTCAATGGCAGGGCAGCGAGGGAACAAACACGGCTGCACACGACCAAGGCTGAGTGGCAGGCATAAGGCAAAAAACAAGCCATCGGATGGCGGCAAGGATCCTCAGCCCTGTCGAAGCTCATGAGCCCTCCAACACGACGACGGCGCCACAGTTGCCTTGACTTGAAAAGCCGAGAACGTGCGTAAATACCGGCCGGACGACAGGATGTGGATGCCATGAACGAAGGCAGCAACAAGAGGCGACCCGACCGACCACTGTGTGACGGCCCATCGTTCGCAAGGCTTGCCTTGCTGGTGTCGACGTGCGCTTAAACCGGACGGGCAAGTGCCTCGGCCAACAAGTTCCCCAGACGCCACACCCTTCCCGCCCTTTTCGGCCGACAGACCATCGACTTCATGATCATGATGCGAGTCCTCCACAGAAGTTCCGAGGCTGCTGGGCCCGCTGCCAGACAATTAAAACGGCGGCACGCCTGCCTACTGCCTCTGGGCTCCGCCTTTACAACCCACTTCTTCTAAGTCCTGTCCCTCTCCTACCCCTACTACATCTGCTTGCTCACCTCCCGCGTCTCACTCGGCGAAGCACATGCCAAACGAAACCATGGAAAAAGACACTCGCACCGACTACGACGTCATCATCGTCGGCGCCGGCATTTCTGGCATCAATGGCGCTTACCGTGTCCAGACACAGCTGCCCGAGGGCACCTCGTACGCCATCCTCGAAGCTCGCGACGCCATTGGCGGCACGTGGGATCTCTTCAAGTACCCCGGTATCCGCTCCGACTCTGACATGCACACCTTTGGATTTCCCTGGCGGCCATGGAAGGAGCAACGAGCCATCGCCGACGGCGAGTCCATCGTCAAGTATATTCGCGAGTCGGCCGCCATTTACGGGATCGACCAGAAGATCAAGTTCCGCCACAAGCTGCTGGCCGCCGACTGGCGCTCTGAGCTCCAGAGATGGCGCCTCAGCGTCGAGTACAACGGCGAAAAGAAGACGCTGACCTCGCGCTTCCTCTTCATGGGCACCGGTTACTTCGACTACCAGGAGCCACTCGAGGCGACCATCCCAGGTCTGGAGAACTTCAAAGGCACCATTGTGCACCCGCAATTCTGGCCTGAGGATCTCGACTACACAGGCAAGAAGGTTGTCGTCATCGGCTCCGGCGCAACAGCAATCACGCTGCTCCCCTCGCTGGCCGACAAGGCCTCGCACGTCGTCATGCTCCAGCGCAGTCCGTCCTACCTCGTCTCACTGCCCTCGGCGTCGCCCCTCGAAACGCTCATCAGCTGGATCCTGCCCGCGGCCATTGGAACCAAGCTCCTCCGCTGGCGCTGGCTCTTCATGGGCTGGCTCTTCTTCAACTTCTGCCGCGCTTTTCCTCGTGCAGCGCGTACCATCCTCCGCCTACGCACACAGAGGTTGCTCCCCAAGGACGTCCCCCACGACCCGCACTTCGTCCCGCCATATAACCCTTGGGAGCAGCGCATGTGCGCATGCCCGGACGCAGACTTCTTCCGCGCGCTCGCCAGCGGCAAGACGAGCATCGTAACAGGGCACATCAAGACCGTGACCGCCGACGGGATTCAGCTCACCGACCCAGCCGCGCAAAAGTTCAACCCGCGCATCACGTCCGGCGTCGACATCATCGTGACAGCAACGGGGCTCAAGATCCTGCTCGCGGGCGGCACGCGCCTCAGCGTCGACGGGGCGCCTATCGACGCCGGCTCCAAGTTCCTGTGGCGCGGGCTGATGCTGCAAGACGTGCCCAACGCCGTCATAGCCATCGGCTACACCAACGCCAGCTGGACGCCCGGCGCCGACGCCACGGCGCAGCTCTTCACGCGCATCATCAACCACATGGCCGCCGAGGGCATCGCGTCCTGCGTCCCCACGCTCCCGCCCCAGGACGCCGCCTCCATGGAGAAGCGCCCTGCTTTTAACCTTAGCTCCACGTATATCAAGAAGGCCAAGGATGTCCTGCCCATGACGGGGGATCGGGGCCCGTGGGTTGCGCGGAGTAGCTATTATCGCGATTTTTGGAATGCCAAGTTTGGTGATTTTAGAGATGGCTTGATGTTTAGGCGGGCGGCGGACGCGTAGATGATGTAGGGGGGTGGGTGTGGTGGCTTCTTTTGCTTCCTGGCTTCCTGCGAAAGACTACGCGCATTCTCACCCCTGTTTTTCTTTTGTCCTTTGTGATTACACCATGGATGATGTGGATTGACGGATGTGTGATCGAAATGAGTATTTACGGGACGCACGAATGATGGACGAGGAGAAAGGATAGGAGGAAGGATTCGACATTTGACGCTATATGAACAGGGGTTGGGCGCGCAGGACTACGCAAGTGTGATAAAAGGTAGATTGATGTTTTATACACAGTCAATTGAGTCAATCACGAATAAAGGCAATTGATGGTACAAGAGGAAGAAGTGAGGGAAAGAAGAGTTTCGTCGCATGCATGCGTGCGTACTGACGGATTGACACGGATAACAGACCGCCAACGCCACTTCTCCATATCATCATGACTGACGTTCAACTGCACTAGCCACTCCCCCCAGTGCCCCCCTCTCTTCCTCTTCTCTTTCTCATACCTCCTTACACACTCTTCCCCACCACTCCCCCACCACCGCCCCCACCCCTCTCAATCCTCGCCCTAACATCCCTCACCAACGCCTTCGCATCCTCAACATCAACGCCATCCTGGCACAGCTCATTCGCCAACTCCATACTGCGCTGGTAATCAGCATTAAAGAAGGCCCAGCGGGCCAGCCACATGCGGGCCTTGCTGGTCGTCGGAGTGACGCCGACGCCTAGGGACTCGACTGCGCCAGCCGCGTCGCCGTTGTCGTTGTTGTTGTCATTATTGTTGCCCGGGCCGAGGCCAGAGTACACCGAAGGCGAGAAGTTGTGCGGCGACGCGTTGCCCGACTCGGACGAGTTGTCTGCGGCGCCGCCGGGAGCGCCTAGGCGGGTGGTGGAGGGGGACGAGGCGGCGATGGGCCCGTCTTCCTGCGCCAGACAGAGCTCCATGTAGGCGGCGCACTCGGCGCGGTCGTCGAGGCGCTCGTACAGCAGCGCGATTTGGTAGAGGACTTCAGGGTCGAGCACGCCGTTGGCAGAGCCCATGCCGTCCACGCCACCATCACCACCACTATGAGCGGCGCCGCCGCCAAAGCTGCCGCCACCTGCTCCGCCGTCCGCTGCTGCGCCGTGCCCGCTGTCGTAGTAGCTGCCTGCCACCAGTGCGCGCTTGTACGCGCGGATGCCGTTGGTGATCTTGCCCACCTCGGCAAAGCACTTGCCGACCGCCTGCCACATCTTGGGGTCGTAGGGGCGCAAACTAGCCGCGCGCTGAAAGTAAAACAGCGCGTAGCTGTACATTTCGAGCATCTCGTACGTCTGCCCCAGGCCGTACCAGGCGCGGTAGTCCTTGCGGTTGACGTCGACGGCCCGCCGATACGACTCAATCGCCGCGTGCGTGTTCTTCATCTCGACGTACTCGTGGCCCATGAGCGTCCAGGCGGACAGGAAGCTGCGGTCCAGTGTCAGTGCGCGCCGGAAGTACATGACGGCTTTTTCGTGCTCTGATTTGAGCGAGTAGTAGTTGCCCACCACGCAGCAGGTTTCGGGTCGAAACTTGTCGTTGGCCGTTGCCAATTGCGCGAGAAACGCCAGCTTTGGTCGTTGTGACATGACGTAGAGGATGTTGGAGTAGTTGTCGAGGGCGTCGAGGCGGTGCGGGTCCGATGTTAGGAGCGAAGAAAAGATGGATTCGGCTTCCTCAAAGTCTTTGGAGTGGTAGTAGAGGAGGGCGCGCTGCGTCTTGAGAAACGCGCTGTTGGGAAAGATTTGCGAGACTTCGGTGACTTCGTCGTGTACTTGGTCGGTCGATTGGTAGAGCTCTTGGTTTGTGTAAATGTGAAAGAGAAACGTCATGAGGTTTTGCGGCAATTGTTCCGTGATGGCATTGAGCTCCTCGACGGAGCTGATCAACGACGACAGCTCTTGCCATGCGCCCCAATTGTACGGGTATAGGTGGACGCTGCGAATCAACCACTTTTTGGCCAGATCCTCATTCTTGCTCTTGGCCATGACGATGCCGTAGAGATACTCCAACCAGCCAGAACCCTCCTTGCCGTGTGCATGTCGGTCTGTAAACCAGTCTTCCAATATTCTTGATATGCCCTTGAGCTCCTTGTTTATCGTCATGCCGCCATCCGCCGGACCGAGAATCATTTCACTCTCTTCATCCTTTCTCTTCTCCCCCGCAATGTACTTGGCGTAGAGCGCCAAGAATAGCGACTTTTGGCTGAGACCAGACAGCGAGTGTGGCTCCGGCCTGACCTTTTCCGGGCTTGCATTGGCGCGTCCCTTGCCCTTGGAGCTTGTCTTCTGACGCGTCATCTCTGGCGTTGGTGGCACGGCCAAAGAAGTCCCCGACCACATGCTCGTCGGTATGAATATCGCAGCGCAGCGGTCATATTCGCGACAGTCAAAGTACGTCTTGGCCAAGAGGAACTTGTGAAGCTCTTTTGCTTCCAGTCGCGCTTCTGCTGGGTCCGCGGCAAATACATCTTTCGGTCGGCTTGGTGAGGTGCTCACAGGTGAATCCGCGTCGGTGTCTGAGGCATACGTTAGGTCGGGTAATTCGAAAGCGTTGAGAAGTTCGGCCGCCCTGGCCACATAGTCAGGCGCTTGGCAACATAAGAAGCAGATGCGAGAATTAGAGTTACCATTTGGCCGACTGAAAGAGGCATCTGTCGGAGCATTGGACGACGGCGTTCTGGAGCTGCGTCTGGAGCTGCGCGCTCTCGGCCTCGCCCAGGCCACTCATCTCGTATCGGGCCGGCGCAGCGCGTCTGATGGTCGACTTGGATGAGGCGATAGGGTAGGCCACAATATGGGGCGTCGGCGCTATATACACACTGCACAAGGTCGGCGTGTCAATTGTCGCGGACGATGCCGCTGGTGGCGCAAGGAAAGGAAGGCAAGGTAAACACGGCGCAACGGAGAAACTCCGGTAGGTGGCCCTGCTATTGTCCATCAACGGCCGTCAAAAGGCGGTCTTAGGACCCTGACGCCTCACTTCCGGTCGTTCGCTCGTCGGCTCCACTCTTTCTTCCTCCTCTGTCCACTTGTCCCTCAAGTCTGCGTCCAAGGTAGCCCGCCATGCCCGTCACCCTCCAGGAATTCGAGTCCGTCTTTCCTCAATTGGTCGAGGACGTTCTTGCTTACTGCAAGAGCTACAACCTTCCCGACAATGCCCAGGAATGGTACAGAAAGGTAGCAATTGGGTCGCATGAGCTCTATGACACGCCGCGCATGAGCTGACCCCTCCAGAACCTCGAACACAATACTGTCGGCGGAAAATGCAACCGCGGCATGTCCGTCGTTGACACTACGTCCCTCCTCCTCGGCCGCGACCTGACCAAAGACGAGTTCTTCCTGTCCGCCACTCTTGGCTGGATGGTCGAGCTCCTCCAGGCCTTCTTACTCGTCGCCGACGACATTATGGACGGCTCCAAGACTCGCCGCGGGAGCCCCTGCTGGTACCTCATGCCCGAGATCGGCATGGTTGCGGTCAACGACTCCATCATGCTCGAGGCCGCCATTTACCTGCTGCTCAAGAAGTACTTCCGCCAGAACAAGCACTACGTGGATCTGTTTGAGCTTTTCCAGGAGGTCGGCTTCCAAACCGAACTCGGCCAGAACTGCGACTTGATCACCGCCCCCGAGGACAAGGTCAACCTGGACAACTTTAGCCTGGAGAAGTACCACTTCATTGTCAGGTTCAAGACTGCTTTTTACAGCTTCTACCTTCCCGTTGCTCTCGCCATTTACTTCTGCGACATCGCGACGCCGCAGAACCTGCAGCAGGCCAAGGATATTCTCATCCCCATGGGCGAGTACTTCCAGGTGCAGGACGACTACCTCGACAACTTTGCCGACCCGCAGACGCTGGGCAAGATTGGCACGGACATTCAGGACAACAAGTGCTCGTGGCTCGTCAACCAGGCGCTCAACATTTGCACGCCCGAGCAGCGCAAGGTGCTGGAGGAGAACTACGGCCGCAAGGACAAGGATTGCGAGGCTCGGGTCAAGAATCTCTACAACAAACTCCAGCTCGAGAAGCTGTACCAGGAGTACGAGGAAAAGATTGTCGGCGAGATCAAAGAAAAAATCTCCAAGGTCGACGAGAGCGAGGGCCTTAAGAAGGCGGTGTTTGAAGAGTTTTTGAGGAAGATTTACAAGCGCAGCAAATAAGTGCGTCGTCTTGGTGTGGGGGGATGAACCTTGTACCGCATGCATGTGACGGCCGAGCAAGCATTTCACAGAAAACCTTAACAGTCCACAGAAAACCTTAACAGTAGAGCAAGATACCCGTCAAATTGAGGCGCAAGTCTTGAACATGGATTTTCCACACTCGACACTGCTGCCATGATATCGCGTTTGCAGGGTAAATTGACTGTACGGCAGATGAATCTTTTTCCGATTTCAGAATTGGAAAGAAGATGTACAAAGTACTTGGCTGTCTAGATCTGGACAGCGGGCTTCTCTCCCGAGTCCAGGCTGTTTGCTTGCCATCCAACAGCTACCACGGCTACAAGCATCTCAGTCGTCGGATCTTCCTTGTCAGCCTGCTGCCTTTCGAGGGGGATGCTTTGGATTTTGACTCTGGCAGCACTCACCAGTCAACCACACCTATCATGCCCAAACAACGCAAGCGAGTGCGGGTGCAGTCTCCATCATCATCGATCACTGCCCCTATAGCATCATACCTCAACCATGACAGCAACTTTCCGACGCAGCTTCTCAAAACCAACGCACCAGCACCCAGTCACAGGACAAATCAATGGCACGCACCACCAAAGACAGTACCATCTAAACCCCCTCCACCAAAGACTCTAGGCATCTAAGCGCCAACGTCCCTCCCTCCCCCGAGCATCGTCGGCGGTGGTCCATGTGGTGTGGCGGTGCAAACAGCCTTCTAGGCTGAGTGCGTCGGCAACTTTTTCCAAAGAGCGGGCGGGCTGACATGTGGTCGGGGGTGGGGTCTGGCGCGTGGGTGAGTTGGGAATGTGAAACAGCCACGAGCTACGGGCAGGTATCCTTGCACGCGCGAGGGCAGGGTTCGCTGGTATAAAATGGAGTCGATGACGCGCGAATTGAGGGCAATGCGGTGTCAAGAGTTGAGCACAGAACTCCTGAACAAGTCGTCAAGTTCGCTAACACTTACTACTGTGGCTGTTTTTGGGTCGCTGGTCAAGGGGATAGGCTGGGGTTTCCTTCTTAAACGCAGAGGTTTTGTGGGTTCCGATGTTGGAGAACGTAGCTGACTGTTGGTGGTGGTAAAGGATGGTGAGTTGCAATATTGCTCCAGAATGTTGAGAGGAAAGCTTGCTCAGCGACTCTGGATTTCATTTTTTTACAGCCACGTTGGCCGCAGGCTGTTTACAAGCAACTCCTCCTGAAAAGGTGTGAAGAACCACTCGGAGCCAGCTGACAATGAACTACTAGACACAACACCTCAAGTCAATAATGGCGGTTCCCTCCTCTAAACTCCCTTACAGCTTTACGTATCACCGCCACATGAGGCTGGTTTCTGGACTTGCTTGTCTTCTCGCGGTTTTCACGGCACGCCTGGCACCGCCAGTGGAGCTAAATCCAGAGCCAGGGCCCCAACCCAAGAGTGGAGATGAACATGCACCCAGGACCCAAAACCGAGAGCCGAGAGTGTCTCCTGGGTCGCTGAAGTGCTGGCCACAGAAGCTGACTCTGCTTTGTCGTCGTGTTCGTCGTCGGCGGCGGCGGCAGTCTTTATAGACCACGCCAGTCACTGAATCACAAGCAAACAGTCTTGAAGGGGCAGATCACAAGCTGCCGACTTCGCAGCTGCCTGCAGGACCTGCTGACGAGCTCATGTGTCGAGGCCTGCCTTAGTGCATCACTGGCATCTGCAAATCCAGTCGCGTGGGAGCAGCAGGCTGGCGAGGCGTCAGTATAAAAGCAATCTTCTCTCCTCTACTTCGAGGCCACTTCAGCCCCTTTGACCATCAGCTCAGAAGGCCGTCATAGCCTACATGACTTGGCCC
This sequence comes from Phyllosticta citrichinensis, assembly GCA_038380885.1. Taxonomy (NCBI): domain Eukaryota; kingdom Fungi; phylum Ascomycota; class Dothideomycetes; order Botryosphaeriales; family Phyllostictaceae; genus Phyllosticta; species Phyllosticta citrichinensis. Next base: position 364,878 of record JBBWUH010000003.1, on the reverse strand, counting down.
TTGGTGCTGTTCGACATGGATTGCACTCGCTTTTCGGCTGCGCGGTCGTTTGTCGCGCAGTAGACAATCGCCTACACATCACCACATTAACAGCATTACAATTGACTGACCACTATCTTCGTCGTCTACGAACGATGCTGTTCCCACTTCTGTAGCAATGGTATGAACACGGTCTTTCTTGCTACTCCACTCCTATCTAATTTCCAGCCCCCGTTCCTCAAGTCTGCACGGGCATTCTTTGCAGGAATGAGCAAACCAGAATGCCACAGGCCGAGTCAGACACATTTCGTCAGTAAGTGGTCTTCAGCACTGCAAGGAAGGTCGTCGGTGGGAAGTTGGAAGCGCACTTCCTCTGCGAAAGATGGGCTTTTATATTCGCTTCGGCTGCTATCACATGCGGATGAGAGATGCTCAGTCACGAGAAAGCCTGGTTTAAGTTCCTAGCATTTGTGCTGTGCATCCACTTCTGTTCAGCGTCCGGCGCAGACAGACACAACTTTGACCACCTAGGCCACTTGCTTTGGTGCTTTGTGTCCCTACAACAGAAATTACCCACTTGGGCGCTCGCGGTCCCTTGTGTTGTTTTTCCAGCGACTCCAACAACTGCAAGCCTTAGAAGCAATATCATCATCACAGCTCAACGCATATCTCCATCAATCTCCCGCAACAGAGGCCACCCTCATCACAGCCAACAAAATAGCCACATATTCCTCAGACCCGCAACTCCCCTCCGCCCTCACCGCACTCCCCAGACAGTCAAGACTGAGCGGCCGCACAAGCGGTCACAAAGTACGGATTTCCTGGTGTATTTCTTCCAGCCGGCCAAGTACTGGTTGTCGTACGCCGCAATTGACTGCCTCCTTGCCTGTCCGCGTCGATGCCTATATACTCCAGGAGCTACCAAATGCGGATGGAAAGGAGAAGGGACACGCACGCCACCGTCACGGGAGCGTCCGACGGGTGACGTGAGGCTGTTGCTTCTGATTCTTGTTTGTGCGTGGCAGGTGACAGACAGTTATGTGGGTATAAAAGCCCTCCCCTTTCCTGCAGTTCAACCGGCACTTCTGACAATCTTGTCTACTGGACGCACTGGTGACATTTCTCCAAACCAAATTGTTGCATCACCAACACTTCGGCGCCCTGTCCCCAAGCACTTACGCAAAGCTCACTTGTTGGCGGTCGCTTGTGTCCTGCTCCAGAGACCTCCGCTACAATGTGAATTCCAACGACACAGGCGCACTAGCGCTGTCGTCATCATCACGGAATGCCGCTGTTTGCCCCCTCTCAGCAATGATGACGATACAATTCCGGTGCGGCGAGGCGGACGCCGCGACAGAAGCAGTAATACAGTATGGTACAGGGACACTGGGACACAGGCCGAGTGCAACCACTTGAGCGTCGTGTCCATGAGACAGGAAGCCTCGCTGGGTAGTTGATTGTACTCCTGCTCCGTTGACCCGCTTGCTTTTATACTTGATCGGTGCCACATGCGGCCAGAACGCGGCAAGTCACAAGTCACAAGTCACAGCCCATGAGAGGATGCCCCTGGCGGCATGTGGTTCGCGGTGGCATATGATTCTCTGACTCCCCATGTGCCAAGCTGCTGCCTACCTGTCGTCGATCTGCACTCTTCGTCAATCAGCCAGTGTTTCGCCAGGCACCCATGGGAGGAAATTCATTGCCAAGAAAGGCGGAACTTTGGTCTTGGTTCCGGGGAGTTGATGACTTGTGCGGGCAGCGGTTGTTTTCATAGCAGCGTCAGTGTGCGGTCACTCTATTCTACCCCTCTCATTTCAAAATAGAAACACAGCTCTCCATCACGCCTTGAAAATGGTGTTCATCTTCAACAGACCAATCTCAATGACCGCTACCCCTTACCGCTCCTAGAAAATCTCCCTCGCGTCCGCGAACCGCGAACAAAAGAGCAAAGTCCTGGGTGTTCCAGATGAAGGGAGCCAAAGGCAGACCAAACAGAGAATGTGTCGTTTGACTCAAGCTCGCTCCCAGATCGACGACAGGAGGACTGCAGTGTCGGTTCCTGGAACTAAATGAATGAGCAGACAGTCGAAGTTCTTGCTTTTATAACCTAGCAGACCGCCGGCAGCGGAGGGGAGGGAGTCACAGCTGTCTGGTCACAAGACGCTCAGCGCAAGAAGCTCCGCGCGTGATGCTCGTGGTCCGCGCTCATTGCGGAGCTGAATCCTGTGTTCCGCGGAAGGAGTGAGCAGTCGGCGTGTATATAAACGTCCTCCCCAGCCTGAGAATCTCTCATGCTGCATCCACTCTTCTCCCACTCCAGGCAGGCAACCGGTGAGCCAAGTGTCATACTGGTGCTCGTTTCGTCTTGACGTTAACCTCTCTACCTACTTTGCGCGTGCGGCGCTCCGTTGGCAAGCCAGGCAGCGCAGCAGCAGCGGCACCATCAGAACCCGGGGGTAAATGTACCATCCTTCATCACCGCCCAACAACGAGTCGAATCATGAATATATGTATATGCTGCTACCGAAATTTACGCAATGGAAACCACCACTCGACTACACGCAGCCCCTGAACCACGTCTCCCAGATGCTTGCCTCGCGCTGCCCGCCCTTGCCCCATCCATATCCCTCCTGCTGCAAGGCGGCGAGGACGCGCCAGTCGAACAGCGCAGTGCCGGCGACGCAGTCGCCGAGGCAGTGGCGGAGATGCTGGAGCCAACGTGCGGAGGCGCCGGACGCCATGAGACCACCACAGTTGCCACCACAGTTGCCACCACAGTTGCCACCACAGTTGCCACCACAGTTCTGCGCCGCGCAGGAAAGCGGTGTCTTGCCCGCCGCGTCCAAGTGGCGGCAGCGTGCAGAGGGAAGAGAGAACGCAGAAGCCGACTCGACAAGGACGATTCTGCTCCAGCCGTCCCACGACGCCCACGCCTGGCTCTCGCCGACGACGGGGCCCAGGGACTCGTAGACGGTGGCGTCGCGCTGCCAGTGGCGCATGTCGGTCACCAGGGCGCCGATGCGGAGACCGGACGCGTCGAGGGCGCTTAGGGCGTCGCGGAGGGCCGCGCTGTTGGTGTGGAGGTAGGGTGGTAGCAGGATTGCGGTGTGTGCGAGGGCATAGGGCAGATTTTGGGGTGGTGTTGTCGCGGCTGTGTGCGTGGGTTTGGGGTTGGGGCGGGATGATGATGATGATGGTGAGGGTGATGATATGGGTGTGGTGATGGTGCATGATATGTTGCCGGTGCCCCATTTTGGGATCTTGCGGGGGACCATGTCGACGTCGAAGTCGTCGACGGCAGCGCGTTTCGACTTGGATCGCGTCAGCGAGAGATCAGGCGAGCTAGGCGGTAGTTCCAGGGGTCGCAGTGGCTTCTTCGTGTTTAATCGACTAGAATTGCTCTTGTCCTTTGTCGCTGTTGGCGCTTCTGTTGAAAATTGCGGCGCCGCGTTCTCTTTACGTGAAGAGGGACGCGGAGTCGGCGGGACGATTTCGACGTAGGCCAGTTGCCGTGGTGTTACCTTTGGAGTCAAGGGAGCCATGACGGACTGGAAATCTTTCCTGGCAGATGCTGGATCATCTGGAGTCGATTTCGGCGTGGGTAATGAGTTGCCACGATCTGGAGGCTGGGCTCGTTCAGGACTGATGACAAGCTGATTTGCAGACTCTACTGCTGTCATTGAGAGAGTCACTTGCTCTGACGTAGCACTACCACTTGCCGACACCCGTCGCTGTGCACCACATGCATGGCCCTGGTTAGCACCATGCGTTCCAAGGGCCTTGAAAGGTTTGAGGGAAGAACGCTGCTCAGTTCCCTTCGTTACAGAACCATTCTTAGGAACAGGAGCATCCAGAGCTTTGGGTAGCTCCCTCACAGGTTTATCTTTGTTCGTTGAATTCTGGACGTGTCCAGAATTCGCACTCACAGGCAGTCTCGCGACTGGTTCGGTTCCTTGAGGGTGTGGCAAGTATGTCGGCTGTAGCAAGTTTGTCGGCTGAAGTCGAGCGGTCAAGGAATTAGGATGTTGGGCGCGGCGGTCAACTCCGTCCATATTCAGGGCCCGGCTTTTAGGAGGTGATATCTCCACGCGGGGCCATTGGACGACCTGTGAGGACCTCGGGCTCAGAATTGTCTGCGTATGTGTTGTAAGCTGAGTTGTACTGGCTTCTCTTCCAAGGACTTCGTTGGAAATCGGATGCATGACCCCAAAAGTGGCCGGATTTGGGCAAGGTTCAGGGGAACGTTGTTGCACCGCTTTTGAAGGACCAGAAATCTTGACAGCAGATTGCACAGGTCGGATCTGAGCGACAGCTGCAGGAGTGGGGCTTCCAGCCTCATTTGCCAGGTGAATGGCACGCCGAACGACTGACGTGAGGCTCTCAGTGGTCGCCGACCGCGGAGGAGTGGATCTTTGGCGCTCCTCCGCCCTCTTCATCTTGCCATACAGTTTCTCAACAAGTCGCCTGGCCTCTTGAGATTCTCCTTCTGCGGGTGCATTCCTGGCTTCATCTGCCATTCGAGCCAGGCCAGATACGGTGATGCAGTCTTCCCACGAGCGGTCGTTGTGGATCTTGAGAACGCGGGGGTGTCGCAGCATCCAAAAGTCTTCATTCGCTGGCTTCTCGAAAGCACTGCCCAAGATTTCAACGACAAAAGGGTTTCGAAAGAGAACATCAGGAGATGGGTTGCGTCCAATCTGAATATCAAACTCGTCGATGCCGTCCGGGTCGTAGTCTGTCTCCCGGAACTGTCCGTGCTGATTCAGAAACTTGAGGTCCGGAGGTGGAATGCACTTGTCTTGTTTGATGATGGCCACAATCTTGAACTTGGGTCTCGACCAATATTTGGCCTGCTGGTCATCCATCAGGCAGCCAAGGTAGAAATTGGTCCAGTGGAGGCGTTGCTGGCCAGCCTTTTGTGCTTGTTGTACTTCGTAGCTGGCCCCGATAACAGCAAAATCGGCAACATCTCTCTCGCCGCCCAAGTCAGTCATGTAATCCTTCTTGAGCTTGATGAAGCCCCTATAGCCGCTCTGGGGCTCTCCTGCGGCGAGTGAAAAATAGGATGCGTTGGGCTTGAGGACGAGCCCCTCACAGCGCTGTACGAGAGCAGCTGTGAATTGGACGACAAGGCTTTTCTGTGCCTGCTTAGTGGCAAAGTCAAGGAGCTTCCATTCGACAGTCGAGGCTCGGCCTGGGATTTTGGTCAAGAGGCTCGAGAGGCGCTTCCTCCGTTGTTCGTGCGGTTTGGTCATCGTAAGCTCGTCGTCAACCATGAGAACGTCGAAGAATGCAATCATAAGGTGTTCGTGTGGATGCGGCTGTGAGTCCTTGTCGGTGCCAATGAAGGATCCAGCTCTGCTGACAAACTTCCTGACCTTTTCAAAGCCGAGCACCTTTTGCTCGAGGTCACTCCAGACCACCATTTCACCGAGGAGGATGCATTTGTCTTGGAATTTGCAGTCTTCCTGCCCAATCCTCAGGCATTGGCGAAGAATCTTGTGCAACTCTCTCCTGTCCTGTGTGGAATCTCTACCGTTCTTTGAGAAGATTTTGATGCAATCCCGGCCCATGGCCAAGTCGATGTGAATCTCAACATACTCACCATCGTACTTTCTTTCTATGATCCACTGCCCGTGTGCGACTAGATCGAGGCAGTTCTTGAACGATCGAGCCTTGATCCAATGCGGTCGGCCAACTTTGACGCCAATTTGTGGTCGGACAATGTGAGCTTCGGCTTCTTCCAAAAAGACTTGACGAGACTGAGGGTCGGGGTTCGCAGGAAACTTATTGAGGGGCCCACGCAATAGATTGGCGGCGAAAGTCAGGTCGTTGTTGAATTTGAGCAAAAGTGGCAGCAGAAAGTGGTATTCCTCGAGCAAGAGCTTTTCAATGTATCCCGAATCTGCTTGAAGCAGCCCCATGCTTTTGAGAATCATTCTGACGAACCATTTCTTCTCTCGGGAGTGCATCTGTCGCATCATGGGTTTCAAGATTTGGTCGGGGATTGCAGCCGTCACCCTCTTCATGACTTCTGGTCCCGAGAAGCGGCACCTGGCTGCCAACTGGGTGAGTGCGGCATCGACTTCTTCGACAGTCAGCGGTGCTCCCACTGGAAGTGGACAGCAGTCAAAATCCTTTTCAATCCGTTCGACGCACTCTCCAAGATCACCGCCGTCTCTTTCTCGCCATCTGCCCAGCTCTCGATACTTTGCTTCTCCTAGCACGAGGCATCGTCCGACAATCTTCTCGAGCAGTTTCGACTGAATGCCGTAGACGCGATCGGTCCGCCTATCAGACAAGAGAGAAGAGAGGACAGCAAGGCGATCGCTATCATTGTCCAAGGCCTTTCGATGCGTGCGAAACCAGAGCTGGGTCGTTTGGCGCAACTTTTTGTCTTTTTGTGCTGGAAGATGAGGTGGGTCCTTCAATATTACTTGTTCCAAGTTCTGAAAGAGGTCGCAGATGGCTGTGAACTTGAGAGGCATGGTAGTGGTATATCAGGCGGCCAATGGGCATCCAAGGAAACAGGCTGTCGCTGTAGGCCAAAAGCTGGATGGGTATCTGAAAGGAAAAAAGACTAACGGGTAGTATCATGATGGCATAGAAAGAGTAGAAGAGATGCAGAGTGCCCTCACTGGTGCAGGGACGAGGTTGTCACCATGAGAGGCACAAGGCTGGGAGGTGGTGAGGAGGAGGGAGAGAGGGTGAGACGCGAAACAAAAAGCGCCAACGCGTCGAGCAAGCGTAGTCACATGGGCATCCCAAAACAGCCTAGCTCGAGGGTACACAAAATAAAGAGGAAATCGTCAACCAACCACGTGGAGCTGCAGTGACCGTCAGTGATGGTCGATCAGCCATTTACCTTGGCTGCTGATCCGTCCCTGAGGCACATCATCTCCTCTCGTCGCGTCGCGTCGCGTCTCATCTCCCTCGCTCCTCACCCCTGCATCTTCGACTTCACCCACGCTCATCTCCCGGTCATCACCACTGCTGCAGCCATGACCTCTTCTTTTCTTGCCCGTACCATTCCTTGGCCACCTGCCGCAACCCGTCCGATGGCCGGTTTCAACAACCAATGACCCGCGAGACACGCATCAGCTTCAATCCCCAGGATCCAGCCAAATGCCACCTTCAAACACGCACGCCGGCAAGCGGAAACTTGCATATCCGAAAGTCTTGGCTGCCGATTGGACGCAAGAAAGAAATGATGACAAAAAACCAAAGAGCATGGATCACCGACGAGAGGACCGGGAGCTGGCGTGCTGCCGTCCATGCATGTGTATAGCCCGCGCGCGCGCGGTAAGGGTGTGTGCTCTTTCGGCATCGGAGGCGGGCTTCTTGACAAAGCTCTTGGCATAATCCACCATGTAGCGCGCGACGGCTTATGAAGCGGCGGCGCCGCCGCTGCTCGCATCTGGCGGTCCCTTATTTTTAGTCGCCCAACCTGCTGTCTGTCCGTCACCAGCAGCAGCTTCAACGTCAGCCACAACCTCTCCAGCCATTCAGCTGCCATCGCGACAGCACGGCGCCGCGTACGCAATCCGAGTCCAGGCCTTGTAGCCCGCCCGCCAGCCCACGCAATCCCGAGTCCAACCAGCGATCGAGGACCCAGTCGCCGCACGTACTCGCATCCCTTTGGCAATCCGACCATATACAACGTCAGCGCCGCCCTCGTCCATCAATCCGCCGAACGGAGCACAGCATACGCGAACAGCTCCACCCCACCACGTCCACCATGTCGTGGCTCATACCCGGCTGGGCCAAAGAGCGCCACTTCGACATGATCGAGCGCGGCCGCAAACACCCCACACCCCTCGGCGGCAGCATCTTCATCGGCCTGCGCAGCATCGAGCCAGCGCTCCAATACGCCATCCTGGCGCGCGGGGTGGGCAGCGCGGTGCTGCAGACGCTGCACATGGACGCGCTGCCCGCCACGACGGCCGGGCTGGCCGCCACAACAATGGGCGTGGCCGCCATCGACGCGCTGGGGCTGAGTCCCGCGGCGCTGATTCTGCTCGCCATGAGCGTCGGCGCGGCCGCGAAGCAGGCGTACTGGCGCGCGGCGCTGACGGCCGAGGAGATGCCGCCCAAGACCGCGGTCGAGTTATCGCTCTTCAACGCCGTGTCCAACGCAGTAAATACATTGGCGTTCTGCTCGGCAGGCTTCTCGTCGCTGCGCTACGGCCCCCTTCCCCTCCCCGGCGGCATCGCCTCGTCGCTCCCCGCGCCCGTCGTCGTCGGCGCCGCCCTCTACGCCGTCGGCCTCGCGCTCGAGTGGTACGGCGAGGTGCAGCGCGCGGCGTTCAAGGCCGACGCGCGCAACGCCGGCAAGCCGTGTATGCGCGGGCTGTGGGCGTACGCGCGGCACGTCAACTACGGCGGGTACACGCTGTGGCGGGCGGGCTTCGCCATGGCGGGCGCCGGGTGGTGGTACGGGGCGTTTGTGGGCGTCTTCTTCCTGTGGGACTTTAGCACGCGCGGCGTCGTTGTGCTGGACAAGTATTGCAGCGAGCGGGTGAGTCCGGTGTCCCTCCTCGACATGATCCCACGTCAAACGAAACAAGCAACAAGCAAAAAGCAAAGAGAAGAAATGCGCAGCTAACGCCCATCACAGTACGGCGAAGCTTGGACGCGCTTCAAGCAGCAGACGCCGCACACGCTGATCCCTTTCCTGTGGTAAACGAACAGCAGCAGCAGCAGCGGTCGGGGTAAACCGCGAACCGAGTTGTCATATTTCCACGCACGCGGATGTTAGCTGAACAGGGAGTTGATGTGGGTGGGGGTGGATGTGTGAGTGGGGGCGGTTGGAGCAAGAAAAGAGCGCGAGGAAAAAGAGTCACGAAGAAGACTGACGAGACGATATCTGTTTTATTTTGTTTACAGGATAGGAGGAGTGCGAGACAGACATGTATACCTACATATGTACACACCGGTACCGCAAACATAGTCGTAGGCAAACAATTCATTCAAGGTTGTTTTCTCCACGTTCTTTTTCTTCAGCTAGCGTGTTGATCCAGTTAGCAGCAGTCGTCGTCACAGTCAAAACGGCTAGCCAAGAGGGGCAGCGTGGGAGGCAGGCAAGGAGAGACGACGACATCCAATCACTCATCCAACCAACCCATGAAGCAAGTACGCACAAACAATGACACTCAATGACTTGATTGATTTGAGAAGCTTGGCGGAGACTAATGGCAGCATTGTAAAACACTGCCAACATCTCCCCATCCAGCCATCCATCCACATGCATACCATGCCTAACCCACAACATTTGTTTCGACAGCCCCACTACATCGCATCGCATCTTTCTGCACATCTACCTAGCGCCCAACTTTTGCGTCATACAAGCAAGCAACGTGGCAGCCATGAGAGACAGCCATCCAGCGAGCAGGCAAGCAGGCGAGCAAGCAAGCAGGCCAGCGGCGTGCATCCCGCAAATCTGTCCGTCTCTCTTTCCTTCTTTCAATCCAATATCCCGCGACACTCCATCTTCCTCTGCCATCTCTCTCCCGTCTCTCTTTTCTTAATCAACCACACCCCACGGCACCCGGACCTGCAACCCTCCGCATCGCCAGACGTCATCGGTCGGTCATAGAAAGCAAAGGCCACCCGATCTCATCCAAGAGCAGGGCAAAAGCAAAAACAAGCAAGCAAACGAAGCAACTAGAGAAGAAGAAGAAAAGGTATCCAAACAAAAAAGGTATTGAAACAAAGACCCAGCAGAAGAAGAAAAACAACGACAGCAGGCAGCCCGTCGCCCCGGCCAGCTTCAACCTCTCAGTACTCAGCAGCAGCGCCCTCCTGATTCGCCTGGATTGTGATGGAGATGGTGTCTGTCGGCTCAGCTGGACTGGACTGGACTGGACACAGCTCAGCCCAACGCCTGCCTGTGCCGTGGCAGACAGACCACGTCGTACTCGAGGCTGCTGCTGTCCAGCCGTTGCGTTGCGGGTCGAAGATGCAGAGTGGTCGATCGAAGCTCATGGCTGTTCTCGCAAGACGGTGATGGTGGCGCCGCGTATTGGTGTGAGTGGAGTAGTGTGGTCCGCATCAGGACGGTAATAGCGGCGGTGGCGGCGGCGGCGATCGAGCGTAGAGACGGCGGGCGACAGCGATTGCGACGGACGAGCGACGACGGCGACGGGCGGCGCGGCGGCATGTCGTGACGAGAGCTCCTCGACGCTCTGTATCTCTTTCTCTCTCGCATCTCACCTCTCTCGCAAAAGAAAGGAATGAAAAGAAGGGAGAAGAAAACGACGAGGAGCGTTCAGATCTCGCCCTGCTGGATCCTCTTGACCGGATGCAGCAGCATGCCAGGAAGACACATTCGGCCACCTACGACGGGCTTTTCAGTATCCCTGTTATCTGATCCACCAACTTGAACGCGATCGCCCATACCCTTCTCCTCTTCCTGTCCGCCCACGATGCGCTCGGGCTCTCCCCACTCGTGTACCTTGACCTTCCATCCCAGCCAGCGGCGGTAAATGTCCTTGGGGAAGCGGCTGCTAAAGTACCAGCTCCATCCGTAGTAGTTGTGCTCCCGGTCGCCGTTGTACGGCGAGTCGGGACCTTCGCTCCAGCCAATGGGAGCGTACTCGCCGTCAGTGTTGGCGTTGAAGATGGCATCAGTGTAGTGAGGTGGCCAGATGCGGTCAAACCAGATGGGCTGCGGGGCATAGACAGCCTTGTAGCCGTGTTGCAGCGACACGCTGGCGGGCCACATTTCAGCTTGCATGTCGCGACCTGCCTTGTTTTCCATGTGCATCGTGTGCAGCAAACGCCGGCTGAACCGCGCCACCGTGTTGATAAAGATACGGCGGGGAATTGTGGCGAAACGCGGGTCGTTGAAGCCATTGTCGTACGGGTCGACGCTAAAGTCGGGGTGTTTGCCGTCAATGTAGTTCCAAATCTTGTCGCGGTACGACCAGAATGTGCGAACAGGGTCAAACATGGGCAGAAGAGTAATCAAGTCGGCTTCCTCGCCAACGCCCCACTCGTAGTTGTCCGAAGTCATTTCGTGCGGTGGCATGGGACCGAGCGGAGTCTGGACAGGAGCATATGGCATAGCACCCCAGACAGGACTGCCAACGGCGCCCTCGCTCCAAGCATCCTCGACGGCCTGGTTGGTGTCGTTGAAGAAGGTCTCCCAGTCGCCGTGGAGCTGCGGTACATAGTAGCGCTTGTTGCGCTCCCAGAGGTACTTGCGCGGCTGCTTCTTGGAAAACTCCTGGACTCTGTGGAGGAAGTGATAGTGCTGACCAGTGTAGCGGGCATCGGTTTCCCAGTTCCAGACGTAATCGAATTCGGGGTGAGTCTTGCTGAACCACTGGACGGGCATAAATTGGTGCCAGTAGACCTGCCAGTCTGTGACTTCGGGGTAAGCCCTTTGACAAATGTCCTCGTTCCACAGAATGCTGATGCTGCGCAGCTCGGTGGGCACCACCTTCTTGAGCATGTCTTGGTAGGCATTTTGGTCGTCAAAGATGGGAACACTGCGGTCCTTGACGTTGACAAAGAGAAAGACTTGGTATTCACCGCCGGACCACAGTGACGTCTCTTGGATCATGGCACGGATCGCCTGCAAGTCGTTGTCGGTGTACGTGTAGCCCTCCCATGTCCGGATGAGGATGGCTGTGCGCGGGTGATACTTTTGCGTAACCTCACCACCAGACTCGCGGCGAGAAAGCTCGGTATAGTCGATGCTTCCCTTGGGGGCTTCAGTGTCGGTTGGTGTCTCAGGTATGTCCATGCCGGGGGTTAGGTTTGTTTCAGTGGTACGTGCCTCGGGTGCGAAACGCTCGTGATTGCGCACGACGCACTGGTTTTGAAGCTTGCCCCAGTTGATGTGGCGCCAAATGACGGCCTGCTCCTGAACAGGCTCCCAATCAGGCAAATCGTACTCGTCAGCTCCAAAACCGTAGGCGCCATAGCGGCCGTAACGATCAAAGCACACGTTCGCGTCCAGACCCAAAGCCTCGATGGACCCGACGGACGGCTTGGGGAAGTTGGGAGATATGTCGGGATAGGCCGTGACGAGGTCCAAGCGACTCTCGTTCAAGAGCTTGCCACGCGGGCCCTCGCATGCCACGTATTCACCCTTCCACTGCTTGCTCCAGTCGGGACCATTGTAGTCGGGGTATGGGAGGTAAGGCTGTTGCTTTTTGGCCTTGAGAGTCTTGACGCCTTCGGTGTAGTAGCCACGCTCACTGGTACCGTGTTAGTAGCCGAAGAAATCATGTGGTGAATGCAATCTTACGCAGGAAACGCCTCCCAGCGGTTGGGGTCGTAGTCGCGGTCGGCGTAGTCCTGATAGGGCGGCCAATGGCTAGGATCGGGCCCTGGGCGAGCCCATACAATCATTTTGTTGATGTATTGCTTCAAGTTGGAAATGGGCGACAACTTCCTGGCGTGTGCAATGGGCGAGTCGGAGGAGCCCTTGATTGCGTCAAAGGCATGCCAAGAGTTGCTGGTGCTGTTCGGACGTGTCTCCGAGCTTATTGTTGGTGATGTAGAGGCCGTAGAGGCGGTGGATGTGGATGTCTTGGGCTTCTGTGGTGCATGTCAGTTGCAAGTTTGCCACATTTCGAGACGAACAGCTTACCGACTCAGCCGGGAATGAATACTGAGGCTGGGAGGCTTCTTCCTTTGCGGGCTGCTTGTCCGCCGCGACGTCCTGCGCCGGGGACGACATGTCCGAGGAGAGGTGTTCCTGCTGGTTGCCCAGACGGCTGCTCCATGATTCTGGGATGGCGGCGACGCGGTCGGTCAAGTTGTTCTCGAACGAGTTGCGGAGCAGGATAAAGAGGCAGCAGATGATGAAGAAGACGAAGAGGACCAGCTTGCGCGGGCCCAGGCCGGAAACTAGCATGTTGGAAGTCGAATGCAGAGGATATTATGCGAAGACGACGACGACGACGACGACGACGACGACGAAAGAGCGTGATGCCGAGCCGGTGGGCAGCGGCGAGAGAGGGGGTGGCAGAGCAGCGTACAGTACAGAGGGTGGTAGCTGTAGGTTGCTGCTGCTGTATGCGGCGGAGCAAGAGGAAACAGCGTGAGGCGGGAGGAAAGTTTGTCAAGCGACCATGTCCTGTCCGGGAGGTCAGAGGATCCGATGGCGACGACTGGGAGAGAGCAAGAGTGGCGGCCCTGGGACTGGGGGCAGAATATGAGGAATTTTGGCCAAGCGGATCCAAGGGCTCTGATTGCGGGAAGATGGGAGGCGTGGTGTGCACATGCAGCAGAGAGTCCAGTCCAGTCCAGTCCAGCTGGGCGCGGGCAGGGCAGGGCAGGGCAGCGCAGGGCAGGCAGGCAAATGAGGTGAGACCGAGCGGCCCTGTGTCAAGGCCAACCTTGATGCCGCGCCAGTCCCCTACTTTCGCACCCTCGCAGGCACTGCGCCTCTCGATTCGTGACACCCAGCTCGTTTCAGCGCCTTAAATGGCCACAAGAGAAACGTAGAGCCTTGTGTTTGCTTTGTGCTTGCCATGGTCCAACAGCTCACAGTGACCATCCATGGTCGCAGTCCGTCCAGGTGTTATCGATCGGCTCCCTGCACTCTCCCACCCAACAGCGATCTTCAGGAGCAGCGACATCATCGTCACTCATCGGTCCTATCCCATCCTATGCGGCACTCTGTGCAGTGTCGAGAGCCAGGGCGGGCGAGTCTACCCCTTACACCTGTAGCGCGCCATGGCGACGGGCTGCGCCATCTGTCAGAACCACACCATGCGCTCCGCTCCCGACGACGCGTCGTCAGCACATGACATGAATGCCATCCAAAAGTTCAGCCTCTTCCACTCGCATCGCGGGTCTGCCCATACCATGCCAAACGTGCGCCATCCCCGCCCCCGATTTTGCTAGCTGGCCGTCGGCAAGCCCGAGCCAGGAGACGCGCTGTCCGTCCCACTGCAACTACACCGTCTGGTACCACGGACGCGTCTAGGAAAAAGTGCAGGAATGCCGCCCCTCGAGTCTTATCAAGGAGGAATTTCTCCCACTGGCTACTGGTCCTTCGGCTTGCCGTCGGTCCTGTACCGGTTTCCCGGTCTCCGTCACATTACTGCGCTGCTCAATCTGAGCGGCTGGAACCACATCCCAGCCTTTTGTCACAAGTCCGGCCGCAGGTAGATGAACAAGACACTGCCACGCCGGCGCAAACATTTTGCCAGAGCGTCATCTTGCAGCCAACCGCCGTCGAAAATGTTCCAACTGTCCTCGTCTGGCTGGCCGACTGTCGGAAATGTGTTTTTCCTGACCCTGGTGCTGCCGTCTGGGGTATCCAGCGGCGCAGATCCGCAGGCACTCAAGCTCATTTTGAAACGGCGCCGCGTGGAACCTTCTCTGCCTACTCTGTTTCCGCCCGGACCGCCCGCCCTTCCTCTGCTGCTCGTCATGGCTCAACCCAAGGAAGGGCCTCACTGCACATCTCAACTGCCTCTTGCTCCATCACCACTCTGTCCGCCGACAAAAGGCGTTGAACCTTGCCGTCCCCTTGCAGCTCAAACACCACATCAGCCGCAGGCCACCTCGTCCACGTCCAAGACGCGTCTCTCTCCCCCTTCCTTCGCTAGTCCCGCGTCCCTGGTTCAACGCCTGCGAACATCGTTTTTGTGTCCTGACTCTTGCCCGCTTGGGGCATGGCTCCGAGCAACCGCGCAACTCGAGCCAACCCAAGCTTTTTCCAAGCCTTTTGGCTGCAGACCGCCTGCCTCTATCAAGTCGATGCCGACCGAGTCAGGGGGAGGGACCAACTGCCGCCACCACCACCACCACCACCACCACCCCCTTCCCCCTCTGCCTCCCTGCTGGAACTCTCAAAAGTCATGTGGAGGTGCAACCGACGTGCGGAGAGAGTCAGTCGGTGAACCTTGGCTTCTGCCCCCCCTCGTCCGCCCCTCATCGACAAGCGTAAATGGTCCATACCTTCTAAATATGGTCACCTCGCCAAACCTGCACAAACCGCTCAACCGCCCATCACTGTCTCGTCTGCAGACAGGAGTCAGGACAAGACTCCACCCTCGCGATTCACGGCGGTAGCAAGCGGCCATCATGACTCTACCGACCATCTCCGTTGCTGCACCCCTTGAGAACCATGACCTGTCGGGACATGTAGGTACGGTACGCAGGAGAACAAAGCACCCACCTATCCGCCTGCCCAACACGTCAATGGCTGCATGGCCCTGTATCAGCGGCCGCCGCAAGTTGCCTTCGCTTCGCCTCGCCTCGCCGGCAGGGAGGGCGCGCCTGGTCGTTGGGCAACCAGCAGAGGCAAACTGGGTCGGTCGGTCGGTCGGTCCTCTCGGGCGTCCCAACCTCTCCTAAGCCAGCCAAAACCATGCGAAAGGACGACATCGACGACGCTGTAAAATGATGCACGTCGTCTGATGTCTGCTATGCCTGCCGTTTCGCCTACTTTTGCGTGCCTAATTGCTCCACCCACTTTCCGTCTTCCGTCTTCCGTCGACGGCGTCGGCACCCATGCACTTCAAGCCGGCATCGCTGATCGCGGGCGAACAATCATTCAAGCTGTGATATCTCCATGTGCGCCTTTGATTGGCTGCGAGCAAAGGTACATGGAAGCTGGTTGGTGCTTAGTCGCCTGGTTGCCAACATTGCGTCCTGCCTGCCACCTACTGTCCGCCTGCCAAGTCCACACTCGTTCCTTACAGCTCCACCACCCACCGACGGATAATGTGCGTACCTTTATCCATCTACCGGCAGCCACGCGCCGGCTTTGGCGGGTGGCTGGCGGCGGCGGCGGTGGTGGTTAGGAGGAACGCGCGAGGCAAGGCACCCATTACCACTCGACGTCTAGGTACCGGCAAGGCAAGGCAAGGCACTGGAAAACACATGCAGAAACGATATCTGGAGTTCTGGGCAACCAACCCAATCTTCCATCCTCCATCATCTTCATCTCCACGGCTGGCTGGCCATTCCCAAAATCCTATTGCAACCCCCCCACGCCTTGGGAAAGAAGACTACACATACCAAGGCGCCCTTTTCTTCCTTGCCTCACTCGTTCACTCTCTCACTCACTCCACCGCTCTCTCTCTCTCATCTCGCCTTCTCCCATCTCGCCTTTCTTCTGTCTCTCCCGCCTCTCCTCTCTCCCAGCTAGTCATCACGCCTCCATCATCTCACTCCACTCCACTTCATCCCATCCATCCCTTAAACTAGGTCCCACTGGCGCCCTCGCCCTCGCCCTCGTGTCCCACGCGACGCGTGCGTGCGTGCGTGGTCATTCCCTCCTTCCTCCCTTCGCCTCTCCTGTCCTGTCATCCAAGGGACCGTCGGTCCATCCGTGGGTCGGTTCGTCCTTTTGCCCCTTGTTTCCGCTCTCCGCTCTCCGCTCTCCGCTCTCCGCTCCGCCCCCAGCTAGCTTGTTTTTGATGATGATGGGGGTGGGGGTGGGGGTGGGGCTTTCACGTGCGTGCGTGAGGAGAGAGGGAGGGGGTGGAGAGAAGAGGAGAGGAGAGGAGAGGAATGAACGGCGGGGTGGGATGGGATGGGATGGGATTGGATGGGGGGCGATGTGGCATGTGGAATGGTTGACGCGTATGTATGTTGAAGTGATGATAGGAGGAGGCAATGCCAATGCCAATGACATTGCAGAACAACTAGCACGCGACAGCTTACAACGCACCTGTGTAGACATGCTTCGCGGCATCTACTAACAACACATTCCATAATATCAGGTCATACATGTGCGTATAGGTACCAGCACCCAAGCAACGCGCGCGACCACCACACGACACCTCAGCAATCCCCGATGCTCAATCCCCTATCCCCATCTTGCCTTCCCTACGTCCTCTCTCTCTTTCTTTCTCGCTCATGCGAGCTTGACCATGCAATCGCCGCATATGGATACCGCACCAACTCCCTCTCCCCACCGCATTCGTGCACTCATACTCTTTCTCCACCCACCGACTCCTACCATCGCATGCATGTATCGTAGGTAACAGTCGCAGCGACGGCCACGGCACCTTCCGCCTGAGGAGGCTCTGGGCACGTGTACAGTAGAGTTTGGCGGACAGGGGGCCGACGGGGAAGGAAGAGAGGAAGAGGCGGGAGGCGGGAGACAAGAGAATGCGAGGCTGTTCTAAATGTAACTTTGTGGAGGTAGTGAGTACATCAATACACACGCACTCGTCGACGCCACTTGCCTGTCCACGCCGGCCAGTGGGGGATGGGGCAGGATAGTATGCCGACCTACGTGACGGAGCGCGATGCTGGCGCAAGGCAAGGCGCTGGATCTAGGCTGACGACTAAGGAGGAGGAGGAGGAGGAGGAGGAGGCGGAGGACTGAGGAACTGTGTTTACCGGGCACTTTGATGTGAGGATTTTGATGGGAGATGACGGCGATGGAGTAGGTGTATGAGTAGGCTCAAGCTGACTACGTCTGGATGCTTTGGAGAGGTGAAGACGATATGGTGGTAGGCACAAGGCACGGCGTTGGCGTTTGCAAATGTTGTAGTTCGGTGATGCTGTAATCGTGAGAAAGCTTGAAGCAGAGTCGAGGTCCAAGGATCGCGTCATCGACAGACCTTGCTTGCTGGTCAATGAATCGTAAGACTTCACCGTTCTTGGCACCTCTCCACGAGCGCACCCGAGTATTTGAAGATGCCGTGACATCCTCTAGTAGCTGCTTGATTCCATATTTATCGCTGATCTATCATGGTCAAACACATGGCTTCCGCTTTCTCTCAACTGACGTGAGATGGGTTGCAATGCTTGGGAAACATGGGCCATTTTTTCTTCCTCGACTAACTCACCGGCCTCTGGCTAAACCACCCAAAACCTCTGGATACAACACGTTTGATCCTACATGGAGAATGTCGGTCAGATTATTGGCGGAGCGCCGTGAGTATCTGCTCCTTGACGAGCCGGTTGGCCTCGTCGCCACCGCGGTGCAGAGCTACCGCGCCGACAATCGCGTACAGGGTGGTGGCCACGACGGCGTCGATACCGGAGCCTTGGAGGTTTTCCGCCTTTGCAAGTTAGTGTCAGCCCGTGTGCTTTCAAAGTGCCCACCCATGACGGCAATGGCAGCTTACCCTCTTGGGCCTCCACCGAAGCACCCGGTCTATGCCAAAACCATATGCAACTTGCGCCAGCTTCTCCTTCCCTGCGTAGTGCGCCTTGGCCTTGTCCGTAATGTTGTTGACGCCCAGCAGCGATTTGTGCTCAAATGGCTCGCGTTTGAAAGGATCGGGGAAGTTGCTCTTTTGATTAGCTCTCGGCAAGTTGAGCAGTGCGAGCGAGGTTTGAAGTTCCACGATTCGTCGTCCTGGATTGTGTAAGCTTTTGCCCACGAGCTTGCTCGATGGCCTAGTCAGGCCTGGCCTGGGGTAAGGGTTTACCCAGGAATGCGAGCCTATCGTTGTGACCTCTCCGACCGTGGTCGAAACTCTTGTGTGTTACTGCAAGCCATTTGACCTCCTCCGGCAGCAGCTTGGGTCCTTTTTCTCCAAGTATGCGCTTGTACACCTCGTCGAGCGCGACCGGGTCTTCAACCACTTTCCACACGTTTCTCGGGTTGATCGGCCGTAATCGCACGGGCGCCACCATGGCCTTGGGCGTCTGCTTCCATCTCGGGACGTTGACGGGGTCGGGCGATGGTTGTGGTTCCTGGACGGGCGTGGTCGAGAATTGGCGGGCATGCACTGTGATGGCGCTAGACGAACATTGCGCAGCACGATGTGTTGAATGTCTTGTGGCCGCAGTCAAGGGCCGGAGGAAAGCTTTGGAAGCCATTGGCGTGGTGTGGAGATGCTGGCGGTGGTCGACGTTGGAGAACCGAAGGTTGTCTCGTGCTAGGGCATTTTTCGGTTAAGGTAGGCGCGCCAACCCTGGCCATACACTGCGCGCCGCGTCCTCTCCTCCGCCTTGCCTACTCTTCCTCCTCTTCACTCTTCACCATGGCGAGTCGAGCGCATGCTGGCGACGCGTCTCTTGGAGATATCCTCGCCGAGATCCTGCCACAGGACGCGAACTTCACCTTTTATCACATCTCCACGCCGCCGACCAAATGCGCTGCCATCTTTGCTCCGCCGCCAGGTGCCAGGGTGGAACGAACCTACTGCGAGTCGCACTATTTGAACGTCTCGGTACAACCGCAGGATGACGGTCACCCGGGCGAAGTACTTGTATTCGCTATCGAAATCCTCATTTACACGACAGCCCATCTGACTACCCTCTTCGTCTCCAAAGCAGACTCGACCGGTTACCTCACACTTCTCAACCTCCCCCGCTCTGCCGACTCACCTATACGCACTATCTCAACAACCTTCATAAGATGGCTCGTCAAGAACAGGCAGCGACCTGGAAAGCGGCTTGTTGTCTCGCTTTTTGCCAGGGCCCAGGACCAGTACCTCTTCCCGGGCAGCGTCGACAACCCGACCAAGCATGTGGCAGACGACACGGCCCTGGTCAAATGGTGGTGCAAAGTCTTGGACCCAGTGCTTCGAGAACATGATCCCGAATCTGGACCTGGAGGAGCATCGGCAAATGGCACTACCGCTCATGGCTATCTCATCATCCCTGGCTTGGAGCGCAACGAAACCCAGAGGTTTTTCCCCGCAACTGTCAAGTCCGACCCAGCAGAGCAAAAGCGCTGGACGCATGGTCATCCTCTTTTACAGATTACGCGCCATCCTAACGCGCCACCGCGTTGCATCATACCTCACTTCCCCGACGACCCAAAGGCGCGATACATGGACGAGTTGGACGACGAGCTGCCCGATGGAGGAAGCCAGTTAATCCTCAGTCCACGTGGAAACGGTCAATGGAAAAGCGTCAGGAGCTTGGACCAGTTTTGGGACATGATGTCGTTCCGACAGGAATGCTCTTCTGGAAGACTTGTTGGTTTTATTTGGATAAACCTCACGCCTCCTGACCTCGAGGAAACAGTAGAAGATGAAGAGCTTAGCAGTCAGATGGGCTCAATCTCCGAGGTGCTGGCACCGAAGGTCGACGAGCGAAAGGAAAGCACGCGTGCCCCGAAGAAGAAGAAGCTCACAGGTCCTATCATGCCCCGTACACCACGCATCAAGCAGAGGACCTCGAAATCCAAAAGGATTGCGAAAGATGAAGTCACGAAATACTACGCCTGGCCTGTCTCCAGCCGTGGTGAACTGGTCCTCGATGAAAAGGCTTACAAACGGGGTACGGAGCTTCTTCAGCGGCAAAACTTTTCCAACTACGAAGCTGCGTCGTCGAGTACCTCTCTTTGGATCAACGAGGCCAAACTTCTCGGAGGCGTCTCCTCGTGGGGCTTACCTGTGGTGGGAAAGAAGAGCAGACCAAACGCGGACAGTCCTACGAATGGCACGGGAGTCAATGTCCTTAATGCATCAGCGGTCCGCAAAAAGAGAAAGATAGAGGAAGATACCCCAGCACCACAGAGCAACTGTGATGATGTTCAGACCCTCTCAACCAATCTAATCAGGAAGAACCCGAAGGCAGAAGGTGCTGTGGCATCTACCGACACATCGTCTGAGGTCAACGTGCTTGGAAGCAACCTGGTTAGGAAGAAACCGAAGGCTTGAACATTTTTGTTTTGAATGCGCTTGGCTACTTCCAGGATGAAGGAAGGCTAAAATCATTTCCTTGCTTGGGATTATTCTGGCGCACCTTGGATTGGATGGACTTGGAACTTGACCGGGAGATACCTAACAAAAGGGCGGCCACTAGGGGTTTGGTGGATTGAGGATACGAGAGAGCCTTGGAAAGGGGTTTAATTCGATTTAGTTCGGCAATCACACAAAATGGAGAGGTCACTCGCTCCACACAAGGTTTACGCTTGACGACATTTGCAGTCAATCGTAGAGTTTAAGCATTAGCGTTTGGCTCGTCCGACTCGTATGCAACTTCCTTGAAATGCACATGTCTTTGATCGACCCTCGGCTGTAAAATGCCATGGCAATGCAGAGCAGACCTGGAGGATCAGAGGGCATGATGGTGTTGTGGTCGATCTTG
Organism: Phyllosticta citrichinensis; assembly: GCA_038380885.1. Classification (NCBI taxonomy): domain Eukaryota; kingdom Fungi; phylum Ascomycota; class Dothideomycetes; order Botryosphaeriales; family Phyllostictaceae; genus Phyllosticta; species Phyllosticta citrichinensis. The sequence continues at coordinate 343,920 of JBBWUH010000003.1, read as the reverse complement.
ACGCAGGGGGTGGTCTGTGATGCTAGTGTGCGGGACGACCCGTGTTACTCCGCTGACCAGAAGTGCGAAAACAAAACAATCTCTCTCCATGAGAGCGACGCGCAAGCACTCGACGCATTTTTCTTCATTTCTGGCCCATGAATTAGATCGCGCGCACCGAGCTCTCACCCTTCGTGCCCGGGACTCCCTAATTACCGTGACTGGCCTCCGCTAGCAATCATGTCGTTTGTCACGACGAGCACCACTCCTCCGACGTCCCCACCCACGCCGAACGGGTCCTTTGCGCGCCCCGCCACGTCCTCTGCGAATCCTTCTTTCCAGCACGCTGTGCAAGAATCGGACGAGACGGCCTACAGTATCGATTTCGACGCGTTGCTAGGCGCGAAAGGCTCGGATGACGAGCTCACGGAAGAGGTTCCCGTCGACGTAGTGCGCAGCGACGATGTGGACGGGCCGAGCGATTTCACGCAAAACATGGAGGCTTGGATGAGAGGAGAACTGCCAAAAGAGAAGCCTGACGACACAACACCGAAGCAAGCAAAGTATCAAGACAAGGCTGCCGGCGTCGACGCGATGGATCACGCGGTTCAGCCACGCCCGCCTGTCGACTCGGGCGCAGGCGCAGAGACGTACATGAGCGATACCGAAGCAGACGAGAGCGAATCAGAAGAAGAAGAGCAGCATGAATCGGCGCACGCAGCGATGGAGGACCTCAAGGGCTACGTCGTTTCCGAGGAGGGCGAGGCAGTGGAGAACGCGTCGCGGCGCGCGTCCATTGATCAGCAGCTGGACATTCTGTCCAGCATGGACGATGTCGACGAGGAAGAATACAGGTCGCCCTCGGCGTCGCCGAATCCCCCACCGAACCAAAATGACGCGCAGCAAGCACCAGCACAGGTGTCGAGATTGTCGTTCCTACAGCCCACAGTGGAGGACCACGAGGACACACCGTCACCCCGAAGCGCGCGCCCCAGCCCCCACATTGCGAGGCAGAAAACGCCAGAGGTCTTCGTCGAGGACTTCGGAGACGCGTCTCAAAAGCAAGACGAAGTCGACCGATCTCCGCTATCACGCATCGGGTCGCGCATGAGGAAATCACCTTCGCCCAAGAGGAAGATGGCCCCATCTGATGCAGAGTCGGGTGACGACAGACAAGACTTGATTTCAAAAATCAATCGCCTAGCACGGCAACTCGAGGATCGAAAGACTAGCCTCGGCTCGAGAATACAATCACTCGAATACCAGCTTGAAAGCTTCCGCACCGACGCTTCAATGGCGCGTGAGAATGAGCAGCGCCGTATCAACGATCTCCAAAAGCAACATGGCGACAATCTCAAGGACATCGAGGGGCATTGGCAAGGCCGCATAAAGTCTGCGACTGAGAGGTATCGTCAGGACCTAGAGGAGCAAAAGGCCGCTTTCGCCCTGGTGAAGTCAAGCTTTGAATCACGCCTGTCCGCAACAGAGGGCGCACTCCAATCTCAGCTTGCACAGAAAGAAGCGGAGCTTGAGGCGGAGAAGAGTCGGCATGCTCAGGAGAAAGAACAGACTCGTGTTGGCCACGAAGCCAGAGTCGCAGCGCTTGAAGAAAATGTCGGGGCCCTTCAAAAGCAGCTGGCCGAGCAGGAACAGACACCAGCACCAATGCCAACGTCTTACGCCACGACCGACACGCTGGTGCCTTCTCAGCGCGAGCGGGAGCTCGAGCAGCAGGTTGCTCAGGAAAAGGCCAGCTCCACTGCACGCATCGCCGAACTCGAAGCTCGTCTCAGCACCTCTCAGGCCCAGCTCGAAGCGCTACGCACTGAATCCTTGGCCAAAGACCGTGCCGACGAGTCGCACAAACACACCTCCGATCTCCTTGCGGCCTCCAAGTCCCAAATCACCGACCTCGAATCGAGCCTCTCCCTCCTTCAGAAGCAGCTCGCACTGGCCCGCGACGAGATCACCTCCCTCCGTCGCGACGCGGACACGGCTCGCGAATCAGCTCGCGTGCTACGCGAAGAGCTGTCCGAATCGCATCATCTTGTGTCTGACAAATCGCTCCGGGTGGAAACATTGTCGGCGGCGCTTGAAGAGGAGAGGAGCAAGGGCGTCGCGGCGCGGGTCGTAGAGCGAATGCTGGAGAACGTGCGCGCCGAAATGAGTGACGAGCGCAAGGCGACCGCAAAGCGGACTGCGGCGTTGGAGGCACAGGCGAAGAAGGCACGAGAGGAGAAGGAAAGGGAGGTCGCGGGCATGCGCAGGCGGGCTGAGGAGGCAGTGCGGAAGGCCGCGGGCATGCTCGGTGCGGAGAGGAGCGAAAAGGACGAGTTGAAGAAGGCGATGGAGGTGTTCAAGACGGAGGTCGATCAACTGAGGGGACGCATCGAGAGCAAAAAGGACAAATTGGCGAGTCAGGCCGAAGGCGCGGCCAAAGACGAAGAGATGGAGAATGTCAGGAGGGCATTGAGGGAGCAGAGCCTGGCGGTTAAGAAGGCCAAGGAACTGCTCAGGACCAAGGACGAAGAGATGAGCGTGTTGAGAGAGGATCATGAGACGGTGAACCGGGCCATGGACGAGCGGATACAGGAGATGCTCAGGGCCAAGGAGGACGAGTGGAGGGCAAAGTACGACGCACTGTTGAAAGAGAAGAAGGCCTTTGGGAGAGCCCTCATGCAGGAGTGGGGACGAGAAGAGTGCGGTCAGGCGACTCCTCAAAAGTATCGCTACAAGTTTGTCCAGAGAGCATAGTACGTGGTGGTCTGAACACTGGAGTAGGACGGCTGGCCCGCCGCAATATATTTATTTAACGCTGCACACGACCCTTCTCCAAACCCGATCCTAAACCTGACCACAGACGATTCTTTTCTCCCAGTACGGTCGAGATATCCAAAACACGTCCGTCCTCTTGCACCCCAACGCCAAAGAAAAATGCACCCGCGTCTCGAAACGACGCGGCCTTCTTCTGTTTACAGCAAGCCCTTCCTCGCCAACTCAACCTTGCGCAGCGCCTCGCCCTCCTTGAAGCCGCCCTTACTCGCGCAAATGGCGATCCCGTCGCCCAACTCGACCTTGTCTTCGACGGTGGGAAAGGCGCAGGGGCAGTGGTGCGGGAAGTGGACGCAGGCCAGCGTGCCCGGGCAAAGGTACTTGTCGCAGTGAGCTGAGGGCGACATGCGTTAGCATTTCTTTTTATTTCCTTTGTCTCCTCTCCTCTCTGTCGTTTCCTCTAGAAGCACAAGCGGCCGTACGCACCGCCTTCGTATTGCTGCTGGTACCAGCCCGAGTCGCTCGGCACGTTCTGCGCCTGCTGGTGGTGGTGCTGCGCGTGGTGGCCGCCGCCGCCGCCGCCAAACATTTGCTCGAAGAACTGGAATTGCGCCGACGCGCTGAGCGCGAGGCTCAAGACGAGGATCGCCAATGGCATCGGCGTCGGCATCGTGGGGAGTGGAGGGAGGGGTGTCGTCTTCGTCTGGTGGGTGGGTGGTGGTGCTGGGGCGCTTGGATAGGTACCGAGCTCTACCAGTGAAGCTGGGTGGCCTTTTGCGATTGGTCCGTTGGTGGGAGCGGGAAGGGCTGCAGGGATCACGGACGAGACGGGGGTCTTGCCGCAAGACACCGCCGGCGCTGGGGTTGTTCCACGCCGCTGAGATTTCGCAGCTGCAAGAACCATCCATCGGACGGCGAGCGCAAGCGCTGTCTATCGTCAAGGCCTCTCCACAAAGCAACACCAGCGCATCCTCCCTCCACATCCTCCCAGTCCACCCCGTCGTCGCCTCCCCCGCCAAACTTCATGTGAGCTCCCGTGTTGCCCCCCAGCGGTGGAGACGTCCCGACTGATTTTGCTATACAGCATGCATCTCATGTACACTCTCGACGCCGAGGGCAAGCGCGTCTACACGCTCAAGAAGGTCGTCGGCGACAAGGTGACCAAGAGCGCCCACCCGGCCCGCTTCTCGCCCGACGACAAGTACTCGCGGTATGCACGCACTCCGCTCCGGACAACAGCGCTCCGAGCAACAACGGACAGGAAAAGAAGAAGAAGAAGAATGCTGACCCCAATGCCTGCAGTCACCGCGTCACCCTCAAGAAGCGCTTCGGCCTGCTGCCCACCCAGCAAAGTCAGTCGACATCCCCACCCCCCGCGCGGAGACTTCTAGAATAATGTACTGACGCTCTCCGCACGTAGACAACAAGGTCGCTGCTGTCAACTAGAGTGTAGCCCGCGCCCTCGGCATGCTATTGAGATGGGATGGCGTTTTTGTTTTTGGGAAGCTTCCGTTTGGCGGTGCCCGGTGGTCAAATCATGGGTGGCGTTCGGGAAAGTCTTGCTGGCTCGGCGGCCTGCGAGCTGAGGGAGGTGTTGCTACTGCTGCTCTTCTGCCGTGAGACGGCGGTGAGGAGTATGATAGGAAAAAGTATCGATCCGAAACTTTGGGAATGTGTTTGGCATTTGGGCAAGTCCTCTGTGCGTGATTGCTGATTTTGGGGTCTGGAGGCTCTGGGTCCTGTTAGGGAGGTAGGTGGGTTTGATGAAATTTGGAATATTGGCAGTGTTGAACGTGTACTCTGCCGTGTGTTGAGCACCACTAGAAGGCGTTGAGGGAGCAACTTCATTCACAGCAAGAAAATCCGAGTCAACATCATCGAAACGAGAATAATGACAGTAATCATGACTTTTATTTCCCAGCAACCCCATGTCTTGTCCAAACGCCGGGAGATGCAGAAAAAACCAACCCAGTATTCCCTTCTCCTGAACAATCATTTTCATCCATCCATGAGTGGTCTCGAAACCCGAATCCACTACTTCCTCTTTCTGGAGTTGACATTTCGGCCCGCGCCAACCTTGGGCCGGCCACCTGCCCTGCTCCTCTCACCAGTCAAGATGCCAGGCAGGTAATCCTCGTCCATCAAGTCTCTCTGCTTCTGCCTCTTGATCTCGTTCATAGCCCTCTCGTACTCCCTCTGGTCCTCGGTCAAGATGAGATCGGCGCCCCAGCCCTGGGCGCCACCGCCGGCGGTGATGCGGCCACTGGCGCTCTTGGTGGCGGGCTTCGGAATGGAGTAGCGCTCGCCACGGTTGTTGACCTGGAAGTTGCGCTTGAGGTGCAGCTTGAACTCGCCGTTGGCGCTGGTGCTGCACGACACGCGCGTCAGGCTGGGCTTGCCGCAGCGCGGGCAGAACTGCTTGTCCATCTGCTTGGTCGTCAGGAAGCACGCGTAGCACCGCAGGACGTAGCTCTTGACGTGCTTGATGCGCTGCAGCGCCGGCGACAGCAGGTTCAGCCCCATTTGCAGAATCACGTTTTGCATGGCGAAGTCGGTCGTCATGATGGCCGCTTGCATGTGCCGGGGCTCTGGGCCGGAGCCTGCGCCGGCTGAGTCGTCTTCTTGCTGCTTCCGCTTGATGTTTCCGGGCGTGATCCAGCCGTCCGAGTCGGAGTCGTCTGCTGCTTGGTCTTCGGCGGGAGCTTCTGCGTCTTCTTCTGTTTGCGCGGTTTGCTGGGCAGTCTGGTCCGAATCCACGGGCTGGGCGGTCTCTTGCGAAGACTGCTCGGGTTGCGCGGCCTCTGTCGTGTTCGCGGGGTCTTGAGTCTCATGTTTGTCCCCGTCTTGAGGCGCATCTGAAATGTGGGTGTTTTCCAAAGCTGATGTCACCGCATCTGTTGCATCGGGTTCAGCAAGTGCTGGCGCATCAGCGGCTGCTAGTTCGGTTGATTCGTGGGTCTCCGCTGGCTGCTCGGGCTTTTCCTCATTCTGCTTCTGCTCTTCGCCACTCGTGGATGATTTCTTTTCGCCCGCCTTGCCAGGAGGTTTGCCGTTGGTGCCCTTCTGTCCAGGAGCACTCCTCAAGCGCCAGTCTCCGCCGTTGCGCTCGCATTCAATCTCGCGAGCCAGCGCGATCAGCTGAATATCCGTCGCACTGAGAACCTGGAGGTCGCCTGTGCGGCGCGCAAAGTCCTGAACAATCTTGACCGTCTCCGGGCGAGGATTTCGTTGCGTCAGGAATGGAAGCAAAGTCGTTTCTACTCTTGCTCTCGTGACCTCATCTCTGATTTCAGACACAACGGCGGGAATCGTGTAAAGAGCCTCTGCTTGGGCTATCAAGGTTGACACTGGCGGAGAATTTTTGATGATTGGGCCGGCGTCTATGACGAGGCTGTTGACTGGCTTTTGGGGGGCCATGTTTGCGGATCGCAGCTTTTCGTCGAGACAACAGCTCAGGTGGGCACTCAGCAAATAGCGCGATCAATTCCTTGCAGGTGCTGCGTGGCTAGGGCCTTTGTCGATTTTTTTCGTTGGAGTTGCTTTCTGAGTCTTGAATTTTGAACCGCACAAAAGTCGCTGCCGCTAAGTTGGCAGCATCACGTGTCACTGACCAATCAGGTAACCGCTAGCCAAAAGGCACCTCATCGGGTCGCGTCTGTCTGTGCCACTGCATCTTGGTTCCCTCCGTCAAGCGCTTTGCGAAGACGCCGAGGACTCGACAATGTCTGCAACCACATGACTTCGTACCCTCGATCAGTTGCAGACGTCAATATCGTTGGTACCACGTTCAAATCTGCAATCAACTTTGGTATTCTTGGGTTTGTTCCATCGCACAGCAGCTCATCACCAGAAACAGCCTTGAAATCTTACTTGTTGACTGATTCTGAATCCAATGGAAGCCCGGATAGCTCTATGAAATCTGTTTAGCGATTTCTCCCCGCTCACAACATTGGGCGACCAGCATTTCCTTCATGAGAGACATTGGACTTGCCCATCACAAGAGGACTGATGGTAGTACCAGCAGATTCTGGTTGCGACGCCTTCCGTCACGTCGATGCCAGTGACCGGCCTCCTCATGCCCGCACCCGCGTCGCACGCGGGTAGTTGCAGGCGACGAATCAGAATGCGAGAATCTTCTGCCATCCAGACTTCTTGAGTGACTCGCAGCGTATCATTCATCAAAGTTTTCCGTGCTTGGTTCTCCTGTCATGTTAGTATCCGCACATACGCAGCAGGAACAGATCAGACCGCTCTTCATCTTTCGGCAGCCATCCAGTCAGGAAGCTGAAGATGCCCGGGGAACGGGCGCCTGCTGTGGCCATGAAGATCTTGTCCATCTCTTCTGTGTGCACCAATTGCCGTCCGCTTGCTGATACTTTTCGACTGACACCTGCAGACAGTGCTGTAACGACTGAAAGTGATGGTCATGATGAATCTTGAGGCTCTGCGGCTGTATTTAAATCCAGCTTGCTTGTCCATTTGCTCATGAGACCAACCAAAAAGTGACAACCCAAGCGGATCCAAGCAGAACTATTGACCCGATAAAGATAATGGTAAACATCTTCCTTCCTTTTTCAACTCCCACTGACTGTCAGACGAAAGGCATCATTCTACTTCCAAATCACCAATATCCGCCAGAAGCCAAAGGTCAGACCAAGAAACACCAAGTACGGCTGGATTCCACCATGGCAGAACAACTCGTTAGCATCTGAAAGCCACTGTTTTCTCTTCAACGGGACTCGGGCCTTCGAAGTGGCCACGCTCCCACCATCCAAGCAAACATACAGCACACGGTCCGTCTGCCACGACGACAGCCGGTTCTGGGCCGTCCCATACGACGCCACACAGGCGTCGGTTGGGTTCGACGGGCCCGACTGGCAACGCATCGGATTCAGAAACGACTACTCAGACGGCCTCGTGTCTTGGGTTGGTCTGGAAGGCAAAGACAGACGGCTCGGGAGACAGCAATACCGAGACTGGATCCACATGCTCTTTCCGGAAAACCACCAGCCGCTGGGGCATGGTCGCGGCGCCGCGTTCGGTGGCCTTGGAGGGGAGCTGCCCATTCTCCTTGCGCTGATTGTCTTTTCTGCTGAACCTCGCGCGTTTTACGCCGCTTTGGGTGTGTGTATGGATTCGCGGGCTGGGCATTGGGGTGCCCATTCTTTTTCGCATGGACGTGAGTATCCTTTGTCTCTTCCAGATCTGATTTGCTGGCGTCTAAAGCTCGAGCAGGTTACGACGGGCGCGGTGTTGTCGTGTCAGTGTTTACCGCTGCCAACACGTCTACTGCCGAAGAACTTGAGGCTTTTGAAAACGGGAGAATCTTCTTTGATGATCGTGGCGAGTGATTCATTATCTCCGTTGCTCCGGATATCCCTCTCTTTCCATCTCGGTAGATCGTCCTGGTTCAGGGCGTGGAATACTTGCTGGATTATTTGTCGTTCTCTCCAATCAACAATCTATTTTATTACACCGAGATAGGCTTGCCACTCCATCTAGACACCACTTGCTTGAACGACATGCATGTGCGGACAATAAAATTGGATCATGGACATCATGTGTGGAGCCTCTTGTGACCTGCAACTGTCCATCATACAGAACCGTGGTAAAGTACAAATAGACGACAGGGCTTTGGAAGAAAAGCGTGCTCAGCTTCACGGGACCGACATGATCCACATTGCGACGAGTCACCTCACTTGGCCTCGTCGCCACACTACACCAACGCTCAATCTTCTCCCACTCCAAGCTCACCACTGCTTTAGTCGACCATTCGATCAGTCGTCTATACCGTCGCACAGTACCGGACAGTCACTTCGTCTCATGCAACCTGGAATAGAAATTGATTGAAGACCTTGTATCGCAACACATAGGCTGATGAAGCCCTTCTTCACGGCTGGCCTCTGTCGTCCGCATAAGCCGAACTGACATGCCCGTCTTTGTTTCTGCAACAGAGGTGTAAATGAACGATGCGGGTTGCCGCTGCAAGGCGCGGCGGACACCTTGCGCACGTCTGTCTGCAAGGGCCCGTGGCGGACTGGATGAGGAGCGCGGTGTCGCCGTTGTTTTCTCCGCAATCTCAATTTGCACACGCTGCGCGCGTAGTGTGTATGGACGATTTGATAGGCGTTTTGTCTCTGCTGGCTGGCTACATGCATGCCAGTATGCACCAATATTCCGCGCAGTCACTCTGTTCGCGTCTCCTACAGTCTGCCCCGTCACCAACCTTCTTGGCCCGCACGCTCCTCGCAAAGACCGTTTGCGCAACCTCGGACTGGAAGAACGACACCTGATGGCCGCTCTGATCGACCCGGACGAAGGCCAACCCCCCACCCTCCCGCACAACGCCCTTCTTCTCCCCACCCGCACTCAGCAGCACGTCCTCTTCAGCCGCAACCCTCCACAACCCCTCCCTCCCCCCGCCCCACCGCAAACTCCTCGCCACCTCCTCTCCACCCCGCCAGTTACACGTGAAATCTGCATCGCCGTGTACCAGCACCACCCGCGTCCCGTACCCCAACACCTCCTCCAGCGCCGCACGGAAGATGGGATACGCAAAGTCGCCGCTGTCGCCCAAGCCGCGCGCGACGATGCTGTTTTCGGCCGTGGTGTAGTTGAGGCCGACGCCGAGGGCGCGCTGGATGCGCGCGCGGTTGAGGTACGGGATCAGCGTTGGGGGGCGGTCGGGGCAGGGGGTGCGGCAGCGGATGTCGTAGACGCTGCGGCCGGAGAACGACTCGTAGGGTCCGCGGACGAGGCCGTGACAGATGGAGAGGGCGGAGGAGCACTGCGGCGAGGAATGTTAGTGGGGAGGTTGGTGGCAAGGGGAGGGGACGTCGCGTACGAGGATGCGGCCGTGTTGCGTCTCGCGGTCGGCTTGCTCGCAGGCTTCGATGGCGTCGCGGCAGCCGTTGGGGAACTCGTAGGCTTGCTTCATGAAGGTGTAGATGGTGTCGTTGACCTGTGCGGCACTCTGTCAATCTACGGTGCCGCGATACCATATTGGTTTGATGCTACTCACAGCTTTGATGCCGTACGTGTTGTTGACGGGAAACTCATAGTACCATTTGGACTGGATCTTCGCGTCAATGAGCCCGCTGATGATGCCCAATGTCCCCAGCTTGACCTGTGTGCCCTTGGCCGTTCCATTGGCAATGGCGCGGTTCTGGTCGTAAAAGTAGCGGTAGAAGACGGGAATGTAGTGTCCGGCGTACGACTCGCCCCACATGTTGAACTCTGCGTCTTTCGATATCGTGGGGCTTAATTTGGGGAGACCGGCGAAGAACGCTTGGACGACGTCCCACGCGGCGACAGCAGCCTTTTCTGTAGTATCGTAGGCGTAGGGGTCGATGTCCGCACGACGCCCGTTCGGATGAGGACAGTCTTTCCACTTTTTTGACTCCTTGTCGTAGCAGCCGAGTTTCTTTTTCTGGTATGAGAAGCCAACGCCGAGCGGCTGGGAGAGGTAGAGCATGTTTGAGTGGTTGTTCCATGAGTATTTGTTGTAGATCTCTTTCAAATCTTTGTCTATGCTGCAGGGTCCGTTGCCTGGCACGAATTATAAGAGAATCAAGTTCAGGAGACAGAAGAATCATTGGCAGAGCAAGGACACTCAATGCAGGAGATTCGGTTCTTGGACCTGTGCAAAGGCTTGCAACCAAAGTCTCTCCACCTACCTTGGAATAGCCCCAACAGTGAATCAGCACCTGGTCCTCCATTCAACCTTGACTTTATTAGCGAGCGCAGACATTGCGGCTAGTTTGGAAAATACCAAAGAGTTATCTGTGCGGCGAAACCGGTCAGTTGCAAAGAGAAAGTTGAACCAAATGCTAGTGGGCATACCGGCGCCTCTTGAGGCTTGTCTCTTGCCTCGAAAAACCAAAAGAACATGTTCGTCGTGGCATTCCAGCTGATGTATCCGGAATATGATTTGACGCCCTTGGTTCGGTGTGAGCATTGTAGTTCAACTAGAACAGTCTGGCAAAATAGAGCTCAGAGCAAGGATCACGATACCGTCACCCTGACTGCAGCTTGGAAGACATTTGTTTGCCAACGTCTTTCGAAAGCGGACAAAAAATAGAAAACATTACCGGAGTAGTCTCGCACAGTCCTGGCTCTTTGTACCTTATCTCTGCGCCTTTTGGCAGTTTGATGACTTTGAGATCCGTTGGCTCTTGAGGGATACCTTGGTCAAGGATACGCGTCGATTCAGGAACGCCAAATGTGAACAGCAAGAGCAGCGTCATCAACCAAAAGAATATCATGATGATTCTGACTGGGCTCAAGCTAAGAAAGTGACGGCGATGCACAGCGGGACGAGAGACGTCGTATGTGCCATCGTTCATCTCGTACATGGCGGGGAAGTATCATAATCGGGCGCGGCGGAGACAGGTCGACGCGGTAGAGTTGACACATTGAGATGTTAAGCTCTTCCGCTGATTTTAAACAGCAGGGTTCCTAGCAGCGTGGAGCTTCGGGGCCGGTGGGTTGACATGGTTCCTGGAGCGGCCTCTTTGCACCTTGTTGACTCCGCGTCCAAAATGCGATAGGGCGGCATTTGCGTGGCTGTGCCGGCTGCACTAGGGCCTGGGCAGCTTACATGGCCTTCGAAATATTGACGAGCCTCATTCAACGTTTGGGTCTGGGGTTGAGGTGTTGGTCAAGGCCCAGAATGAGGCAAGCGTAGCCGAGGCTCGGACATGGGCCGTGGATCCTACGCAACACAGCCGGAGCTCCAGAGCTTCACTTTGAATGTACCAACTTTCCCTCCACCACTTTCCACCATGATGAATTCCACGGGAGATGAGGATCCCTTCCTCCAAGTCCAGGCGTATGTTCCCCGTCACGTCACTGCCTCGCAGAATTCTGACTCGCCATAGCGATGTCCTGTCTCTCCTAAATAACACGCGTCCGCTCTTTACCTCTTACCTGCGCATCCGCTCCTCCGCCTCGACCGCCACCTCGCCTGAGCTCGTCGAAGCACGCGAGGAGCTGGAATCCTCCTTGACAGACCTATCCGCCGACCTCCGCGACCTAATTGACAGCGTCAAGGCCGTTGAGCAGGACCCCTACCGCTTCGGCATCGAGCTCGACGAAGTAGAGCGCCGCCGCCGCCTCGTTGACGATGTCGGTCGCGAAGTCGAAGATATGCGGCGCGAGCTGCAGCGCACAGTGCAAGATGCGCAGACGAGTGGGGGCAGCGGCAAGGGCAAGGGCGTGGCTAGCAACCCAGACGTGCTGCCTGACCCCGACGAGTTTGATGAGGACGAGGATGGATACGCTGTGATGGAGCAGGAGCGCCAGCAGGAGCTGATGGCCGAACAAGACACTGCGCTCGATGGCGTTTTCCGAACCGTGGGCAACCTGCGGCAGCAGGCCGACGACATGGGACGTGAGCTCGAGGAGCAGGGCGAGATGCTGAACGACGTCGATACTGTGGCTGACCGTGTGGGCGGCAAGTTGCAGAATGGATTGAAGAGAGTGGGCTGGGTAATACGGCAGAATGAGGGTAAGTGCTGCTTTGGAATGGAGATGCGGTGGCTGACCATCATGGGCCAGATCGATATTCGAGCTGCTGCATTGCAGTCTTGATATTCGTCCTCATTGTACTACTTGTCCTTCTCCTCGTCCTTTGATCACCAGGATAGGACTTGCCCCACAAGTCACCTCCAACTTTCCTTCCGCCGCGACGCTCTGCGAAAAGCAATGAGCCGCCCGTGCGCTAAGCACTTTGATTTCCGCACGAAAACCTATACACCCATTTGGATAAGTCCTGAATCGCCTTGCCAGGACTGGAAAAATCCTGGTTCGCGCTGGATGCTGGACCCTGATAACAGCAAAGATGGCCGGCCCCAATATCCACAAAGGCAGAAATGAGCTCGTTGACTGTAAAGTCGCGCCAAGAATATCCGCCGCAGCCCCGAAGTGGATAGGTTCGAGAATGTGGGCAGAGGCTGGCCTAAAGATAAGCATGTGGTGGGTGCTTTAGAATGTTCGTTGAAGAACGCCCAGCGACCCAGATGAGTGCACAACAAAGAAGAGACAGGAAGAGCATAGAAATATGCTGTACAGCTGGTCGGGATTGTTAGACGACAATCTAGTCGGGAGACTGGAGTTGAGTGGATTCGTTGCGGTATCAAATGTATCGTAAGTTTGTAGAAGGTGGCATCTTCTCAAGCCCGCAGTGTCCATTCAGGAGGACAGGATCTGCAGAGTGCATGCCCAGCAGAGGGCGAAGAGGTTGGCATCTTTTGGGTTGGCGCGACAGTTGCGCGTTCTCCTGGCCGAGGAATGCTCGCCCTTGAGTGCAACACCTCGGAGCACGTGGCTGGCAGCACATCGTTCCTTCTTGTCCTGCCTTCGAGCCGCCGCAACCTGGCCCAGCCTTCGACTGAGGACCCCATTTCAAGCCAACAGAAGACTTAACTTCTTCATGGCTCGTCTCAGTGTGCCTCTCCGTCAAGTTGCACACCCCCTCGATCCTCCTGCGCACCATCTGTCTACTCCTCTCTGCGTCATCCACCGCATTCCTGTCTGTCTATATGAGGTCGTTGGGCTTCCGTCGTCTTGAAGGAGGGCCTACGGAGCGCCGTCAAATTACCCTTCTCGCCATAACGATATGTCTGCACTTCCTGTTCTGGAGTTCTCTTCTACCGTTTGTGATCATGCTCGCCCTCTTTGCTGCTCATAGCATGGATTATACCGTCTTACCTTCGGCAATATTGACCATCATATCCGTACGTCATGAACATATTCTCCTCTTGTTTGTCTCTCTATTGACCCCTTGCACAGGCTGTTCTCTCCATCTGCTACCTCATCCTACATTCCTGCATCTCACGCCGCCAGCACGTCTGGACCGAAGAGTACACGCACGCCCGTCGAGTCTCCATCATTTGTGATGTTGCGTATCGTCTGGCGGCAGCTGTTCCCATCTTCTGGTTTCTGACGACGATTTGGAACATAATCATAGCTGTCAGACAACCGATCTGTCTCTTGACCGAACCGGGAACGAACAGTAATCAAGAATTCTGGAGAGTAGGCAGTGCCTGCGCGGCTGTCCGCTCCAGTGTTGCAATATCTTTGATAGCCCTGTAGGTTGCAACCTGTAAATACAGGAGAAGCCACTGACATGTACAGAATCGCATCATGCACGCTCTTTGCCATAATCAGCAAGGTTCGCCGCCCATTTGAAGCTTCGCTCTTTGGAAGCTGCACTTTTCGACAAAGGAGCAAACTTTCTAGCTTGGAGGATGGCACGGGGGTCGGCACTCAAGAGGCCCCACCTAGCCGCCACGACTCCGAAAAGTCTTTTGCGCACTCCATTGCCGCGTCCACTCCGGGACCTTCATTTCCAAGTACTCCTCATACAGGAGACGTCGACTTTCGGCCCGGTCTTGGAATATATACACCTCCTACGCGCACCCCTCCTACGTCTGGATCGCAGCGTCCGACTGCCAAAATCAGCAACAGTGCCAATTCTCTGTTCAGCGTCTCGACTGTCATCCATTACGACGCCGCTGGCCAAAATGGTCAAATACTCCCTCGCCATGGCAACTATTGCTCCCCGCTTGCAGACTCGGCCTGGCGTGCCATGCATCCCTATCCTCCTGGTAGCCCGCGATCCATGTCCTTCTACAATTTCCATGGCAGTGGAAGCAGAACGAATCTAGTGCATCCCAAGGCCCCGTCTTCTTCAAGCAGTGCCATCTACGAGTCTCCATCAGAGCTTCCCTCGTCTCTGCGAATACGCACCCCTTCGGGTCCCCCGCCGCAAATCAGACCCTCTGTCCGTCCGGTACGACCTTCACCAGCACTCTTGTCCCTGCAACATCGCGCTGCACGGCAGCGTCCGCTGGGTACACGCCCACGAACTAGTCCTGCGGTTAGTGGAGGGCTATACGCGTGTAGCAGCGCAAACGCCAGCACGACAAGTCTGTCAAGTCTTGGAAGCAAGCGTTGTTCGAGCAGTCCGCTCAGCACAATGGTACGAGCTTGTGAAGTAGAGGTCGACCTGCTACGTGGAAAACTCAAGAATGGGGGGCAAGACCACGAAAGCAATTGGGTTCGCGAGGACAGTGGCATATCAGTTTCAGGAAGCAGCACAGATGGCAGATGTGCCGTTAGCAGCGCGAGCGACGGTGAGGGCAAGAAAAAGTCCAAACATCGCGCAAAGCGTAGCATCAGCGCCCCGCTGCCTCTGCGCCTACGGCGTTCAACCCGACCTGATCCACCCTCCCGCGCTGCAAGCCCACCGTCTCCTCAAGTCACTCCCATCCCACGCAGACCTTCCCGAGAGCAAAGATGCAGGGCCAAGGCAAATTTATCTCTTCTTCCGCCATGGGACCCGGCCAGCCGCGAACTTGACCAAGTGCCGCCTTGCAGACCAGAAACACCAACGCCCAGCTCTCGAGGGGCGCGCGAGCTCCGCGCCTCGCTGTCTCGTCTCTCATCCAAACAACCGCCGCCGGCGGCAACACTCCAGACCAGCACATCATCCTCCCTTTCTTCCCACCCCGAGTCTAGCGCTGGCGTCGATAGCGACCCTTCGTTCCTCGAAGCCGTTCTGGCGGCTGGCCACGTCACGCCGCTGCTGACCAGCGCGGGCTTTGCGTCGCAGCGCTCGAGCATTCGAGCGGCGCTGTCTAGACGCGGGAGCAGTAGGCGCAGTCGCAAGAGCAAACAGCATGCGACGACGCCTGTGCCTGCTTTGCCGGAGAATGCGATGGCATCAGCGGTGGCCCCGGCGATCGTGAAAAGGAAGACGCAGACGCAGACGCAGACGCAGACGCAGCTGGAGCAGGATCTTTCCTTTTCTACATCCTTTGACGCCGATGCGGGAGACGAGGCACCATCTCTCGGCGAAGCAGAGCAGCGCAACAGCAGCCGCAGAATCCACACTCCCCCCTCCGCCACGCCCGACGCAGACGCGAGCAAGACACCAACCGACGCAAAGAGGCAGAGCGAGACGGCCAGCGCGTCGGCCTCGCTGCGCTCGTCGCTCGCCGAGTGGATGCTGCGCGAGCGCCAGCGGAGCCACTTTAGCCACGCCACAACCAGTGGTGTTGCGTCGACGAGCCACCAGCTGCTGCTGCTGCGGGAGGCGTCGTGCTCGGCGTCCAGCTCTTCCTTTACGTCTACGTCTACCTCGGATCTGCTGACGTCGTTGTCATTGGATGATCATCTGGGCGTGGGGGTGGGGGTGGATGGGGGTGTGGAGATGGAGATGGAGAAAGAGAAGGATAAAGAGCCCGTCGTTGAGATTTTATGCTCGGGTGTGCGGGAGGCGAGTGTTGTCGGGTTGGGGTTGGATGTTGGTGGCGAGAAGAAGAGGTGTGAGGAGGTGGGAGAGGGTAAGATTTGAGGATACGTGGTGAGGTGAGGTGATAGAGATTGCTTGCTTCCTTCCTTGCTTTCTTTTTTGCTCTGCACACTTTTCCGAGCGTTGATGATGTCGTTTTGTTGTTGTATGGCATGTGTGGTTGGCTGGATGGTGTTGAGGTTGCTATGGCTTGTTTGTTCGTGGCTTGACTGACTAACTAACTGTGGGTGGCGACAGGGAAATGAGGCGAAGTAATACAACGAACGGTACTCGTGCGAGATGAGATGTACAGTGTATGTAGACTACGTACCTTAGACTACCTACCTACCGTACGCAGACGTAGATGGTATATATTCCTCCTTTTTGACCGTAGTCTTTCATCTTTCTGACTGTTGTTTCTTGCGTTCTTCTCCTCTCCTCTCTCCTCTTTTCGCCCTTCCTTCTGTTCTTTGTTCTCTGTTCTGCACGCGCACATGCTGCAATTGTTGTTCATGCGATGGTTGTTGTCATTGTGGCATGTTATGCCATGCCACATCATTGATTAAATTGAGTGAATAGATCAGCTGTGATGATGAGGTATCGCTCGTCCTGCGTGCGTGCGGTGTTCCTTCCTCCCTCCCTCCCTCCCTGGCACTTCTTTTCTCGCATATCTGCCCGTGGCCCGTCCGTCTACCAATCTATCCTTTGGTTTCCTTCTATTCCGTTCCGTCTATCGTTTTTTTAGTTTGATTGTTATTTTGCGTTGTTTGTATAGTGTTGTAGTGCGGCGGCAGTGCGAGAGGAGGAAGGGATTTTGGGGGCTTTCGCTGCGCTTCTTCCGTCCGAATATGACATGTCATGACACGACGCGGACAGCTAATTTGCTGGTGCTCCTTTCTTCTGTCTCTCACTTGCCACGTACCTCACCGCCGCCCACCCGGCCCGTCTCGCGCGCTCTCAGAGCGGACTCCCATTCCCAACCACCCCCTGCGGCTTCTCAGCCCGTCCCTCACTCTTCTTATGACCCTCCTCGCCAGCCGCCTTGCCATTACCAAAGATCCACCACTGGAAGCCCAAGTAGGCGTCGCAGGCGGCCTGGAAGAGGCCACAGCACTTGAAAGCCCAGGGGACTTCGCCATCAGCACTCAAAAAGAAGAAGCACAGCTTGAACACGTCGCCGACCAGCCAGTTAGCCAGCACGCTGACGCGGAAGCCCTTTGTGCTGCGGCTTCGCTGGTTCGCCAGGATCTGCGGCAGCGGGAGTGTTGCTTCGATGGCCAGCGCGACGGAGCCGAGCATCGACGTGTAGGGCGCGAAGAGCGGGGTCGGCGAGACGAGGACGTGCAGGAGCAGCAGCGCGCCCGTGAAGTACAGCAGGAAGGCCCAGTACGGCCGCGTGGGCCGCCATTGCCAGAAGTTGTACGGCCGCCGTGAGGGTACGGCGGTGGAGGCGCCGGCGAAGGGCTTGTGGGTCGAGGCGTACGGCGAGGGTCGGTGCGTCAGCGCGACGTGTAGGAGGAGGAGTTGCACGCCGACCATTAGCGCGGCTTGGAAGAGGAGCGAGACGGCGAAGCGTGCGCCGAGCCAGTAGAATATTCTGTTGATGGAGGGCATGCCGCGTTAGTTGTCTTGTTATTCTTCTTCTTTTGCGCAAAAGGGATGGCAACGCATATGTTGTATGAAGGAATGGGTGGCGCGTACTTGAGAATCGAGGCGACGAGCATAATCAGCGGTATGTCGAGCGAGAAGCCCGCCGACGACCGCGTGCGGTGGATTGAGTATATCTGGTCGGCATACGAAGTGACGGGTGACGAGACGATGCTTCATGGCAGTCAGTCAATTGATCTCCCGACAATGGTCGCGTGCGCAAGGTGGAGGAGTGCTTGCAATATCGGCGCAATGTGCTGCACGGCGGCAGCAAAGATGCCCATGATGCCAGCCTCTGCGGTCAGGTACTCGGGCAGGTAGTCTGCGAGGGGCATGTCCGGTGGTGGCCGGCGGGCGGCGGCAGAAGAGGCGTTTTGAGGAGTGGTTGGCTGGAGGGGCGCGCGGAGCAGACGAGCGGTCGTGCGTGGTTGCGTGCGTGCGTGGTCGATGGTGGAGCCCAAATGACGGGCAGATGAGCGCAAGGACAACGATTGTATGTCTTGTCTTTTGGACTATCGACGCGAGGGGTGATTGGGAGCGGGCGGGAAGGTGGGAGACAGGCAAGGTAGCCTGTTCCAGATAGTTCAGCGTGGTCGTGAATTGGAGGGTGCAGCAGTGAGAGGCCAGTAGTGGAGGAGGTGAGAGTCGTCGAGTGGCTGTCGGTGCCGAAACCAAACGACGGGACCCGACGGAACAAAACGCCCGGCCCGCTCCGCTCCGCACCAGCCACGCAGCCACATACCTTAGCTTAGCCACACCTTCGCCCACGTAGGGCTGAGGCGCATATCTCCGTCTTATCTCCAACTCCACCCTTCATGCATGCATGCTCTTATCGCCCGACTTGTGCCACCACAACACCACAACATTAATCCAATCCCATACAGACCATCCAACTGACCTTCCCAGCAGCCCACCGCACCAATCCACCACGTCCACCATGGCCGACCCCTCCCCCGCCGACGCCTTCCACACCGCCTTCTTCTACGGCACCCTCATGTCGCCGCAAGTGCTGCACCGCGTCATCCACGGCACCACGACGCCCTCGGCCCTGCAGCGCCAGGTCTCGCCCCTGCGCACCTATCCGGCCCTGCTGTCGCACCACGTCCGGCACCGCGTGCGCGGCTGCGACTACCCGGCCGTCCTGCCTGCCCCAACTCCAACATCTTCGGAGGAAGATGCTAGCAGCGTCCGCGGCACCCTCGTCACCGGCCTCACCGCCGCCGACCTGTGGCGCCTCGACCGCTTCGAGGGCGATGAGTACGAGCGACGGCCCATCGACGCCACGATCCTGGGGCCCCCAAGCACCGACGACGCCAACACCCCCCAACAACAACAACAACAACACCAACACCAACACCCCACCGCCGCCGTCGTGCGCGCCGAAACCTACATCTGGGTCGCCGGCGCCGACAAGCTAGAGCCACTTGAATGGGACTTTGACGAATTCGTGCGCGAGAAGCTGCGTCGCTGGACGGGCGACGAGGGGGAGAAGGAGTATGCTGGTGCGTTAACGCCTCGCCTCGCTTCGCCTTGCGTCAACAATTGAAAATATGCGTCCGCTGAGGCATGGAGTGCCGACCTAGGCGGCGCATGCATGCACGCCGCGTGAAAGAAAGAAGTGAATGCTGACTGACACACGACGCACACAGACGTCGACGAGGCGATAGCGGCGGCCGCTGCCGCAAAAGAGCAGGGTGCCGATGCGATGGGTGGGCGCGGGTGGAATGGCGCGTTGGGCAAGGCGATAGATGGGAGTCGGCAGGCTGAGAAGGACATCTTGCGGGAAGCTGTGTAATGGTAATCTACAGAGGGGAAGAGGAGGTTGGACGGGTGGGATAGACCAAGATATGATAGACCTAGATTCTAGACCATGTCAATAGTCAGTTCCAACTTCCAACCCCTTCCCACTTTCTCTCGTCTCTTCACCACCCGCACTGCACTCACTTTGGCCTGCAGCGGCAGCATTCTCAATCCACGCACGCACGACGAGGTCAAATGCCAAAACAAGCAGTAAGGATGCCCATCAACACTGTCTGTGCATTTGCCCATCTACATTACCATCCTTACGCCATCATCCCACCACGCACCACGCACCAGCTAAGCAACCACGGGCCAAGTCGACACGACACGCCTTCACGCCGTCAACCGCCCTCGTCCATCCGTCCGTACCTTCGGGTATAAAGACGACAGTTCCTCCCACGCACCAGCAACCGCTCGAGACAGGAAGAAAAAGGGGAAGCAGAAAAGACAAACACCAGAAAAGAGAAACCCGATCAGAGAGTTGGGCCACGTACCGTGCATCCACTAAATTGCACCGCAAAAGGCCTCCAGAGTTGAGACAACATCTTGCCTTCCCATCCCATCCTGCCGCGTCCATGATGATTCAGTGCTCAGAATGGCCGCCGAGAAAAGGAGCGAAAGGGAAACAGACACATGACCGACGGAGAGATTTGTGCATTCTGCAGAGATGACCGCCTCATTTCGTGGATAAAGACGCTCTCGGAACCATACGTGCGGCCACAACACTGGACGTTGTGTATCGAGGCGCGCTGATGCAGTGGCAACGCCGACGCCGACGCCTTGGCCCATGCAAGCGGAAAAAGACAGCGACTATTTGAGACCGAGATGGAGAGTAGGTCGCGTCCCGACCCGCACAGAAAAACATCGATTCTCATCTTGCGCTATCCACGGCTTGTAGCCAGAGGAGCATGTGGCAGATGAGCTGATAGATGTAGACAAAGCCCGATGGCTATCAATCGTCTTCGTCGTCGTCCGTAAGGCTGATCACTTCATGCTGCTGGAAGCCGTTTCGATCATCCAGGCTGTAGTCCTCAGAGTGATGGAGATCAGGGCGGTAATTCTTGGAACGGAAATCCTCAGGCGGTGGCGACCAGTGCGTCTTCTTCGAATTGTACCCTGGTTCATCCATTGCTTGTCTCAAATCCGCCCTCCAGTCTTCCAGATCTTCGGCCTGTTGGCTTTCTTGCATCTCCGAGTCTCCGTACACACCAGTGGTCCCGCCGTCTGTTTGCCATTGATGCTGACGATCGTCTTGATGTTGTGGATGCCGCACCAGGTCCACCTCGGAAGGGTCTTCAATGAAGTCGTCGTCTTCACATTGGTGTTCCGGCTGCGGTGGAGTGCGCGGGACTTCGATGACCTCGTCGTTACCGTCGTCGAGTAGTTTCTTCAACTGCGCTTGAGTGCGCCGGACCCTGCCCATCGTCCTGTGACCGTACGCAGTCTGATCATCATGGAGCGAGGTGCTGCGTCCATCTGGATAGACCACGCTCTCCGCGTGCCCCCGTGGAGGAGATTCCGGAATCTCGGTCGGCAGCTCACGCGCCCGTCTGTTGCTGGATGGCCGCTCTTGAACAGCGGATCTGTCGATCTCTACGGGCTCTTCCCTTGAACTCTCGGCCACAGAAAGGGTTTTAGCTTTTGGAACCCGCTTTGGGCCTTGAGATTCTGGCGGTGGAGACTTGGATTTCTTGCTGGGTGACTCGGACTTTCTCTCCTCCAGCCTTGGTTTCTTTGAAGGCCGGTCGGCGTTGAACGCCATGACATCGTCGTCATTCGACCTCTTGCTCAAGTGCTTGCCGGCAGTCTGTTCTGACGATTTGGAAGGTGTTCCAACACCCGCGCCTTGCGGGGGAGGATCCGGAGATGGTGTGAAAATTTCCCTCCATGAACGCCTGGGGTAGTCCCATTTCATGACATCGTCGAAATTCGGCCCGTTGCTCAAGTGCTTGCCGGCAGTCTGTTCCGGCGCTTTGGAAGGCGTTCCAATAGCCGCAGTTTGCGCGGGAGGATCCATAGATGGTATAGGAACTTCCTTCGTTATAACGACTTGAGGGCTCCTTGACCTGAGATGTCTTTCCTCTTGGTTATCTGGTGCAGTTTCCCGGACAGACGTGGAGAGCTCTGTTGGAGGCTGTGGCGGGTGTGTTACTGGCTGCGCGTTGTCATCGGACGAGTCGGTGGAAGGCTTTGCCGGCGAACTTTCTTTTGGGGTCGCGCTTTTTTGCTTCTCAGCCTCTTCCTTTTTCTTCTTCTTCACTTCCTTCCTTTCCCGATATTGCCCCTGCTGCAGAGTGAGGAGCGTCATGAGGGTGCTCCGGCGTGTTTTGAGGGGGTCCAGATCAGGCCAGTCTAGAACGTGGTCCATCTCTTTGTACATGATCTTCTTCACAAAACCGTCAGGGTCTTGCATGAACTTTTCGAAATAGCCGCAGACGAACACGCCACAATCGTAATAGTTGGGCTGAAGAGGTATTTCCTTTGCATTGATGGTTTGAATGTCTCGAGGGGTGAGCACAAGTTCAAGTTTCGCCTTTGCTTCCGCAATGATGTATTGCTTCAAAGTCTTGACAGTCTTGGGATGGGTAGCGCCGAGAGAATCGAATACGATGATCGTGGTGCTGGGATGGTGGTCAGCGTAGGGAAGACGGAAACTTGTCGCGATGACTTACCAATCTGGGTCAATGCTTGATGTTTTCTTGACCGCAGCCTTTGCAGCACTATTGAGCCTGTCATTCGATTGTGCTTCAAGGAATGGTCAGCCGTTTGACGTCGTCAATCTCCGTGGAACTGATCTCTGGTGCTCAGCTTACCACTCAGCTTTCCGGATTTTCCAGCGCCCAGAGTTTTGAACAGGCTTTGTTTCAACTCAGATTGAGGCTGAACTTCGTCACCTTCCGCTGTTTGGTCCGAGGCCGTCGCTTCTTCGTCGAGGCGCTTACGTTCGTCGAGGCTCTTGCTTATATTTTTCATGTTGACAATGATGGCAAGGTGCCAGTGTTCGGCGTCGTTGACCGGCACGATGACGAAGTCGCGGCTGAAGAGATCGATTTTGGAGGTCCATCGTACGACATTACCGTAGTTGATACCGTTCGTCGTTGGTGGCTCCCATAGCTTGGTGCAGAAATAGGTGGAAAAAATGTGGATCCTGGTCTCGTCGAAACCAATTTTTTCCTTTGCTTCATGCAAATACCAAGCCATGCAAAATGAAATGACAGAGTCATTCCAAAACTCACCGTCTTCTAGTCTCTGGAGATCGGAGAAGGACACTTGCGACTGGTACCGTCCAGTAGAGGGAAAGACAACTGGATGTGGCCATTCAGGACCGAATCCGGGATCTTCAGAGAGTTTAAGCGGTCTTGGGGTCAACGCTGCCTCCTCTTCCTTGACTCTCCGTTGAATTAAAGGGTAGCCATCATCTGCAACTCGGACGGTTGAACGAGTCTGTCTTAGGTCGTTTCTGCGCACTTTCCTCCATGCCGGCTCAGGACCATCATACGTCTTCTCAGTTTCCGAACGCATCTGCGATACCAATTTTGCGGGTCTTTCCCGTCGGACATCAGTGCGATGATCAGGTTCATGTTGGTGAGGCGTTTCGTCTCGTCCCCGCGTCCTGACTTGGAGCAAAGCGGCTTCTTCGTCCAGTCCCGGCGGATTGGACGACACAAAAGGGTGTGGAGTTTTGAACAAGGCCTCCATCTCCCGACTGCAATCGAGTTAGCAAATGACTGATGACAAAAAATGTCATGAGATTACCTGTGTTTTTCTTCCAGCTTCCTAACTCCCTTTTCCTGCACGTACTCCAGAAACTCGACCAGATCTTTTTTGGCGACGATTGCGAATCTCTGCCAATGATCGCATCTTCTATCGATGATTTGAACTCTCAATGGATTCGTCGAACTGTAGAATACCTCTACTATGTTCCCAGTGTCGATGGACAGATGTCCGGTTCCCTGAACGATAGGACCATCCCTATTGACGACCTCAAAACGAGAACGCTGCAGGTTGTATTCCAATGCAAGCGTGCCGTCAGTTTCGATTTTGGTAGAGCGCACGGAGAATTGATGAATCTCCCACCGTCGAGGCTTATAGGCAGGCATACGGGGGTTCGCAGGTGAAGTGGTCGAGACGGATAAAGATTTTTCAGATTCTTTCCTGGAGTTTCGAGCCAGGGAGTCCTGGAAACTGGATCTTTTGTGCGAACCATATTCTGTGGCGGTCTGAACATCCTCTGACTGTGACTTGCGTCTGAGACTGGCACTGGTGGGATTGAACGTGCCAATGTTTGGCTGGCCAATCACCTTCATCAATCTGTCAATTGATGGCGGATTTCGTGGTGTTTTTTTCTCGGACAGCTCAGACACCGTATTGGATGCCGGCCTCGTGTCCTCAGATGCTTGGCCATGTTTCCTTGGAGCCCTACAAGCTAGTCGATCGTTCACTGCACTGTACTCAGCCGTTGAAAAATATCCGGAGCGATTTTTGACGTTGGTGGTAGAGCGGTCACTGTCGATAGAATGGGCTTTGATGGGTTTGCTGTGTTGACCGATAGTGCCAGCATGCTGAGGCCCTGTTGACGTGGTGGGTGGCTCGTCCTCTGTCAAATCGACCGTCGGTGCCGCGGGGCTCGACTGGCTTCTGTGCATATCTTCTACCCTTTGCCTTTTGGGCGCTCTAGTACTCGCCGAGTCTGGAAAATCTGACAAGGTATCACCGTACGTACTGCCCCGCGCTTTTGCCGCGTAGGATTGGTGTTGTCCTCGCTTTGCGCCACTTGCATACGGGTTGCTGGTGTTCGCCGAAAATGTCGAAAGTGTGCCGGCGGAATTGGTATTCAGGCGGTTGATGGGTTTGTGAGCATGAGAAGCTCCCGGCTGTAAATTTCTTAGCATGATTATCGGGTGGGCGAGCGGAGAATTCGAGATACCTTCCGACTAGATTGCGAGGTCCCCGACAGAGGTACCATGCCGGGCGAAGGTATTTCTGTGGCATCCCGAGGTTTGCTACTCCGACTCAGCCGAACAGTCTCCCTCAAAAATCCTTTTGCCCTGCATTGCCTACCTGTAATCTTGTATATAGTGCTTTCGGTCGAGGTCGTCGGATGGCGGCATCCGGTCGTCGTCGGGTTGGTGATGAAGGTCTCTGACGCGTATGATGAGTCTTGAGCTTTGTGGGCGGGGGTTGTGTGGAGTTGTTGTACTGCTCAAGGCGATTTATGGTGCGGTTGCCGCGTCGTGTGGGTTGCCGTTGTGGTGTCGAGGTATCATATCCTAGCTGCAGGTGAAGCGAAGTGAGATTAGTAGCCGCGCAAAGTATCAGCGAGTGTCGGTGGGATGGGACTAGACGCACTGTTGGGGTTGGTCTTCTCGTTTGGTCTTGACGCGGGAAAAAGAGATAGTCGGTTATTGTCTTGATGTTGGGAAAGTTGACCATAGAGGTAGAGGATGCGAACTCGTTGTACGTTCGCGCGTAGGAAAGGATCTTGGGCCGGAGTTTGCAGCATGGAGCGCGATGGAAAGCTGCCAAACCTCACGTCTTTCCAGTCGCGACTTCCATTGTTTGCGGCGAGGGCTGCGCTGACATTCGTTTGTCGGTTCGGGTGGGCTTGGTTCCTTCTTCCCTTCGTGACCCTTCCGTGACAAGGCCGCGGGGAACGCCATGGCGCCGCAACCAACATGAGCCTACGCGACCACATCCAACACCAACAATCGGCGCCCCTTGTGGGGAGCAGCTTTGCATGACATATAGGCTTGAGTTATGACAGTGTCCACCTTTGGCCTTTAGTTCTTCAACGTCACGGTAGGTACTTGTGCACTGAGCGTCCAACGTCATTCTTGGCCCACGGGGCTCTCAAATAACGGCAGGCTTCGCTTGACTATAGAGTACTGATACATTGCGCAAGAAGCGCGTCTTGCCAGAAGTGAACGCAGCAGATGCCTTGCAACCCAAAAGTTCAATGCCCATTCACTCCACCCAGTTAATGCAAAGCGGACCCGCTGTCATGGTATCGGAAGCTTGTAGAACTGAACCATCATCAAGTCGACACCTTCTCCTTGTCTTTGTGAGATTCCTCGGCTGAAACTCCCACCCTCCGCCTCTCTTGCGCCTTTTCTTGGCGTTGCTGATCCAGCGTGTTTCGTTGGGCAATGCTCTCATCGTGGCTCTTCCATTCGATGCGAGTGTCTGGTGGCAGCGCCAGGACGCGCTTGATCGTCTCTCTGTACCGAGTTAGCACCCTGCGTGATCCGCTAAAGCTGCGTACGAACCGTATCTTGACATTACGCCCTCCATCGTTCTTGGTCCAGACACTGAAGACATCCTCGCCACTCCTGACGCTCACCACAGCTCCGCACACCTCCTCCCCAGCCTCCGCAAACTCGTTGCCAATCAGCGCAAAGAGAAGGCTCTCCCAGTACCTGTCGGCGACCCCCTTTTTCAACCTCATTATCCATTTCCCTCCCTTCTTGTTCTCGTCATCCTCCCAAACCGGCCTGATGCCCTCCTTGAAAAAGTGGTAGTCGGACACTGTCGGGAGCATTGACGGCCGCTTCAGGTGGCGAAAGACTTTGACAAAGTCTTGCGCCGTGGCCATGCGCAGCATCTTAACCGTCGACTTTTCATAGTCGGAGTTTTTGGACGTGGGCGGGCGGTACCAGACGACCCAGGTGAACTTGAGGGGGGCGGGTACATCCCAGCTCAGGTCTCCTGACACGGCCTTGACATCCGACGTTCCCTCTGGCGCCGCCTTTGCCGGAGTCGACACGGTCGCCTTGCTCAATGGCTTGTCGGCCTTGGGGCCCGGCGTCGAGGGCGACGGCGCAGCGGCAGCGGCCTTTGTAAAATCAAAAGCTGTGCCTGGGGTTTTTGGCGTCTTGGTGGCGGATCCAAACGAGGCAAAAGCTCCCGAACCAAGGCCAAAGGCTGTCGAGGCTCCAGATGTCGGCGACGATATGCTAGCCGTGGCTAAAGGCGGGATGGCGTTGAACGGGTTGGACCTTCCGCCGTGCGAGGAGCTCCCGCTACCGAATCGTTTGGTACTGGAAAAGTCGCGTGTGGGGTGTTCGCCTTTGTTTTCGTTGTGGTCTGCGTGATTCATGGACAGGGAGAGCTTGGAAGTGCTAGAAGCAGGGTCAGCGAGCGGCTCGCAAGAAGTGCGCCGACGGGCTTGGGGAGGGGGGTGCAGCGCACTTTGAGCGGCGGGTCCAGAGGTTCTCCCTGTCTCTGTCCATTGAGGCAAAGCTACAGCTTCAGCGAAGAGAGGGCGAGGGCGCGAGGGCGCGAGGGGGAGGGCGGCGAGGGAGTCGGGTTGGAGGTGACAGAGCTTGGTTCACTGCTCAGGATGATGGCGGCGGGACAATGGCGAGAGCAAAGGTGATGTGATGGGTAGACGGTGGCAGCGGCGGAGTGGTAGAGGAGGGGGCGGTGGTGTTCAAGGGGTTGCAGATGGTCAGGGTGGAAGTTGCGAGGAGAGGTGGGTGAGGTGGTGGTTGGTGGTGGTGGTGGTGGTGGTGATGGAGAATTGCGTTGCGGGAAAGATGTCGCCTCGCGCCGGTGCAGTGCGTGTTGGCTGTGCTTGGGTCCCGGTCCAGTGCAGCGCGCGCCAAGAAAAAGCCGACTGGTCGACGCTTAAAAACTTTGTCCCTGGCCCAACGGCCTTCTCTCCTTTCACAAACAACAAGACCACCAACTCAAATCATCGCCAGCGCGACTTCCTTTGGAACCTCTGTGCCGCTGGCGACTCCGATGCGTAGGTCGAGAGCACGCTCAACCCACTTCTAAAACCATCATCACGAGGGCCCCTCTGCGCGGCGCCCATGATGCGGTGATGACCTGAAAGATGGGACATGACGACGACGACGACGCTTGAATTTTCTTGCCACACCAGGCACACATTTACTTATGCACCTAAGTCTTACTGCGCTGCCTCAGCTCAGCGACTGCCTGCGGGCCTGCGGGCGTGATTCTGCAATGCAGTCAGTCCTGATCTCTTCGCCGGCTCTCCACACAATCCTTTGTATGCGACCCTTGATTGGACATGACGTGAACGAGGCTGGATGGCTGGCTGTCTGCTGCAAGGGCCTCGGGACCACCACATTCCTGTAAGTGCGGCTTGCATGTCCTTCCTTTGTCGTCTCTTGGTGATGACAATGTTTCTGGTAATCCAACTGGCACAGCCGCCACTGTACTGCGCGCTGGTTGTGCATGCGGTCAACTGGCAAAGCAAGTCTGAAGAACAAGAGTGACGTTTGCATTCATTGCGCCAACTTGAACCTCACACTGCGACGACGCTCGACTGACTCGTCACATCTGCAATAGACTCGAAAAGGACATGAGGGCAGACGTGTGAGTGGCTCTGACGGTGACATGCGCAACGGGGCGGGGAAAACGTGTCAACAGGCCTCAAGGTGCCCGGGGCGGAATCGAGGGAGTCGAGCTCGAGCAGCGTGAGACCGGAGGCATTGAGGAGCAGCGCACTGCAGGTCGTGAATGGGGCAAATGCAGACGTGGACCATTTGGACGTTGATGTTCTCGTGATGTGCATTGTACATGTGGTCGCATACGTCATGGGCATTCCCGCTGGACGCGATCGGTGCTCTGAGGTCAGGTCCCGCCGCGGCAACCACCTACCAGCGCAGTGCAGTGCAGTGCAGTGCCAGTGTGGCAGGGCTACCGTACCGCACCGTATCTGGCTCCGGCCCACCTCTGCTCACCATTCCTTTCCCACGCAAAGATCACCCTCTGCTCACCTTCCCCTCCACCACCCCTCCTGCCATCCCGACTGCCGACGTCGACGCTTTCGCTGCCGTCTCCCATCTTCTGTCCAGCTCTGTCAAACACCACTCTCTCCACCACACTTGCGGCCGCCAGCTGTCCACCCGTTCCGTCGCAACAATGACCCAGCACTCTCCGCGAAGCCAGCAGCCCTTGCACTCGCCGCCCCACCATCACGGCAATGAGCGCCCCAGAGGTACGTCCCGTCTGTCAAGAGCCCGCCCGTCTTGCCTGCGTAATGTCTGGTGTTTGCAAACGATGCTGACACGCGCTGTTACAGGCATTCTCAAGAACCCCTCCTACTCCCACCCCTCTACTTCGCCTCCCAGCGAGGCTCCTCCGCCCGTGGCCGTGCCCACTGAGCGCCCGCAGGTGAACAGGGAGATGTCGGAAAAGGAAATCGTGCTGCAAAACACCATCCAGAATGCCGGTCACCGTCGCTCGTCGTCTGCCGCTCGCGGCCCTCCGTCCCGCCGTACATCCACAACCCCGATCCACTCTCAGGTTGACGAGAACAGCCCGCGCTTGAAATGGGACGAGGCCAACCTCTACCTGACCGAGCAGCAGCGCGATAGCACCATGAAGATTACCGAACCCAAAACTCCTTATGCCAGACAATACGACCCTACCGAGGACGAGGAGGAAATCAGCGCCCTCAACGCCGAGGAGCTCATGGTTGACGAGCTCGACAAGACCAAGCCCAAGAAGAAGACGTCCAAGGAAGAAGAGATTCCCGGTCTCGATCTTGGTGAGCCCGAGGTAGAACAAGCAGTCCCTCACACGCCCGACGGTGACAAGCGCGTCATTGTCGACCCCGACTACATGGATGAGGGTAGGCACGGCGAGGAGACGGCAGACATGACCAAGGAAGAAATGGAAAAGCACCGTCAGTTTGAGCAGGCGCGCAAGAAGCACTACGAGATGAAGAACGTCAAAAGCCTGCTAGCGTATGCTTCCCAACCACCACCTCACGCGACCGAATGCTGACCGCTAGCCAGACACCCAGAGGAGCTACTAGCCGACGACGACGAGGAAGACGAGCAGCCGCCGCCCATGCCCACGGCTCCTGTCAATGGCAGATGAGGGACAATTCCCATGACTGCCGTCTCGCCCAACCTCTTTCGCCGCTTTAGCTTCACTATACCCAGCACGCCTTCTTCAAGTCGAGAATTATTCTGCTTTAATGAGGAATCCAGCTACATGATGTTTCCCGCTCACACCTCCCCACAACACACACACTCTGCATTCGGACGGCGTCTCGGATTGCAGGCCACGTTTGCCTTCAGGAAAGGCCAGGACATGATTTTTTCTTCTTCGTACTCGTCTCCAATTCAGTTCCTCTCCAGTCCTCTTTCCCCCCACCCCAGCAACCCTTGTTTCTGCTGTCCGCTCGGTTCTGACACGGTCTGCAATCGAAAACCACCAAACCCGTACATATACACGTCCTGTTCCTGTGCTGCTGCAGCAGAGCTTGAGTAAAAGAAAAGAAAAATCCCTCGTCTCCATGCCGCGCCGCCACAGTCGCTTCCACGTCTCTTGTTCAGCTCTCATCATTGTCCTCGTTTCGAGAAAATCGCGGGCCCTGATCAAGTTCCTACATGTATGAAATTGTCGTAGCAACAAACGGATGCTGATTTTTTTTCCTTTTTTTTTTGGGGGGGGGTAGCAAACTACCCGTGTTTCGCAACCTGATAGTTGTTGATGATTTCCCCTTGGCCGCCTACGCACGCAGGTAGACAGACGTCTGGCCAGTCGGCCTGTCTTGTCTACATGTAGCTCCCGAGCGGTTGGGTAGCCTCGCGGCTGCCAGCTCACTCGGCCAGCCCCCGCCTGCGGTAGCCTCACTTCCTCTCAGCGATACCCCTGTTTGCTCTGGTGACGGCTGCTGGATGCGTGACGTGGGAGCTGTCTGTCGTCTTCTTCTGTGCTGACTGGATGGATGGATGTACTGTCACTACCAACTACTTTCCGGAGAGAGGTCTAGCGCGTTCGCTCTGCTTGCTTGCTTGTGGCCAATGATGTGTGGAGTGGATAGAGAGAGAGGAGGGCATGTATGGATGAGATGAATATGCGCTGGTGCATGTAGCTGTTGATAGAGAGTTCTTTTCTCTTCCTGTCTGTACTGTACTGTGCGTTTCACCCGCCTGCCTGACACCTTGACGGCACATCCACCATCCGCATCACCGCATCACCGCATCACCGCATCACCACATCACAACATCTACCCTTACCACACACTCCATACCGTACTTACCTACCTACCTACCAACCTACCACTAGCAGACAGGCAGGCAGGCAGATGGACCATACAACCAGGTGGCTGTGCCTGAAACGCCGCGTGCGGCAAGGCCGTGCCGGGCCAAGCCTTTTGGGACAACGCCGAAACCTTGAAGCTCGTCTGCCGCGCGCCCGCGCGTTGCGCGTGGGTAGCTACTTGTATTTTGTACAGTGTAGTAGTGGTTGTAGACACAGGACAGTTACCACCGGTAGAGCAGGGCAGAAGGGGAACAGGCGATTTGCTGAACTGCGACAGAGACAGACGGAGAGTGGATACGTGTCTGCCCGTCCGGCCTAGGTGAGCGGTTGATAATTTTCACGTAAGGTATGGTGGGTGAAAGGGTTGGAGTCGAGATGGCCGTGGCCGCTCTCGTCTTTGCCCGTCTCCAACGACTATGTGCCATGCCGTCCAGCCAGCCAGCCAGCCACTGACGACGCGGCTCATCAAGCTGTCCAGCGGCCATGAGTGTCGTCGAGGCTGACCTCACAGCTGCAAGACGACCCAACTGCTGACCCGGCACGCGTCATAGACAGCATCATCTTCGTCGGCGACACTGCACGAGCACTCGCACACTCGAGCCAAGCAAGCAAGCAACCCCACACAGGACAAAAACCAACGCAAAAAAAAACGAGAAAAAATCGGGCGTGTCGGGCCCCTCTGACACCGCCCACGCAACGTATAGGTGCGCGGCCAGCTCTTATGGGTCCCGCGAGCGAAAAACTCCTCCGTCTGCGCACCGCTGAATCGCTAGACAGCAATGGATAACCAAGCAAAGCG
Source organism: Phyllosticta citrichinensis (assembly GCA_038380885.1). Classification (NCBI taxonomy): domain Eukaryota; kingdom Fungi; phylum Ascomycota; class Dothideomycetes; order Botryosphaeriales; family Phyllostictaceae; genus Phyllosticta; species Phyllosticta citrichinensis. Next base: position 312,598 of record JBBWUH010000003.1, on the reverse strand, counting down.
GCATGACGCCGTGTTCGCGAGTGGCTGCTGAGAAGAACTGTCTGATGGGTGCGTGACGAGAGGAAAAAGAGAGAGAGTTGGGGAGAGGAGAGCAGGGTTTTGATGAGCCGCTGCGCCGCTAGTGTGAAGGCGGTTAGTGCGGTGCGGGCCGCCGGCGAAGCGAGAGTGAGGTGGATGGATGTGGTGGCCGCTGCTGTTGCTGCTGCTTCTGCTTGGGTGACGGCGGCTTTTTGACTGCACCGGAGAGGAGAGGGTTGACTGGTGCTTCGCCATGCGCCCTGATACTGGCTCCCTCGGTTGCTCGGTCGAGTGCTTCCTCGCTGTCTTGTTTCCTCTTGGCTTGTTCCAACGTCTCCAGCATCACTTGTTCTTCAGCGCAAACATAGCGCCATTTCGCTCCTCCTCCAAGCGCCTGCCATCGGTCACTGCTGGAAGCAGCTCGTGTCGCAAGCGCAGGAAGCAAGCTCGAAAGGCAGTCAATCGTGCAACGGTTTCCGATGGACTCCTGGAGAGCCATCTTCGACAGCTTTGGTTGAGAAGGCCACGAATGGATGCCCTTCGCAGCACCCGGTCTTGACCTTACCTTGTCCCTCATGAAAAGCCCAGGAGCTGAGAGGATGGGGGATGTTAGCTGTCACTGCGGTTGGATCTCACTTCGACAAAGATGGCGGCAATGTCACACTTGACGCTCGTGTCTTGCTGCGTTCGTTCCCAGCCATTGTCCACATTCTCTTTGTCGATATCAAGAAGGCCCACAACAAGGGAAGATGGTGCCGACGTACACTCACGCAGGTACATGGGCCTGTTCATCTGGTTTGATGTGGGAGGTGTCTCTGGAATGATGTCGTCTGACCTGGGGCCATCCATCCGCACATACCGTGCCGATACAGGACAAACAGCAAAGCCGTTCAGCGAAGCAGCCGAGTACTTTTCGGGAACCTCTTCAGGTCTTCGGTCTCCAACCCGAGTGCATTTCTTGGCTTCTTCAATTCCAGAAACAAGTGTCGGATGTTTTTGAATTTGCGCTTCTACTTGGGATGCAAAAGCCTGATCAGATGGGGCATGGTCAGCCCCCGCTATTGTCCTCATGCTCTTGGAATAGCCCGAATTGGATCCTACTCCAGGCACGGCTCAGGAAAGCGCCATGAACATGACAGGCCTCTCGGACGGATATCAATTATGCCCTCCGAAATTTTCTGAGCGACCATCATGTCCGCCTGAGCGGAGTCGGACATTGAACATGATCCGTTTTCCATGGTGAGACTGGAAGGGACCTTGATATCAACGTCAGCTTCCTTTTCCTCGTCACTAAAAGTGTGCCCAATAGAAGCTACTCACACTGTCGGGCGGCTTTCTAAATCCGCTCGGGTCTTACAACAAGGAGAGCGGACATTGATATCAATAACACCGCATGCATCAGACCTTCAGTGCATGGATTGACAGGTAGAGCTGGTCCACATTCGGTTGTGATCTTCCAACGTCTTGCGGCCTGCTCATCGTCACAAGGGAGCGGTGAGATCGACCGACGGCTGGAGAAGCTGGAATGAGATCATCCAGACCAGAAAGTGAAATCTTTCCATCCTGGATCTCGAGCTCATAGTGTGTCTGCCTGCTGCTTCAAGAACACCTTTTCCTGTCGGAGATGCGCCCTAGTAGCGTTCAGTGTGAAAACCAACGGCAATTCAGCAACATTCGTGGACATACAGGCGCCTGAGAACCACCGAGTCTGACGATGCGCTTACTGATATTGCGTCTCTGCCTTTGATGATCCGGATCGTCTGGGGACTCTTCGCCTCCGCATCAATTTCCCTGTGTTCACATGGCCCAGAGACCCCGTCGGTGTGCTTTCGTCAAACTGGTCAACCGCATAACTACTTCCACCAGTAATACTGGGGAGTAATTCGCCAAAAGACCCATTGGTGTGGTTTGATTGGCAGAAGAGCATTACTGTGACTGTTGGAAAATCAACAGAGCACTAGTCGAGCCGGCGGCGCAGAACATCTAAAGTCACCAAAACCTCCGAGAAGAAAAATCCGGACGTTGACAGAGCTGCAAGCAATGACGAGGAAATAATCCTCCGGAATCCGAAGACGTTTGAAGTTGCAAAATGGCAGTCTTACTCTTCGGGGTCGCCGAAGGTCATTCACGATGGGATGAGGTCTAACCACACCTGCTCAAGAGACCACCGACGATGATCCCAAGGGTGCCTAGAAAAGCCAACACCAAACCCATACCTAAATAGACACACAAGAGAGCGATCGTGCGCACCTGGACCATCTAAGTTGAGGCCGTCTCGCAGGTGCCGCCTCGGACGGCGGACTGACTTACCCCATATGTCCGGATCGGAATCGGATGGCCCTTCGGGCCCCATCGTCACCCAGCGTCGGTGCTGGCACCCAGCGGGCTCTTACGACATGGTTCCTGTCTGGGTGTTTTTACCACGTACCCGATGGTATGGAAAAGCGATAGCGAATAGCAATAAGTCTAAACTCGAGCCCGATATGCGGACTGGGTAACGTCACGCCGCAAGCCATCGGCCGCGCTCCCGTCCGTGTTGCCCTAGCCTCCGCCGTCTCAACACAGACCTGACTTCAGTGATCCTTCTAATGCGCCTCTGCTAGGTCAGTCTCGGACGGACCCGAGGAAACTGTCCTCCTCCCAGCTCACAAAACAAAGTGATACAACTTTCGGAGGATTGCATCACAACAAATTGCCGAACAATTAGGGCTCTGAAGGATTGTTTGATAGACGGCATCCTTATTTTCCCCAAGTGCCCAAGCATGTCCCGCACGCGTGGCTTGGCTGTCAGCCCTCTGTCGCAAAACCCACCATCGCAAGACTGGAACTGCACGCCATGACATTCGACGACGACGCTCGACTCGAGGAACAAACAACCTTATACTGCGGGCCAGGTCTCGAGCTGCTCACGTTTTCCGCACACACAACGCAAACCAGTCCATGGAGTCTCCTCGCTGCTGCCGACCTTCTCCTCCGCGGCCACGACTGCCCGTCATTTGGAAACCCCCGCGCCATTGATGGTCTGCAACGGTCAGCCCCTGGGTGACGACGGCAAATATAAAACCGGCAATACTTGCGGCAAAAACACGGCTCGTCCCGCCTTGTCGACTCATGCGGCATATCCGAGTTGGGTCAGGACTGCGAGCTACGAAGGATCGGGAGGCTGCTGCGAGACAATCCGCTTTCCAACACCCTGAAGGCTTGTGCATACATTTTGGGAGGAGCGCGAGGTGTTTGGCAGCAGGACAACCCTGATCCACACTTCTGGGATGACATGAAAGCACACGACATCAACGGCCTGTCTTGTCGGCTGTTCCGGGCCGCAGCAAGTGCTGCTCAGTATTGAAAGGCCATTGGCACTATTGCAGAGGGACGAAGGTATGGATGCCAAGAACACAAAAAGTTAGTGCCTACAGGCATTTACCGTCTTTTTCCCCTTTTGCATGGCGACTAATTATGGAAACAGTTGGCGCGACTTTCCCCCCTATCTTTTCCCAAATCCATCCCGCATCGCAAACAAGAACTCGATATGACAAAAATGCCAATGCAGCTGACCAAGCCAGTCCCCGATGACAAAAGCATACAGGACAGACAGAGGACTGAACCGCCGGACCGCGGAGGTTATGCACATCCGAAGCGAAGGGCATATCCGGAAGATAGAACGGACCTGAATCATGCCGGCCTGCTTTTTTTCCAACCGCGTTTCTCGAGCCGAATCGACGGATTTTCCGATGAAGGCATTTGCACGCCTTGGTCCCCGAAAACAAACATGCGTAATAAAAATTTGAGAAATGGTGTTTTCAGGGAGAACAAAGTAGAGTGGGTGAGGGGCGGGCCAGAGAGACAAAAGGAGACCACGGCGGGGGCGGCAGCGATGGCAACAAGAGGTGTGGGAATCAACGGCCGAGGCAACATTGCATCCGCCTCTCCTTCTCCTACTCCTTCTTCCTCGATGAACTTCATCACAACCCCCAGCCGCCGCGCCCCTGACTGCCGCCGCCCATGACGTCCCAGTCGATCCAGCCGGGCACCACCGCGTTTCCCGCTGCTCCTGACCCGGTGCTGCCAGAGGCGCCATTGTTGCCATTGCCGCTGCCTTGGCTGTTGCTGAAGACGTCGGCGCCCAGCCAGTCGAGGCTGGGCTGGACGTCGAACAGGGCGTTGAACATCTCTTCGGAGCTGCCAGTCTGCGGGCCCTCGGCGCCGGCGCTGCCTGCTGCCCCTGCTGCCCCTTCAACGGCAGCACTTCCTTTTTCTCCTGCTGCTGCTCCTCTGCTTCCACTCGCTCCGACTCCGCCGGTCTCGGGATACATGGACGTCTGGTACCATGGCGGCTGCGAGAGCTCGGGCGTCATCATCGCCACCATGCTCTCACCCATGACGCTGTTGGGATAGAACGGCTGTGGTCTCTCCTGGCCGCTGCCGCCGCCGCCGCCGCCAACGCCGATCCTGCGCGGCCGACTCGCTCTTGGATCGCCTCCTCTTGCGCCTTGTCCCGCGCCGCTGCCGCTTGCTCCGTACGATGCTCCGCCGCCACCGCCGCCACTACCGACGCCTCCCTCCTCTCCCGCCTGTCCCAATCCGCTGGGACCGCCTTCGACGCCAGGCTCGGGCATCTGATTCGCAGCGGCAGCAGCCGCTTTGGCGCGTTGAATCAGCGGCGTGCACAGGCCTACAAGCGCGGCACACAGCTTTTGCAGCCGGATGGCCGAGTCGTTGAGCGCGGGCAGCTCCGTCAGCGACTCGGCGAAGTCGCGCATGATTTCGTAGTCGGCGACGTGCGAGGTGGCGACAACGTTGCAGAAGAGAACGTAGTATGGGCGGAGGGGGTAGTATAGAACTGCCCTGCATGGGTTGTTAGATAAGGGGCTCGTCGTGTACAAAGATGATTGCAATCTATGATGGTGATGATGACGGTGATGTTGTTGGTGTTGTTGTCGGCTGGCTCAAGGGGGGCGCTCGTTCCATCACATCCCATCCCATCTCTTTACAAGCTTGTTCGTGAGACACACGGGGAGAGAGCGAGAGGGACAACATAAGAGAAGTCGGCGCTAAACTGACCAGCAGAACTGTTTGCGGTGCATTTTTTGAGCGGCGGAAGAAGAGACTGACCAAGGCAAGAACATGGCGAAGCACTTCTCGTCCATAGCGCTTGTGAGGTGCTGGCGCAGGTTCTGCAGCGCGATGAAGGCCGCCCGCGCGTTCTCCAGGCACTCCTCACGCTTGATGGCGTCCGACACGATGGAGCTGTCGGACCGTATGATGACCGTCATGATCGAGTGGTAGATGAAGTCGAGCGATGTCCACTCGCTGATCATGCTCGCGTCGGTCGAGTGCGGTGGGAAGGCTCGGAGCTGTTGTTTGTGGCTCTGTTAGTGTGTTTCTTTTGAAATGGTCCATCGTCACCGTCTGTCCGTGTCGTCTGTTTTTTCTTTCCAAGATAGGAATGCACCAATCGGTCTCCGAGTGTGCTGGCGAGTAGTACCTCTGTGATCTGCCTCTTGATCTGCGCCATGCGCTTCTTCAGCGCTGACACGGTGTACTCTTGCCGTTGCGGCGAATTGGTCTGCGAGGGCTGGAAATGTAACTCGCACATGATGGTCGCCTGCACGGCAGCGAACTGGTACAGCGTCGCCAAAATGGCCATAAAAGGCTTGTCTGGATCCGAGGGCGCCGCGATTTCCACCGACACGTCCCACACGGGCAGCACGACCGGTCGGTGCAGGCTCATGGCCGAGCCCTTGTCGAAGATGAATGTCCACAGAAAACACGCGCGCGCCTCCCCTCTTCCCGCGTCTGCTCCGAGTATGGCGTGCTCAGTGGCTGCGGGTGGTGGAGACCCAGCGCTACGCAGACGCGGCAGGCTACCGTGTTGAGTGTCCAGCATTTCGGCGTGTCGCCGAGTCTTTGGAGGAGGACGACCTGTGTAGTTGGCGTTAGTACGCCTCTATCGGCAGCCGATCCGTTGCACTCACGCCTGAGAGAAGCGCCTGGAGCAAAGGAAGGCTCGGTTTAGCCAGAATGCTAATGTAGTTCAGCCCAATCAATGCTTTCCTCAGGTAGATGTCTCTGGATCTGTCCAGGACCTCGGTCATGGGCTCGTGCATCTCCTCTCCGTTGAGGCGAGTAAGGAAGGCGTAGGCGTAGCTGCTGATGCATATGGAGTATTGTATGAGGGTCGACTCGTCCTCTTTTGCGTCCACCAAAGCTACCGTCATCCGTTCCAACGTTTTTGCCGAGATGAAGGACGAAAATTCTAGGTACCAGTTGGCCGGGTACGTATATCGGGACTCTGAAGGCCCTATCTTGGTTAGCCGGTCATCCTAGGCGCTGTAGATTTTGGGCTCGTTACCAGCCAGCATCAGGTGCACGAATTCTGGCGACGGGGGACTGATGATGTCGGGAATGTCGGCGCTGCAGCTTTTGGTACTGGGCGTAGCCTCCGAGTGGACACCATGAGACATTTGGCTGATGAAGCGCAAGGCCGTCTCCAACACTGCCTTCTTCTCGGAGGGGAAGCTCTGAGAGGCCTCGGCCAGCTCCCCTTGGATGAACTTTTGCGCCTCCAGGGTGGTTGCCCTTGCGAGGTCCTGTTCGAGCTGGCATTTCTGCGTTTCGATTGCGGCGCTGTCTCGACGTTCTTCTTTAGTTCGATCCTCTGGACTTTCCATACGCATTCTCTTCGAGGCACGACCGCCCCTTTCCTCAGACCTCGACTCGCTAGAACCTCTTCGTAACTGGCTCCGATCTCGGGCCCTGCTCAGATGTTCTGGCTGCGGCGAAGGAGATGCGCTATCTCGCTGTTGAATGGGACTTTTGGATAGGACGGTGGTCAACCGGGTCACCGAGTCTTCCAGTCGTACGAGCCTATTAATCATCGATTCGGTCTTTTCACTGCGGGGTGTCAGTAGATGTAAGGCCCTCTACAAAAAAGTCACGGTCTCGTCTCGTACTTCTGGTCTGTCGACGACTGCCTCGGCCTGCCGACGCGTTTCGGACGCGTTCTTAGACACTGCGTGTTGGCATCGAGACAGTTACCACAAGGATCATTTCGATCGCATTTAATCTTCGTCCCAGTCAGATGGCTTTGTGTAATTTCAGTTTATTGGTTCACCTTTCGTGCGTAGCACAAATCGCACTACTGCAGTGTCAGCAGAGATTTTGCAAAGCCGAGTTGGAGAGAGCAGAGAAGAGAGTTTGAGCCAGACTTACGGCTGGATGAGCAGGATTGCCAGTTCTACCTACAAAGGTGGCCATCAAAAGTGATTCTGGAAGCGGCGATTAGTGATGATAGCAAGTAGATGCCGAAGAAGCGGAACTCAGAGAACCGAGCGGGAAGCCTATGGGGCGGGCTGTAGTTGAGGCCTACTTCGACATCGAGTACCGGTTTCGAAAGAGAACGGTATGCGGTCAAGGCGGCGGTGTGGCGGATAAGGCTGAAGCTTGTGAGTTTACTGCGGCGACTGATGGAAAGTGGTCCGCGTCTTGACTTAATCATTCGTCGACATAGCGCTCTCCGTCTCACGGCGAGTCCGTTACACATTACTCATCCAGTCCAATCCCGCTAGCTTTTTGCAGCTGATGTACCTGGCAAGCCCCTTGAGCGTGCATTGCTGCAAAAAGAAATTATGCCCGTCTTCTCCATAGAAACCCCGGCCGACTTTTCGATGTTTAGATGGGGGTGGCGGTTCATGCCGTAATACACTGCAATGCACGCCATCACGAGGCAGCGCGCGCTGCCTGCCGGCCAGTGAGGGCTATCAGGCCGAGGGACGTATGGCTGTGCTTAACCCGGCCGTCTCCGCCATGTGCTGCTGCCTTTTCAGCGGTTGGTTACTAGGCTGGCACTAGGAAACGTCTGTGTCAGGCCAAGGCCAAGCTTCTGTTATGTCGGTTCGATACTGGGACTGGATCTTAGGTCATCTCCGCAACCAGCTTTGGTTGCGTACATTGGCGGAGTCAACGGCTTGTTTTTTACCACGCGCGCGCGGAGCCGCCCTAAACCGGTTTGGCGCACTCCCGTCTTGTAACAACTGGTTCCCTCCCGTCGACTTGACAAGTTTGATGGTTATTGTCGCCGTTGGGGCTTCTGCACGTGTTTTCCTAGCGTTACCCGAGAACAAGTTACGGACCGTCTGGATACTACGCTAAAGGATGATTCTTTGGCATGCGCTGTGCGGGGAGTTGTGTACTAGTGCCATGTACATGGGTCTCTATTAGTCTGTCGCCCCCTGTGAATGGTTCGACACGCGACGAGGCTATTTCGACTCTGGAATCCATGTAGCAACGCCAAAACTCTCGTCGCGATGTACTGGCGCGGTTCCTGAGTCGCTGTGCAGTCAGCTCATTCTTTGCAACAACTTTCCGTTGCCCGGCGACCGCTTCCCGGGGACCTTGGGGACTTTGGCGGCCAGGAATCCAGCCGCACAACTACCCCGTGTCTTTCTTCGATCGTCTGTGGTTTTGACAGTCCGTAGTTCGGCATCTGTAACACCCACTGTTTGATTCTATCGTTGCAGTCTGATCTGATTAGATTCGCCTCGTATTTCCTATTCGAGATAGGGTCAGCACTAGAAATTCGTCTCGAAAATTGATCGTCAAAATCCGCACGGCCAGTGTGTGGTGCTAGGATCTTGGTAGATCACGGTCATAGTCTGCTCAGTGATTAACACACTGCCAACGTGCCTCCATCGCGTCATCCCCACAAACGACGTTAGACCTTGTAACCAGCGTCGGACAAGGATCTGACATGCGGGTGTTGATTGGACCTGTCAAGAAGGCTTTTCCCCGCGTGTCTTGATCTGCAAGTGCCGGTAGCTAGCCGCAGATTCCGACTGGGTAGCTTCCACGATGGATCCATGCAGTCGCCGTCTTTTACCAGCACATGTCAATCTGGAAGGAGCGCGGTAGACGAGGCGCCAAGCGTAGCTTGACTAGGGAAGCATATGGTCAAGAGGATGTGCCATCGATCTGCCGGACGAAAAAATCCATGGCGGAGCGGCTTGTGCTGCATTAAGCCTTGGAATTGCAAGCAGGTATTGCAAAAATTCAAAACCCTTCGGTGGAGAAGTCGGTTGGTGTCTGCAGCCGTTGTAGGAGCGCCAAGGGATCTCGACCGAGCTGCTCGAGGCCGAAAACTTACGCCCGAAGATTTTCGCACCGACCTCGATGTGTTGCTATACGAAGCAACGAAGATCAATGGAGCAGGGATTGATGGACGGTGTATGGGTCAGGCAGGCCTTCAAGTCAGTTGATCTCCACTAAAACCGAGTCTCTGATTCATCTGCAGCATGGTAGACTCTGATACGAACCCAGGACTCGCTGTCTCTTTCCTCGAAGACAGTAGGAGCCCAAAGCACACGTTTGACGTTTAGCTGTTCGTCATTTGCAATACTGAGAGCGCGAATGTAGTGGTAGGTAGTGATTGGATAGCAACTCTTTCCACATGGCGTTAGTCGATTTGTCGGGGTTCTTATTTCAATGCTTGCTCCTATATCTTTACTTCCCGCCCGTCTAGTCGGACCTCTTATTTCTGTCGTTTAAAGCTTATTTGCTCTTTCCAGTGGGGATCTGGAACAGCACAGCAGGTTTTCCGTGCTGGAATGCCCGATCCACTCTGAAGAAACCCTTGCGATCAAACTGAATAATGTCGTCGACCTTGAGTTTCGCCACGTTTTGATCCGCGACGGCTTCAGTTCTGAATTCCGTCTTGGGCGTGATGAAGTCCTCAAACTTGTCCTCTTCACCCAGCTTGTCCTTGGTGATGAGAAAGTCGAAATCAACCAGCTCAACAGGAACGAGATCCTGCGCCGTACTGAGCCAGGTCACCTTCTTTGCCGTCTTCTTGACATCTCCCTGGAGGTGCAGCTCCAGCTCGAGACCAGTGATGGGAGTCTTGTCAGACTTGAGCAGGTTGACGGGGTTGATCGAGTGTGAAATCTTGCGAACGATGGCGTTGCCCCAATTCATGAGGGTAATCTCCTCATCCTGGGCAAAGGACTGCGCATCCTCCTGGTCGAGGAGGACTTCAGAGCTGAAGGTGACCTTCTTCATGCCGACATCCGCATTCTTGGCATGCAAAGGTTTCTGTCAAAGTCAGCGATGCTCATTAGGCCCTCATTAAAAACTCACCTCCTCAGTGTAGGGACCCGGATGAGCAAATCCGATGATCTTGACCGGCACCTTGTCGGTAGATTCGACAGCAGTGTAACGACCGGCAATAGGATCAATATACTTCTTGTTGGTAGCCCAGAACGTCGTCCAGTCGAGGTTGACAATGTTCTTGCTGGGACCTTGCTTGAGGATAAACTCCTGCAAGGCGGGAATGGTCATACCGCGCCTGCGGATACCGCGAACGGTGGGCATGCGTGGGTCGTCCCAGCCCCAAACGAGACCAGCATCGACGAGCTTGGTCAGCTTGCGCTTGGACAACAGAGTCCGGATAAAGTTCATGCGCGCAAAGTCCCAGTTGTGGACGCCGCGCAGCTTGAGAGCCTTGATGAACCACTGGTATTGAGCGTCGCGGTCCTTGTATTCAGTGGTGCGTAGAGCGTGCGTAACACCCTCGAGAGAATCCACAATGGGACAGCAAAAGTCGTAGGTGGGATAGGCCTTCCAGGTAGCGCCAGTGCGGTGGTGCTCCTGGGGGTTGCAGCGGTAAACAACAGGGTCACGCAGAGCCTTGTTGGGGTCGTCCACGGAAAGCTTCGCGCGAATGCACCACCTGGTACCCTCCTCAGTGGCTTTCGTCATCTCCTCGAAGTGCGCCAGGTTCTCCTCGACAGACGCATCCCTTCTCTTGCTGGCGATTCCATCCATACGCTCCTTGCGCATCTGCTCCTGCTCAGTGTCATCTGCATACGCATTGCCCTCCTTTATCAACTGAATGCAGTACTCGTAAAGCTCCTGGAAATAGTCGCTGGTGTGGGTGGTCTTGTCAGGCTTGATGCCCATGAGGGCCAGGTCCTCGATGATGGAGTCTTGAAATTCCTGCTTCTCCTTTGACGGGTTGGTGTCATCGAAACGAAGGATGAGAGTTCCTTGGTACTTCTTGTGCGCAAAGTAATCGTTCAGCAGCGCGGCCTTTGCGTGACCAATGTGGAGGTATCCTCTGGGAATCCTTGTTAGCGTGGACTAAGGAATTCTGCAGGAACAACGTACGAAGGCTCAGGAGGAAATCTCGTAACGACACCATTCTCCACATCCTGCAGACCAATATCGTAGTTGCCCTCGTCGCCCTTCTTTTCGTCGGCGGCAGCGGCCTTCTTGGCGGGCCTGTGGGCCAGCGCCGACTGCTCTGGGTAGGCCTCCTCGATGTACTTGAACCAGCGGGTCAAGTTGACCATCAGGTTCTGCTTGATGTAGGCATGAGCGACACGGTTGTCCCTCAGTGTCTTCCAGACGGTAACGTCGGCGTCGGTCAGGCCATAGCCAACAATGTGGGAGCGGAGGGTAAGGTGAGCATCGAGCTCGGCGAGCGGGGCCTCAATGGCTTTGAGGTTGAGAGGGGTGAGCTTTGCGGCGCGATCCTGCCACTCTTTGATCTGGGCCTCCATTTTGCAAGTGGTGATGTTCAATGTGGTTGTGCGTGTGGCGGAGGACTGATGGCGGGGCGGATTTTGCCCGCAATTGAGTCAAAGAGCGCGCCACAGTTGAGTCACCGCCGCTTCGTGGCGGTGCTGGACGACGACCTCACGCGACGCTCCGCCAGACCATCAACTTTCATCAGCTCTTTCGGCATGAGCTCTTCGACGAATGACCTTCGCATCTTCTACCGATGGAAAGTTTTGAATTGCTACGGATTGCACAATTCAGCATCATTCGATACTGACACAGGACAAACAAAGTTGACATCTTACAACGTCTCAACAACAGGACGAGAACGACCTCTGGAAGGCAAACATTTTCACAGGCAATGGCAGACCACCGAAAGAGCTTGGATCAAAGGAATGATTACTGACCCCCTTCGCCTCGTATAATGCCTGGCTCCAATTAGACCTGGCTCAGGCAAAAACCCATCACCTGGGCCACAACTCCAAACGGTCCCTCCCAAGAAGAATAAAAAGGAAAATACTGCTGTTCATATACCATAGCGATGTCGAAGCAGTCTCATATTCTAGCGAAAGACGCATTTCCCGTCCTTGTCCCACCTGTCCGGAACACCCTCTTCCGCTGCCCGAGGCTGCATTATAAGGTTTGAAAATCGATGATTCTCAACTAGCCCTTCTTTGCTTTCTGGGGGACTCTGGAATCATAGCACCGATTCCAGGAACTCCACAGATCGGGTCTTTGGTTTGATTAGCACGAAGTCCAAACAACGATCAGAGGGACAGTGAAGCGGGAGAGGTTCGTACTTTCGGAAACCTAGGATGCAGTATCTGAACCTGAGTCCTCTTCCGAAGACCGTTCTACCAGCCTGGAACTCTTTCTTTTCCACGATTCCACCAGAGCAGTGCGGTGTGCTCGGACAACATCAGTTGGCGTTCCCTCGTCACCCCATCTCCTTGCAATGATGTGCCCCATCACGTCACTGCCCCAGCAATATGTTCCCCCAATTGTCCGTTTCGAAAAAGCTTTCGAATATGAGAGAATCGCTCAGTCTACTCAATGGAACCACTGAAGGAACAGATTCCTTCTCCAAAAACACCGTGATTTCGGTGGCTTCGGCCAGATCCTCCATATACCGATAGAGGCACGACGAAGCGATGGTCGACGGCACAGGGATGTCGCGATTCGGTCCAATGATTGTTGGACGAGGTGACTCTTTGATGGTGAGGGAGAGCTCGACTTCGATGACATCATCTTCCAGTTCATCGGCATAAGTAAAGGCACGGCGCACCTGGTTTGGAAGCTCGCTTCGTCGACGTATTTTGACATTGTCCCTTCCCTCGGCAGGTCCTTTGAATCTGCATTTGCAGCCGCATTCTCGACAACCAGGCCCGGAATTGTCATCTGCGGGATCCATGTTTGTGTACAAGGTTGTTTCCACTCCGCGCAGGCATTCTCCACCAATGTCAAGAAAGACGTCCACTTTATTGCCGCCCCAGCCTTCGAGATGCAAAGGAATTCGCAGTTTGACGTGGAAAGAACGGGACTGAAAGGATGAAATGTCCGACATCGACAGTGTGGCTTTGATATTGGCTTTGGTAGTTGGCGTCGGCAACCGGTGCCCAATGTATGTAGGTGATGAATCCTTCGATGCCTTCCATGAGACGACGACAGGAGAGCCAGCCTTGCAGCAGGAAATTTCATCGTACAGCGACCTTAGAGGTGATTCTGGGCGCGGAGTGGCCATTTTAAGCCAGTTCTGTGATTTGCGCTGCCAGTCGAGGATCGCGAAGTTCGAGAGCGAAACCAGATAGATGAGACCTCCTTATCTCCCCTTAATCCCGCAATGTCAGCAGCGCACCAAAGACTTTTTGCTTCGATTTCAAGCTTATTTCCATCTTCACGGTACGTGACGGGACTCAACTGCACCTGAAAAGAAGACGGCCAGACAAAGTAAAAATCACAGCCGGCCAATAAAGTGTAATCACTCGCGTGAAATGTTTGGATCAAAGGACCAGGATCGGAAGCCAGCTGAATTCGGAGGGCAAAGGAATCGGTTGTTGAAATGGCGAACTCTTGCAGGACCAACGCGCTGTCTGGATCTCCAATAAAGACGCGTCGTCAAGAGCACATGAGGATTTAAAGGCGACATTGGGTCCAAAGGGGAAGCAGGCCCGCTCGTAGTGCGCGGCGTGCTTGAAGCTCTTGGAGCCATCGACGTCCTCCCAATCAGGCAAGTGCTTCCATGCCGGTGGACAACACCTAGCAAACAAGATCGCTTCAGCTGGGGACGTCGACCACCTGGATCGGAAAGCGCAAAGTGAATGTCAAGATTCTTTATCTACATGTCTTTTCTTCGTATATTTACAGCGCGTGGCCCAGCTCGTCGGCTAAGCCACAAGTTCCCCCCATCAACCAAATCCAAGTACACGGGTACAATATATGTACAACCAAGGCCGCAGCGGGCAAGGAGTGCCAGTACGGGCAGCTGCTGTAGCTATGATATCAGCAAGCTGCTGAAATTAATGTATTAGAATACCTCGTATCTTCCATCCCCGTTTCCTCGTGATTAAAAAAGGAGCTCCAGGGCTACCTTTGGCGCTGGTCGCTTGACAGACGAGACAGCTAACAAATCTATCGACTGCCCTTGCGGTCAATCACCTTGCCACCAAACCGCTCCAACAACGCCGCCGCCTTGTCCCTACCCTCCTGCTTCGCCAGGGCCAGCGGCGTGCGGCCCTTGGCGTCGCGGTGGTTGACGTGGACGGGGGCGTTGCTCTTCCACTTGGACAACAGCGCAGCGAGCGTGGCGACGCGGCCGCCGTGGACGGCGGCGTGGAGGGGCGTCCAGCCGTTGTCGTCTTCGAGGGCAGCACCGGCTGGCTCGGCGCTGAGCAGCGCGTCCAGCAGCTGCGTGCCGATGGGCTCCTCGACGCCCGCGGCCACGTTGAAGATGGTCTTGCCGTCGGCTTCCTTGCGCAGGACGGGCAGGCCGTGTTCGGCGCAGTACCCGAGGAGCAGTTCGAGCGCCGCCGGTTTGCGCTCCTCGACGGCAGCCATCAGCGGGTTGTTGGTCGCGCCCGCTGGGAGTACGTAGTGCGGCGGGAGCTTGGGGCACGCAAGCAGCTTCTTCAGCCCGTCGATGCCGCCGCCGGACACGGCTATCCAGACAATCTTCTCGTGGGCCGCGGCGTTGGTAAGGTCGACGGCCGGGTGTGCCAGCAGCGCGTCGATGACAGCGGTCTCCTCCATGTTGAGCGCGTGCGCGAGCGGCGAGCAGCCGCTGGCGTCGGCGAAGTTGGGGTTGGCGCCGCGGGAAAGGAGGAGAGACACGATGGGCTCCTGGCCTGCGAAGCTGGCATGCGAGATTGCCGTCTTGCCATGCGCATCAGCTTCGTCGAGGTTGAAGCGGCCGCTGTCGACAAGTGCCGCCATACACTCGACCGAGTCGCTATCGACGGCGCACGCGAGCGCCGTTTTGCCTCCGAGGTAGCATTCGCTGTTGACTAGTTGCTCTTGCTTGAGCAGCAGCTGCACGCAGTCGACGTGGCCTCGTCGAGCAGCCCAGCACAGGCCTTTGCCTAGCTGGAGCTTCTTGGGATCGTTGGTGCGCAGGAGTACCTCGACGCTCGAGTAGTGGCCGAAGATGTTGGCAATGACGAAGTGGTCGGCCTTGGTCAGGAGTTCCTGGTCGCCCTCGCTGTGCCTGGAGGCCCAGGTCCGCAGCCACGAGCCGTAGGGCCGCGCGTCGGCAGAGCAGATGATGGCAGCAATTTCGTGGAGTTCGACTTGCTGGGCCCGACGTTCCCGGTCCTGCAAAGGCCGCATGCATTCGGCCATGTGGTAGCCCCACCATACGGCAGCGTAGTGGTAAAAGTCGTGAGAACAGGCATAAGTCATCTGGTCGTGCAGCGAGCGGTCTGGGTCAATGTCTCTGCTGGGAATGGCCGACGCAACGAGGCGGACGTAGAGGACGCAGCGCCGGGCCAGCATGGCATTCATTTGCCACACGTGCTGCTCCCTGGCGACTGGGTCCTCAGCGAGGTACGGCTTGAGAAGCCACGAGCTGGGGGGGGCGCGCAAGATGCAGTCCTTGAGCGACTGGTGGATCAGGCGGATCGAGGGGTTGGGATCGTCCTCATCAACCTTGACCAACGGCCGGATGAGCTTGAGCACATATCCCGAGTCGAGGTCCTCAATCAACTGCTGCAGCCGCTGCGGCGACAGGTCCGTCGTCTCGTCACCCACCGAAACGGCATATGCCAGCTGCTCCAGAGTGAGCTCCACGCGCGCAAACGCCAGCGTCGACAGTGCCCTCTCAATCACGCGCCGCGCCTCGTACTGCCTGCCCTCGTCGTCCGAGTCCATCTTGACCGCGCGGTCAATGATTTTGGCATAGATTCTCGACAGACCAGTTCGTGCTGGCGCGGCATCGAGCTCGCGTAGAATCTTGCGCGCGTTCGTTCCGCTGCGTACGTATTCGAGCACCATGCGGATCCAAATGGCGGAGCCGTCGGCCCGTTCCGCGAGCCTCTTGACAATCTGGCTCCTGTTCTCGGCATCAGACCGCTTGTCCTCCTCACTCACGCCGTCGTCATCGCCCTGGGAATCGGTATCGGGCTTCTTGGCAACCGGAACCGAAGGCTTCTTGACGTGGCTGACCCTCTTGGCCGTGGGGATTCTCCTCGAGGAGTTGTTGCGCTTGGCGCCCTTTCGCGGAGTGTTGCTGCCCTGCTGCTCCCTGGTGTTGGCCAGCTTGTACTGCGGCCAAAACTTGTCGACGTAATGCTGCGCAATCAGGCGGTCCTCCTCTTTAGGACGCGCCGGCAAGAAGAGCGTTCCCTTGGGCAGTCTGTTCTTCAAGTCTCCATCAGGCCTCGACGATACAAAAATCTTGACATGGCTTTGAGCCGCGGCAACACCGTCAATCAAGCCCTGGAGATGGTCCTGCGTTAAATCGTTGCATTCGTCAAAGGCGTCCAGGACGATGTAGATCCACGCCTTGCTCTCCTCCTTCTTGAAGGTGGTCAGAATGAACTCGAGCAATTCGTCCCGAGACCGCGTGGGCGCATTCGAGGGAATCTTGGTCCTCGTGTCCTCGACCCACGCGAGGAAAGATTGACGGAGCTGCGGGCGGTGTGTCAGCAGCTGCGAGATGAGGCTGCAGTAAATGTTCTCGGCCTGGTTGTGCTCGCCGTCGTCTTTGCAAAAGTAGGTGAGGATGGACGGCCGCGGGTACGTATTCTCGGCGTCCTCCTTGAGATGGTCGACAATGTAGGCCGTGTTCATTGACTTTCCACTGCCAATGTCTCCGACAAGCGCCAAAAAGTTGGCCCTGGGCGAGTCGGGTGGGGGGATGCTGTAGCATTCATGCCAACTCCTGAAGCTGTCGTGCTTAGTGATCCACTCGCAAGTGCCGCGAGCACGGGGTTCCAAAGAAATGCTGCTCTCTTTGTTCCTGTTGCTGTCGAGGAGCTGGTGGACTAGTCATTGTCAGCAGAGATCAGTAATATATCCCCACGAATCTTACCCTTCTGTTCCAACTGCTCGTGACGGATGGATTTGACCTCTCCGTAGGTTTCGATTACGAGGCAGCGGGACAGCGTTTCGACGTCCGCCACAAAGGCCGTGACAGTGTCAGGGACCTTGAGGCTGAATTGCTCCTTGAATACGGAAACAACAAAGGTAGAGCCGCGGAGGAGACTTGTGACGGCGAGGTAAAAGTCCAAGATGTCCTTGTACACCCTAATCAGAGCCTATTGATAGTCAGTGTGTCTGCTCCCATTGTCTGCTGGTTGATACATACATCCTCGACGAGGTCGCTGTGCTCAAGTCTCTCGTTCTGAATGACCTTGTCACACAGCTCCAGCTCCGGTAATCTGACTTGAAGCATGTTGATCTTGACGCGAATCTCCTGGGAGCCTTCACACAGAGAGGACAGCATCTGCAATCAAAGTCAGTACTGCCAGAGCAAGGTCGGAATTCCAACGCAGTATCCATATCGAAGACACCAAATTACTTACATTGGTCGCCGTCTTAACGCAAACAAGCGCAGTCGACGCCGTCTTTTCCAAACTGGTGACGGGACTAATCCAATCCAAGCCACGCTGAACCGACCTCAAAAATGGCGAGACGGCGCTCATTACCTGGCGGGATTTGGAAGCCTCCAGGTGGCCCTCATTCTCCTCGGCGAGGGCGACCAAAATTTCCTGGGGACTGCGAGCGCCGAACGCCTCCCAACCAACCATGGCACGCTGCTCATCGCTAAGCAGCTGGAAAGCCTTTTCGAAAACGGAGGGGGGCGGCGGGGGCGGCATCACTGCTGCTGGTGGAGGCGCTCCCTGTTCTTCAGTAGGATCGGGACTTTGGCAACGGTCCACCGGCGTGTCCGGAACTGGGACGTAAGCGGGCGGTGGCAGCTCCTCTTCAGGCTTCTCCTCGGGCTTCTCCTCGGGCTTCTCCTCGGGCTTCTCCTCGGGCTTCTCCTCGGGCTTCTCCTCTTTGGGAGCTTCAGGTGCCGGGACTTGAGGCTCGGGAGAAGATGGCACCGGTTCCTCGGGTAAGCTGGGCTTTTCCTGATTCTCCGGATCGGCAGTGGACGGCGGCGAAGTTCCATCGTACTTTGAGGAGCCCTGGATGCTGCTGGCGGAGTTTGAGCTGGGAGAGTCGCCATCGGTGGCGGCCGTCGGCGGTGCTCTCTCATCCTTGGTCGCTGGCTTTTCCTCCACCAGACGAATGGTTTCCTCTTTCGGAATTCCGACCTCGGCCTTGGGCGGTGGTGATGGTTCGTCCTTGGCGGCTGGCTCTTTTGGAGATTCTACTGCCTTTTCTTCGGCAGAGCCGACGTCGGCAGCTGGTTGCGAAGGCTCGACTTGAGCCGCCTTGTCGTCACTCTTGGAAGCTTCGGCAGCCGGCGGATCCTGGTTGGCTACCGGCTGTTCCTTTTTGCTTGAGGTAGAGGCGGGCCGCTTCTAAGTCTAGACATCAGACCGGCCCAGCTGGAAAATTCTACCACGACATCCACGAGAGGCTGCGGCTTTGAAAAACCGCAATGTCCAGGGACATGGTCATGGCTTGTGCTTACCTCGCTCTTTATGCTGCCGGAGCCCTTTTTTGCTACCCGGGGAGTTGGCGCTGACCCCGAGGCACTGGCTGGCGTCTTTTGGTCAGCGGCCGGTACCCTAGGCTTCTCAGGCACAGGCTCATCCCGCGCCTGGCTCTTGTCCTTCAAGCAGCAGAGGAGGCGGAGGCCCGACTGGTAGCGGGTCGCACTCGATTAGCGAACGGTCTGAATTGGCGGTGTAGGTGCAGCAAAGTACCTTGGATGATTTTCCCTTTGCTCCTCCCATGGATGCGGATATCGAGGTTGAGAGACTAGAAATACAACAGAAGACACTCGTTAAACAGACATGTAAACAAGAGATGTGGCAAAGTGGACGCCCTAAGCTGGTAGGGTGCCTGGTGCAGGTGTTGCTAGTGGGATAGTTCGAAGACACTGTGGTGGACGAGCACGTCGCGGCGCGTGACGAGAGGACTTTCTGCACTCCATCTTCTACCCCTGTTTTTTCGAGACGCGGCGCGAAGGTGATCGCTCCACTTGTCCAATGTTACTCGAAACGCTCCCAAAAGAGGAAAGGAATCGGTTTCAATACGGACCTCGGGACTTTTGTGCGTGGTGCTAAGCCGAGGACGGTGTTTTGAGACGTTTGCAAGCGGTTTCAAATGAGTCAAGGAGGCCAGAATTATGTGTGCAATTTGCGGGGACTCCACTGATGGGCATTAAAGTGGATCCAAAGTACGGAAGTAGATCTGCCAAGAGGCGGTGAAAGGGGGCGAGTCAAGGCGTTCGATTCATGACAATCTCGATTAAAGGACAACGCTTTGGTCGATTGAATATGTATAAAGGACCATGACCCTTTCGAATCTCGCTTGTTCATGTCACCGTCTTCCGGGAGGCCGTCACGCAAAGTTCTGAGGTGATTACAAAGTCGAAGTCTACGTGTAGGGAGAACTTCGAGACATTAGAAATATGTTGATGCTATCGTTAGATGCTATGCCGGTCAACCACCGAGACCGATGCTGTTCGTTATCGTCATTTAGAGAAGCTCCTCATCGCCATACTTGCGCGCGTACATGCCGAGCGCCTTCATCGGGAAGATGAATTTGTAATTCGGATAGGAAATCATGCTGTTATGAATCAGTACCCGCTCGACAGCTGGCAACAGTGGAGACACAACTCACCAGGAATTGTTGAAGACGCCTTCGATGGCTTCCTGCAGCCATTCGCCATTGGCTTGCTGCCGGCTCATAATCATCTTGAGAGCTCTGGATATGACAGCCTTGTCAGGAAAATTGGCCTCCATTAGAGCAATACAGACCCACGCGGTCTGCACCACTTGGCTCTTTTCATGATTGCGCCAGACCTGGTCCTCACAGCTCTTGTAGCTCTCGCCCCAACCGCCATCTTCCATCTGTCGGTCTGTGAAGAAGTGGCAGGCCCGACGGACCCGCTCCGAGTTTTCATATGTCTCACCGACACTGCGGAGTGACTCGAGTGCGAACATGCCGGCGTATGTGAAACAGATGCCCCAGCTCCCATACCAGGAACCATCTGCACGCTGTGCGCGTCGGATGTAGCCCAGAGCACGTTCGATGAAGGCGTCAATTTCGGCACGCCGGTACTTGGGAAACTTTTTGCGGAACGCGCAGAGAGCCGTCACGACTGCGGTTGTACACTCGGGGTAGTCGTACTCGACCATGATGCGCCCAAAGACTTCAGCGGCGTTAAGCCACTCGAGCTTTTCGGAACCACGAGTTGGCTCGTAGGACGAGCAGCCGCCAGATGGATTTTGCATTGTCAGGAGAAGGTCGGCAGAGTCCCTCAAGCGCTCGTCGGAGACGAGATTGGGGTAGTCAGAGAAAGATTGGAGGAGCAAGACGGACTTCAGCCCTTCGGCCGTGCAGTCGGAGACGGTGTATCCTTGCTCCCGGGTGCTGAATGCCCAGGCGCCTTTGGAAGCTTGCCGGTATGAGACCTTGTGGTGAGGAGGGTTTTCCAACATTTGCTGCTTCTCGAGAAATTCGAGAGCGCTTGTGAGCATTGGCTTCCACTTTTCGTCGCGCTGCACGCCAGCCGCTACGGCAGCTTGAATCAGGAATGACGTGTCCCATATTTGCACTCCGTTGGTTCCGTTCATCAGCATTCCCTCGTTCTTGACCCACAGGAAGTCGGCCAATTTCTCGCGATGTTTCTGAACCGCGGGGCTATCAAGCCCTTCCTGGATCATGGTGCAAACCATGTTCATGGGAGCATTGGCAGGTGCTAGGTTGGCGTAGTTGGTGTTTTCGTCCTCGTACTCGATGAGGCGATAGGTCCACTCTTCGGCGCGTTTCACCAGCGAGTCCGTCCTGAGAAACGGGAACCATATGTACACTAGTACCCAGTTGATGACGTTCAAGATCCAGGTCTTTGGGCAAAAATTGTCCCTGGGCGAGATACTGTTTCTGTGGGAGTTCCAGTTGATGCTAGCGTACGGCTGAGTGAAGAGCTCATTGCGAAGCGACTCGGTCAAGGGAGTGAGCCTGTAGGACCATTTCTTGGAGTAGACGAATGACATTGGCAAAAAGACCTGACGCATGTGAATCCACCAGCGCCAGGGAGCAATGGGGACCCAATCCGGGAGAAGCCTTTGATGGTGTCAGAATTCGCCCGTTGTCTGAATTGGCGGAATCGCACGCTTACCAGAGCTCAGGAGGAATGGGGTTGACAATCTCCCACGGAGTGACGCCTAGCACGCTGAGCCAGAATTTGGCCCAATGCGGACTATTTACCGCACCACCCAGTTGGTGCAATGTGCCTCTCGCCTTGATCATCCTAGGGTCTTCCGCGTCCATACCAAGGAGCCTCAATACTGTGTAGTTCATGGCGGTACCGAAAACCGAGCTTTGGCCCTCAATGTGAAGGCCCCAGCCGCCATCTTCGGGGTTTTGGCGCGCGAGCAGATAATTCTTGATTTCCATCTTGTATGCCTCCTGGACTTCGGTCTCGGTCACGTACCAGGTAACTACCAAGCCAGGCAGCAGAAACATTGGTCCGCCATATTCGCAGGCCCACTGTCCGGACGGGAGTTGGAGTTTCTCGAAGAAGGAGAGGCCATTCTCGACTGCTTGGGTGGGAGTTTTTGCAGGTGGTAGCTCAGGAAGACCCTGGAGTCTCGGTCAGTCCATGCGCGGCGCAGATGACGTTCTATGACGCACCGTAGGCAAGCCCAAGTGGTACTTGTCAGCCACCGTCTGGGGCCAGTTCTGAAGCTGGTCATCCGACTCCAGGTAATGCCAGGTCTGTCTGCCATTCTCATCGAGGAGGCGCCATCGGCTGTAGTCCGTCTTGCCCTCAGTGGTCGTATGAGCGGCTAAGGCGCCATTGGCGTTGTTTTCATGGGGCGACTTGGCGTGGCCGTTGGTAGCGATGGTGCGCACCATGCTGCGATGGCAATTCTGGAGCGGCAGCAGTATCCGAAGCTCGAGGGTGCAATGACAGGAAGGCGGAGAACTCTAACGGAGCGAAAATGAGTGGGCCGTGCAGTGGGCGGTGTTGATGGGACGCTTGGCAGGGGCTACGGCCACTGTCCCGCGCGTCGCCTCACTTTGCGCGCCCTGGATTTGCTTATCGATAGCCGAGTCATGGTGGCGGTGGCCGCCTCGCTGGCCTGATGCGTGAGGTGACGGCCACGATGGATGACGGTTGTCGTCGTTGTTGTTGTTGATGTCGTCTCATCATCTCACGACGCTGTTGCAACCTTCGTTTGAGCGCTGCCACGACATGCCATGGGCAGGGCTAGACGAAGCTCTGCTGGTTCCGGACCGTCGGGGCAGTAAGCAGCGTTAAACTAGAAGCTCCGGGCGATTAAGCATCTTGCCCCTGCTGCCGGCCACGGTTTGGTTCGTCGCCGGCGTAGCTTAGCAGAGCCTCGTCCGTATCCCCCTGGCTGGTAGGCGGAGATGGATGGATACGAGCGAGAAGCAGTCATTTTCTCGTGTGATGGCGAGGTCACAGTAATCTCAGGGTCCGTCCGTTGATGGATCCAAGGGGGCCAAAAGGAAAAAAAGTTGACTGCCATTGTGGTTTGCTGCCCTGCCCGTTGGACACTGCCACATTGTACGCCTCTGCTCTTTCTTGTTTCCTCTTCTGTGCCAGGCATGGTGTTGAATTGCACGATTTTGACGTCACAGGCTGTCCAAGTCCACAACCCAACGTCGATCTCCCTTGTCGCTTGCTCGTCGGTTCAGGCAAGCTGTGTGACCTCAACAACTCTCGTCGGCTTCATGTCCAAGGCCGACCAAGAGCGCAAAATTCGTCGACAGGGGGGCATCGCATCGCGTCGCATCGCACACTTGCCCGTCCGAGGGTCACCAAACGCCGCACCCACCAGAGCGTACGTTGCTCGGATGACTGTCATTCGCACCATGGATCATCAGCGCGTCCTTGTCTTCTGCTCTGTGATTAGCTCCGCTTGATCCGGGACGCGTTAGCGATTGGCTGTCGTCTTTTGGCCTCCACGGCGCCATGTGAAATCCACACCAATAAAGTGACAAGTGACAAGTGACAACTGCTCGACTGGCGCAGAGGGGGAAAAGGATTTGGATGGAGAAGCACGGAAGCAGAACTGTCTCCTGCCCGAAGTTGCGCCTTGTCAACCATTCCCGCCATAACGCCCTAGGCGAACGTTTAAGCCCGCGAAAATCAACAACCCATTGTTTGTCTCGCTCAGCCCAACCGCGCCGCTCGCTTCGCGCCTATCAAGCCATGTAGACTACTATCAAGAACCGACTCCCGAAGCCGTTGCCCGCATAATGAGGATTGTGGGGCACAATATGGTGGGGAAACTGCTCGGTATCTTCCATTCCCACAGACCTTGGAGCATCGATCCATCTCACGATGAAGCGCCAAAAGGACCGCGGAGGTGCAAAACTTTGCCTGAAACCTCCCAGAGAGACAAGTCCCTTCTTGGACATGTCGCGCTGGCTTGGCGAAGACGCGTCAGGAACGACTCCAAACACGACCACCACCTCATCGCGCTGTCAATTCTCGTAGACCGCTTGTGTGGCCTGCTGGGACACCAACAAAGCGCGCAGGCCAACCCACCGCGCCCCATTTACATCCCTGGCCTCCGCATGTACCGAGACTGTTTTTGATCGAACCGCCTAACTACTGCAGCTCATCGACGTCCGCGCAACCTGAGCACTGAACCACTCGTACGACCCTCTGCTCGCTCGGCTAAGCCGACCAGTCGACAGCAGGGCACGACAAGGCTGCGGGCAACGGCGATGCCGACCAGCACGATGCCCTCTTTCTACATGTGCTCTCTGGGCAACATGTTGTGGTTTGAGAAATGACCATCATCCGGATGAGATAAGGGGCCGGCTATCAATGCGCTTCAGCAATCCGGATGCCTTGTCGGGCAAGCGTGCAGTGAGAAGGTGTGCCACGCGCCCGGCTGCAACCCCAGTTTCTCACTCACACCCCTTGGACAACCGACTTGGGTCCATCGTCGGCCAAGCCCTGACTCTGCGCTTGTTGACAGGCGAAAAAGCAAAAAGCCCGACGATAAATTAAAGACTGACGTCCAATGATGTTACCGTGATGGCAAAACCCCATCCAATGACATCAGTTTGGCAAGTTTCTGTTGGCTGCCCTACCACAACTTTTTTTCTTTTCTGCTGCGTCTGTTGCCCTGCCCGTCCAATGGGGGCACCACAACCACCGTGCCAAGATGGCCAACCAGTAAACCTGACGACACTCCATCGCCAGGTGCCTTGCTTCAGCCCAACATATACACATCCAGCTCCACCAGCTGGTCGGTCAATGCGGTTTGTTCGGCAGCTCGGCGCGCAAAGTCCTTGTCCCTTCAGGCACACGGCGCGCCTAGTGGTCGCATTTGGCTGCAAAGCGGTGCCACGGCGGTGCTGCTGCTGGGAGGTGAGGAAGAAAACGGCTTTTCAGCCCTCCGAGCACAAGGCCAGGCCCATCCATCTGCCGAGGGTAGATCTTTGCGGGTCGTGCGCTGCTGGCGCCGTCTTTTCTTGCTGCGTGCCCTGCGTTCCGCAGTCCGATTATCAATGGCATTGAAAGACTCCTGCGGGCACGACGATGCTTGCCTGTCAAGGGACACGCCAGTAGCCCCGGCAGCGACCCAATTGAGCGGTTGGCACTAGAGAGTCGTATAAAGAGCAAAACGGGATGCCTGGGTAAGTTTTGGGGCATGGCGTCGGCGATGTCGGCGATCAACTGGACAAACTCGTCGAGCACCATGAGGTACGGCCGAGCAGCGGCGGGCGGCAGGTGGCTCAACAAGTCGACGTCTCTCTGCAACGAGGATTGCCGTGGAAGCATGGAGATCCGGTCTACATATTCGACGGCCTTCGGGAAGTCTTCTTGCAGCGTGGGAGAGCAGCTGAGGTTGTCATTGTCGCGTCGCATCGCATAGCGCGGATGCAGCGCGCTGGAAGAAGACGACCTTCGGCTCGCCCCGAGGCAATTGTCTTGCTGCCGTCCGTCTTCTGCTTGTCTGTCCGTCTGCCCCTCATCCAGAGCACATGGGCATGCGGACAAGACGGAGAGCTACCTACTCGACTAATGTACATGATGTATGCACGAGCAGGCATGTGTCGAGCGGGTGGGTACGAGGTGTGGTGAGTGATAGAGTTCGCGATACATGGGGAGGGGTTGTTGATATACGGCAACAGCCAGATTGAGAAGGGCATCCATTGCTCCATCTTGGAGCCTGCATGGGCGCACAACAACATCTGTTGTCTCTCTTGCAAGACGGCCGCGGTGGATGGCGTGCCCTCCGACTTTGCAGCAAGCCTCAGTCATCAGTACACCTCCATCCATGTACATTATCGGCCCTCGATGCAGCGCTGCGACTCTCGCTGATCCCTGTCTGCCGTGCCCCTCACAACATTGGGTGGGATACCTATCAAGCAGCCTCATAACCTCCCTCTATCATCTACGACACCAGCAACAGCAGCCCTCCCTCCCACGCATCGCAGTCGAACCGCCAAAACGGGAAGACAGCACCGCCCGTCCGACATTGACAGACTCAACTCCGTTGCCCCCAACCGAACCAAGCCCACCTTACCTTGTATATGCTTCATCAGCAGCGGGATCCGCTGGTCGCTCGTCAGCCAATCAAGCGAGCACGCCACGGCGGCGGAATGATGGGAGAAGACCAAAGAAAAAGAGGAGCGAGAAGAAAAAAATAATTCCCCGCAACTGAACCGCTGCCCGCTGATAGACGGATCAGGGTGGGATCCGGATACATATAGTAACCATGGGCAGCCTAATCCCATCATCATGCTCGACTGGCTGGCTGACGGACTGACTGACTGACGTGCATTGCCGACTGCCCGTTCGGTCCACCCACCTGTCTCACTCCGTCAGCACCCTTTTCCCTTTTCGGGCTCCTGGCGCGCGCTTGGCTGCCCGTGCCGATGATGGTGTTTTCTCTCGGCGCAGCTGGGTGTGGGTGTGGCTCTCTCACCCAGATGGTGGGAAATGTTCGTGTGCGGTGCCTTGGCTAGGCGGGTTGACGATGATGGCTTGCTTTGATGTCAAGACACCACCACCTACCCGTCGACTACATGCAAGACGCCGGATTGCCCTTGTTGGCAGCCCAGCCCAGCGCAGTTCTGCCACTCTTGCTCGCTCGCTGCGTCGCGAATGCTACGTTACCCGGTACTGTATCGTAGGTACCTTCATGTTCCTTCGCCCATCATCCCTCCGCGCCCAGCCAAGCACGTGTGCTCAGGTATGGGAGACGCGTATTCGTATCCGACATTATCCCTCAGATCCAATCTGCAGCTACCTATGTACGCGCTCAAGCGAACACATGGCTTTCCTTCACTCGCGCACTCCTCCAATCGCAGCCAGCGAGCGCGCAACGTTTGGCCGCCGTCGCAAACGACCTGACCCCGCGACAGCGACAGCAGCAGCAGCAGCAGCAGCAGCAAGTAAGCAAGAAAACGCCATCCGCGTCGGTTGCCTCGTTTACTGCCTTACTCGACCCACTGCTACCACGCACCACGCGCCATGAGTACTGGATATACTATACCGTAGGTACGCCGTCTCCGTCTCCATTATGAGGTACGGTACCCACACCCGCACACAAGCGTACCCTATCCACCCCACCGCGGCCAAGTAGCTGCCTGCCTGCCGGGTTCTGTGGTCTGTTTCTGCTTTGTTTCTGCTTTTTTGCATGCCCTCCCCATCACGACTCGTCCACTGCTTCAGTGCCCGCCGAGGCGAACCACCAGCGCTGGGCGCCTCACCACCACTACCAGACTCGGCGATTCTCTGTACCCCCGGCCGCTCTGTCTTTCGCTGCCATCGTCGTCGTTAGTCAGTTGGTCAGAGAATGAACTGACTGCCCTGCCCTGCCCTGCACTGTCCCGCTGACATTCTGCCTGCCCTCCGATGCTGATGCAGCGATGTACCGGTACGCCTAGAGACTTGTTGCGTTGCGTTGCGTTGCGCTTCCTTCTTGCTCTTACTCCCACAGTGGGAGTCTCATTTCTTTCGACACCCACAGTCCCCTGTCTGCGGCAATGGACGACTGCTTCCTTGGCGCAACTGTGATGATACATGAATGCTCCTTAAGCGCAGGCGTAGCAGCGGATAAATGCTCCTGAAAGATGATTGTAGGAGTGATTGAATGCTCCCCAGACGCACTTTTGTTGCCACGAGGTCTAATTTCTTTCGACACCCACTATGCTCCGCTCCTGGAGTACTGCTGCTGGCTGCTGCGTGTTTGCGTTGTATAGGTACGTACGTATGTGCGCAGGGAGGAGAATGGCATAGTGTGTCAGTCAGTCAGTCTTTCCTTCGCTCGTCTTGATTCTTCTTCGTCGTCGCAGTCAAGAAGAGCGCTTCTGCCATGTCTTGTTCATCTGTCGTCAAGCAGGCCAGGCAGCGTGAGTCCATCAACCGCCGCCGCCGCTACTCAGGAAATGTTTCTGGTGCTTTCTTTCCACTGCTACTGCTGCTGCTGCTGCTGCTGCTGCTGCAGTACGCGTGCCGGAACTACCCGCACCCGCAACCCCAACCTACTGAATGAGCCTAGACAAAAACTCCAACCCCAGACTGACAGACGGGCAGACAAAACAGCTGCCATACCTACCGGCACTTGGATCAAGCGCCACGCCACGCACGCATGCCACGCGTGCCATGCCAGATGCCCGTGTCTCACATCCAATCGCATCGGGGCGTCAATCACCCATCAACCCACCCATTTACCCATCAATCGCATCATCGGCATCGGCATCGGCATCGGCAAAATATTCGATCCTCATCGACATCGCGAATGCTCCCGATGATGATGATGATGATGCGATTTGGCAAACGCCGAACGCTCGATCGACAATGGAAAGTATGTGTAAAGTGTGCGTGTGCGGAAGCATCCGTGCGCGTGGCAGAGCCGCGCTAGGCTGCTTTGAGTGCTGCGTGAGGACATGGGAGAGGTAGGTGGTGAGCACGCCTTTTTGGTGGTTGCTACAGGGGACATGGGGACGTCGGGATGGACGGAATGGTGGTTTGTCGTCGACTATGTTTTCGGCGGCGGCGGCGGCGGCGGCAGTGTCGTTATTGCCCGCGCCGTCTGTGCTCAGTTCAGTTTACTCCACCGCTGCACCGAGGAGGCAGACAGGTCGACGACGATAGAACGGCGTAGTAGCAGGTAGATGAGGTGGACAGGACGGATCCATCCATCCATCCATCCATCCATCCGACATCCACCAAGGGCATGGCAGCAGCCGCACGCCACAAACAACAGTGCGCTGATGAGCTGTCGTGGACAGACGGCCGTGGAAGGGCCCAGAAGCTTTTCCCGCCGCGTCGTCCGCCGCTTTTCCTTCTCAGGCACCACCGCAGCACAAGGCGCGAAGAGCAGAGATGAGACGAAACGAGATGATGCGCCGGGTAGAGCCGAGCGGTGGCTGGCTGGCTGGCTGGGCTGGATGCGCGAATTGATTTGTCGATGGATCGCGCCGGCGGCCGGCGTCTTGCTGCTGTTTTGTTTTTCGCTTGCGCAAACAGCGAGCTGGCGAGCTAAGGTGTTGGGACTGGCGATGCCTGGCTTGTCGCGGTCCGAAGCAGAGACCGACTGCTGGCGATGGTGCTCGTTGCGAGAGAGTGAAGACGACGGCCCGACCAACCGAAGCGCACCCGGGCTCGGCCCAGCGCTAAACCACCAATAGAACTGCACCTCCACACTTCCATTCCTCGGTCCCGTCGGCTCTGTCCACGCGCGCGGCGGTGCGGCGGCGGCAGCGGTGGCTGTGCAGTACGTGTGTGCGGGGGCAACCCATTGCGGAACCCCTGGGCCGGCCGGTTTACGTACAGGCGTCGGAGAAAACAGATGTTTCGTTTCAGACCTACGGCTGCTGAAGGGCGAAGGTAACAGAACTGGGGTCATGATGGAGGAGGGGTAAAGAGGAGATGCATGGCCCCTATGCTCAGGTCGTTCGTGAAAGAGGAAGCGAGCGGGGACAAAGGGCACCTCACTCAACCCCATCCACCTGCCCTCGCTATCTTTTTGGCTTTAGTCTTTCGTCGTCGTCGCTGCAGTCGCAAACGCAAATTGCGAAATGCGGAGGTGGAAGTGGAGCCAGCCAGCCAGCCAGGTGGGTACTTGCATACAAGTGGGCAGCATGACAGCTGGGGAGCTGGGGAGCTGAGAGCTGAGAGCTGGGAACGGCACCGCAGTTGGGCACATGTATCCCTGTCCAGCTGAGGCACACTCGCAGACAAAGACCGTCATCAACGTGCAGGGATCCAGGCTGCAAGGCCATCGAGTCGAGGTCATCGAGTTTGAGTTGCGAGTGCGCGTCGAGGCGACAGACTCCACATGTGCATTCTCCCTCAGCTTTGCTTACAATGAACGAAGCGGAAGGTGAAAAACACACACGCGGACAGACGGCAACACCACCACGCCTCCATCTGCGCGAACGCGCGACCCTCTCCACATCCAAAATCCCGCGCCCTCCTCCGTGCCTAGTTTGAGTTGACGCGTCAGTCACTTGGTTTCGACGTGGAGACGCCGCTAAAGGCGCTTCCTCCACATCTTGCTCTTAGCTGAATGGATGCCTACTTATAAAGATAGCTACGGGATGGGCACGCATCCGAGAATCCGAGGACTCTCGCTCGAGAGATGATGGATAGTTTGGTGGATTGGACCCTGAATGGGGCGGCGTGTGTGTTCCTACGCAGCGAGCAGCAATGGTGGAGGGGGGGATCCGCAATATACACAACTCCTGTTCGCTCCCTACCTCCTACATTGACAATCGACAGTTGACGTTATATGCACGCAGCCCCCGGCCCATCACATCACATTGCATCCCCCATCTCCATCCCCATCCCTCCCTACATATATGCTGCCCATCCTTTCCCTCTTCTCCAGCAGCTGCTGTAGCGACGCGACGACAACACGCGGCGCACCTGCCTGCCTGTCTGCCTGCCTGCCTGCCTGCCTGCCTGGCCGTCAACGTGAAAGCCAACGTGCCACAAACGCGTCCCCCCACATCTGCATGGGCGGCGCGCACAACATGGCCCTCACCTACCTCGCCAGCCTACGCGTGTCCCATCCACACCATCCATGTCCTCCACAAACGCCGCGGCGGTGGTGCGCGCGGCGCGGAACGGCACGACGCCGTCGTCGCCCGTCTACAGCCCTGTCGCCCTGCATCGACATGGTAGCCGATGTCGTTGGCACAGAAACCCGCACGCGTCTACGCTGACGTCCATTGTTGCGCGCAGGAGTAGGCAGTGGTACGGACTGACGTCAAGTGTACCTGCACAGATAGATGACGGCGTGGCTGCGCTGGACTGGGCTGGCTAGGACGTGCTGCCGGACTGCTACACTGCACATACAGACTCCGATGAGCAGGCAGATCAAACAAGCAATGACGACTACGCGCTGCTTGTGGTCCCCGGATAGTTTGTCGCGTACATACGCGAGAGGCTGCGAGGGCACATACGTCATGCGTCTCCTTAGCGAGGAGCAGCCTGAGCTGTGGTACGGCACGGGGAGCTGAGCCAAGCCAAGTCAAGTCAAACGACCTACCTGCCTGCGTGTGTGTGCGATTGATGAATATGTCTCGAGAACGAAAACGAAAACGAGAAAGAAAAGGAGAGGGACTCTCTTTGTTTCATCCATCCATTCCTTTGCGCACCATGATCATGTGTCGAACGTGCAAGGGTAGCTACATGTATAATTGCAGTAGCGGTGACGTCGACATAGGTATACCCTGCTGTCTGACGGACTGGGAGACTCCCTAGCCGCACACTGCGGCCTGGTTTGGAGCTACGTGCGGAATGAGTTAGGTGCCCACGTACCACGTACGTACCCTTCTCTCTCTGCTGCGTCATCCATTTGACGCACTTGCCTCACCCCAACCACCCCAGCTAGTAGGAGAACGACAAACGAGATGGATGTAGTCGCACGAGCATGTAGGAAAAAGAGATGATGGTGATGGTATGGTGCATGGCATGGGTATCAATTGCCCTTCCTTTCCTTTCCCATCCTCAAAACAACGTCTCTCGCGCCAGTCAAGAGACGACGAGCAGCACCACCACTACCACCGACAGCAGCAGTAGCTGAAACACGCGCACCGCCAGGATCCATCCATCCATCCATCCATCCCAGGCGCTTAGTCGATTCTCCGTCAGTTCATTCATCCCCGTCGTCTACGCGGCGGCGCACCGCCCCAAAAATAATCGTGAAATATAGCAAGGAAAGTCCTGGTAAAGGAGAAAAGAGATCGAGTTTCGCTGGCAAGGTGGTGAGGTAGTAGAGAGAGGAAAAGAGAAGGAAGTATTGGCAGACATGAAAAGGTTGGTTGATTGGTTGGTGACGAGCCGCATTTCCCATTTCTGTGTATAGACGTATGAGGAAGAGAGGAAGAGAGAAACGTGAATGAGATCAGTAGTTTACCCAAGAGCTACACACATGACGCCAAAGGGAGATTAAGGGAAAGAGAGAGTAACAGAGCGCCTATGCAAAAAAAAAAAAAAAAAAAAAAAGGAAGGGAAAGGAATGGAAGAAAGATGCCGGTAGGTGACGTGTGGAACAGTTGCTAAGAACAAAAAGAAAAGGAAGGGAAAGTGGTCAAGTAGAGTCAAAATTCGATGCAGCGTATCGCTCAAAGTTACTGTCAAAGGGGTATCTTTGCTTTTTGGAGTCCCCGGTAAAAATCCTCGCCCGCCTTCTTGTGTCTCTATCGATTCTCTCTCTCTCTCTCTCTCTCTGTGGTCAAGCAGCAGCAGCGGCAACGACAACGACAGTACGTTGTCAGTCACCGTCGTTGTCTGGATTGGCAACGAATAGCCGCACGGCGCCGCTCATGGTCATGGTGCGGTCGTCGACGCTTCCTCGCCGCCTCAGGTCGTCCGAGAAGCCAGCCGCCTGCGGCTCGGCAAACTCGGAGCCGCTGCTGTCGCCAGAGCGGGCGTAGACTTGGTAGTCGCCGGGGAGAGCGGGCTCTTCTGCCACCGTCTCGGTCGGACTGCTCCCCTGAGCGCTCGGCGGTGTGCTGCTCGTGCTGATGCGCGCGACCGACGGCCCAATGTACGACTGTATGTGGCGTCCCGAGCCCAGCGAACTCCGCCCGCTGCCGCTGCGGAAGTGGTGGTAGTTATTGTTGTTGTTGTTGCTGTCGTTGTCGCTGTCGCCCTCGTCGACCTCGCTCGCGCTCAGGCGCATGGGGACGCCGCCGCTCGCCAGGCTGGTGGGGTTGTACAGAGAGGCCTTGGGGGCGCCGTGATGCCGTATTTTGGCGCGGACGCCCGAGGCGACGCCCGAGGAAGAGGTCGAGGTGCGAGTGGGAGGCTGGTTGCCGCCGACGACCTCCATGGCCGCTCGCATCTTGGCGGCGCGCTGTTGGGCGATCAGGCGGGGATCTTCGTACTGTGCCCTGTCGCACCACACGGTAGCCTTTTGCCTGCGCATCAGGGCGACATAACTGGACGAGGTCTGGCTGCCGGTGGAGCGACCCGACGAGGAGCGGCGCAGATCGGAATTCCGCCTGGTGGCGCTGTTGCCGGTGCTGGTGTTTGTTGAGGAGGTCGAGGTGGTGGCATTGGAGAGGGTGCGGCGGGTTGTGGTGGTGGTGGTGGTGGTGGTGGTATTGTACTGGGGCATTTGGGGCTGGTATTGCGGCGATTGGTAGGCAAAAGGCTGCTGAGGAGAGGTGGCAGAAGCGGTGCGGGTGCGGTGGTGTGGTTGACGCGGGTCGTCGACGACTTGTGTCAAGGGCTGCAGGCCGGACTGGGGCAGAGGTTTCCGGTGCGGGAGGCGCCCGTACTGCGCATACGAATCCACCATGGCGGACATGTTATAGAGATACGATGGCGCGCGGCGTGTCGTCGCGGTATCACAGCAACCGGGTGGGCCAGAACGCAGGAGCGTCGAGGTGAGCGAGCGGAGCGTTTCGGGGAGATTTGGCGTGGCAGGGCGACGGGAGGCTGCGAGATTGGGATGGTCGGAGGGACGCGGCGGGGCGTCGGCGGCAGGTTGAGGGTGGAGCTTGGTGTTGTGCTGGCAGCAGAGAGGAGGTGGTGATGCGTGCGGGAGGGGGCGGATGTAGGAGGAGGGGGAGGAGGAAGAGGAAGAGTAGGACGTCGCGGGCTCAGGGTTGTATATATCAGGTAGGTAGGGATGGGATGGGATGGGATGGATGGGCTAGTTGGTAGTCTTGTAGTGAAGTAGGACCCGGACTCAGACTGGGAGGGAGGATACGGGCGGGCGACAAAGAGCGAGCGACTGGGAGCGCAGCACAACAAAGAAGAACGGGCCATGACCTCAGCTGAGACGATGCTGCCCGAGGGACGAAACCAGCACCAGCACCAGCACCAGCACCAGCACCAGCTGCCCGCCCCCTGCCACTGCCACTGCCACGGACGGCCCATCTCGACAGCGACAATTCAATTGCCCGACGCCTAGACTAGACTAGACTAGACTAGACTTTGACTTTTCTCCCCCTCCCTCTCCCTCCCGTGCCCGTCGCTCCTCTCACGCTCTCCCCACTCTCCGCAACCCAGTCCAGTCCATCCAATCCATCCAATCCATCCAATCCATCCAATTCTGTCCAGTCTGCTGCACGCGCTACCTTGGCTACATCCAGATACCCAAGACCCAAGTCCCACGACCCACGACCCACGACCCACGACCCACGACCCAAGACCCAAGACCCAAGACCCAAGACCCCGCCTGCCGGACCCTGAACCGCATTACCCGCGAGTACGAGCAGCTCCGCCACACGACGAGAAATTGTCCCTCCCCGTGCAGTGCGACACTCACAATGTTCATTCAGCCCTCCCTCTGTCTAATTCCGACTCTGCAGGTCCGCTGACCGCCTTCCTTCTTCCCTCCTCCCTCTCCGTCGACCTGACACTCCTCCTCCCTCCCTCCCCTGCCTGCCGCCCGCCCGCCTACCCGTCGCCGCTTGCGGCACAACCTCCCATCATGATCGACCCGACTGCTCGTGTTGCTCGCCAGAAACGCTGTATGAACCCGAGCCTGCCTGCCTGCCTGCCTGCTCCCCCCGTGTCGCCATCCGTCATCCCTACTTGCGGCAGCACACTCGATGCTATATAGGTGCCAGGCGTTGCCGACCGAGTGACTGCAACCGGCGACGGCGGCGTGATCGTCGTGTCGCCCTTTTCGCAAACCATCAGGGAAACTTGGCAGGCACCGCGATTGTACCAGTGCAACCTACCTCAACAACACTGCCCTCCGCCTTTTTCTCTTCTGCGCCCGCCCGCCGCCGAGGAATAGCGTACGCACGCCCCCTCCAGCAAACAACACACCTAGGTGTCGTTGAGACTATCGGAACTGACACTGGACGCCGCCGCCGCCGCCGCCGCCGCCACTTTGAACGCTCTGCCCTGCGTGGCTTGCCTGCGCTGCGCTGCGCTGCGCTCCCTCCCTCGGCGTCGGGTTGAGCACGGCACGTGCGCGTGCGGCTGGTTCCAAGGTCGGCAAGGTAGCTTAGGTTGCTGGGCTGTACTGGGCTGAAAGGAAGGATCACGACGGTGATGATGGTGATGATGGGTGGTGGTGCGCGGGCGCGTTGTGGCATGTGGCACACTGCACCCACGTTCCCAATGCTGCGGTGTTGGGTCTGCGGGAATGCGGACTGACCGGTTGTGGTGGTGCTGCTGCTGCTGCTGGTGTCTATCATCATGTAAGCGGACAGCAGAAGAGCAGGGCAGACGTGTGCGACTCTCTCACCTCCTTCTCTCTTTCTTCCTTTCTTCCTTTCTTTCTCTCTGTCTACTGGCTGCTAACTTCACTCGCAACATGGCTACGTCGGTGAGGCAGCCATCTCAATTCATTATTCCAATTGCCCTTACCATGTTGACCGGCTCTTCTCTCCATCCATCCATTGTCACTTTCAACCAAGATATTGCAGTCGCACGCAGCCCTCTGTCTCCCACCACCGGTCAACAACGTTGTACATTGTACATTCATTGTCCCGTCCAGCCTTCCGCTGTCTCACTTTTGCTTTTGCTCTTCCCTCAAGGCCTCTCGCTTTATCTCCACCTCTTCTCTCACCCCTTCTCATCCACATTCCACCACCCACCATTCTCCTTTTTCCCGTCTGCATCGTCCTTATCACCACAAACAAATATTCTCCTCCAGCCCTACTCCTGCACGCATCTGCAACGCAACAATCTTGCTTTTGCGCTGCCTGTCAACCCTGTCAATCCAACTTTCCCTCTTTCCCTCTTTCCCTCTTCCCTCTTTCTTTCTTCCCTCTTTCTTTCTTCCCTCTTTCCCTCTTCCCTCTTTCCCTCTTTCCCTCTTTCCCTCTTCCCTCTTCCCTCTTTCCCTCTTCCCTCTTTCCCTCTTCCCTCTTTCCTCTTCCCTCTTTCTTTCTTCCCTCTTTCCCTCTTCCCTCTTTCTTTCTTCCCTCTTTCCCTCTTCCCTCTTTCCCTCTTCCCTCTTTCCCTCTTCCCTCTTTCCCTCTTCCCTCTTTCCCTCTTCCCTCTTTCTTTCTTTGTTCCTTTGCGCAACAATGGCTGCTGTGGCCGTCTTCCATCATTCCTGTTCCTATCTCTACGCTGTCTCTGTCTCAACATGAAATCAAGACCCTATCCGTCGCCGTCTGTCAAATCTCCTTCCACCCATTCTCCCGCAAACAGCTTTCTCTTCCACGCAGCCAGCCAGCCAGCCAGCCAATCTGCCATTCTACCCCCACCGTTGCCGCCCCGGCGCGCGCGAGCGTGCGCCACCAACGGACGAACGACGGGCGGATTGAAATCGAGGCGAGGCGAGTCGAGTCGAGTCGAGTCCGGCGACATTTTTGTTGCCCGTCTGCCCGTTCGCCTGCCTGCCATGCGCATGGCATACTTCGAGCACAATCGACATCCATTGCAGTATGATGCCCAGAAATCTCCATAGAAACTTCGACATATCACCTTCTCAAGAAGGAGGAGGAGGAGGAGGGGCGGCGGCAGTGAGCAGCGCGTCCTCTAAGCCCTTCACGCGCGCTTCGGTGATGCCATTGATTGTCTCCTGCAGCTGTTGAAGGCGCGTGCCGGAACATGTGGCGTCTGGCGACTTGGGCGGTGCTGGTGTTGTTTGTGTCTCCCCTGGAGATACCTCAGCAACGTCATGATTCCTGCTACTGGCAGCTGCGGCTGGTTTGGCCAGGGACATGTGAATCGTCGTTTGCTTTTCCTCCGGCATCTCGCGTTCAAACGGACTGTCCCCTGACTTTGTGATCGCTTTGACGGACGCCCACCGTGCTTGCTCACTGCTTCTGAGAGTCTCAGAGGTGGTGACAACACTTCCCTCGGTGCCATCGATTTTTTGCCGCTGTCTCTTTTTTGGTCTCTCAGAGGCAACATGTGGGGTGGCAGCTGTTGCAGTCAGCACGTCGATCTGAAACTTGCTCCGAGTGAGTGAGGGAGCATCAACTGACCATAACAATCTAGGGGCCCCAGTCCTGCCGTTGCAATCCGCGCAACAGTCGTCTTGTCCTGTTGGTCACCACATTGAAACCGGTCAATCTCTTTCCGGGCCGCATTGATCATCCTCGGTTGGAGTCCGCTCTTCTCACTGTAAAACTTGACCAATTTTGAGAAGTCGACCCCCAGCTCCGTAAAGTACACGCTCAGACTGGTGCAATGCAGCAAACAACCCATCGCTTCGCGAAGCCGATCCACGGATCCAGAGCCGTGTGCATCAAGCATACCCTCACCACCGCCGCCGCCGCCGCCGCCATCAGGCACAATGATGGCAGGGGGTTTCGCGAGGCAGCAATCCAGTCTAAGCCAATCAGAAATTCGCGAGCAGTTTGACTGCATGAGGCGTTGCTGGACCTGTTCTTGAAGGTTGTCGCTCGCCTCTGTGTACTCTGGACAGCAGCAACGCTTCGACTTCGACTTGCCGAACCGGCCACCGCCTAGCCCGTGGTAGCGGCTCAAGCGGACGTGGTCGATGTCTTGGTGAGTGAGGAACACAAAGGCATCCCATGTCTGCTCCTCAAACGCCGGTCCGAGTAGATGCGCGGGCATGCGTGCTTTGACGTGAGCTTCAAATGGACCGTCGAGCGTCCAGCCCACCGAGATGTCAGCTTCTACGTATTGGTGCAACGGCAGGTTGCAGCTGTGGTTCGAAGGACTAGCACCGTCCTTGGTGTCTTCAATATGCCATGCAAACAGCTTGCATCTCTGGTTGTCGATACCGTTCCACTTGACTTTCGCCGTCGTGGAACCAGCACGTCGGGGCTCCCCAGTCGCCATGCGTTGATGCTTTGGGTACCCCCCGAAAATCTTTTCCGAGACGCGCCGTCAGTGGATTGAGTCTCAGGCAGAGAGAAACCGGCAAAGGAGAAAGCGGAGAGAATGAGGGAAGGTCACAGTGGCTTGCCGCCTCTGGCAACGCACTGGCCTCAACTTAGTGTGATTGAATGACAAAACGCTCCAATTGTTTGGGTCGACTTACCTTGCTGAGGTCCAAGGTGATTTTGCTCTGTTGGTAGGGGGGAAAGGGTCGGGGCTTTATTCCCAATCCCCACCAGCCTCTCTAGCTTTGGCTGTTTCCTGACGAGTTGGCATACGTAGCGCTGCGGCTCATCTGTTTGCTTCCATGTCATTCACGGGAATGAGCTCGGCTTGAAGCCTGGCAGAGAAGCGTGCAGAAATAGTCCATTGTGACTACGAAAAACCAGAATTTCTTCTTGACCCCTCAAACCCCTGAGAGCGGTTTCCGTCGCGCAGCCCACAAAGAAACGCTGTCGAATCTTCTGCGAGCCCCTACTGGGAACCCAGAGACTCCGCCGCGTTACGCACTTTCCGCCAGATTGGTCTGGAGCGCCGGGAGTTGCTATTTCGTTCGCATCTGGCACCGTGGGCGACTGGGGGCAAACGTTGACTGTCGTTCTGCCGTCGTCGGTGCCGAACGTCAGACTCAAGACGCCTGCCTCAGTGTCTAAGGCGAATGTGCTGTTGGACTTCATGATGTCGGGACTCTTTTGCGGCGGCTGTCCGCATTGCTCCCTTTCACAACCACGATTGTCCTGGCTTCGGACACCTTTGGCCTCGACCCCTTCGTTCTCTTCTCCAGTACCTGGATAGCCCGGTCTGTCGACCCGCGTCCTGATTACGTCGTATGTCTTGTATTCTCCACTGCGTGGAATTTGCACCACTCCTCGTCTTCACTGTCCAAAGGCGTTTATATCTTTTGGCCATTTCAAAACCTGGCCTCGGAAATTCCCATCCCCCATTGCACGTTCAAAAGCATGTCCCACAACAGCCGGAGCATCCGCACGTCGCTCCGTCGAAGAGAGATTCTCATCGCGCGTGAGAACGTCTGCAGAGTGCTTCGATCTGGATCGAGGTCGAAAGCGATTGTGTAGATGTCTTCTTGTAAATTCGTGGTAAGGGGTCTCCTACCTCCGCCATCAGTCCGCTGGATATCTTGCTCCTCACTCGACGCCCAACGCCCCATCATCCGGCTAGTCCAGTCCGCCTCGGCACCCTTTAAGCCTTCTTCCACTCGACACTCCACGTCTCCTCGCCCCGCCTGAACGGCACAACCTCGACCTCGCCCTTGACATGCCTCAAGCGCTCGGGGACCCTCTCCTCGCCCCTCCTCAGCACAATCGTCTCCTTGCCCTCCCTCTCCCTGGCCTGGCCCCCGTAGAACGCCCTCCCAAAGCCGCTCAAGAAGCCCTCCAGCTTTCCTCTCGACACGTCGCTCTCGCCCAGCCACCCCTTCTCGACGCCCTTCTCCAACGCCTCGACAACGAGCTGCACGGCGTTCATCTGGGTAAACACGCCCGCGGCCGGCGCGCCCTCTGCGCCCATCTTCTTCGCTGCCGGATGCGGCGCGCTGTCGGAGCCAAAGAAGAACTTGGACTCGCCGCTCGCCGCGGCACGCAGCAGCGCCAGGCGATCGGCCGGCAGCTTGGCGACGGGCTTGCAAAAGTGGAGGCCGTTGCCGACGACGTCGTCGACGGTCAGGTAGAGGTGGTGGGCGGTGATGGTCGCGGCGACGGAGGGCCCGCACGTGCGGACGGCGTCGACGGCGGCGGCCGTGGTGCAGTGTTCGAGGATGATGCGCAGGGTGGGGAAGCGGGCGTGGAGGGTGAGCAGGGTGGGGAGGAAGCGCGCTTCGGCGTTGAGCACGGTGATGTCGTCGTCTTCTTGTCCGTCTTTCTTGGATGCCGTGGGAGGCAGTTCGCCGTGCAGGTTCAGCACCATGTTTTGCCGTTCCATCTCGGCGAAGACCGGGTAGAACGCCTCGTAGTCGAGCACGCCCGCCGCGCTGTTGGTCGTTACGCCCGCCGGGTACGACTTGACGCCCGTGATGCCCGCTGCCTTGGCCTGCTTGATCGTGTCGGGTGTAATGTCTGGGTGCAGGTAGAGCGACATGAGGAACGTGACGTTGGGCTCGAGGGCTTGCAGGCGCGCGCGGTACGCCAGCGCAGCGTCGACGGTTGTGATGGGCGGGACGAGGTTTGGCTGGACATGTGGTTAGCATAGTCACTCCGTCACACCGTGGCAGTTGTTTTCTCAAAAACTCTGACAATTGAGAGTGTGGCATACCATCACGAAGACCGTATTCACGCCGCCCTGCCGAATTGTAGGCACGACCGTCTCCATCATCGCGCCGTCGCGCAGGTGGACGTGCATGTCCGCCGCGGCGGGCAGCTCAAGACCATCCAGCTTGTCCATGGGCATGTTGACGATCGCCTTCTGCCCTGTGCGGGTGCAATTGGAGCTGTAAAGGAGAAATGTGCGGGGGTGTTTGTGGAGGAGGGGCGGAATTTCCTGACCCTTGTCGGTCATAGCGGACTTTAGATTTGGTTGCTGGCCAATCAGCGCTGGGCGTTTCAAACTTTAAATCGAGCTCAGTCTATGCATTGCAACAAGACATCATTTCGGATATGGATATGGAAGAGGAGAGTGTCTTTTGAAGACTTGAAGCTATTCACAAAGAGCTTCTGTCTTCGAATAGAGCAAGCATTTGATTCGTGGCACTCGGGCCCGATTTTCTAGCCGCCATGGACAAAATCCCACCAGCATCCCCCTTCAACTACCTCTATTCTTTTCCCTCCGACTCAAGACTTGCATCTTCAAGAGCCTCCCAGCATCTATTTCCATTTTTGAACCACGACACCGCCACGCTTAAATTCCGCCATGTCGCCCAGGACCTGGCTCTTGTCCTCAAGATCCTTGTTCGGGAAGGTCGTCATCAAAACGTATTCGCGTTGGAGGCTTGCCGGGCTGGCCGCGTTGACAAAGCCGTAGAGGTCTCCGATGGTGTGGGTAGTGTTGAAGCGGGATTGCAGACGCGTGCCGTCACCCAGGCGGATCTGCATCGTCAGAGTGGGAGCAGAGTCGTCGACATTGACGCTGGGCGTGGGTGCAGAAGCAGCAGACGAGCTCGGGGCCGCTGCGGCGCTAGACGAAGCTGCGGCACCAGTTGGGGTCGAGCTGCCACTCGCGGCCGCCGGCGTGGGGCTGCCGAGTCTCTGACCCTGGCCGGAAAAGGGCTTGTACTTGGGCTTGGGCGCGACGTAGTCCTCATCCTTGTGAGGGTACACCTCCAGGTCGACCTCTTGGTTGTGCTCCACCTCGAGAATGTCAAGCGGCGCGCGTCCGCTGTTGATCATCTCCAGCAGGCCCCTGTTTGCGGGGTCGTCGTAGCGGTACAGGCGGCCGTCGTCGATGGAGAAGCCGTCACGCCAGAGGTGCATGATGCGGCGGACCCGCTCAGGACGGCGGGGAGCGCTGGCGGTAGGGTCAGGAATGGTGACGGACGGCGCGTCGTCGCCGCCAAGGGTGCGGCCCTCGCCGCGGAACACGGTAGGGCGGGAAGAAGCCTCTTCATCATCACCACCGGGACGGGGAACATTTCTAACAAGTCAGTACAATGGTCAAACGTCGGCTGCGGTCTCGCTTACCTCCTCGCGCGGTCAATGATGTTGTTGATGTGGTCGCGCGCGCTGGGCGCGTCCCTGTTGGGGTTCTGCACAGCCAAACCCGACTTTTCGCCACCGGCGAAAAAGTCCTGATCCTCGTCATCGTCATCGTCGTCATGAGCGTGGCCATGGCCCTGGGCGGCACCGCCCTCGCCCTGGAGATCACGAATCGTCCTGAGGCCTCCGCGCGAGCGCGACTGTTGTGCAGAGGATGAGCTGGACGGGCCTGCCTGTGCGGGAGCAGGTGCGGGAGCTCCGCCCAGCGTGCGAGGGCCGGTGTAGTCGGATGGGGCCTCGGCGGCGGCGGCGTCTTCGGCGGAAGCCTCTGGAGCGTCGTCTTGCGCGGTGTAGTGCAGTTGGACGGCGTTCGGAACGTCCCACTCGGCCATTTTCAGCGCATTCTCAGCCTGCAACGGCGTGTCAGCACGGCGACAGAATCGAGATGGGTGAAACTACCTGCTGCGGGCCAACGCCAGTGACGGAGCAAAACTCCGAAATGAGAGCATCGCGCTCAGCACCAGATGGCTCGGCCATGTTTGACAATGCAGATGTAGGTAGTCGCAGAGTCGATGATGGTTTGTTGATGGGTGTGAGTGACTGCCGAGAGGTGGAGTTTCAAGGTCCAATGTGGGATGGCGAGAGGAAGTGGTTGAGTTGCGGTTTGGTGGATGGTGCTAACGAAGAGTTGAGCTTGCTGACTCGCAGGCGCAACGTCACTGCGGGCGAGGGCTTCCTTGGCCCGAGCTCCACCTGCCAAGGTCCACTCACCGCCTCCGCCCTCCGCCCTCCGCTCTACACCCGCCGGGGCTCCGTCAACAACATCACCTCTACCTCACTGCGTACGCACCCCCGGCAGCCTCTTCTCCAACATGGCCTCCCCAGGAACCGAGCCCGCACGAAACGCCATGACCGAATCGGTCACGATCCCGTCCGACAGCGAAAACTACGACGGCAACAACGAGCTGTCGTCGTCGGCGGGATCGCCGCCCTCGTCGAGCAGCAACTCGCCCGTCATACTCTACTCGCCGCCCACGCTGTGGAGCCTGGTGCGCGGCGCCGCCATAAACCTGGTGCTCCCCTTCATCAATGGCCTGATGCTCGGCTTTGGCGAGCTGTTTGCCCACGAAATCGCGTTCCGCCTGGGGTGGTCTGGGACAAAGGTGGGTGGTGCTGCTACTGCTACGACCGCGCTTTGCTCGTTGCTGTGCTGTGCTGACGTTGCTGCCCCTGCAGATTTTCCCCGAAAGGCGAGGAACAGCCCGCCGCGTCGGCCCCGGCGTCGAAGCTCACAGCGACCCCGTCCGCAGGCGGCGACGGACCGGCGAGGAGCTGGACATGTACACGGCGCTAGAGTAAGCCATACCGGCAAGCAACCAGGTAGACACGAAGGGGTGGATCCTCCAATGGCTCGAGAGAGAGCCGGCTCATCAAGACTTGCATTGCCATCACAGGGCGGTCGGGCGGTTCTACCACCAAAGAAAGAAAGAGAAGATGGACGGTCAGGCGGGCGGGATGGGACGACACTTGTATTGTACATATGAATGACTGGGGCGGGTTGGTGGGCAGGTATACGCCATAGACTCCCGTCATCCGCCCGCGGCTGCGTGCGTGCGTGCGTGCCCCCATTGAAACACCACCACCACCACCTCTACCACCACCTCTACCACCACCTCTACCACCACCTCTACCACCACCTCTACCACCACCACCATGACG
The DNA here is from genome assembly GCA_038380885.1 of Phyllosticta citrichinensis. Taxonomy (NCBI): domain Eukaryota; kingdom Fungi; phylum Ascomycota; class Dothideomycetes; order Botryosphaeriales; family Phyllostictaceae; genus Phyllosticta; species Phyllosticta citrichinensis. The sequence goes on along the minus strand of JBBWUH010000003.1, from coordinate 269,827 downwards.
AAAGAGGCGCGGCGTTTAGGGTCTGCTTCAATCAAACTAGGCATCATCATCATCATCAGCGTCAGCGTCACCGTGCAAGCAAGCAAGCAAGCGTTCCGCCCCCCTCCTCCCCTCACTTAATCCATAGCCTACCTACCTACCTACCTACCGACCTACCGCCCACTTCCCCACCTCCCTCCTTCCCTCCTTCTCCCACTGACCCATCCACCGCGCCAATGAAGTAAACAAAAAGGCAACGCTCAGCCGCCAGCAGTCCGACTCGAACGCACGCCCCTCGCTTGCATGTGCGAGCAAGCTAAAAAGTTAAAAGAGGAGAGGTGATGATGCTGCAGGAACATACCAATACACCAACAGGCACATGAGTACGACTCCTACAACACCACCGGGAATAGAGGGGGAGGGCGTGGCTTATATAGTAAGAAAGAGAAGAAAGAAAAGGGGGGTAAGGGAAGTTGAAGGAGGGAAGAGGGGAGGAGGGTAGGGGGCGTGGAAGGGGAAGAGGGGCTATGGAGGGAGGAGGAGGGTAAGGTGATGTGCTGTGATACGCTGTGTCTGTAATATAAGCGTAGTTCAACTTAAAGGCTTTAAAGATGAAAAGTACAGTAGTGCTGGGGCACACCACCACCACACACCACCACTATCAGACTTACAAGCCTATAAGGTTCCTGTAAGACAACAATTTCACATAACACCCTAACCAATCATCCGTGTTATAAGGGTGATGCATCAAGCCCATCATTTCAATCACTGCACGCATGAGATCAAAGATAGAGAGAAGGAGAGGAGATCGCGCGGAGCGTCAAAGACCTAGCTAGCTGCTGCAAACAACAAATTATGAATTATGATTATGATTGATACCTACTGGATAATAGATAGGTAGGTAGATAAAGGGGATTAACCGGAAAGACTGATCTGAACTGAAGGGGTATGAGTAGATAAATAGATGGATGAAGAAAGGCAGGAGGTGAGCGAACGACAAACAAACAAACGAAAAAGGTTGGAGAAACGAAGCGACGTCATTCAGTGCGTGAGTGCCATGCGGCCACTGGCTCCAGACCAGCATCACTCCCCTTTCCTCTTCTCTCAAAACAGCGCGCCCTCCGCCTCACTCTCATCCCCAACAACCGTAACGCGATTGCCCCTGGGCCTCTCCCTCCCCGTCCCTCTCTCCCTCCCATCCAGCCCATCCCCATACTCAACCGACTGCGTCGACGCGCGCGGACTCGGCGTCTCGACGACGACGCGCGGCAGCACGGGCAGGACGCCGCGCTGCTGCTGCTGTTTGGTGATGGGCGTGCTGATGCTGATGCCGACGCCGGCGCCCTGGATGGCCTGCTCCTGCTGCTGCGAGACGACCGAGCGCCGGCCGCGCAGCACGCGCAGACTGGTGCGCTCAATGGCGGTTTGGGCTTTCTGCGTTCGCGAGTCGACGACGCCGGCGTTGGCGTTGCCGTCGGTGTCGTTGTCGTTGTCGGAGCGTTTGCTGGAGCCGCGCCACTTGCGGCCGCCGCGCTTGCCTCTGCTGCTCGACGCCTTCTCCTTCTCTTTCATTGACTTGCCTGCCGCCGCCGCGGCGGGACTGCCATTCGCCTCAGCACTAGCGCTCCCCAATCCCGCAGCAATCCAGCGGCCGAAGCGGCCGCGCGGCGTGTGCGGCGAGCCGTTGGCGGCGCTGAGCCCGTGCAGCGAGGGCGCGGGCGACGGGGCGGGCGAGCTCTTGTCGTAGCGCGACACGGAGGGCTGGCTCTGCGAGCGGTGCGAGCGGGTCGAGTGGAACGAGGCGCGGCGGGACGAGCGCGACTGCGAGCGCGATCGGGATTGCGACTGCGAGCGGGGCGGCGTCGGGGGGCGGATGGGGGTTGTGGTCAGGGGCGAGGCGGGGAGGGACGCGGTGGAGGGGAGGGAGGGGATGGAGATGGAGATGGTGGGTTTGGGTTTGCTTCGCGGGTGTTTGGGGGGGTGTTCTGTTGTTGAACGAGCTGATCCGGACAGCGTGGTGGAAGTGGCCCCGGGAGGCGTGCGGTTTTCGACGTCGCTGTCGTCGGCCACCATGGTCGGGCGCGGCTTTCTCGCCCTCTTCTCGCCGCGGTTGACGGGCGTCTCGGGGAGGAGTTCGCTCAGCACGCGTGAGCCTGGAGAGCCTCCTTCCCGCTGCTTGTCGCGCTCCCGCTGTTCCTGCACTGACGGCGTCTCCCAGAAGCTCTCGCCGTCTTCCCACACGCTGCCACTGTACCGACTGCTGGCTCCTGTATGCGGAGTAGTCGGGTTGACAATCTTGATCGTGGGTGTGGAGGTGATTTCGGCAATGGATCTAGGGGCTGCGGCAGACGAGCCCCCTCCAAGCACGACTCCCCACTCTGCTTGGGCTCGCGTATCAGTACTCGTGGGACGCGGTTCGCGTCTGTCGAAAATATCCGAGGACGAGGCGCGCATCAGGTCTGTGAGCGAAGTGTAGCTGTTGCTTGTCATTTGACTCTTGGTCCTGCTCTTCGTCTTCGATGTGCGGTTCGGCGTTCTCTTGCCCGGGGTAGATGTACATGTCCCCTGCGCAGCATCTGGTTTCTCAAAAGCTATTCCGAGGCCCAGAGGAGAAGAAGAAGTGAGACTGGTGTCGGTAGAGAGAGTAGGGAGCGACGCAGACGAGCGACTAAAATCTCTCGCACTCTGGCGAGGCGCATCAACAATGTCGACATCTTCCAAATTGGTCACCAGTCGAAAGGCAGATGTTGGAATGACGAGTGACTGGCTAAACCTGATGCTGCCTCCGCTCTTGCCCCTCTTGTGCCTCTTACGCCTCGCTTCGTTGTCTGCTGGGAGCTCCTCATCCGCGTCCAGCGCGACCATGGTAGATTCACGACCCAGCTGCCGGTATCGACGGCTCGTGCGGTGTTCGTCATCCGCGTCGCTGTTCATCCGACGCAACTCGGCGACCGTCTTGCGGAGATCCTTGGCTGGCTCGGTGCGCGGGCCCATCAGACCGCCAGACCGACGGCCATTTGCGCGGTCTGGTGAAGGAACGCTGGCTCTAAAGGGGCTCTTCTTGGGCAATATTGGGGGGGACGAGTTGGGCTCACTGTCGGCTTCAGCTCCAGCCGTTGTCGGGTCTGCAACAGCGGGAGGTGTCTGCACCAGCCTCGGCATGGACGACTGTGGCCGAACCGTCTCAAGCGGTGTCATTGGGTTGGAGGATGCTTCAACAGGAGAAGCATTGGGCGGCGAGATATCGAAAACTCCTTGATAAGAGGAATCCTTCCTAGTTTGATTGTCTCGGGCTTGGCCAATCATCTCATCTGCCGACATCTTGAAGAACCCGGCGTCCGGGAGCTCACTCGTCTCGCTGGCTGCTGGCAGGGCATATGTTGATTGGGACGTGGCCGGTTGACTGCTACCAGGACTGGGGAAGGTCGGGATGCTGAAGCCTGAACCAGTGCTCATCTCAGAGTGTCGGCGAGGAGATGTCTCTGCAGAGTCTCTGCGGTAATTGGTCATTGACAACGTTGGTGATCCCGTGGAGAGCGCGGCTCTGATTTTGGTGGGATCAAAACGCAGCTCTGGCTCAAAGACTCCGGCACTTGGTGGGCGTGGCAGCGGACGCGTGTCCAGATAAATCATTTCTGGCTCATTTGAAGGTTGCTTGCGATGTGAGCCATTAGATGGCTCTTCTTCAATGCCACTCATCGTGGAGCTGTGACCTCCAGCAGCGTTATTGGGACCGATTGAAAGACGAATGCAGTTTTGACGACGGTGTGCCTTTTTCCTGTCCGGGCTCTTTCTTGGGAGAGCAGGCTTGCCGGACTGCATGGGACTGGGATCCCATTGAAACGGATTGCCATTGCTACTGCTGGAAGAAGCGTTTGTCGAGGCCCGTGAGAGCTGGTGGGTTGGCGCGCCCTCGAACCCATCGACAGGAGCGCCTGATCGAACGCGTTCGGTTGGAGAGCCCTCCAGAGTAACTTGGGAACGGGACTGTCTGCGAGGCGTAATTCCAGTCAGGCTTTTGTCGGATCGATTATGAGTCGATTGTTGCTGTGCATCAGCCGTCTTGGGCGGATCGCTCTTGACAGAATCTCCGCTGCCATGGCGCGAGTGCGTTGTAATGTCTTGCATGCTCAGGCGAGCAACATTGCTTCTAATCGAATTTTCTCTAAAGTGACAAGGGACAGATTGGCTGCTCTTGTGAAGGGACTGTATCAGGGGACGCGGGCCTTTGAGAACGAGAGATTTGTGCAATTCGTGTCCAGGACTTTGCTTCAACTTGGCGGGGGGGCTGCGGTGCGCAGATGGGCTTCCAGTGATGAGGATTGAGCTCGTAGCAGACTCGTAGCTCGACACTGAACGACGCGAGGGGCTGTATTCCATGTTGCTCATTGATCGATCACGACGGAGCTTGAGCGGCAGTGGAGGCACAGGGTCACCTGGCGCACTTCCAGAGTAGCGATTGGTGACGCTGCCATTGCGGAGGCCCCTGGTGCCATGGAGATTGTGCAGACTGGATCCCACGGACGGAACGGAATTGGATCGAATCATTCTCTTTGGGGAGCGCACCACGGTTCCAGAAGACGAGATACGATCGACATTAAACGTAGCAAGCGGTCTGAGCTGCGTCAAGTCGGGCGCCGAGTTTGGCGCGCTGCTGATCCTGGGAGCACACAGGGTCGAAATGGGAGATCCTTCAGTGAACCCGAGTTGGAGTCTGGGCGGGAGTGAGTCTACTGGAGTTGTAATTTCCTGAATGTCGTGAAGATTCGAGGCAGAGGTGTCGCGCCTAGGAACAGGACTTTCGATGATGGCGGATAGATGACCAGTCCGGACCTTTTCGAGTACAATGTGCTTGGGTTGACGTTTGGATCGTCTGGTAAAGGACCATCCTTTCTTTCCTTGCGTCCTCGGTGCCGTGGTTGTTGTGCTCGACGTTTGGACCTTTGATATGGACGACTGAGAACGACCGAGCGAATCCCTGGACGGCAGAGTTCCCCAAGCGGCATTGTTGTTGTAGGGCAAAAGGACATTTCGACGTAAAACTGCTCGAGGTCTCGAGACGCCATCTCCTCCCAAGTGCTCAACCTGCTGACCCAGACGGATGCCCCTTTGCTCGAGATCTGCCAAAAGTTTCCGATGCGATTGGGTTGCTCGCATAAGCAGCAGGACCATGCAGACAAAGGCGACGACGATGATGAAGACGGAGACGCCGATGGCGACCCACACGCCGGGCGGGATGCTCGAGGCGGGCTCGGGCTCGCGTGGCAGGAGAGCAGCCATGGCCAGGCCGGCACGATTAGTGAGAGGGACGGATTCCTGGGTATTGTGGAGTCGACGGTGGCCGCGGAAACGATGTGAACAATTCAATAGCACAGAGAATGGAGGACATGTTGAGTTGAAAAGAAGAGGGGAGAGTCGAGAGAGATTGAGGCTTGTAATTTGTTCTACTGTGGCATGTACTCGGTCCAAACAGAGCGAGGAATGCAAGCCCATCAGATGACCCCAAACAACGACGAGAAAGCAAGGGATGGAGGATGGACATTTTCGAGAGAGAAGAGAAGACAAGGCTTGAAGGAGAATTGCCTACCTGGATTGTTTAGCTGAAGGGTCTCTGTGTGTGGTTGTCGCAGTGTGAGACACGAGCTGAGAGCCGGCATCCTCGTGGCGACGCATGCCTGTGAAGACGTGGTTGCAAAGCAGCAGGCCAGACTCAGATGGTGTTGAGTCGGAGCGAATGGCAGAGGATCGGATAGGCTCTAGGCGGACTAGGGACGAGGCATGGGGTGGATGCAACGGCGGGAGTGGTGGTGAAGGTGTGGTGAAGACGAGGAAGAAGTGGTGATGCAATGGAGATGGATTGCACTGATCAATCATTTCGATGAGCGGCGATGAAATACGATCATGGCGATGAGATGACGATGCTGGTGATGATGGAGGCCGTAGGTTGCGACGCGACAGTGACATTTGGGCCCACAATTCCCGGTTTGGATGTTGGTGGGCCGAAGCTGGGCCGGAGCGCGGGGCTTGTGTCATTGGGACGCTTGAGATCGCGATGTGGTGCCGGTCGGCAGTGATGCTGCGCCCGCCAGAGGTTGTGAGGTGGCCAAAATGTGCCAATGCAGCGAAGAAGAGACGGCGACTTCGATGCAGCGTTGTTTCGTCGCTCGAGATGCAGTCCTGGGCCAGCGAGGCAGAGATTGTCGCAGGAAGCTCTGGTGGTGATCGATGAGGCGGAGGAGCGCTGCTGGTCTGCCGTGGGCCGCGGGGCTCCTGCCGCCTGTCACACGTCATCGGCTCTCGCACCTCCCAACGCCATTGGCCGTTTGCTCCGTTCAACGTCCCCACCACTGCCCCCCTGCCATGACATAGCTCCCGCCCCGCGACCAGGACATGGACCTCACCAGACGACCTCCGACGCCTGCCCTTCTTAAAGAACCAGCCTCTCCCCTCCGATTCATCTTCCTTCTCACCATCTTCACCACTCTCAATCCAACAATCCCCATCTCCTCACTTCAACACTTCAAACACACCTCCATCCTCACCTCCAATCCCATCCATCATCATGTCTGACGGAGCCATCACCAAGAGCGGCGTCTTCGCCATTGTACGTCTCTCACCACTCCGGAATCTCCCGGAGTCATTCCCCGCTGACTTTCCCCTCAGAACAACACCATTGCCCCCAAGAACGACCGCGTCCTTCCCCTCTTCTCCCTCAAGGGCAAGACTGCCATTGTCTCCGGTGCTGGCGCCGGCATTGGTCTTGCCGTTGCCCAAGGCTACGCCGAGGCTGGTGCCAACGTTGCCATCTGGTACAACAGCAACAAGAAGGCCGTTGAGCGTGCTGCCGAAATCGAAAAGACCTATGGCGTCAAGGGTAAGCTTACATGCCCCTCACTTCACATGCCTGCCGTTGCTGACTAGGTCTCCCCAGCCCGTGCCTACCAGGTCAACGTGACCGACGAGGCCAACGTCAAGAAGGCCGTCTACGAGATTGTCAAGGAGTTCAACGGCCGCCTCGACATCTTCGTCGCCAACTCTGGTGTCCCGTGGACCCAGGGCCCCGCAACCGATGGCGAGGTCTCGCACTACCACAAGGTCGTCTCCACCGACCTCGACGGCACCTTCTTCTGCGCCCGCGCTGCCGGCGAGATCTGGAGGAAGCAGCACCTCGAGGGCAAGGACCTCAACGGCAACAAGCTCGAGAACTACACTGGCGGTAGCTTCGTCGCCACCGCCTCCATGTCGGGCCACATTGTCAACATTCCCCAGCTCCAGGCTGCGTAAGTTTTCTCGACCCACGTCAGTCACTTCTCTCACTAACAACTCCCAGCTACAACGCCGCCAAGGCTGGTGTCATCCACCTCGTCCGCTCCCTGGCCGTCGAGTGGGTCAAGTACGCCCGCGCCAACTCCATCTCGCCCGGCTACATCAACACGGAAATCTCCGACTTCATTCCTCAGGAGACCAAGGACATTTGGAAGAGCAAGATCCCCATGGGCCGCGAAGGTGAGGCCTCGGAGCTCAAGGGCGCCTTCCTGTACCTTGCCTCGGACGCCTCGTCGTACACCACCGGCGCCGACATTCTCGTCGACGGTGGCTACGCCCTCCCTTAAGCTCCTCCCCATCTATTAATACCCCTTTCCTCTTTTTTTATTTACTACCATTGAGATTATATCCCTTTGGAAAGAAAGCCTGGACGTTTTTGTTTCTCTACAAAAAAAGCTTGTGCTTGGATGGCTAGACATATTTGTTCGTCTTGAGCGAGGCCACGAGATTTAGAAACGTATATACGCGACACGAATCAAATCAATCATCTACTACAAAACACTAATTTCCCTCCTCTTCTTATCAATTGATGTGGTCGTCGTCTAATTAGCGTGCATTGCATGACGCGGAACAACGACCGGCGCTGCATTAGCTTCCTTCCTTCCGTTCGCCCTGTCGAGCTGCCCTGCGGATAGGAGTGGTTTGCAGCCAAGGTAGGCCGATCGTCGCGCCCCGTCGTCGTCTCCCTTGCGCCAGCGTGCCGTTCCTGCTGTAGCACCTCAACCGGAACTTTTTCCTGGCGGTCGACTTTTTTTTGGGGATTTTTCACGTGGGGTGCGCGCGCATGCCTAACATTTAGTGGCCTCAACATTTGCGATCTTGCGTGCTCGTGCCTGGACTCGGCTTCCTTCCTACCCAGGTGCCTGCTCCCTCATCGCATGCCCCACGCCAGTTGTGTCGCCGACAACGGAGACGAAGGCGAGAAGGAGGGGAGGAGGGGGAGCAGAGCAGGGAGCTCAATTACTGGGGTCCGGATCCGGGTCCCGCTCTCCACCCCACCGTTCCTACCTTACCCTAGCTTTAAAGGTTCCATGCTCGAGACTCGAGTAAGGCAGTACGGAGGAGTGTGTGGCTCCATGACTCTCTGCGCCCCACTCACTGCCAAACGCGGTATGGACTGTGGAGCCTCCACAGCCGTCAGGTCAGGCCATCAAGGTGTGATGGTTGAGCGGTTTGACCGGGGTGAAAGTTATGAATGACGGGGTGAGAAATTCGAGGGGCTGCGCGGTGGTGGGTAGTGGGTGGGCTGATGCCACATCTTCCATTTCGTCGGTCGTCTGAGTCTGTTGTTTTAGGTAGGTATGCTGGGTATTGATACGCTTTGCGTCTGTCTATCTGTCTGTCTGTCTGTATTTTGGTCGCGTGGTCTGCTATCCGTGCCGTGGAGTGTGCCATCCAGTCTGCCCAGCTGTTCAGCGAGCGTGCTGAAGACATAATGGTGGGGTGGATAGGTAGGTGTAATGGCGGCGGCGCAAATCCATATCCAACCATCGCCTGAACATCAAGCTCCATCCAATGGGTCCTATGCATCTTTTCCTTCTCTTTCTCTCCAGTCTTCTTCCTCCATCGTCAATGCCCTGTCTATCCCGTGCGTCTCCACTTCGTCTCCTCGCCGTCACCCTCACCGCCGTTCTCCTCGTCCTCCCTCGACCTGACCGTTCCAGCGACGACTGGCACCTCTCCGCTCGCTCCAGTCATTTCGCCGAGTACCGGTATGCCGCCGAACCCAGCGAACCCGCCCTCTGCGTCCGCAAACTCGTGCATATTGTCCGCCGTGATCCAGCCGCCCGTGCCAGGCGCGGGATAATCGTCGCCAGCGCCGCCTTCGCCATCGTCGTCCGAGCGGTCCGGGTTGAGGTCGGCGCAGGTAGACAGGGCCGCGAAGAGCCGCTGCGTCGGCGTTGTCGTGGTCTCGGTGTCGCTGGCTGCGGCGCCTTCTGCGCTCGCTGGAGCCTCGCTCGTCGTGGTGGAAGCTCTGGGCACTTCGACGTCGGCGCCAGGCACGAGCGTCAATTCGAGCGTCTCGACATCTTCGTCGTCGACGCCGCGCGGCTCCGACAGCAGCAGTTGCATGTAGATGCCGTGCGTGTGTTGCGTTTGAGCTGCGAGACCGGCGTCGAGGCGCTGGATGGCGTGCAGGCTGATGGTTGGGTAGGGTATCGAGGCGCCTGTCGACGAAGCGGACGAGAAGAGAATGAGGCGTCTGCAATGCCCCCGTCAGCAATCTACCAGCACAAATTCTCGCAGAGCGGAGGGCTTACTCGGACGTCACAAACACGTCGACGCCGCCGACCGTGACCGTCTCGTCGCTCTCGCCTGCGTCGCCATTGGTCGCGCTTTGGTCATTGGTCGCCGTGCTGCTCTGGAAGGCCGGCCACGTCGCGGCGGCGCCAATGTGCTTTGGCTGAACGAGCGTCGCGTTTGGCGCGCGCAGGTGGAGGACGGGCTTGCCGCCGAAGAAGACGCCGGGCGTCGACTCTTGGTGCTCCTGGAGAGGCGTAAAGTCGGCGAGGTCGGGCGCGCGGTTCAGAGTCTGGATAGTCATCGTGGATGCGTTGCAATGGGAAGATGATGGGATGTCGGTGGTTTGCGCAAGAGCTCCAGCTAACTATTTTCCGCCAGCACGGCAGGCAGCTCGCCGCTATCGATAAGGTGCTGGCAGGGAGCTGGAGCGGCAGCCGATGACGGCAACCCCCCGCGTCCACTGCACGTCGCTCCGCTCGTTGATTTGTAAACCCGAGGCACAGTCCTACTGCTGTACACTCCCATTTCTGTTTGAACATTTTACCCCTCTTCGTTCCCCTACCCACCCCTTCTTGGTTGCGGTGACCCCTGATTCTGCGCCAGTCTCCCGGTCGAAACTCGGTCGTGCATGCAATTGACCTCCCATCTCGAGCAGTATAAACTCGCGGCCATGTCCAGCAACACCAACAACGCCGCCGCCACCAAAGCCAAAGTGCCCATCCCAGACTTGCCCGAGCCCGCGCACGCCCAGCTCGACTCGATGCTCGCACGCAAGTTTGGCAAGGAGATCGCCAACTACTTTGCCGGTGCGTAGAGACTTCGACGCGGATTTCTCGCGCTCCCAAAAGTTTGGTCGTTGACGTCACTTCACGGCCAGGATCTCCGTTGAACCGCGTCTCGTTCTTGCGCCCCGACACGGCGTTTCTGTCCCAGGCCCTGAAGCACGAGTCGTCGCGCTTTGTCCTGTACAACAACTTGAACCCGCTGGTCAAGAGCTCGGAGCGGCTGCACTATGTGGGGTACAACGATATAAAGTCGGTCGTCGGCGACCCGTACACCCGGTCCGAGGACGAGCTGGTGAAGCAGTACAACTCGTCGATATACCAGCCGCAGCTCGTATTTCTCGGCATAGACGAAAAGAAGAAGAGCGAGGGCCTCGTGTACAAGGAAAGGTATAGCGGGCAACCGTACTGGGCCGTCGACGTGACTCCGCGGGCGAGGATCACCGAAGCCGCCGAGCAGCTCATCAAGAGGTTGGAAGACACGGGAGTTTACTTTGCTCAAGGTCGGATGCAGCTATCCCTCGTCGCCGAGGAAGGTATGTGATAACCTGCCGCCGCAGTGCCGACCATCTACGACTCACGCTTCCCGCCTCCCACAGCCGCCATCTACGCCGAAGGCCGCCACCTGCTCGACTGGAACGCGCGCAACCCCTTTTGCGGCGGCTGCGGCCACAAGACGCTGTCCGTAAATGGCGGCTTCAAGCGGACCTGTCCGCCCAAGGACCTGGCTGACCGCCTGGCCGACGCCGCTGACGCCCCCGATCGTCCCCCCTGCGCAACCCGCGTTGGCGTCTCCAACCTGTGCTTCCCCCGCACCGACCCCACCGTCATCATGGCCGTTGTGTCGTCAGACGGGCAAAGGATGCTACTAGGACGGCAACGCCGTTGGCCGCCGCACTGGTACAGCACGCTGGCGGGCTTCCTCGAACCCGCCGAGTCGGTTGAGGAGGCCGTTCGCCGTGAGGTGTGGGAGGAGTCGGGTATCCACCTTGGCCGCGTCGTCATCCATTCTACACAGCCTGTGAGTACCCTCCTGCGCCAACATGCGAAGATTGGGAGGGGGAGGGGGAGGACCGCCCCCTTTTTTTTCCCTTTCTTGTCAACATTGGACATATTCTAACGTGAGCAAAGTGGCCTTACCCAGCCAATTTGATGATAGGCGCCATAGGGCAGTCGATACCTGGCGGCGAAGATATCCATCTCGGCCATGACGCGGAGTTGGAGGACGCGCGGTGGTTCTCGTTCGACGAAATCCGCGAATCCCTGAAGACGGGCACGAGCGGCCTTGGCGAGGAACCCGGGCCGGAGTACACGCCTGGCGCGCTGCGCGTGCCGTCTTCGACGGCTATTGCGAACCAGCTCATGGCGGCCGTCGTGAATGGGTTTGTCAGCGCTGAGCCGAAGATTTGAGACCTGGCCTGATGTGCATGCTGTGGCGCGCGTATTTAGGTGGGAAATGGGTTGTCTTGTTTAGGGGGAGGCGTAAGGGGTGGGGTTTGGTTTGTGGTCAGGTTTTGGGTGTTGTTGGAGGAGTGGTGGTGGTGGTGGTGGTGGTGGTGTTCTGGGGATACCCTGGTGAGTGGACGTTGTTGGATCTGTGCTAGCTGCTGCTGCTGTTGATAGGAGTCCAGGCATGTAGATGAGACAAGATAACACGAAGATGAGATGTGGCGAAGGTTGATAGACAAATCACAAATGATATGAGACACTTACACACTGCATTGAGCAGCAGCCATGGATGCGTGCATTATGGAGCGCCGCGGGCCGGGCCGCACCGCACCACAGCGTCTCAGAACCACCACACACCCACAGCCCTTCGTTCACTCTAACCCCCACCTCCATCCTCCCATCTTTCTTCCAATTCTACCGTAAAGTTCTCCTCTCCCCTCCACTTACCTCACCACCACCTCGACCAACATACCACCCAACCACGCCTCAACCTCAGCCGCACATTCAAATGGCGCGCTGAACCCATAGTCACGCTGCCGCCCTGGTGCTAAAGTAGAAAGGTTCCGCCTCGCCAACGAATTGCTCCTCGAGCCGCGGCTGGGCGACTAGCTACCACGCTTGCAGGAGTCAACGCAGATGAATGGAGACACGACACGATGCGGGCTGCGTGCAAGGTAAGGTATATTGAGAGAGACGTGTTCGAGTAGTGAGTAGAAGAGAGGGGAGTCGTGTGCTACAGAGCTCGTTGTTGTATAACACACACAACAGAAAGACCGACGGAGCAAGATTGACAGGGACAAAATATGACGGCCGCGTCTGAGGTCCAAAGAGTTGTATGAGGGCTTTGTTGCTGCTGCTAAAGTCTCATTGTACGAGCAGTCTGCCAGTGTTGATGAATAGTGTGAGTTGGCACCTCATCTGTGTATGGAAGGACGAAGCAGGATGCTGGTGCGTGTTCGCTAGGGGCAAGTGTGGAAGGATGAGCTGAACTTATGGGCCTCTGTCATATTACTGAAGCTGGTGTGGTGCAACTGGTCATTGGTAAAACAAGACTGCTGCCATTCTGCTAAGATTGATGGATATTCCGGCTTTTGGATTGCCCGAGACGACTGCAGGGCAGCGGCTACGTCTACGCTACGCTACGCTACGTGGATGAGGCTGTGCCCGGAGACTGCGCCTCCCCGGCCCTCTCCACTGGGGCAGAAGCCCTGGATGGCCGCCGGCGGGCGCGCGAACCCGGCAACTCATGCCGAAAGCTGGACCCCTGAGCAACTCACGACGAGGGGCCGGGACGCAGTGACTTCATTCGCTGCTTGGCGCCACCTGGACCATCGCGTCGTGACAGCAATCGTCGGAGACCCCGACATCAACTGTGGATACGGGGGTGTCGATGCTCGTCGATGGCCGTCTCCGGTCAGTCGCGAACACTTCTGATGAGACGACCATCTCCACTTCTCCGCTCCGCCACACTCCACACTTTGGGGCGTCGAGGCGTCCATGAGTTCGATGAGACTCACGACAGTTCCACGGCGCCCGCCGGGACGCCTCTCACGCTGCGCAAGCGCCGGGCGAAGAATTGCATGATGGGCAGCATCTCGTCGTGGTTCCTGGGCATGCCTTCGCCGCCAGGGCGGCTCCACTCGCGTACCTCGACGGGGTCAAAGGCGTCGCGGACGCGCTGCAGCTGGGCTGGGGAGACGGCCGAGTTACGCGCGGCCTTGCAAACGAGCACGGGGGTGCGGGCCTTTGCGTCGACGGGGAGGAGCGGAGAGCACGAGGGCATGCCGCCGCCGACGGCCACGACGCCGCCGAGTTCCGCGTTGGCACTGCTGCTTGACGACGAACAGCTGTTGGCGATTTCGACGGCGACGTGCAACGCCGTCATGGCGCCCTGGGCGTAGCCAAACAGCATGACGCTCCGGGGACGGTAGCCGCACTTTTCCGGGGCCAGCAGCACGCCGCGCAGCACGTCGTTGAGCACGAGGCGGACCGCGGCACTGAAGGCTGGGGCGTCAGGATCGAGGGCGCCCGTGCTCGAGTCGACGGTGATGTCGTCGCCCCAGTGGAAGCCCGGCAGATCAAAGGGAAGCGGTTTGGGACCACGGATGGCGATGCAGGCGGTTTCCGGGAAATTGAGCTGGCGGGCAAAGTTGGCAAAGGGACGGTGAGAGTCGCCCAGGCCGTGGAGGAGCAGCAGCACGTTGGTCGCGGGTTGGTTGGCGGGAGCTGTGTGGCGGATGAGCAAAGGTCCAGTCAGATTACCCGGGTGAGACTAGGGCCGAAATGGGTGGCTGTTGACAGCGAGGGGGCGGTGGTGGCGGTGTGCCTTGAGGGTCGAGCTTTGGGAGCTGGTGGGGCACGTACGAGGCACGATTTCGAGGCAGCTGGCGACGGCGGCCGGAAAGTCGTCAGCGGTGGGCGGGCGAGGAGCCATTGGAGAATGGAGGGTGGCGATTGGGGTCGAGTCGAGGACCCAAGGCTGGTGGTGCTGCGTCCGGGTGTCGAGCCAGGCGTGACGGCGAGCAGGGTGACGAGGTGAGCGAGGAGAGCGAGGTGAAGCAGCAGCAGTTTCAGCGATTGGCAAGCGAGCAGAAGGAACAGCAGCGTCTGTCGTTGTTCTCTGCAGAAACCAAGCAATTTTGCCAAGCGCCGAGGGCGATCTGGCGTCCGAGCCGAAAGCTTGCTTGGAGCTCTGTGCAACCCCCCAGTCGTCACCTCAGCCACACACAACCGTCGGCTCCAATGACTTCGACTTGTCCTGCAGCTTGCGCTCCATGACGTGCTCTGACAGCAGCACGTCGCGTCTCCCATGTTTCATCTCCCAACGCCACGCAGCTGCAGCATTGTGGCATTCAGCCTATTCGACGCCTCGCTGTGGCCGGAAGCCTCCGGAGCTCCACCTCAGCACCAGTGGGCCGCGCCATAGACAGGGACGAGCTCCTGATTCAGGACCCTGACGCCCATTTCCTCCAATGCCACACGTCAATGCGGCCCGTATTTCTGTCGTGGCCACGATAAGGCCCTCGATCCAGGCACAAGCCCTCTGACCTGCTCGTGGAGCTTCGGTGGACCCTTGCCCAGCTGGACGGCCGGGTGAAGTCGACGGCTGAGCTAGCACGTAGGCAGTGAGGCCAGCCGTCCCAAGGAGCTGCCTTCGACATCTGGTTGACCCACTCAAGCTCGAGGGACCGCGCCCGCCCGGCGCTAAGCAGAGGCTGTCGACGTAGCCCAGACGAACGCTTCCAGATGACGGAACACGTCGGCATGGCCTGCCACATGCAGGGCTCTCGACCCCAAGCCAAGGTATTTATACCCCCTCATCTGTCCGTCATCATTGCCATCATCAGCAATCCAACAATCTCACCAACCTCCTTCAACCTCAATTCCAACACCAATCCACTTCTTTCAATACCCTCTACAAATCAGTCAACATGCCTTTCGGTTGGGGTAAGTTTTGCCCCTGAGAGCTACCCCGCTCAGTGCCCCTCTTTGCACTGCGAGACCATTGCTGACTGACGAACCACAGGTGAATCTCACGACGCCTACAAGCAGGTCAACGAGCAGGAGCACAACGAGTCCAGCTTGAGCCACGAGCTCCTCGCTGGCGGTGCTGCTTTTGCCGGCTTCAAGGCCTTTGAGGACCACCAACGCAAGCAGGGTAAGCTTCCCCACGTTCCCCTTACCCAGAAAACAAGCACTGACGCCGACTAGGCAAGCCCGTCCAGCACGCTTTCGCCAAGGAGCTCCTCGCCGGTTTCGCTGCCGCCGAGGTCGACAAGCTCGCCGAATCCAAGGGTGCCGACTGGGTCGACCGCGAGAAGGCCAAGCACCAGGCCAAGAAGAACGCCGAGAACATGTACGACGAGCACTACGGTGGCCGGGACGAGTACCACCCTGACCACGGCCCCAACGAGAGGCTCGAGCGCGAGTTTGGCGGCTTCTAGATTTACGATTTGAAGATATCCGAAGGAGGGGACCAAAGTAGTCCTCAACATGAATGAATGAAATTCAAACAAGAAAAGATTTTGTACTGTGACTTGTGCATGAACATGTGTGGGCTTGTCGCCAGTGTCAGCCGGTGGAGAGTTGAGTAGCCTACAAAGAGTTAGTACCGTTGACAGCCCACTCGAAGCTTGAGACCCAGCAACACTTGACCCGGCGGCGTGATGACGACAAGCGACAAGCCCCTCGCCCAAGGCCTGGAATCCTGCGCTGTCAAGCAAAAGCGGGGGTTGAGCGGTCAGGAGCTCGAAAAGGCAAGGTCTAGACGCCATCGACGCCCACACTAAATATAGCCGCTTGCCGGAGATCCAGATGGCTCATGAAGACTTCGAGCGTCATCGGCGTGGAAATCTGGTGTTTATTGCGTTGTCCTCATTTCTGAGCCCTGCGCAAGCTTTTACGTCCAGAAACCACTGCCGTCGTCTGGAGCTGTGGCAAGTCGGGCAGCAGTCATGCCCGGCATTGTCCCACGGAATACCACCTTGATGGGCATGGATTCCTTGTGATGTCGGCGAGTCCCAGTGACGTACGTGGTTGCAACCTCGCCAGCTTGCCCTGGAGAAGCCGGGTCGACGGTCAAGAAGCCAATTTGACAAGACACAGCCCGGACGGGCCGACTGCCTCTCCAGGACGCGAGCCTTTCAAGTTTGGAGACGGTGAGGTGGTGTCGAGTGGCGCCCAGAGTCGACAAGAAGGTTGGCGACCTTGATGGACGCGTCGGTGAAGCGTTTTTGTTTTCTTTGGGTCGCCAAGGAGCAGCGATCGGACGGGATCTGCCACCAGCCAGAAGGGTGGGGCGCGCGCGGCGCGGGGAGCCCCGGACGGGAAGAAGCGTGGTGTGCCAAGGCCGCAACAACGACCGACGGCCAAAACCGTCCGAATGTCTTTTTTTTCTGCACACTCCACTCATCTTATCCTTTCTGTCTTTTACCCTCTTTGTCAGCTGGCGAGATTCTGCAGCTCTAAGCTTCGATCGACTGCCTTGACCGCGGATGAAGTTCGCAAAGTATGCGTCCCTCGTCACTCTACCTCCTCACCGCTACCACGCTAACAAATGATTAGGGAGTTGGAGCGAGAGTTAGTCCCAGAGTGGCGAGCCAAATACTTGAACTACAAGGTACCGGAGCGTGGCTTCATTTGCGCGAAGCGTATCGCTGACTCTGCGTCGACAGCTCGGAAAGAAGAAGCTCAAGGCCATCTCACGGGCTTTGCGAAATGCTACACAGCAGACTCCCAGGGACCCGCCCAAGCGACTGGCCCACTCTGCTCCTGTAACTTCTGCGCACGCCCTACATCGAGCCGATATCAGAAATACAGAAAACTCCGACGATACAAACGAAGATGCTGGCGCAGCAAGACCGCGCGACATACCAGGTATTGGCGGACCACGGGAGGCCCTCATCAAGAGGTCAGAGGGCAATGACGAGGCACCTGTCCCTCTGACGCGATATGGGAGCATTCTAGGTTCGCCTCCGCTGAGGTCCCGAGAGGGAAATCTGTCTACTTTGGCGCTGCCGGACCCTGCGATCGACCCTGACCACCCTGACCCGCCGCCAAACAAACGCAGGGGAAGCTCAGTGTCGCCTCCCACCACACCCAAGAGGCATGTACCTCCCCGACAACACAGCAACTCAGCCATACCTCCGCCAAGATCGCACTCGCAGGGAAATTTTAAGGGAATTTTCCAGGCGAAGAGGACGTACATTTCTCCCGTCACCGAGGGATCTCGAGTTCAGTTGAAAAAGGTCTTGTCGCTCGGAACCACGGCCATCGTACAGGATGCAGATGTGCCACTTGAGGCTTACAAGGATATCGACACGCGCCAACAAGAATTCTTTCGATTTCTGGATCAAGAGCTGGAAAAGATTGAGACTTTTTACAAAGAAAAGGAGGATGAAGCGACAAAGCGGCTTGTGATTCTTCGAGAGCAGCTGCATAGCATGCGCGATCGCCGTTTGGAGGAGATTACCACTTCTCGGTCGCACAGGGTACCAGTCGATCTGCGTCAGCAGGCTGCCGCTGATGCGTTGGTGGGTCCGCATGTGGAAAACGGCGAATCGGAATCCAAGATCTGGTCAAATCCTCTGGACGCGGTAGTCCAAGCTGCCAAAAAGCTCCCCGACAAGATCGCGCACTCTACAACGCCCAGCAAAGCCTCCAACTCAATTGCAGACCTAGGAACGCCTCGCCAATTCCATGACCGACGCGATTACACCCGTCGGCAAGAGCCGACTACTGTCCCGTACCGGACTGCAAAGCGCAAGCTCAAGGTCGCACTGCAAGAATACTACCGGGGCTTGGAGCTTCTCAAGTCTTATGCTCTACTCAACCGTACCGCATTCCGCAAGATCAACAAAAAGTACGACAAAACCGTCAACGCCAGACCGGCAATGCGATACATGAATGAGAAGGTGAACAAGGCCTGGTTCGTTAAGAGCGACGTGATCGAAAACTACATTCACGCAACCGAGGACTTGTACGCCAGGTACTTTTACAGCGGCAACCACAAGGTGGCGATTGGCAAGCTGAGGGTCAAGTCCGCGCGAGCGGGTGACTACACCGACTCCACGTTCCGCAACGGCATCTTCTTGGCGACGGGCGCTGTGTTTGGTATCCAAGGGCTTGTCCAAGCTTCTTCGCTCGCGAGAAGTTCCGACGCTATGCTCGAAGTGCACACTAGCTTCTTGCTCCAGCTATACGCCGGGTACTTTCTGGTGCTGCTCCTCTTCCTCCTGTTCTGTGTGGACTGTCGCTTGTGGTCGACGCAAAAAATCAACTATGGCTTCGTGTTTGAATTTGATTCGCGGACACAGCTTGATTGGCGGCAATTGTGCGAGGTAAGTATCAATGTCGAGGAAAGCCGATTGGAACTTGCTGACATGCGTAGATACCAAGTTTCTTCTTCTTCCTCGAGGGCCTATTCATGTGGGTCAACTTTAATCGCTATGGCGGGGACAGCCTATACATTTACTACCCCGTCATACTCTTCTTCGTCACGCTCGTTGTAATGTTCTTCCCTGCACGGGTTCTCTACCACCATAGCCGCAAGTGGTTTGCGTATACTCTGGTAAGACCCAAAACTCTGTTACATGGATGGTTGCTAATAGTTTCCAGTGGCGCCTGGTGTTGGCAGGAATCTATCCCGTCGAGTTTCGTGATTTCTTCGTCGGCGACATGTTTTGCTCCCTGACATACGCCATGGGGGTAAGCTTTTTGCTCCACGCTAACTAGTCATGGCTGACCCGTCTTCAGAACATTGAGCTTTTCTTTTGTCTATACGCGCAGGGGTGGACCGCCCCTGCTCAGTGCAATTCGTCGCACTCACGACTTCTCGGTTTCTTCACGACTCTGCCCAGCATATGGCGTGCTTTCCAATGCATCCGACGTTATCACGACACACGCAATGTTTTCCCACATCTGGTCAACTGCGGCAAGTACACTGCTTCGATCCTCTTTTACATGACGTTGAGCATGTATCGCATCGAAAAGATGCTGCCGATGAAAAGTTTGTTCATCGCTTTTGCCACAATCAACGGCTTATACACCAGCGTCTGGGACCTCCTCATGGATTTCAGTGAGTCGAAGCCGTGTTTCCGAGCGTGTTGTGACTAATTTGAACAGGCTTGTTGGATCCACAGGCCAAAAGGCCGTTTCTTCGAAACTATCTTGGCTACAAACATGTCTGGATGTACTACGTCGCCATTTTCCTGGATCCGATTCTGCGCTTCAACTGGATCTTTTATGCCATCTACGGCAATGACCTGCAGCACTCGGCCATTCTTTCCTTCATCATCGGTGTGTCGGAAGTCTTCCGCCGAGGCATGTGGACCATCTTCCGCGTTGAGAACGAGCACTGCACCAATGTTGGTCGTTTCCGTGCCTCGCGCGACATACCGCTGCCGTACAGCATTCCAGCGACGTCGGAAGAAAGCTTTCCTCAGTCGCCGTCGGCACATGAAAATGGCGAGACGCGCCGTCGCCCCCCTTCGGCGCGTAGCGCCCAAACAGGAACCGGTGCTTCGACTGATCAGGATGGCGCGCACCTCGAAGCGCAGCGCTCGCACACGCGCAGCATCGGCGACCATGGCACTCCGCTGCAGCGGAACATTTCGCGGACAACCACGTTTCTCCATGCGGCTCATGCGCAAGATTTTGAGCGCAAGCGCATGCCCGAGTTGGGCGAGAGAAACGTCCCCGACGCCGACGACGACGACGAGGATGATGATGATGATGACGAGGATGAATTCGGGGACACGAGCAGCGATGGTCTCGGCAGACAGAGTGCAGATGAGCGCCCTTCTAATGGCAAGGCGAGGACGAGGAGCTCGCTGGATCGTGCCATGAATTTGGAGAGGGATCGCGAAAGACGAAGTTGAGGGGGCAGAGATTTGAATAAACGCGCCAAGGGTTGGCGCTTACAAGGTTTTTTGTTCTGGAGATACCCGTTTCGTTCTGCTTTCTGTGGCTTGAGGGTGGTTAAAGAGTTTCCAGTCTGGTACCGGGAGCGCTGCGTAGAAAGTTCTATGAAGAAGGCGTCAGGGCTGGGGGATAGCATCAGTATGCTAGAACACAAAAGATTCCGAGCAAGGCAAAGGGAAGAACTGCATTGTGTAGCAGTGAAGTGACTTTCGAAGTGAGAAATACTCAAGTCGAGTGCGGGTTGGCAGAGCCGAAGTGAGGCGCATGCTCAGGGAACCATGCCCTGAACCACAAAGGCATGGTGTTAGGGCTGAGATGGCTGCCCCAAGAAGCAAAGATCGGCGTAGTCTCTACCGGCGCGTTCGCTCATCCGCGTTCCCAGCGCCGTTCTCTCTCGCAGCTCAAGCTCCCCACACCACGTCCCGCCGGCGCAGCCCTCTCCTCGCGCTCGAATTAGCCCCTCCACGCCGTTACAAAGTCGCCGCACTTCGCAAAGCCGCCTCCGACCGTCACCTTCTTTCTTCCTCGCGAAACAAGACCTATCCACACCTGCTGAACGGCGAACCGCATAGCCTGCAACACTGCTACTGCCCTCCCACCACACACCAACCTCAATGCGCCGCCACGACTGAAGGCTTTACGGCACAAGGCTAAGCTGTCGACGGCCTCAAAAGGCGACAACACACACAAGGCCAACTGCTTGCGAGCGACGCTGCTCCGCGGCTGACAAGCCGTCGACTCCGTCACCATGGCCGACAGAAACTTCGACGTCTTCCTCAACAAGCTGGTAGATCCAGCTTCGGGTACGGCAATGCCCCCTTCCGCAAGCATTGCCGGTAATGTTCAGGGCAGTCGTGGGCTGACTGGAATTTCATACAGACCTCAAAGTCAAGACGGGCGCGGCGACTGAAATCCGCGACACCATCGAGCAGTTGTGCTCCGGCTCGACTTACAATGTCTTTCTGGAGAAATTTATACCCGTGTTCCTCAAGCTGCTTGAGGGACAACCCGTCTTCATAAGCACTTCACCGGAGCAGGTATGTCGCGGGCGCGCCCAAATCACATTGCAGATCAGAGTAATGACTCCGTTTCCAGAGGCTGCGCAACTGCATATTAGAGATCCTCCATCGGTTACCAATGTCGCCTCCCGAAGCACTCGAGCCGTATGCCCCGCAAATTGTCGACAGGCTGATGGCGCTGGTGAGGACTGAGAATGAGGATAATGCCGTGCTGTGCATGAAGACCATCATGGACTTTGAGCGCTATCAGACCAAGTCTTTGGCAGACAGGGTCCAGCCGTTCCTCGACCTCATTGCCGAAATGTTTGAGAACATGGATGCCACCGTCAAAGACACGTTTGACAATCCTACCGGCTCCGCCTCGCAGGCTGTTCCCTCGACACCGAGCAACACACAATACTCGCAATCGCCACGACCTGGCTCGCCAGGTGCATCGGCGTCGTCTTCAGTTGCGGGCGATATTGGAGGGGAGGCGCAACAAACACGGCATCTGCTCAAGGGCATGCAATCGTTCAAGGTCCTGGCAGAGTGTCCAATCATTGTCGTCTCCATCTTCCAGGCATACCGGCAATGCACCCAACGAAACGTGAAGCGCTTTGTCCCGCTCATTAAGAATATCTTGATGCTGCAGGCAGCGCCGCAAGAAAAGGCACATGCTGAAGCGAAGGCGCGAGGCGACATCTTCACTGGCGTGAGCAAGGACATCAAGAACCGTGCTGCATTTGGAGAATTCATCCTCGCCCAAGTCAAGACCATGAGCTTTTTGGCCTACCTGCTCCGCTCCTACGCTCAGCATGTGCAAGACTTTCTCCATGTCCTACCGGAGATTGTTGTACGGCTGCTGCAAGACTGTCCGCGGGAGAAGTCTGGTGCGCGCAAGGAGCTGCTCGTCGCCATCCGGCACATTATCAATTTCAACTTTCGAAAAATCTTCCTCAAAAAGATTGATGAGCTTCTGGACGAGCGGACACTAATTGGAGATGGCCTCACCGTGTATGAGACTATGCGTCCGCTTGCGTATAGTATGCTGGCCGATCTCATCCACCACTTGAGGGAGAGCCTGTCTCGCGAGCAGATACGGAGGACGATCGAAGTTTACACCAAGAACTTGCACGACAATTTCCCGGGCGCCAGCTTTCAGACCATGAGTGCGAAGTTGCTTCTCAACATGGCCGAGTGCATAGCGAGGCTTGAGCCCAAGGAAGAAGCCCGCTACTACCTAATCATGATCCTCAACGCCATAGGCGACAAGTTTGCTGCCATGAATCGGCAGTACGACAATGCCGTCAAAATTTCGAAAACGGCCTCCCCTCCCACGATCGAAGCATCACCAGAAAACTTTCTCGCGGAAAAGGAAAGCCCCCCGGATTGGGACGAGATTGACATTTTTGCTGCACCGCCAATCAAGCCGACGAATCCTCGCGAGCGGGCCTCTGATCCCATTGGCGACAACAAGTTCCTTTTCAAGAACCTCCTCCACGGCCTCAAAAACTTGTTCTATCAGCTGCGGGCATGCAATCCTCCAAAGATCAAGGAAGAGATTGATCCGAGCGTTGCGACGCCGGCTAATTGGCACGAGGTCTCGTATGGATACAATGCCGAGGAGGTCGAGGTTCTCATTAAGCTGTTCCGCGAGGGTGCTCAAGTATTCCGCTACTACGGCGTCGACAAGCAGCCGAATGAGCAACAAAACATGTCTCCGAGCGAGCTGATGGGCTCGCAGCAAATATCAACCAGCAGCAAGGAGGAGAAGGAGCTGTTAGAGACGTTTGCCACCGTCTTCCACCACATCGATCCCGCCACCTTTCACGAAGTCTTTGAATCCGAGATACCCCACCTTTACGACATGATGTTCGATCAATACTCGCTCCTCCACGTCCCACAATTCCTTCTCGCCAGCGAAGCAACCTCCCCAAGCTTCGCCGGCATGCTGCTTCAATTCCTCATGGGCAAAATTGACCAGGTCGGCACGTCTGACGTCAGAAGATCCGTCATTTTGCTCCGGCTGTTCAAGCTATCTTTCATGGCCGTCACGCTCTTCTCGCAACAAAATGAGCAGGTGCTCTTGCCACACGTAACCAAAATTGTCACCAAGTCGATTGAGCTCTCGACGACGGCAGAAGAGCCGATGAATTACTTTTTGCTGCTGCGGTCGCTGTTCAGGAGCATTGGCGGTGGTCGCTTTGAGCTCCTGTACAAGGAGATCCTGCCCTTGCTTGAGATGCTCCTGGAGGTGTTGAATAACCTGCTCATGGCCGCACGAAAGCCTGCAGACCGCGATTTGTTCGTGGAGCTGTCCCTAACCGTTCCGGCGCGATTGAGCAACTTATTGCCGCATCTGAGCTATCTCATGCGGCCGCTGGTCGTGGCTCTACGAGCAGGTTCTGATCTTGTTGGCCAAGGGTTGCGCACCCTCGAGCTCTGCGTTGATAATCTCACCGCAGACTACCTCGACCCCATCATGGCGCCCGTCATTGACGAGCTCATGCAGGGACTTTGGGAGCACCTGAAGCCTGCGCCCTACAGCCACTTTCACGCACACACGACCATGCGCATCCTCGGCAAGCTGGGAGGCCGCAACCGCAAGTTTTTGCACGCGCCGCCGGAGCTCGACTTCAAAGCATACGCAGACGACGAGGCCAGCTACGACATTCGATTAATTGGCTCGGCCAAGGATCGTGCTTTTCCAACGTCCATTGGCATTGAAAACGCCATGGCCAAGCTCAGCGAGTTTCCCAAGACACCCGCCGCGAAGAAGTCGGACATCTTCCATAAGCAACAGGCTTTCAAATTTATCATCGCGCAAATCAAGCTCATCCTCGGGTCGGATCACTTGCCTGACGACATGGCACAACTGGTTCGTCTACAAGCTGAGGACTTTGTGTCGGGCAAGCATGACGTCGGCGCCGATACCCTCGACGCATCGGAGAGGGAGCGGTCGATTGTCAAGATGAACGACGAGCACGAGACGCTGAGAAGACTACTCAAAGCCAACATGACAGCCGCATCAATCCCCGAGCTCAAGGACGACGCTTACGCCTTCATTCACAGCATCTCCCGGCACTTTGCTCTTTTGGAGCTCGGGCACGCTTTGGCATTTGTCAAGCACAAGAAGAAGCCGTTCGACGTCAACTCTGGGGAGGGCCCGATCGTCATCGAGAGCAGGGTAGTCCATGAAGCCATTGGAGAGTCTTTGGCCTCTGATAATGGCCTAGTCGTCGACGCTGCCGAGGAAGCGCTCAAGACCCTTTACAACTCCATCGTCACATTGTGTGGCTCGTCCGAGAAGGCTGAGAAGCTCCCCCTGTTCAAGAACTTGGCCGACCTCTTCTGCCACAATTGCCATCAGGAAGAGTGGTTCATCAAGCACGGCGGCGTGCTCGGTATCGAGATTCTGACAACAAAACTTGGCGTCACCGACGCTTGGGTCACGGAGGGCCAGCGTCTCAACCAGTTTTCCCGAGCGCTGATCTACGTCATGCAAGACATGCCTCTCGACCTGACCAGTTCTACCCGCGTCAACGCGCAGCGGACGCTTGAGAAGCTGCTGCGGAGGTGCGGTGGCCTTTGGTCCAAGGAGGATCTGTCCAAGCCTCCGGATCAACACAACAAGCTTCTCAGTCTGTGCGGGTTCCTCGTAACCATGCTTTCGCACTTGAACAAGTACGTCCGCAAGGCGGCGCAGGAAAACCTCAAGGTCATTGCGGAACTGTCTGGCGCGGAGATGCACGAGTTGGTCCTGCCTGTCAGCAAGAGGCTGCTGGACCCCATCTTCAATAAACCCCTTCGGGCTCTGCCTTTCTCCACGCAAATTGGCTACATCGACGCGGTCACTTTTTGTCTCAAGCTCGGGCACGGAGTTCTCAAGTTTGACGAATTGTTGACCCGTCTTCTCACCGAGGCACTGGCTCTTGCCGACGCCGAGGACGAAGGCCTCACTGCTAAACCTCACGAGCAGCGCAACGCCGAGGCCATTGTCAACCTCCGTGTGGCTTGCATCAAGCTTCTCTCAACCGCCCAGACCTTCCCTGAATTCACTTCGACCTCAGCGAATCAGACTTTTCTCCGTGTCATTGCCGTCTTCTTCAAGGCACTCTACTCCAAATCGCCGCAAGTGGTCGAGGCTGCCAATGCTGGATTGCAGGGCGTACTGCACACCACCAACAAGCTGCCCAAGGATGTGTTGCAAAGTGGACTTCGCCCCATCTTGGTCAATCTTCAGGACCCCAAAAAGCTGACGGTCGAGGGCTTGGATGGACTCGCGCGATTGCTGAAGCTCCTGACCAACTACTTCAAGGTGGAAATCGGCGCGCGCTTGCTCGACCACATGAAGGTCATTGCCGATCAACGCGTCTTGCAGTCGGTCTCGTTTACTCTCATAGAGCAGAACCGCCCGATGAAGACGGTCACGGCCATCCTCAACATTTTCCATCTCTTGCCCAGCGCGGCAGTTAACTTCTTGGGTGCTTTGGTCCAGAGAGTCATGGAGCTGGAGGCGTCGTTGCGGAGGACGCATTACAGTCCTTTCAGGAAGCCGTTGATCAAGTATCTCAACCACTATCCAAAGGAGGCGTGGAACGAGTTCGCACCGATGATTAGGGACCATCCGAATGGCCGGTTCTTTGCTCAGCTCGTTGCTGATCCCGCGAGTGGTCCTCTCAGGGCAGCTGTCGTCGAAGACACGCAGGGTTTCATCAACTCGTTCATGATTGACGATGACCAGAAGCGGTGTCCGGCCGCCATCAATGCAATCCATGTGGTCCACTCAGTGTGCAAGCATCCTGAGACTAGCACGTGGCTCGTCAAAAACCCCGATCTGCGCAAGGCCTTGCTCGAGTCGGGCAAGTTGTTGGAGACGCGCCAGCGGAAGAATGAAATCGAGGCGAACCTGCGGCTCGCTGTCGAGCAGGCAGGCGAGGACATCATGTCCGTCTTTACCAACTACCTGACGCACGAGCCGGACAATCTGGACTTCTTCGTTGAGGTTGTGGAAGCTGTGACGGCCGAGGAGCTCAAGGCCTGTCCGTCGCTCTTCCACTTCATTTACAAGCAAATGATTTCCGGCGACAGCCCCGACTACTGGCGGACGTTGGTGACGCGCTGTATTGATCTCTACACGGGGCGCAACACGACGCAAAAGACCAAGACGTTTGTCATCCACTACATTGTCAACCCCATCATTGCAATGGACGTCATGCGCAACTGGGACAGCCTCTTCGGCGCAGCCAAGGGCACCACAAAAGGCACCAAGCTCATGGATAGGGCCATGGCCGAGACAATCAACAACCGGTTGTGGCGCGTCTATGCTGCCGACCAGGTTGAAGAGACGGGCCAGTTGGGCGTCGACCACTCGCGAATGGAGCTGCTGCAGATGACGGCGCTGATTGTCAAGTATCACCACACGGTCATCCACGAATCGCGAAAGGATATTATCAAGTTTGGGTGGAATTACCTCCGCTCGGAAGACATTATCAACAAGCACGCCGCCTACGTGCTTATTACATTCTTCATCGCGCATTACGACACGCCACCGAAGATTGCCATGCAGATCTACTCGCAGCTTCTCAAAGCGCATCAGAACGAGGGTCGCCCGCTAATGATGCAGGCCCTCGAGGTGCTTGCCCCCGTCCTGAAGAAGTGCACTGGCAGTGTCGATAACAAGTCGCCACCCATGTGGGCTAGAATCCCCAAGAGGATCTTGGCTGAGGAGAGCTCGAACCTACAGCAGCTCATTTCCATTTTCAACTTCCTCGTGCGCCACCCGGACCTGTTTTACGAGGCCAGAGAGCCCCTTTCGCAAACCATCATCCACTCGTTGTCCAAGATTGCCCAGCCGCCTAACCTCAGTGGCGATCATAAGCGAATCATCCTCAATCTGATCAACCTGATCCGCCGATGGGAAGAACGGTCAGCCCAGGAGTCGGGCTTGACGCTTGAACAGCTTCGTCTTTCGCCTGTGCCCAGATCTCCCAAACGTAGGCATGATGGCACGATGGTTGCGCCCGACCCGCCGCAGAGGTCGTTTGTCGCGCCCACTCCGCTGCGCTTGACGTTGATCAAGTATCTTGTGCACTTCATTATGAACATGCATGAGCGGTACCCTGTGCCGTCGGCCAAGCTGAAAGACTCGATGAGCCCGCCTCCTGCCCTTCCTCCAGCTTCGACCGAGGCTTGTCAGATGGGACTATGGCTTCTCCACGAAATGCTCTCGCCCTTTTACTGGGGTGACTTGGAGATTGATGGTATTCTGTCTCGGGCCGAGAATTTCTGCCTGTCGGAGCCAAAGACTGGCGAGAACGAGAAGCCCGAGCTGCACACGACGCGGCTCATCAACGTCCTCCAAATCCTCGGCGTGCTCGTTAATGTCAAGTCCGCCGAGTGGATTATTGCACACCTTCCGCAGCTGCAGAAGATGCTCGAGAAGCTGATTCGCAGCGACAATGCCGAGATTCAAGACTGTTTGCACACGCCGCCGGACGAAGACAGCAAGCTCAAGCTCCAGCCGCTCCTCAAGCGTGTCCTCGAGGTCCTGCCGGAGCCGAAGACTGACGAAGAGGGGACTGTAGAGGAGACGCCTGCCACCGAGTTTGTCGCCTTTTGCAACCAAGTGGCCACGGAAACGCTGTCCAACAACAACAACCTCGCGGCTATCAACTTACTGTGGACCATGTGCCAACGGCGGCCGGACGACATTGCTGCCGAGCACATTGCATCCATGTGCAAGGTGCTGAACATTCTGAGCAGGGAACATCTCACTGCACCGACCCAGGCTCAGGGGCAGGCGGGCATCGCGCCGCGGCCGGATCAGCCCAACGGCCCTGCTGTTGGGTCCTTTGAGCACGAGGTCCAGGTCAGCCTGATCCTCAAGGCCATTGATTTCCTAGCTTCGCGAATGCCGCATCTGGGTGACCAGCGAAGGCCATTTTTGACCGTGTTGGCCTCCCTGGTGGAACGCTCGCCTAGCAATGCCATTTGCCAAAAGATTGTCGACTTGACCGAGGAGTGGATCTTTGATAGCAGCGAGCCGGTCCCGACTCTTAAGGAGAAGACGGCTGTCCTGTCCAAAATGCAGGCGTTTGAGCAACGCGCCGACAAGACACTTCTTACCAAGTTCCTCAACCTCGTAATTCGGATATACGAGGACCCCAAGATCACGCGGTCGGAACTCACGGTCCGCATGGAGCATGCGTTCCTCATCGGCACGAGGGCAGAGGACGTGGACATGCGCAATCGATTCATGACCATCTTCGACAAGAGCCTCAGTCGGACGGCCAGCGCTCGCCTCAACTACGTCATTGCGTGTCAGAACTGGGATATCTTGGGTCGGTCTTTCTGGCTCAATCAGGTAATTCACCTCATGTTTGGCTCGATCGAGATGAGTTCTGCGGCGAAACGACACCACGAGGACTTTTATGTCACGCAGCTTTCGACGTTCTACAACACGTACAAGGGAGACTCGCGCGTGGGCGACGTCATGGTTGACGACTCGCTCGAGTCGCTCATTGCACAGCACCGCCAGTTCGTCCAGTCGCTCGGCGAAGTCAAGGTGCGAGATTTGCTGGAGCCGCTCGTGCATCTCCAGCATGTCGACTCGAATCTCGCGAGCGATATTTGGGTTCACCTCTTCCCGCTCTGCTGGTCTGCTCTGCCGAGAGATGATCAGGCCGATTTAGAGAAGGGCCTTGTGGCACTGCTAACCAAGGATTTCCACATTCAATCAATCGATGAGCGGCCAAACTGTGTTCAGACGATGCTCAAGGCCATTGTCAAGGCAAGGCCTAGGGTTAAGTTCCCTCCTCACATCATGAAGTTTCTGGCGCAGACGTACAACGCTTGGTACACGGCGCTGTGCTACATGGAGAGCTACGCCATCGATCCCATCATTGACACGCCGGCTATTAGAGATAGCAACCTCGATTCGCTGTTACAGGCGTACTGCCAACTTGAGGAGCAAGACTTGTTCTATGGCACGTGGAGGAGGCGCTGTCAATTCGTCGAGACCAATGCTGCCCTCTCCTATGAGCAGAATGGCATGTGGGACAATGCGCAAAAGCTGTACGAATCAGCCCAGCTCAAGGCCCGCACAAATGCCCTCCCTTTCTCGCAGCAAGAGTACATGCTTTGGGAGGACCACTGGGTCCTTTGCGCTCAAAAGCTCCAGCAGTGGGAGATTCTGAGTGACTTTGCCAAGCACGAGAACTTTAGTGATCTCTACCTGGAGGCAATGTGGCGACAGTTTGATGCCTGGACCAACAACGAGACGCGCGAGCAGCTCGAATCGAGCATCAAGGCTGTGTCGGACGCGCCGACCCCTAGGAGGATCTTCTTCCAGGCTTTCTTGTCGCTTCTCAAGCTCCACCAGCAGCAAGAGTCGCCGCAGGATTTCAACAGAATCTGCGACGATGCCATCCAGCTGTCGATCAGGAAGTGGCACCAGCTGCCCAAGCGCATCACCAACGCGCATATCCCTCTGCTCCAAAACTCCCAGCAGCTGGTCGAGCTGCACGATGCCAGCGTCATCTGCAACAGCTTGGCCAACACAAACCAGCAGAACCTCGATCACAAGTCTCAGGAGCTTAAGCTTCTCCTGAGTACTTGGAGGGACCGCCTGCCTAATTTCTGGGACGACATTAATGCCTGGCAGGATTTGGTTACTTGGCGTCAGCACATTTTCCACCTCATCAATGGCAAGTACTTGCAGCTGCTTCCAAACCCCCAGGGCAATGCAAGTGGCAATTCGTTTGCCTATCGCGGATACCACGAGACGGCGTGGATCATCAACCGTTTCGCCCATGTTGCGCGCAAGCACAGCCTGCCGGAAGTCTGTATCAATCAGCTCAGCCGCATCTACACTCTCCCTAACATTGAGATCCAAGAAGCTTTCCTCAAGCTGAGAGAGCAGGCCAAGTGCCACTACCAGAACAAGGCGGAGCTCAACAGCGGCTTGGACGTCATTAACAATACCAACCTCAACTACTTTGGTGCGCAGCAGAAGGCCGAGTTCTACACGCTCAAGGGCATGTTCTTGGCCAAATTGGGCCAGAAGAATGACGCCAACGACGCCTACGGTAGTGCGCTGTACTTTGACATAAAGCTTCCCAAGGCGTGGAAGGAGTGGGGCCGCTACAACGACAACCTGTTCAAGGAGAACCCGCAGGACCTTAGCAAGGCCGAGAATGCCATCAGCTGCTACCTCGAGGCGGCGGGCTCGTACAAGAACCACAAGTCGCGCGAGCTGCTGGGCCGCGTGCTGTGGCTGCTCAGCCTGGACAATTCGGAGCGGCAGTTGGCCAAGGCGTTTGAGAACTTCAAGGGAGACACTCCGTCTTGGTACTGGATCACGTACATTCCGCAGCTCTTTGGCGGCCTGGCGAGGCCCGAGGCCCCCATTTGCCGCCAGATTCTGGGCAAGCTGGCCAAGACGTATCCGCAGGCCCTTTTCTTCCAGCTCCGCACCAGCCGCGAGGATTACCACCAGATTCGCAAGCAGCAGGAGGCCAAAGAGGCGAGGGAGAAGATGCTCAAGCAAAAGGCGCAGCAGTCGGCGCAGCAGGCGCAAGGAGGTGGGCAGTCTCAGCAGAACGGCGAGGGGTCGACGGCCAATGGTGGTCAAGGTCAAAACGGCCAGGCAAATGGTGCAAAGCCCGAAGGCTCAGGCACGTCGGGTGGCGAGCAGTCTTCAGTCCCCAAGAAGCCGTGGGACTATGTCGAAGAGGTCATGGCCGCGCTCAAGACGGCATTCCCTCTGCTGGCGCTGTCCATGGAGACCATGAGCGACGGCATCGCCAAGCACTTCAAGTGTCCGCCAGACGAGGACGCCTACCGGCTCATTGTCGCTCTGCTCAACGACGGTCTGAGCTACGTTGGCCGTCAGCCAGCTCTGTACGCGCAAGACGTCAAGTTGCCTAGCTCGACCGAAGCCAACATCACTCGGTTCGCTGAGTCGGTCCTGCCACCGCACATTCGCCGCTCGTTCGAGGCCGACTTTGTCAACAAGAAGCCGACTATGCACGAGTACATCCAGAAGCTGCGCAAGTGGCGCAACCGCTTTGAGGAGAAGCTGGATCGCCGGCGTCTGACGCACAACCTCGAGGCCTACACGACGCACCTCAGCGACTTCAAGTATCAAAAGTTTGATGAGATTGAGGTTCCCGGGCAGTATCTGCTGCACCGCGACAAGAACCAGGACTTTGTGCGCATCGAGCGATTCTTGCCAGACATTGATTTGGTCAGGACGGTGGGCTTCTGCCACAGGAGGTTGAAAATCCGCGGCCACGATGGCAGCATTCATCCTTTTGCTATACAGCACCCTGCGGCTAGGAGCTGCAGGCGGGAGGAGCGCATCTTGCAGCTCTTCCGCATCTTCAACACCATTCTGTCCAAGCGCAAGGAGAGCAGGCGCCGCAACTTGCAGTTCACGCTGCCCCTCATGGTGCCTCTGTCGCCCGGTGTCCGCATGGTGCAAGAAGACGCGTCGTACATTAGCTTGCAGGGCATCTACGAGGACCACTGCCGACGCAATGGCGTCAACAAGGACGAGCCGATTCTGTTTGCTATCGAAAAGCTACGCAGCATTGGACCACAACTCATGACGGCGCAGCCGGCGTTGGGCCACCCCAACGCCGACGTGATCCGCCAGCGCAACATGGAGCACAGCGCGTCGATACGGCTGGAAATCTTTGCCGCGGTGCAAGAAAAGTATGTCCCACCAACGGCAGTCCTCGAGTACTTCAACGCCACGTACCCCGAGTTTGCGGACCTGTGGCTCTTCCGGCGGCAATTCTCCAACCAGCTGGCAGCCCTCACCTTCATCACGTACATCATGCACATGAACACGCGATACCCGCACAAGATGAACATATCGCGGCGCACGGGCAACATCTGGGGCTCGGAGCTCGTCCCTAGCATGGCGGGCGGCAAGCCCCTCTTCCA
The DNA here is from genome assembly GCA_038380885.1 of Phyllosticta citrichinensis. Classification (NCBI taxonomy): domain Eukaryota; kingdom Fungi; phylum Ascomycota; class Dothideomycetes; order Botryosphaeriales; family Phyllostictaceae; genus Phyllosticta; species Phyllosticta citrichinensis. The sequence continues at coordinate 237,675 of JBBWUH010000003.1, read as the reverse complement.
CAACCCAGAGCCCGTCCCCTTCCGGCTGACGCCCAACCTGCAGACGCTCATGGGCCCGCTGGCCACCGAAGGCATCTTCGCGCCAGCCCTCATGGCCATCGCACGCTGCCTGGTCGAGCCCGAGGGCGAGCTCGAGATGCAGCTGTCGGTCTTCGTCCGCGACGAGATGCTCCACTGGCACACGCAGCAGCACCGGCAGCCGCCGTCGTCGCTGTCGTCGTCGGCGTCGGGCGCCACCGAGAACCAGCTCCGCGACTCGGTCGAGCACAACTCGGCCCAGATTGTCAAGCGCGCCAAGGGCCTCGCCGAGTGCCCCACCAGCAATAATTTGCCGGCTAATCAGACCGTTATTGATCTTGTGGCTATGGCGGTTAATCCGGCGAAGCTGTGCATGACAGATCCGCTTTGGATGCCGTACTTGTAGGTCGTGAGGAGTGGACATGCGGTGGTGGTGGTGTGATGGTATGGTGGTATGGACAGAAAGGAAGGCAACAAGTCTCATGGGGTTGGGACAGGTCAAGCGTGGACGGGGTTTTCTTTTTATTTTGCAGCGAGCGTTGGTGGTGTGCGTGGACGGCAGGCAGGCAGGCATGGATATGGCGGGACTTTATGATCTCCTTTTGATTACGGTTTCTCTCTCTCCTCATTATCTTTTCCCCTTCTTTCCTCTTCTTGCGTTTTACTCTATATCTTTCCTCTCCTCTCCTTTTCTTCTCTCCTTTCCTTTTCCTTTTACGTGGTCTCAGTTTTCCGCGGCACGCACAATGCGTGCGATGAGTGCACAGCAGCAGCAACAGGTGAATACCACAAACGCAATGTGTCTGGTGGACTACATAGCGTGGGTCAAGAGCTAGTGTTGGTGCGTGGATGGGCGGTCTTGTCTGCTGGTTTTTTGGTCGGTGGTTGGTTTGTTGGTTGTTTGGTGCTGGTTTAGGTAGACAGGTAGGGAGGTAGGAGGCACTTGGGAGGCACTTGGAAGGCACTTTGGAGGCACTTGGGAGGCATGGTGTTACGAATTTACTTATAATAGAGTTGAGTTAACTGCTTTTTGTTGTTTGCTTGAAGTGAACATTGGCCTTGCACTGCTTGTCAAGTCACTGTAAGACGGCAGTGTCGTTGGTTGCTATCGAGTTTCTCTTAATTAATAAAACTAAATCTACACTTGATTGCCTTGAAAACTTTTGAATTATCTAGAGGGTCTTTTCTATATTAATAGCTAGAGAACCAAAAAGAGGGGCCTAAGTGAGTAATAGTTTCATGTGCGCTGGTCAACAGAAGTAGTAGTAGTAGTAGTAGTAGTAGTAGTAGTAGTAGTAGTATTAGTAGGTAAAGGGGGACAATAGGTAGGAATATAAGTTCAGATTATTTCATGTGGATTGAGAGGTTTTGAGAATTCGAGGCGTGCATTCAGATTGTTTCCCAGGGATTTTTAATCTCCTTGGCAGCTTCTGTATCTACAATCACTCACTCTACCTTGCCTCTTTCTTTGCGCCTCCAAGGGGTTGTCAGACGAATAGTCCTCAGATCGAGATGAGTATTCGTCATATTCCGACGAGCGATCTGAATTGAAAGTCAGCACGTTCTTCAGGACACGTTTCTCAAGCAAGACCTCCGATGCTGGCAGGTCGAGTAATGAACAAGGGAAGCTTCCTACCATCAGCGGTCTGAGATGGACGAACCGGCGCTCTGGGCCTTCTCCAACTCGCGTCCGGGCTGAAATCCACCACGCCCCCGACCAACTTCTCCTCATCCGGGCGATAAGCTCTGGAGTCTCTGAATTTCGACCATCCGTAGCGGAAAACCCGATCAAACCGCGCGGCGTCGCGCCGCGTCGCCAACTCCCCATCCCACGCCTGTACCGCACTGCGCAAGCGCGCCAGCATCTTCAGCGACGCGACGAACTTGTGCGGGATGTAGAAGGTCAGGCGCGTGCCGCCCTCGGTGATGCCACACAGCGTCGACAGCAGTTTCTGCGAGGCCTGCGTCGCGGGGACCGGCATGTCGCCGTTGGGCGCGATGAGCAGCGGCGGCCGCTGGAGGCCGACGTCGATCTTGACGACGTCGCGTGACTAGAAAATATTAGGTATATAGTAAGTGTCGTTATCTACATGTGTCTTTTCTGCGTATATTTACAGTGGGGTGGTGGCTAGCCGTAGATGTGGCGGTGCTTGACGGGTCATCTGTCCTCCCACCTATTCAAGAAGGTTTCCTCGTCGACGTCTTCGTCGGCGCTCCATCCCTCCTCCGATTCGTCCAGGGCGTCCTTGGGGACGAGGGCGCGGCGGACGGGGCCGGGCATATCAGTCAGCGGATGGGCTGGTATTCGAGTGCCCTCTGCAATCCCCTTGTAGCGGCACTTGCATTGGCGATGCGGGCAGCCGGGCCCAACATTGTCGTCCTTGGGATCCAATCGCGAGAACAGCGAAACCGTCATTGATTTCAGGTTATCGCCGGCATAAAAGAGGAAAACGTCGACTTTTTTGCCTCCACCAAAGCTGCGCAAATGGACGGGAATGCGCACTCTGATGCCTGCCGTCACGGGCACGATACCATGCCTGGTTTTCTCGCATGACATGTCGACGGAGGCTTTTAACATTGATGATGGGATGAGGTGTCCGAAAAAAAGACGGTTTAGGCGCGTTAATTTTATTCTTTTATTCAATGATAACAGATGCATCTATGATGAGAGCTGATCATCATCTAGAGATTTTGATCTGTTAGGTGGAATATATTCCAAGGCGGGATGATTCATAGCCATGTGTCTAAGCCATTTTGTCAGTCGACACTGCGTCTGCTCGGCTCAGCGTGCAAAACGTGCTGGATAAATACCGTTGATTTACATCCGAGTCTCTGATCCACTAACAAAGGAGATTGCCTGTAGTTGATCTACCCAGCGCCCCAACGAGTATCTGTACCAGACCCTTGCTACCAAAACGCGGATCCACTTATATCGTTCTCGAAATGGTATGGCGGGCTGAAGACAGACGACGACCCTGTATACCTACGCGCGTGAAGAACCAAGGGACCGAGATGCCAGAGGACCAATGACGCTGTTTGGTTGCCCGCTAGGAACCCACCACGCAATGGATCCCTGGTTGTTTGAAAGTTCGATTTGAGATGATAGGTATCCAGAGACCCTCCCGACCGAGAGCTATTTTCTACACAGTTATGTCCGGTCGCGAACATGAACCAGAAGGCGAAAGAGGATCCCACCTGATGCAGCACATCTACTCCGCCGTTCCATCAGCGACGCTGCCCGCAACGGCAAGGCAGCCAGCCATACAACCAACGCCACTCACTCACTCCGCGCGTGACTTCGCAACTCAATGCTTCCCGCTCAACTTGCGCTCCCTCTTGAGCTCCTCCTGCCGCATCTCCTCGTACCGCTCGGCCTGCTGCTTGAACTTGGACGTCATGCGGCGCGGCACGCCCGTCTCGTCCTTGCGCAGCAGCCCGGCGCTCTGCATGCTCTTCTTGCCCGATTCCTGCACGCTCTTGACGCCCTTCTTCATGCGCCAGTACAGGTCCTTGTGCTCGGGCTCGTACGCCGCGCTGCCTGGCGCCGGCTTGGGCGCCTCGTACTTGAACGTTTGCACCTTGGACGACCGCGCCTTGACGTCGATGGCGCCGTCGTCCTTTTTCTTGTACAGCGGCGTGATGCCGAGCAGCTCGCGGACGCGCGGCGAGCGCAGCAGGAAGGATTGCGATGCGCCCCAGACGGTCGTCACGACGAAGGCGAGCTGGATGGCGGCGGGCTGCGACGCTGTGACGGCGACGGAGATGAACGGCATGATCCAGATCATGATGAACTTCATTTGCGGGTTCATTTGGTTGGCCTGTGCCATTTCACCGCCGAGCTGGATGGAAGCTTAGAGTCAGCCGTGTGTAGATTGAAAAAGTGACAGAGATCGAGCATACCCTTCCAATGACGTGCAGGAAGCCGCCCATGGCCAGCGGCAGGATGAAGTACGGGTCTCCGGTCGTCAGGTCGGTCAACCACAGGAAATTGGAGTGCTCCAAGCCGGGCACAGGCAAGCTCGCCATGGCGCGCAGCAGCTTCCAGGTGCAGAAACCCAGCACGACCTGCGCCCCCACGGGCAGAAACTGGCTCAGCGGGTTGACGCCGACGGTCTTGTAAATCTGGCTGATGCGCTGGCGCTCGGCCATCATGGTCGTCAGGTCCTGGCTCATCTGGGCCTTCTTCAGGCGCTCGTTGGCCGGCCCAATGACGTCCACCACCGCCGACATCTTGCCCGCGCTGTCGGACGCGTTGACGGCCAGCTTGAACATGGCCAGCCGCAGCAGCAGCCCCGTTATGATGATCGATGCGCCCCACCCCGTCCCGCTGTAGATGTGTACGTGCTCCAGCACCCACTCGATGCATGCTGTCGGTCCCCAGCCGTAGTCGAGCCCTATCTCCTTCAGGTAGCCAATGTGCTCCGGCATGGACGCCAGTCGTGCGGCCTCTTCGCTCGCGCTGGCCGAGCTTGCGGCATTTGCGGCGCTCGCAGCGGCTTCCGCCGACGCCTTGACCGACTCGTCGAGCGCGGCATCGAGTTGCGACTGTGTTGCAGAGGACGTGGAGGAGGCGAAGCGCACGGCGGAGACGGCCGAGCCAAGGGCAAAGGGAGTGCGTATCGAGGAGGCAGTAGGAGAGCTGCGGAGGGCCGGTTTTCTCGAGGCATTGAGGAGCGCGCTGCTCAGGCGCGGCGGATTGGTGGAGAACTGGAAACTTGTCAATCACCCGAGATTCGCTTGCAGTGAAAGTCGAAGACGGACGGATCTGGGTGAGGAGGAGGCAATTGTGCGAGGCAGGCGAGCGGCATTGGCGGGCCGCAGCCCCCTACTTATCATCATGTTGAGGCTTTGGGCGGTGTTGTCGGACGACCTGAGTGCACGGGGACGGATGCTCTGAAGTCGGCCTGCCCTGGTGGAGAAAAAAGTTGGTCGCTGTCGTCCGCCGTACAATAATGCACCGTGATCCGTGCGCTCCGCCGGAACTCACCTCATGCACGACCGGGGACCCTCGAGGGATGAATTGGGATGAATTAAGTGATGACCTGCAGATTGATTTTCCTGAATCATACGATCCGACTATACTATCCACCGTTGACCTCGTCTCTCAAAGACTAAAAAATGTAGAAGAAGACGGCGCGGGCTATTCCCCATCAATCCTGTATAACCATGTTCATCCTCTCTTTGCAAATACCCCGTCAAGCCGGCCGAGTCGAGCAACGGGTAAATAAAAGACTGATAAAAGCCAGGACGCAGCTGGCGATGCCGAACAAAAAGTTTTCAAAAAAGAGACAGCCGCCAGTACTCCCGTAACCGATGCCCATTGCCCTGCCCGGTATGCACCGTTGGATGCCAGTGCTTTGATATACCCACCTCCGTGTAACCCCTGAATTTGTGCGCCGCGAATAAGTAGATGGAGAAATGATTGCTGAATAGTGGCCGTTGTTGAGAATTAGTCGTGGGTAAAATCCATCTTGTCCTTGTTGTCTTCATCTTCATCCTCGACCGTTAAGTTCAACGCGTCCTCGGCGTGGCTCGTGGGAGGTGGACCCATGCCTTCACCGTCAGCATCATTGGTGGTGAAGTCGGCAAAAAGGTCTCTGTCACCTTCTGCGCCGCCTTGGCTGCTTCCCATGCTGTTGTTAAACATGTTTCGCACCGGCGACGGCGCCGCCGGATCAGACGTGCCAAACGGGGCATTACTGCCAAATATCGCCGGATCCATGTTGGCCGGGGTTGCGGATGGAGACCGAGGATGGAAAGGAGGTGAGCCAGCCCCACGGTGATGGGCAAAAGATGACATGCCAGGTTCATAGGCGCTCGTAGTGCTCGCACCAAAGCCACCGCCGCCAGAGTGAGACACGCCGGAAGGATAAGAAAACGAGGGACGATGCCGCGACGAGTGGTCCGCCGGAGTTGTTCCAACGACGCCAACACCCGGAAGTTCCGTGTAGCCATGAGGGAGTCCAGGTGGTGTGTGAGACTCGTGAGAGCCTGAGATTCTGCCAAGGCTGCTGCGCTTTCCCCTCTTCAGCTTCGCGCGCTTCTCAGGAGGAATGTCTTCTGGATTGTCAACGCCACACTCCGCCATCATCTTTTGTTGTTTGGTTGGACGGGGCTTGCGGGTCGACAAGGATACCTCGACCTTGGGTGGAGGGTCTGGGGTCACGGGGGCCCATCTGTGTAGCTCCTGGCGGAAGAAGTTTGTCTCTTGAGCCAGGAGAATGTCAGCTCCTTCGAGCTTGCGCAGGTAGAAGCGCTGAGTTGTCAGTTCTTCAGGGGTTGAAAGCAAGGGGTTTGCGTAGCTTGCGATGAATTGTCGAAAGTCTCTCGCCGAGCGAATGATGTTCGCCAGGCACTCTTCTTCCTCGGGCTGGAATGGGAGACTTGGTATCAGATCCTGCCAGGCCTCGAGGTCTTCGAGCTTTGGACGGGTGGCGTCGCGAGGGATCTTGACGCGCCAGTCGCAAATGGGACAGGTGTACTTGTCATCCTCCTTGACTTTGCCACGTGCAATCTTCAAACACTTTCCGTGATACCTACAAGGGTCAGTTTTGATAGTCCAACAGGAGAGACGGTTGCTTACCATTCATGACAAACCTCGCACTCAATCATCATTCCAGACTCGGGTTTGCGGCAGATGCAAAATACATCTCTTGTCGAGCCGGCACCATTGTCGCCGCCGTCCGATGCAGGCGATACATGCCTGGATGCGGGCTCTACTGGCATGCGAGGCTGGTCGTTGAGGTCGAAGCAAGCCTCATTTTTGGCACGGACAAGGTCCATGTGCTGTTGTAGAATGTGCAAAGGCGCATTGGCTTTGCCAAAGAGCTTCTTGCCACTACGCATCCAGTCTTCGTGTTTCTTTTGTTCTCTCTCGAGATCGATGGTTCCCATGGGCTTGCTGTTGAGTTCGTTCAAGGCCTCCATGGCATCACGCACCTCCTTGAACATTGGTCGCTTCCTAAAGTCGGGGTCTTTGCTTCGCTGGTACAAGGCCTTGATTTGCTCCTGTGCGTCGCGCTGCTTTTTGAGAATTGCTTCGACCCTTGCAAGCGTGTCTGGCGAAACGGGGAGGTGTTTGGCTTGGGACGACAGGGCGTCAAGCTGCTGGTAGTTTACCATTTCCTGTGCCATGACTTCTCGAGCCGTCTTCTCCCAGACCTCGCCCTTGGACTTCTCTTCCTTGAGCCACATCATGTTGGGTTCTCCATCGGGTATGTTTATCTCGGCGCCGCGTCTGATGGACTCGGCCACGTCTTGGAGAGAATGGGAGCACTCCCGATAGTTGTGCACATCCTTAAACCACCTGAGCTGCTGTACCAGATTGTCAAGTTGGTCCACTTCGGGAACATCGAGATCCATTAGGCGACCCTTGTCGATCAGCCTTTCGAATCCTTCAGGACTGGACGTCGGGTAGCGAGCATTTCGTAGAGCTTGCCTGGCGTCTTTCTGAAACTCGTTGACCTTACTTTCGAGGTCTATCAGCAATTCGGATTCCGGGCAAGTAAACGCAATTTCCTCCGCCTCGCGATTCAGCCGTATCAGTTCTTCTACCGTCCGGGTGTCGCGTTCCTTTCCATCTTGCTCGGCCTGCTGCTTGCTGGTCGACTTGCGCGACGGCCGGTCCGTTTTTCGCCGATTCAGCTGCTTCCGCGTCGTGAAGGCGGTGGCTTTTTCGACCCATTCATTGCATCGATGGACGTATCGCTTCAGCTCGGGAAGCGCGGGCAACGGCCAAGGAATCTTTTCCCCTTCGGCGACAAACCTGCGGAGCTTCTTGAGACTAGGCCGTTGTTTTTCGGAGAGATAATCGTCGAGATCGATCTGCCATCTATCAGGAAGTTCCGCCTTGTCTTCCACCCTTTCTACTAGATCACGGATCATGATGGTCGTGAAGCGCTGGACGAGAACGTGGCCCCCCTTAATGCCACCAACCACGCGTTCTTCTTTGCTGTCGCTACAACAGTCGTATTCCAAGGCATGCTTGATGCACATGACCTTGCCCGAGTTCTGGCAAATGAATTGTGACCAGTAGGCGAATGCTTTGCAATAATGACAGATCATCTCTTCTTCAGGCAAATCCTTCGAGTCTCTGACCTGGAATGGCAGGCACTGGGTTTCCTTGTCGTGATCCGTGGTCTCAAGTAAAAAGTTACACTTCTGTAGGGGGCAAAGAGACAGGTGCAAGGCCCTGAACTGGTTACGTTCCTCCAATTCTTTTTTATACATGCTGAGGAGAGCAGGCCCAAGCCATTTGGCAACCTTGATGGACATGTCTTTGCCGCTTGCGGCGGTTCGTAGGAGCTCGTCGTGTGAGAAGCAGGGTTGTCTGCGGAAATCTTGGAGACGCTCAACGCCAGCTTTGCCCCAAGGTTCCCAGTCAGGAGGCGCAAAGTTGACTGCTTCGTTGAAGTTGAATCCGTGGTTGAAGCCCGCGTGGTAAGCTTGTGGAAACGTGACCACAAATTGTCCGGCCCGCTGATCGAGAGCATACACTCTGACTCCCGCCTTTTTCAAGTGTTCTGGGGTAAGCAAAGTGACCAACTGGAAAAGCAGGTCGGGCTGAGTCTCGAAGAGTTCCGGAACTGCTTCGCGCATGGCGTTTTCGAACTTTTCCGCGTCCTCTCCGGGCACTCCGTACCAAGTCTTTGTTGCTCCGAAGTGCTGATAATTTGCCGAGTAGCTGTAGTGGTCCTCATTGTGCCAGCAAAATGTGGAGAAGCACATGCCCACATAAAGCCACGGCACAGTCATTCCGGAAATGTCAGACCTAATGTGGCGAAAGAGGGACTCGGGATGTAGGGGCAGAATGTTCAAATTCCAAGGATCGGTGGAATAAGGATTGCGCGGATTCTTTTCGAGCGTGGGAAACCCGCTTCCATGTGTCGTGACGTGGACATCGGCGCCATATTCGACCTCTGGAACCTTGTCCGTGACATTTTCAACCAGTTTCCAAAACTCGCGCTCCACGTCATCTTCGCTGGGCGGCCGCTTGGTGTTGAGGACTGGATCAAACTGCATCTTGTCTCGAAAGTGCTGTGCCCTGAATTCCTGGTCTTTTTGCTGAAACTGCTTGAGCGAGTACACTCCACCCTCGTCAAACCCAAACTCGCCATCGCCGACCAAGCATCTGGGGCAATGCCAGTCGTAGTCGGGCGTTGACTTGAGAGGAGGCTCCAAGCAATAGCGGTGGTACCCCGCATCGCAGCTATCGCAGAGCAAGATGGATGTTGGATCGCTGGCTTTGCCGCAAGTCTCGCAGTAGTCTCCCGGCTTGTCGCTGGAGCGATCCCTGGGCATGCCTGTGCGCGGTGCGGATGCGCGCGGCTGAGTCATGTGCGAACCAGCCACAGTAGGGGCTGAGTCCTTTTTCAACCGCTTGCTTCGTCGACCAGAGTTGTCTGAGTCGCCGTTGGTTTGTGATGCGGCATCCTCAGAGAGCCCCCGTTTCAGCTGCTGGAGCTGGCCATTGGACAAGGGGGTAGAGAGACCGGGAGGCCGAAGATCAGGGGTATTGTTTGCAGACAATGTTGACGGACTGTCGACAGGATGTCGCGGCGACGAGTTGGTAGACTGAGCGGGCTGGGTACCATTGGGGGTGTTGATTGCCGAAAATCCACTCGACTGAGGCACAGGAGTTCGTTGGGGGGCGTTCACAGCCGTAAAGCCACCCGAGTTGACAGCAGTGAATCCAGAAGACACCTTGACCGGCTGAGGTAGCTCTTGTTCCTGGGGCAGGGGCGGGACGTCATGGAGCGAAGCGTTGAGAGCGGCGGATGCGCGAGCAGTCGGCGAGTCCGGCCGGGCTGAACTAGCCTTTGCCGGCTGCTGCGATTTCTTCAAGGGCGATGGTGCCGGCGACGGCGTAAAGGGGCCGCCATTTTCGTGCTCCAACATCTGATGGACGCCAGGCTTGGCTATGCTGAGGTACTCTTCGTAAGGGTGCAGCCATTTTTGGTACGAATTTTTGAGCGACGTTGACAAAGAGGACATTATCTTGCCGCTGTAGCCAAGATCGCGACCGATCTCCGCCCATTTCTTCCCTTTGCAAACCCGTTCAAATCCACCGCGGGTCTCGACGGCTTTTTTGAGTTTGAACAAATCCAGAGGCCGCTTGTCGACGCTGGGAAATCGGTTCAGGTGGTTGCCCCGCGACCTGTGGAACTTTTGGAGCTGGTCAAGATAGTTGAGGTTGGCTCGCGTGCCTGTACTCGTTAGCCGCGAAAGCCGCTTTCAATGCAGTTGGGGTTGAGATTCACCTCCTTCGACCGAGTTGAGAGCCTGCTTGCGTGTGCGAAAGTGGAAACGCTGTGACAGCCGTTAGTTTTGGGACAACATGACATCAAGTCGTTTCTCGCAAGCGCAATATCATTGTCGGTGCCGGTCAAGCCGTGAAGCGCTCACGCATCGCGCCACATACCTCGGTGTCAATCGCAAAATCTGGATTCCAGCCCTCGGGGGGTATTATCTTGGCTATTCCGTACTTGCGCCCTTCCGGAGCAATCTTGCGCATATATTCCATGGGATCCTTAAACTCCTCCGCCGTTGGGGTAAACGTAGGCGCTTCCTCCAACCCGAACAATCGATTCGATCTCGAAACCTCGCGCGCCATTGTGGGAGTGCCACGTCGCTCCACCGTATTCAAATCCAAGGGCTCTGCCTTGCGCGCGCTCAGTGGAAACGTGGATATGTTGCCGTTGGTGATGGTGGTGCTCTGCATGCCATGGGACCCGGTATTGGCGCTACTCGAGGCCGTCGCACCTCCCACCTTGCCACTGCGAGCTCCCGAGGGAGTGGAGACAGGCTGGGCTGGACTTGCGCGAAAGGTTATCTGACCGGCGGCGGGCCCAGCGGCGACAGAAGAGACCGCCATGGTCGACAAGACCCGTCTCGTCGAGGGAATTCAGCGTCGGAGTCGAGTGGGAAAAGGCTAGCCACGGGCAGGTTGGTGGGACGAGCAGTTGGTCGGGTCCGAGACGAGTGCGAGAGCAGATATCGAGAGTATCGTGCAGCGGTGAAGGGTCGAGGCAACGAGCCAAGGGCCGAGCATTCGGGCGACGGGTGAGATTGCAGGCGGGATACGGAGCGAGGACGGCGCGTGGACGAGGTGAGGCCGCGTCGAGAGTGAAGTGGAAGAGGATTGCAAAAAGTGCTGAGGGGGAGGCGTGGCAAGTGGGAAGAGGGCGGATATGGCGTCGAAGGTAGGTAAGGAATGTGAGCGGTTTGGGCTAGCCGCTTCAGGACATCACTCGATATTTGACACTCCGGCGCTGAAGCTGCCCGACCTTGCTTGGACTCCATGTCCTCAACACCAACTTCACCTCGACGGTTGTGTGCGCACCTTCTCCGAACCACGCGCCGTCGTGGTGCTGCACAAGTCGTTTCATGCACTTGGCCCGTCGGTGCTGGTCTGGCTGATGCACTTCCAGTCCTCTCCCGAGCCTCCGCGCCGTGTCCAGGTCCCGACGTCCGTCTCATCCTCACCCTCGCCCCAACATCGTCGAAATGATGAAGCCCACTCCTGCCTTTTACTGCTGCTACCTCTTGCGGTCAACTGTCCGACACCAAGCGACCTACGTCGGCTCAACACCAAACCCTGTCCGCCGCCTGAAGCAGCACAATGGCGAGGCCCGGGGCGGCGCTGTCCGCACCTCCAGACTCAGCCTCCGCCCGTGGGAAATGACGTGCATCGTCTCTGGTTTCCCTTCAAGAGTCGCTGCGCTGCAGTTTGAGTAAGTTGTCACGTGAGGACTGGATTCACTTGCAATGTCTGGCTCCATCTTCAGACGGGTCTAATACCCTGGTCAAGACAATCTTGGCTCTGCTCTTTGACTTGCGCCATGATGCTACCCATCACGCCCCGTGGATTTTGCCTTTTATTGGCTTTTCTCCCTTCCCTGACCCGTCATGACATGCTTGATCCAACCTAACCTCAGCAGATGGGCATGGCAGAACACACACCTAACCCGGCACATCCCTACCGGCGACCGAATAACCGCCGCGCGCACAACATCCCGAGTCTCTCCGCGTACCGGCAGGGTTCGCAAGCGACTAACTCGCCCCTGCATGCCTCTTACTGACAGGCTCTCAAATCTACATCTGTTGCTTAGAGTCAAGAGTTTTGATCGCTGGCCACTTCGCCTGACTTTTTTCAACGAAGAAGTCCACCGGACATGGGAAAAATGGTTGACCCAGACGCCCTTTCGTCTGCGGGATGGCATCATTGTGCAGCTGGAGAAGCACGACACTCCCAAGGCTTTCCAACGTCCAGAAGCTGAAATCACGTTGGTTGACAAAAGTGACTGGATTGGAAAAGGTCTAGGCATTCATGGCATTGACATCGGATATGCGCCCATGAAAGCCTACTTGGACAAAAGCATCAAAGCTTTAAAGAGACCCGAGCCAATGGATTGTACAATTTGCAAGACTCAAATGAGCCCCGCAAAGTCGCTGCTTCTTGTCTGTCCTACCCAAGGTTGCAAAATGGTCTCGCATATTACTTGTCTCTCCCGAAAGTTCCTCGACGAAGAAGGCAAGGCTGCAGCAATCGTGCCTCTGCAAGGAAAATGTCCCTCATGCCAAGAGACTTTGCAGTGGTCAACTCTTATGCGCGACCTCAGCCTCAGATCGAGAGGCGAACAGGAAGTCGCAAAGCTGTTTCGAAAGGGCAAATCGAGGGATGTCGAGGAAGAGGAAGACGAGGACACTGAACAAGACCTGAGCGATGGCTTTGCAGAAGTGGACGACTGGTGTGATCCCGAGGACTCAGACAAAAGTGCGAGCAAGCAAAGCAAGGCCAAAAGCTCAACCATGGCTCGAGTGGAAAAGACCAAGGACCGCCCGAAGACGAAAAAGGCAGCGAAATCCACCAGCCAAAAAGATGGCCCATCTGATGATAGCTGGGCAGACGCCGAGGTCCTCGATTAGCTGCTTTGGATTGCACCGGCTTACAGCAGACGTACATAGTAATGCCTAACTCTTTTCTATTCGGTCTAGCCGTAGCTGTTTTATTGCAAGTGCTTTACAGCCCGCAAAGGCAGATTTCCCTCATCAACCCTCTTGAATGCGTCCAGCACAGCAGCCTCTACCGCAGCGGCCACACTCTCCTGCTCGTCTCCCCCATCAATTCTCACAAAGTCTTCCTTTTCCTCCTCCAGCTCCTGCATACTCTTGAACAATTGACTGACTCTTTCTTGCATCTTTGCGTTCTCATACTTTTCAGCGCCGTAGCCGCCGCGCTTGGCTGCGGCCTCGGGCGAGATGTCTAGAAAAACGACAACGTCCGGCCGGGGGAGACCTTCCTCGGGCTGCCGCGCCCACGCCAGAGACAGGGACGGGTTGTCTTTGGCGGCGGAATAGACGCAGCCGGAATAATAGTAGCGATCAATCACAACCGTGACGCCCGCCTCGACATCCTTTTTTATCGACGACCTGCCACAACACAACATCAGCCCTCTTCCTCTCTCTACCTCTCCATCATTTTCCACCTCCCCACACCTACCCCAGCCTCGCCGTCGTCCCCCCATCACAAGCAGGACATGGAAAAAGGAAAAACTCACGCTACCTCCCACCGATTCGCCGAAAAGAGCAAGTGAATGACGTGATCTTCCTGCTCGCTGGCGCCCGTCAGGTACGCGTTGATCATGTGGCCGATGGGCGTCGAGCGGTCCGGGAAGCGCTGGTGCCGCACGGCGTGGCCGCGCGCTTGCAGCGAAGAGATGAGCCGCGCGCATTGCGTCGATTTGCCGGCGCGGTCGAGGCCTTCGAAGACGATGAGTTTGCCGCGTGGCATGCTGGTGTTGTGCTGATGCTGTGCTGATGCTGGAGATGGTGATGGTGATGGTGAGGGGAAATTCGTTGGTATTTTGGGAGTTTCCGTATTGAATGAAGTGTTTCGCGAGCAGGATTCAAGGAGCGGCCGTGGAGTGTGCGGTCGAAAATGAGCGTCGTCAACGTATCCTGAACGCCATGAATTCCTCGCAGCCGTAGTCAGTCAGTCGTGCAGTCCCGTCGTGAAGTCGTTGGCGCGCAGATCGCTTCCGGGATTGGCGCTGGGGATGGGATGGCCCCGGCTGCAGCGCCCGCACCGCCTACAGGGGGTGGGTGCCTGGTGGGTCAGGCACACAGGCAGACGACAGACGACGTCTTCCCCCCGCAACAACCTTTCTCCTTCGACACAACCTCTGCACAATTCCAAGAGCGCCCATTCTACTCAAACAACCCTGTGCTGTGGTGCTGTATTCTTTGTGTGAGATGAAAAGCGGCCTGTGTTCTTGTTTGCAGCCGGCTTTGCTGCACTGAGCGTGGTTGTCTGCGAGGGGATCGGGCTGTAGCTTTACCGCCTTGTTCTCATCAATTCGTGCTCTTTTTTCCTTCTCGTTTCTCTCTTCGGTCTTCTTCCTTCAGCTTCAGTTCCTTGCTTTCTTATCCCCTCGTCTCCCCTTCTCTCTGTCAAGCTATGCTCTCAACACGCCTCTCCTTTCTTCTCTTCCTGCTTTCTCGTTTGCTTTCTCCTTTGAGTCCTTTCTCAGTCTCTTCACAACGCAAAAAAAGAAAAAGAAAAGACAAGAGAACAGGAAGAAAAACTGGGGGTGGAGAAAGAGAAAGAGCACCAGTCAACTTCCCTGCCACCGACCATGTGCTTCCACAATGCGTGGAAACAATGTATACTAACATGCCAACAAACGTCTCCCCCTCCACCATGAAACCTGAGCAAACACGGCCAATCGCCCCTGCTTCCACGTGCTTCCAAGACAATCATGGAGTTTGGCAGGACGCACGGTGTCCTTGGAATCTCTCAGGCGATATATCGGCGACGGGGAGGACTTTGATTCCTGCTCTTTGCTTTCTTTCTTCCTGTCTTCTTTCGTCCTGTATACAAAGTAATCCTGTACCTAAATACAATGTCCTCACTGACGAGCGAGGCTCCTCTGCGGCTCTATCATCTTGTTACTCATCGCCTCATCGTTCTAGGGGCACTCCCCGCCGCGCACGGCGTTGCTATACTTACTTTCGTCTTTGCTTCTCTCTGGCCTCGTCGCTGCTGGGCAGACTCTCTTCTTGATTTCCTTTCTCCTCCTCCTCCTCCAAAGCCGCCGGTGTGTCTGGCCTTGTCATTGCCGCTCTGCACGACCGAAGGCCAACGCGCTCCTGCGCAATCAGCTGGATGAGGCGAAAGACCAGGGAGCTGAAGAACTTTTTCCAAGGCTGGGCGTATTGCGCCTCGGGCTTGCAGCCGTGTCAGACTGTAGACCGAGCTACGTCCTGGACCCAAGGAAGGTAGATCCGTTTACCAGCCCCCTCTCTTCGATTTGGCCGGTATAGTCCCTCGGGTCGCGTTCGCGGCCATACTATCTCCTGCGTCCGCGGTGCCTCATCGTTTCCTGCCAGCACAGAGGGTTCTTCCGCGGTGATCCTCCCCAAGAGCACGAATTTGCAACCAGCATTCCAGTCCGCCGCCGCCTGCTCGTCCACGGCTCAGGCGTGACGCTGCATTTCAAGGAGACATTGAAGCTGCTCAGGGAGCAAGGCGATGCACGTCGCCCAGGTCCAGACTTTTCTGCTTGCCCCAACACCATCAATTTCGACGGTCCAGCGGTGAAAGACGTCGATTGGCGACGCATTGTTGACTTTCGAGCGCAAATGGATTCTCTCGTCATGGAGGAGTGCATGCGCTGGGGGTCCGTTCTACTGCCGCTGCGCTGCCGCGTGCCTGGAACGCCTTGCTCTTTGCACCGCATTGCTCTTGGAGTTGTACTCCTATCTGGAGACGTGGCAGACGACTCGGATTGTCCACTCGCTCCTCTTAGCCATCAGCTCCCGAGGCAAGCAAACAGCTGGCAGAAAGATCGCAAGAGGAGCGTGCGCTTGTTAAGGCCGTCCCGCGTTGGGCGAGACACCAAGGAGCTCAACTGGGATTCCAAAGGCTTTGCGGTGCTTCTCACAGCCAGCCGGCT
The DNA here is from genome assembly GCA_038380885.1 of Phyllosticta citrichinensis. Classification (NCBI taxonomy): domain Eukaryota; kingdom Fungi; phylum Ascomycota; class Dothideomycetes; order Botryosphaeriales; family Phyllostictaceae; genus Phyllosticta; species Phyllosticta citrichinensis. The sequence goes on along the minus strand of JBBWUH010000003.1, from coordinate 221,701 downwards.
TGGCTCCGTCGGCCTCTTTGCCGGGTGACGCTGTTGGCGAGGATGTGCCCTCTCCATTGCCTCAGACTTCACGCGGTCATTCGACTTTGTTGAGGTGGCGGCAAAGGGTCGGAATGGTCTCGTCGAAGATATGCGCGGTATGCGCTCATTGAAGCGCGGTGTCTCCTGGTTCATCGGACGATTGCGGAAGACTGAAAACTTCCGATCTGCTCCATGGGCCGGCTTTCCGTGGTGCTGGAACTCCTGACCTGCGAGGAGCTTGAGAAGCGCACGATGCTTCTTGTCGGGGCCGGCCGGATTCTTTTGAGCTTGTCTGGCGGAGCGTTGGACGTGGATTCGCCTTGTCGCGGCGGACTCCTCCACCGATAGCTTTGGTGTTGGCTTGTCCAAAGAATTCGAACCTTTCAGCTGGAGCAACGGGCGGGCATTGATGTTGCTTGTTGGGACTGGATTCGCTGGGCCCACTTGGCCGCCTGTCTGGCTGGTTGGTCGCGGTTCTCCAGCTCTCCGCGAGGCTGGCTTCGCACTGGGTCAAGGTGTCTGCACCACCGAACAGCACAGAGATGCTTGCCCAAAGACTGTTCAACGATCATATACTCCTTCTCCACCTCGCTCACGCTTGGTTCCTTCTCTTCAGCTTGCAGCAATGCAGTCATGGCGTGCTGCGCGGCGGGCTGCGGCAGCACAACGCTAGGGGCGTGGAAGCAGACGCGGGATGCTTACTCCACCATCTTTACCACACTGCGCGCGCTCTTGGACGCCTCGGCAGCTTCAAGAAACCCAACAAGGAAGTCTGCCTGAGCTCTGGAGCAAGTCGATAGGCGCGCTGGAGCGCTGGCGCTGCTGCGTATCCCCAGGACCACCTATTCCCCAAGTCAATCATTATACACTCCGGCCTACCTACCGTTTACATGCCTCTTAGACCTTACAGTATACACGCGCCCTGCCATTGCACGACACATCCCTTCCAATTACTTTCGCGCGGAGTGGAGTGGTGGACGCAGATTAACACTCGGGGTATCGAGGTGACTGACTGGCTGCGTTGCTTTGCTTTGCTGTTTAGTATGGCATGGCGTCATTCCAGTTACCTCGAGGTCGCGCGGACGCGTTTGGCCACGCGTGGCTTTCATGGCAACGGCCGTCGCCATGCTGGGCACCGCGTGGCTGGTCGCAGTCGCGGTCGTGATAGATGTCTTGTTGTCTTTCTCCCGCTCGACTTGCTTCCTCTCTCTCTCTTTCTCTCCACCACACCCTGCATCTTCGTAACCAGCGTCACCACCACGACCTCTGGTTTTTCGACGATACCCTGTGGTTTCCTTCATCCCCTCTTGCTTTTCACAAGCTTCCATTCCGCTCGCATCTTCCAAGATGCTTCCACCGATCGTCCTTCTTCTCAATTTGCTCCTACTGCTCAACGGCCACGTTGTGGGTGCCATTGCAGAGCTCCTCAACCTTACGGTCCATCACTCGACCTCGAAGGTCATCGACTGTGCGTTGCAGCCAATCCTCATATTGGTCTTTGTTGCCATGGAGCTGCATGGAGCACTTCTCCTCTCCGATGAGCTTCGATTCTGCTCTGGTTCGACCGCCGGTTCGTACTCCCCTCGCTCTGGCTACTCTTGCGAATATGCTGACATTCAAACAGATCTGGTTTCGTTCTGTCTGATCCTAGCTTTCCTGGTTGGGGGTTACACAAGGGGTTTCTTCTGGGATGCGACCATCAACCTCTCCGAGAAGCTGGTAGACCAATTCATCCACTCCACAACCTTGGTTGTCGCCGTGGTGATTCCTTTCGTTGAGCAACTTTTTTCGTTTACCATGAGCCAGCTCGAAAGACTTCGGGAACACAAGCTGGCCACGATCTCTACGGGCGCCCTTCTGACTCTCGTATTCGCCTGTCGTCACTTCATTGCGACTTATGCGGCGAGCGTTGCCCTCTTCTGTCTGGTCTTCGCGCTCATCGGGATCTTCACCGTTTCCGCTATCGTCTTGCTGGTATGCGCCGCTCAATGCTTCGTCATCCTTGCATCGTCCTTTATGAGAGCACGGTTGTGTTCTCACGTTCCTGTCACGTCGAACAATCGTGTCACCACCAAGAGCAACGGTCGTGTTTCTTCTTTCAAGGGAGAATCCTGCGCTTCTAAAACCTCGTCGGCTTCTCCAACTCTTGCTACCCTGTCTTCAAATAACAACGGCCATACTGGTACCTCTTGTACTACTACCAATCAGAGCTCTGTTTCCAAGGGCCCGACTTCAAAAAATGCTCCCACCGAAACTCAACGTCCCCCAGTTACGAAGAATCCAAGCTCTACTTCTGGGTCATCCAAGCCTTCGGTCCTGCTGTCTACCAGTTCTGACCAGCCTTCTCGTCCGTCTACCCGCACGTCAGTATCGGAGGAGGTCGATCAATATCTCTCCCACATCAGAATTCTGGAGACGGCTCTGGACCATGTTTCCAATCACAATGTCCACCTGGAGTCTGAAAAAAAGCAATTGCTGGCCGAAAACTCTTTATTGAAGTTCAACAATCAGAACTTCCGTCATGAAGCTTTCAAAGCCGAAGAGAGTTTTCAAGAGCATCTCAAAGAAATGGAGCATCTCAAGGCTGCCAATGCCGAGCTTTGTCTGAAGCTTGAGAATGAGCGTCGCCTTAACTTGGAGAAGGATGAAGAATTCGATGACCGCATCAAAGCCTTCATCAACGAATTCTTCCCCCAATTCATCGACATTGCGAGCCCGACGTCATCAGTTACAACGTCTCCCTCAACGAGATCGTCCAATACCATTGCATCACCTACTTCCGCTGAGCTATCTGTGACAGCAACGCCCTCAGCTGGATCATCACTTCCATTCTCGCCGGGATCTCTCTACACTGCATCTCCACGCGGTAACTCGATTGTCTCCATCAATTCGCTTGTCAAGCGCAGAAAGCGAACTACTCCCACGGGACCTGGCCTCAGGACTCCGATCGCAATCAAGAGGTTTCTGGGAGAACAAAAGTACACCCCGGACAAGATGGAGGGTCCCCAAACGCCTGCAACGGTGTCTAGCGGCTGCTCGCTGCCTTGCCCTTCGGAGACATCCAGCAAGCCCTCAACAACAATCTCACCGGCGGCTTCAGTCCACATCCCCGCAAGGACTGGCAATGAACATGGACTGTCCACTCCTAGAGCCCTCCTCACGACTTCGATTCGCCGCAGGCTTCGGCAGTCTGGCTACGCCCAACCTCGCACGCCGGCTACCATTTCAACCTGCTCACCACTGCCCTTTTCTACGGCGACAATGGTGTCAAGCTTCGGCAGTGTTTCCGTCAATTCGATGGTCAAGCCCAGCCGGTTCCGTAACGCCAACATGCCAAGCTTCGAGAGTCCTTGCGCCAACCATCACGACTGCATGGAGCAAAATGGGGCTCACGTCACTCCATATGCCACAGCTCGTGCGCAGCGATTCTCCAATTTCCTTGACTTTGAGGACTCGCCTGCAACAGTCTCCTCCAGCTCGACGCTGCCGATGCCGTCGCCGAGCGCCAACACCTCCCCTTCTCACGACCCCTTCATCTAATCGATGGAGGGAGGGGGTTGGACCAGACAGCCACGCGTGCCGCCAGATCAAGCACGCCTTCCGACTGCTTGTGCCGCCGCAGCATGGACACCAACACCGCAACGACACAACAACAAAAAACGAACATCAAAAACAACAGACACCTTCCATCCATGACACACCCAAGAAACACAAATCCCCCATTCCTAAACACACCCAACGACCCCCCACTCCCCCAAACAGCCCCACCACACCCACCCACCCCCTCTCCCCGCAACCAAACCACGTCCCCCACCGCGCTCCGCTCTCCGCGCTAGAGGCAGCAGGCTCGAGCTTTTTAGTTCGCCTACCTCAGATGCGAGGGCCGCGAGCGAAGCGCCGCGGGGACGTGTTTGCCTTGCCCACCCCTCTCCCTCGTCTTCCTTACACACACCCCTGCCGACGCGGCGGCTTGAGCGCGCCTGGGCGCTGGTCTGAGGTGCTCCTCGCCAGTGCTCGGTTAGGCCCTGCTCGTCGCTGCGGAGGCGGGGTGGTGTTTGGGTGGGCGGTGGACGAGGTGGGCTGGTGTTTGGTTGTGTGGGGAGATGGTGCGTGGTGGTGGTGCGGCTGGTTGGGGGCGTGAGGGGTTTGTGGTTTGTTTGTGGTTTGGGAGTGAGTGGTGGTGGACTGGAGCTTTGTTGTTGTTGTTGTTGTTGTTGTTGTTGCGGTTGGCTGTCTGGGGAGATTCGAGGAGAGGCGAGTTGAACACCATTCTTACGACAATACAATGCACGAAAACAACGAAACACAAAAACACAAAAACACCACAGCGGACGCGCTTCCTCATTATTACGCCATTTCTACATCGCCTGAGGGCCTCGGCGGACGCGCCTTTTCACGACAGCCTGCGGGCACATTCAGGGCACGACGGAATGGGAGCAGTCGGAGGGATCTTGTGCTTTGCGGTTGTTGTTCTTTGTCTACTTTCGTTCTGCTTTCGTTTTGCTTTCTTCTGCTTCCTGCTTCTCTTCTCTTCTGCTTCCTGCTTCCTGCTTCCTTTCTCTTCTGCTTCCTGCTCTACTTCCTGCTTTCTTCTCTTCTGCTTTCCCCCTCCTGTATCCACCCCTTCTCATTTTAGTCTCGGCCGGCCCGCAGGCAGCTTCATCGACTGCCTGCCTGCCTGCGCTTCGTTGCTTGCTTCCTTTTCTTGCTTTTCTAGCGTATGGCTTTTGGCGAGGGATTGTTGGTTGGTCAGTCGGTCGTCGGCGCAGGAGTTCGCCAAGGCGTTCAATGGGTCATGTATCTAGCTAGTTGAGAGGCACGGCGAGTTGGGTGGGCGGTCAACCGTGCTGCCCTCGTCGTCCGCAATGGAATCGATCAAACTTCCCATCAAATCAAATATTGAAGATGAAGCATGTGTGATGCTGGTTCTGCCAGGAAGTGTGTGTGAGCATCTGGAGCAGTCAAGAGGAAGTCGGCTGGTGATTTAGCTGCGCCAGGCAGTCGAGGTAGTCGTCGAGTCTGAGAGTTGGGAGATGATGGGAACAGGCTCAGTTGTGGGCTTTTGTAGATGTACATATTTAGATCTTGGGGAATGCTGCGAGGGGCAACTTGGGAGATGCTGCGAGAAAGAAGGGAGAGAGGAAATCGATATGGTGTAGTAGGGCTTGAATATTTTCTGCATTCTTGGATTCTGGGTATCTTCTCGATTTGTCTACTCACCCGAGACGCTCGACCTCGTGTCATTTCTTTTCTAGAGACAAGTTTCTCATAGAGCCCAAACGCCGAATCCAAAGCCTTTTCATAGCTTAAAAGTACACGCCCTCCTTATTCGCCTCCTTGCCCCTAACCGTCGCCGTATCCGCCTCCTTCTTCGCCTTCAGCCCGGGGAACTCAAACGTCTCGCTACGGCCGCCCTCCAACTCCTTCCACGCACCACCCAGCTTCCTGACCGGCGGCCAGTCCGCCCAAGTCAGCAGCCCAACCCACGGCTGCACATTCCAGCCTAGCTCGAGGACGGCGTCGGTCCGGTTGGCCAGCTTGCCCTTGTAGTCGGTGATTTGGTACTTGGGGCGCTGTTTGGCGAGGTGCAGCTCGCCGGGTGGGTAGAGGGGTTCGTCTTGCTCTTGCTTCCGCGACCGCTTGGTGCGCGCGTCTTTGGACTCCGGGTGGATGTAGTGGTTTTGGTGCCAGGGCGCCGAGGGCGAGGCGAGGATCGCGTCCCAGATGATGGCTTCGGAGGGAGGTTCGGCGGGGTTGAGGGAGGGGTACTTGGCGACGATGTAGACAAAGACTTGCTTGGTGTTCCAGGTGAAGAGCGAGGTCAGGTCTGGTCGAGCACGTTAGTATGGCGCTATGATTGATTGGAGAATGCGGCGCGTACCAGCGTCGAGGTCAAACTTGATGTGTGCGTATTCCTCCTTCTTGGTGCTGTAGTAGTGCGGACGGCCCCGGACTCTGGCGCATTGTTAGTTGATCTGATCTGCGTTGTTCGCCGGCTGCGCGCCACGTACACTTGGACATTGTGCAGCTTGATGGCGCCGGAGGGTGTTTGCGGCGTGATGAAGTCGGAGAGGGCAATGAGCGCAGCCACGCAGGCTACTACGGTGGTGAAGTAGCCAAACACATTCTGCGCGCGAACAAGCGTAGAATGCATGTTGGCGACTTGTCGGGGCTGACGATTGGCAGCTTGCGCGTAGGTTGATGGAGAGGTGTTGCGGAGCTCGGCCGCCAGCAACTGCAAGGGACCACGTTGACGGAGCTCGGCCACGACTTTTTGCGGTGCGGTCATCGACCTTGTCAACACCATTGTCTCGCGCTTCTCTTTGCCTTCACAACTGCTCGCGTGGACAGCCAAGGATTTCCTTTTGTTCAATCGAACCGTCACCATGTCCGACAATGTGCAGCCAGCAAAATCCAAGAAGCCGAAGAAGCCGTACCACATAAAGAAGGCCGACCTCCATCTCGACGAGTACATCGAAGAGCAAAACTCCAAGAATCCGTCTCTGCTATTCCAAAGAGGAGTTGATCACTTGAAGAACTCCCTCCAGTTCAAGCTCTACCTCTTTCTGCAACTAGCAGCGGCTCTCACCGGCTTCGGGCAGGTCTTTTTCATTTTCGGCGTCTTTTGGGCCATGATTGCAAACACTGGAAAGAGGAAGAAGGGCGAGATGAGTGCGTACTCGCTCTTCAACAAGGATGTCCAATCGTAAGTATTCATGTCGTTGCTTTGCAACCCAGAGCTCTAGAGCAGCTCCCTCGTGCCCTTGAACTCGGGTCTACTGTTGGTTCCGGACCAAGACTAACGCCTGGTCTCTAGAATCGCGGGCAGCACGGATATGGAAGCTCTGGAAAGAGAGCTGCGCACGAGGTCCATGTGAAGCCGTACGGTAGTTCAACAACGTTGGCATCATACGTTGTTGTGTTGCAACTCAGTCGGATTTAGCATCGGACTACGACCCCAGCCCGCCTGACAGCTCATCCCGAGCCAGCTGCACGCCCGGTAACGCGGGGGAATGATCTTCCCTTGACGACTCCCAAGATCCACCGCACCTCCATCCGAATCCGAGCATCGCATCGCGCTATCTGGACCGCACAATGCTCTGAGTCGCGAAGCACAAACGATAAGTGGATTAATCGACAGGAATCAATCCGCGCTGTGCCACTGGCCACAGATTTAGTGTTCGAATCCGTCCGGAATAGCAGCGAGCACCAAACGACTTCCCCGCCACTCCGCAGGGACAACCCCACCTCCTTCGGCAATCAACTGCCGTAAGCTTACTTGTGCGGATTTGGGAGGCCAAGTCTCCAGACGGGTTTAATGTCAGCTACCAAGGCCAGGCCAAACCATGGCTATAGCCCCCCTGGTCTGCGGTCGTACTTCAAGACTCCGCACCAAACTATAGAAAGAGACTAGCACCGACTACTACATGCCACGCTAACAATTCGCTACTCCTTTGAACTACACCTCTCTCTTCGATCTATCGCATTCGAAAGCTTCTTGACCACTCTGCCAACACCATGACGGGTCCCGAGCGCAAGATCCAGCTCGCCAAGATCGCACACGTCTACTACAAGCACAAGGACCTGGAAAAGGCCCACGAGTTTGCGATTGACTTTGGATTCGAAGAAGTCGCGCGCACCAACGACAAGATCTACTATCGAGGCTATGGCCGCGAGCCGTTCGTGTACTGTTTGATCAAGGCGGACGAAAACGAGTTTGGCGGCGGCGCCTTTGCCGTCGAAAACGAAGAGGAACTCGAATACGCGTCAAAGATTCTGCCCAACGCCACCGAGGTCTACGAGCTGAAGGACGCGCCTGGTGGTGGAAAGTGTGTGACATTCAAGGAGCCCGTCGACGGGTTCCTCTGGCACTTGGTGTACGGACAAAAGCTGCGGGATGACGAGAGGACTCTGCCGACGCTCAAGTTCAACTTTCCCACCAAGAAGGAGAGAGCGCCAAACACCTTCCAGAGATTTGAACAGAGGCCTGCGCCGGTGCACAAGCTAGGCCACTTTGGATTTTGCCATACCAACTGGCAGAAGGCGTTTGACTTTTACCACTCCCACTTCAACCTCAAGCCGAGCGAGGTAAGTAAAAGCTCTCCTGCCACGCACCCCAAAGTCCAAGTCATCCTGAATCCACTCTGACCTACCAAGATTCAAACCGACCCCATAACCGACAAGCCCTGCATGGTGTTCACCCGCCTCGACCGCGGCGACGAGCTCGTTGACCACCACTGCTTCTTCTTTTTCGAGGGACCCAAGGCTCACGTCCACCACGCGTCTTTCGAAACACACGACTTCGATACCCAGGTGCTCGGGCACGACTGGCTGCGGCACAAGGGATATGAGAATTTGTGGGGTGTCGGCCGACACATCATGGGCAGCCAGATCTTCGATTACTGGTACAATCCCGCCCGGTTTGTTCTGGAGCACTACGTCGATGGCGACTTGTTGAACGTCAAGGAGGACACAAAGTTCTCGAAAGCTACCCCGGATACGCTCTACGTGTGGGGTGAGTAATCTTGAGATTTTCTCGTGAAGTGACATGCTGATCAACCTTCTCTGAACAGGACCAGACCTCCCAGACACATTTTTGGTGTAGGGTTGCCGACTTCCGAGAGCCGATTGGCATGGCTGCGATTCTCCACTGCTGCTGTTCAGCTCCGATCTTCAGTGGGTACCGCGGTTTCTTCCTGGGTTTGGAATATTTGATTTCTTCCACAGAATGTACACTACCCTGGAAATCCCACTTGCAGGGCAACATCTCTTTGCTACGAAAGCCATCAAATTCACGTCGTGTAAAAGTCAAGTCTGATGTCCTCCGCACTTACATCATGTCCAAACCTCACTATCAAAGCTCTAACAAGGCGTGACTGCACGTCGTGATACCTACCATAGCCTGCGTCGGTAGACGACATCACAACGACAAAAACAAAACGAAAGACAAAACGAAAACCAAAATAGCAGAACGTTAGCAGAGTCTCGACCTCCGCTAACGCCCCCCAGCCCAAGCACTCATCAAAAGACCTGTATTGTAACAATTCAAGCCAAGTGCCCCTAGAGGTCGGTCACGCTGGCGTTTCCCAGCCTCGGATAACCTTCACGCAAGCTCCCTCTGGGCCAGCTGCTGATTGTATGCTCGCGGTCTGGGTTTATATAGGTGGGTAAAAGGTAAGTCGTGCTTCGGTGGGTAGCTTCCTTCGCGCAAACGTCATACCACCATGGAAAATCTCTCGCGCCTCTGATTCTATTGACGTCCCCTCAGTATGGCACCGCGGTGACAAGTTAAGCCGTACTCATTAGCTACTGCTCGAGTCCGAGCAACGCCTCTCCCGACCACCAGGAGCGGAACTCTTTCAGTCAGATCGACGCCGTGTCATTTGAGCACCTCTCATTGACGCATGTCAGTCACTGCGGCGCCGTCCACCACAACCCATCGAAGGACAACCCGCGTACCTCGCCGCCAGACAACCTCCACACATCTACGCCCTAATGAAGTGAGTGGCATGTCGATTGACACAGCGGCGGTTGACCTCGCGCCCTGCCCCTTTGGCTTTTTGTACCTCCCATTACGCCGCTCTTTCCACATTGCATATTTCCTTTTCTCCTCTTTCCACCCAGCTTGGTTTGTCAAAATGTCGTGGCTGCGCGGGCGCTGCCGCTGTTTACGTACATGCAAGGCATTTTCCACATCGACGTTGCTGTGCCCGCCTGTCAGCCTGCCAATCAACCGCGAAGCAAGTGGACGTTTGGCCGCGCTTTGGAAGCGCTCTCATGCTACATATACGGTAGGTATGCTTCGACCTTGCCGCTCATACGCTCACGCGCACTGCCGGCGGCTCAACCGAAGATAGCATTGGCAACGATCTCGGCACCAGTACCTATCCATCTACTCACGAGGACGCACCCAAAAGAAGCCTCCTCAACCACCTCAAACAGCCAGCGCCATGGGCGTCCGACAGTCTCGTCATCGTCCCACGACCATGCAGGCAATCGGCAGCGCCGGCAGCGCGGCAACGTCAATCGTATGCCGTGCTTGTACTGTGCCTCCTAGCGCCCTGCCCCTATCCGTCCACCCACCGCATCTCCTCAACAGGCGCGCCGTAAGCACGCCGTGCTTTTCCTCTTCTTTTGTACTTTCTGCTTTGCTTTCTTGACACACCACTTTGCCCACCTCGCCAGCTTTGGACATTCACTCCGCTCTTGCTCTCGCTTCTCGTGCGGTACGAACCGCAGCTGCCAGCCTTGCCCTGCCCCAGAACGCCTCGCCTCGCCTCGCCTGCGTGGGCGTCGTTGGCTCTGCTGATGCAGCGTGCAGCATGCGGTGCGCAGTCACGCAGCAGCGCCGGCAAGCGGCGGCGCGTGCCGATGACGCGGTGGAGAATGCAACGCGCTTGGCAGCGGCGGGCTGCAAGAAAAGAAATAGAGACAGATACTGGAGGTTTGGGGTCTCTGGTTGCGTGGTGGGATTCAGTCAGGGGGTGTGAGGGGCGCGGGGAGATTGGAGAAGAGCTGACTGGTATGTAGGCATGGAGGGGCAAGATGTTGGGTTGTGAGTGATGCGCTTTGGGCCGAAGTCGAATGGCAAACTCAACGGACAGAAAAGGCAAACACTTAGACAGGTAAACAAGACACAGCGCACTTTTGACAGACTTCGACGCCTATCCGTCGTTGAGCCTCCACAAGGCCTACCTGGCTTAAGGCTGCAACTCGAAGCCCAACCCCTCTCCCCTCCTTTTTCATTATCATTATCATCGTCATCATCATCATCATCATCTCCTCCCGCTCCTGAAGACACGCACCTAATCACCTAATCTGAGAAGAGAAAAACCACAACACGCCCCTCATTTGGATCTCATCTCTCATCTCTTATCTCCCATCTCTCATCTCCCCGCCCCACCCCGTCCCACCACCGCCGCACGCACGCAGCAGCTGACATGCGCGCGCCACTGCCGCAACGACCGCCACCATACCATGCGTGGCGCACGCACGCGAGCGACAAGGCAGCCTTGTCTCGTGGGCATACGTATGTATGTACGTGCCAGCGGCGAGATTGCCTGCTTTGACTGGTTTTGCGTCGGTGAGGTGGCTATCCATGGGCGTATGGTGGTGCGGAGGCGACTCTGCTCGTGTCTGCTGAAGAGATTGCGGTGGTTGTTGACTTCCGGTCTTTGTTGCGGTGCAGTTCGTCGCCTTTTTCCTCCTCTCGCACTCTACGGCCAGTAGAGTACCGTACAGCACGGCACAGTACAGTCCGTCCGCAACATACCAACTGCACCCACCATCGCGCTGCCCATCTCAGCACCTAAATCCGGCACCTGCTATCTGCGCTCGAGCTCGAGCTCAAAACGGGGGCCCCTCAACGTCAGAAGGCTGAGTTGGGCGGCGGCGCAGGCTCATCAGCGCAGCGGACACATGCACACATGCACACATGCACACCTCCCAACCCCAGCACCCCAATTACGGCTCAGGGACTCAGGGATACGCACGCACGCCCCTCCCCTTCCTCCCTCTCATCCACATCTCAACTCCCCTCGCTACCACTCACCAAACTGACAGAGGGGACAAGCAAAAAAGCAAAAGCGATCCGTATGTTGGCCAGGACTTGAACCTGGGACTTGCCGTGGATGCGACTGTTGCCACGGCATGCGTTACCACTACACCACCAACACGTTTACGTGGGTCCGCTGTATCTGTGGAAGGGATCGCACGGGTTTATAAAAGGAAGGTGAAAGGAGTGAGAAAGAAAGAAATGAATGAGGGGGAGGCTTTGCCGCGCTGCTGCTGCTGCTGCTGTGCAGATTGGCCTGCGGCCATGCGTGCGACGGTGGCGCCGGCACGACCCGGTGGCGTGCTAAATTGGGGGTGAGGTCGGATGGGCTCGCCGAGTGCCGATTATGTGTCTGAATGGTGTGGTGGTGGGATGGGATGGGTACGCGATGTGCGGGAAGGAGTCGAAGTGATGAAACGCAGTATTGATAACTTTTCTACAAGCCGTACAGTACAGCAATATACACGCGACCAAAGTCGCAACACGGTACAAACGCCATGACCAACCAACCAACAAAGAAAAAAAACAAACACCATAGTCTACACAAAGCATACAGCATACAACAAACGCCAATCGCAACCATCAATCAAGCGTGCCAATCCATACTCCGCCGCCGAATCGGCTCCAACGTCGTGTTGGCGACCTTGCTGTGGTCGCCCGTTATCAGAGCGCCGGACGGATGCCGCTCAAATTGCCGACAGCTCGCCGTGTCCAGCAGCCGCGGCGAGCCCGCGCAGTTGCCGCTGGGCGTGATGTCCTGCCTGCGACACGCCGCCAGATGGTCCGACGGGATCTCGATGCCGCTGCGCTGCAGCTGCTCCGGCGCCTCGATCATGACGGCTGCCATGCCGGCCGACAGGTGGAAATCGACGTGGCAATGAACTGAATGGCAAAATGAACGCGTTAGAAGCTGTTTGGGAGAGTGTAGTATATATAGTATGGTTGGGGTGGGGTCAGGGGGACAGGGGGTGGAGGTGGGGGGCGGGACTCACGTAACCAGACGCCCGGGTTGTTAGCTTTCAAGCGGATGACGACGCTGCCCGAGGGCGCGACGTTGACCACGTCGCGGACCATGGGGGTCTCGGACCACACGGCCGTCGACTCGTCAAAGGTGGTGTCGGAGCGCGAGACGACTTGGAACGTGTGGCCGTGGAGGTGCATCGGGTGCCCGACGCCGCCGAGGTCCAAGGAGGTGTTGGACGCGCTGTTGATGACGATTTCGACGATGCTGTCCGGCTGCAACACATATGCGTTCACTTGGCCGTAGATGAAAGGATTCGAGGCGGCCGGGCCGGTCGTGAGGGCTGTGTAGAGGGAGGGCGTCTCGGGAGCGATGTACGAGTCGTTGCCCAGCGTGATACTGTAATACTTTAGCAGGTGAATTTCGATGGGAGCGTTTGGCATACCGGCTTCCAACGTCCTTGTAGTAAAGCTGCCGAGAGTCGAGGACAATCCTCTGATCCACGGGTTCAAGAATCTTTTCTCCCGTCGTCGGCTGCAGCGTAAAGTCGTCACCAGCAAGAGACTCATCCACGGAGAAATTGTTAGGAACAAAGCGTCTTCCGCCGTAGTTCAAGATGCCCAAGGTCTTGGTGCGAGTGATTGCTTGCTGTACGGCAAAAGCGTAGTTGCCCGAGGGTTTGTCCAGACCGGTCAGGACAATGTCGTATCTCTGGCCGGGAGTAATTCTGAGGCCCTTCCAAGTTGTTGGTTTTACTGTTGCTGTTAGTGAGTTTCTTTGAGTCTTCCATGAATAAACTTGCCTGGAACACCGTCGATTGCAACCACTTGAAAGTCGTGCTGGTCTGCAAAAATCAGTCTTGAAAAACACTTCAAAGACAACGGTACATACCAAATTCAATGTTTTGAAATGCGAGCGCTCCCATGTTGACGATGCGAATGTAGACCTTTTCCCCTGGTTTCATGTCGATGATTGTGGGCCTCGTTGTGTCGTTCACCAAGTTAGAATCCGGTGATGGCATGATTCCCTGCCTGTTCTCGGGGCCCAGATACTCTCGCAAAAGGTACGGTATTTCGTCATGATACCTGAAAAGTTAGCGCGGACATCTTTTTGGTCCACCATAATCCTCACCAGTCCGAAACAGGCAAGATGATTTCCCTAGTAGCTCCCGACTGAGCTTTGGGCGACTCGGGGCTGTTGTCGTGGACAATCATCGGCAACCGCAGTCCATCCGGGTATTGGCCTTTTTCGTGGCTATGACACCAATGCGTACCCGCCGGGTATGCAACAAACTCGTATCGAAAAGTCGATCCGGGAGGAATGCCACACTGGGTGATTTCTCCAGCACCATCCATCTCGTTGGATCCGCGTTGCCACATGCCATGCCAGTGGATGCCAGTGGTCTCATTGCCGAGAGAGTTGCGAACATTTGCGATGATGGTGTCGTTGACGTCGACCTCGAGAGGCGGAGGCGGCCATTGTCCATTGATGCCAATCACAGCACGTTCGTGGCCGTCTGGACTGGCATTAACCCAAGTGATATCCCAGTCGAGCGTCACAACCTTGGACAGCCCGAGGGTTGCAAACGAAAGGAGAAGCAAAGAGAACATTTGAGAAGATTTTGAAAAAAGAACTTGAAACTGAAACGGGTGGTGGCAAGAAAGGCAGGATATCGTGGACCAACTTGGCTTTTAATAAAGCAACTACAGAGATTTCGATAAGGGCCCCCGGCAGCACGGCACGACGTCCATACATGTCTGGAGTGGATCTGCTAATCAGAGCAGGCGGTGGCCACTCAGCCACGGGTGTGTCATGAGGAGCCGAGTCGTCAGATGCAAGACTCATGATCTAGAAGCATCAGTCGAGGTAGCTGGAATATTTTCCGACTCTCATCAAGCCGCGCCTGGACGAGGCAAAGAGGCGGTACGTTGGAATAAGCAGTTTGAGGCTGTTCGACAGCCGCATGTGGCGGCTGTGATGGACCACACGGGCTAAAAAAACCAGACAAGGCTCTGACAGCATGACGGCTACAGTATAGAGATCAGCTGACGGGAGAGGGGGCCGCCATGAGAGGACGAAAATAGATTGCTTTATTGGGGCGCAGGTGGAGAGACTCATGAAGCAAATCGGCAAGGATCCATCGACCGTGGTCTTGATGTCATTCTGGGCTGTGGATGGCGCTGCCGGTGTCGTGAAAAAGAAAAGGCATGGCAATCCGCCGCAGACAGGGAGGCCACCTGCAGCCGCATCAGGTGGCAGAAGAGAGCCGCTGAGCAGGCCGCCCACGAGCACCGTGGAAATGAAGCTTTTCTGCAGGGATGAAGGCGGCAGAGCGCAAGGTATGCATTCAGCTGTAGCAGAGAGTAGATGTAGGGGAAGAGTTGAGGTCGCCGTGTCGATGCAAGCTGAGCTGCGCTCGCTTCGCTGACCAATCGCCTGTGGCACGCCTCGGACATGCCCTCGACGCGCTCCACTCTCCACCCTCAACTCTCCGCAACCACCGGCGCTTAGTGCTCACAAATTACCAGCTCTCTGCGCGATTACCAATCTGAGCTGGCCTCATCGTCAAATTGGCAAGAAAATTCGGCAGACAAGCCAAATCAGGACCACAAGATTGACCCAACCTGCACCGGACGGCTACTGGCATCTCATCCTAACCACGCAGCTGGAACCTTTTCATCTCTTACCCACCTCGGCATTTGTCCAGTTTCTTGAGAATGTGTCGTGAGTGTGAGCTGCAGGCGGCGTTTCCAGCTGTTGGGGGAAATCTCGACATCTCAACCGGAGCCGCTCTTTACGCCTGTCCGGGCAACTTCACAACCTCGCCAACCCGACGAAACAAGCGATAGACTGCCATGGCTTGGGTCATGACGTTCAAGACTACCGCGAATACCACCACGGAAAAAGGGCACAAGCATGGAAGACCAGTCGCTCTCGCAACATCAATCAACTCCCGACAAAGTGTTAGACGCGCATACGTTGCACAGCATGTCCAATCCATGCTCCCACGGGCCATACGCTGTATCAGAGGAGCACGCGAGCGACCTTGCCCACTCACTTGCTTGTCTGCGCGGCTCGGAGCATTAGTTTGTTGACGACTTGCATATTTACTAGGCTGTGCGGACAGCGCACCCACAAGCGGCGCGGCAAAAAGCATTCTGCAGGAGAAGAAGATTGAGCGGACGCTTTCACGCCTTTAGACACCCATCTGAGCACTCTCCGGGGCCAAAGACGAGAAGGAGCAGGCCGGTGTGTTGGTGCGCAATTCATGCGCCTCGCCAGGACATTGCAGTAAAGGTATGTATGTGTCCCTGGCGGGTAAAAGCAGCACGAACGCATGCCCCGTTGAAATGATGCGCAATTCTCCGACCGTATTCGCGACGCCTGCGATACGAATGATGGCCTATCTCGGAGAGAAAAGTCGGAGACACAAAGGCAAGCAACGGTTTGGCTGAAAGACATGACTTCTCCGCTGGGCCCCCTCTCCCACCTCTGCGCGCAAACCAAACGGGCGAGCAAGTGAGCGAGCCCGCGCTCTCAATACTCAAACCCGTACACCACGTCCCCCCTCTCCTCCCGCGTAATCTTGCACAGCAAGTCCTTTTCCCGGCCTCCATCCGCAACGTACGCCTCGATCCAGCATGCCAGCGCGCAGACCCGATCGTCGACCGCCTTGCGCCACCCGCGCAGCGGCTGATTGAAGACTGGTTTTGTTGATGTCGACGCTGCGCTTCTCCTGCCCCTTGGCGTGTTGCCATTGGGAATTTGGTTTGCGGTGCACGATGAAGGGGAGGAAGAGCATGACGCAAGGCTCAGGCTGACGAGCGAGGCCGTCTCGTCGTCCTCATCATCGTGGTGGTGTTTTTCGACGCCATAGTCGCGGCACTTGCGCTCCCAAACGTCGTCGACGTCGTCATTGATGCCGTCGTAGCCCGCGTCGCCGCGGCCCCACGACCCAACGCCCAGTCCAGCTGCTGCAGTCAGGTCGAAACGGAGATTCTTGCTGTTTCGAGTGGCGACCGCGTCGACGCGCCGGTCGTCGTTCAGCTTTGGAGGCGTGTCACTGAGGAGTCTTTTCAATTCGACAGCGTCGTTGTCGTCGTCCTCGTCGTTATCGCTGTCCCACTCTCCCTCCTCTCCTCTTCCCTCCCACCGCTCCTTTTCTTTCCCTCCGTCTTCCTCACCCCCGCAAACGCAGTCGCCATCACACCCCGCATACCTCGGCGGCGAACTAATCAACCACACGCCCACGCCCATGACCGTCGCGACGAGCGTCAACGCAAACGCGCACACCGTCAGCCACAGCGGCGGCCACGGCAGCGACCCCATGTCGAAATCTTGATCGGACGGCGGCGGCGACGACGTCGTGGCTGCATTCGCGGTGATGGATGGCGTCGCGAGCGAGGAAAGCGCTTGTGCCAACGTTGGCAGCGCGGGCGAGAGGGAGGCGTGCGTGAGCAGGCTGAGCGTCACGGTCCGCATATTCGACGCTGCTGCGGTGGTGCTGGCGGAGGGGGGTATGCTGGCCATCGTCACGATCGCGCGGTCGTGGTGTTTGGATTTGAATTCGAACACGTCGGGCGGTTCCAGATGTCGGCGTGGCAGGCTGGTAGGCAGAGCTGTTGATCCGGCAGTCCAGCATAGCCCCCGTAGTCGAAGAAGAAGTCGAAGGAGGAGAACGAACCAGTCCAGCAGTCATTCAGCGCTCAGTCAATCAGTCCAGCCAGGCCGCGGTAACAAATCCAGGGGCCACAAACGATGACGATGACGGTGGCGCGTTGTCTATGAGCCAGATGGTGCGACGACAAGACCTGCTTGCTTGCTTGCTTGCTGATTGTGCGACAGAGACAGACAAATGTGTTTGCGCTCTCGCCGTTGTTGGTGGTTGTCGATTGATTGGGCGGACGAATGGACGGAGCGACGACAGAGCGCTCTGCACTCGAGGGGCTGAAGATTGATAGGATGGCGGAAAAGCGTGAGGGACTGCTGTGGTGGTCGAGCACAGAGAGAGCACAGAGAGAAAAATAGAGAAAAATAGAGCAGACAAGGGCGCAACATGCCCATGCCCACCCACCCAGCTAACAGACAAGTATAAGTCCCATCGCACAATATGACTGGTGCGTGGTAGGACAATCAGTTCATTCGGCCCAATCGGTCCATGCGGTTCCACAGCGGGCGGCCACTCGGGGCACTATCTATCCCACAGGCAAACTCAGCCAGCCGGCTAGTTCAACACCGGACTGGACTGCAACAGGACTAAGAAGAAAGTGAGTGGTGGGCAAGAAAGTGGGTTGTGAACACTGAAGAATATAACATGAGGCGGTTGGGGCGGCTTGACGGCATAACGACGTATGGCATAATACTAACACTGAGTCAAGTATGTGGATATCATGTACCCAACCTACCAAGCGACGGAGAGACTGCAACGGAGAGGAGTAGGGTGCACAGAGCGGTGGTGGATAGGTAGGTACATGTACGTAGGGAGGTAGTACAATGAGCAAACCGCATGGACCTCAGCAGCACTACTCCCTTCGCCATCCCCCTGTCCTAAAGTTATCTGGCCGATCAGGTAGCTAGACGTCACTTGTGACTTGCACCTTGTCCAACCTTCCTTTCCGTCATATTTACTGTTTACAGTCGTCGCTCAACGCAGGACTATCAACTAAAACGAGTAGTTATGATCCGATCTCTACCTATCTCTATCTCGTCTAGCTATATCACCGTCTTACTATCGCCGTCAATGCATCAATGAAACTATCCATACATCTGTCCATTAGGCAGGCGGTCGTACTCATAAAATGCGCCACTCTCCATTTCCCTTTCTTACCATCACCTTTTCGTCCGCCTCTTGTCTTCCTCTTCCTCATGCCATGCATCCGTCGTCCATCGTCCATCTATCGTCTAAATTAAGTGATCCAGTGAGTGAATGAAAAGCAAAGGAAGGAAAAACCAGAAAGAGAAAAGATCCGAAAGACGCCAACTTTTGGTGGTAAAGGGATGCCATGCCATGCCATGCCATGCCATGCCATGCCATGCCATGCCAACTCAGGGCAGGACAAGGCAAATAGATATGAAAGAGTAGGATTGCGCTGTCGGTGTCATGTGAGACTTCTGATTACGTGTGTGGGGTGTGGTCTGCCAGGCGGTACGTTGGAAGTGGAGGGGGGGAGGAGTAGGCCACGCACTGCGTTCTCGCGGAGCGGCAGTGAGTGTCGAGAGGAATGAGTATGAGAGCCCCTGCGTCCAGCTGTAGCGCGGAGACGGGGCAGGGCAAGGACGTGTGGAAGGCAGGCGGATTTCGAGGGCCGCGGCGTGGTGAGGTATGCATGCACAGAAGGCCGCTCTGTGCCTGACCGGCCCGAGGATGATAGGTGGGCTGCGCTCCCTGGCTGGCTGGAGAGGGTTTACCGCAAGGGCTACCAGGGAGACAGGCGGACAAGCGAATCGGAGCAGATGGCAACGGGGGCGTTGGAATGCGCGCCAGCCAGCGTCTCTGCGCAACCGACCAACCGCCCAACCAACCAACCACCCAACCAATTGGCAAACTAACTAGCGGCGGTTGAAGTTGAGGTAGCGGGCCTATCGTCACACATCACGTCAGCACTGTATCTCAGATGCACACGACGCCTTATCCTGTCGTCAAGGAGGAAGGGAGGAAGGAGTAAACTTACCGCAAGCAACAGCAGAATAATATTGCTGCCAATAAACGCAATGAAGATGCCCAAGTCGCGCCAGCGCGTCGCGAAGTCGTAGCCGAGCGGCGTGTAAAACTCGTCGCCGACAGCGTACGCACAGTACTCGCAGCTGCTGGTGTCGTTAGCGGCGAGGTAGCCAGGGCCGCCAGCGGAAAAAAAGTCGGCCATGTACTGGCCGCACGACTGGCCGGGCGGCGCGGTGAAGAGGTTGAACTCGGCCGGCGTGCACTCGACCTTGCGGCCGTGCAGCTCCGTCACGACCATGCCGCCGATGAGGCGCGTGAACGGGTTGAGCTGGTACAGCCACGCGCGCCAGAAGCCGGGGATCTGCGGCTTGGGGATCGTCACGCCGCAGAAGAGGGCGAAGATGATGATGATGAACGGGTTGCAGAGCGCCGCCGACACGGGCGACGCCGTCAAGGCCGCGATGAGCTGGCCCAGAGTCACCGAGAAGATTTCTGTGATCAGCACCATGAAGAATTGGTAGCCGGCGCGCGACGACGCTGCTTGGAAGCCTGGGATGTAGTACAGCGGCAGGAAGAAGCTGACGGCGCAGAGGATCGAGTACGGCATTTCGGCCAGGATCATCGAGATGCCAAAAGGCAGCGTCTTGTACGTCTTGCCTGACTGCTCGCGGAACGAAATCATGCGAGCAATGGCGTACTTTGGTTCGATCTGGGCGAGAATGAGGGCAGGAAGGACCGTGACTTGGAAAATGACGAAGATGCGGTACTGAAGCGAAGCGCGCGAGTCGTCAAGCTGCAAGTAGAAGAGACCGGTACAGACAGCGACCATGGCGTGTGAGTAGAAGCGAGTGAAGCCGTAGTTGGGCGTGCGCCAGAAGGACAGTTGAGCACGACCAGAGACTCTCTTGATCTGGTACCAGAGAGGGGTGGCGTACTCCTTTTGCTGGACCTCGGGCACAGAGCCGACCTCGGCGATGCGCTCCTCCTTCATGCGAACAATGTCCTTCTTGACCTGGGCAAACTCTTCCGACTCTTTCCAAATGTCGGCCCAGTCCCGGTTGCCGATGCGAGGGGTCTGGCCGGCTCCAATAGCATCCAGCATCCATTCGGCAGGGTTAAGGTTGGGCGGGCAGTCGGCTCCATGGCGGTGGAAGTATTCGATGAGAGTCGAAGCATCCTCGCCAATGTCGCCAAAGTAGACACATTGTCCACCGCGTTGGAGAAACAGAAGACGGTCGAAGCTTTCGAAGAGGGAGGAACCCGGCTGGTGAATGGTACACAAGATGGCCTGGCCGGCGGCTGCCAGCTTCTTGAGGAAACGAACAATGTTCCAAGCGCTTTGGCTGTCCAGACCGCTAGTAGGTTCGTCCAAGAACAACAACAGCTCAGGCTTGGCTGCAAGTTCTACACCAATGGTAACACGCTTGCGCTGTTCAACAGCGAGACCAGTGTCGGCCTCGCCAATAATGGCGTCCGCAATGTCTTCCATTTCCAGGAGCGAAATGACCTCTTCGACGTAGGCATACTTTTCAGACTGGGGAGTTTCAAACGGCTGGCGCAGATCGGCCGAGAATCGCAGCGCTTCACGCACAGTCTGCGTGGGCTCGTGGACGTCGAGTTGTTCAGCATAGGCAGTACCGCGCTGGAAAGCGATGCCAGGAGGCTTTCCGTCGACCAGCTTTTCTCCGCTAATGACTCCGATGTTCTTCCTACAGAGATTGTCAGTACAACTAGTCATGAGAATGATGAGGGTAGTCTTTACTACCTGGCTGCGAGAACGTCCAGCAATGTGGTCTTTCCGGCTCCTGATGCGCCCATCAGTGCTGTGAGTTGACCGGGCTTGACATAACCGAAGATGTTGTTCAGCAGGCGGAGTTGACCATGGCCAGCGGGGTGAGGCACATCGTAGCAGAGGTCCTCCCACGTGAGGATAGACTTGGACTCGACGAGGAGACCCGAATCCTCCTCAGTCTGCGCGTTGTTGTGGCCCTTGTTCGCTTTCTTCTCCAGAAGCTTTTGATTGAGCTCCTTGCGCTCCGCGTCCTCCTTGGCGTAAAAGGTAACCGTTTTTCCGCCGGCGCCCCACTTGACGAGCTCACCGAGGAATGCGTTGGCACACAAAAAGCCAACGATGAGCGCCATGATGATGCCAAAGTTGCGCCAGAGCTCACCCGGGCTCCAGGAAAAGGCGGACTCAATGTACGAAGTTCCCGAGACGATTCTGGATCCAGGCGTGCTACCCTGGAGGGTACAAGTCTGGTGGTTAATGTCGTTGTAGTTCCCGCCACTTGGGACAAGGTCCGCTCCGCAGGTCACAGAGATTCGTTCAAACTCATTCATCATGAGCGCGGAAAATCCGAGACCGAGCGGGTTGATGTAGAATATCCATCTAAGCCAAACTTGCATCGACTGCCACTGGATGAGATAACCGCTCGAAAGGACGAAAAATGTAATGACTGTTCCGGCCGCACGAATGGCAACATCGAAATCGGGGCAGACGCAACCCATGGTACGGAAGAAGAGCGTCATGGACAGGTAACCAGTGATGATGAGCAGCACAAAGGTGAAGAATGCGCCTGCGTCTCTGACCAGGTCGCACATAAAGTACACCATGATGCTAAAGACGAGGATCTGGACGGCGGCGAAGACGGTATCTACACCAATCTGGGCGATCCACAATGCTGAAGGCCGGTGAAACGTGTAGGCTCGATGCTTGTTGATGATTGGTCGACCCAGCATGGTAGATACGAGTTCGGAAAAGGCCTGGAAGGAGTTGAACAGGAGCGAAATGAACAAGAGACCGCCACGGGTAAAGGCACCCGTGTCGGTTCTGGGGATATCAAGCCACACAGTACCGAGAACAATGGCGACGACGATCGAGGTGATCCAGGATACCGTGAGCTGAAACTTGTCCTGCCATTTGAGCAGGAACTGACGCTTCATCAGAGCCCACACCTGGAGGTAGAACGGAATAGTGTAGACGGAGCTTTTGGAAGCATGTCTCTTGCCCTGGGCGACGGCAGTCTGGAAGTCATCAAAAACCTGCTTCTCTTGCTTGATCTGTTCGCGATACTCGGCCATCTCGGCCTTGTTGCGAGCAGCAATGTCGGACTTGTTGAAGGCCTCGGCAAGAGCCTCTCCACTGCTGGGGACATTGTCCGCACTCCTTCCGGGTTGGTATTCGCGCTCGAAAGGATCGGTGCAGCCAGTCAGATAGTCGGGGGTGGTTTGGCGCGGCTTCTCCAGGAAGCCCAGGCCCTCAAAGTATCCGCGGGCTTCCTGGATGGGTCCGTAGTAGGCCATGCGTCCCGAGTCAATCACCATGACCTTGTCGAATTGCTCATAAATCGACTCGGATGCCTGGTAGAGAGAGACAAATGTCGTGACTCGATGAATGTCGGTCAGAATTCTCAGGGACTTGGCGTAATCCAGAGCGGTGGAGGCGTCAAGACCTCTGGTCGAATTGTCCCAGCTGCAGACGGCTGCGTTGGTGACCATCATTTCGGCAATAGAGACACGCTTTCTCTCTCCTCCTGAGACTCCACGTACAAAGGCGTTTCCGACGTTTGTACGCTTCGTGTGCTCAATGTTGAACATCTTCAGGAGCATGTCGATGACCTTTTCTTTGAATTCGTGTCTGTCGATTCCACCGGGCCGGGTGCCGGGAACCTTGCAGTCCAACGCGAAATCGAGGGTTTGGCCGACGGTCAGGGTGGGGTGGTGAACGTCGTCTTCTTGGTTGTAGACGGCTTCTCCTCGGTAGCGTTTGCCAAAGTGGTTTGCGTCAAAAGGGCCGTACAGGACCTCGCCGTCAATGCCAGTGTAGCCAATACGCTGGTTTGCAATGACTTTGAGGAAACTGGTACAGCCGGAACCGGGTCTGCCGAGCACGAGGACCATCTCTCCAGGCTTGGTGACTCCATAAAAGTCCTGGA
Source organism: Phyllosticta citrichinensis (assembly GCA_038380885.1). Taxonomy (NCBI): domain Eukaryota; kingdom Fungi; phylum Ascomycota; class Dothideomycetes; order Botryosphaeriales; family Phyllostictaceae; genus Phyllosticta; species Phyllosticta citrichinensis. Next base: position 198,569 of record JBBWUH010000003.1, on the reverse strand, counting down.
GAATGTTGAACTCGGTCCCCTTTCTGCCGAGTCCCAAAAGGTTCACGGCAGTCTCGTACACGTTGAAAAAGGAGACAAAGGCTTGCGGAAACGTCTGTCACGTCATCAGTCGTCTGTTACCTATTTGCTACCTTGTTCAGCATTGTTGTGTGCCACTTACCTTGACATATGTCTTGACGCCACCCATTCCTTTGACTGTGAGGTTCTCCCAGATGACGCCGATACGCTTTCCCTTGATGCCGGCCTCTTCGGCCTCGGACCTTTGGCCTCTCAACGCGGCCTCCAAGTCAAAATGACCAGAGGCGTTGGCGGTGCCTTTCTCAGTATCCGTGCTCTTGTCCTGGGAAACTGAGACTCGCTTCTCGCTCATCGTGGTGAACTCGCGGCTGAGAGTGCGGAAAGCAGCCTCGGCGCGGTCGACGTCGACGCCATCATTGATGTTGATGGAGCTCTCAGACTTGAGCGTGTTGCCATCGTGGCTACCCTTTTCAGAGGCGCCCGAGTTTACAACAGTGCGCTCAACGGTGGTTTGGTTGCCTTCAAACGCGGTCGAGGAAAAGGCAGTCGAAGTGTTGACCGAAGTGGTCTGAATTTCCCGCTCAGCGTCCATGACGCCGGATGATTTCTTTGCAGATCCCGCCGTCAGGCACCCTCACGCACGGCCTTTTGGAAGTGAAAAGACTTGACAAGAGGAGGAAGCAAGGAGGACGACGAGCGGGCGTCAGGGCCTCAAGTAAGAGAGTCGAGGAATAAAAAAGAAGTACGAGAGCAGGGGCTTGTGGGGAGGGGCACGGCAAATATGCACTACAAGGCCTCCCTGCAGGATGTGTAATACCTGGAAAGTCATGGAGATTGGAAGTAAAATGGGGCTTAACGCCGCGTTGGTTGGACACATGGGGCAATGTGGGACATTGGATTTCTAGAAGACTGCATGGACACGACCAGCTGGCAAATGGGCCCGTAGTGGAGGTGGTCCCGGGAGAGGAGAAATCCACGTCGCTACCGCAACCGACTGGGAGGTTAAGCTTGAATGTCTCAGCATGCATGCTGAGCAAAAAGCTTGGTAAACGGCGAGACTTGAAGCAAAGTCAAACAGAGCCTCTGGCAAGCAGCGCGGGGGACGTGTCGACGGGTGTTGTCCGAGGTGGCGGAGGGTTGACTGTTGGGGAGGGCGGCCTGTGCCAGGGGCAGGGGCAGGGGCAGGGGCAGGGGCAGGGGCAGGGGCAGGGGCAGGGGGAGGGGGACACGGCCGCGGGCAGAGAGGTGGGTGTCGTCGTAAGAGCGAATCAGAAAGAGGCCGCGAGGCTGATCCCCGGATCTTTGTCGGCACGCGCTGCGGACCGCCTTACCGTCCGTTGCAGTTGCAGTTGCAGTTGCTGATGAATCAAGCTGCACCAAACATTCCATTGGCCCATGGTGTGTCTCTTGGCTGTACGGTGACACGCTGATGAGGGCCCCTTTGCCATTCGGGTGCGGGTGCGGGTGCGGGTGCGGGTGAGACAGCTGCCGACCTTGTTGCCGACTATACTATCAAAACAGACACCGCCGTGGACTGGAAATGTCGTGTTTTCTGCATGCGGGTCGTCTTGGACCGGCAAGGGATTTGACCGTCTCGACACACGTGCCGCAAACACCTCGTCCAAGGTACAGATGGTGTGCTTCTGTCGAAGGAAAAAGGTGGAGCTCGGCCTATAAATCCGATCCACATTTTGCAAAATCGCATGGTGAACCGATGCGGGCCAGGAATCGCCTTGGCGCTTCAATGTTTAGCCTCGCGTTGGATTCGCAACCACCGGAGCTTACAGTCGTCTATTCCTTCGCCCCTCTGCCTTGACCGCAAAAGCGCAGGCTAGGCGTGTGGTTAGATTGTCTAATCTGCACCATGCGGCCACCTGATGCCAAGTCGCAGCGCAGCGCAGCGCAGCGCTGGATTAGCGCGTGCCACGCAGCACTCTACAGTGTAGGAGTACGGGGACAGATGCGACTCTTGGTGTAGAGGCCAAAACTGACTCGAAGCTTCACATGTGGACAGACGTGTGATTGGCAAGGTGGTTGTTGTCGACGTCGAGGAGCGGCCTCCAGCTCATGTGAGTGGGCCGTCGTCGGCACCTTCTTTCATCTCACATGCCGCGCTAAGCATGTGATGGCCTAAGCTAACGGAACAGACGCCCAAACCCAAGCCCAAGCCCAAGCCCAAGCCCAACCCAAGCCTCTCTCTCCCCTCATCTCCTCCCCCATCATCACCACCACCACCACCACCACCACCACCACCACCACCGACATCGTCCTCAAGACCCTCATCGCCCCTGCAACCCGCTGCCACTCTGAAATACCCCCAACTCCCCCTCGCATCGCCCACCATCGGCAAGCCGGCATCAGTGGGCGATGGAGCTGGGCCAGGAACGGCCGCCGGCCTACGCCCACAGCGACCCGGATACACTGCATCTACCCTCCGTTCCCACGCAGGACCCGCAACCCACCCCCGTGCCAAACGGCCTTCACCTGCCCGACCTCAAGTCGCTCGGTCTGCCCGCCTCGACCCACTCGCGCAACATCTCAAACGCCTCGGACAACTACCGCCCAACCCTGTTTCCGCCCTCGTCTGCCGAATCGCAACAATGGCAAAATACAAACCTTCACGCCCTCTCCTTTCCTCGCGTGCCAACCGCCGCTCCTCGCACTGCTGCCGATCTTGAGATTGGCAGCCCCATGGACACGGAGAGCATGGTCAGCATCGACGACCACCAAAACAGTGCCGCGCAACCCGGGGCGCTCAACTCCAAGGAGCTCCTGGCTGCCGAAGCCATAGTAGGGCTCGGTAACCCAGGTACGGAAAATATGCGCTCCTACCAACCTCCCAAACTAATTGCCATAGATTATGCCATGTCGCCCTCTGGTCGCACCAACACCCTTCCGCCGCAAGCCAACGGCTTCCACGAAGCCGAAAATCGACAAGAGCCACTCCTCTCGCTGCTGACGTCGAGCCATCCATGGATTGGCGGCACAATCAACGGCTCCCTGAACGCATACTCTTCGACCAAGGCGTATTCGCCTCGCTTCGTCCAGTACAGCGCCGACTTCCTGGAGCGCAACGTCGCAAACACCGTGGGGTCGGTCGGCCGTCGCACTGGAGTCGAAAGAAGCCTCCGCCGCTACCTGGGAGACCGCCAGCCCAATGGCGAACAAGACTTTCACGGGCACAAGAGACGACGCACAGATACCGACATGATGGACATTGAAAAGGGTCTGCAGACGCCACCAGTGAGAGCCGCCCGGACTCGAGGAGATTCCGACATTTCATTCGCCCGGAGCGAGGATTCTCTGCCACCGTACGACTCTAATCGCTCGCCGGCCTATGAAGAGAGAGCAACCAACGGCGAAGGCCAGCTTCTCATGGCAAACTGCCACGAAAAATCGCAATCCGAGAGCCACCGGCAACCTCACTGGTCGACAAGGATGATGATTACTACCTCTGGCCTTGGCGCTGCCCTGTCTGAGACGTCGCTCCGGAGCCTCAAATTCTGTCTTGGAATGATGAGCAACGCGTCGAATCACTTGGCCAAGGTCATGCGCGCCTTGAAGATGGTGCTCGAGGATTACGACAAGACCACCAACTCGTCCACCGCACCCGAGCAGCACAGAGGTGAAAAGGGCGTTGGGTCTCGCCAGCTCATGCGCGACTTTGAAGAGCGACAACGCGAGGAACAGAGCAGGCGTCTGGCCGACAAGATCAAGGCGCTTTGCGAAGATATTTGGAAAACGGTCAAGAGCGTCGTCGAAATGGTTTCGACCTATGCCGGAGGCGCACTTCCCGAAAACGCGAGCAACTTTGTCCGCGAGCAACTCCTCTCCGTACCTGGCCGCTGGCGGGCCACTGCGTACGCCGAGGATGGCCACGCTAACAATGGTGCCGGCGCCGAAGTGAGACGCGCAAACAGGATGCTCGCGTACGCCAAGGAAGGCCTCGACATGATGGAACAGGTCAGCATGGTCGTGACGAGCACGATTCAGAGCGCTGAGCAGTGGCTCGACACGTTTGGCAAGAAGAGGAAAGAGGAGGATGAAAGCGCGCCGCACGACGAAAAGACTGCAAATGGGGTGGCTCTGCCGCCCATGATGCCGCCGCGAAACTAGGTGCGACAAGCCCGACTGTCGCTTACGACTTGTTTTGTCTTTTGCAATGCCTGGTTCCGGACTGGTCGATTTCCTTGGACTGTCGTTACGGCGAGTTTTCCGACCGGAAAAGTTCTCATTCTGATGGGGGTTTTCCGATTTGTGGTTCATATGTTCTGGTGTCTGGTTGTCTGTCATTTGCATTTCCCACTAGTTGCATGGTGTCTGAGCGAGTTGTTCATTTTCAGACTGTTTGGCGTCACGGCTACATCTCTTTGGCGATTCATTTGAACGAGGTTGCGGGGTTGCTTTTGCTGTTTTCGGTCGATTGATTCCCACTTGGTTCTTGGAGTATACGATAATGACCAGAGCCAGGCTAGGCTCAACATGGAGCCTACGCGTAGGTTGGCGGGCGAGCGGTGTGGCGGAGTTGTTTTTTGATGAGAATGGAAGCAATTTTGCGTGCGCTTCGAGTGCCTTTGACAGAGCAGTGCGACGCCGTTTGAGCATCGCCATGCAATGATGGAATCCATGTGACGATGTCCGGCGTGGTGTTTCGCCGGGCCGACGTCGCTCACCGCCCATGACTCAGGTCGAAATGATTCCCAGTCACTGGCCAGATACATGTAGCGGGGCAGCCCTGTAAACATTCCTCTGCCCTCACCTCACCACGATCTTTCCTCTCCCTCCTCTCCACCCTCCAACTCTCCAAAATGCTCGACATTCAAGACTTCATCGCCGAGCGCGGCGGCAACCCTGAGAAGATCAGGGAGTCGCAGCGCAAGCGCGGCGCCTCGGTCGAGGTGGTGGACGAGATTATTGCCATGTGGGAAGACCACAGGAAAAGTGCGTCTTGGGCCCTCCACCGTTGCGAAGATCCAAGCTGACCCATCCTGTAGCCAAGTACGAGGCGACGCAGATTAGCTCCCAAATCAACCAGACGCAAAAGGAGATTGGCCAAAAGAAAAAGGCCAAGGAGAGCGCCGACGACCTGCTCAAGCTCAAGGAGGAATTGACCAACAAGAAGAAGGCGCAGGAGGACCTGGCCGCGGAAAAGGAAAAGGCGCTTTTCGGTGCGTGCGAAACTGCTTGGGTGACCGCCCAATGCGACTGGTGGACTAACGGCGCGCAGCCAAGGTCAAGACTGTCGGCAACTATGTCCACCCCTCGGTGCCCGTCAGCAACGACGAGGACAACAACGAAAAGATACGGTCATGGGCGCCCGAGGGTGTGACAGTGGAGAAGAAGGACTGCCTCTCTCACCACGAGGTGCTCTACCGCCTCGGTGGTTACGACCCGGACCGCGGTGTCAAGGTTGTCGGCCACCGTGGTTACTGCTTGACTGGCATGGGCTTGTTCTTGAACCGTACGTCTCTCCCTGCAATGACGCTACGCAGCTAATCTCGACAGTGGCTCTCATCAACTACGGCCTCGAGTTCCTGTACAACAAGGGCTACCAGCCTAACGCTCCCCCCTTCATGATGCTCCGGGATCAAATGGCCAAGACGGCACAACTCGAGCAGTTTGATGAGGAACTGTACAAGGTCACGGAAGACGAGAACAACAGGGACACGGACAAGTACCTGATTGCCACCTCGGAGCAGCCCCTCTCCGCCCTCCACGCGGAAGAGTGGCTCCAGCCCGCAGAGCTCCCCATTAAGTACGCCGGCTACTCGACGTGCTTCCGAAAAGAGGCGGGCTCGCACGGTCGCGACGCGTGGGGCATCTTCCGCGTGCACCAGTTCGAAAAGATTGAGCAGTTCCTCATCACCAAGCCCGACGCGTCGTGGGAGGCGTTTGAGAGCATGATGGCGACCGCCGAGGAGTTTTACCAGACGCTGAAGCTGCCGTACCACGTCGTCGCCATTGTGTCGGGGGCGCTCAACAACGCCGCCGCCAAGAAGTACGACCTCGAGGCCTGGTTCCCCTTCCAGGGCGAGTACAAGGAGCTCGTCTCGTGCTCCAACTGCCTCGACTACCAGACGCGCGAGCTGGAGATTCGCTACGGCACCAAGAAGCAGACGGCGGCGCGCAAGGAATACGTGCACGCGCTGGTACGTCCCCCTACCAACCTCCTTGCCTCCCCACCTATCTACCAGCATACTAACACTCACACCCTCCATCCAGAACTCCACCCTCGCCGCCACCGAGCGCTGCCTGTGCTGCATCCTCGAAAACTACCAGACCCCCGACGGCTTCACCGTCCCCGAGGTGCTCCGCAAGTACATCCCCGGCCAGCCCGAGTTCCTCCCCTTCGTCCGCGAGCTGCCCAAGGACACGACGTCGGCCAAGGCGGCGGGTAAGGCGGCTGGGCCTAAGCCCAAGGTTGCGGCGCCCGGCGAGGCTGCTGATAAGCTTAAGGATTTGAAGGTTTAGATGAGTGAAAATTGGGAGGGAAGGAAAAGAAAGGAAGGAAAAGTCTTGGGGATTGGCGCTGGATGGATGGATGGATGTACGGGCAAGATACGGTAGATGAGAAGGGTCAGGTCACTGGACGCATGCATGTCCGTGGGTTGCCGATTGAATTGAGCGCGTAGACGAATGAACCAACAACGTACGAACGTTCGACCGAAAGTTGTACTGGATTTTTCTCTCCTGCTTTTCCTTGCCTGCTTGCCTGCTTGCCTGCTTGCCTCGGTGACATCCTCCATCATTATGCCACGGTGCTGTATTCCTCCACCGCCACGTCACGGTACTCTCCACACCCTTGTCAGACAATGGAAGCCTCCTGTACGCCGGCATGCGGACGGTGACGGCGGCAAGGGAGAGAAGGAAACCAGGGGAGAGAAGAGAGAAGAGACAAGAGAAAAGGATAGCAGTGGAGTGAGTCGACGCGTACAACTGCTTCGTACCTTAGGCAGTGGCCGCCGAAACGAGGCGGAGCAGAGCGGAGTGGAGTGGAGATGTGCCGGCGGCCGCCGCGGCGTGGTTTTATATCAGGGACCCGGGCCGAGACGCGGTGGATGGCAAGGGACGCGGTGGGTTTGTCACGCAGTGCGCTGCGCCGCCGTGACCGCTAAACTGCCTCATGGCTGACTGATTGAGTAGATGACCAACTAACTAACTACTTACTCCCATCTCCTATCTCCACCAATACTCGATCATAATACTGACGACCACCATCATCATTTTCCACTACCTCTCTCTATATACTTATGGCCATCAGACGGAGCCTCCTTGTCCACCTGTACGTGGAAGAGGGAGAAGAGACCCAGCAGTAGAAAGAGTTGATGCGTGCAACTGCTCCTTGGTAGCTGTGGAGGCGCACTCGATGTTGGATTTAAGCTGGAGAAGCTCGTTTATTCATACTCAGTGCCGGCCTAACAGGATGCAGTGGCTATCACGCGCTGCGCTACACCGTCATGACGCCTGACTACTGACCCCTGACTCCTGATCTCGAAAATGACTATCAGCTAGCTTGCCTATGACGTGTCAGCTACAGTCCAACGCCTCTTGTGACGTGCGCTGCGCTGCGCTGCCTGAGCTTCTGATTCGAATTCTGATTGAGTGTGATTGTGATTCCGACGCACGTGAAGGCTAGGCTGGGATACTGCTCTCCCTGGCGGCCAAGCAGCAGGAACAGTAGTGTATAGATAGCTCACAGAGTAGCCTCGAATGGAGTCTTCAGTTCTCTCATCTTACTTCGTCAGCTGCTAAGCTCTTGCTTCAATGGTAGAAGTTGCAGGAGGGAAACGCTCGTGGGATTGGCGGTCAGTGTGAAAGGGAGATGGAGAAATGATGAGGAGTATGAGGAGTTGGGCCGTGGAAGAGGAATAACGATGACCAGCATCGCCACAAGAAAGTCACCATCGCACCACCACAAGCAAACGCCGCTAGACACAACATTGCCAACTCTGAGTTTTCAATTCCCGTCCCCGCCTTTCTTCACAAAGGAAACAAAATTATACGCCTCCTTATGCGCCGGCAAGCCATCCCAAACCTCAACGGGCATCGAGACAAACAACAACAGAAGCGACGCATCAGTTTCGAGCGCCGCCTCCACCTCAACAGCAACCTCGCGCAGAAGCGGTGGCAAGCTGGCCGCAATGCACTCCTTCCAGTCTCCCGCCTCCGCCGGCTTGGCCCTGTCGACCGCAACATTTACGGAGATCAGGACGCGCAGTGTCGATTCCGCCATCGCTTGAATGCTCCTCGTGCGCGCGCTCTGCGTCAAGTTTCCCATCTGCTGCGGAACGCTCTCCTGGCGCGCGAGCACGATTCTCGGCTGGTCCTCCTCCGGCAGACGTATCGGAGTTGCCTCGAGCTCATAGTGCTGCTGCTGGCGCACGATCTCGGCGTACATCTGCGCGACGGACCTGGGTTCGCCATCCAACGCCTTCAGGTGCCGCGCGAGGACACTGGTGAAGCCATTCTCCGCGCCCGGCGGCGTCTCCTGAAAGCGCGCGGCGGAGAGACACTCGGACCCGGAGGAAAGCTCAGCAGACGGCGCCTTCCACGTATCGAAGAGGTGCAGGAAGCGGCTGTGGCCCGTCTTCCAGGCGTGCGCGCGCAGCATCCAGACGTAGAGTCAGGGCTTCGCGACGTCCAGGCTCTCGCAGGCGTCGCGGGCGCCGGCGAACCACATGTTGTGCGTCGACGGAAGACTTGGAGCAGTTTTTCTTGCGACGTCTTGCAGTCGAGGTCGTCGTTGGCCCAGGTCAATCCCATCACATTCACCTGGGGATATGTTCAAGCGTCAGTTAGGAAAACGTGGTCTATGGCGTCCTGGACGTCCTGGTAAAATTCGTCCAAAGACTCGATACATGCATATTCCATCTTCGGGATTCTAGGAGGCTTCGTTGAAGGCCTGTGGGCTTGGGCGCTGGACATCATGATTGTCGAAAGTCGTAGGCGGGGGATGCGACAGAATTTGGAGGGAGAAAAGCTGAAAGTGAAGTGCAGACGACACTGCTGAGCTTAGAGGCGTTTGATGTATGTGGGCAAACAGGGAGCATTCATACGTCCAAACAAAAAAGCCCAAACTTCCTGCCTTCAGAACCCCCCTTGGGAGCATCCGAATCCGAACGCACCAGAAGGCCCACGAAAAATCAAATCCCACAGCAAGGAAAGTGTCGCCAGTCGCGGTGATAACGTGACTCGTCGAAATCATTTTCCAGGCAGATTCAATGGCGCGTAAATGTAGTCTACCAAGCTCGGCACCTTTCAGCCGCCCGCACCCCTTTCTCTTACAGAACGCTTCTTTTTTCCCCTCATCACTCAACGTCCTCGACTGAAAATCGCTCAACAGGACCTACATGTAGGGATTCCGCATCGCTTCAATGGCACTGTGTGGTTGGCGCAGCCGCCTCGGAGACTTGGTTATTTGGGTACCCCTGAGTTCCGGAGCTTTAAAATTTGAAGGTCGTCACAGCGTTTTGTATGATGATGATGATCATCTTCTTTTGTTTATGAGTCTATGAGAGACTGTGCCATCATCTAGCAACGATGGAAAGAAAAAGGTCTGGAAGAAAATTCGTTTCTCTGTCGCGGTCCTCCACTGCCAGACAGAGAGTGGGAAATGGGACCGCGAGCAGATGAACGGAACAATTTTTGAGTCCCATATCATCTACCGCTGTTGCTGGATTGGTGTCGTTGCTCCTTCTCACGTTGGACGGGAGATTTCATTTTATATCTCAGTCCACCTCTTCACATGCTCCGAGCGCCAGTCGCCACGAGCTTAATCGCTTTACCCTGAGCGCGTGAACTTCCAACGCAGTGGACAAACGTCTGACGCACCAGCCGCCAGTATAAAATCCTCGCCTTCTTGGTTGACGAAACGACATCCTGGACACGAGTCGCACGGGGAACACTTGAGCGCAGGAGCGTACTGTCTGGGGAGATGGGGCTTCGTCGTTACATGGACTGTGGGGTGCGGCCGTCTCTGTTTTCCGGCACGCCCCATCAGACACTCGAGGAATTAATGAGTCTCTCGCTACCACAATAAAATGATACGCTACAGTGAAACGACGCCACGCCGTCCACCACCACTCCCATTCACTCCGCCACCACCATCCACCCTCCTGCAAAACAGCCCAACACATATCTTCCTTATCCACACAAAGCCAACCCAGTGCGAAGAGTGTCGAGGGACAGGAGACCGCAGAAACAGGAGTGGTTGCTGCTTGGGTTGTGAAGTCCGAAATCTGCCCTGTGCAGGACTCGCAATGTTGATGTTGGGACTTCGCTGCTCCAACGGGGCCTTTTATGCCTTTACTGTGGGAGGGAAGAGAAGAGAAGGCGGGCTGTCGCGCTCATGTGATGCGCTGCGCTGCCGGCGTGTCGCCTGACCAATAGACTTGACTTGCTGCAAAGCACTTGAGGCCATATATAAATGGCGCCGCTCTCTTTACTTTTGACTGACTGACTGACTGTCCAAGACTGCAGGGGTGTGAGAAGCTGCAGTGTTCTACCACCTACTTGACGACTGTTTGTCGGACAGATCAGCTCCATATTTCTCACTTTGTTTTCCGCCGGGGAATTTCATGGATTGGATGGGTTTCTGAAGTCCACAACGGACGCGGAAGCACAAATGTCGGCGGCAAAGACTGCCATCGTGGCACTTTAACGGCGCTCAGGCTCAGCCGCATCGAGAAATGCTGACGACGGCCAAAACGCAACGGAGAAAGTGCCGATTCCGCTCCATTGCAGCCTCTTCAAGCACTCCTTCTACTACTGTGTCGGCAAAGACAAGGACACAAGGAGTGTGGTGGTTCGTTGATTGGCTGCCAGCTTGTCGCGGGGTTGTCGGACTTGCACTGCTGCTCTGTTGTTGGTCTGCAAGAGGAGGGACGTTTTTATTCTTGTCTCAACAGGCAGATCCCATGCAGCTGCCTGCGGCTGCGCGAGCAAAAGCGTACGGCTCGTGACGTTGCCACCAGGGCGTCTCCTGACCATCCGTCGCCGCTCCCTCACATACCCCTGAAGCCCCGGGGCCTGGGACTGGGTATAAAAAGCTCACTCTCGCTTCACCGCCTGCTCAGTTGCTCAGCAGTCGTATAAACAGCTCAACAGCAGGAAAAGATATCCCGCCACTTCGACTTTGCTGTGGGAGGAGGAATCGGACTGGGGCAGTCAATGATTGTGGTCAGCCATACCACAGCCCCCATCCCATCCTCACAAAATCCAAGCGCCATTTGACCACAGCATCAACGCAGCATCATCAAGCACCAACGCTGTAGTGCAGTACTTTGCAACAACAACAACAACAACAACAACAACAACAACAACAACAACAACAACAACAACAACAACAACAACAACGACAACAACGACGACAACAATAACAATCGCCACCTCAGCACGACCACCAGGGCAAAAATCCATCGAAAGCGAGCGAAAGCGACTTTGCACAGGGCCCGCAGTCGCTGGCTCCGGACATCGCTCGCGTAGCCGTGTCGCTATCGCCGTCACTGTCGTAATGGCTGCCGACGTCGAAGATGGAAAGAGGTATGTTGTATACTCCCCTCGACGACTGGATCATTTGGCGGTGCGCCTACTGCCTACCTACTGCCTACTGCCTACTGCCTACTGCCTACAGCCTGGACTGCGTGTGCACAAACCTCGCTCTTCCTCTCTTCCTCTCTTTCGGCTGAAAGACAGACTCTTCAAGCCACGGATACTCTGGCTCCAATAGGGCAGGGCAGGGCAGGGCAGGGCCAAAGAATACGCAGGCAGGCAGGCAGGCAGGCATCGATCGCACACAAACGACAGGCAGACTTTTGCGTCGCGCCGCGGCTCCGCCTACGCCTGCACACACGCAGCCTCTGGCACACTTCACCACTTCAACAGTACCACATACATCACAGGGGAGATGCGGTGGTATTGGACTGTACTGCTGCGGATGATGATGGTGATGATGATGGTGATGATGATGTTGATGATGATGATAATGATGATGGTGATGATGGTGATGATGGTGATGATGTCGACGATTACCTGTATATGTACGTTGGCGCTGGGTGTGCGTCGCCGAGTTCAAGTGTTCAAGTGTTGGTCTTCCTTTTCTTCCTGATGGATTGATGGATTGATGGATTGATTGCTCGATTGTGCCAGACGAGGAGTGTCCGAGTCTATATGTTGATATGTATTGTATGCTTCCATCCACCCGCCCGCCGTCCAAAAAGCAAGGGTAGAAACGCCATGTCCTTTCCAGAAAAAGCATGATGCGTAAACGAGAGACCAAACCTCACCATCCTCCCTCCTCCTCATCCCATCCTTCCCCATGCCCCATGCCCCATGCCCATGCCCATCCCATCCCCTACCCACTCCATCTCATCTCACCTAACCCACCCACCTCCTCGCACTCCTAAACATCCTAACCCACGGCCCCAGCTCCCCCCACTTCTCCTCCCTCCTGCGCTCCTTCGGTTCCCAACTCGCAACCCCACCCAAAACCGTGCGCTCGGGATGCGGCATCATGGCGAGGACGCGGCCGTCGGGGGAGCGCACGCCGGCGATGGCGCCGGGCGAGCCGTTGGGGTTGAAGGGGTAGCGCTGCGTCGGCGCGCCGCCGTTGTCGACGTAGCGCAGCGCCACGAGACCTAGGTCGGACAGTTGCGAGGCCGAGGCGGTGGGCGACGGCGAGGAGGCGAACGAGGCGCGGCCTTCGCCGTGCGCGACGACGATGGGGAGGCGGCTGGCGTGCATGCCGTGCAGGAAGACGGAGGGGGCCGAGGCGGCGGATTGCGACGAGGACGAGGCCGCTTTGTCGGTGTGGTTGTGGCCGTCGTCGAGCGCCTCGACCATGCACACGCGCGCCTCGTACTGCTCCGACGCGTTGCGCTCGAAGCTGGGCCACACGGCGGCGCAGCCGGGGATGAGGTCCTTGAGGCGGCTGAGGAACTGGCAGCCGTTGCAGACGCCGAGCGCAAACGTGTCGGCGCGCTGGAAGAAGGCTTGGAACTCGTGCCGCGCTTCGGCGTGCAGCAGCACCGATTTGGCCCACCCTTGCCCGGCGCCCAGCACGTCAGCGTACGAGAAGCCGCCGCAGGCTGCCAGGCCGACGAAGGACGCTAGAGACACGCGGCCGGATAGGATGTCGGTCATGTGCACGTCGATGGGCGAGAAGCCGGCTACCGAAAAGGCGAATGCCATTTCGGCCTGCCCGTTGACGCCTTCTTCGCGCAGAATGGCGACGCGTGGCTTGGCGGCGACCATGGAGGTGAGAGACGTGGTGAAGGGAAGAATGTTGTCCTGGGGGTTGTACGTGAGGTTGTAGGAGAGACCCGGGTCGGCGTCGTCGAGAATGTTGTCGTACTCCTCGTCCGCGCACGCCGGGTTGTCGCGCAGCCGCTGCATGTGGTACGACGTGGCGGCCCACTGCTTCTGGAGCTCCTTTCGGCTCGCCTGGTAGACGACCGCGGCCTGGCGCGTGAGGACGAGGTCCTGCTTGCTCGCGGCGGGGACGCGTCCGATGCGCCTGATCATGCCCGAGGGCGGACCGCACGTGGCGAAGCACCGGTTGAACTCAATGACATCCTTCTTCCTGACCTGGAAGACGGCGCCGAGCTCTTCGTTGAAGAGTCCTTCGATCATGTCCTTGGTGTCGCCGCTGCGGCAAATGTCGTCCAGCATGACCTCGAGACCAGTGCGGCCGGCAAACATCATCTCAACCAGAGTGGTAAAGAGACCACCGTCCGAGCGGTCGTGGTACGCCAGGACGATGCCCGACTCGTGGAGCTGCTCGACGGCGTCGTAAAAGTCCTTGAGAATGTCTGCATCGCGGACATCCGGGGCCTCGTCGCCAACCTGTCCAAACACTTGGGCAACAGCCGAGCCACCCATGGCCTTGTTGCCCTGAGCAAGGTCGACGTAGAGCAGCACCGTCTCGCCCACATCCTCGAAGCGGCGGAGCGCCGGCGTCCACGTGTTTTCAATGTCGTTGACGGGCGAAAAGGCCGAGATGATGAGCGACAGCGGCGCCGTGACTTCCTTGGCCTCCTTGGTATGCTGGTCTTGCCACTTCATCTTCATCGACATCGAGTCCTTGCCGACGGGAATCGACACGCCCAGCTTGGGGCAGAGGTCCATGCCGATGGCCTCGACGGCCTCGTACAGAGCCGATCCCTCGCCCGGGTGGCCGGCAGCCGCCATCCAGTTGGCCGAGAGGCGCACCTGGGAAAGGCGGTCGGGGACGCTGGCAGCAGCCAAGTTCATCAGCGACTCGGCGACAGCCATGCGCGCCGACGCGGCAGCAGAGATGAGAGCAAGGTTGGGCTTTTCACCCATGGCCATGGCCTCACCGGTGCGGCAGCCACACATGAGCGAGGTCGCCGTAACCGACACGTCGGCAACAGGCGTCTGCCAGGGCCCAACCATCTGATCACGAACGGTAAGACCACCGACAGTGCGGTCACCAATGGTGATCAAAAACGACTTGGATCCAACAGCGGGCAGGGCAAGCACCCTCGAGACAGCCTCCTGGATCAAGCCCTGCGACTGGACATTCGGCGCGTAGATGCTCAAGCTGCTATCAAAGCCCGGCAACCTGAGCTTCCTCGAGTCGACAACCCTCGACATTTTAGGGGGCTTGCCAAAGAGGATCGACATGGGCAGGTCGATGGGCTTGGGGTAGTCTTTGGAGTCGCGGTCCATGAGAATGAGCTGGTTGTTATGCGAAGACCGCTCGCCAGTAGCAGTGCCAACGACGGAGAAGCCGCAGCGCTCCCTCGTGCAAATCTTCTTGAATTGCTCCAGCCCCTCGGGGGCAACGGCCAGGACGTACCGCTCCTGCGCCTCGCAGCACCAAATCTCCAGCGGGCTCATGCCCTTGTCGACGCTGTCGACCTCGCGCAGCTCAAACGTCGCGCCGAGGCCGGAGTCGTGGACGAGCTCGGGCAGGGCGTTGGACAGACCGCCGGCACCCACGTCGTGGATGAAGCGGATGGGGTTCTGCGCGCCAAACGAGGTGCAGGTGTTGATGACCTCTTGTGCGCGGCGCTGGACCTCGGCGTTTCCACGCTGCACACTGGCAAAGTCGAGGTCGATGTTGCCTTCGCCGGACTGGACACTCGATGCCGCACCGCCGCCCAAGCCAATGAGCATGGCAGGGCCACCGAGCACAATCAAGTGCGCTCCCGTCGGCACAATCTCCGGGTCCTTGAGGGCATGCTGCGGGCGAATCGTTCCAACACCGCCAGCAACCATGATGGGCTTGTGGTATCCACGAATCTCGGACTCCTTCTCGTTGATGGGGAGCTTGGTGGTGAGGGTGCGAAAGTATCCGGTGGTGCAAGGGCGGCCAAACTCGTTGTTAAAGGCAGCACTGCCAATGGGCGCCTCGAGCATAATGTCCAGGCTGCTAGCAATATAGCCGGGCCTGCCCACGTTCAACTCCCACGGCTGCTCAAACCCGGGAATGTGCAGGTCCGACACGCTAAAGCCGCAGAGACCCGCCTTAGGTTTCGAGCCGCGGCCAACGGCGCCCTCGTCGCGAATCTCACCACCAGAGCCCGTGGCGGCGCCGGGGAAGGGCGAGACGGCCGTGGGGTGGTTGTGCGTCTCGACCTTGGCGAGGTAGTGGACCTGCTCGCGCGTCTGCGCCCACTCGCCCGAGGCGTTGTTGGGAGCCCAGTGGCTGGCGTTGAAGCCCTCCATGACGGCGGCATTGTCGCTGTAGGCGCTGACCGTGTAGCCGGGATTCTGCTTGTGCGTGTTGCGGATCATGCCAAACAGGCTCATGGGCTTCTTGACGCCGTCAATGGTCCAGTCGGCGTTGAAGATCTTGTGCCGGCAGTGCTCCGAGTTGACCTGCGCAAACATGAACAGCTCGACGTCGACGGGGCCCCGCTTCAGCTGCTCCGAGTATGCCTCCACCAGGTAGTCAATCTCGGCCGCGTCGAGCGCCAGCCCGAGCTCGCGGTTGGCCTTTTCCAGCGCCGCTCTGGGCGTGGTGCCCTCGACAAAGAGGTCGACGCTCGTGGCCGGCTTGGGCTCACTCTCCGCAAAAGTGTAGTTGAGGTTGGGCGCAGTGCGGCTAATGACCTGGGTCATGCGGTCGTGGAGGAGGTCCGGCTTGGGAATGGCATCGTGGGCGAGGCGGTGGTCGGCGGGGAACGTGGCCGCAATCACCATGCCCCTCTCGATGCGCTTGACGACGCTCTTGAGGCCACAGACGTGGGCAATGCTCGTGGCCTGCGAGCTCCATGGCGAAATGGTGCCGGGTCTGGGGGTAACGTAGAAGAGGGCCGTGTTCTTGTCGCGCGGCTGGGCGTTGCGGTGGAGGGCGTCGAGGATGGTCTGGTAGAGGTGGTCGTCGTCGGCGGGCACGTCGCCATAGTGAAGCAGCTGCTCGACGATGCGCAGCTGCTGGTCGCGCAGCTCAGCGTGCGGGTTGACAAGGTGAGTCCACACGGCGCGGACGTCGGTGGCGCCAAGCTCGCGCGCCAGCTTCGCGCAGCGGAACTGGGAAAAGGCAGAGGAGCCTGGCAGGACCAGGTAGGGGTGTTGGGTCGCAGCCATGGTCCAGGCGGCGACTTGTGCTTTGTCGTCTCGAAAGTGGAGTGAGAGAGGTCACTGCATCGAAAAAGTTCGCCAGTCAGTCACAGTGTGCTGGTGGGGGCGGGGGCGGGGGTCGCCGAGCTCCGGCTCCGGCTCCGGCTCCGGCTCCGGCTCCGGCTCCGGCCCGTGCGGTCCGCCACTCTGCAGAATCAACACCAGAACAGTATACCTTTGCGAATCAAACTACGACTCACGGCAAGCCACTCCAAAACCAAGCCCGCCATCCTCCCGCTCCAAACAAACACATTCCACACCATGCCGGCCGACCGCAAACGGACCAATCAGAGCGACGCAAATGCTCTGCTGCCAGGGGCAGGCTGTTTCGTGAGTAACGTCCGATGGAGCTAGCCACCGCAGCTCGCTGGCATGTGAGAATCGTCCCAAGGCACCTAGGTTCAGCCTACGTGCAAGCCTTGCCCATGGATAGATACATTATCATCGGCATGTCGACAATCAATTGGCAGCATCAAGCCTCGTATTCAAGAATTGGACCGTCAGGCATGAGCAAGCAGCAGCTGCAGGCCAACAACATGTGGTTGGGCCGCCGCAGAGGAGAGGTGAGATTATGGATCTGTACAATTGCTCGGAGCAGCCCCCAAAATAAAATCGACTAGTGTACGTGCACAACCGCCTCGCGCGCGCGGGGCCATGATGATGATGATGATGATGATGATGATGATACAAGTGTCGCACCTCGCCGCGTTCTTTTGTTCTGTGGTAGTAGGTAGGTAGGTAGGTAGAGTTTGCCCCGATTCGTTTTCTACTTGGCATTGGCCGGCGGATTGATCCTCTCACATATTCAAAAAGAAGCCCCCTCTGGTGAATGACGACGGATGATCCAGTCAGCTCTATCGGAGCAGCGGTGGTAATAGCAGCAGCAGCAGCAGCAGCAGCAGCAGCAGCAGCACTGTCTTTGGCAACGTCCCAAACGATTACCACAAATCGTCGATGTCCGTCGCTTATGCGTCCTCCGGGTACAGCTTCTCCTTGAGGACGACGCCGAGCTCTTCCCGCAGGGGCTCCAGCTCCTTCAGGTACTCCTCGTACTGGCCCTTGTTCTCGACCTTGGACTTGATGCCTGTAGTAGTAGTAGCCATATATCAGCCAATCTGATTCCCAGAGTTGCAAGACGCGCCAACTGCAGGCGCTAGAGCGGGGATTGGCGCGTGTGGAAGAGCAAACGCACCCTCGAAGATCCGGACGGCAGTGGGGAAGTCGTTGACGCGGCGCGCAGCCTTCAGGGCGGCGGTGATGACGGAAGGAGCGGGCACAAGGTCGTACGCAAAAGCGTTGTTGAGGTTGCGCTGCCATCAGCCGTCAGTCCATGTCGTCGCTGTTGTTGTCGTCGCCGTCGTCGTCGGCGCAGCCGCGGCGCACAGGCCCAAGCCAGGGAAAACCCGAGCAAACACCTACCTGAAGCTCAAAGGCATCCTGCACAGAGTCAAACTCCTTCTCGTACCTGTCAAACCCCACGACGACCATCAGTTCAGCAGGTCCACAAGCACAATACGGGCGGGGGAGAGGTGGTAGGTATGGCTTCGGTTCTGCGACGCCGCCGGTCGTTGAAGATTCTGTCCCGCGTCGAGGGCGGCCATTGGCGTCGCAACCGCGGCGGCTCTCTCTCGGTCATGATCGGTCCTCGTACCTGGCAGTAAACTCCTCGAAGCTCTCCTCCTGGTGGTCGCCAGAGAAGCGGGCGACGGTGGTGGAAAAGGGCCTGCCGGCGGCAGCGAGGCGCGAGCTCACGGCGGGCGCGGCAATGCGAGGAGCAGCGGCGCGGAAAACAGGAGCGCGGCAGGCCGCGAGGCGGAGGACGCTGGCGGCCATTTGACACGGTTTATATCAATTGGCACTGGGGAGCTGCGGGGCGGGAGGGCCGGGGGGCGTGACGGCGTTGTCGTTGGGTTAGGTTGTGTGATGCCGACGGAGTGGGTGGGATGCGTTGATTTGAGCTGGTTCAGAGCCAAGTGATGTACGTTTAATGGTTGGTGGTCTGACGGTGACGGATCCTTCCCTCGCCGACCGATGCCGACCGATGCCGACGACCTGCCAGGCCGGAATTTTGTCCACACCCCATCACGTGCACCTGTCATCCACTCGTCCACCACGCAATTGGCTCTCCACCTGCCAACCAATCATTATGCATTACATACAGTTAGAGAGTGCCTGCCTTGTCTTCCGCTCGTCCTATACCTGTACATTCCCAAATCTATGCATATGCTACCTCAATTACAAAAGCTGTACTGTTGTAGTAGGAGGATAGTACTAGAGCAATAGTAGTAGTAGAAGAAGTAGTGCCGTCATGTCCCCTTTTCATGATGGAGCAGCAGCTGCAGGCAGGCTGTGCCAATGTTTCGAAACTCTCAAAACCAGCCGCCGCCCATCATCGTGTTGCTACATGTAGTGATGCCAGGCCGACTCGCAACCCAAACGCAATGAAGGAGCCAATAAATAAAGAATTGACAGCCATTGCGGACAAGTGCCGCGCCATGTTCTCCATAACTCCCCTCCGTTCCTCGAGAGACACACACGCACGCTGTCCACCTTCTTCTACCCGTAGCCATCATCCAAAGCCAATTGCAGGCAAGCCGCGGCTACCTGCCAGCGAGGGGGTCGCCCGCCCACACGACATCAATGGCCTGCCTACCCGGCGCCATCGTCTTAAAACAAGACTCCTCGGCAACCGCGAAGAGCCGACCAGCCAGCCACCTAGAAGCGAATCTATGCCTTGCGGGACCGGGTGACGCGACCGTTGGACACAGCCTCTGCGGGTGACGAGTAGCCGTTAGCCAGCGAATTGGAAGAAGAAGCCCCACTCAGACGGCGGCGGACCGCGCCGACCGTGGGCACCTTTTCGTCCTTCATCTCAATCAGAGCGCTTTTGGCGCGGCCGCGCGTTTTGGGCACCGGCTTCTTGTACGTCGCAATGTAGAAGAGGATGAAGAGGACGAGGTACGAGCTGAGGATGGCGATGCCCGAAAAGGCGGCAAACTCCTTGCCGGCGCAGTGGCCGGCGTTGGGGAGCCAGGGCCAGTAGGTCGAGGTGAAGTAGGTCCACGAGGCAAAGTACACGAAGCCTGCGGCCGTCAGCTTATTTCTTCTCGCTCTTTGGAGGGAAAAAAAAAAAAAAAAAAAAAAAAAACTTACCAAGGTCAAGCACAAACTGAATAATCTGCATAATGGTAATGTACTTCTTCCACCAGATCCTGATGCCGCGGGCACTCTGAAAGTAGTACCAGTACATGACGACATGGACACACAGGTTCAAGGTGATTGGGACCCAGGAAACGGCAGTCTGGCCCACGAGCTGGGTGTAGCAAAGCAGCGCAGTGGCACCATGGTGGTAAGTGTGCAAAAACGCTAGAGGCCTTGGATTAGCGGGCGGTCGTGGCAATTGGCGCGTCATTGGACGTACTGAGGGGCTTCTTCTTGAGGAAAAGGAAGCAAGTGTCGATGAGCTCGAGGTACTTGGTCAGGTAATTGAGCTGCAGCGGGAGGGGGCGTCAGCATTCCTCGCGATTGTCCCCAGCAGGGGAAAAGAGTCCACGCACGTAGTAAAGAATGACCAGCTTGTCATTCCAGCCGCCATCGTAGCTACAGATGGCGTGGAAGACGCCGTTGCGCACCAGCTCGGGCAGCAGTTGCTCAACGAAGAGGGCCAGCAGCACGCCGCTAATGGCCGTCAGGTAAAAATTGTGCACCTTGAACAGGCCATTGAGCCTGAGCGGCTCCCGGCTCCGCATGATCTCGCGGCCGCCAAAGATTATAATGTAGTACGAGGCGAGCGTCGCGACCGTGGCCGTCACCGTCGACATGGGCGTCTCGCCGGCGACGAAGCGAAAGTCCTGCGGCCGGTAGCCCTTGACCGTCTCAAAGGCCTTTTCGAAAATGGGCCACAGGGCAATGCCGAAGGGGCGGTCGAGCGTCGGCAGGCCGACTTGGATCCAATCGGGCGTCGACATGGCTGAGGTGGAATTTTGTTGCGGCGTGGAAGGTGACGAGAGGGCGGCGTCAAGGTCTGAGGGACGGGAGACGGGAGGAGCAGCGGGTGCTAAGATAGCGTCGAGCTGGTGGGCTGCTGGAGCTGGGAGGTGGTGTTTGCGACAGACAGACGACACGACGACAGCCAGGGCCGGGCAGGGAAGGCAGGCAGGATAAGCCGAGACGAGACGAGACGAGACGTTCCTTCTGCGCAGGAATGACAGCACAGCGACAGGGCGGAGACAGGGACGGAGGACGTCAGAGGTCGACGGGGAACGGAAGCAAACAACAGACAATCACCAACAAAAAAGAAAATGACGGAGGGCAGGGCAGGGCAGGGCAGGGCAGGGCAGGGCGGCGGTTTAAGGGGTGCCCAGCGGCGGAGATTGGCAGCTATGCTCGTTTTTTGCAGTTCCCCTGGCTGGGCTGGGCTGGGCTGGCTCTGGCACTGGCACTGGCTCTGGCCGGCACTGGCTGGGCCAACAAAATCTCGTCCCGTCGGCCGTCAAGCAAGTCCGTCGGCTACGTCGGTTGAGCTGGAGGCGGCCGTTGAGCCACCGCAGCGCACCGCACCGCAGCGCACCGCAGCGCTCCCTCCCGTCCGCTCACTCCGCTGCAACCTTTCCCTCCGCGTCGCCAGTGTCCGCAGCCCAGTGCGCAGCCCAGTCCAGTCCGTCAGCTGACGGGGGGCTCAGGAGAAGAAGACGTGAAGCATAAATTGACTGGCGCTTGGCGACTGGGAAGAAGAGCGTTTCCGTGCCCGCGCTTCCCGGCCCATCCGTTGGCGGCAGAATCGCCTCACCGCCCATCACCAACACCACCACCACCACCACCACCACCACCAGCGCAGCCAATGGCAGCCGCTCTCTCGCTTGCAACAGCCGAGGAACCTCTCCTTCACTCCATGCTCCCACCACCTCCATGTCCCTACCGACAGCGCGAACGTCCTAACGCCCGACCAACCAACCAACAGCTTAGCCTAAACCCATCCACCTCTCCCCTCTCCCTCATCCTTTCTCCCTCTATCCCCACCTCCCCAAACAATCCCCGCGTCAGAAAGGAAAAAAAGAAAAAAAAAAAAAAATCATCGCCACCCATCCAATGCCTTCGACCAAGACTCATGACATCACAGCCTACGGCCACCCCTGCTACCGTTGCTTAGGGTAGCCGCACGTGGGTAGCGGCCGCAGTCGGGGACGCGTCCGTGGCTGTTTGCAGAATGACGGGAGGCCAGACGTGGGCGGTGGATGGCGGAAGATGGGCTTGCGTTGCGATGCGATGCTTTGCTTTGCTTTGCTTTGATGCTAGATAGGTACCTAACCAGCCAGCCTGCCCCCCTCACCCCGGCCTTTCTGCCAGTCTATCTGTCAAACAGCACCGATCCAATCAGTCACTTCATTCAACCATTCAACCAATCAATCAATTGTGAGAGAAGAACAAGAGGAGGAGGGGCGTGTTTAATGGCAAGCAGAACAGCAACAAGATGACCAACATGCATGTAACGCTCTCTGCCTCTCTCTCTCTCTCTCTCTCTCTCCCCCCACACACATAAAGAGCCAGGCAGACACTCAATGGACAGACGAACAAGAAACAACAGACAAAACCCTATTAAAAACCCCAACCCTCTCTCGCCCCGGCCACCCTTTCCTCCCTCAAAGCCCCATTTTGCTTATTCGGCCAAACGACAAGACAAACAAACACGTCCCAGACTAACCGACTGACAAGACGACATTACGTTCGAGTGAGAAAAGCCACGACAACAACCATCTCAAAGGACGACAAAAATGCCCTGTTGCCACCCTTCCTTTCCTGCCTCGCTCGCTCGCGCTCTCTGCTGCCCTCCATGATATGATGACCCAATCAAGCCAGAAAAGTGACTGACCGCCCGCCCGACAATCCGATTCCCCTGCCCGTCCCGTCCCGTCAGTCCATGCCGATGCCTTCCTTGGTTTGGTGGTACACAAAAAAATCCTCATGTCCGTCCGAGTGCGAGTGCGAGTGCGAGTGCCAGTTGATGACCAGAGAGACAGACGGGCTGAGAGACAGACGACGGCCTCAACAGCGTCGTCGACGAGCAACGTGCGAAACCCCGCAGCCGCTCCCCACCAGGCCATCTACAGGTCGCGCCTGCTGCAAAAAGGGTGGTTGATGTGATGCCGAATGTGTGGGATGGGATGGGATGAGATGAGAAAAGAAAACAAGAAGAAGAAAAAAAAAACACTCCAGACGCCCAACCCACCACCACCACCACCACCACCATCACCAAACCGCCCCGAGTGTCATCAAGGAAATAATACACGTTTCCGTTCTTGAACCCCATGCCTGTCTGCCTGCCTGCCTGCCTGCCTGCCTGCCTGCCTGCCTGCCTGCCTGCCCGGCTTCATCATCCTCCTCTTTTTGTTGTGCTGCTGCTAGAGCTTGGCCGAGATCCGCTCGAGGCAGTGGCTGCGGCTGCAGTCGTCGTCCCAGATGATGACCCAGGCCGACTGCCGCTTCGATGCCGCCCCCCTCCTGACCGCCGGCTCTCGTCTGCGGACGTCGACTGACGGTGGCGCCTCTGCTCGAAATGGCCGCAATTAGTTGGTCCCACACCACCCCGTGACGCTGCTGCCCGCCGCCCGCCGCGTGTCTTTATGGCCCAAAAACAAAAAGACAACAATTTTTCACAACATCTGTTCCCTACAGGCGGTGTCTCTCGAGAAACGGAATGTTTTCTAAAAACTGCTCTAAAGGTGTATACAAAGCGGGGTTTGGATGAAGAATTGAAACACTCCCAAGGATGCATCGTGTGGACTATCAAGACAGA
This sequence comes from Phyllosticta citrichinensis, assembly GCA_038380885.1. NCBI lineage: Eukaryota > Fungi > Ascomycota > Dothideomycetes > Botryosphaeriales > Phyllostictaceae > Phyllosticta > Phyllosticta citrichinensis. The sequence goes on along the minus strand of JBBWUH010000003.1, from coordinate 175,171 downwards.
CTAACGTACCGCATAGTCTTTGGGCTTCCGCTCCCGGTTGGACATGGCGTCGTCCTGCAATCGCAGAGCTTCTAACCTCCTTTGACTGTCTTGGCTCAACGGGTCAGAGTCTTCGACCCGCAGTGGAGATGCGCCTTTTGATCCCGCGGCAGGGAGGGGAAGTTTGTCGTTGACCTTCCCCGTCTTCTTGGATGCTGCCAGCTCGGCGAGCTTATCCCAACGGTGCTGCCTCGACTGCTGCTCCTTGCTGGCATTTTGTTGCTTCTCCGCGTACTCGCGCGAGCACTCGTCAAACAGCTGTGGGTTGACCTCCATAAAGAGCTTCATTGCGTTGTAGACCATGCCGTGGATGGTCCTGGTCGAAGTTAGCGCATGACTTCTGAGACTGGTTCAAAACAACTCTCACCGGTTCCAGTGTCCCTTGGAATTTTCGTAAAGTGGAGCGAACATGATGGGGAGGATGACTTCGACGTTATCGCTGACCAGGTTGCAAAAGTATTCGTTGTTCCAAAAGTAGAGGGCTCTCTCGGCAACCTGCCACCGTTAGCAATGCGTCTTGAATTGGACCCTTCAAACAAACCTGGAAGTGAGGACTGGCAACAGACTTGGCCAGCTGATTAAACAGCGGTTCCTGGACCTTGGCGAATTCGGCGGGGTCCATGACCTCGAAAATGTCCTCGACCTCGTTCAGGAACATGACCTCCTTGGTGCTGTTGACCTTGGGCCAGTAGCGCAAAAGACCCAAAACAACCTGCCAAGCCGTTAGTGGTGCATGTGACAGTCGCGCCAAACATGACCTACCTCCTCAGTCAATGCCGCGTCCTTTTCCAAAAACTGCACAATGCAGTAGGCCAACTGCGGATGATACATGCTGAGACTTTTCACTTTGTGCAGAGGAATGAGGACGCGCGTCAAGAAGAGCTTGTGCTCCTCCTTCAATGGCAGCGCAAAACCGTTGATGATGGAACCCAAAATCTCCAACAGCTCGGCAATGCCATTGAACCGTTCCGTCTCGTATATAAATTGGAAGAATACGTTGTTGATGGACCGCCGAATGTAGGATCTGAGGTTTAGGAATTTCCCGTATATTCTGTGCAGGGTGGTCTTGAGGAAGTCGCGTTCCCGAGGGTCTTCAGAGTCGAACAATTCGAGGAGCTGCCATCGGTTAGCTTTGTACCCAATTTCCACCGGCGGCGCAAACTTGCCTGGAGCACGAAGGAGTGATCAATGTATTGCTTGGCAATGTTGGTGTTGAAGTCTTGACTCTCGATGAATCGCAAAAAGAATTCGTAAACGACTTGAATGTGCGGCCAAGCGACCTCGAGGACCGGCTCGTCTTCCTCGGGATCAAACGCTTCGCCTTGCGGATTGACGGGCGGAGGGATGGGACGGAAAAGATTCTTGGCAAACATTTCGACGACGCGGGGATACATGCGCTCGGTGATGACTTGTCGGTTGTTTGCAACATAGTCTAGCAGCTCGTGCAGAGCGAGGCGCTTGATCTCCTTGGACTTCATGTCGCCGCTGGCATCGTTGAAGTCGAAGATGATGTTGCATTGGTCAATCTTTTGCATAAACAGCTCCTCGCGCTTGTTGGGTGCCACCTCGTGGAATCCGGGCAGCTTCTCCAGCTCACGCTTGCTCTGGTCGGAGATGTCGAAGCGAGACGAGTGCTGGCGCTTGGGCGTCCTAATGCCCTCGGCAACGTCCTTTGGCGTCGACTGCAGGCGGTCGAAGAGCAAGGATTTGCTGCCGGCCTTGGGGGGCAAGAGGTCGCCGGGCATGGTCTCGGCAGCTCCAGGAGGAGGGACGTGCTAGATGAGTCCAGTCAGGCGATTGAATGTTTGCGGGCGAGGTGGTGGGCTAGTCTCTAGAAGCGCAGGGTGTTGTTTAAGACATGGGGTACTTACAGGAGCGCTAGGACTGATGACAACACTCGGCGCCAACGGCTGGCCAGCGCGGGTGGGTGTGCCAGGGCCACCGCCGCTCATGCCGTTATTGGTGGATCCCTGAGCCATCTGCTGTCCGGCCATGTACTGCGATCCAGGTGTGAGGGAGTTGGGGGCGCCAGGCTGACCGGGCTGAGGAGTAGCAGCAGCAGCAGCAGCATGGCTGGCCGAGGCGGCGTTGTCGCCAGCGCCGGGGAGAGGCTTGCTGCGCGGATCGATTGGCAGCTGTGTAGTGGACGAAGTAGGTGTTGCGTGGGCGGAGCCGGCAGGAGAATGGGTGCCAGAGCCGCCGTGCGAGGGAGAAGCGGTGCCGGACTGGTCTTTTTTCTTTGAGGACGACTTGGACTCGTGGTTGCGTAGCTTGTCGGACTGGCGGCGGCAGACGTCAGCCGGGGCAAATGGGAGCGGAGCGGAGCGGAGCGAGAGGCGAGGGAGGTGGTTGGGGACGTGGCATTGAGGACTCACAAACTTCTGGCGGAAGCCTTTCATGGCTAGAGGTTGCGCAGACGCGCTGGAGGATGCGGGCGAGGTCCAAGGATGTCAGCGGGTGGAGATGTCAAAGGACTCGAGGCCCGACGCAGCAGGCAGACGGGGGGGGGGGGGGGGGGGGGGAGGATGGCGGCGTGCGACTGGCGCAGGGCTGGATCGTCCGAATTGCTAGGACGTCGAGGTCGGCATGGGCGAGGGGATTGGATGCAGGCGATGCGGAGGCAGGGCAGGGCAGGGCAGGGCAAGGTAGGTACAGGTTGTAGGTAGGTCGGTAGGTAGGTAGGTAGGTAGGTTGTAGGTAGGTAGGTAGGTTGAAGGTTAGGTGGGTTGTAGGTAGGCGACGTGCGCTGCGCTGCGCTGCGCTGCGCAGCTCGTAGGGTGACGGCAAAGGGCCGACGAGGGACCGAGGGAGGGGCGCTGGGTCAGGTCGGGTGCAGATGGACAGGTTTCAGGCAGGGTGCAGTGAGGGTGGCAGGGCAGACGAGAGATGGAGACGGTGTTGTCGAGGTGGTGGAGGTGTTTGCAGTGCAGTGCAGCGCCGAGTCGAGTCGAGTCGAGTTGAGTTGGGACGGGAGGGCGCTCTGGTGCAGTGCAGTGCAGTGCAGTGCAGTGCAGGTCAGGTCAGGTCAGGTCCGGTCCAGGCCAGGTCCGGTCCAGGTCCAGGTGCCGGGCGGTAGCTTGCGGTACTGCAGTCCAGTCGAGTCGAGGAGGTGGTGATGATGATGTCCATAGGGTCCGGTCTATGCGGGCCTAGCGCAAACCACTGCTGCGACAGGCCCTGCTCTGCTCTGCTTCTCAAACTCCCACCTCATCTCCAAAGCATGGACAACGAACAGCAGCTGCTCGACGACCTCTACGCCGACGACGACCACCACCACCACCACCACCACCACCACGATGGCGCGCTCCAGCCCAGCCCGTCTGCCGCCCACCACGGTCCTGCCGACGCCCTGGCGCCCGCCCTCGCCGTGCCTCGCGGCCATGTCGTATGTCTGGAGCATCCATGCATCGTCAAGAACATTGACAATGGCCTCAAGTCGCTGGGCGGGCCTGTCATCGTCGACAAGGTGAGTTGCGCATCCCCTCTCGTTTGATTGATGCTGACCCCCGCCAAGTTCCTGCAGACTAGAAACAGGCAAAAGACCATTGGCGCCTCGTTGCGTCCGGGCCATGTCATGGCAAAGCCCGTCATGTCCAATTTCGTCAAGACGCGCAACCTTCTGATCAAAGTGACTGTGCCCAAGCGTACGGGCCGCAAGCGCAAGAGAGGCTCCGACGACCCGTGGATTGACGATCCGCGCCCGCATGACGCCGCCCACACTGATCCCCTCTTGCTGCTGCAGAGCCTGCGCGACAATCCTGACAATTACTCCGTGCAAGCTGTCGGCGTCAATCACGAGACTCACCGCTTCCGCACCTTGCCCGACTTTCAGTATGCCACTTCCCAGCTGTCGCTCGCCCAGTCGCTGCGCGACTCCATCTTGCCCTTTCAGTACTCCAAACTCAAGCACTTCAAGTTGGACGACTGTAGAGACAATCATCAGCCCGGCCAAGACGTGGGCCCCTCGCCGCAATTCACCGGCGTTGATGTGCCCTACAACTACTCGTACCGCCAGAACCCGGCCGTCAAGCTCATCCAAGACGACAAGGGCCGCGAGATTACATACAATCCCACCGCCGGCCGCAAGTTCATCCTGCACACAATCTCCATCGATGCCAAAAAGGTGCCCCACGAGTCTCCTGTTCCCCTGCCGCGCGAGGAGACGCTGGAACCCCACATCCGCGAAACCATTGCCAACATACGAGCGCTGTTGGAGGAGAGACCCATCATGACCAAACGCTACCTGCACAATAACATTCAAGCTCCCACAGATGATTCGATCCGCAGCTCGTACGGCTACGTCGGGTACTCTTTCAACTCGGGCCCCTGGCGCGACACCCTGATCTGCTTCGGCGTGGACCCCCGAACCGATCCCAAGTACAGAATGTACCAGACCGTCATGTTCAAGATTCCCGTCTCTCAAGGCAAAGAGTCGAACGAGGATCCCAACAAGTGGATGGACTCGAGGACCGTCTTTCGGCGCGAGGGCCGTCAAAAGGGGTCCAAGAAGCTCACTCACATGTTTGACGGCAAGAAGCTCGTCCCGGACGGCAAAGTGTGGCAGGTGTGCGACGTGACGGACCCTCAGCTGCGGCGTATCCTAGACACGAACAAACTGCGAAAAACATGCAACGTAAGCCTTGACCGCGCGTTCATCGAAGACGCAAAACTGACAGCCCTGCAGATCAAGTCCGACGGGTGGTTCCTCAACGGCACGTGGGCCAAGATCAAAGTCCTGATGCGCGAAAAGATTGGCGTCATCATCAAAGGCAACGTCCCGCGAGACGAAGATTACACGCGCATCGAGCTCTTTCCCGACGCCATCACTGCAGAGAACATTGCCGATATTGCGGTAGGCCGCCGCAAGGTCATCTCAGAGTACGAGACCAAATTGGCCGGCGACATTCGCAACCTCGCCAAGGCCAGAGTCAGCAAGCTGGAACCAACCGACATTGCCGCCCTCGACAGAGCGGACGGAGACATGCAGGACGACGTGAATGCCGGAGAGCAGTCTGGCGCAGACTCGCCAGAGCAATCGAACCAGCAGACTTCTGTTAGCCAAGCAAACCCCACGGCGGCGGAGGTCGGCAGCGAAGACGACGCCAGCGACGCGTCTGGCGCTATCGACAGCGACTCGGACGCCGAGGACGACGACGTCGATGACCTCATGGGGCCCGACTACAGCGAGGACGACCAGATGGCTGCAGAGGGCGAGCAAGGCGGCGATGAAGATTGATACGTTCAAATACGAATCGAGCTTACGAGACGCCATTTGCGCCTCCTCGCCAACAACGAAATTAGTTACCATCACCTTGCCGCTTCCGAGATGCGTGCAAGACGCCCAAACGCGCCAAGCGATGCCCTCGAGCGCGAGGGAGTGCGCGCAGATGGACAAATGCCACTGGGTCTGTTCCTCAAGGAACCCGAGGCGCTCCGCCTACATACAGTGCCTAACCACATCTTCCAACCCCACCCTACCATGCCCCTCCACGCCTCCCCCAAAGCGAAAGCGCGCCACCATATCAAATGGCAGCGCTCTGCTCTACCTCGCTGCGTCTGTCTCACTCACCACCTCGCTGTCTCACTCTCAGTCTCACATCCCCACTCCCGCGCGCGGCGGATAGACAGACATGTCAAGCTTCGAGGCCGAGCTGCTGTCTGCGTCGTAGCCTTTGTTTTGGTTTCAGTCTTGGTCTCGGTCGCTGCTTGCATGCATGCATGCAGAAAGAGCTCGGTGATGATGATCATGATGAGATGAAGACGATGATGAAGACGTAGACGGGGAGAGGGGCGGGGGTGCGGGTGAGAGACAGAGTTGGAGAGCGAGTGAGTGAGTGAGTGAGTTGGGTCGGTCTGCGGCTCGGGAGATGCCGTGATGCCGTGGCATGACGCTTTTGGTTCAGCTTTGGTCAGCTTTGGATTGCTTTAGTTAGGGCACAGCATAGCATAGAAGCGGATGGGACAGGACAGCAAGCAGGGCTTCCTCTTCCGGGCTCTCTCTACACACGGCATCAGACGAGCCCGCCGCTGGGCAGGAGCACGTCGTGCGGAAAGCGGACTGTCGTTTGGAAATCTAGGACCTGCGTCTCCCACCTAGCTACCTACCGGGTCTATCGATGTTGTAGACATCAAGCTGCTCGCTCTTCTCATTGCTGTGTGACCACTACGTCCACCACCACCATCACCGTGTGTACAAGGAGGACGAGTGGATGACAGGATATAATGTACACTCTGTCTGCATCTGAATCTAAATACCTAGATAGCCAAGGTAGCTGAGGTAGGCCAGGTAGGAGATGTGTACGACTCAACAGCCGCAAACCCCTTTTCCAGCAGCTTGCGCCCGCTTCGCCGGGCGTCACGACGTCGTTTTCGTCTGGCAGCTCGACTCCCTGCGCCGCCGTGCCCTCCCCCCTGAGAACTCTCCAACCCGGCCTCACCCCAACCCCAACCCCAACCCCAACCCCGCAAAGCCCCTCGCATTCCTCCTCCCCTCGCCCACCCCCCGACTCCTCACCATGTGCCCGCGCACCCTGGGCCCCGCCCCGGTCCTGCTCGGCAACTCCCCGTCATAAACGCTGTCAAACCGCCGCCTCTCTTCTTCAAACAACGCGGAGCCACCCGGCGCGGCGAGGACGCGCCGCACGCCGGCGAAGAAGTGCGCGAGGACGTGGTGGTTGTGGATGGAGAGGAGGACCCAGGCGAGCATTTCCTTGGCCGACAGCAGGTGCGTGAGGTAGGCGAGCGAGTGCGTGCGGCAGGTGTAGCATGTCGGGGTGGGGCAGCAGGGGGAGGGGGGCGTGAGCGTCGTGGCGTGCGTGGGGGACCAGGCGTCGAGAGCGAGGGGGAGTTTACGGGGAGGGCTGGAAGCGCAAGGAGAGGTTGGAGGGTGCGCAGGCGCGGGGAACGAGAAGAGGAGCGCCATGCCGGCGTCTGTTGCGGCGTCGGCGAGGGGCAGCGTGAAGAGGTCGACGCCTTGCGCTATCTCGTGCAGCAGTTTGGCGGGCGTGGGCGGGTCGGAGAGGGAGAGCCGCGGCAGGTGTGAGAGTTTGGCGGGTATTGAGTCGATGGAGGATGGCGAGTAGAGTGCCAGGCCGGATAGTTGAGGGAACAGGGGGGAGGAGGTTAGGTCGGAGAGGTAGTAGGACTGCTGTTCGGGCTCGATGGGCAGGATGGGCGCGAAGACGGCGGGGCTGTGGGATGAAGATGAGGGTGCGTCAACGCCGTTGGCATCAGCATGGCCGTCGCCATTCGTGTTGCTGCCGTTGCGCGAGGCGTGCTGCGACACGGCGCCGACGAGATCCTTCATCCACCTGGCCGTACGATCGCCCATCTTCTCGACACGCTTCAAACTGGGGTTAGGGTGGCCAGGCATGACATCGGCCAGTCCAACCACGACGTCCGGACGCAGCTTGGTGGCGGCCGAGGCATAGTACTCGGACGACAGCGCGCGGTGGCCGACGGACGTGTGGATCTGGATGCCGGCGTTGGTGTTTGAGCCGGGCGAGTCGAGCGCGGGGACGCGCCGCGGGCCCAGGACCAGCAGCTGCTCGTCGCGCACGGCGATGAAGCGGCGCAGTGGCGAGTCTTGCCGCTTCTCACATGGTGTTGAGAAGACGGGAGGAGTCTCTTGCGGCGCTTTTTCTATGACTGTTCTGTGCTCGCGAGAGCAGGGGAATCAGTGATGTGTGCTGCGGAAGCTGGGTTGCTGCGGCATCTTACAGTCCTCGAGTCCTAGGTATAGTCCATTGATGTTTGTGTGCTTTTCGAGATTGTCTTGCGAGAGATGCAGTACCACGCCGCGTGAAGTGTTGGCGATGTAGTGAGGCGTTGGGATTGCAGATTTCCCTGGGATGGAAAGCGAGCCGAGGCGTGGGCTCAGGACTGGCCCTGGCTTCAGGACCTCGAAGGCGGCCATTTTCCAAACGGGTACCGTCGAAATTACTTTTTGGTCATCAAATTAGGGCGTTGTGTTTTGGACTTGTTCGCTCACGTGGGGGCTGCAAGTTGTTGTTGCGGTTCGCGACGCTAGTCAGGTTTGGTTCGCTAATGCTTAGCGCTGAATCGCGCCAAAACCTACCACTACAACCAGACGTCGTTTGTCAATATCGCAATCTCGACTTTCATCTTTTTTCCACTCTTTTCTACGTTTGGAGCGATATTTCGAGTATCATGTCAGCTCGCCGCGACAAAGTATCTCGCCATGATTGCCTCCAACGCAGAACGACATCAATAGCGAACACTTCCAAGTGACGCGGTCTTTCCAGGGTAGCGGGTGGGCTTGCCCAGACTATACTCATCAGCACTTGCTTCACATCTCATCCATTGGTTGCCTGCTAATGGTTCCGCGGAGGGCAAGAGCCGAGCAGCCCTCATGCCCTAACGACCGCCAGGCACCGACCGACTCCTGCCAGGGGCCATGGGGGCGAAACCCATTCGATAGGGCTGTAGTCCCAGCAGCGCCCTGATGTCCACTGACCCGACTTAGGATGGTGAAAATCCATGACAAATCCGGACCTCGCTTCTGCTGCCGATAGCCGGATCAGCAATAGAAAAGGCTTCTGGCCCCCGGCCCCATATCCGCAAGAGGTGGAGTAGAAGAACACGACCCACAAAACCTTTTGAAAACTCCCAATTGAGCCCTATGGTGGCAGCTGCTTTGCTCCATGCGGGTGTAGTTAGTATCAGTTGATGCGTAGACAGAAGTCCGCGGAAGGTAGGGGCTAGGGCAGGAGAACAAGATCGGCACACCGAATGCTTCCTCAGCACCGCACAGCAGCGGCGCGAAGATTGGTCAATGGCGTATTTAAACATGCGAAAACGAGCATATAGCTTCTCATCATCACTGCAACCTCAAAACTCTCTACAAATTTCACCAAAGCCATACGTCCAACACCCACCTCAACACGACCATGCCTTCTCTCCGCTTCCTCACCCTCCTCACCGCGGCCCTCTCCGCAACGGCCCACGCCGCAAACACCGTCACCGTCATCAACCAATGCAGCTACGCGGTCCTCCTCGACGAGGTCCGCGCCCCCAGCGTATCGACATCGACGCTCGGCGCCGGCGCGACGTCCGCGGCCTTCGAGTACAACGACAGTGAGCTGCACGTGCGCGCCTATACGGACACAAACATCAACGACGTGGCGTTTGAGGCCATGATCGCTATGAACGAAGTCCACTACGACGTTGTCGAGAGCGTCAGCGGGAGCGCTGTTGGCAGCGATTTTACCCTGACGACGAGCAGTGCCGATTGTCCGGGCATTGATGGTGCGGATGCGAATATTACGCCCACGGATGCTAATACGAGCTACATGTGTGCGCCGGGGGCGTCTTTTACTTGGACGCTGTGCGGGTGATTGGATTGTTCGAGTGGAGGGTTTATTTTCGGGATTATGATTGTGACCGCTGTGGTCAATGGTATCTCTACTCTTGTTCATTAGCAGTTTATGAGACGCCAGGAAAAGGTCCGTTTGGAAGGGAGAAGAAGGATGAGACTGTCACACCAAGCCGTGACTTTTCAGCCCCTGGCGAGTTGGGGGCGTCTGGCAAGATAGCAGTCAGCAAGTCCAAAAACAGTACTTAAACTCGTGCATTTCCTCATGGAGCAATCATCCCAACCGCACAAACACCTTCAATCTCTCCAACCCACCACCAACCAATTCCTCTCACACCACAACACCATGCCTTCCATCCGGCACCTCTTCCTCCTCGCGGCAGCCCTATCCACAGCCGCCCACGCCGCCGGCACCATCACAGTAATCAACCACTGCTCCTCCACCCTCACCCTAGACGCCGGCAGCGCATCCACGCTGGCCACGGGCGCCACAGCCGCGCCCATCACATACGGCGCCGACGCCCTCGAACTGCGCGTCTACACCGACGACGCGGCCAAGCCGCTAATCCTCGAGGCGACGGCCGCGGGCGGCATGGTGTACTACGACGTAGCCAGCCTCGATGGCAACGATGTCGGGTCGTACACTGTGGCGTCGAGCAATGGCGATTGCGTCCCCATAAAGTGTGCTTCGCAGTCTGCTTCGTGTACTACGCCGTATCGGACGTCTGGGGATAGTACGACGCATAGTTGTGCGGATGGGTCGTCTTTGACGTGGACGTTGTGTGGATGATTAGCTGTGGGTAGAGGGACCTGGGACAGAGAGGCCGGTGATTTTGAGGCCTGGTGGTGCGATTGATCGGTTTCTTGCTTCTGGTTTGGTGGGCGCGGCGATTTCAAGTGTGTATGTATGTAGGGAAGGCCAAAGAGTGATGGGCGCTTCAGATGAGCAGATGTGTCGTAAGGAACCTACTTCACTCAGTCGTCGTCCAATGGCCATCCAAAATTCGTCTTCTCCAGCTTTCTTCTGCGTATTTTTCCACCGAGGAGTGTGAATTCCGTACCCCCGTTTTGAGGTGTCTACGCTGCTTCATACTCAACCCAAAGAGCATATAAAAGACTACTTCGACCTGGAAACACTGTCAGCGTATAAAACAAGAACAAAAGAACAATTAGTCAGCACCCTTTCCCGACCCTACAAAGCCGTCGACGTCGTGTCAGTGCCATCCGACGACGGGGCCACCTACCTACCTACCTACCGCATCCACCAACAATACCCTGACGTCGTCGTAGTCATGGTCGCTGTCATGGTCTTCAAAATCCCAGAGACCGCGCAGTGGCGCAGCTCACGCCCCAACCCCACACAGCGCCAAACACAGCAACAGTTCGGTTGCGCCTTAAGACTCGCGAGTCACCCATCTCGGCGCCTCGCGGACGAATCCTCCGCCTTTCTGGCACAGATGCTCGGCGCTTGGGGGCCAAGAAGTCTCGTTTGGACGATCGGCAGCTCGTTTGAGCTGTGGTCAATGGTCGATGGGGCCAGGTTTGGCCGTGGCCCCCAAGCCAAGCCAGGTGAAAACGGATGCGGTGGAGGATCCGATCGGCAGGGCAGACGCCGTTTTGGGGGGTCGGAGGAAGACGTGGAGGAGGGAGGAGAAGTATATATTGAGTGAGGGAGGTCGGGTGGTGGGTGTTCTGCAGCAAGCAAGCAAGCAAATCAGTCTCTCTTCTATTTTGGGTTTCCTCTGAGTACCTCACCTCGAACCAAACGACTTTTCTCAAATCGACGACTTTGCTGGAGCATTCTCTCCACACCCCTTGACGACTTAACAACTTTTTTCTCGAAAAACAACAAACGCAACAAGACCATCACCATGTTTGCCCCGCGAGCCCTCGCCCTCCTCACCGCGGCCCTCTCAACGACCGCCGCCGCCGTCGGCACCGCCAACGTCGTCAACAACTGCGCGTACGCCCTGACGGCCATAACACAGCAAACCAGCACAGGGCGGACGCTGCAAAACCAATTCAGCATCCCGTCCGGCGGCTCGTCGTCGGCCGGCGAACACAGCACCGACGGCTGGCGCATCAAGATGTGGAACGGCGACAACCCCGGTCAGATTCTGGGCTACGAGACGAGGCTCGAGCGCACCATCGTGTATTACGATGTCTATGAGGATGGTGGAAGCCCTGTTGGCGACGCGTTTTCTATGAGCAGTACCGATTCTGCGTGCCATGCTATTCAGGGGGGACAGGGCAACTTTGATGTTGTGCAGCCTGATTTGTACACTTGTACGTCGGATGCGTCGTTTACGCTGACGCTGTGCCCGTGAGGGTTGGTATGAAAAGGTTGGGGGATTTAATTGCACAGATGGAAATGTTGTAAGAGACGGAGAAGAAGAGAAAACCTTGTATAGAAACTTACTACTCCTCCTTTACCAAAAAGGGACGATTCTTAATTCAGCGAGTTGTCAAGATTCCAAATGAGGCCCTGGAGAAATCAATCGACCTTGCAGTGAAGTAGTAGAGCCTCAACCGAGGTCATACATTGCCCGTCGTCGCTCATTTCCTGTTTTGGAGCGGCAAAGTGGAGTGCGGGGCGGCGGGGTCTCCGCTGCCGGCCTGCACGTCTTATCCGAGGCAGGGTATTTCTCCAGACAGTTTCTCTCATTGCGGTCAGTCGGTGTTGAAGAACCACTCACCAGTCGCTTTCACTGCCCTTATCCACGTCAATTGTTGAATCTCATCCCACATCACCATCATGACTCCGAAACCAGCGGGATCACCCGTCAGGGAAACAGAGAATGAGACTTCCAGCCGCGCGCCTCATGCACCGTGGGCGGAGCCTGCTTTTCACAGCCTCTCGTCGCCTTACTATAAGCCGTCTCACTACCGCCTGCAGGCAGCTCTTCGAGCCTACATTAACAAGAACATCTTGCCGTATGCTCTAGACTGGGAAGCTGCCGGCTCAGCACCGCGTGATGCCGCGCTTGCCTGGGCACGCAGTGGCATTGCCTACAGCGACGTGCCTTCGGCGTACCGGCCCGGATGGGTAGGAAATCCGGCGGGCATCCCATGGGAAGAGTTGGACGCGTTTCACTATCTGATCATGGTGGACGAGGGTTCGCGGATCGAGGGCGGCGTGGGGACGAGTCTCGAGGGCGCGAGCGTGATTGCGGCGCCGCCTATCATCCACTGGGGCAGCGAGGAGCAAAAGAGAAAATCGTTGCCCGGGTTGTTTGATTGGAGCACCTCGTTTGCGCTTGGCGTAACGGAGCCTAGAGGAGGCAGCGATGTCGCGGCGTTGACGACGACGGCAGAAAAGACGAAGACAGAAGATGGGAAAGAATGGTATGTCGTCAATGGCGTCAAAAAATGGATTACGGGGATCCCGTGGGCGACGCACATGGTGACGGCGGTGCGGACCGGGCCGCCAGGGTCCGGAGGAAATGGCATTTCCGTGTTGGTGATTCCAATTGACAGCGCGGGGCTTTCCTGGCGTCGCATCGAAAACAGCGGGCAAAAGGCCGGAGGTGCAAGTTGGGTCGAATTGGAGGATGTTTGGGTTCCTGCGGAGAATCTCATCGGACGAGAGAATGAGGGCCTCAAGATGATTTTGACAAACTTCAACCGCGAAAGGTTCACCATGGCCGTGGGAATGAATCGAAAGGCGCGAACGTGCTTAGCGCACGCTTTTACGTACGCCTGCCGGCGAGAGACGTTTGGAAAGCCATTGATTGAGAATCAAATCATCCGGCACAAGATTGCGACCATGGCCCGCGAGATCGAGGCGCATTGGGCCTGGCTGGAGCAAATTGCGTACCACGTGCAAGGCTCCGAGAAGAATTGGCAAGATCCAAACATTGCAGGAAGAATTGCGTTGATCAAGGTGCAAGGCGGCAGGTTGGTGGAGATGGCGAATAGGGAGGCCCAGCAAATTTTCGGCGGAGCCTCGTACCAAAGGGGTGGCGTAGGCGCAACTGTTGAACAAATTTCGAGGGACCTGAGAATGTTGGTAGTAGGAGGAGGAAGTGAAGAGATCCTTGAAGACTTGGGTGTGAGACAGGAAACTGCTCTGGCGACGAGAAAGGGGTGGAAGCTCTGAACAGTAGCCCTGTGTTACAAAATGAAAGGAGACATGAAGAAAGAAAACACACTTTTGCTCCACAATTTGCTCCGCGAACTGGGGCTGACTCGATGATTCATTCTTGCCCGATATAGAAGGTCGCATCACGAAATGCTGTGAGTTTTGCTCGTCAATGGTGGTGTTGCCGTTTGAAGGTCGGCAGCGTGCATGAACTCGAGAGAAAGGCAAACAGGATCCAGAGATGCAGATTCAAGATGTGACAGACGGTCTAGGCGTCTAGTGACGCTGAGGTGGATGAAGAGAAGTCGGACGGAGGAGAGGTGGTCAAGGAATCGGATTAGGGGACCGGGGAGCTCGAGGCTAAATCCGCCAGATGCACCGTGCACACCACCACGTGCAGCTCCCCCAGCAACTCACTCCAGGCTCCCTCTCATCGCCCAAGAACCAACCCAACCCAACCCAACCCACTCCTCCTCTCTCCTGGTACCGCTCGGCTTTACATCACCCACACCGACACACCACTTCGAAATCTGACACCATGACGAGGAACCACCCCACTCTCCGCAAGACCCAGTCCTCCGCCTCGATGCATCTGCCTTACCAGAGGTTCAGCTGGCATCCAGACATGACCCATCGCGAGCAGCGCGCCTGGCCGAACCTTTTCCCCGAACCTTTCGACCACGAAACTCTCTACCGGGACTCGCCATTCCTCGCTCCTGTCCCCGAAGCGAAGCCGCCAGCGGTACCTCCCAAGGTGCCCCAGACGCCTATTCCCGAGCTCCATCAGCCACCGACCAAGCTGGAACCGTCCATGAAGACCTCCGAAGAGACCAAGACAGTCAAGCCAGAGGAATATACGCAGCCATTCTGCGACTTTTTGACCCAAAACCCTACCGTCTTTCACGCCGTCGACGCGGTGGCAAAGGACCTCGAGGCTGCAGGCTTCAAGAAGCTGTCCGAGCGCGATATTTGGAAGCTGAACAAGGGTGGTCTGTACTATGTCGAGCGAAATGGATCGTCGCTTATTGCCTTTGCGGTTGGACCCGACTACGAGCCGGGTAATGGCGCAGCCATCCTGGCAGGTCACATTGACGCTTTGTGTGCCAGGCTCAAGCCTGTCCCACAGCTGAGAACAAAGTCTGGATACGTCCAGCTGGGTGTAGCGCCCTATGCGGGTGCGCTGAACAGCACGTGGTGGGATAGGGACCTGGGTGTTGGCGGAAGAGTGTTGGTGAAGGAAGACTCGGGCAAGATTGTCTCCAAGCTGGTGAAGCTTGACTGGCCAAGTAAGTTAACACCGCATGTACCGAAATGTCGTGTGACACGCAACGACGACCTCAATTTGTCGTCAGATGATTCATACCACTGCCGCGAGGAGTTGAATACTTCCTGTTGATTCTCTGTTGCGCTTAGACATCCTTTCAAACACATTCGGACCAGTCTAGGATAATGCTGACAACTGTAGTTGCTCGCATCCCCACACTCGCTCCTCATTTTGGCGCTGCGGCGCAAGGACCATTCAACAAGGAGACGCAGATGGTGCCCATCATCGGACTCGACAACAGCGATTTGTACGGAGAAAAGAGCGTAGAAGACTCTGAGCCCTATTTCCGTCCCGGCAGATCTTTTGTTGCAACGCAGCCGCCAAAGCTTGTTCAGGCCATTTCGAAACAGCTGGGCATTGAGTCGACAAGCATTGTCAACTGGGAGCTGGAACTCTTTGACACACAGCCCGCTCAAGTTGGCGGTATTGAAAAGGAGTTCATCTTTGCTCCCCGCGTCGACGACAAGCTGTGTTCGTGGGCGGCCGTCCAGGCTCTTCTGAACAGTGTCAAGCCCGAAACTTCGCAAGCAACCAGAAGCTCCTCGGGCATTAAGATGGTTGGTCTCTTCGATGACGAGGAGATCGGCAGTCTTCTCCGCCAGGGCGCGAGATCCAACTTCCTCCCGGCCACCATTGACCGCATCATCGACTCTTTCGCGGGATTCCCGACGCCCTCGCTTCTCTCGCAAACCTTTGCCAACTCATTCCTCGTCTCCAGCGACGTCATTCACGCCGTCAACCCCAACTTCCTCAACGCCTACCTCGACCATCACTCACCTCGCCTCAACGTTGGTCTGGTGCTTTCCGCCGATTCCAACGGCCACATGACGACCGACTCAGTGTCGACGGCTCTCATGCAGCGCATTGCCGAAGAGAGCAAGCAGGAGCTGCAGGTCTTCCAGATCCGCAACGACAGCCGTAGCGGCGGCACCGTTGGGCCCATGCTCAGCGCCGCCACTGGCATCAGAGCCATTGACGCTGGTATCCCGCAGCTCAGTATGCACAGCATCCGCGCCACCACGGGTAGCTTGGACCCTGGACTCGGCGTTGCAATTTTCCAGGGCTTCCTAGACCACTATGAAAGGGTCGACTTGGAGTTTAGGGAGACGGTCTAGATGGAGCGTGAATCAATGGGGCGGAATCTTGTAATTGTAGCTTTGCAGGCAGCAGCTGGCTTGGGTAGAAGAAGGACTTTTTTTTAGGTACATGACGTGCAATTAGCAATTTCAATGTCTTGTTAGGCAGTGCGTGCCATGGTTGAGGTTGTGAGTCTGTGACGGAGCCGAGTGAAAGCCTGAGGCATGTAGTGCTGCCGGAAAAACTGCGGCAAGCGGGCGCTCCGCCGAAAGCTCGCGGACAGCATGAAGACCTCGCTCTCTGGAAATCAATCATTGAGGACCCGCACAACCTCGACATGACGATACTAGCAAGATTCGGCCGCGCGGCCCTGTCACCATGCACTCGGCGAACCTTTAGCAGCACTGCTGCTCGCCCAGCCAGTATGCCAACCCAATTTCACCAATCCTCTCGGTGGACCACGAAATGATAAATCACGTCCTGGGAACATGGCTAACGAAAGACTATCAGCTATCCCCGAATTCGTCCGGTCTTCGAGTGATGAACTAGACACGAAACTCCAGATCGCGCGCGACCGCATCATCATCCCCAAGCATCTGACGCCGCGGGAAACCAGGATCGTTTATGGCACAAAACACCGAAAACTCTTCGAAAACGAAGACGAGCCCGTCATCGCACACATTGGCGGAACCGACGTGCGACTGCAGCCGCTCGACCCGAAAAAGGACCATCCACCGCTATGGGGGACGCTCAAGAGCGTGATAACGCTGGCACAGACGCCGAGCGACTGGGCCAACGTGGAGCGGCTGCTCGTGGGCTTTCAAAAGGCGGGAATCAAGCTGTCGCCTAGCCAGGTGGTCAGCGTGGTGCGCAAGGCGTGGTTCCAGGGTCACCAAGACGCCGTGCTGCGCATGGTGGAGCGCGCCCACGAGACGGGCATCTGCATCCAGACGGAGGAGCTGCTGTCGACGCTGCTGTGGGGCCTGCGCGAGGTGGCCGTCGCCGGCCACTGGTCGCGCCGCGCCCTCGAGCGCGCCCTCACCGGCGTCCGCCAGGTGGCCGATTACCTCGAGGCGCCGGAGCACGCGGGCGGCGAGCGCGCCGTCAAGCCCGGCGACCTGCGCACGCTGCCGCTCACCATCGCCGCGCCCCTCGAGCTGCTGGGCGTCTATCACGTCCGCTATGCGCCCAAGATCCCCAACGTGCGCGACAAGGCGCTGGACGAGCTGCGCCAGGGCGCCGAGCGCCTGCTGAACAACATCAAAATCTACGGCTGCGCTGTACAGAAGCCGTCGTCGACGGCGGCGATCAAGCTCCGCTATGAGCGCCTCAAAGACGCCGAGAAGCTCCTCATGCGCGTCATCCCCGTCCGTCATGCCGTTGCCCTTGCTCAGCGCCTGCTTGTCCCGTCCGACAAGATGCCGCAGCCGCAGCTCGCGGCACAGACCCTCGAAGAATGCGACGCCCTGATCAGACAGAACGTGAAGCTGGTCGAAGAGAACCTCTCGCCCGGCCAGACCTTGGAGGAGAATTGGGCCGTGAGAGGGTGGCGGGCGTGCGGGTGGGTTGACGAGGGCATCAAAAAGAAGACGCCGACAGAGTAAGCGGGCTGCTGTTGCGTGTAGGAAGGAAAGCGTCCGTGGAGGCGGCACCGCAAAGGGAGTTGGATGGACAGGCGGGCAGGGCAGGCATGCCCCTGAGCAGAGCAGAGCAGAGCAGAGCGAGGACCACGCCAAAGAAGCGCACGTCGCTCACTGCTCACGCTGTAAAATTAGCGCTGACGAAGCGCAACCGAGAAATATATATCAACAAGATACCTCCTGCTCTTATTTTCCGTTGGTGCCGCCATCTTCTGCAAGTGTTGACTGCCATCATCATTCCTCTCCAGAGATCTAACATCTCATCACTTTTCAATCTCCATCTCATACTGGTCGCCAATCCTACAAGCTTCCCCCACACCCTCTACTATTAGACCAAGAGAGAGCAGAGCAGTGCAAGCCAAAAAAAAAAAAAAAAAAAAAAACCTTTACGCCCCCAACAAAGCCCAAACCCAGCCTAGGCGTCACACGTGCGTCAGAATCAGAAGCTCACCCAAGCAGCACGGCGCACAACAGGTGATATAGCCGACACGTCATGAGCAAGCTAGCCACCAGTCAGTTCAGGGGTCAGGAGGCGCAGGCTGGTTGGCGGACAGCGAGCAAGCAGGCAGGCAGGCAAGCTGGCTGGCTGGGCAGCGTGTATAAACAACGCCACCGCCGCCGCCGCCGCCTGCCTACT
Organism: Phyllosticta citrichinensis; assembly: GCA_038380885.1. Classification (NCBI taxonomy): domain Eukaryota; kingdom Fungi; phylum Ascomycota; class Dothideomycetes; order Botryosphaeriales; family Phyllostictaceae; genus Phyllosticta; species Phyllosticta citrichinensis. The sequence continues at coordinate 157,039 of JBBWUH010000003.1, read as the reverse complement.
GCTGCTGCCGCTGCTCCTCTACCTATCTGACCTCCGCAGCCACTGAGAAGCAGTCGTACGCGTCTAGCCTCTCCACTGCTGTTTTGTTCTCTTCTCTTGTTACCTTCTTTCTTCCGCCGTGGTAGGTAGTATGTATGTAAGGGATTTGGAGGCTTTGTCTAAGGAAGACGTCATTGTTGAGTATGATGGTGTGGTGTGGCAGAGAGTGGTGGTAGTTAGTATTATGGTGTGGTGTTATGCGGAGACAGGGGGGTTGTATGGGTACACAGATAGGTAGATATATTAGGTAAACGGGGTAGATGGCAGTCATTCAGTCAGTCAGTTCAGGGGCAGGGGCAGGGGTCACGACGGCGCAGTGCAGCGCAGGGCGTCCAGAGTCACTTTCCAAGTATAAAACAACACCTCCCCACCCGCCTACTGTCAGTACAAGAATGGGACAGACGGTGCGGCACGTATGATCAGACAGGCAGACAGACAGCAAAGGCATTCGATTTCAAAGCACCCTAACGACGTATTGGTATCTCAACACAGCAGCAAACGCCAAAGACCAAAAAGCCCAAAAGGAAAAGGGGGAGAACCGAATGAAGCGACCAAAACCCCAACTCCTCTCTCCCAACCCAGCCTCAAAGCCAATAGTATCCTATCCACAACGAAGCTCCGTCTCCTTTCTCTTTCTCTCCTCTCCTTGCTCCTGCCCTTCTTCCCCGCCACTCACTCACGTATTGAACAGATACGCCGCCACAACGCCGCCCCACCCACCCCAATTGTCGCCCTGCGTCACCCGCACCGCCCCCGCATCCCCCGTAATCATCTCCCGCACACTCTTCGTGTTGACGCCAAACAAGAACGCGCGCTTCGCACCCGCCACCTCGGCGCCGCGCAGCTGGCAATACCCATCGGCAGCCGCGCACGGCTTGCCGTCGTTGAAGAAGAGCCACAGACAGGCGCCGTAGAGGAAGAGATCGGAGGGCGTGCCGTTGACGCGCAGCATCCACGCCATGCCGCAGCGCGGATCGCCCGTGGCAGCGCAGTCGCCAAAGGCCGGGTCGGAGGGGACGAGGTTGGCTGTCCACGGGGCGGGCGCGACGGCGCTGGACGACGCGCCGCTGCCGCCCTGCCAGTACGGCGTCTCGGTCTGCAGCATGGCGGCGTACACGTTGCGCGCGCCGCTGAACGTGTACTGGTACAGCGTGTTGTGCTCGAAGCCCGTCCCGACCAGCCACGTGCCCTGCGTCGCCTCGATCAGCGCGCCGCGCCCGACGGCGATCGTCTGGTTGTATCCCATGTTGCGCGCGTTGAGGTGCGAGTCTAGGTCGTGGTCGGCTGTCCACCCCCACATGTTTTCGATGTACGCTGACCCGCTGGCTGTGATATGCAGGAGGCCCCACGCCGCTTTGCATGCGCCGGGCGTGCTGCCGCAGCTCGTGCGGACGGCGGAGCCGAGTGCGCCGCCGATGCGGAAGTGTGTGTTGAAGAGGGCGACGGCGCCGGGCGTCGAGGCCGAGAGATTGATTTCGAGCTGTGTAGTGTGTTGATAGTCGTCCCATGATGCCACGATGCCGGAGAAGAGAAAGGGAAAGGGGGGAAAGGGAATGCGCAAGGAGATGCGCGCGGGTTCACTTACAAGTTTACAGCCCGGCAGCACAGCAGCAACGGTAAATAGCATATCGCTAATCTCAGCCAATCCCACATCGCCCGGCCTGCCGATTTGAACCATCGGAGCTGGGTTACTGGCGTCCATGAACGCGGCGCCATACGCGCTAATCGCCGTGCCAAACGCGTCGCCCACGATGCGCGAGCCCGCCGGGACGAAAATGGTGCCTGTCACAACATACGTGCCAGCTGGCCAGTAAATGATCCTGGAACCAGCGTACGCGGCGAGTATGGCGTTGATGGCGGCCGTGTCGTCGTGGACGCCGTCGCCGTAAACGGGAGCCCCTGCCACGCTCTTGATGTTGACAAAATAGTCGGCCGAGTACTGCGCGTAGGTTGGCGGCGTCAGCGCCAAATAACGCCCATTGTACAGCAGCGCTGTTGTCCGACGTGTCGACGACGATACACCGCTCGGCGTATAGTAGTGCCTGCTGTCTCCTGGCGCGTAGTGGTTGCCCTTGAACCAAGTGTCGACGACATTGCCGTTGAGCAGATTTTGGTTCCCCAGGAGTACCGTGGCGCCAGCACCGCCGTTGACGACGTTTTCGATGACAAGCCCGTTCGGCGTGTAGTAGTTGGTCGAGTAGACCAAGTTGCCGCTGTTCATGGAGACGGTGTCGATGATGACGAGCGAGCCCGATACTGTGGAGGCGTCGATGCAGGTGCCGCAGTAATTGAACGTGCTGTGCGTTACGACCACATCGAAACCCCCAATTACCATTGCTTGGTTGCATCCCTCAAAGGCCATGCCTATTTGCTGCGTCAGTATCAGTTGCTCCGGATGAAGGTGGACAGACCTTTGAACAGCCACTGTTGACCAGTGGCATTCATTCCAACAGCGCCCCCATGAAAATAAATGTCATTGACAATGAGCTGAGAGTTGTACCCCGCCACCCCTGGCCACTCTCCAATCTTCAAGCCCGTGTGGCCCGCCGAGTTCAACGGCATCTGAAAGTGGACATTTGTGAGCTGCGTTGCCTGGCTGACGGTCCAATCAAGCAATGTCAACTGCGACGAGGGATTCACGGCCGTGCTATCAATGACAATATTCTTCATGGCCACATAAAAGTTGGTTGTGCCAACATAGTTTGGGTCTTTGGCGTAGACTACATGGGAACCACTATAGCTGGATGACACCAAGAGTGTCGGTGGGCTGAGCGCACTGCCGATGAAGACGGTGCCGATGTACAACTGGATGGGCCCGTTGAGGAGATATGTTCCCGCTGGCAAATAGACTACAGCTGGCTGGCCGGTCGAACCATATGCGACGGATGATCTGAGCCGGCCACCGACGGAGCCAGCCTGGATGGCCGCGTTGATGGCAGCGGAAGCGTCGCGAGTTCCAGTATTGTCCGCGCCGAAATCTGTGACGACATTGCGGAATACAGTGTACGTCGAGGCGTTGGCAATAAAGGGCGAAAAGCCGTTGTGAGTGATTTGCTCAAGCCAAAATGGAGAAGAAGACTGCCGTGGCGATAGTGTGGAGAATTCACTCAACTCTGCCATGTTGATTTTTTGCCCGCTAGTGGATTTTAGCATTGTTTTCATTTGAGTTTCAAACAGGAAAACAACTCACTCTGAAGTGGATAAAATCTCAGGTCCCGCCGAGTGTCCATTGTTCGAAAAGAAAGCACCTGAAGGCGCGGCCGCGACGAACGCCAACCACGAGCCCACAAAAAAAATCAAGCTCAAGCGCATCGTGACGTAATAGTACACGGGCAAGCACAGAGCCCGAGGTTTGGCGGTGCAACGACGGGTTGTTGACAAGAAGGGCGCGGCAGAAGCAATATATCCACTTCTTGACCGGACCATCCCACGTCGACCTTCTTCCCGACCCAAACCCGGCCGACCTTGGCCGAGTCAAGTGGCTTGGAAATCACCCAGGAAAGTCCCAATTGGTATGTGTGCCGACTAGGTATGGCGTTGGCACTGAGGGCTTAGGTCAGCAGAACACCTCGCGTAGCCCAGGGAACCGTGGTTTCGAATACTTTGCACCCTTTGGTGTGGGACGCGTCCCCACTCCATTTCTGTTTGTCGCGGAAGACGACGAGGCGCTGCAGAAATAGATTTTGGTTTCTTGCAAAACAAGAGCCAAAGGAAACAACAAGAATGCTGGGCCCGAATGATTGCCAAACACATCTCGGGTGGTACAAGCACTCGTCACCAGCTACGTGGAAAGGTCTGGACAAGAACCGACTGGAAGAGTAGGCGAATGGTGTGGATGGGTCTGCACTGCTGACAGGGCCTGGAAGATGCCGAGCCGGGAAGTTGCTTGTCTCAAATACCCCTGGTGGGGGAAACGCATTTTTGGAGGCGCTCAAGTCTTGGACATTCTCAAGTCGGGCGCTCCGACCGCGTCAGCCGCAAGGAATGCTGGTCAGAACACAACACCACAAAAAGACGAGCGATTCGACAGCCGGATGGCCGAGGCTTGGGGTATTGAGAAACAACCCTTGAGTGCAGATGAGGGCGTTTGGTTCGGTGGTGTTAATCGTCCCGTGCTGACGCCACGTTTCCAACTCGCGACTAGCTGGGTCCGGCAATCTTGCATGGTTGCAGTGGGGTTTAGATAGGGATTGGGACCTGCCCATGTCGGCATAGCCGTTCACTCTCAGGTCAGCTCGGTATGTCTTGTCGTAAATGACAAGGTCCGGGATTTGTTTGGGTCGTGGGGTTCTTTGGCTCGCGCGCATCCAGAACCAAAGACACTGGACCTTCAGCTTGCATCGTCTTTGACGAGCCAAAAAGGATGTGCAAAAGACCGGATGAGGTAAAGGGTTGTTCAACCCAATGATGATTACTGGAGAGGAGGTCCGGGTGACGAGGGCCGGGCCGCAGTCCGGTTGCGCTAAGATCATCCCGCTTGCTTATCCTGACCTCATGTTGTACCTGAAGATTCAAGTCCCCTTCTTATCCATCAATCAGCATTTTGCATGCCTTGGAGATTCGGGACATTGTCAGTCCCTTGTCCTCCCAGTCTTACTGCTTTTCAAAGTCTCGGAGTTGAAGTCAGGGAAGACAAATCGAACCCTCCGGGTTTCGTCGTGTCCAAGTCCCACTTGGATGCAGTCTCATCCCAGTCGGCACGCCGCGTAGCACAGGTCCAATTCTGCAGCTTCAGCCCGACCAAATGATGCGCATGACCCTGGGGCGCGACGCACAGGCCTTTGTCCCCCACACCACCGATTTGTATCAGCAAGCCACAAGGATTTGGCTCCATCGACAGCATGTGTGCATCAGTCAAGGAGATCTTTTGAGAGATCGGGTCGCATCGCCCGTCACAAATCGACATTGGAGACTGCGCGAAAATCCGAAAGCCGCAATTTTGCAATAGCACGAATTTGAGGAAAGCAACGAGGACAAACGTGATGGAGATTCAAGAGGTTCAAGGAAGACAAGATTTACAGGACGATGCAAACAATGGAGGGGAAAAACACGCTTCTCGTGTCGGGTATAGGAGAGAAGAGATCTATCAACGCAAAACGCCATCTGCTCTCCAAAAGAAGGATTGAGTGACTTGGCCCGCCTGATCATGTTGATGTCCAATGGTTTTGTACAGTGTCGGCAAGACCAAATGTCGTTCCCTTTCATCATGATCGACAGAGGCTCGCCAGACTGTTCCTGCCAGGTTCGAGGTCATTGCCGAGTTCCAGTCAACCGATGTCGCTTGCAACACAGCCATTCGTGAGACACTCGAATCGCATGGTGCCAACTAAAAGCCACCCATTAGAGGTCTTCGACGAAAGCTGTCTTTATGTCTGATTTGCTCTCAAGCAAGCTTCCTGGAGAAACTTTCGTTTCGTGCAGAACTTTGAGCAAGTCGTGATCGTACCCCTTGAGAACGGTGTACAAGAACAGGGCCCCGTCTATTGTTCGAAGGTCCATGACTGTTTTGGGCATTTCTCGGCAGACAGACGAGATTGTATCTCCAAGCGGTACAGGTGCTCGGCCAGTAGCATCGCAGACGCTTTGGAAAAGCTCTGTAAGCAAATTCTCCAGATATTGCCGTCGCTTTGTAGTTTGGGGTCCAGCAGTGGAATATTTGACCAAGTGGCGGTTTCGGATCATGTTGTAAAAGTCTGTTTCATACATGGTCGGAATTCGGTTCTCATAGAGAGTCTGCAGCTTCTCCTCCTTGACATGGGTTCCAAAAATGACCAATGTTGCCGACTTCATCATTGGTTTTCCGATGAAAACCTCGCCCCCGCATCGAGGAATGAGTTCACATGCTTGACGCCTGGACAGGCAAGTCAAACGGCCTGTAAAGCCAATTTTCCAATTTTGTAGGCACGGCTCGGATGTAGTAAGAAAGTCGAGGAGATTTTTACTGGCTTCTTCAGCTTCCTTGCTGATTGCCATGGCGTCATCCTGTCGGCGAGCTCTCTTCACTTCCGAGGTGGGAAGTTTAGGGCCGTTGGGAGATTTATTCGCGGCCTGCGCTGCTTGGACGCCTTCTTCATCGACGACTTTGAGGCCATTGGAAGTGATTGGGCAATTGTCTGGAGCCTCCTCCTTGTCCTCCTTAGCACCCTCAATCGGCAAGCCCAGCTCGGCAAAACGAGGGTGCGGGGGTGTCGGTCTCATCTGTTTCCTCTTTTCATTCATGATATGATACAGCGCAAGCCCGGCGTAGGCGTCGGCAGCAGCGTAGTCGATTTGAGCCAGGCCTAAGTCTCGAGACCATTTGCCACAGCGGATTTTGCCTACTTTTGGCAAAGGAAACCCGATGTATGTTTTGATCTGGGTGGCTAACCCACATAGCGTCTTGGGATACGTTCCACTAGCCGTCCTTCTGTTCTGGAGGACGTGGAAGAAGTGGCTCAGTTCAACGAATCCACGAGGATTGAGACCCAAGAATTTTTTGATTCTTTTGCCATCGGCGCCCCACACGGCGACACCAGTCTTGATGACGTCCCGAGACTCAATCAGGGAAATCAACGAAGGTGGAATGAGTTCCTTTGTAGTGTCTCCTCCTTTAAATTGAGCGATGTGGAAGACGACCACCGTGGATTCCGAAGCGACTTGCATGACGGATATGTTCTTTTTGATCGTATCTTTGGGAGTCGCGTAGCTCTCCCATTCCATGTCAAACCCCACAACTTTCTCTTTCAGGAATGGCTTGCAGAGTTCCTCGGCTTTTCCGAAATTTGTGCAGTAATGAACTGTGACGGGTTTTCCTTTGGGATCGCGGTAGAGCTTGTGGGTGAAGTATTGGGGGGGATCGCTTTGTGTGCCATTGATTGGGGGTGGAGGCGAGGGTATCGCGAATCGAGGAGTGTAGGGAGCTTCGGTCTGCTCCTCCGCTTTGGCTGCACCCTTTTTCGACGGCGGCTTGGACTCGGAAGTAGAGGAATCTCGTCCCTCGGAATTGGGTCGAAGACGGCGGACCAAGTCATCTACTGTATCAATAATCGAGGAATCGAAAAAGTCGTCAGACCCGGCATCCGATGCAGGTGACTTGGTTGTAGCGCTTTTGATTGAGTCGAACGACCCATCATCCTGAAGACGGTTCATGACATCGCATGGCACCCGGCGGACCTGGACATTCGAGGAAAACCTGATCGGGTAGTTCTTACGAAAGGGGAAAAATGCGGCAAAGCGGTGAGCTGGAGGGCGTCGAATACGAGCGAGAGGTGCTTTCGGGTACAGACTGACACCAGCCGCGGGAGAGAGGGCACGGCGACAGGGTCGAATCATGCTCGTGGTGAAGATGGACTCGGCCGCGGCCGTCGACGCGAAGGAAGACGCGACGCGGGAGATCGAGTTGCCAAGCGCATGGCTCGCAGGAAGGGCCGAGCCCCCATGCGGATGAGCCCGCCCCGCCCACCACCACCTCCTCATCGTTGCCTTCGACTGCTCTTCTCTACTCCTGCATCTCACCCATCCTGCTCAGCTACCTACGAAACCATGCCCGACGACCGGAAGCCCGCGGCCGAGAAGCCAAACAATCACCAAGACAAACCGCAACGTCCTGAGGATGAGAATCCATTCATAGCTTTCCGCCGCTACGCCGACGAGCAGGTCTCATCGATCCTAAACGCCTTCGGCCTCCCCTTGTCTTGGAATCCCCAGCACTGGAACGACGAACGCATCCAGGAATTGAAATCATGGATAACCGAACGAAAGACTCCCAGCGGCAAAGAGGATGCCGCCAGTAGCTCGCCTCAGGACCCACCGTCCTGGATAAAGATCTGGGCCCCCGATGATCGCGAGGTCAAGCCCAAGGTCATCGAAAATGACGACGGAAGCAAGACTTATTACTGGAGCAAGTCCTGGTCCTGGCCGCCAAAAGAAAGCGCCAAGACGGACAATGCAAACGATCTCGATGCGACACAAAGGCAGGCTGTGGAAGAAGCGCGGCGCAATGCCGAAAAGGAAATGCAAGAACTGTCCAACAAGTTCAAGTCCTTCTTCGGGACAGAAGAAGAAAAGGCCGCTCAGGATCGACCTAAAAGCGGCTCGGTCCTAGACTGGGTATGGCCTAGCCAGCCCAAGTCCAATCCCGACAAGGGCGTAGACATCTCCAAAGAAGCATCTCCCGAGCAAGAATCCAAGAGCTCACGAGAGAAAGTCTGGGGCCGCCACCATGGCCCCTGTCGCTCTCGCGACTCGGAAGATCAACGCGTCACCGCTGCTCTCCACGGCCACCACGGTTTCCCACCATTCATGCATTTCTACGGGCCCCGATTTGGACCGCACCGCTTCGGAGACTGCCGGGTGCGCTGGCTCCTCTCGCACCCATACTCTCCGGTAGTCCTGGAAGCAGAACACACAAAATTCAACGTCCACGGCCCCAACTTCGTCGACGCGTTCGAAGACTTGCTGCGCGTAGATCAGGGCCTACCAATCGACGAGCGCTGGGCCTGGGAGCGCGACATGTGGCCGCGCCGCATGCGGCTCATGTCCATCCTGCATAGCCCGCACCCCAAGACGCAAGAATTCTGGAACAACATGCATGAGGGCGGCGATTGGTATGTCGCCAAGCGTGGCTTGAAGCCGTTGCAAGAACAGGCCAAGTCACTGCCTATGCCTGAAGCATCCAAAGACGAGACTGTTGCGCCGCAAAAGAGCAGCAGCGAAGGGCATGATCAAGCGTACGAGCGCTTCCTGGGCTTCTCGAGCTCAGAGCCGGAAACGGAGCTCGACGCATACGAGCAGCTCCTGGGCGGCGACTCTGCGTCTTCGCTGGTCATCAAGCAGCCGCAGCAACCAAAGGAGCACCAGTCTTCTGTAGGGAAAGCAGGAAAACCAACCACAGAAGTCGTCGAAGCCTCGCCCATCCTCTCCACCGTCACCTCAACCGAGCGCACCGTCCTCCCCGATGGCACCGTCACGACCAAAGTCGTCTTCCGCAAGCGCTTTGCTGATGGCCGTGAGGAGAGCTCCGAGACTGTCAACACGACGAGAGGTGATGCTGCCTCTGCGGCGCCCGAAGCTGCCGCGCCTGCGGAGAGCACGAGCAGTGGCGGTTGGTTTTGGTCAAAGTAGTGTTGTGAGGTGTGACCTGACAGCCGCGGTTGTGGACAGATGGTGAGTGAATTGGTAGGTGCAGGCGTGGCGCGGCAAGGCGTTTTCGTGATATATCAGGGCATCTTATCTCATCTCCATTCACAGGTGTTTCGACTCCTTTTGCTTACTTTACTGTCAGTATCATTTTCCTTACTCTGAGGTTCTGCCGGCTTGCTTGTACCGCACGGTAGGCTCTCTTCTTTTCGTCGTCTCTTCTCCCCTCACTCCTCTCAGTGCTTCCTCACTCGTCTCCGCATTCTTGTCTTGTGTCTATGACTAACGCCCGCTTTGAATTGATCTTTGCTTCTTCTGTCTGACTTCTTGGCATGAGAGACTTGGTCGCCGCGGTCGATTATCTTTTCCTGTGAAATTTTGCCTTTTGATGCTTGTGAATCCTTTTGGGGAGTGGAGGTCTAGATACCGATGTAGATCTAGATGCGGAGCTCGGCGGGCAGCGTGAGAAGCGTGGCTCGACGACGCTGGGTTGTGGGTGGGGAGTTTGCAAGTGTGGAGTGGCACATCGCCGGGCCTTGTGCTCTGCGTTGTCGTTGTTGGTCGTGGTGCTGAGATTCGGCGCTAGAATTGGATGGGAGTGTCTGAGGTTGTGTCGGGTGCTGTCTTGCTCTGCTGCCTAGAGCCGTGAAGAGCGTTGGGTGCAAGTTCAAGTACTGAGATAATTGCACGGTGTACCGTATTGTTCGACCTCGTCGCCGCCAAGGCGACCGGGGTCTTAGGCGGTGAGGTTCTGCCAAAACCTCCAACTCTTACTACTTTTTTTTTCTTTTCTTCAAACGCCCTTAGGGAGAGAATCGTAGGACTATTCTATTGAAATTAAGAGACTATGGCTCTAGTTGTGGGCTAGTTTAGAGGGAAACCCAGAAGTTTTCATGGACTCCTCGGCTTGGGAATCTAGGTAACTTGATTTGGCAGCCCGGTAATCTTGGCGGCGACGAGGTCGAGATAATACGGTATACCGCCCCATTACCTTGGGCGAAGGAAGGAGAGTTTGTTGCATTGAAGCTAAAAGGATTGATGATGAAAGAGTGTTTGAGAGTCCTGTAGGCAACTTTAAAATGCTTGGCGTATCGCTTGCGATGGCCCAAGAGACCGCTGTGCTAGAAATGAATTTTAACCGTTCGCCATGCCTGAGATGATATACGAAGTGCCATGCAATGGATGAATAGACAGGTGAGAGGTATCCAACCTCACCTCCAGTCTATGCCTTCGTACCCTCACCCTCCCATTTCTTCCTTGCCTTCTCCTCATCCGCCTCACTCCACTCCCGGGGCAAAAGCGCAAAGCAGAGGTAACTCGTGTGCGTCTTGATGTCCGGCTCCGTCCGATGCACCAGCCGGCCCTCGCGGTACGTCTTGCGCTCCTTCTCCAGCTCTTTGATCTTGAGCAAACGCTGCCCCTTGCTCTCCTTGCCCCAGCCCTTCTCAACAATGCCATCTTCTCCCGCGGCACCGCCATTGGCCGCAGCCGCTGCTGCAGCAGTGCTCTCATGGAACAGCTTCAGACGGCCTTCGACTTCGCGCAGGCGACCTAGCGACTCGTCGACGGTCGCCGGCATGGGAATCGTCCCGCGCAGTCCTTCTTCTTGCAGTCCGATGCGCTCGCGCCGCACGTCGATCCGTCGGTGCAGCACCTCGACCATTTCGATGTTCGTCCAGCCCAGTCGGCGCAGCTCGGTCGTTGTGCGCTGCACCTGCTCAATGCACGGCGAAAAGGTGCACAGCCGGATCGTCTTGCGTGGATTAAGCGGCGAGCGCCACGCGGCCGCATCGTCCTCGTTGGCCGGCGGCGGCTGCGGCGTGCTTTCGCTCGACGATTTGACGGCAGGCCTCGAGCGGCTGAGGTGCTTGATGGCCATCCAGGGCGCCGGCAGGTCGAGGAAGACGGCATCGGCTTGCGGCACGGCGCCGTCGAGCGTCTTGCCGAAGCCGTCCTCGTAGACGTCGGCGTGGGTAACGGTGACGAGCGGGTCTACCCTGTGCTCTCTCAGCTCCTCGCGCAGCTTCTCGGCGCGCTGCTCGTGGAACTCGAAGCTGTAGACGTGGCCTTGCCGCTTGCGCCTCTTGTTTTCGGCGCCTCCATTCGCGTGTGCCCCGTTTTCTGCCAACGGGTATCCGTTGAATACGGCTCGAACTGCGGCATGCGTGAAGGACCCGCTGCCGGCGCCGGCTTCGATGAGGGTGTCCCCGGGTCGCACGCGCAGCCGTTGGAGGACGTAGCTGTAGTCGGGCGTGTAGACGACTTGGGTGCGGTGGGGAAGAGACGTGGTCCAGGTCTCCGGAGTAGGGGGCACGATGTGGGCGAAACCGCTTGTTGTGGCGCCAGCATCCGGTCTACGACACAGTCAATGGAGATTCGAGGCTCAATGGGTAAGATTGTACTCACTGCGCGCCTTCTTCGCCTCCCTCATCCTCGCGCTTCCTCTTCTTGGCGCTCCTTTTACCTCGTCCCCGGTGATCGATAACTGCAGCACGCACTTGTGCTCCCCAAGGTATGTTGACGAGATTGCTGTGCGGGAACGAGCCAAAGCGAGTGTTTATCACGCGGTTGGTGTCGGTGTTTGACGTCTCGAGGATGACGGGAGTGAGCAGGTCGCGCTTGAGATGGATGAGAGCGAGCTGGCCCTCGGCGGTTTGGGCGCCAGGATCGATAAAAGGCGAGATAGCAGCCATGGCGACCGAGTTGTTGTGGTCCAGTTGCAGTAGTGGTCGGTGGAAAAAGTTCCATGCGATCCATGCCCCGAGAAAATGATGAGCGACAGGGTTCAGCGGCGCTGCTTTGACGCCGCAACTCTGCGCGACCTGACCTCTGCTCGTTGCGTTGACTCAAACAATGAAAACCGCGCCGCCATAGATGTCCCCAGTGGCCGCCCTCTTCCGCCGATCCGTCCTCTCCCTTCGACTGCCCACAGCACGACCACCTCTACATCGACCGTTTGCCATGGCCGCCCGCACCCAACCGCCGTGGCAGGCCCCGCCGTCTCGCCCCGACCTCGACCTCCCGCCGCTCCACGTATACAACTCGTTGACCCGCTCCAAGGTCCCATTCGTGCCCATAGACGGCAAGAAGGTGTCGTGGTATGCCTGCGGTCCGACCGTCTACGACGACGCCCATCTGGGACACGCGCGCAACTATGTCAGCACCGACATCATTCGGCGCATAATGCGCGACTACTTCAAGTACGACGTGCGCTTTGTCATGAACATCACCGACGTCGACGACAAGATTATCCTGAGGGGTAGGCAGCAGCACTTGCTGTCCCAATATACGAGCGAGCATCCGGAACTCAACACAGAGGTCCAAGAAACGGCACATGAGGCATTCGAGGCATACATCAAGAAGAACCTGCCATTGCTTCCCAAAGGGTTGAAGCCTGCCGAGTTTGCGGAGCAGTCGAAAAAGGCGTACGGCCATGTGTTGGAGGGCAAGGCTGTCGAGGGCGATGGGCTGCCGGGCGACAAGGAGGCCAAGATCAAAATGCACCTCAAGACCGCGTCGTCGGCGGCAGAAGCTCTGCTTCTTGCGGACGCAAAAAGCATAAGCGCCACCGAATTTTACACCAAGACCGAGGATGTCTTTTTGCCCCATCTCGACTCTCTCTACGGCGCCACCATCAATGCCGAGGACCACAGCATCTTCACCAAGCTGACACAAAAGTTTGAGAAGCGCTTCATGGAGGACGTACGTGCTCTGAACTGCCTGGACCCGGATGTGGTGACCAGAGTGACGGAGTACGGACATCAAATCGTTTCGTTTGTGGAAAAGGTTGTAAAGAATGGGTACGGATACGTCACGGCGGACGGGTCCGTGTACTTTGACATTCAGGCATTCGAAAAGGACGGCAACAACTATGCGAGACTGGAGCCATGGAACAGAAACGACAAGGATCTCCTGGCGGACGGCGAGGGAGCCTTGACCAACAAGAGCACAACGAAGCGTTCGGATGCCGATTTTGCTCTGTGGAAGTCTTCAAAGCCAGGAGAGCCGGCATGGCCGAGTCCTTGGGGACCTGGCCGGCCTGGCTGGCATATTGAGTGCTCCGCCATGGCCTCGGATGTCTTGGGCCAAAAGATGGACATCCACTCTGGCGGCGTGGATCTCGCCTTTCCTCACCACGACAACGAGCTGGCGCAGAGCGAGGCTTTCTGGTCAGAATGCAGGCACGAGCACCAGACTCACCAATGGGTCAACTACTTCCTCCACATGGGCCACCTCTCTATTGCCGGCTCCAAAATGTCCAAGTCGCTGAAGAACTTCACCACCATCCGCGAGGCGCTGGGACGCGGCGACTGGACGCCGCGCGGCCTGCGCATTGTCTTCCTCCTGGGCGGCTGGAAGGACCCCGTCGAAATCACAGAGGGCCTCGTCACGACGGGCGCCGGCTGGGAAGACAAGGTCAACAACTTCTTCCTCAAAGTCAAGGACCTGGAGCGCAACCCCAGCCCCGAGAACGCGGCGTCGGCAGAGGAAGACTCGGCTCTGGCGTCCGCCTTTGCCGCCGCGCAGACGGACGTCGACAAGGCCCTCTGCGACTCGTTCGACACGCCGGCCGCCATGCAAGTCATCTCGCGCCTGGTGACGGACTACAACAGCGCGGCGACGCGGGCGTCGCTCTCGGACGCGACGGCGCTCAGCATCGGCATCTGGGTCACGAAGATGGTGACCATCTTCGGGCTGGACAGCGAAGGCGACCTGGCCAACCCCAACCGCATCGGCTGGTCCGGCATCGACATTCCCGCCGCCGCAGCGCCCTTTGTCTACCCGGCCGCCGCCCTGCGCGACGCCGTCCGCGACGCCGCAAAAGCGGGCAAGCCCTCGCGCGCCGCCATCGAGCAGCTCCTCGCCTCGCAGCCGGCCGCTGTCACGACGCAGCCCGCCGACGCGCTGCCGTTCGCCGAAACCCTGACGCAGTTCCGCGACGACGTGGCCGCGCTGGCCGCGGCCGACGCCCCCGCCGCCTCGTTCCTCGCCCTCTGCGACAAGCTGCGCGACGAGGCGCTCTGGAATCTCGGCATCTACCTCGAAGACCGGGACGCGCAGGGCCTGCCGGCGCTGGTGCGGCCGCTGTCGGCCGACCTGATTGCCGCGCGCGAGCAAAAGGACGCCCAGGCCGCGGCCAAAGCGGCGGCGAAGGCGAAGCGCGAGCAGGAGGAGCTGGATCGCAAGAAGCAGCTCGCTGAGAAGGCCAAGCTGAGCCACCTCGAAATGTTTAGAACGGCTGAGTATAGTGCGTGGGATGATGAGGGCTTGCCGCTTAGAGACGCCAAGGGCGAGGAGCTGCCCAAGAGCCGCGTCAAGAAGCTGCGGAAGGAGTGGGAGAGGCAGCGCAAGTTGCACGAGGAGTGGAAGGCGGGCCAGGCTGCTGAGTAGGTGGAGTGAATGCGCTTTGTCTTTGGCTCTGGGATAGACGAGACCCGAGTGGTGTGTGAGATTTAGACGGTGCAGTGGGGAAAAAGTCGTCCATGGAGAAAGCGTCAGGGAACGCGATTTTTGGAGCTCGCCGCAGACAGGGCCATTGCCTGGTTGTCTACGGATAGAATAGCTATGCATGCATTCGAACAACAGTCTATCTTTGTCTACCTCCCCTGCTCGCTACCTACCGATTCACAACCCCTGCTCGCCCCTGGCCCGCCGTCCCCTGCACCCCTTCCCACTCCAACCGCTCCGCCAGCATCTCCCAGCACCGCTCGTCGCCGGCACGACTGACGCCGCGCAGCCCTGCAACGACAAAGCCATGCAACTGCTCGAACTGCTCGACCATTCGCTGAAGCGACGACACGAACGAGCCGGTCGACTGCTGACACGAGGTGGCCGTGGTCGCAGGCGACGGGTTGAGATATTTGGTAGAGTTATCTTCGTCCCCCTCTGTCTCGTCCTCATCCTTCACCTCTTCGTCCACGTCGTCGTCCGAGTCAGACGACGACGACTCCTCAACCAGGGCGACCTGCAGCCCCGAAACGCGGCGGTGGTCGCGCGGCCGGTCGCGCCGTCGATACGTCCCAGTGGTAGCAGCACTCGCGACCGTCGCTGCGCTGCCTCTTCGCCCCGTGGCTGCGTTTGTGAGTTCGATGCCCGTGGCGGTCTCGCCCTCACGGCTCAAATCCACAAAGCGCACCGCCAGATCGAGCAGCTCGACAACGGCATCGGCAATGGGCTGCAGTGCGGGCGCTAGCAGGCAGCGGCGCTCGGCGTCGGCGACAAAGGCGGCGTGCAGGGCGGCCATGGCGTCGATGTCTTCGGCGATGGCGAGGGCGCTGCGCAGCGCCGTTGTTGACGAGGCAATGGCCGTCGTCGCTGTGTAGGCGTGCAGCGTGTCGGCGAACCAGAGGAGGCGGTGGCGGAGGAGGGTGCGGAGGCGACTTTGGCGATTGTGAGTAGTCGAGGAGGGGGAGAGGTTGGCGCTGCGGAGGACGTGACGTGCGCGGTACGTCTGGAGAAGCAGCGTGGAAATTCGTTGGTATGTTGGTAATGAGCTGCGCTGGATTACATTGGTGATGGACCAGGGGAGCTGGACGGGGCGGTGGTTAGTGTGTGCATATGGCAGATGAGAGGATAGCGGACACGCACAAAGTAGTCTATAGAAATACTGGCCAGCGCCCTCACAGAGCGCTTCGAGTCCTTCGTCGCCGCAGTCCGCACGCCCAACTTCTCAGGACTCACGCTTGCGACGGACCCGAACACGCTCCTGGCAATTTCCGTCAGGAGGTAGCGGTCGTTCCAGCCGTCGCGGTTGCGGTCAATCTTGTCAAACAGCGCGTCGGCGAATGCCTGTAGCAGGGTGCCGTCTTTGGAAAAGTAGACGTGTTCCAGGGCGTCGAGCGAGGTCCAAAGCCCGCAGTTGGTAAAGAGCTGCTCGCGCAGAACCGACGACGCAAACGTGTATTTGCTCCTGATCCACGTCTCAAACGCCGAGTTGAAGAGCTCGGAGAAGGAGACCAGAGGCATTGCCGAGGGGCTATGGGTGACCACACCACCATTGCACACGGTCTCGAGGTCGAGACGCGGCTCCTCTTGCCCGGTAGAGACAGCGCGCTCGTATTTGCCCATCTCCCGCAGGAAGACGACACTTTTGCCCGAATTGAAAATCTTTCTGGCCGCGGGATGGAGGAAGCTGGGAGCATGCAGCCGGCCTTGGCCATCTTGACGCAGGACGTACTGATCGTGCCACAGCGAGGCGGCCTCACTGCTCTTGTCTGCCGTGCCAACGAAGAAGATTTGGTCGTCTGTTCGCAACTCGCCCTCCGTCATCCATCTCCTTATCGGCTTGAGGTATGTCTGTAGACAGGCGAAGAAAATGCGGCCAAGGAAGTTGAACACGTCGACCTCTCCGGTCATTTGAGCCAGATTGACTTCATCGTAGAGCGCTTCTAGAAGAATGAATGGCGTGGTTTGGACTTTTTGAGAGGCGTTCTGTATGAGGTCCTTTAGGCGGAGGCGGAGGCTGGCTTGCGGCCGGACTCTACTAAGGATATCTGCGATAGACACAGCCACAGCCGCAGAGTCGAGGAAGGTTGCCTGGAGTTGTGATAGAAACTTGTCAAACAACCTGATTTCTTCCAAGACGGCGGCTCGAAATGTTTGCACAAGTGCGACGGATTGAGCGCCCTTTGTCCAAAGGCGGAGCTGCGATAGCCCCGTACCAGTTTCTGCGAGTTCTTGTAATTGATGTCCCCACGTGGACGCCATAATATGACTGACGGAATAATTGACATTGCATCCTATCTTTTTCGAAGAGTCTGACTGGTAAAGAGATGTGGGAAGGCCAGCGAGCATGAAGAGCGTCTCCCGCACGGCTTGCAGTTCTGTCACGATCACTCGGTCCATTTTGCGCGACAATTCGTGCTCCTGTCTCCAGAACTGGCCATCTGTAACTTGCTGCAAAGGCTGCGAGTCTGGGGCGACGACGCAGGCCTGCGCAGCAGCAATCCAGTCGTCATCATCCAGCGACGAGGCTGGCGTGATTTCTCGCCTGCGTGACTTGTGTTGCTTGAGCTCGGGCAAAAGCTCGTCGTCTGAGGAGCGAGTATAGTCAACGTCATCCCAGAGGCCATCTTCATCGAGGGGATCGTCTGCAACGATATCGGCCCATGTAAGTGGAGGCGGTGGTTCAGGAGGCTTAAGCTTCTCCAAGTCTTCTACCCGAGACTGATTCACCGGATCGCCCTGGAGATGCAAAAGCAGAGTGAGGATTTCGGGGATCCATCTGGACGAGCGTTTGGACAATTCTTTGAGGCGATCGGAGAGAGCCTCGGCCAAGTCCTGCCTATTGAGGACGAAGAACTTTTCGACCAGACCTTCGCAGCTAGCCTGGACGTCAAACTGGTTCACGCGCTGCCATTGCTGGGAACGCAGACCACGGAGAAAGGCGTCCCTTGACCTCTTGAATTTGCGGGTGTTGCCCTGGTTACGGTGAGTTTGAAGCTGTGTGGAAGACTGTCGGATAGCGAACCTGAGCAGAGGAGCCGGCAATGTTCACAAAGAGGTCGGCGCCAGTATTGTTTATGGTGGCCGAATGAGCCATGGCTTTGGCTGGGTGAGGTCGAGGTGTTGAAGCGAGACGCGCCGCGCGTCACGTCACAGCCCGTGGCACACCAGCTGTGGCGCACGAGTGGCGGCCAATCAGGGCGAGGCGGCGAGCTGGCGGATAGGAGCAGCCTTTCTTGAACCAAGTCCAGTCTTCCGCTGCCCAAGACCGCAAACTCAGGTTGCCAGCCTGTGGACACAACCCATTCTACACCATGGCCCTGCCACGGGGTCTGCGCGCCCTCGCCGCAATCACCCTAGTTCTTTTCGTCGTCGTCCTATACCAGGTCATTTCCGGTTCAACACCCAGAATATCGCTACCAACCTCCGACACCAAGACAGACAAATGGACCCACGACCCCCAGAGCGAGGGTTAGCATCTCTCCAAGCCCCAGATTGTCCTTGAGTCTGACACCTCTCCAGTATCCGGCGAGCCTGCCGGCGAATTGAGACGAGTCGAAGGAAATAACTACGCCCCCGACAACCCCAACTCGGACCGCATCAACGCCACCATTCTCTCCCTCGTACGCAACTCAGAGCTCGAGGAAATACTGCAGTCGATGCGCGACTTGGAGAGGACATGGAACTCAAAATTCAACTACCCGTGGACATTTTTGAATGACGTACCATTCACCGAGGAATTCAAGCGCAAGACCAAGGCCTCTACCAAGGCTGAGGTGCGCTACGGTACGTCATAGGACAACAGGACATTTGATCCAGCTTGCTAATTGCTGCAGAACTCGTCCCCAAGGAGCATTGGGAGGTCCCCGCCTGGATCAACATGGACCTGTTCCAAGAGTCGGCCCAAGTACTCAAGGAGCAAGACGTGCAATACGCCGAGAAGATCTCCTACCATCAAATGTGTCGCTGGAACAGTGGCATGTTCTACAAGCATCCGGCCCTGCAAAACTACCGCTACTACTGGCGCGTGGAGCCGCACGTCCACTTCTTCTGCGACGTCGACTACGACGTCTTCCGCTACATGCAGGACAACAACAAGACATATGGCTTTACGGTCAACATTTATGACTCACCGCAAAGTATTGCGACGCTGTGGCCCGAGACGCTCAAGTTTTTGGCGTCCGACGACCACGCCCGCTACCTGCACCCCAACAACGCCATGGACTGGTTGACGGACGCGAAGCGCCGCGAGGAGCACAACCTCCTGGCCAATGGCTACAGCACCTGCCACCTTTGGAGCAACTTTGAGATTGGCGACATGAACTTTTGGCGCAGCAAGCAGTACGAGGAGTTCTTCCAGCACCTGGACCGCTCGGGCGGCTTCTTCTACGAGCGCTGGGGCGACGCTCCGGTGCACTCGATTGCGCTCGGCCTGTTCGAGGACAAGAGCAAGATCCATTGGTAAGTCCTGCTGTCGCACATCCAAACCTTGCCATGAAATGGAGCACACAGCTGACACGAAGGACGTCATACAGGTTCCGCGACATCGGCTACCAACACATCCCTTACTTCAACTGCCCCAACTCGCCCAAGTGCAAGGGCTGCTCGGCCGGCAAGTTTACCGACGGCGAGGCCTGGCTGAACAAGGAAGACTGCCGTCCCAACTGGTTCAAGTACGTGGGCATGGACTAGACGAACCGACAAACGATCACCAGCGGCATCGTGCCTCACGAACGAGTGATGGACAGCGTAGCGTGGGCTGTACGAGCAGAAAGAATCGTCAAAAGCATGTACGGAAAAAAAATTCAATACAATCTACAGCAAAAGATGACATGACGACTCTGGAGCGCCGATGTTGGAGAGGGCCTCGCTCCCTGTCTAGTTGCGCTCGCGTGAACCAGAGCAACGATGGGAGCCCACCTCTTACGGGCCTTGCCCGCTCGTCGTCACAAGCGTCGTTTGACAGAATGAGATGGGAACAAGACTGTATGCGCTTCTCTTTACGACAAACGGAGTTGAGGCGAAGGAAATGCAGCGTTGGTCGATGGCACGACCTGGAGCTCGTTGCAGCGAGCGTCAATGGATGTATCCCTCCATGTACTTGACCGCGGATGGGCGAAGGGGATCTTTAGTCGACTGGGCGGAGTGGCAATTCCTCTTGAGTGCTTGGGTAGGTGATGATGAGTAAGAGGAGGGCAGAATAAAGGTTTGACACGCAGCATGCCTACCTAAGATTTCACCTCTCACCTTCCACATGCTGCGTACATGGTGTGCTTCGTGCTCGCATAACTCGCATATCCATTATACCCGTATTCACTCCTCCAGCCGGCATGCTATGCTCGCGCTTCGTGTCCTGCGTGGATATATACTATATAGTGCCACCTCCTCCTTCCGCCGCACCCGCCTACCTACCCATCTTCCCGTCACTTGCTGAGAAGTGCCACGCTTCTCCTCTGACCTTCACACTTGCACGTCTCTCCACTGTTACAAAGCTTACGCGACAGCGCGCTCGGCGGCCGCTGCGGCACTGCGACGACGACGGCGCTGGTGGGGCGGAGGCGGCCGTTTCTCTGCAGATGGTGGTTAACACGAAAAGCCCAGTAGGAAAAGGGGGGGGGAATAGTAAACTTACGGCTCTGCGTCTGCTCCTGCACGTTATCCGCCACGGTCGTAGTGGTCCCCCGGCCACCGCCCCCAGCAGCCAACGCCTTCAACGGCTCAATACCCGGAAAAAACTGCGCCGGCCACTTTGGAATAGGAATGGCCTGCGTAGTGCCAAAATGGTTCGTCAGGTCGTCCGCGAGCGTCGGGGCCTCGAACCCGCTCGTCGGCGCATCCATCATCTGCTCGTAAATCGCATACGACGCGCCAGTGCCCGGCTTGAGGCACCCGCCGCTGCCGTACGACGACCCGCACAGGTTGCGGTGCTTGTTGCCCTGCTCCGTCCCCATTATCACGTCGTCTAGCGTGATGCCCGTGCACGGCATCTGCGCGCAAACCGCCTTGAGCGGGCCGCGCTCCAGCCCGTTTGCCATCTTCCCTTTCCAATTGATAGCGACGACGCCGGTGATCGAGACGCCGGGCCCAGCGCTGGGCTTCTGGCCCATCCAGTCCGAGTCGATGTCCAGTCCGTAGTCGTTGCTGTGCCCGATGAAGTTTTCCAGCCGCACGTCTTTAACCGTGCCGCCGCCGCCTTTGCTCTTGATGAGCATCATCGCGTTGGAGCGCACCGTGTACACGTTTTTGAAGTGGATGTTGCTGATGTCCGTGTTGCTGGGGAGGAATCCCATGCCGCAGCCGCCGCTCCAGTTGCAGTAGATGTTTTCGATGAGGATGAACTTTGAGGGGGACTGTTCGCGTGGTTACTTGGGATGTGACTGTTGTGGGAGACTGCTGCTGCTGCTGCTGCTGCTGCTGCTGCTGCTGCTGCTGCTGCTGCTGCTGTGAGTGGGTTCTTACCTTGACGGTTACGCACTCGTCTTTGTTGGTGATCATGCAGTCGTGGATCCAGATGTTGGTCCCCCACACATCGATGCCGTCCGTCCCGCCCATGTAGGCGCCGCGAATATTCAAATTGTAAATCTCGCCATTCGAGCACGTATCAACGACAAGATGGTAAGACGGCGAGTCGACAAGAGCAACATTGTGGAACGAAAAGTCCGACGTTTCCCAGAAGCGTATAAGCCGCGGGCCAGTGCCAACGCGCGAGTTCTTTTGGTGGAACTCGTAGCCGTTGCCCTGCATGGCGCCGTCGCCCGTGCTGGAGAAGACCTCGACGTCCTGGGTGCGCTCGATCATGATCATGTTGTCGACCCTTGTGCCAGTGCGGTAGATGACGCCGTCTAACTGCAGCGCCCACGCCGCGCCCTCGGCCAGCTTGACGAACGTCGCCATGACATAGTCGCCCTTAGGGACGACGACGACGCCGCCCGTCTTGCAGGCGGCGTGCGCTTGGAAGAGGGCGGGCCCCAAATCTGTCGACTTGTCCGCTTTGGCGCCGAATTGGGTCACGTCGCACACCTTGACGCCCTTCTTTTGCTCGATGGTTGTTTTGGGGCCGACGGGGCCGGACAGCTGGCCGGCGACCAGCGAAGGAATGGTGGCCAGAGCCGCAATGAGCGTGGATGAGAAACGCATCTTGAGCGCTACTCGGGCAAAAAAACGAATGACTTGCGAAGGAAAAACGAGAGAGCGTTTGGCAGCGACCGTTGCGCTCCAGGGAGCACGAGAGCATCCATGATATCAAAGGAAAGCATCATCAGACAGCCAGGGCCGGCGACGCAGAGTCATGGCGCTGACGGCAGGGCACAGGAGTGGAGCAATCGTGGCACCTATATTGCAAAAATGCGGTCGCTGGTGACATGAGGAGTGCTGCAACATCTCATTTGGTTAGACTCTGGCCAACAGTGATTGCGTCAAGGGCCTCAGCTGCCCACTCAAGAGGAAATCATCGTTGGGCCAGCCCGGCGTCGTCAGGATCCCCGATCCTGAATCTCCCTCTGCTCTTTCATCAGCCTAAGCATGTCAGGCCTGAAATGACATGCAGAACCTGCGTAGCCTTGAGGCTTGTCGCGACGCCGACTCGCGATGCTCCTTTCCGTGGACCCTGCCGTGTCGTAAGGCTGGATTCGAGTCGCGTGCCGACGGCCAAGACGACCGGCCGTCCTGTGGGTTGAAAGAGAGATGAAACAAGATGGCCAGCCATGATTTGCACTCAGCTCCGGCCTGTGTTGCGGGGTCACCAGTCCGCCGACCAGGATGCTCTCCCTCTGCCATCGGCGGCGGCCGAACCGCTGATGAGAAACAAGACGACGACGCTAATTTCAAGAACAGCCTCACCGTCGCAAGAGTCAATACGCGGTTAATTTCCCCCCTTTTCGCGTGTCTCTCGACTCTTCTTGTTCGACGCTTCGATAGTGTTATAGTTTGGATAGACGTCGAGGCTGTCATGCCAGACAATTTCAAGACGTCGGCATCCTGACAGCTTTGCTGCTTCGTGCCGTGCTTTGCTAGACGTGCGGCGGAATGTCACCCCAGCTGCCTTGGAGCATGGGCCACTTGCCATGTCTGGTCGATTTGAGGATACAAAAACACATATTCCCACATCGCACCTCGTCTTCTCTACAGTACAATGCTGCGCTTCGCCATTGATCCCTCCTGGCGGTATCTGTCATTTCACTACGCCTTCCACCCGGGAGCATTCATGTGCATGCTCGCATGCGGCGCATCGCAAAAAGCAGGCAGTCGATTGAGTGGACCTCTTTCCACTCTCTCAGTCAAGTGGAGGATCTCCTTGGCATCCAGCTCAATTCCTGACGCCGCTGGAGATGAAGCAGGAGACTTTGCAGACCCTTTATATCCTAGCAACTCCGCAAGCACGGACGCCTCTGGCTGTGGCTATACTGGGGCTCGTGATGTTGCGTGCGCGTGCCTTTGCCCTTTCATGTGGGAGCGAAGTCGGATTGCCAGGCCAGACATCAGCGTCGACTCATCACTTCACTGGAGTTAAAAGACACGCCGCCCTCCCACCCCCAAATTCGAATTGCAGCGCTGGCAGCTTTTTGAAAGGAAACGGATGAGGATGAACCTTGCTGCGGTCGGGGAGCTCAGAAGGCAATCTTGATTTACTGTGCTGGCGATGCGCCCACGAGACCTTGACTTTTTTCTTTGGTTTCTTCCTGTGGGACTCGCTGCCTATGATTATCTGTCACGCTGTGGTGCCGATGGAGCGTTCCTGCGCTGCTGCTCGTCAGCATCACGGCTTGACGCTGCGCTTCGCTTGCTCCTGAAAAGCATTGGCATCATCGATCCATGTCGTTGCCCCCACAGTATCCCCAGGAGATTGAGCGTCAGTCTCATTCAGGGGCTCGAACGGGATATGCCGTCCGCTCCCCCAAAGTATTGCCTTCTGACGTCCAGCCCAACAAGTCGATGCGGGCGTTGGAATTGTCCTTGTCGCACAGGCGCGCCGCATTTGCAGTGGAAGAGTGAATTGACTGGTCGGTTTTATACCTGTGTGGAGACAGGGTCACCTGCGGTGGGTGGGAGTCATCAGGATCTTACTCCCTGGGTCTGCTGCATGTGTGAGCGAAGACGGGGCATTCGGGAGCTGGCACGTGGTTCCTGGCTTCTCGCGCCGTATAAAGCGTGCTTTCGTTGCGGTTCTGGTGGTTGATGTCCAGGGCACCGCGCAGGCGTTGTGCTATGGGCGCCAAATTCCTGGGAAACCTGACTGTGCTTTCTCTGCTCCGTGGACAGATGGCTTTTCACTTGCGTCCTTTTCTGTCTGCTTTTGACGAGCGCGGGTTGCTTATCAGCGTTGTCGGATGAGCAGGCTCATTGTTACTTGTCAACGCTGGCAGGCAGCATGCGTTGACAGCACGAAGCTCACTGACAGACGTCTCGACTCAGGGGAAAGAAAGAGGCGTCTGCGGCAGGACAAAATCAGGACGCTGACAGAAAAGGGGGAAGGGAGGGAAACACAGCAACATCAGCCGCGCGCCTCGACATTCAAAGAATGAGGGGAGCTCAAGAGCCGAAACTCCTCATCCAAGCCAGCAAGATGACCAACAGTTGGCCTTGAGCGTCGAGTCGAGAGAGCGAGACATTTCTAACCCCGTCTCCGTTGCGACGCGGAATTTGCTTCATCCTGCGCCACCAACAAGAGGACTCCAACAGTCATCTTGACGAAGGACGTGGCGAGAAACGAGTCTCTCATGGAATAGAGAGTGTGTTGGACGTCGCGCTCCTAGGCACGCCACCAACGACTGCGCGATTCCGCGAGCGCTTCGCTTGAGGATACAAGGGAAGCCATTCCAAGAACAGGTCTCTCAGCACCACCCTCCGGAGCTTTTTCCAATCTGCAGCAACAACATGTCGCTTCTACTACTTTCACCCATGTCCGCAGCAGTCGTGGGTCTTTGCACTTGGATTACCCTCAAGCTTATGCTGCCTCCACGCGTTTTTATTCCAAAAAAGCCTCCGATTACCATTAAACACGCAGACAGAATCTTGGACCCAGGGCGGCGAGATCTTGTAATTCAGATGGTTCAGCGCGCTGTCCAAGATCCTACACTATCATTACACACCAGCGCCACAATGCTGTATGTGGAAGATTCTGCGCCTCCTTGTCCTTGCGATTCGAGCGAGCTTGCTGAGAAGTGCGCAGTAGCAAACCACTCCAGTACGACCCGGACCTCAAGCGCACGTACATTGTTGCCATTTTGCAGACTGAGGACGATGAGAGGTACAAAACCTGCTCTGAGTTCGAAATCCACTACTCCAACCGTCTTGTAGGGAATGGGAATGTGTGGGCTATAATGACCGGTTGGGGCGTGAGCGTGAACCCAAAGAGGGACTTCGAGGAGAATCTGGTGACTGAGACCAGAGAGATTCCCGGCAAGAATGAGGAGGGGGACTAGCGACCTTTCCAACCTGTCACTCTTCTCTATGAGAAGGAAGAAGCACGAAATTGCCCCACAATTGCCGTCGTTTCCAGATATCCGTGGTGAAAGTTGAAGTGGAACGGGTTTCCGACGACTCAGGGGTTTGCGCCGGGTTGCTTTGTCGCACGGCGCAAACATCGCAGCTTGCAGTTGGACAAAGGAGGACAGCACAATGCAAATAAAGGACGATTTGAACAAAACCCTGGAAGATGTTTTGCGCGTTTCGGCGGGGTGACAGGAGTCGGCGAGCTTGAGTTGTTGGATTGATGGCTGGTCGTTTGGCTTGTCCTGGCTCTCTTCTCTCTCCTTTCATCACGGTGGCTGATTTTGCGTCGCGCGCCCTGCTCTTCGCTTTGTGCCAGAAGTTTCGGTGTCCCAGTCGTGTTTCCTCGCTGCGAAGCGTTTTGGTTTTGCGTCTCCTACTCGGTTCTCTTTTAACCTTCATCTCATGCGCAACACTTGAAAATTGAAGTCAACCAATGCCATGACTTCCCGCTCTGGAGCGAAGCGTCGCAAGGTTACAGCCTCAGCCCCAACCCGCATGCTCGACTTTTATCGACACTACAAGGATCATGACGGATATCCTAGCCTAAGCCACTGGTGTGGCAAATGCTGCCTCCCACCTCTCTTCTCGTTCCAGGTATGGAATTTGCTCTGCATAATCTATCTCTCGAGTTATACTGATGCTACCAGGTTTACGTCACGTATGATGTCTCTGCAGCTGAAAGATCTGGCCTCGAGGCACTTGCAAAGAGGCTACATCAAACTCCCCTCGCAGGCACTTTGGATGCGAGCCTGATTCGTCTCGACCTCCACTTCCTTGAACCGAACACCAGCACCAAAGACTGTGTGGCGCACCACAACCACGGCAAGGTCTTTGCCTTTGACGATCCATCGCTGCGCATCATGCCGTCTTACATCTGTTCGGGCTACCATCGTTGGAACTCGTACTTTTACAAGATCTTGAATCCAGACTGTGATGGCGCAAAGTCGACAAGCGTGTCTTTCGACTCAGAGTCCTCCGATGGGGCCACGGATGGTGTTCCGTTTCTTGAGGAGCCCACGAGCATCGACGCTGCACAGGAGGCTTCTGTGTACTTCTACGGATCTACGGATGCGAAAGACTGCGAGGTTGTCTATGAACTAGCTGGAGCCGCGGGCTTGACCGAATGGTGAACCCAAACGCAATTTCAAGACAACACGGTCCTCATTTCCAGCAAAATGTGGAGTGTTCCAGCGCAGGTAGCATGTCACTGGTCAATAGAAGGTGTTGAAGACGCTGGCGGAGCATTCAAGCGCAGATTTCACTGGTCGATAGACGGTGTTTTGTGTGTGCATGGAGCATCCAAACTTGGTGATTTGCGGGCATTTAATGAGCATTCAGGCGCGGCTTTTACAGGTCAATGTAGGTATCGAGGATGCCCACGGAGCATTCAAACGCGCGGAACTCGCTAAGTGGTAAGGCATCATGCATGAGGAAGAGGAAATCATCACTTGCATTGAAGTGTTTTGCTGTCATGCCGTAGACCATGAAAGTGGAATTGAGAATTTGTGCTGGTTTTCTCGACCCGATTTCCTTCCGTCAACCTGCCGGCGTCCTGAGTGCATGTTCATGGAGCATTCAAGCGCGGTCTTCAAGGGTCGATACAAGGTGTTGCGGCCGCTTGTGAAGCATTCGAGCGCGGCTTTCAGTGGTCGATAAAGGGTGGTGAGGACATTCATGGAGCATTCGAGCGCGGTTTTCACGGGCCGATATAAGGCGCTGCGGCCGCATGAGGAGTATTAAAGCCCGCGGAGTTGACTGAGTGGTGAAGTACCATGCATGAGGAAGAGGTCATTACTTGTTTCACGGTCTAAATGAAGCTGTCAATGTGTGGGCCAGGGATTCTGAATTTCAACTCCATGAGAAACTTTCCATGCCCAAAACCTCCCAGATTCTAAAGCAACCGTACTCCCAATGTCCCAGTCTTGATTACCCAAGGTCTCTTTTTTGTCTACCCAATTTTCCAAGTTTCATCCGCCTTTGTGACTTGTGTCGATGTCCATTTTCATACCCCTAACGCCAGAAAGCAATCCCAGATTTGTCGAGCTGATGGTGTTTTGGAACAGTGGAAACCCATCAAGCTCCAAAATGGAAGGGACCGGCTGGGCCAAGTTCCGCGCTCCACATGGAAAATTCGGAGTTCTTGAAGACTCCGTTTTTTTCATCTTGATGGACACGCGGGAACTGGAACGACTCTTCTGAGAGGATACCTTGGTCGTACTCGTGGAGCCACTCCTGCTTCTCGTAGGGGCGGGCTGGGTCTGTGATGACTCTGGCTTCGAATTCCGCCTTGGCAGTCTGCAGCCAGATACCAGCGTTGTATTCGATATTCCGAAGACGCTCGTCAATCCAGTGGCAGTAGAGATCCCGCAAGCCCGGAGCTCCCTCTCCTTCCTTGCGTTCAGGCCAGCTCAGAATGTCAAGGTCTTCGTCGTCCCAGGCGTATTTGACGTCGAAGGTGCGGGAGACGCCCTCAATACCCTTGGATGTGTCGGTCATCAAGCTCCAGACCTCTTCTTGGCGAATATATTGGAACACGCCGGTGATGTTGCGCTGGTAGGCCTTGACGATTCCAATGCCTGACTGCGCCGTCGGGAACTGACGCGGGCGCTGGCTGCCGAAGAATTTGCCTTTGATGTTGTTGATTTTGCGCTCAACGAGCGCAAGCCTTTCTTTGTGGTAGTTTGAGCCCAGCTCCTGGATCAGATGGTCCCAAAGACAGAGGCCATCCCACTGAAAGCATGTATAGAAATCGGGACTCAGTCCCATGAGACGTCCAGCGATCCAATTCGTGGATGGGTCACCATATCCTTGCGGCCAACGAACAAGGTCGAATTCGCCGTGAAGCCATTTAAAGAAATCGAGCAACGTCTGCTTCTCAAAAACACGGTCGCCTAAAGTTCTCATTAGAATGTACAAATAGCAAGGTTCGCGTGCGTATGAAATTGCGTCTGGACGACAGCATGTCTGGACGACAGCATTGTCTTCGAGCTTCTTGATCTGGAGTGGGCATGTCGATTCATCCGTAGCAGCTGGGAAGCCCCACCATTTCCAACTGGGGCCATTGGCCGCTTTGGAGCAGGAAGGATACGAGGAAAAGCGAACATCGTAGTTACTCCGTCGATGGGCCAGGATTTGCCCCTGCCAGCTTGCTGACTGAGGATTGTCGTGTTGAGATCGTAGTCGCTGCCGCTGGTGAGGTGGGTAGATGGTCCGTCGAAGGGTGTGCAAAAGGATTCGTCATCGCGAGCCTCGGAGCATGTGTCGGGCCCGATGTTGATAGGGTCGTTAGTGTCGCAGTACCAGCATGGGTAAAGGTCAAGCAGATCACTGGTCTGACGGCCTCGCAGAGAGCCTTGCTGAAGGTGAAGACCCGAGACGCTCGCAAGGAGGCCTACTAAGACCAGCATGAGACGGATCATGATTCCCGCCCGCACGCTGGCGGTGTTGGACGATTCAGCTGTGGGTATGTAATTGAGAGCCGAGATGCAAGGTGTTCGAGGAAGGGTCTGTAAGGAGGATGGTGGAGGTTTCGAAGAGCCGCTTGTCGAGAAGAAACCGTGGAGAGGAGGTCGCTGGGAGGAGGTTGGTGAGAGGAGCCTGTGGAGGGAAGGTTGTGAAGGGAAGGTTGTGAAGGCGGTGGTGGAGAGTTGGCCTTCAACTTACGGGCAGCGTTTGTGATGACTTGCGTTGCGATGGGAGCCTCCCGAGTCGCTAAAACTTGTGTATACTGTTGAAGTTAACACTTCCAAGTGTTAATTGAAGGGAAGCCATGACGAAGCCCATTCCCCGCTGTCTGATTGAAGCCCGGCAAACATGACTTATTTCCTCCCACCCACAGTGCAACTCTACTATGCTATTTTGTGGCGGTACATTCATTTTGAGTGTAGAATCTTCTTTTGGTGCTTGATGTCTGACTTGACGATTATAAAACCATCTCACGTAACTCTGTCCTTAACAGTAAAGTTGGTCTGCAATGACCAAGACTTTCTTCAGTAGATTCCACCCGCTGGGCCGCCCATAATCATTTATGAGGCTTTGGAGCGCGCAGCTCCTCTGAAATATGGATCCAACGGCACCAAAGAGTGAGGGATACTGAGTCATTTATAAAGCGGCAAAAGCTGCAGGTTTGACTGGGGTAAATCAACGACGGTGTCAAAACAGCTAGCCCTCAATACACAGTCAGAGACAAAGAACAGTTGCCAGGTTTGGGAAACAGTGCTCATGAATTATTCTTGTCAACGCTCAGTCATAAGACACCTTGCCCAGGAAAAAATGTCCACTTGCAAAGAGACACGCCTGTAACTTTTGACGCTGGTGTTTGCGGAGACATCCAATTCCTACTTTTCAAGCCGTCTTCTTGTTTCTCCTACGTTTCTTGTACTACGCAAATGCAGAAGCCAGTTGGCCAGCGGAGTTGTTGCGAATGGTGCTGCAACATCGGGATGTTTCCGCGTACTCAATTTCCTCAAAATACTAAAATGCTGTCCGAGAGAAAGATTGCATCAGAACATGCTTCATGAATCGAGCATATACGAGAAGTCTCTGTGCACTGGTGGTTGACGTTCAGGAAAGTTCTCCGGGAGGTTATTGGGTAGACGGTCACACGCGGAGCTCGACCGAGTGTTAAAATCATCTCGACAGGCGCAACAAGCGCACCTCCGCCCTCAAACATTTCGCCAAAACATTGCAACTCCGCCTCAGCCTTCTCTCAGCATCACCACCACAATGCTGACCTGCATACCGCACCCTCAGACTCCGGAACTCAATCCACCGCGTGGCGCCGTGTACCCCATCTGCAACCACTATGAGGATTACAATGGCCGCGCTACGCTGAACATTTAGTATGACTTTGGCCGTCCGAGTCTTCCACCTCTCTACTCTTTCCAGGTCAGCCCTTAAGTCTTTGCCCATAGAGCACTTAAGCTTATTGACTCAGGTCTACGTCACTTTTGATGCGGCGCCTGCAGAGGCCTCTGACTGTGAAGGTCTTGCGATCGAGATTCGTCGCCACATTCTGGGCGTCACCCTGTATGAGCAGCGTCTGGACGTCCGCTTCTTGCGCCCAGATGAGGGCATCACTAACATCATGGATTCCCACCAAGCTCCAGTGCACGCTGAACATGCCGACCCGTTGAAGATGGTCATGCCCTCCTATACAAACCACAAGTTCAATCACTATAACTCCTTCTTCTTCATCGTATCTGATCTAGATTAGGAGCAAGAGGGCTTGAAAGGCCTCTACTTCAATCCTATCATGTCCAAACCTACCAGGTCCAGCGCCTCTGTTGAGCCTTGCTATGAATTAGACCTTGTTGATGACGACGCTGAAGATTATGCTCGCGACATCTTTACATCTCAGGAGCTCAATGATGATTACGCAGAATTGTTTGCAGATGCTAGGAAACTGCGTATGACAGAGTGGCAGGAGGTGTTTAATGCTGCCAAAAGGATAAAAATGCTGCAGTTCTGAGACAGTCTCAATTACGCGTACCTTCTGCATAGGTAGAAGGGCAAAAGTGGGAGCTCCTCTTCTTGAGAAAGGATGAAATTAACACTTTATTTTCACTGCCTTGTCGCTTATTTGCTACTTACCTCGCTATTTAGGTCGCCTCTTGGTTTGCTTATTGAGTCAGCTTTTTCCACGTCTAACCTAACTCCCTTAACTTTCCGTCTTCTTTTCCATCACCACCACAATGCTTACTCACATTCCTTGCCCTCCGCCAACTGGTGGCCAGGCACCTATCTGGGTATATCCGATCTGCAACTACCCTGAAGATCATAATGGCCGCGCTACTCTGAGCCTCTAGTTTGACCATTGCGGTCCGAGCCTTCTGCCTCTCTTTTCATTCCAGGTCAGTTGTGACACACCTTCTGAAAACTCACACTGATGAAACTAGGTCTACGTCATATATGAAGCGACACCCGCCCAGATTCCTGAGCGTGAGACACTTGCCAAAGAGCTCTTTGATGCCATCATGGGAATGGAGGATAGCTTCTACAAACGCCTGGACATTCACTTTCTACATCCAGGAGAAACCACTGCCGACTGCATTGAAGCCTTCTAAACTCAGAAGCGAGCCACCAACACAATCCTAGGCAGGACAACTTTTCCCACTTGCACTTATTCATCCTACCGGACCCATAACTCTTTTCTCTACATTCTCTCCAACCGAGACTAGAAGGAATCTGGCTGTAAAAGAGTCTTCTTTGACACCAACGCATCTCCTCTGCGAGCCTCTGCTGCCTTTGTCTCTGAATCCAACTTGGTAGGCTTTGAGATTGAAGAAATCGCTGGCGAGCTCTTCAGCTCTTGGGAATTGAAGGAGGAGTACATTGAATTGTTCAGCAACAGCAAGAACGCAGGCATGATGGAGTGGCAGCAGGTATTTGACGCGGCTGAAAGGCTGGGCATGATGCTGGTGTGAAAGGATTTCTAGACCGCAGGTCAATTGTAGTGTGGGTGCCGAGGGAAAACTGGCAAGACACTTACAAACAAATGAATTGAATTGAACTCTTTCGTTTGCTTCTTACTCATACATTAGCCAATACTCTTTGAAATTACTGCCTAGCCTACTGTAATAATTATAATGACTATTCTGCTTTGATAATCTTACTTAATAGTGGTGAGCTAAGTCATCTAAGAGCTTTCCCTTTCCTCTGTTGGCCTTCTTCATTGCTCCATGCCTGCAGCCATGAAGCGTTAAATGCTGGCTCATTGCGTTCTTGGTCGCACGTGCAGAATTGCACCTCGACGAATCAACACCTTCTTTAAACACTTTGAAGATTGTGATGGCCGCCCTTCGCTGAGCACCTGGTCTGAACCAAGCGACAGCCCAAACCCCCTCTACTCATTTCAGGTCAGTTGTGCAGCCGGTGGCTGAAGGCAGGCAAGCTGATTGAGCCAGGTCTACATCACTTCTAAATTCACGCCCATGAGTGCTTTGGCTCGTGAAGCCCTCGCCAAAGAGCTCTTCAACGCCATTATTTCTGATGAACGCCGGGCATACAAGCGCCTCGACCTTCACTTCATGCGCCCCGACCAAGGTGTGGCCGACTTCATGGAATCGCACCGCACTATTCTGCGCGCGAAGGCGGTCGTCCCCTCCCATGCCTGTCCTAAGTCTCTGAAGGTCTCCTCCATCATCTTCGCCGTTTCCGATACGGATTGGAAGCAAGTAGGGATGAAGACTCTCCTCTTCGACCTCGATCCGTCCAAGCCCGTCTCCGAGACAACCTGGACCAGTGAAGAGATTATCAAGACTGTTGGCCACGTTTACAACTCCTGCGACGTGAGACGGCGCTCGACACATGAGGTCGAAAGAGACTGGGAAAAGTTACTCTGGTGGCAGAAAGCAATCTCCAATCTTCCAAGCTCTTCTGCGAAGTGACTCGCTGTTGGGATCTGGATGGGTGCTGCAATACCCTGAAGTGACTGGGACGTGTGAGACACCTCGAGAAAGATGGCCCTCGGTCGCCTGGACCGCCCCAGAGCGTTTCCCGCAAAAGGCAATACTCGTGCTAACATTTCTGGCGTGGCAGCATCGAGCCTCAACACCACGGACGAGACGCTGGGCCTCTAGAGTCGCAATATCGTGGAGCCGGGTGCTTTCCAACAGCCCTCGGGTACTCGAGCAAATACCGATCGGCTACGGTCACCGGGCCTCGCTATCACGACTTCCCCAATCTTTTACTCCACGCGATCAGCAGCTGACGGGCGTAGAATAAGTACCTGGCACTGAACGTCCTCTTCCGCCTCCTCCACAACCTCAACTTTTCTCCGCCGTCCCAAATCCACGACAAAACGACTACTTCCACCACGCTCTTCCAGCCCCTCTTCACACCACTGGAACCTCCTGGATCTCCCCAGGCCCACCATCACCCACCATGTCATCGACAACGCTCACCCCCGAAACGATCGCCACCGCAACCACCGCCATCGACAACGCAAGCGCCGAGCTCCGCCAGCTCAACCTGCAAATCTACAACAACCCGGAAACCAAGTACGAAGAGCACGCGGCGCTAGCGCTGCTGACCAACTGGTTCGAAGCGCGCGGCTGGGCCGTCGCACGCGGCGTCTACGGGCTGGAGACGGCCTTCGAGGCGCGGTTGACGATAGGGCAGGGCGGACGCACCCTCGCTTTCAACGCCGAGTACGACGCCCTGCCCAAGATCGGGCACGCGTGCGGCCACAACCTGATTGCGACGAGCACGCTGGCATCCGCCATCGGCACCGCCGCCGCGTTGAAGAGCCTAGACGCGCCCGGCACCGTCGTCGTGCTGGGCACGCCGGCCGAGGAGACGGGCGGCGGCAAGTACTACATGGCGCTGGCCGGCGCCTGGCAAGACGCCGACGCATGCCTGATGACGCACCCGATGCCCGACTTCAGCACGCCAGTCTGCCCGCTCAAGGCGAGCTGGAAATTCCGCGCCTTCTTCCACGGCCGCAGCGCGCACGCCGCAGCTGCCCCTTTCGAAGGCCGCAACGCCTGTGACGCCATTGTTGGCGCGTACACGGGGCTCGCGCTGCTGCGCCAGCACTTGCGCCCCGGCGAGAGCATCCAGGGCGTCATTTTGAAAGCGGGAGAGGCGCCGAATGTCATCCCCGACTATGCCGAGGGCACGTTCAGCCTGCGCGCGCCCAAATCCGCGGCGCTGCGCGCCATGCGGGAGCGCGTGGTCCCCGTCTTCGAGGGCGCGGCGGCCGTCGCCGGCTGCAGCGTCGAGATCAAGTGGGACGCGCTGTACGAAGACGTGGTGACCAACGCGGCGCTCGCGACGCGGTACCGCGAGCACATGCTGGCGCGGCTGGGCATGTCACCGGATGAGATGGTGCCGCTGGACGAGGCGGAGCGCGCGCATCAGCAGAATGGGAGCTCCGACATGGGCAACGTCACGTACATCTGTCCGGGCATCCAGCCCATGTTTAAGATCGATGCCGCAAACGTGCCGCATACGAAGGAGTTCCAGCAGGCGGCGGGTACGGAGTATGCGCATGACAAGGCGCTGCAGGCGGGCAAGGCGAATGCGCTGGTTGCGTTGGATGTTTTGCTGGACGATGCGTTTTATGCTGCTGTTAAGGCGGAGTGGGAGGAGACTATAAAAGCGGAGGGCAGAATAGAGAATCAATCGAGGCGACTGGGAGAACTGAGATGATGGAGACTGTGAAAAAAGAAAGACTGTCGGGTCTAGTTGATGAATTAGAGATAAAATAAGACAATACCTATTCGACAGCGTTGCTGAGCCACCCAACGCCGTTTCCCGCGCCAGTCGTCTCGCTGGACGCATCTCCATACCCCAAACACAGAATCTTAGTCTCGACACACAAGAGAGAGCCAACGTCAGTCAACTCCTTAATTCTCAGCCGGAGGCGCCGGCCAAGTGTTGCGCCAGCCCTTGCCCCAAATCTGGGTAGCAATGACGCTGAGCGAGGCGGCGGCAATGATGGCGGCCTGGGAGCCAAAAGTGACGGAGTATCCGCTGAGATGGACCCAATCCATTTGGAAGTAGGCGACGGAGAAGCCGCCGATGACGCGCCAGAAGTTGATCCAGGCCGCGGCCAGCGAGGCGTGGTTCGGGAAGCAGTCAAGGACGTAGGCAGAGATGGCAGTCATGGCGCCCAGCGTGGCGAAGCAGAGCATGGCCTGAGTGGGTAGATTGTTAGCAGGAAGTATGGTATATTGGACGAGCGGGAGAGGCGACTTACCCAGCCAAACGCGATGCCGATCCAGTGCAAACTGTGTTGAAGTGTCTCGCCAAAAAGGACGAGCCCAGCCACGCCAAAGACGACAGGGATGTAGACGCCGTTCAAGCGGTTCTCGGGAGCGTGCTTGCCATCGTGGCGCTTGGTGTAGCGCGAGACAATCCAGTCGTTGAAGTAGCGGCCCCAGACCTCGCCGACCAGGGTGCCGATCATGGGCGCCCAGTACAGCATCGCCAGGGAGACGTAGTTGAAGTTAAAGATTGGGAGCGTAAACTGCGTGATGGTGGACACGATGCCAATGGTCCACATGGTGATTGGCATGACGAAGAAGGCCGCTGTTGCTGGTTAGCAGGAATACGTGGATATCTCGAGGTACTAGACTCACTGGGAAAGAAGAGGTGTGGGCGTGCGAGCAGAGAGCTCAGGTGCTTCGTCACGGTCCACATGTCAGGTCTGCCCGAGGCGCGCACGCCTTCAATGCCAATGAGGAGAGACAGGTGCCGCGTCCAAGTCTTTGGTTTTTGCTCGGGAGCATTCCGATGAAACAGGGTCTCGTCCCCAAAGAGAACAACCATGATGGTGCTGAGAGCATAGAAGCCACAGAGAACGGCAAAGTCGGGCCGCCATTCCAGCTTCAAGATGATGAGCGTGGAGAAGAAAGGACCAAGGTAAGGACCGATGAGGAAAGACGCAGCCCAAAGATTGATTTTGCGAGCCCGCTCGTGGAAGAAGAACATGTCGTGAATCATGGACATGCCAATGACTTGCGGGGCTGCACCAAGGAAGCCCTGGAGGGCGCGGCAGGCGGTGAAGCTAACATAGTCGGGCGCGACAGTGCAGCCAATGGTGACAATGAGCGTGAGGAATTGGGACCAGAAAAGGACAGGAAGACTACCAATCATCAGTCGCGGGCCATGTGCGTTGGCGTGGTTGGGCTTACCGGCCATAGCGCTGGCAGAGTGGCACGGCCAATAGACCGCCAGGGCCTTGCATGAAGATTGCTGGGCTCATGGACTGGGATACCTCCTTGGGGCTCATGTTCCTACGACCCGTTAGCTGCGGAATCTATCAACTTCAATTGACATGTACGTACCAGTCCATGGCCTGCTTCTCGAAGACGGTGCTCCCCCACGTCAAGGCCCAATCGCTCAACATGCACCCAGGGATCAGAGCGAGCATGACGAGATGCTTCTTCTTCCAGGTCCAGTTGAGCGGATCGTCCGGGCTGCTCGAGGGCTGTGGCACGAGGACAGTGCCATCTGGGCCAACGCGTACTTCACCAGAAGAAGGCAGACCCTTGATCGAAGGAGGGCACACAGCATATTTGTCGGGGCTCGAAGAAGTGTGGTCGGAGGTCACGGCGATCTTTTCGTTGCTCGAGTTATTCTTGGGGCCCACGGCAATATTTTCGGGGTCCAGGAAGAATGTCCCGCCGTTGGAAGCAGTCTCGACAACGTACTTGTCCGACATGATGAGCGAAGGACAACGGAAGAGGAACAAAAATAGAGACAGACAATCTAGGGGTCAA
Organism: Phyllosticta citrichinensis; assembly: GCA_038380885.1. Taxonomy (NCBI): domain Eukaryota; kingdom Fungi; phylum Ascomycota; class Dothideomycetes; order Botryosphaeriales; family Phyllostictaceae; genus Phyllosticta; species Phyllosticta citrichinensis. The sequence goes on along the minus strand of JBBWUH010000003.1, from coordinate 120,719 downwards.
AGCACCGGAGGGCGGACAGAGAGGATTTTAAACACATGATGTGGACTGGAATCTGAAATGGCTGGCTGTAAATGAACCAGGGAAGAGGCATGATTGAGGAAGCCCAGCGGCGAGCTTTGGGCAGATGCTCTAAAGCGGGCAAGCTGACGATAGGAAAATATCCATGGTGGTGGTCGAGGGCGGTTTCAGCTTGGTCGGCGGGACGACGCCTCTGCCAGCCGCTCGACCAAGAGGCCATGGCTGAAGAGAAGCTCTGTAGGGCAGTCTCGTGGGACGCTCCGACAGCCATCGAGTCCCTCAGGCTCTATTGGGATGTTGAAGACATGCGGTGGTAGGACTAGCCAGGGTCTAGGGATGGCGCGGCGAGGTGAGCCGATGGCAGCAGCTGCGCAAGTCCCGCCGCGGGTCGATCTGATAGCTCCAACGCCTGCAAACCACAGCGTTGACGGCGCAGCTAACGCAGAGGAGGAGTAGCGCCAGTCGAAGCCATGAATAGCAACAGGACAGATGGAGATCTGGAACATGGGCTGGGGATAATGATGATGATTTAATTAAGCCTTATTAGTTCCCTTTATTAGGTCTATATAGTAGCTAGCTAAATTATAGGTAGGTAGGGAAAAACTAAAATCTAGTATAACTACCTTCCCTTTCTAGTATAAAAAACCCTATACTATAGAAAATACTTTAGGATATACTAATTTATAGAACTAAATAAGAGGAGCTATTTAGCTACCTTACTTAGAACCTCTAGTATAGTACTAGTAGTAGGGTATAAATTATATATATAGTTATACTAGAACTACTAAATCTAGGATATATAATATAGAGTAGTCCTTATTATCCTTCTAGACCTCCTAGTAGAGGCTACCTATATTATAGGTGGGCCTATCTTTACTATTAATAATATAGTAGGTAGGGAGGTGGTCCTCCCTATTCTTATTATTATATAGAATATGACCCCCTACCTTACTAAGTAGCTTACTAATAGTAGTATTAAGGGTAGGGGTGTTAAGGATATTATTACTAATGGTAAAGAGGTATCTAAAGAGCTTATTACCCTTAAGCTAGCTTATAGAGGTAAGTATAGGTTATAGGAGGAGAAGTTTAGTATTATCCTATAGTCTACCTAGGAGTAGGGAGGTTAGCTTCTAGTAGGTGGCTTTAGTATGGCCTATTAGTACTATTAGGGGTTAGGAGGGTGAAGGGGGAGGTATAATAAGGCTTATTATAGTTATTTAAAGTGGTTCTGGCACTCCTAAGAACTATAGAGTAGAGTAGAGAGTAGGAGGAGGAGGTAGGTAGGTAGAGTAGTATATATAAGGAGTAGGATAATAGAGTAGCTAAATAATAACTCTATTAGGATAATAATAGGGCCTTAGAAAGGTGGACTAAGTAGAATTAGTATAGTAGGCCTCTTTAGAGTATCTAGGTTATAGTAGCCTTAATTCCCTACTTAGTATTAAGTATTTAGGTAAGGTCTATGGTGCCTGAGTCCCCTAAAAGGGCTAGCTAGAATAGGTTATACTAGGGGTAGTAGAGGAGGATATATTTAACTATTTAGTTTCTCTAGTAGTAATATAGATAAGTAGGAGTATTATAGCCTAGTACCTTATATTTATAGAGGTAGTCTTAAAGCCCTATATACCTAGTTTATAGTAGGGTAGCTATTATTACCTAGGGGTAACTAAGGCTTATATATAAGGTATAGGTATTTATTTACTACTATAGGCCTATTAGAGGGCTACTAGGACTACTCCTAGTATATAGGTTCTAGATTACTTTCTATCTATCCCTTAAAATCCTCTTAGGGTTATTTAGGAGTACCTAGTAGATTTACTACCTCTTAGTATTATATCTATAGGGGAGGGCTATATAGGTGAGGGGTAGGTCCTTCTAGGTATCTTTAGCTATAATACTATTAAGTATAGCCTATATTAGGGGGAGGGAGGCTTTAAACTCTATGAGGTAGGTATTAGTTATCCTATAGGTACTAGTAATTACCTATAGGCTAGTATTCTATACTTTCTTAAGGGTAGTAAGCTAGGCCTTTAGTATTTATCCCTTTTTAAGCTTATAGGGTGTATACTAGATAGGGGAGGTGTATAGTAGGGAGGAGTAGATAATAGCTATATAGACCTATCTTACCTAGGGTATAGAGGCTCCCTAGGTACTTATAGTTATCCTTATTAGGGCTGCTATTTAATTAAGTACCTTTACCTTAGTATAGGTAATATAGGGCTTCTAGCCTAGCTAGGGGTTAAGGATTATACCTAAGATATATACTATAGGGGAGGGTTAAACTATTACTAGTCCTAACTATACCCTTATTATAGTATCTACTATCTAATACTTAGTAAAGTAGATAAGTAAGTATTTCTTAGGAGTAAAGATTACTTTATACTTTACTACCTATTAGGTATAATAGATATATACTTCCTTAAGCTACCTAGTTATATTATCTATAGTATCCCCTACTACTAGTAGGTTAGTATTATTAATAAATCCTATAGTATTAGTTCCTATCTACTTAAGGCTATAAAGTAGGGGTGCTATAAAGAAGAGGAATAGGATAGGAGAGAGTAAGGACCCTTATAGGATTCTTATAATTATTATTATTAGGGGGGAGGTATAATAGTAGCTAAAGGAGAGACTAGTATAGTAATCTATAAAGAAGGACTAGATAAAGTAGACTACCTATTTAGGAAGGGTAGCTACTAGAAGGTTATAGAGTAGCCTAGTATAGGAGATATAATTAAAAGTACTAAAGATATCTAGACTAAGTAGGGAGATAATCTTTACTAGTTTAGCTAATACCTAGGCCTAGTAGATATTGAGGGGAGTAATATAAAGATAGTAGATATCTTTATTATTCACCTCTAGATAGGTTTATAGTAGAGAACTTAGTAGATTCTTTACTATAAGAGTTCTTCCTTAGAGGACTAACTACTAGCTACCTAAGGACCTTTATATAATAGAGCCTTTAGTATTCTAGAGGTTTCTTCCTTTAGTATATTATTAATTAGGCTCCTAATAATAAAAAGAGATTTATAATTAATCTAGTCTAGAAGATTCTAGCCTTAGTAATAAGATAATCTAGGCTAAGGTCTAGAATCTTAAGGAACCTATAGGAATAAGTTAATTTATAATAGTAGAAGTCTATAAAATAGCCTAGTATCTTTAGGCTTATTCTTAGGCTTCTAATACTCCCCCTAACTTATTATATAGGGTAATAGCTAGGAACTTAGTTAAGAGAGCCTTATTTACTACCTTAATTAAGGTATCTATAGGTATCTCTTTAATAGGAATATAGGAGAACTTAATAAGTTTCTCCTTAACTAATTCCCTTAGGAAGTGATACCTTATATCTATATTTTTAGACTTTTTAGTAGTATCTTCTATAGTATTTATAGTAGGAATATTATCTCCTTTTAGGCTTATAGGAGTAGGTAGTAATTCTTTAAAACCTAACTCCTCTATAAAGCCTTTTATATAGAGAATAACCTTAGCTAGTATACTATAGCCTATATATTCAGCCTCTATAGTAGATATAGAGATATAGGCTAATTTACTAGCTTTCTATGCTATAGGCCTACTAGTAGAGTATATAATATAGGTAGCTAGAGAATATCTATTAAGTTCATTCCCTAAGTTAGAGTCTAAATAGGACTCTAGATTAAAACTAGTACTAGTATAGGTAATAGTATAATCTTTAGTTCCTTTTAAATAGGATAAGACTCTTTTAGCTACTTTTAGATATTCTTCTAGTAGGCAGCTTAAATACTGGCTTAAAGAAGCTAGTATATAAGCTATATTAGGCCTAGTATATACTATAGTATATATAAGGGAACCTATTAAAGATCTATATTCTTTAATAAGGTCCTTACTAGCCTAGTATCCCTAGGGAGGTCTAGGTAACTCCTTATATAAATAAGGGGTCTTAGAAGGGGGTATAGAGCTTAGAGAAAAATTCTCTAAGACTTTATTAAGATACCCTTCTTAAGATAGTAATATAGTCTTCTTAGACCTATTCTAGGTAATATTAATTCTTAAGTAATAGGAAATAGGCCCTAGGTCCTTAATAATAAACCTAGATTTAATTAATTCCTTAAAGGAATTAATAATAGATATATCCTTATTAAAGAGTAGGATATTATCTATATATACTAAGACCTATAGAAAATTTAAGTTATTAAAGGTCTTAGTATATAGGTACACCTTAGATAATAATAGTTTATAGCTATTCTCTTCTAGAAACTAGCTAAAGCAGGCTACCTATACTCTAGGTACTTATTTTAACCCATAGAGAGCTTTCTTTAATTTATAGACTTTATTATTAAGCTTAAAGCCTATAAGTTAATATATATAGATGTCTTCTTCTATTTTTCTATTTAGGAAAGCTATTTCAATATCTATATATACTATTTCTAGGTCTAAATAGGCAGATAGGCTTAATAAAAGGCATAAAACTATAGGAGAGATAGTAGGGCTAAAAGTCTCTTTATAGTTTATACCATATTCTTAATTTTAGCCTTATACTACCTATCTAGCCTTATAGCAGGTTATTTCTCCCTTACTATTAGTCTTTAGCTTATAGACCCATTTCCCTCTTAATACCTTAGTATTAGTAGGGGGATCTACTAAGACCTAAGTTTAGTTTTTAATAAGGGAGTTATATTCTTCCCGCATAGCTCTCTCCTAGTCTAGGCTATTAGCTGAATTAATAGCCTAACTATAAGTAGTAGGTTTACTATTACTATAGAATAAGTAATAAGAGTAGTCTTCCTCTATATTACTTAGTCCTTCTATAGTAATATTAGTTTACCTAGAAGGTATTCTAACCTCTTTAAGGGTCTGCCTTAGAGGATAAGGTATATCTTCTATAGGGCTATTAGCCTTTATAGTAGTATTAGGCTCTATATTAGTAGCCTAATTTTCTTTAAGTCTTTTACTTCTCCTAGGTTCCTTACTAGTTACTATAGAACTAGGTTTAGATTTAGAACCTTTACTATTAGAAGAAGGGAAGATAGGCTTAATATAGTCTATATCTTCTTCTTCTTCTATATTTTTAGTATAGGGAGAAGGAAACTTATCCTCTTTAAAGGTAATATCCCTAGAGCATATAATAGTCTAATTTTCTATATCCTAGTACCTATAAATATGCTCCCCCTTAAAACCTAATAATATACCAGGTTTAGAGTATAGAGAATATTTAGCTAAGATAGTATACTTTTCCTTAGGGATATTTATAAAGACTTTACAACTAAAAGTCCTTATATTTTTAATATTAATAGTAGCAGACCTCCCCTTAGCTATATTTAGCTTTAATAATGGGGATTATCCTTCTAGGGATTTTTTAGGAGTCTAGTTTAGTATATAAGTAGCTATCTTAATAGCCTCTAGCTAAAAGGAAGGGGGTACTTTAGAATTTAAGAATAGATAGCAGGTAATAGTATCTATTAGCCTATGTATCCTCTCTACTAGTCCATTTTACTTAGGACTATAAGGGGAAGTCTTCTCTAGTAGTATCCCCTTATTTTTAGCTAGTATTTCTAGCTCTTTACCCCTATATTCTAGGCCATTATCTAGCCTAAAATACTGGATTTTTCTATATAGCTCTATAAGTTTTATAAAGTAGAGGACCTTATTATAGGCTTCTCCTTTAGTAAATAAAGGAAAAGTCTAAGAAAATCTACTATAATAGTCTATAAAGACTATATAGTATAAATAACCCCCTATTCCTTTAGGAGTTATAGGTCCTACTATATCTAAACCTACTAATTTATAAGGTTTAGATGCTATACTAGGTACTTAGGAGATAGTACACTTAGATTTAGCTAAAGGGTAAATAGAATAGTCTATTTTACTACCTTTAATAGGTAGTAAAGCCCTTAAAGCTTCTAGGTTTATATACCCTAACCTATTATACTATAAGTTTATATCAGCTATATAAGATAAATTTATAGCTAATTTAGTATTAGGTAAAATAAATAGGTTATTAGATAGTATAATATAGGTATATACCTGCTCTTTATTATCTATAAGCCTTAGATTCTTTATATCTAGGTATATACCTTTAGTATAAAGCCTAGATATAGAGATAAGGTTTATAGATAAATTAGGGATATAAAGAGTATTAAGAAGGTCTAGTTATACCTTCTTATTAGCACACTTAAAGGTAATAGGTATAGTACCTATACCCTTAGTATAAATCTCCCCTTTACCTAGTTTAATAGGAATATTAACTTCTTTTAGAGAAGTAAATAATTCCTTATATCTAGATATATAGGTAGTAGCCCTAGTATCTAGTATCTAGTTATTTTAGCTTAGACTCTTAGTAAAGTAAGAGGTAAAACCTATAATATATAGGTCTTCCTCTATAAAACCCTTTACTTTAGGACTACTTTTATTTTCTTTACTATTTAAATTCCTAGCTCTTTTAAAGCAGTCCTTTAATATATAGCCCTTTTTATTATAATAAGAGTAATATTTATTACCCTTATTTATAGTATCTTTAGGGGAGAAAGGCTTTTTAGAGTTACTACCCTTACTATATTTAGTAACTAGGGTAGTATTAGTTTCCTCTAATTCCTACCTTCTAGATTCCTCTAATAGACCCTAAATAAGGTCTTCTAGAGTAGTATTTTTATATAGCCCTAGTTGGGCTATAGCTCCCTATAATGAGTAATTACTAGGTAAATTACTAAAGAATATACCTAGTTTTTACTATTTATTTAGGGCTATTTTAGTTTAAGATAATAGTATTATCTTATTTATTATATTAGCCACCTAGGTATTAATATCCCTAGTATCTTTAAGGCTAAGTAGCCTTATAAAGTGTAAGACTTTATAAGATAAGCCCTAAGTCTTATATCTTTTCTCTAGGGCTTTAAGTATTCCTAGTACACTATTATATATAGAAATAGTAGGATAGAGCTTAGGATCTATAGAAGTCCTAATATATACTCTAACTTTAGTATTATTTACTTCCTAATCCTTATCTCCCTTTTTAGGCTCTTTAAGCTCTAAATAAAGCTTAAGGCCTTTAGCTATAACTATATTATTTATAGTTCTAGCCTAGGAATCCTAATTCTTAGGTCCTTTAAATTAGGGAACTAAAGGAAACTCTTTCTCCATTTTTTTTTAGAGAAAGGTAAAGATATTAGGTATAAAGATTATTTCTTTTATACCTATAAGGGAAGTATAAGGTATAAAACCTTATATACTTATAGTTTTAAGTTTAAACTATAAGTATAAGAAGTCTTAGAGCTTATTAGGTGCTAATAGTGGTAATGCACCTAATAGAAGATAGAGATTTATTAGGAATTTAGTATTTTTCCTAATAACTTTACTAGGGTTTAAGATATAAGGAATCTAATTTTAGATCCTTCTCTATCTTGATTTTCCTATTAAAATAGTATATTACTTAACTTAATAAGTTAAGTATTCATCTTAATATAGGTAAATAATATTTTAAGAGGTTATAAGGTTTTGGTGTTCCTTGTACTAAGCCCCTAGTGGGAACTAGTAAAACTAGGTAATATCTATGCCTAATTAGGTATAAAGCCCGCGCAGCTACACCTTATATTAATATAGGTGCCAAGAATGCAGCGAATTTAATAGAAAGATATAGATAGGTAGAGAATAGGTAGTAATAAAAATTTTTCTATACTACTAGAAGGCTCTAGAAAAATATCCTAGGTATTTTAGGGTATACTCCTCCTAGGGAAAAATTCTTAGGCATAAAAGCCTAAGTATAGGGCTTAGGAATCTAGTCCTTACCCTTACTCTACTTACTTATACTTCTTTTTTATAAGCAAGCTTCCCCTAGACTTCTTTATAAGTTTAGCTTAATAGCTATCTACTAAGATAGTCTTACTAAGCCTTACTTATAAGAGTGGTCTAGTATAATAGAAAGAATATCTTATTCTTTCTAAAGAATATAAGTAGGGAAGGAAGAAAACCTACTTATAGGGGTGCTATAAGGTAAGCTACTTAGTAATCTAAAGATTACTAATAGCTAGGCTTATAACCTATTAAGGGGAGTAATATAAAGATAGTAGATATCTTTATTATTCACCTCTAGATAGGTTTATAGTAGAGAACTTAGTAGATTCTTTACTATAAGAGTTCTTCCTTAGAGGACTAACTACTAGCTACCTAAGGACCTTTATATAATAGAGCCTTTAGTATTTTAGAGGTTTCTTCCTCTAGTATATTATTAATTAGGCTCCTAATAATAAAAAGAGATTTATAATTAATCTAGTCTAGAAGATTCTAGCCTTAGTAATAAGATAATCTAGGCTAAGGTCTAGAATCTTAAGGAACCCATAGGAATAAGTTAATTTATAATAGTAGAAGTCTATAAAATAGCCTAGTATCTTTAGGCTTATTCTTAGGCTTCTAACAGTAGATCTACTTAGTAAGTAATTTAAGTACTATAAGGGTAGAGTGCCCTAGGTATACTCCTATCTATATATTAGGAAGTAGTCTATAATATTCTATTACTTTAGATATCTACTAGGTAATAATCTACTTAAGTACCTTACCTATAGTATTAAGTAATATAATTAGGTAGTATACTTTAGCTACTATATAGGATGGCTTTTATTCCTTATATAGTACTATAATATAAGAGTATTTATATACTTTAGGGAGGTAGCCCTACTAGAGGTATGCTTAGAAGAGCTAAGTAAGGTATAGAGCTAGTATTTTATTATACTACTAGAGGTATCTATTAGCTATTCTATCTAGTCCTAGGGCCTTATCTAGGGAGACCTACTAGATTACTTATTTTATATCTTTAGTAGTTACCTCCTAGGTAATTTAGACTACCTCTAGGTATTAAAATCTATAGATATCCTAGAGATTAGCTAGGGTAGGCTATAGGAAGAATACTTTAATAAGTAGATATACTTTAGTATTATTATTATAGTAGAGGGCTCCCTCCCTATCTTATATAGGTAGGAATTAGGGTAGAGGAGGCTTATTTATAGTATTCTAGCCCTATTTAGCTAGCCTCTAAGCTACTTTAGGATCCTTTATTAGTCTAGTTATAGTATCTTTTTATTACTATCTACTCTTTAAGTATATCTTATACTTCTTAGAGTTATAGAGGGCTTAATATTCTATATAATTCTAGCTATTATTAGTATAGTACTACTTCCTTTAGGCCTTATAGGTAGCCTATACTACTATAGAGCACTCTTTAGACTAGCTAGGATAGGACCTAGGAGATAGGTATACTTATAGGATTATAGCTTTAATTAAGGCTTAAAAGGCTACTTAGATAGCTTCTATTAGGGTATCTATCTCCTCTTAATCTTAGTAGGTAAGCTACTCTATATCCTTAAGCTATTCTTAAAGGTCCTTATTAGTTACCTCCTAGTCTATATTTTTCTACTATGGTTATAGGGGAGGGGGTAGGAGAGTAGGGGTCTATAGGCTAAATATAGTTATAATTAGGAGGTGGTCTAAGGAGGATTCTAGGTCCTAGTCTACCTAGTACTTAAGAACCTACTATTATAGGTACTAGTTAATAAATAAAAGGTTAATAGTACTCTTAGAGTATTTATTCTCCTAGGTAGTTATTCTAGGAGGGAGAGTAAGGGAGAGGTTATAATAGGTAGTAGTTTTAATAAGTAGGTTAAAGAGCCTATAGGTATTCTATATAGTCTCTCTACCCTAGAGCTAGTAGTATAGGTTAAAGTCCCTATATAGAATATACTAATTAGGTATCTAGAGAGCTGCTTCTATATTTAGTAGTCCTAGGGACTTAGTAGTTATATAGGAGCTAGGGGGGGGGGTAGTAGTAATTATAGATATTAATAATAGTATCTAAGAGTATAAGTATAAGGGTTATAAGGTCTAGGGAGTAGTTTATAATACTCTAGTTATCTAGATTAAGTTAGGAGCTAATATAGAAGGCTACTCTAGGCCTTAATCCCTATAGGAGGGAAGTATAATAGGTAGGAGACCTATAAAGTCTAGGTTTATTATCTAGTATTATCTATAGTTCCTATATAGCTAGGATATAGTATTTCTTAGGGTTAAAAAGGTAGAGGAGAGGTAGAAGGACCTTATTTTAGCTATATTAAATATTATACTATATAATAGAGAGGTAGGAGTAGATAGTTATTAGGTGTTATATAGTAATAGCTATATATTTAGGGGGGTACTAGTTAGTTTCTAAGTCTATATAGTACTATAGGGGGTCCTATAAATATTCTAGGAGGTATTAAAGTAGCTCTTCTAGGTAGCTACCTCTATTATATATATAGTTTAGGTTAGGATTTAGTTTAATTACTATATAGTACCTTTAGTAGCCTTCTTTCTTTTATTAATATAGCTAACCTTTATCTATTACTTCTTTATAGCCTAGAGGGGTGCCTAAGAGTCCTAAATAGGTATATAGGATAGGGGAGGGCCCTATAGGGTATTAGTATAGACTTAGGTAGGTATAGGGTAGAACTTTAGGGTAGAGGTATAAGCCTCTATAGCTTTAGCCCTTTATATATCTTAAATCCTATAGAGGTTACTCTATACTTAGTAAGAGTTATAGTAGTTAGTATACTTATACTACTCTTACCTAATATAGTTATAGGTATTATATAGTCCTATATAGGTAGTATACTTAGTAGGAGCCTTATATAAGATAGATATATAATTATAGGCCTAGTACTTAAAGTACTAGGTAATATTAAACTTACTATTATAGTATAAAGCTAGGTGGAGCTTATAGTTATAGAGTAGGCCTTATTTAATGATGGTATTTATAGCTATAGGGGTAGAGAGGTAGAGGACTATTAATAAGTAGGTCTTATCTCTAAGCCTAGTAGGCTATAGCTAGCCTATATAGATAATATAGATACCTAGGTAGAGGCCTTAGTTAGTAAGGGTAAGTTCTAGGATAGTAGGAGTACCTTTAATCCTAATTCTATAGACTATTACTAGGTAGGTCTCCTTAATAGGTCTAGTAGTTATAAAGGCTTAATTCTATAACTAACTATTTATAAGGGAGTCTTAGGCTATTATATTTATTAAAAAGATCTTTAAATTACTACTTAGGAGTTTTTAAACTACTATAATCTTTTTTACTACTAGGAAGTAGTCCTAGGTCTTAAGGTTATTAATTATAGCTACTAGGGTTATTCTAGTAACTCTAAGTCTCTATTTCTTATTATTAATATATACTATAATAGCTACTAGGGTGGATATAGGTTTTAGTTATATAGATAGGATAATAGGAGTATTAAGTACCTATTAATAGGATCTCTAGGAGGCTATAGGTAGAGGGGGGCTACTAGTAGTATAGGTAATAGTTTTAAGGTATTTATAGGCTTTTAGTATAAGGTTTATAGATAGGGAGAGGTGGTTCTAGTAGTCTTAGGTAGTTTTAGAGGGTTTCTTAGTTCTAAGTAAGGCTGTAAAATTTTTTATAGTAGCTTTAGTATGAGTAGTAATATTAGGTTAAGGGACTGTCTAGTAGCTAGGGCTATTACTAGGGGTATTAGTAGTTATTTTACTGTCCTTACTAAAGTAATGGTGATGTAATGGGTGTATTGTGGCCATGGAGATGTTTTTTGTGGTCCTGGTGTTGATGGCTGGCTGGTGTAGTGTGGGCTGGGGATGGAGAGCTGTGGTTTGTTTTGGGTCTTCAGGTCGGCCAGTGGGGCCGATTGAAGTTTAGCCGACGCGCTAACCCTTTTCGGAGTCTGGAGCTCGACCACGACAGTAACCAGAACTTACTCTTACAGCCTGCCTTCATTTCTGCCAGCTGCAACTCTTGACCGTTGCAAATGATGCCCCAAAGGCTTGATTGCGCCAGGGCACCACGTCGCCGTCCTCCATCTGGATGACTCAACCGTTGTCAGCAGCTGTCGTGCTTGTACGTCCGTACCATCTCACCATCGCAGCACTTCCACTCCCTGCTCGACCACGCTCATCTCCACCTTCTGTCTATTCCCTCACACGCGACAGACATTTTCCTCTTTCTCAAGATCACACTGTCGAGCCATGGGCACAAGACGTCGAGTCGGCGCACGAGTGGCTTGCCGACATTGAATTTCATCGGGCCGCGCGCGTCACCGTTGCCCAAAGTCCAAGGAATTAATTCATTGGCAAGCCTTCATGGCCAACCTAGGCAGCCAGTCGAATCGCATTTGACTTTATTGTCGGCGCTCTTTATATCAACGGTATATGAACGGCGGCAATGGAACCAACTGCCGAGGAGTTCAGGCACTGCAAGAAACTGATCCCTGCATCGCAGCCTTGGTGTTTGTGCGACTCTTGGTCAGAGCGGCACGACATGCGAGGCCCTTGGTACTGTGATTTCCACTGTGGAAGGAGTCGAGACGTTGAGGGCTTCTCCTCGTTTGGCAGCGATGCGGAGCGCTGACTTTGCGTTTGCGGATGCCTGCCGTGGAAGCATACATGAGCCGCATCATGCGGGCGAGCCTCAGGGGAAATGGCAGCACAGCAGCTGATTTGATATCGAGTATGATTTGCCCCTAGCACAGTATATGCACAAGATCTTCTCGGCAACAAGGAAAAGTATCGACAGAATGAAAGAGACCACTATCCACAATGCCATCCCGAAACCGGCACAAGAAATACTCCCGTCACTCGTGGAGAGGCCGCCAGAAATATCAAAGGAAATTACGCCTCGCCGTGGGTGTTTGTCCACGCACAAGGCCGTCGGCTTTGCTGAGTCGAAAAAGATGGTAGCCGCGCAAATGCAGAAGGCGGGTAAGAGGTGGCCCACAACAGTGATGCTCTGTCCAGGAACTTGGAAAAGGCTTCGGATCCGTCGAATTGACTCGAGTCCAGGCCAGCAGGTATGGATCATCCAGCACTTAGCACCAAGTCCGCCGTTGGAATAGTTGTAAAACCGAGGAGCCCGCAAACTCGTACGTCGATGATGAAGCTGTAAGAGAATGGCTATCTATGGGGGTATATGCAATCAAAGTCGTCCAGTCGTGGCGCCCGCAACCGCCGGTCCCTCAGCTGATGGTGTGGGTCTTGGAATCGATGTTGATATACGCCGTATACATGTTCCGGCCAGTGCCATCGGGGCTGTTGGCGTGGAAGACTAGGTGCTCGCCGTCAGCAGAGACGTCGGCGCCTCCCGGGGACTGCAAGCCCATCATGCCCGTCTTCGCCAGCGGCCCGTACTTTTTGTATGGTCCCTTGATCTTGTCGGCGAAGGCGTACGAAATGTCGTAGTGCTCGCTGGTGAAGCAGTTGGAGCTGAAGAACATGACGTACTTGCCGTCGTGTGTGCGCGTCATGCTGGGCGCTTCGATAAGGGGGCCGTCGCGGTCGCTGCGGTCGAGAATCTTGACGGGCGGCCCTTGCGGCGTCACGCCGTCGGGCCACATGAGCTGTAGCATTATGGGCGTGGATTTGATCGGCTTGTTCCCGTTGTTGCAGCTCCCTCCGTTGCCGATGTGGTTCCCGTCGACTTTGTACAGTAGGTACCGCTCGCCGTCGTCGTCCCTGAATCCTGATGGGTCGATGGAGCCGCCTTTCTTCGTGTTGCATGCAATCGGGTCGTCAAGAGGCACAAACGGCCCTGTAGGCGACCATGAGTAACCCGCGCTGACGCAGTAACTGGTCTCCCCTTTCATCCTCGCTGCGTAGTAAAGGATGAACTGCCCATAGTCGTTGATGTTGATGTCCGGGGCCCACACGACCGGACCTGGGTCTGACCAGTTGCCCGTTTGAGGAAGCGCGTCGTAGCCTTGGACGACGCTCCACGTGGAGAAATCCGGCGAAACTGCCAGTTGGACGTTGATTCCCTTGCCGTTAGTTGTTGCAAAGGCATACCAGCTGTCGCCAAATTTGATTATGGATGGGTCGGGGAAGTCTTGTTCAATGGCCCTGGTGGCCGTGATATTGGCTCTTTTTGCGGGAGAAAGGCGCGTCCTGAATGTTTTCAGGGTCGAGGATCCCAAACGCCCAACGCGCATTTCAAGTGCCCTGTCGTTGTACACCAGGCTAAGAAACACGATGGTGATGATGGCCACCAGCGCGCTGATTGTCTTGAGCCTGCGAGGTGCGTCCATGACTCTCGTCTTCGGGTTCCACGCAGGACTGCCTGGGGGTCGAGTTGGACGCCACGAGAGTGGAGATGGCATTTGGAAGGGGGAGTAAACACGTGCGGAATCGCCGCAAAGTCATATTGTTGGCTGAATCCAATTTATGGTTCGCTGGTGACGCTCAACTACGGAACCTCTATTTAGCCCAACGCAACAGTGAGGACATCTCGCATCTTTCAAGAGCCCATCGCTACAGCAACAATCAGTCTTGATGCTTGCCAATGCAACGCGGTCAGGGAGGACATATATCCATCAAAGCGCAGGTCTCTTCCATCGGGTTTGCAGTAGCGGCGACGTGCTGCAGTTTGTCCGCTTTGCGCGGCTCCGGTAGATCTCAACCGTACTCTCAAGCGAGACTGGCTCAATCTTTCCTTGATTGCGAGCATATGACGCACGTGAATTCGATTCGCGCCTCCTGGTCTCTTATCATGAAGACAGGGGATTGACGCTGGCTCTGTGCACTTTGAGAGAGAGAGACACAAAAAAGCAGAATTCTTCTCCGCCACTGTTGCCCGAGGACATGCGTCAAAGGAGCATGCAGGCAGCCTGAGGGGAGCCAGCGAACCTTGAAGTCTGGTCGAGGTTCGGAAATTTTCCGCGTTTCGATAGCAGTGTCTCGGTGCGTGCCGACATTTCGGTACATGTTGGTCCATGTGCCTGGTTCCAACTACACTGCCTAATCGCGCGTACGGTATTTGTCGAGGTCATGGGCACAGTGGGAGAGTCCAACTAAACCAGTGACTTGAGCGCCTGCAAACACTGCGACAAAGAAGCCATGACAAGGTTTGAACTGGAATACTAGGCCTACGGCCGCTCGAAATTGCCGACCTTGCATTGAGCGAGTTCCGCGCGCGGCACGTCTTTCACAGTCGTCAGATAAAGTTGGAAGGATGTCGACTAGTCATCATCAGTTGACCATCTTGAAAGTGGAAATGGGATTCACATTGGATGAGAGAAGGAGTCAAGGGATTCGAATTTGGGTCCAGATCGAAACGAGCAGGACGACCCGCGGAAGCAAACGTGCGAGGGACTCGTCATATTGTAATGCGTCCTTTGCACCAAACCAGACGGTGGATAGTGACGACGGCTGCATCTCTGTGGTGGATGAAAACAAGCAGTATGGAGCTCAATCGGTAGGGTGAAGCATTCAACGGACATGTAGTGCGTTGAGTTCAGTTGAGATGAAGAGTCGTAGTCGTCAGCTCCGGCTGGGCTGGGTTGAAGTCGTCGGTGTGGCTGGGCGGGTGTGGCGTAAAGCTCTGTCACAGTGGGTGTCGGAAGAAATGAGACTCCCACGATCTGTCTGCGGTTGTAAATGGCTTCTCCTGCGCGCAACTGTAGTAGTATATGAAGCTCCCTAGATGCACTCATATGGACAGGAGGTCTAATTTCCTTCGACACCCACTGTGCTGTGGCTGCTGTGGCTGCTGTGCCTGGCCTGGCTTGGCTTGGCGTGCGGCGCGTCTCGGCGCGTCTCGGCGCAACACCAGGCCATCAGGTCGCGCTCTCCCAGAGCTCGTGCATCCACGCAAGGAACCACCAGCTTCCAACCTCACTTCCGACACGTCTCGTCCCCTTTGCGGACTTCCGCTTTGCCCTCGACGCTCTGTCCGCGCTGCCTGCCGCTCGCCTGCCAGAGCATCGAACATGCTCATCTAGTTCCCAACGGCTTCAACCTTCTCGGGCCCCGACCAGCCGTTCTACTCCTCGACCCAGCGCCATCGCACCGTCCACGCACGCATCATTGGCTATCTTGAGCATCCTTTCGAGGCCTGGTTGCCGCCAACATGACGCTTTGGAGTCCTGACAACATCAAAGACGTCGCCGAGTCGGTCGGCATAGCTTCACTCAACGATGAAGTGGCCGAGGACCTGGCACGCGACGTCGAGTTCCGGATCGGTCAGGTCATAGAAGAGTCGCTCAAGTTCATGCGCCATTCAAAACGTACCACCTTGACCACCCAGGACATTTCGCAGGCACTCAGAGTGCTCGACGTCGAGCCGCTGTATGGATACGAGTCAACCCGGCCGCTGCGATTTGGAGAAGCATCAATGGGCCCTGGACAACCGCTGTACTACGTTGAGGATGAAGAGGTGGACTTTGAGAAGCTCATCAATGCGCCATTGCCAAAGGTGCCTCGCGAGATATCCTTTACAGGTGAGCCTCTCCCGCCCACCGGCTAGTTGCGCTGCTAACACGGTTTCAGCCCACTGGCTCGCGCTCGAAGGCGTCCAACCCGCGATCCCGCAGAATCCCACCTCTTCCGATTCGAGACATCAAGATTTGCTGCCCAAGGGCCCCGGAGCCAACCCTCACCTGGCAGCCGTCAACGGCTACGACAACGTCGCAGTCAAGCCCTTGGTCAAACACGTCATTTCCAAGGAACTGCAGCTATACTTTGATCGCATAGTGAGCGCATTGGGTGACGCAGACAATGAAGAATGGAGGCAACAGGCCCTGGGCAGCCTTAGGACGGACCCGGGCCTCCACCAGCTCGTCCCTTACTTTGTGCAGTATATTGCCGAAAAGGTCACGCACAACATGAAGGACATTTTCATCTTGACACAGATGATGCACATGACGTCGGCGCTACTGACAAATCCAAGCCTTTATATGGATGCCTACGTTACTGGTCTGGTGGCACCGGTCCTGACGTGTCTGATGGGCAAGAGGATTGGGACTGGCTCGGAGGGGAACCCGCTGGCGCACTACGACCTTCGAGACTTGGCGGGATCCATCATCATCGAAATCACCAAGCGATACGGACACTCGGCACCGACGCTCAAGAGACGGCTGGCCCAGACGCTCCTCAAGAACTTTCTGGACCCCAAGAAGCCGTGCGGCACGCACTACGGAGCCATTCTGGGACTGCAGGGAATCATGGGCGCCGATGCAGTCAAGAGCCTCATCATGCCAAATCTCAAGCTCTACGAAGAGGTGCTGAGGGAGCGGCTCGCGGACGAATCGACCAAGGCCGAGGCCGAAATGGTGGTGACGGTCCTGCTGCGCGGACTGCAGACGGTCGAGAGTGGAGTGTCGCCCATGACCAATGGGGTGGGCAGCGGCAGCGAGACGAGAGAGAAGCTGGTGGGCAAGATTGGCGAAGTGCTGGGCAACAAGGTGTACGAGCTGGGCAGGCCGCGGCTGGTTGCAGAGATTCTGGCCACGGGGACGGACATTTGATGGGGCGGGATCAAAAGGCAAGATACCTGGCGTTTATCAAGAATTGGAGGAGTCTGCAAGTAGGCCCGTGGGCATATGCATGGTGAGCCAACGAGAGAGCGACACAGCGTGATGCGGCGGCGGGGCGTGCAGGTCACGGCGCATCGTCTCTTCCACCTCCACCCAGTTCCCGCCTCCATGATTGAACAACTCAGCACCGCAGACTTCAGTCGCCCAACCACAGACTGTCCTGGCCGTCACTGACAGCGCAGCCCCGGATGGCGTCGACCGCTGAGCCAGAGCACTCCTCGACCTCGACCTCGACCTCGACGGTCCACCAGGGCTCGCAACCGCGACGGCTACATGTACCCGCCTTGCGCCAGCTCTACAGCCGCGTAGCTCTGCGCGGCAGACGCAAATCCACCGCCACCGAGTCGACCGTCTCGTCGCGGCCCGTCGTCGTACGCACCTATTCTCCTGCCTCTCGCCGCAGCAGGGCATCCCGCTCGCCCTCCTCGGCACGTGAGCAGCCCTCCAGCAGCTGCCGGTCTGCTATGCACGCGAGCCCTCGGCCTCCTCCTCACCTCCCTCCCACGGCCGACTTCTCCTTTGCCGGCATCCTCCATGCCGTCGAGCCCGAAATCAGCGGCGCGATTGACGCCATCGCCGCCATTTGCGCGCGCAGCAGGCTCTGTCTGGCCGACGAGTACGCCGCGCACCGGCCGCCGCACGAGGTGCTTGACCCAGGCAACCCCATCCCGCTGCCGCCCTCTTCCTCTTGCAGCCAGCGCCAGCGCCAGCGCCCGCGTTGGTGGAGCGTCGTCCGCGACACGGCGCTGGCGGCGGTGCCCGAGGCGAGCAGCAGCAGCGAGCGGCTGACGGGCAGCCGCACTGCGTCGCGCGCGTCGCTCAACTCGACGGCCGGGCAGAGCGCCAAAGGGGCCGCCGCCGCGGGCACGAAGAACGCCTCGGCGTACGGCAGCCTCAAGAGCTTTGTGAGCGGCGACGGCAGCGGCTCTGAGCGCCGTAGAAAGGGCCTGGCGGCGCTGTTTGGCGGCGCTGCCGACGCTGCGGTGTCGTCCCATCAAGGCCCGCTGTCGTCGGCCAGCGACTGGACACACGCTCAGTGGATGGTGTCCGACGACGGCAGCGGCGCAGTTCGCCTGTCTCCAGCGTCCGCGGCGCGCGCTGCGTCGCCTCGTGTGGCGCTTGCTGTCACTGAGGCGCCTGTCGCCGTTAAAGCGTCTTCTTCCATTACACCCACGGCCGATGCATCATCAACAAAAACAACAACAACAACAACTCTCCACCCCTCTCCCCCAACCACCCAACTCTCACGCAGCCGCTCGAGCTCGTCTCCGAGCTGGCTGCCATCGTGGGGCAGCGGCACCCGCATCGACGGCGCCCATCCAAGCACCTTTCGTCCTGCTGCTGGCACCTCGACGCTCGCTGAGCAGCGGCTTAAATGGCTGCTGGAGGCTTCTTCGGCGGCGCTGAGTGGTGCGGCGGCGGGGAAGCTGTGCGGTGGCCAGGCGCTGCCTCCTTGAGCGGTGTACACGGCATGCGTTCTGCCTTTTCATGGCGGCGGAAGCCTAGACTAGCTCAGCTGGACTGTACAGTGTGCAGGATGCGTGTGGCGAAAGATCAACCAGCATACATACATGCATACATGGATGGCTCCGCCTCACGGCCGCAACCATCATTTTTGACGAGCGGAGAGCGAGTAGCGGTGCCTGCCTACAATAACGACAACGACAACGACAACGACAACGACTACAACGAACAACGGTCTTCCAGGCGCAAACGAGGCGCGCCAACATGAAACGGGACCGTGAAAGAGCCATCAATGCAACGCGAATTTCTGGTGACCTTACCTAGGTCGAGTGCAAGTGTCTACCTATCTGCGTGTATACACATGTACCTAAGATACCAAGGGTTCAGGGCGCGCCTCTCGTCGACTCTGACTGGTAGAAACGCAGATACTCCCGTATGAAAAGTAGAAGGACAGACAGAGAGACGAACTGTTCCATGGTGCAGCTAACATTTGTCTCGTCTGCGCGGCTTACCAAGTACCTTGTGACTTCAGACCACGCTACAACTTACTCTCCCGCCCCCTCTCCCTCTCCAACACAACCAACCCACCGCCCTCAACACCAAACTGCAACCCCCTCTGCCACCCCACCCACCTCGCCAACACCTCCTCCCCCCCCTCTCCCGGCGCCAACCCACGCTCCGCCCACCCACCCCCCGCAACGCCCAACCCCTGCCCCACAGCCGCGGCCCGGCCCGGCTCGCCCTCGCTGACGGCAAACCCGGGCGTCCCCTGCAGCGTGACCAGCGGCCGCTGATCGTGCCCGGCGGCGGCCAGCTCGGCTTGGCTGAGGACGGGCGTGGCGCATGCGTCCGTGTTGTCGAAGATGGCTTCCCATTCGGCGCGCATTTTGCGCTTGAAGGTGGTTGTGAAGAGCGTGTGGAGGTGGGGCCAGGTGGTGCGGTCGGTGCGGGGGCCGGGGAGGGAGGAGGGGCTGATGGAGAGGCCGTGGAGGAGGGCGGCGAAGAATTTGTCTTCTAGTGCGCCGCTGCGTAGTGGTGGGATGCCGTTAGTGCTTCGCTCTCTTCTTCTCCGGGACTGTCCTCGCGAAATGATGGGCAAACGAGGGTCGGGGCAAGCACTCCACTTACACTGCCATAAACTTGCCGTCCTTGGTCTCATACGTGTCATAATACGGACACCCACCATCCAACACATTATGCCCCCGCTCCCTATCCCACAACGGCCCGCGCATCGCCAGCCGCGGAAACGTCGCCATAAACGCGCTGCCATCCACCATATTCGCCTCAACAACCTGCCCCAGCCCGCTGCGCATCCGCTCCAGCAGCGCCAGCAGTATCCCGACAAAGCAGACAGCCCCGCCGCCCGCAAAGTCGCCCAGGATATTGCCCGGCGCATACGGCTTCTCGCCGCGGCGCCCCAGCATGCCCAGCACGCCTGCGACGGCCAGGTAGTTGATGTCGTGGCCCGCCATCGCCGCGTACTTGCCGTCGCGCCGGAAGCCCGTCATGCGCGCCACGATGAGCCGCGGGTTGAGCCGGCGCAGCACCACTGTTGGGCACAGCCCTGCTGCTTCGAGCACCCCGGGCCGGTATGGGTCGATGACGACGTCGACGTGTGGGATCAGCGCTTTGATGAGGGCGATGCCGCCGCTGCTCTTGAGGTCGACGCTGATGGACGTCTTGCGCCGCGTCAGTTGGTCCGGTGTTGGTGCGGGAGGCGTGCCCGCGGTCGAGGGAGCGGCGGCACGGTCGATGCGGATGACTTCGGCGCCATAATCGGCGAGGAGCAGCCCGGCGAAGGGACCTACGGGGCGTCAGTTTTGTGCTCTTGCGCAACTGCGTTGGGCGTGGACGTGCCTGGAGCTAGGCCCGCGAATTCGAGGACCCTGATGCCGCCGAGGGGAGGAGATGAGCTCATGGCACTTGTGAGTGATGGAGTGGTGCTTGGTCGTGGGAATTGGCCTTGGTTGCTTGTTCGAAGCGGCGTTTGCGGAGCGACATGATGGTTCTTGGGCGGGTGGTGTAGGTGGCTTTGCAGATGTCTGGGGTCTGGGGTTGAGTGGGGAAGACGCTGCCGCAGCCGAGGTAGCGCTGCCTGTTGGTTGCTGCAGCGCCATCCGATGAACTGCCGCTCGCTGGGCAAGTCGTCGGTGCGCAAGAGTAAATGGTTCAGGTCTCTTCAGGCGGCCACTCGAAGCTTGATTTGCCCTCAGTGTTGCAGGAAATATCTACTATACTGTCGCTTGCGTAGGCCGTCAGTCCTTGCAAAGAGAAAAAGGAGAAACTCAAGACAATGAAAACATCTCCTGCCCCCAAGACAGCCCCTCTAGTTCACCGACTTAGACCACCTCCACGGACTCTTCAAATCAAACACATCAAAATCATAATCCCGCGGCAGCGGCAACAACCGATTACTCTTCTCACACGCCGCCAAATACCGCGGACAATCGCGCTCCAAATCCACAATCTCAAACGGGCCCTCAAACGGCCAGCCCCTGTCGGGCACCTTGCTCAACACCACCGCCCACGTAAACGACAGCCGGTTCAGGACGCAAAAGTGCTCCGAGGCGCGGACTGCGCGTAGGGGTGCGAACACGGCGTTAAGGTCTTCGCAGCGGCCCGACACGCGCACGAAGACGTCGCGCAGTGCGTCGAGCCGCGCGAGCCCTTTGCAAATGGCGCGCCAGCGCGCCATTTCGTCCGAAATGGGGTCGCAGAGCGCGCCGAAGTGGTAGCGGAGCGAGAGGGCGCGCACGTTGTTGAGCAGCGGCAGCGGCGTCGTGTTGAGGAATCTCTGGAGCGTGCGGAGCTGGCGGAAGCTGAGGCGCGCCTGTTGGTAGATGAGGGGGAGGAGTTCGAAGTAGCTGTTGCGATTGGATTAGAGGAGAATAATTAGGGCAGGCGGGGGGTGCTTACATTGATTGGCATGTCATGGCTAGGTGGAGAAGGCTGGTGTTGTTGTGGCTCCGACTCGTGTACTTGATATATCGCTCTGTCGTGCTGGGCTCCGTCTCCAGCGGACAGCAGTCGCGATCCGAAGCCGTGCAGCAGAAATGGCCCAGCTTGTCATCCCTGTGGCTGAAGAAATGGACAGTTGATTCCAGTCCGGCGGCCTCGTATATCATGAGCCTGACCTCCAAGGGGAGACGGCAGAAGCCCGAAGACAATTGTGGGTCGCGTTCCATCTGGCATGTTTCGAGGACTGTCCTTGGAGACTTGACCATGGTGGACGCTCCCGTTGGAGGCTGCATCGCTGCGGCGAAGAAGTCATGCGTGGAGGCTGCCTTGACGCCTCTGTGCTTGTGCCGCAGTGCAATATTCCTGAACATGTTGCTGAATGGCCGCCAACGCCGAGAGCTCATTATTTCTGAAGTAGGCGCCATGTGTGCAGTATTCAAGCCAGGCAGCCTAGCCTGTCGCTCTGTTGAACCCGGACGCCGCCTTCAACGTCAAGTCGGTCATGAGGGCGGGGGTGAGTAGAGGAGGACACGCGAGATGCCAGAGGCGAGCCATTTGTGGTCACGAACCCAATGCCTGCAAAGCTATTGTCAGAAAGGTAGCAGATAACGGCAAACTAGAGCATCCAAGAGCGCGGAACATATTCCCAAATGTCAGCAGTTGATAGCTTTCTGCATGGCGGTGTTGGGACGGGTAAGCTAGGAGCGGTGTTTGCGGGGAGAGTCAGCGCATCGATGGCTAGCCGTTGGCTTCTCCCTGTGAGAACCACTCGCGTGGTCGCCCGACGCCACAAGTCCGCCAATCAACCACACTTGACAAGGACCGTCCAAGATATCGTTTATTGATGCAGACTTGGACTCCACGCCGGATTCCTGATGACTTCAAAGTCTCGACTTGGTTCGTCTTTCCGGTCAGCAAACCGACCCTCGCGCTAGGTGGATCCCAAAGCTAGACAATGCATTAGCACAAGTCTTTCCGCGTACTTGCAGTGAACGCGCGTAAGCGTGCGAACGTCCTAGGCAGACTGAACAGGTGGAGATGAACCGATTCTATTCCCAAGTGCGCCTCTATGCCAATCGAAATCGTAGAAAGAGATCGCTTTCTAACTTCCTTTTCTTACCAACCCTTCGCCTTCCATTTTAACAACGCCACTATATTAGTCGACCGAAAAGTTCCATTGGAAATGCAGGTATCAGAGATTTTGAGGAACCAGGCAAAAACAGAAAAACGAGGACGAAACTCCTCTAATGAGCCATGATGGGTCCGCTAGGGGCGCCCAACCCGGTATTCTTAACTCCGCACGTGGTGGCGACAAGGCCGACGCCGGCGAGACCCACGCAGCACCACATGCCGGTGCTATATTGCTGGATTGCACCGCGGCCTTTGTTCGTGTCGACGGCTTGGACTATTGCACTGGCCAGTGCAAGACCGACTCCGCTTCCAATTTGGAAGGCAGTGTTGATCATGCCGCCGCAAAGGCTCTTGACGTTGACGGGTACAGATGCCAAAAGCACCACGGTTATAGTGCAGTAGCCGATGGTGACCTGTCACATTGTTAGCACGTGTCTTTTATATGTAGCTGTCCAGTCAACACTTACACCTGCGACTCCGAGAATCGTGGTGGGAAAGACGTGCTTCCAGAACCCAATGTCTCCATCCTTGATCAAGGCCGAGGGTATCGGTGCGATGGCGCAAACAATCATTCCAACAATGAGCGTCATCTTGGTGTTGCACTTCTCCACCACGCGTGACATGGAAAGACTGAAGATGAACCCAGTCGCGCCCATTGGAAGGAAACGAAGGGCGGTTTGGCCGGCGCTGAGTTTGTCGACTTCCTGGGCAATCAAGGTGATATAGTACACGACCACCTGATACGAACCGTACATGACGAAGCCACCTACCCAGAGGGCGCCAAAGTTCTGGAGCTTCCAGAGGGACAGTGGCATGATGGGGTTTGAGACTTTCTTTTCGACCCAGGTAAAGACGGCGAGCATGGCGATGCTAAGGATGAGGAGGACGATGATGAAGGCCTTGCCCCATCCATAAATGCCACCACTCGACAGAACGAAGCTGAGCAGAATCAAGCCCGCTGTTGAGAGACCAGCTCCAATAAAGTCGAGTTTTGGCTTCGCTGTGCCTTCGAGCCTGTCCTTGGGCAGAACAAACCATCCAACAATGCTGATGAAGGAGGTGACGATCATGGCAATGTAGAAGATGTAGCGCCAACCGAGGGAGGACGTCAGGAAGCCACCAAAGATGAGACCCATGCAGAAGCCTACGGCTCCGGCAGCACCAAAAGTGCTCAAAGCGAGGGTCCGATCTTTTGCAACAAAATAGTTGCTGATGAGCCCGACGGCAGACGGAACAGTCATGGCGGCTCCAATACCCTGCAGGGCACGGAAGATTGCAAGCTGGACATACGAAGTGGCGAATCCATTTGCAAGAGTCCAGACGGAGAGAGTCACCATGCCAGAGCAAAAGATCATTCGCCGGCCGAATCTGTCGGCCAACACACCGGCGAGCAGGAGGAAACCGCCGAATGTCAGGGTGTAGGCAGAGATCAACCACTGGAGATCAGCGCTCTTCACGTCAAAGTCCTTTTGGATGGCCGGCAGCGCAATGTTGACTCCGGTCATGAAGACATTGTCCATGAGCTGGGCTCCGCAGGTACAGGCGAGGATCAGCCCGCCCCGCCAGGATGCAACGGTTCCAACATCTGGATAACCTTGGGCAACGCCGAGTTCGTGCTCCGCGGGAGTCTTGGTGCCAGAGCCAGAAGAAGCCGAGTCTGGTGAGGGCGGGCGTGTGCGAATTCCAGAGACGGGAGAAGGCGGGCGAGTCGACAAAGGGGTGTTGAGCTCCGAGGGGACTTCGCGAATGGCGCTGAAAGGACCAGGCTTCGCCGGCTTCGGTCGCGAAATGTTTGGAAGCTCAAAGACATTGTCGAGGGACTCGCGCCGCGCTGCATTGTGCCCGCTGATGGCAGAAGCGCTTCTCGTCAGGGAAACGTAGTCGTCTGTCTCTTCGTGGGCCGTAACATGCGAGGCGTTGCTCCGCCGCCGCGCTGTGAAGCCTGGAAGACCAGCCGGAGGTGCAATGCTCGCAGCGTCGTCGAGCGCTGAAGTCCGACGGGCAATGGGCTCGCCATCGTACTCGAGATGAGCGTCAGGAGATGGACGGTCCGTCATGGTGTCTCGGGCAGAAGAAGAGGTCGGTGCTGCTCAGGTCCATGAACGGGCGCCAGGGCGGCGCCTTTTAAAAGGGATCCGTGGAGCACCATGGTCGCGCCAGACAACGCAAAATGCAGAAAATATAGCTGATAGCAAAAGACAAAGGTCCACAGCTGAGAAATCACCTCAGGCGACGCAGGCGAAAACGTCGAGGGTGATGTCAAGGGTGGCGTTTGGTGTAGGTTATCGACTCGCGCTTTGGCGATTAGCCGAACTTCTGACTCGGCCGGCCTTCCTCTGCTCTTCCTCGCGTCGACGTCGTCCCTCTCTCTTCTTCACCTCAATCACCGCCATCAACCCGTTGTCCATGGTCAGCCTCCTCGCATGCTTCGTCTCTCGTCTCTGCGATGCATTAGCGCCATCAGACTTTTCAGAGTCCCCATATTTCGTACCGATGGCGCCCAAGTCTTTGCTGTCGGAAACCAGATCCCGCCAGGCCATGACGCGCAGCGAGACGTTTGACGCACTTGGCTCTCACCGGAGCCCGCTGATGAGTCCGCTGGGCCACACAATGCCTCGAAACGCTGGCGCGCTTTATCAACTGGACCTCTGTGTGCTCTTCAACTGCGCAATACTTGCCGTCCGAGAATCCTCCGCACTGCTGGCTCGCCTTCAAGTTGCCCCAAAGAACTCGACCGGGGAAACTTCATCGCTGAACAAATACTCCTTTCGACCGCCGCCAAGTAATCCAACGCATGGTCTTTATATCAACATCACTCCAGTCTCCAGCAGTACCGTGATTCTCGTCTCACTCCACTTCTTCACGGCCCGCAGACACGGATGGGAGATCTCTTGGTCTAGGCGCCGTCCGTCCGGCAGCAAAGCGGGCCTGTGCCACAACACCACGCTTGCCATCGTGTCCTGCAGAATTGGGAAACGCGACTCGAGATATGGCTCACACGTTTCCTCTCCATTGGACCTTGAAGACTTTGTATTACTCAAACGTACAGATTGACGGCTCACCGCCTTTAAGTGCCCCCTTGGAAGCTTTGCGAAAGAATTTCTGGCTTCCTCGTCTCGAGATCTACAATCATCTGGCCGAACAAACCGTTGACCCAGGAAAACCTATCGTCCAATTAGCGGGAGCTTCGTCCCGGTTGTGTCCAGAAACTTACCATTGCCTAGTCCAGTCACTCACGTTGAAGGCGTTGATGCTCTCGTGAATGAGTCCCAGGCCGTCGGTGGTTCTCAAGATTGCCTGAATCGCTGCTGTAATCTCCTGCTCATCATTTGACGTGAAAACTCGAACAATCAACGCCATGGGCCATCCTTTCCCGGGTCCGACATGCGGCCCTCCGACGGAGCTAAAGACTGGTCCTTTCGCCCAGTAGGGGTTTGCAGAACTCAGCACCAGCCTGCGCGTGTTCTGGTAGACTTCGTCGTTTTCGTCGAGGTAGCCAAAGAAGGGCGCAGACAACAGCGAAGGGATGTTGGCGTCGTCCATGATGTTTCTGGACCCGTAGCCGTCAACCTCGTACGCGTATATGCGGCCAGTCGATCCATCAACGATGCCGTAAGAAGAGATGGCACGGCGGAGCGAAGCTGCCATGTCTCGCATTTCCTGCTCAAGTCCGCCGGGCGGGTTCTGTAACGCCGCCACGATGTTGGCAGCCGACTCGAGGTAACGCGAAAACATCATGTTGGCCGGGATGAAAAGCTGAAAAATGGTTGAATCATCACTTGGCCGGAAAGCCGAGCGAATTAGACCGGTTCCACCAAGGACCGGGCTTCCCAGTCCGTCATTCAAGAGCGTTTCCGAGGCCCGGTCCGTCTGCCGAGTAAAACTGTACGGAGATACATTTACTTTCCCATCGTCCGCGTACGTTGGGGTCATCATCGCATTGGCAACGTTCAAGGCGGACCGAACAGCTGCAAGCCATTGGAACCTTTCAAAAAAGGCGCTGTCTTGGGTCGCGTTGAAGTAATTGTCAGAGACTTCCAGGAACGCAGCTAGAGAGTCGAGCTCATATTTGCATTCGAAGACAGTGTCGTTGCTGTACTTTGGGGAGACATTGTCGTTTGAGCCGTCTTCGCGTGGCAGTCTTGCTTCTGGCGGAGGCTGAAAAGAGTTGCAATACGGCGAGGTGTTGACGTAGCGCGCCTGCAGGTTGATGACGCCACGGAACAGGCTTGCGAGGCTGTCTCGAGAATCAGATGCCTCGAGCAGCGGCAAGTACGACTGCATTTGATTCGCAGAGTCTCTGAGCCACATGGCGTTGATGTCGCCAGTGATTATAAAGGTAAGCTCCTCCTCGCTGTTGTTTGCCGCAACCCCTTTCCACTTGATCGCCGTATCGAGCGTGTTTGGGTAGGTGTTTTCGAACAGCCGGTACAAATCTGGGTCGCTAACTTTGTCCTTGAGCCGCCTCAGAGTATCTTCGACTTTGGACGAGTTGAATGTCCGGCATGCTGGAATCGGGCGCTGCGAAGGCAGGCGATACCTCCCGCTCGAAAATGGAGGATGGTTGCGTTGTTGTGAGTATTCATTGTAGTCAGGGCAAGTCTGACCAACAGCGACTGAAGCCCACAATCCCAAAAACAAAAGGAACAGCATGTTGCGGATCGGATGACAGCGACGTGAACCACGGTCGAGTTGTTGAATTAAGGCACCACGCTAGAAGAACTGCGCTAATCTAGGCACAACCGGGAACTACTCTCATTTTGTACCTGACTTGGACAGATCCTACCGTCGTTGGGTATCGGCATAGAGTATGGTTCTACCCCGCTGCATGCCTGCTCACACGGAAGACGTGCGTGGATCTTATCCCTTGTCAACCCCGCCCGCAGCGTGCACACCGCCGAGCAACAGACCATCACATCATTGGCAGCCGACGGCGCCACGAAGCCGAGCCTCACCAAGATGGGTCAAGAACCAGTCAAGATCTCATGGCTGGAAACTTTCGTAACGGCGGATGGGCGAACGGTTCGAAAAGAGTCGACGTCAGGCCAATGCTGCATCCTGGACGACATTCCGCGCCGTCTTTCCGGGAACCTCCTCAACTCTGCTTTGTTTTGTCATGCTGCTTCCAACCTGTGTCAGGGACGGGAGAAAGCGCCGGCTAAAATTAACTGCGCCTGGTCTGCCGGGCGTGACCAATGTTGTTCATGCACAAATGTCTTGCGCTCGGAACGGCTTGCATGGCCGAGCCCTGCAGATGACCCTTTGACATGTCTGAATGGTACGCAACAGCGTGATCGTCAGGGATTTTCCAGGGCTCTGATCTAGTACTTCAAAATTCTCTTTACTCCTGCTGATTCTGGACACGACGTCAATCAAGCTTCCTTGTCGACCGAAGACGGAGCGTGGCAAAGAGACATTGCACTAGTGCTTGACTTGCTTGTCAAGCTCCTGGAGAGGTGAGTTGTCAAGGGGAACAGCCACACACGGCCCGTCGCGTTAGCCCGAATCAATGCTCCGCCTTCCCGCGTCCGGCACTTTCTGTTTCGTCTTCCTCCTCTCGGACTGCGGTTTGGTCCTTGCTGGACAATTTGTCTGCCTCGTCTTGCTTTTGGCTCACTTGTTGTGTGGAAATAAGGTTTACCGATCTCCAGGCTTGGCCCGCACCTTGAGTCTATTCGGCGGGGACCGGACCTGCTTGTCCGTCTGCTCCCTCTGCTGATTACTGTCCGAGATTAGAAATCAAGCTCGTCATCGTGGCATTGGCTAATCAGCGCTTCGTGACATAGTCTAAAGCTGCTTCTTCAATACTCGCCTACTCAAGAAAACGTACCCACAAAATTACGCTAGAATCGAGAATACGGGTTTCCAAAGCCTCTTCAATAAAAGGCTGATCAAAGCAAGTCAAAACCCCTCATCGGCTTGTTCCTCCGTACTCGGGTTGTTTTTAGAGGCGCGAGAGCCTTGGGGGCGCACACAATTCACGGCACTATCTTAAAAGATCACGACCCCGCTGCCCGCAGAGAGAAGCTTAACGCCCTCGCGGTACTCGCGTGACATCTCGGTACTCTTCCAGACGAGTAGTCCGTATTGTGAGTGCAACCGGCCTGCCGTCCCATTTGGCACTCATACAGACGACCAAAAGTGCGACGCCAGGGCAGACGACGTGTGAAGCTGTTGCTCGACCAGAGTTCGACACTAAAGCTACGTCAATAAGGTATCTCTTCGATGGTATTTGGTCCCGCTATCTAGGTTTTCGGGTCCGCTTAACTTCCGAGACAGGGCTGTATTGCCCTTTTTCGACAACATTCGTTGCTGAATTTCTACCTACTTGCACCAATTGTTTCCCCCTCGGTTTCCTCTTCAGAACTGGCCGTCAGGATCGTTGTCGCCAAAGATGAAAGAAGAAAGGGTAAAAGAGCTATCCGGCTATATTCGCCCGATTTACCAAGCTTTGTGCGGTGGACAAATGCAACCTCGGAATACCACCAACTTCCAACTCAAAGATTGTGCCGACAACACGCAAACGCCCAAACTACGTTAAACGGTTTTGGGAAGCACGGAACAAAGCGACTTCCATCGCTTAGTTTCTAAGCGCCAGCGACAGACCTCGGACGTCTGGAGCTCCTCCGATTGGTCCAGACCGCGAAAACAGATCTGGTGGCTTCGACTCGCTTGCAATCCTCCTTCCACCTCTCTACAACAACTACCCACGTCTGCGCTGGTGCCTATTCTTGTCATCAGTCGATCGCCATGCTGATGCTACGAAACCCTAGCTGCCGCTCCTTGAAAAGCGGCCTCTCTGCTGTCTGCTCTACTCCTTGAAGCGCTATTGACGAGCGATGGTACTGCTCAACTTTACGCGCCAGACGCCGGATGACTACTGGTTTTTGGACACGGAGAACTTGCCATGTCCCTTGTGCGCCCACGAAATCGACATTTTTCCCATCCAAGTCAGCCATGACGAACCAGCGCAAGCGCACAACGGCACCGGCTTCAATCCGAAGCGCATCGCGAACTTGATGCTCCAACTACTCAGCATCAACTGGCAGACAGGGAACTTCCACCGCCTCGACATGGACCCGCCGAATCAGATCCTACAGCTATCGCCAGAACAGTGTGACCGCTTCCTTGCAGCCGCAAAAACACAGCCGCACCAGCAGCCGCCCTACGACGACGCAGTACTGGAGGCTATGTGCATGCTTCCCTACTACAGCGACACGGACGAATCTTTCAAGATTGTGCCCCTGTCGTCGCTCATTCCGATCCCAGAAGTGGACATGGCGCCGGATCGAGAAATCTTCTACGGAGGACCGCTCGTACCGCCGCACATGCTGCGCCTGACGGACTGGTGGGGCGGAGATGCGGGAGTGGCGCTCTTCATCGACACTACAACGGGCGCGGCGATTGAGTTGGAGTCCTGGGACACCGCGGACGGCAACGACGCGGGAGAGGTCACCAAGTTTGACGGAAAAGCGCACAGCTCGGGCGAAGAGGTGCTACAGGGCTGGATCGACAAGTTTCTCAACCTGACGTGGGTACCAGACGGAATACTTGGCATTTTCGACGCCACACACGACCGCCACGTCGAATTCCTGGCGCACAAACGCCTGCTCGAGAAGTACGGCTGGCCCGACAAATTCCCCCTGTCGTGCGAGCAGTTCGACAACTACCTCCGCGAAAAGGACGCCATCCGGTTCGAGATGCGAGACAAGATGGACGTCTTCGTCCTCGCGAACCACTGGCACCAAATCCACAGCCTGGCGACCAAGCGCTGCCGCACGCAGTGGGACAATACCGACCGCCACAACAACCACCTGGACGAGACAATCGAGCAGATCCTGGTGCGCTACGCGCTTGCGCAGACGGAGCTCGACTTTGCGCGAGCAGCAGGCAAGGCGCCTCTGCCGGAGCGCGCGCGCCTGCCCGAGATCGAGCTCATTAACATGTGTTGTAACTTGGTAATAACAAATGAATTGTTAATTAATGGATAGTCTAGCTACTAAAATATAGGATAGGACCCTATACCTACTATACCCTTCTTAGTAAGTAGGATAGTACTATAGCTAATTAGATAGGTCTAATTATTATTATTAGTCTTAGCCCCTTAGGCTTTACCTATTTATAGTAGTCTTCCTATAGGTATAATACTCCCCTTAATAATAATAACTATTCTATTTATTTATAGAGACTACTAATCTATCTAAGGAGATTTTATTAGTATATAGAGAATAGAATAAGGAATTAAAATATATTAAAGAAAATAGTTAAATTATTTAGTATAGTATAAACCTTATTAACCTTAATAGGAGCTAATAGGTCTATCTACTAGTTAGATCTATCTAGTATCTAGCTATTATAGGGCTTTTAGTAGAAGAGGTAGTTAGTATAAGGAATACTAATAATATCTATTAGGATCTTATATTTATAGAATAGCCTAAGTATATTTATCTTTTAATAATTAGTATAATAATTAATCTATTCTATAGCCCTTTTTAATATATAGTATAGGAGGTAGGTGATATCTAGAAATAATCTAATAATATAGTTATTATTATAGATTTTATATAGCCTATATAGGTAAAGGACTCTAAGGAGGCTATATAGGGCTTTAGTTATTTTATATAATAATACTCTATATTTAGTAAGGTATATATATAAGTAGAGTATAGTACTAAAGAGGTTAATTATATAGTTCTTAGTCTAATTAGGTCCCTTAAATAGGATCCTTAGTTATCCTTAATATTACTATATAAGGTGGTAGATAAGAGTAAAGGCCTTATCCTTATTAATAATCTATTTATCTATAATTAGCTAGAGGTCTAGCTAGATTTTAATAAACTTAATAATATAGGCCTTATCTTTATTTAATAAAGTATAGAACTTCTTAATAAGCTTATTAACTACTTTACTAGCTTCCTCCTTATTAATAGGGCTTTTTTAAATAATAATAGCTTTATACTCTTATATAGTAATCTTATTATTTTATAAAGGACTAGTAATAGAGAAGATAGAATTATAAGGAGAGTAGATAAAAGAGATAAGATAAAGCTATTTTATAGGCTTCTATAGCTTCTATTTATTTAGTATTAGCTATATAGATTTTAGATTAGTAAGTTAGGAGAGAGAGAGAGAGATTAAATAGTAGATTTTTAATAAAAGAGAGAGAGAGAGAGAAAAGAATAGATACTAAAATAGTCTTATTACCTAATTTAGATAGGTAATTTAGGTTTTATTAGTAAGTCTATAAGCTACTTTTTAGACTCTATAAATAGGATATAAATATAGTTATTAATTACTTACTCTTTATAGTAGTAATTATATAGGGTAATATACTTTAAGTGGTAGTGGTTATTATAGTTTATAGTAATAGTAATAGCTGCTTTATTATCTATATATATATTAGTATATCTAGACCCTTAAACTTATCCTTAAAGGTGTAGTTCTTTAAGTAGAGATTTAACCTATATTAGCTACCTATAGGTCTTAGTAAGAGTAAGGTACTTAGCCTTAGTAGATAAATAGATAACTTCCTTTTATAGATAGGACTTCTAGCTAATTAGCCTATTACTAAGTTAAATAAGTATACCTAATATTAAGTAGCTTATATTAGGATCTCCTAAGAAGTCTGTATTAGAGTAAGCTTTAAGTATTAGCTTAAGTAATAATCTAGTAAATATTATACCTTTATTAGGGTTATTTATAATATATCTTAAGATATACTTTATAGTAATAAGGTATTCCTTACCTAGATTAGAGTTAAATTATATAAGGTGGTTAACTATATAGGAGATATCTAGCCTAGTTTAATTAGCTAGATACTATAGTCCTCTAATAATCTTATTATACTATAAGTATAGTAGGTAGGAGAACTCTTTAGTATTTTCTTATAGCTATTAGTCTAGTAGTTATCTAGCTATCTTATAGTTAATAAGATTATATTATTAGAGGAGTACACACATATATAGACCTTAGTCTATTTTAAGGTGTATCTTATCTTTAGTAATTCTAATACTAAGGAACTAGTTAGATTTTACTATCTTAATTTTATATACCTTATTTAGGGTATATATAAGGTTTTTAATCTTTATTAGGCTTAGTCCTATAACTTAGAAGTTATCTATATAGAGTAGGATAAAGATATCCTTTTCCTTACTTATATAGAGATAAATATCTAAGGTTATAGGCTTAAGGTTAAGCCTTATAAGTATAGCTTTTATATTATTATACTAAAGAGCTACTACTTACTTTAGGCTATATAGGCCCTTATATATTTATAGTATTTTACCCTCTTATTAAAATCCTTCTAGTATCTCTATATATAGTGGAATATTAAGGTTTGGGTTAAGGAACGCATATAGTATATCACCTTAGTATTAGTACTAGTAGAGGTAGTAATAAAGGACTATTAGGATTTATCCTATCTCTAGTCTTAGAGTTAGGGTAAAGGTTTCCTTATAGTCTACTCCTTCTCTTTAAGTAAAACCTTTTATAGTATAGTATACTTTTCTCTTATTAAGAGTACTATTAGTATAAAGCTTAGTTTTAAATATATACTTACCCTTAAGTAGCTTATATCCCTTTAGTAGTTTAGTTCTATTAATAATTTTAACTACTTTAGTAGATAGAAGGTTATTAAACTCTAGCTTTACTACTATAAGCTATTCTATCTTATTTAGGGATGTTAAGACTTTACTCTAGGTTATTAGGTTACTTGAGTTATCTACTGGCTTATAAGCCTAGTAAGTAGTTTTTCCTGTATTAAGGTACTTATAGTCCTACTTAATAATTATATGGTCTTTCTTAGTTTATATTATATTATTATTATTAGGAGAGCGGTCTTACTTTATACCTATCTTTAGAGGTGGGTTAAATATGCTAACTATTAGGTTAGCTAGTTTATAATAGTAGTAGGAAAGGTTTTAAGCTTAATATTATTTATCTTTATTACTTAGATATTACTAATTATAATTAATAAGTAGTGGTTAATTAGTTAGCTAATGCTCCCCCTAAATAGTAGGAGTCTGTAGTGAGAGTAGCTTAGGGTGTAAGGTAATTAGCTTATTATGCTGGCTTGTGTACCTATTTAGTATGTGTGGTGTTATTAGTGTAATTAGTACTCTAGGTGTTATTAGTGTAGTTAGTGCTAATACTTATTGATCTATAGGTGTTTATTGCTTAGTAGCTTGTTAAGTGGCATCTAGGCTTATTAGGTAATTATTTAGAACCTCTAGTTATACTAGTACTTACTCTTAAGTTTATTAATATTAAGGAGGGTTCTAGCTACTACTCTAGCTATCTTAATTAGCTGCTGGTGCTTTATTAGCACCTGAGTTAGCTATACTAGATATCTGCTCCCCCTTAAAACCAGCATGGTTTTAGCCCTGGCTAGTATAGCTAAAAGTTTAAGAGTTAATATTTACCTAATAGGATATAGTATTTTATCTCTTATAAGAAGATATAGCTAATCTAAGAGTAATCTCTTTATTAAAAGATATATAGGGTATATAGGATACTTTCTATATAGTCTAGCCTAATTTAGTTTAGTATAGGTAGAGTATTATAAAGTTCTTACTTATATTCTCTTAGAAGCTAAGGAACTATCCTATCTCTACTTAAGGCTAAAATTTACTAGATTTTAGCTCTATTATCTTAAATACCCTATAGCTAAACTATAGTAGGTCTTTAAATAAGATGTGCGTTTAATGTAGCTACTTAAGGCCAGATTAAAGGTTAGTAAGGGGAATTCCCTTGGTATAGAGGTTATATAGTTTATTAGTAATAAAGCAGGTATAATTAACTACCTACTCCTAGTAGAAAACTAGTATACTAGTATTAATAAGGAAAGCTCTTACCTTACTAATAATTATCTTATTAGCTAATTCTATAGTGCCATACTGCTTAGGTATATATAGTAAGGAGATATCTATTTAGATACTAAACTTATTATAGTAGTTTTTTAGTATAAGGAACTCTAAACTACTATCCCTAAAGATTATCTATACCTACTTATTATACTAATATTCTATAAAGGTAATCTATTAATATATCTATAGTATAATGGTGTCCTTACTAGCTATTATAATAGTTTAGTAGAACCTAGTATAGGTATTAGTAAGGATAATAAGATAGGTATACCTAGTAAAGATAGTAGTATTAAGTAGTCTAACTATATTAATATATATTTTATTAAGTAGCTTATTTAGTATTAGTCTTAGTTCTTATAAGATATATTACTATACTTTACTTAGGTGATATATCTAGTAAGTAGTAAGTTTATTAAAGTCTATACCTTTTAGACCTACTAAGTTTATAGTAGTCTTCTTAAAGATCTTCTCTTTAATATACCCTAGGTACTAATACTACTAGTCTGTATTTAAGGTTTAAGGAACCTATATATATACTAGGGTAGTAATTTATAGGTATTACTTATTAACTTAGTTACTTTAAAGGGATTTGATAAAGTACACATTACTCTGTTTTATGAGGTAGGTAAATAGGGTGCCATCTTATAGGATAATAAGGTTATTATATTAAGTAAGTTTTATAAGGCATTCTAAATATCTAGCTAAGATAATATTATAGGAGGAGTTTAATAAGTAAAGGGTATTAATAAGCTTAAGTATACTATAGCTAAGCTTAATTATAGCTATTCTATAATACTTAATTAAGGTGGTACTAATAGCTTAATTAAATTTAAGTAGTTTAGCTATCTTCTCTAGGCTTATAAATAACTACTTTATCTTAATAAAATAGTAAAAGGATCTAGTATCTTAAAGGAGTAACTATTTATCTATCTTTATTAATATATAGACTATCTTATAAATAGCTACTAAGCTTATATATAACTCTTTATCTTTACCCTTACTCTCCTCCTTATTAGAGTTACTATCTTTAATAGTAGTACCCTTATTTCTACCCTTACTCTTATAACTTCTCTTATTATTATTTACTATAATTATTTTATTATTATTATAGCTCTTCTAGCTCTTAGATACCTTATTAAGGTACTATTTATAGTACTTCTAATTAGTATATATCTTCTTTTTATATTAGTTATATAGGTCTTAGGGCTTATTACTAGTTATTTTACTAGTTAATTTACCCTTAGCTAATATAGCTAAAGAAGTACCTTAATTAAGCTTATATCTACTAGTAGCCTCTCTAAGGGTCTTTATTATTATATTAATTATAGTATACCCTTCTTCCTTAACTACTTTTATATTATACTAGGAGCTAAGCTAGTCTATACCTACTATACCTTTTATAAAAAGGACTATAGTAAGGCCTAATAGAATTAGATAAGGTATAGTCTAATCTTTATTAGGGCTAATTAGGTATATAGTATTTTTAATAGTTTTAAGGTTCTAGGAGAAGGTATTAATATATTTATCTATATCTAATAAGAATTAAGTTAAAAGAAGCTTATTAATAGCTTTAATATATAGAAGAGATAATAAAGACTTAAATATATAGATTATATAGTTATAGAAATCCTTTATAATAGTATATTTATTATATAGTAGCTTAATTAAATTATTAAGCTAAATAAGAATAATATTTATAATAATTCTATTATTTATAATCTAGTCCTCTAAGTTATTAGTATAGATTTTAGCTAAGTAATTAACTTCCTACTATATAATAATATTAGTATTATCTACTAGTTTAATTAGTAGTTAGGGATAAGTATAAGGTTTAATTCCTAGTATATTATAGAAGATATAACTAAGGACTTACTTTTTAAATAGCTTAGCCTATAATCTAGTTTTCTAAGCTAAGAATAGAATATCCTTTCTTAGGACTACCCTTATAGGTTCTTCCTTATTAGAGGGTATTATTATTTTTAATTTAATTATTCTTATAGGTAGGAGAGTTAATTAATTAGATAAGAATAAGTAAAGTTTAAATTAGAAATAAGTATTCTAAGTAGTATGAGGGGTAGTAATAAATTAACCTAGGCTTATAACCTATTATAACTTAATAATAATAAATAAATTATTAATTAATAGATGGTCTAGCTACTAAAATATAGGATAGGACCCTATACCTACTATACCCTTCTTAGTAAGTAGGATGGTACTATAGCTAATTAGGCAGGTCTAATTACTATTATTAGTCTTAGCCCCCTAGGCTTTGCCTACCTGCAGTAGTCTTCCTGCAGGCACAACAACATGTCGTCCGAGGATTTTTTGGAGAACGGCGAGCGCGTGCGGTGGAGCGTCGAGGCGCAGCCGATTGACATTCTGGCGCGCGCTGCGCGGCTGTGGCACCGCTTTCCTGGGCTGCAGGATAACGCGTTTGCGGAGATTCTTGCGGTCTTGCAGGAGGCGTACGATAGGTCTCGCGAGAAGAGATTTCCGGCCTTTGAGTTGGATGTGTATGCGTTTGATGGGGAGGCGAAGAGGTTGATGGTGCAGGATGACCGTGATGAGCTGTAGACGCCGGGAGAGGAGATGGACGGAATCGACTGCTTTCCCGCTGGCGCTTACGACATTACAAAGTCTGCCACCGCTGTCTGGTGCTCTTTGCTGTACGGTATCAATTCCACAAGGCCGCCACGCCATCACCACATCTTCAACGCCATTGCATTGCATCTCCTCTCGATAAATCTACCCAATCGCCCACCGTCATTTGGACCTGATATCATGTTCTCTGCTACACCACCCCAGACGACAAAGCGACCGCAATTCCAAATGCCGGCAGCGTCGTCAACTACCGTAATCAACTACGTAGGTGGGTAGTCAACTAAACGACCACTCAACCAACCGACCAGCTTTCTTCCTACCTCCCGTCATCGGCCACACGCAGCGACACAAGTCGTTGGCAAGTGGAGCCCTCTGTCCCCTCACTTCCCCCATCATCGTCATCGTCATCACTCCTCCGCTCCCTGCTGCTGCTCAGCTGCTGCCTGCCTGCAAATCCACTTACCTAGACCCACCCAGTCCAGTCGACACGTCCATCCGTTACATAGCTGTCTGTCTGTCTGCCTCTGCCTCACTCTGCCTCTGGCTCTACACCCGATTCCCCACGCCCCCAGCAGCAGCCGACGCTCGCTCGCTGGCCTGCCTACGCCCAGTGCGCCGCTGTCGGCTTCTGCTTGCTCTCATTGCTCAACGCTCACAGTCCACTCGCTGGCCATGCTCACAGCTCGCTTCGCTCGCTAGACGCCGCCGCGGAACACGGTCCGAGGGGTGATGTGTCGGGAGTGGAGCTGGTTTAACTGGGGCCAACTGCACGGGCGTGCGTGCGCGGCGGGTGCGGCGGGTATGCAACGGTCATACTGACGGTCAACGGTCAACGGTCGTGCATGCAGATGGCTGGTTGGCTGGTTGGTTGTGGATGTGGATACAGACGTACTGGATACATGTAGTATGGTACGGTATGTAGATCTAAGGACGTATTTCCAACACGGACTTGCAGTACACTATGGTTTTGGCAGGTGCTGAGAGAGCATAGCGCTGATGAGCGAGTGAATGGCCAGACGGACGAGATATCCACCAATCCATCCATCTATCCGTCGGCCAGATATTTCTGCTGCTGGCGCAAGCACGTGTTAGGATTGGATGGGATGGGATGGATGCATCAGACTGCTCCAACTACCGTACGCACCTCCAGCGTTCTAAACCACCACCACAGACAGTGCTGTACTGCGTCACTGGAACAGCAACAATGAACGGCTTCTGATATTAGGGTCCGCGCTTCTGTCGCACGAGCTCCCTTTTCTCTTTATCATGTTTCGGTTTCTCTTTGTCCGCGCTGCCTCCTCCTCATCCCCTCTCCGTTCGCGGAACAGACGGACGCCGAACTCTCCTCCGCACACACGGTCAGTCCGTATGAGCGAGGTCCGCAGCCAGCCAGCCAGCCTGAGCGGCGCAGAGACGGGGCGACGGGGGCGACAGGCCGCGCACGGAGTGCAAGCGCCAAGAGCCGCGAGAGATGATGCGGTTGGTGATGACAGGGGGAAGGGATGTAGGTGGCTAGGTTGTGCGGGATGTGTTATGGATTGTAGGGAAGAAGGTAAGGAAGGGGTAGGGATGGGGATGTGGGATAGTTTTTCGTAAATCGTATGAAGGTAGAGAGGTAGATAGGGAAGTTGGAGGAAAACAACAACCTCATATAGGTATCTACCCACGAAGACGTTTTCGACCCAGCGATCTCTTCTGCGCGACTCCTCTCTGGTCGTTGGTCTAGCTGCCATATGTGTGACGAGTAATACCACTCGCCATATCATTTTACCATACAGCAGTCCAGTCTGGTGGGCAGTCTCTGTAGCCCTCTCCTCTCTTCTTTCCGTCTCCGCAACTATCGGATTTCTCCCGCGACGGCGATGATGAGAGAGGGCACGTACCCCTTCCACGGCCTGCTTGACCAGCCAACCCCCTGCACAGTTCTCGACCAGACGACTCCACTCCGACGCCTCCACCTCCCCATCCTTCGTTCCTTCCCATCAATGTGATTATCTCAAATTGGACGTTGAGACAGACAGCTCCGAGGCCAGCTCTTGAGCCCGTCAACAGATCTTTCCGTTTGTTCGTTCGATCATTTTCGTTTGAGCCGGCCTGCCGGCCTGCCTGCCTGTGTGCGCCGAGTGATGCAAAAACTGTAGAAAAACGAGGGAAAAAGATCAGCGAAGAAAGGACAACAGCATCCCGCGGCGGCAGCAGTAAACGAGACTACAGATCCGCAGCGCCCGTGAACGTGCGATACTGCTGCCGCTGCCGGTCGGACGACCCACAAAAAAACTTCAGGACGAGTGCGGTGTGGTGGTGGTGCGAAGGCGGGCGGGGTTGCGTTGCGTTGCGTTGTGTTGCCCTGCGGCGCACCGGTAGCGGTAGCGGTAGCGGGAGAACAGCCGTCTGTCCGCCCGCCCGTCCATCCATCCGTCCGTCGTCGGCTCTCCATGTCTCGTTTCGATTCGATTCGTTTACTTTCGGGCAGCGCGAGCCGCGTCGTGTGCCCCAGACAGGGACAAGCCGAGAAAACGCCAGGCACAAGGGACGCTCATGACGGGTTTGTAGGTAGCGGTGGGGCGAGGCGAGAGGGACGAGGACGAGGGACCGCGGCGGTCCAGTTTTTTTGGTCGGAGGGGCAACGGTGGCGCGGGGTGCGTTGTTGGGTCGAGGCAGAGACGGACGAGTGTGGACATGGATGGTCGCTGGCTGGCTTGCTGGCAGGGATGGACCTACATGGCCTGATGGCCGACCAAAGTGGTGTTGAAGCTGTTGTGTTGGCCGCGATGTTCGCCGCCTCCGCCAATGGCCTAGCTCTGGCCTCTGAGCATCGGTCGGAGACATGTGGTGTAGTCGGCACGGCCGTGGCATTGCCGTCGTCGGCGTTTGTGGCCTGGCGCGGAGTGCGGGCAACAGCGGCGGTTGCGGGAACTGGAGGCAAGGCGTTTGGTTTAGATTTTTCTTCGAGCCGCTTGCTGCGGATCGGCGTCAGCGGCGTACCTGGCTTGCTAGCGATCACACTTGTCGCATTTGCTCGAGCCGTGGTTGACATTGTTGATCTTGAGCACTCCGCAGGGGCCTGTCCGCGATGACGCGCAGGGCGCTATCTCGATTATGCGGTGGCCACAGCCGTACGTATGTATTATCTTGGTGCACATGGCCTGGGCGAGCCGCGAGGCCAGCAGGAAGCGGGGAAAGGGCGAGGAAGAGGAGGATGAGGACGGCAAGACGGGGACTTTTTTGAGTGATTGTCGAGGGGGACGCAAAAAGGGTTTATGGCAGAAATTACAGCGGGGAATGTTCTTCTGATAAAGTATGCTTTGCAAGAAGAGCCAGGCGTCGCTAAGCCCAGTTCAGCCAATGTGCCGAGTTTCTTCAGGCGACGGTGGAGAGACGCGAACGGATCTGGACTGCTGCAGCACTTGGGATTGTGTCTGTAGGGCTTGGGATTAGAAGATGATAGGTTCGTTGGTCAGCCTTTGCCTCGCCAACGCACAGGGTTGACACCTGTCTGCGTGCACAATACCACGACCGCGTACTGTACTTCCTCATACATTCCTGCTGGGTCCTGTGATTTGCGACCAAGAGGCGGACCGTTACCTGTCAACGTGTTGCACCCGCCGGCCACACAGCGCACATGGAAACGTTTGTGAGAGCCGTCAACGCCCATTTTGGAGATGTGCCGGCAAACGAATCAAGGAACCATCTCGACACCCATGACTCCCCATTGGCGAGTGCCGTCTGCAGGGGAAGCTTGGCCATGGCAGGAAAACGACCCGCCCTGGCGCCGTGAGCAGAGGGAGACGGTGGATCGACGATCACGAGCCATCCTTCGTTCAAAAATTCGCTGAAACATGACTAGCGGCCATCTCCAGTCGGCTCGCTGCTTCTGCGACGAGCAAGAGAGCGCTGCCATGCTCGGCTGTCCCTTGAATTCCGCTCAAATCCTTTGGACGCGCCGACACGTGAAGCCCAGGGTTAGCAACGCGCTCGTCTTTCGCTTGTTTCGCCGCAGCCGTCGATCCTATTTCTTCAAACCGTTAGCTACCTTTTGCTCTCGCTAGCCGTGGTGAAAGAACCCCGACCTTCCCTCTTCTTTCGGCTGATTTGGCCAATAAGACTCTTGGACGACTGTCCGCGCCATGCTCCTGACCGTTGCGGAACACGTATCCCGGCAAAGGCTTGATGAGGTCGCTTTTGTTTTCTTGCGAATGACGCAAACCTTGTTGCAATCTCATGCGCCTAGATTTGTTCGTAGCTCCAGTTCATTGTCCTTGCTTCATTCAAAGGCTTCTCCGTCCATGTCTTGGAAATCCCCGCTCATTCTTTGTCTTGTGTTGTCAGTCCTGTCGAATGGGGACTTTGGTGAGCAAGGTGCTTCCATTCAATCGAGACAGTGCTCATGTCAAGATTTTGATGCTGTTGGGTACAGCAAAACGGGGCTGGGAGGCGCCATTCGTTCCATCCGGAGCACTGCGCTTGATTGCTTTGTCTATCAAACCTCCGGCTGTTGGCTCTGGGTCCTCTCGCATGGATGTTTTCGTTGTTGTTGGACAGCGATAAATCGTCGTCCACTCGTGAGGACCAGAGTCGTGCGACTGGACAGGTAGTCCGGTGCAAACCGGATTGTAGAGCGATTCCACCAGCATCTGACGTAGAATGAGTTTCAGGTTGGACTGCCAGGGCTGGGACACATGAAACACCATAGGAACTTCATCCACTGACATTGTTAGCTAGTCGACTTGGCCCAAGGAGGTGTCGCATCGGAATGGTTACCTCGAACACTTTTGTTTGTCAAGAGGTGGTGTTGAAGATGCTGACTCTGAGACCATCGTCGACATTAATGGTGCGGTCGGGGTCATTTGCGGAGAAATCAATGTCCTCAAGTCTTTCAGGGCGTGGAACTTGCAAAAGAAAGTGATGGAAAAGGGTTTTCAAAGCGTCGCTTTTGTCGTTCTATGCTGGCGCTTGAGCAAGGCTCCCGATGGCGCTTTGGCTGTGCAGGCGAATGACTCGAAGCTGTGACATCTGTATCG
The DNA here is from genome assembly GCA_038380885.1 of Phyllosticta citrichinensis. Taxonomy (NCBI): domain Eukaryota; kingdom Fungi; phylum Ascomycota; class Dothideomycetes; order Botryosphaeriales; family Phyllostictaceae; genus Phyllosticta; species Phyllosticta citrichinensis. The sequence goes on along the minus strand of JBBWUH010000003.1, from coordinate 78,332 downwards.
CCATTTCCAAGTTGCAGAGTTAAACGCTGGCGGCTTGTGCATCCTTGGTTGTTTGGGTGGCCGAGGATTGTGATGATCAGCGAGTTCGAGTTGTAGAAAGCAGGTAATTTTCGAACCCGAAGTTGTATTCCAAACATCTTAGCAATGTAACTTATGGAGGATGACGTCTCACTCCGATTCATCCGCTCGACGCTTTGTGGATGGCGAATGGCGAATTTCAAAATGATGGTGGTGTCCAGCAACAAGGCCAACGCAACAGAGTGAGGTCGATTCTGAGACTGCTCCCCACCAGCAGCGAGAATAAGAGTCCTAATCTAAATCCGTGGGCGATCGATGATGATTTTCAAGTGAATCGGAGTCGATAGGTCACTCCCAGTGCCAGTCCCTTACTTTTGTGAGCAAGATGGAGTATTCGTTCGGTGTGTGATTCGACCTCGATCTAGAGATCCAGAGACCAGCGCTGACCATTCAACCTGCGGTACCACTGAGTGACGTGTTGTTTGATTCACGCATAGGTTTTGATCCATCGGCTCCAACGGAGGTGTTGGTGTGTTGTTGTTTGTAATTGCTGAGTGGCTTTCGTTTTGGAGGGTGATGATGCAACATTATTGCCCAGCGATGGTGAAATCGCAACCCAGTGGCGACTTTATCATCATCGTCCAGCTGAACTACAGATGAGAACAAGTAAGCCTTTCTTCCTTCACACGGCGACCAGATCAAGGAGCTGTCTCCTGGAGGAACACAGGTTGCTGTTGCGTGCAGACGCATAAGTGTCAGAAACCTGGAATTCCAGAGAGATGGCATGCATGTGGTGTCGGGTTCGCCAGCTGATTGGCGACGAGGATCATGCGGCTCGGAGCGGCCAACACAGGATCAGGCCACATCAGATCTGGCCCCGCGATCGACCAGAATTAGGACAAAAATCGCAGGAGAGAAGTAGCTTCGGACAAGCATGCTCGGGAGAAGGATATTTCTGTCTTGTCATCGGGTCGCCTCTTGCTGCCGGAGGTTGAGTCCCTGAAAAACATCGAGCGACATGGCTTCTTGGGCACGTCTGCAGGTTGAAGGCCCTGAATCCAGGAGCTCTCTCCGATCGCACCATCGTGTAGGATGTGGTCAAGTCCGCGATGGGGGCATGAGATTTTCGCAAGAATGGGCCTGATTTGCAGGGTAAAGTGGAGTTAACAGATCAGTTGCTGCCTACAAGACCGTCAGGAGCAATAAGCAGTAGAGCAGAAGGTGGGGCACGCAGGACCACACTCTGGGATTAATATCGCGCACGAGTGCGGCTGAGTTCTTTTCATGCTCCGAGGCGCTCGGTACAGAGGTCCGAGTGTTCGTTGTTTTGAGCGCTCCACTATGCTCCACTCATGGCTTGCTACGACGCAGGGCAAGTGGAGGCAAACGCCCTGAAAAAAGCCCTGTGGGTATTTGTTGGAGTTGCTTCTTTTGCCCCTTGATGTTTTGGATTCTTTGTCACCCGACTTGGTTTTGTTACAGCGTCCTGGTGATTGCATCAGCCATCGGGGCCAAAAGATTTTCGCAGCCACGTCCTTGCCACAATCTCACGGTACTCGCAGTGTTGCCAGTCAGGGCTGGGACTCGACTGCTACAAGGACAATCTCCTGTGCCTAGCACATTGACAGCGGATGCCCTGGGGCACATGTACAACGGTATGCAGGGCTACACAGACGAAGGCAGCCTCTCACCGGTCTCTCAACTGCATCAACACAGCCTTGTCGTGTGAAAGCTGCTCCATCCGCACGACACTTTTTTCCTTGGGAAGAAATTCTGGTGCATATCTTCACTATCGGTCGGGACTTCGGGCGCATCCGGCAGCAGCATGTATGCATGCTGAGATTACTGGGCAGCATCAGCATTCAGTGAGGCTGCAAAACAAAAGACATGGTCGGCCAGACAGGCTGTGGTACATCCGAGAGATGCGGGGTGAGGGGGTATGCAACAGGCCTTTTGCATACAGTGCACATCGGGTCAATGTCTTGCATATAGTCCACGGCGGCAACGGTGCAGATGCCGCATTGGGAGGCTCTGTTTCTGTGCCCTTGGGTCGTTTGCCGCTCTCGAGTTGAGTCGAGGAGCAAAAAGTTGGCCAGTGAGTATAGGCAGTCAGATGGTAGCTGATGTACACGTAGGAGGCCAGGAAACTTGTCACATAGGGTGCGAGTGTGGTGATTGTGTCGAAGAGGAGGTCCCTCGTTGGTGGTTGGATGGTGAGTGGTGAGTGGTGGTCCAAGGGCAGCGAAAGTGGTTGCCGCAAAACCACGTCATTCCGTCGTCCTCCCTCCCAGCCCAGTGCAACGACAACCTCCTCCTCAACCACCTCACCTCCCTCAACACCGGCACCTCGCAGCACCTTGCCGGCAAATGGACACGACCTCTTCCCTCCTACAAGTACGGCATCTCTATCCTTGAATCCGCTGCACGACGTTCCCGTCCCACGATGACCGCTTTCGTCGACTTGGATCGAGACACTTGCAGTGCGCCTTTCTAAACACCGCCGTCGACCAAGGGAATTCGACGCGTTCTCAACCCTGATGGGAATTCCGTGACCTCAGACGTGCCACTGGCTCCTCTTTCCTTGCGGCTACTTTTACCGGTCACCATGTCCCCAGAGAAGCGAGGGAGGACAACGTCCATGTCCTTGTACATCCCGCGTGGTCTTGGCGCGAGCTCATGGGGCGCAAGAATGCGATGTGAAAATACAATTGCCATTTCGAATCCTAGCTGCTAATTACGATTTCCCGAATTGCGACATCTGCATCCGACTTGAAGGCAAAAAGCGCGGAATCCGTCATTTCTCACGCGTCGCGCACGCGTCCTCGAGGCGCTTGGCTCATGCCACAGTGCAAACCACGTGTCCCTCACGTCAAACTGGTCATAATCCGTTGAGAATTTCCACACAATCTTGATAGTCGCTGGCGCATGACGGGCTTACAGACTACGACGGCGTCCGTGTCCCTTGGGGTGGGTCCATTCATCTTGACCTGGATTGGCCTCCTCGTACCGAAGGTGCTTGAGTGTCTTGTACAGTCCAACCGCAAGCAATGAGCCAACACCTGGTCCAACCCCTGTAACACCATTAGCTTGAGACCAATCTCAACGGGCCCGGAAGCGGAGAAACTCACAGTAGATCCAGTGCTGCGTCCACGTTCCACTCACGATAGCCGGGCCAAAGCTGCGCGCCGGATTCAAGCTCGCTCCTGTCCACTGCACCGCGACAAGGTGGGACGAGAAGAGCGCCATGCCGATCGCAACAGGAGCCATGAACCGACCGCGGTGGTTCTCTCCGGCCAGCATGAAGATGGTCGTGATGAGGTACGCCGTGAGGATCATCTCCAAGCACACAGCCTGTGCCGTCGTAGCGCCATTGCTCGGGGCAGTGACGACCCCAAATGGTGTTGGTACAATGACGGAGACAATGTATGCGCTAAACATGCATCCCAACATTTGTGCAATGAACAAGCAGAGACAACGCATTGCGGGAATGGCGCCCGTCAACAACATGGCCAGCGTGACCTGTACACATCACATCAGCCAAGAGAGCCCGGCCAGACAACGACGAAAGGAGGCGTACCGCTGGATTGAAAAGACCTCCGGAGACGCGGAAGAAGACGAAGACGTTGACCATCAGCGAGAGACCGAATGCAGTCGAGATGTAAAGAATGGCCGCAGGGTCGAAGGCATCACTCTGTCCAGATGATTTGGCGTAGTTGGCAACCTCTGCACCCGCCATGCCGAAGAAGAGGAACGACGCAGTTCCAATGAGTTCGCCAACCCCGGCGATGAAGTCTACAAGACCAATCTGTCAGTGTGACTGCGCCGCGAGACTTTCAAAGGCTACCCACGGTTCTTCCACGGGGATCTTCCGAAGCTGCTGCTCATGACTTTGTTGAATGGAAAGGGCGGTGGCATCTCGTGGGCTTCCGGCTCCGAGTCGTTGAAGGTACCAGCATCGGTGCCCGTGGTGTCATGCTCCACCACTTTCTTTGGGTCACCACTCCACGTTCCGCCGTAGTTTGAAGGGTGCCCTGCCTCAGCCGAAGGGCCATTGTGGTAACCGGAGGTAGACATGGTTGTTGGTTGATTCAACACCAGAGGTACGATGTTGGAAGGAAAATGAAGATGACAAGAAGCTTAAGTATTGATTGGTTTGAACAAAAGAGTCGGGAACGTGGGAAGCTGGAAATGTCTCGATTGCTCTGTCCTGGTAATCCGCATTGGCTTCTCCCAAGGGTCCTTTTAAGCTTGCTCGGCTTCAGGGGGCTCAAACAAACCTTCCTCTTTTCGCTTCAATGTCTCGACGTCAGAGGTTCCAACAAGAAAACCGGATCGCCGGTCAGCATGCGCACTGATACCCGTCTTCTTGGGCATCGTCGACACGAGTGGACTCGGAGTCCTTGTTTCCGCCACAATGATTTCTTCGGCGGTCTTACAGCAGAATGCCAGCGCCTATCCACATTTTGGGCAGCATCGCTGGGAACGAGGGTGATCGGAGATTCCGCTATGGGAAGGACGTATACAGGGTGTCTAAGCCGCCGTATCAATGGTCAGGCTGGCTTGACTTGACTCTCCTGATGTCCTACAGCAGCACTTCGCCAAGAAAAACCAGTCAGGTAGGTGGCAGACGCGAAGCTTGACCAGTGGCGATGCTGCATGAGCGCGCCGAGGGCACCGGGAGGCTCCTGGGAAGTAGGAGCAGCCAAAGTCGGCTGCGAGACTTTGACGTGCAGCCGCTGGCAGTCCAAGGGCGATCCCTAGCAGAGAGGGATGAACCGAACTACGAGTGGGCATCTCCACTGTTCATGTGCAGCGACTAGCCTCGCGAACAAACGTGGAATGCAGATCGGGCGTGCTCACAAGATACCATCTGTAGCCCTCAGTCCTATCTTTTGTCAGACAAATCTTACTCTATGCAGCCGAAACACGTCAAGGTGAAGTCAGAGGTCCGTGGGCAGTCAAACGCGGTCCTGATATACCAGCTTCAGGCTCATTTTCTTACCGGAGGAATCATGATATCCGCAACTCTGTCGTCGGGATGTCCGCAACTCACGTTGAATTTGGAGCTGCGGAGCAGGGATCTGCCCTTCGATGCCCACACTTTTTGCGCCATCGACCTTGTGGCGCCCCGTTGGAAAAAATGGCAAAACACTTCTCCTGGCGCCCACACGTAAAAGGGCTCGAGGACCTGGCCGGTCGCACAGCGTGAAAATGTTACGTGCTGCAGGCATAAAAAGCAAAAAAAGCAAAAGCAAGAAGACGTCGACGCGGTCGTGGCTCGCTGGAATGCCGCATGGGTCCCCGCTCCCACGTCCTGGTTTCGGACAAGGGACAAGATCGAACTGCAGTTCTCGGCTGGTCCATGCCTGCGTGCTGGGAACGGGATGGAGATGCTCGAGATGAGGTCCAAGGGATCGGCGACACGGACGCTGCCGCACCCCGTACGACTGCAGCTGCTGATTGGACGCTTGCAACTGTAAGGGCATACTAGGTCAACGCTCGTGACAAGATCCTCGACCGCACATGTCCTGCGACAGAAATTGGGTGCCAGTGCAGCGAGGAAAGAGACAATCGGTCCACAAACCGCAGCCAAGGGCACAGCGGGGTACGTCCTTGGAAGACATTGGCAACGGCCGGCTTGCTTGCACGCAGGATGAAGGGCTGAAAAAGCAATTCCCAAAGTTGTAGCAGAGTTGACCGCTAACGCAAGACGACAGCTGTCTCGTTCATCCAGACCCGCTGTATTGCTGCCCCCAACTCGAGTCCAATTGTTTTTCCTCGCCATCGAGGCTAAAACACGACCTTATCAAAAGCATCCACAGACTTTCGCTTACACATCTACAAGACCATCTTCATTACCAAACCGCTTTGACATCACGTCCGGCGTCATTCTGGCGTGCGCCATGCCGGCGCCAGGCCCAGCACTGGGTGCGGATGTGTCTCAGCCCCGACAACTTGGTCGGAAAGTCAGAATCCCACCACGAGGATGAAGGAATTACGCATGCGTCAGCCCACAATTGGAGGGTGTATTGCTGTCGATGGCGATTCTTCAAGAAAACCACAGCCCACTCTGCCTGTCCGTCCGTAACCGCCGCCTTCAAGCGGTTCAGCGTTGTCATCCTCAGGAGATAAGCAGATGGCAATAAACTTGGCATGAGGGAGGCATCCTTGTACCATCGCACCTCACTTTGTCAGACAATTGCCTTCTGCCCGCTCTGCCGGTACTTTGTAAAGCAAGGTCTAGGACGCTGCCGGCGATGATGAGATAAGCTCTTTTGACAAAGTCTTTTGGCGAACGGGGCGGGATTGCCGTCCAAGTACCTCGAGTCAGGTACTGACAAGTAGCTTTGGGAGTCTCTAGAGTGCTTGTTTCATCACTGGGGGCGATTGGCCCCTACTTCCAGAGGTACCTGGAAATGTGCAAGAAGTCGCGCCTATCATCCTGAAAATGGCTGACCATCACTTGGAGCGTATTCGTAATGATTCTATCAGCTCTGGAAATACTCAAGACGCTGAAACTGACTAATCACACCACCAGTAAAGGCAAAGAAAAAGGCCACGACGACCTGAAACCACTGAGTTTGGCATGCCATGGGGGGCTGTTCAGCAACAGCCTTGGTTTTACCCAGAGCAGCGGTATTCGACTGCAGCCGGATGCGAGACTCGGATCGCCGCGGGCAAAGAAATGGGACGAGGCGGATGCAAGTGGCGATGCAGGGAGAAAAAGTCGGACAGACATTACGTCGCACATGACAGTCGTGCAGTGGTCGACACCCATAGTTCAACACCACGCCAAGAGTGTGATGATGCGGGCAGGGGACAGGGTCGCTCTGCATGCAGTCGCTCATTCGCCGACCGGTGAGCGACGGTCGCCTTTCCGGCCAAGGCCGGCTCAGATGGAAAGACTGTCGTCCCGCTGTCCTTGACCCCACGCCGCCGAGCTCGACGAGAGAGCGGGACCGGGAACTCTCCATTAGACGCTGCGCTAGCCGAAGTGTCTGGGACGATCCCCGTCTGCTCAGCCCTCGAAGCCGCGGCGCCATCTCTTGCGAGGGAACGCCTCTGTGAGACACTCCCGTAGCTGAGCGATGCGGCTCGCCGTTGCGCTGTGAGGCGACGCTTTGGTTTGGCCGCCGCAGCAGCAGTGGAGAGAGCCGTGGTGGCCAAAATCTCGTCAGTCTTCCGGCCCTCGATCCGACCCCTGAACTGTAGCGTCGCATCTTCGTAGTTCGAGATGGGTCTGAGAGACAGAAATCTGCACGTCTACCCAGGAGGCAGTGCAGGCAGGTCGGTAGCAGACCCCACGGCAGCCAGCAGCGATCCCGGTTTCTCTGTATCTACACGGCCTCATGTCGAGCACTGCGAATGAAATAGTCTGCGCACATATTTCATGAGTCGCACTGCTGTTGTGCCGCGCGTGGACCATGTCTGCCACCACTGCGACAGCGACTGCTTCCCGATCGAGTACCTCCAGCGGCAGCGGGATATTATCGTCTCTGGAGCCCCTTTATTTTTTCCCCCTGTGTCCAAGCCGCCAGTAAACCTTTAGCGGAAGCTTATCCTGAACTCCAAAAAAAAAAAACGCCTGATCATCAAAGATTCGAAGGCGGCCCGATCCTATGCCTCGTTGGTGCGAGCTTGCATCAAAGACCGCGCCTCTTCCTTGTCGTGCGCCTCCTCGGCGAACGTGTCTTCATCTTGCCCCGGCCACAAGATGGCCTTGTTGATGACAGCGCGGATCATGCTGACGAAGACAAAGATGTAAGTGCAGATGAGGAGGACGGTCATCATGCTGCCGACCCACTTGATGCCCTCGCTGTTTAGCGACCTTCCAATGTAGATGGTTCCGAGGGTGAAGCCGACGTTTGGGAAGATGAAGGACCACCAGTTGAGCTTGAAGACCATGGACCGCCAGTGGATAGTACAGCTGATGAGGCTAATGAAGAAGAACCAGCACGACAGGCTCCACACAAAGACCGACACCATGGTGGCACCGACCCGCATGATCTGCATCGTCGCCGCGTCGTCGCCAAAGTACTCGTAGTAGGACGGGTACGCGTTGGCCATGTTGATGATGACGAGGCTGGTGAAGCTCGGCGGGCCGACGGCAATGAACATGGCGGGTCGAGTCGCAATCGACGGCAGCCCGTACTGCACCATGCGGTGGATGTAGCAGGCGTACATAAAGATACTGACGAGCAGGCCCAGACCTTGCGCGGTGAGTCCGGCCACAATCATGGGCATGGCGTCTGCGGGAGCAAACTCGGCGGCACCCGTACAGGCTACCGTTCCGCTGATCATGAAGGGAAAGATGGGAAAGTCCCATGCCGGCGTCATGTCCTCAATCTTGAGTTCCGGGTTCGTGAAGAGAATCATGTAGTGACCGACGGCAGAGCAAAAGGTCAAGACGAAGTATATCCAGAAACAAACGCGGAAGGCATCCAAGATCCACGGGCCACAGGACGCGGCGGCATAGTGGATCATGCAGCTCAGAACGTTCGAGAGGGTGAGGAAGAAGGCTGAGAAGAAGATTGTTTCTGGAGGCCGTTTGATCGAGTTGGTAAAGGTTCCGGGATACCTGATGAAACGGAACGTTATGAGTGCCGTGATGACGGCGATCAAGAAGAGGTCCCAGATGAACAAGACCTTGCCAATCGTTTCGAGGCCTCGGAACGTGTGCGGTTGGATTCGAGGGGAGACGAGGATGGCGATGCCGCCGGAGGACATGGTGCACGTGTACCATGCCTGTCAAAGTCAGTCAAGCTCGAAAACAGCAGGCTGGTGTTGAATACTGACCCAAGTAAAGTGCTGCAGACGATCTGCTATGCTCAATGTCCGCGTTTTGGCTTCTTGATCATACCCTCTGGTGGAAGCCGAATCATATCCTCTTTCTTCATCACCACAGCCTCTGAGGGAAGCGGAATCGTATTCTCTCTTTTCTTCTTCTTCGTGGCCTCCGAGCGAGGTTGACTGGGATCGTTTCATCTCGTCATCCTCGCCGCCTCTGAGCGAGCCCGCCTCGATAGCACTAAACGTCTTGGACAGGGACGACGACATGGCCGGAAAGACTCAAGAATGAAACCCAGTGCTGGAGGAGCCCGCGCTGAAGGAGCAGCAATAGGACACGATAAGAGCTTTAAGACAGACATTGGCAAAGTCTTGGGTTGGCTCTCCACTCGGGGCAAAAACGCTGGAGCGATGCTCGGCCGACTGGAAGAGGAAAGCAGGCATTGGCCCACGGGACGTGCCAGCGGCGCAGACATGACGTCTCTCCTAGATATCGTCGTCTATTTCCCAGCCGCAGTAGAGATTGTAGTAGGGGCGCTGACTCAGCCCCTGCCATTGCGATCTCGCTCGGCCTAGAACGGCAGCCAAGGGGCAGATCCAGCGTCAAAACGTCGACTCGGACGTCTTGGAGCCCGGTCAGTTTTCGTCCCGAGTCAAACAAGAGATGGAGATATGGAGCGCTCTCGCTTCACACCGCGTCCAGACTGCCTGCAAGCTGTCGAGAAAACAACACCGCTGGCCGGTGTCCCTGAACACGGAGGTATTCCCAAGCGAGCAATGTAAGAGAGAGTGGGATCACCGTGGTCGACTGGATGTTTGCTGGTTCCTTTGAGCCGGTCAACAGGCATATTCAGCTCGTATTCCCGTGGTGTTTTGAGGAGATAAGATGGGTTCTTTGCCCAGCAGTCTCCGCAGCGGTGCAGATAGGATCCACCCTCTCGCATCACAAACCATCGCGCTCGGTTCCACGTGTGCCCTCGTTCTTCGCTCGGGCTTGGATTCGCGGCCTTTGGTTGCGGTGTCGCAGGTTGTTGGAGATGTTGATGGGGCCAGTCATTCCGGTGTGTCGACTGTTGAGGAAGCTGTGTTGTGGCAACCTGCCTGGGAACATGCACCTCTCTGGCTCCGGTAACTGGGGTAGGTCACAATCAGGTCGTCTTCGCGAAAAAGATTCCTCTTACTCTCGGGCTCGTTGGGTGCTGAGATAGTCTTGATCACGTTCCTTGTTTGGGGTCTTGGGCGCGTAGAACCTGGCCTTGCTCTGGTGCTTTTGGCGAATTCTCCATGGGTTCAGTCTCCAGGGTGTCCAAGGCGTGTTGTTGAGAAAGCATGTTCAGAATACGTCATGGTCCAGCGTAGGTTTGACGAATTAACAATCCAGCGGAAGAAGACCAAAAAATCACCAATTCAGAGGAGCCGCCGAGGTCTATATAAACGATCACACGGCATCCGGGAATCAAGTGCCGCATCAGCCGCGCTCTTTGGCCGCGCAAGCACACGCCACTCGGCCACCACTGCAGACAAAAAAAGTCGTCGTCTACGCAACATCTGCCCATCCGCGACCTACTTTTGCATCCAAGGCACACCTCAACTCTTATAGACTGCCAACTCCGAATTCGCGCAATCCCATTGGTCGATGTTTCTAGCGGCTAGCTGCGGCTGTTGCTGATTGCACGGTCCGTTCCGCGGTGGCGCCGTAATCGCCCTGGCCATCCATTCGCTCCACACAGCAAAAAAAGTTGCAACACCACAACATCGCCACCACGTTCAAGATCAAAAGAAGAGCTTCCGTCGCCGGGAATTGAACCCGGGCCTTGCCGGCACTTGCATTTCAACTGTGGAATCGGTTTGAAACCATCAGCTTGAAGTGAGAGAGACTCTCTTAGTGAGAGCGGCAAATCCTAGCCACTAGACCACAACGGAAATTGATGGAGACTGTTCCCACCAATTTCGATCAAGTTTCTACAATCCTAGGAAGACTTCGGGAAACAACTTCGCTACTGGAGGTCTCTCCTTCGCGTGCTCATGTGGCGCGCAAGGGAGCTGATTTGAGCATCGACACACGACCTTTACAGCTTCCCCAAAGCGCCGACACGAGTCTGTCTCTGTGGGAAGCCAGAGATACGTACATTTAACGATCGGTCAAAACCTGTTTCAAATATGGACTTTTCTGAGCGACTTCTTGCACGTCGAATGACTGTCGATAAGCCGAAAAGCTTGAAAAACGTGAGGTTACAAGAGGGAATTTCAGCTGACAAGTCCTCCAAACACAACGCCATCTCTCCATCGATCGTCATTCACAGCTTTTGTGATGTGTGGGCTGACATTTTGTCATGCCATCTCCTCTACCCCTGAGCAGCTTACCCCTGGATCCATCTCCGCATTGTCAAGCTTACCCCCGCTTCCGTTCCCAGCAAGTCAGGAACACCCATCCCACCAGCAACAAATTTTCTACCAACGTCAACATCCCCGGCGCACCTGTTACGCTGCTTCCGCGACGCTTTTTGGGAAACTCGCCGCCACCAGCGAGTTACTTGCACGCCACATGGCGCCTTGGTAATTCCACGCGCCGCTGCATGGATCGGTACGTCGTTACGTGTACATCAGTCATCACGTACTAAGGATTCGCTACTCGGCGCTGCGCTGGTCTGCGCGATCACGGAGTCAGCTGATTTCGGATGCGAAGTCTATCACTGGACTTCGGCGACGTGGCGCTGGTCCAGGGCTGGTTGAATGATTTCTGGAGCGAACTTGCGATGTCATTTGTCTTCACCAAGGCCCTGATTGGTTCTCAATGCAACGAACTCTGGGGAATACATCCAATAAGACGGCCGCGAGACGACAATCAGCACTCGGAGCCAACGATTGCGATTCCCCCGTGCAGGTGGTCGAATGCTCCCGATCCTCGATGCTCCAAGGACCTCGGTCACTCTCGTTTCCATCGCGCCCCTGAGAAAGAACACCACTCGTCCCTCTCCGCAAGAGGAGGAGGTCTGGAATGATACCACTTCTCTACGCGCGACGTCTCCTCCAACTCCTGATCCATGCGCCAGGGAAGGAATGCAGCGTAAGACGCGCCAGGCGCTAAGCATCCAACCCACCGCGCTCCCATGCACACAGCAAGGCGCAGCGCTCACCCCCCACCACGCGACGACCAAGCGCAGTGCTGCTCCGTCCGGACACCCGCACGCCACTCACCTCCTCGCATTGGTAATCCAGCAGCCACCTACTGCTTCAAACTGTGTGCGAGAATCAAAATCAAGGTAGATTTGATAGTCACGTCCCAAAACCTTGCCGCCGCCTCAAGCGAAGTTACTCTTTGCTGCTTCACGCCACCGCTGGCCGGCATATCCAGCGGCACTTGGGTTTGTTCTCTGCTTGCTTTGCACTTACTTGCCGCACTCTGACTGCCGGGTGATCAGCAAAGGTAAGCTTAATGCGCGGAATCGGTGTCGCTGCGCGCGGATGCAGGCGCCTAAAGTGATCTGATGGTGATGGTGATGATGACGGCGGCGGTGATGAGGGATGGACTTCACTAACGGGTCGCTTGGGCCTTGAGTAGAGAACAGCCTACATCACTTCAATGGTCAACCGTTCGTCGAATGGTACTGTGCACAGCTTGCAGCGCAATGGGCTGAGCGCTTCCTCTCCCCCGTCCGCTGAGCGTGCGTCAGGACAGCGCGGCGAGACCGCTCCAAAGTATCGCTGTCCTCCATCCTCTCACCATCATGAAACCTCTTGTCAACGGAACCCCCTTTTCAAACGGCAGCGGGCGCCAGCTGCAGCAAGCACGAACCCTACCACTCCCACTGCGCAGTATGGCATGGCATGGAATGGCATGCCATGGTAAGGTATAGCCAACTTCACTGCCCGCACCACGAAATGGGCGGGGGAGCGGGGCGGTGGCGGCGGATGAGCATAAACGCCAAAGCAAAGCTGCCTTCTCCACTTGGTCGACCAACAACAGTTGGTTACCTCTGAGGTTCCGCCGCGGCGGTTTCGCATGTGACAGTCTTTCTATTGCTACTACTCCAAGCGCTGCCGCGCGCCCGCAATGCATGAGAAGCGAATGGAGGGAAGGAAGGGAGGGAAGGGAAGGTCCGAAGCCCTGAGTTTGTTTTGCGTTTGAGCAGAAGCGCAGGCGCGCGCCTGTTTGGCCGGCTGAGGTGGCCGTTCTGTCAGCATTACTATAGCTGCGGGTCTGGCGCGAAGATTGGCATGCAGGTAGGCAGGTACCTAGGTAGGCGAAGTAGGTGGCGCTGGGCGGGCGTGATTTGTGATGGGGCGGGGACGGTAGAGACGACAGACAGGGAGGTCATGGGGATTGGAATGGGGAGTGGGAGAGGAAAGTTGATGTGAGAAGAGAGGATGATGGATGGAGGGCGCAAATGCTGGATTAGGTCAAGCACCCCTTTCACCCCCTTTCCCAAAACCACCCCTGACGAACCGAGCCAAACCAAATCGGCAGCCTGCCTGCTGGTCTGCTTGTCCGTCAGCTCCACCCACTCCCGATCTGCCTATCCCGTAGCCCACCAAACAAAACAGCACGAAGCGACGCGAGCCGGACTCGTCTGAACAGCGTACATTTCTACCCCTACCTCCTACCTTATCCACATTCCTACAGCGAGACGCCGCACCACGTGCCCCCTCCCCTGCACACAAACTCAACCACACTAGAGCTACCATATATGCCGCCGACATGCGTGCGTGGACCGAGAAAGACAACGAACCAAGATCAAGATATGAGTGAGAAGTGAAATAGAGGAGAGAGGAAGGAGAGGGAGGAGAGGAGAGGAGTGGTATCAACCAGGCACAAGAAAAGCAGGACCACATTCAAGAGCCCCAAAAGCGCATCTCTTTCACCGCTTTGCCTTGCTTTGCTCCACGTCGCTTCCACACGTGCGTTGCCTCGTCGTTACTGGCTGCAGCAGACAGGAAAAATCACACAAACAAACAAACACGCACCCAGTACAGTTCAGTCAAGTCCAGTCCAATGGACTCATAATAAATAAACATGACGCTTGCTTGCCCCGTTCGCTTTACATCCATCGTGTTGCTTCCTTTCATGCATGTTGATTCAATCAAAACTCGCCGCCAGCACCTCCTCCCAGCATCGCCGCGCCCCACACGCCAACAAGCCCCCAGAACCCCACGCGCCATCCCCTCACTAGCCCTTGCACGCCTTGGCCCTTTTGCGCGCGCTGCTGCTGTTGCGCTGCGGCAGCCGGTCGCCCTGCGCCTGCGCGGCCCGCAAGTGGTGTCCGCGCAGGCACGGCGGTGCCGCCCTCCTCGCGCGCAATCGACCACATGGTGCCGAGGATGCCGCGGTAGGGGCCGACGTCGACGATGGTGGGAAGAGGCTCCTCGTCCGGGTCGGCGTCTCTGCGTTTGGCGGGACTGCGGCTCTTGGCCGGGCTGCGGGACCGGGGCAGCTCGTCGGGATGCCGGGGGAGACGTTGAGCGCGGGCGTGGGCGGAGAGGGTGGAGAGCTGGCCCCGGCGGAGGACCGTTTCGAGGGGCAGCTTGACGAAGAGCTCGGTGGCGGAGGAGAGGAAGGTGCACAGCGAGTAGGTGGCGGGCGTGAGGACGGGGTCGATTCGGGCGGAGGAGCGCAGGACTAGTGGTGTCGAGGCGGTGAGGAGGGTTGGCAGCGTCGAGTGCAGAAGTGTTATCGGGAGGAGCGACGTAGGAACGGTAAGAGAGGGGAGATGCCGCAAGTTTGGCAGAATGGCGCGCGGCGCGTAGTTTGAGGGCGTTGCGATGAGCCTTGGGGTTTCGTTAGTAAAAGGTTCTGGTGGTGTTGCTCGTTCAACTCACCGCGTGCGGACCATGTCGAGGGGCGCCAGCGCGAGCCCTGATATTCCCGCTGCAGCAACGGCGACAGCAAGACTTGTGAGCGGGTTTGGACTGTCCATAATGTCCAGTCCACCTCCCCCGACACCATACCCACCCAAGAGGCCAGGGTCTGGCACATTCAAGAGAGCAGACAAGAGACTTCGCAACCAGCTTTCAATCGTCTTGAGCAGAAAATTGTAGACAAAGGTCGAATTGGTTCCCTTCCAGATGCCCCACGCTCCTTCTCTTGTCCATATCTGCGATATAACCTCTAATAGAGAGTCGGAGCGCTTGAGATCGATTTTGTATGGATGCGGGGCTTGGAGGGGTCGAGCAGGGGGAGCACGGCGGCGTCGGGGAGAACGCGAGTCTGCGCGGGACGAAGCAGACACGGCGGAACGCGGAGCAGTAGACGAAAAGTACGAAGGCGAGTCGTCGGCCGAGTCCGAATCGGACGAGTACTGGAGTTGTGAGTTAGTCGGCAGAGCCCAATGCGGAAAAAGGTCGCATGTAGACGCACCTCGCTATATTTTCCCAGGCGGAGCTCCTCGGCGCGCCTCCTGTGGTCTTGAGGGTGCAAATGGGATTTCAAGTCTTCGGATCCACCTGCAAGGTGTATTTGCAGCACCGTCTTCGCGACCTCAAAGGGCTGCGCGAAAAGTACCGACGTGTAGTTCCAAACGGCCTGGTCAAGCAGCTTCTTTGTCATTTCGGCCAGAGTCGGACTGCCGTCGCCCAAGCTCAGGTCGACGCCATAATCCAGGTCGCTGAGAATGTCTCGAGCCTGCGAGCCAAAGCTGGGCTTTGCGGGTGAGGCGGACGGACTGGGTTTGGGCGCAGAGGACGTGGCGTAGCCGTGGGCGGTGACATTGTTCGGGGAGGGATCTGGAGGCAGGCCGATGGAGGGCGGGACGTAGTAGGGGCGGAGAGGGTTGGGCTGGTCGCGCGAGGTTGCCATGAGGGTGTAGATGTTGTCGGTTGGGGGCGAGTGGTGGTTGGCAGCCGTCATGTTGTGAAGCAGAGACACAGGGCTGGACTGGGTTCAAGGTTGACGCAGCGAATGGCGGAGCTCCAAAGTCGATTATTTCGCGACGGTGATCGGCGGCCAATTCCTCTGCCTCCAGTCTCCCCTCAACCATCTCACGGCCTCTCTCTCTCTCTCTCTCTCTCACTCCCTCACTCCCTCACTGCAACCTCCCTCTCGAGCTCCTCGCGCCCTCCATCATGTCTCCCGTCGACTGCGCCGTCCGCTCCCTTTGCGCTTCCCTGCCGCGAGCCCGTCCGTCGCCTGCGCGCTTGCAAACGTCATACCAAAGACTCATCCACCGCGCCGCCGCACCCTCCGTCTCTTCCGCACCCATCCGTCTCGCATGCCAGAGCACATGGAGACGCAATAGCTGGGACTCTGTCGTGCGGTCGCGGCGGAGCTTTTCCACGACGCCGGCGGCGCAGCACGGCCATCTTCACACGCCAAAGCCGGGCGAAGAGTAAGACCGCACCTATCTACAATCCCTGCCTTGACGCGAAGCTAATGGAACATTTTCCGCGCAGGCGCAAGGTCACTTTTATAGACAAGGACGGCGACGAGCACACTTTTGAGGTGGCAGATGGAGACAATCTGCTCGACATTGCGCAGGCCAATGACCTCGAGATGGAGGGCAAGTCTCCCGAGTTGACTCAGTTACAATTCGCTAACTTGACCAGGCGCATGCGGTGGCTCTTGCGCCTGCAGTACATGTCATGTCATTGTCGACGATGCAGACATGTACGACCAGATCCCCGAGCCCGACGATGACGAAAACGACATGCTGGACCTGGCATTTGGGCTGACCGAGACGAGTCGGCTCGGGTGCCAGGTCAAGATGAGCAAGGAATTGGACGGGATTGTCGTGCGCTTGCCCAGCATGACGCGAAACCTGCAGGCCAGCGACTTTGCGGACAAGAGTTGAGAAAATAATGCGTAAACGAGGGGACGACTGCTTGAGGCCTGGAAGAGGAAAGGAAAAGCTTGGTAATTGCGCCGGCGTTTGGTTGACTCCTTGCACGTCATAGATGATTGTACTATATCAGCATGTAGGCGTCTGGCAAGCTACGCTCAATGTACAAACAACATTTCTGGTAGTAGATGTACAGTATTCAACCATGTATCCATATGGGTTGTGGCAGGGAATGGAATGCGGAGCGGAGTCGGAGGGAGCCAGAGCCAATGGCCGAAGGCGGTGAGGGCGCTACTGCGGGCCCTCCGTACATTTGGCCTTGAGAGCTGGCCCTCCAACCACACACCTCTAAGCTCCAACAACAACATCGCGACATGTCCTGCTGCTGAAACTACTTGCCCTCTCAACTCTACCGCCGCCGCCCTTTTCCATTCCTCCGCTGCCATCATGGCGTCGGCCGTCTTTTTCCTGGATCTCAAGGGCAAGGTCAGCCACCACTTGACCGTCGTCTCAGGAGTTGCAGCGCTCACGTCTCGCGCAGACCCTTCTTGCCCGCAACTACAGAGGAGACATTCCCATGTCCGCCGTCGAGAAATTCCCAGTCCTGCTTAGCGAGGCCGAAGAAGAGAGCTCCGCAGTCCCTCCATGCTTCTCATCCGAAGGCATCAACGTCAGTGCTGGCCAAACCCCACAAACAAGTCGGTCTCTGACGGCCCTTCCAGTACCTCTACATCAGACATAGCAACCTCTACCTGCTCGCCCTGACCAAGCGCAACTCCAATGCCGCCGAGATCCTGCTCTTCCTCCACAAGATTGTCGAAGTCTTTACCGAGTATTTCAAAGAGCTCGAGGAGGAGAGTATACGAGACAACTTTGTCGTCATTTACGAGCTGCTTGACGAAATGATGGACTTTGGATACCCCCAGACGACCGAGAGCAAGATATTACAAGAGTGCGTCGTTTGCAAATCGTCGCAGGCCCTCGCTGACACATTCCAGGTACATTACCCAGGAATCGCACAAGCTCGAAGTCCAGGCGCGTCCTCCTATTGCCGTCACCAACGCGGTGTCCTGGCGCAGCGAGGGCATCCGCTACCGGAAAAACGAAGTCTTCCTCGATGTCGTCGAATCGCTCAACCTGCTCGTGTCCTCCAACGGCAACGTCTTGCGTTCTGAAATCCTTGGTGCCATCAAGATGAAGTGCTATCTCTCGGGCATGCCCGAATTGCGGCTTGGCTTGAACGACAAGGTCATGTTCGAAACGACCGGAAGGGCTACAAGAGGCAAGGCAGTCGAGATGGAGGATGTCAAATTCCACCAATGCGTCAGACTGAGCAGATTCGAAAACGATCGCACCATTAGCTTCATCCCGCCGGACGGAGAATTCGAGCTGATGAGCTACCGTCTCAACACCCAAGTCAAGCCGCTGATCTGGGTCGAGTGCGTGGTCGAGAGTCACTCGGGCAGCAGGATAGAATACATGCTCAAGGTTTGTGCTGCAACACGATACCATGGCCGACAACTAACAGCAGCAGGCCAAAGCACAATTCAAGCGCCGCAGCACAGCCAACAACGTGCAAATCATCATCCCAGTGCCAGACGACGCCGATTCCCCGCGGTTCCGCACCAACATTGGCACGGTCCACTACGCGCCCGAGTCCTCGTCGATTGTATGGAAGATTAAGCAGTTTGGCGGCGGCAAAGAATTCCTCATGCGCGCGGAGCTAGGCTTGCCGTCGGTGCGCGGCGACGACGAAAAGGGCGGCGGCATGATGGGTGGATTTGGCGGCAGTATGGGCGGCGTTGGCGCCGGAAAGAGCAAGAGGCCGATCAACGTCAAGTTTGAGATTCCGTACTTTACCACGAGTGGAATCCAGGTTCGGTATCTGAAGATTATCGAGCCCAAGGTACGTCGTTTTTTTCTCCCCCGTTCTCGACACACTTCGTGGCTGACCAGAAAATAGCTCCAATACCCGTCGCTTCCCTGGGTCCGCTACATCACGCAGTCGGGCGATATTGCGGTAAGGCTGCCGGACGTGCAGTAGTATTAAGCGCGCAGGCAATGGGGACTTGGCGTTCAAGGCACTTTCACTGCACGCGCGACTCGGTTCATACGCTGATGTCGTGTATGGGAGAGTGTGTGGGGGGTTTTCTGTTCTTCTAAATCAACGAATGCGCTCAGGCATGCATGCATTGCTGCGGAGCTAGAGAGAGTCTGAGCTTTGTGGAGCGAAGCGAAGGTAGCTGGGCCGCGTTGGTTGCCGGCTGTATTTATATGGCGTTGATACGATTATACCACGAATTATCCATCCATAATCATCTTGAGACGGACTGACCAGTGAGCAAGTAAGCAAAGCAAGCAGGCGCTGCTCTATACATACGGAAATTGTGATCATAACAAGATCAAGAGGAGTATTTGCGTAATGTATGTGTCTAAATGTACATGTATCGTTTTTCAAGCAACACGAGACGATGCTCCCATGTCTTGGTATCTCTTGCCCCCGAACCAAACGCCGTTCCATGCCATGCCATTCTGCGCCACGCCTTTGCCCACATACGTGCTATACATGCATCCATCCATCCAGCTCAGAGCGGAGAACGGGGCGCGAGAGAAGCCAAATTCCGCCATCTACCATTTTTCGCCAGCGCCGCAAAAGCGACGTACAAAAAAACACAACACAACACGCACCCGCCGTCAAAAACTACATAACAGGCTTCTTCACCTCATCCTCCGGCATCTTCATATACGCATCAATGGCGGCCGAAAACGCAGCGAAACCCGCACAGCCGACCAGCGTAGCCTGCGGGCCGGCCTTCATGGCCAGCGCGCCGCCCGTGATGCAGCCGGCCGCCACGCCGTTGTAGAGGTCGTTCTTGGCGCGCAGCCCTTCGATCGCGCACTCGGTGCCGGCGAAGACGGCGCCGATGATGCCGAAATTCTTGCCAGAGGAGAGCGAGGCCCGGCCCATTTCGCGGAAGCCTTGGCGCAGTTGCTGCGCCAGGGGCAGTTTGGTGATTTCGGTGCCGGAGGCGGAGAGGGGTGTGTCGTAGCGCATCTAGGGGGGGTGTTAGGGGGGTTGTGGGGGGTTGTGGAGTGGGGAGGGAGGATGGAGAGGGAGACGTACGGAGGACATGAAGAGCCCGAACAGCGCGCCCATGCCGGCGCCCGCGACGCCTGACATGATGGTCTTGACCCAGCAGGACTCCATGCCGGCTTGCATCTGGGCGGCGCGGATGCGTTAGCTCAGCTCAGCTCATCTCGTTCACACAACAATTCAATCAATTCGACCCTCGAAAACCCCAATTGACGCATTCCATGCTCTTTCTTGCTTGATTTGTACGCCATATTCTGCTGCGTTGGGGGGTGGTTGGAGAACGTGACGTACCGCTTTCATGGCGGCGACTTCTTGCTCGCTCATGCCTTGGGTGTCTTGACCACCGCCGCCAAAGCTCATGCCGGGCCGACCGCCTGGCAGCGCGCCTGCTAGACCGCTCATTGTGGTGGTTCGAGGAGGAGGAGGAGGAGGAGGAGGAGGAGGAGGAGGAAGGTGTTTGGAGGAGGTGGGGTCGAGGAAAAGGGCTGAGCAGAGCGGAGGACTCGAGGGCGAGAGTTGGTGGTTGCGGCGGCGGTTGTCCGCTGCGGTGGTCGGCGATGAAGTTTTGGTGCACGGGCCGTTGGAACGGGCGGGGCGGGATACAGCCAGGGGTGGGAGCGTAGGGTGGATGGAGGGTGGAGCGGAGCGGAGCGGAGCGGAGCGGAGCCGGGAACGTTCCTTGCGGGGGGCGCCGGCGGACCGACGCATGACGGACGTGCGTGCGGCAGAGCGGCATTCATCTCTCCAACTCAACAAACGACTTTCTATTACGCCTCTCTGTCTATCCGAATGTTTCTTTGTGCTCCTGTTCTTCTTCATATCGCTATCCTCCTTCGCCATTGAATCTAGCTCTACCAGCCCCTCGCAAGCAGCCCGCCGTCTCCCTCCACGCCCACCTGAGACCGCGCTCAGGCAACCAAAGACGCTATGATAGCGACGACGCTGCCTCCGCCGGCCCTCCCCTGGGCCACGATCATGAGCATCGCCCTCACCATTGTGCGCGCCGTCTTCTTCGACATGCTGATCATGCCCCTGGTCAACCTGTCGCGCCTGTTTTGGCTCTGCTACGGCCTTGACGACGAGGTCGTCGTGACTGTCTTCAGCGCCCCGGATCCCTTGCTGCGCCTCGTCATGCCCGGCCATGATCCGTGTGTTGCTGGCTGTTGAAGACTCCTTGCTGAGAGGTGGCTCTCTTGTATGAGGCGCCTTGAGTTTGCAACGTCCCTGGACTGGTATCCGAAGGACGCGGCCAGATGGCCCACCCAGCTAAACACTGTCACCTGCGGACCTGGCGCAGAGCCCGTGGTTTGATCTGCAAGAACAGCATATGAGATTGCGACTGGTGAGTTGATTACATGACGCTGCTCGTCTTGCACCTATCCAGTCCACCCTTCGCACTTCAGTTGGCTGACGTCCCTTGAGAGGCCGCGAACCATGCTGCTCCCACCGCCTGAGGTAGCAGCCCTGATCATCCTGGGTTCAAGGTTGAGGAGCGAGGACATGCCTTTGCCGCGGCATCACTACCGTGACCGGGCAACGCGATATGCATCCCTGCGCCAACCAAGTAAGCCAGCGCCGTGCATGGTGAATTATCCGAAAAGCTGCGCATGTTGGAGTCCGCTGTTGAGACTGAAGCTAAAGTGGAGACCGATTCCGTACCAATTGGCTTCCCACTCGGTGCTGTTCAAAGGTGCGACAAGTTACTTCTACAGGCCTGCGCAACGCATTGATTCTCGGACTTTTGACGCAATTATCACGGCCAGCGACAACTCATCTTGAGAACGGCATGAAGCCGTTGAATGCATGTCACTCCTAAAGTCAAGGTTGCGGGCCTGGTACGTCTACTCAGTTTTGCTGTCTCAAAGAGGTCGTCGGTTCTCATCATATCCCTAGAGGCCCAAGCGGATTGTGAAGATGGAGAGCATCATGATGTTCCAATTACTCCTTTTGCCAGTCCTTTGTCTTCTTGCTTCAAAGAATGGAGTTCGACAGCAGGCGTACGTTCTTCCAACCGGACCGCCGGAACTTTGCATTCTTTGATGCGTCTTCTGACGTCGTTGGGTGGGGCACTTCTCAGGCCAATCAGGCAAAAGAGGTGTAGGGCTGATCCCCGCCAAGAGCACCGCCAGCTTCAGACGTTTGAAGTTGGCATGTCAACCAATCAAATAGATAGACCCTTTCATCGTATGTCTCGCATACTGCACTGTCACCAACATCTATTACGGCCCGCCCCATTTCTAGACGCTCCTCCGCAAACTTCTCACAATTCCGCCCCGTTGCTTCCGCATCTAGCTGGTCACATCGAAGAACTACAGAGGTTTGAATCTTAAAATCGCATTTTGTTTCAACCTTCAAGCATTTTTGATGAATCTGTGGCGTTCGGCATCGGACTTCTAGATTCTCCAAAGAAATTTCTAAGCTCCGTCATATATCCCGATATGCTTTCGCCTTTGGCATTACATCTTCCTGATAGACGCCCACTTCGCTCGTTCCAGCAATCTCTTCTCCAAAGATTTCCTTATCATAGTTGTATGGGAATATCCAATGGAGGACGTACGCGTTGAAACATGCTGGGCGGCGTCAGAATATTGTTCATTGAGTCCTCATCTTGGCTTAACTTACCCAGGCAAAATCCGACAATGAAGCTGAGGTTCGACAGATGTTGGGCGTGAATGCTGACCTTGATCGAAGGATCCACCGAATTCAAGAATCCAGGCAGACTGCGGGGAGCATTCTTGATCAGCAACGGCAAGCTTCAAGAGTCAGAAAGGCTCACCTTGGAATAACTGCGCACAGCCAAACTACAGCGGTTCGCCAATTAATGCCGTAATGATACCAGTACAGAGAACTCTTGTTCCCCGTAAACTGCCTGTTTTGGATGATATAAAAATGAATGCAGAGCAATCCGACGAAAGGCCCGAGGAACACGGCATACGCAGAGAGAACGGACAGAAATCTACTTCAGGTCAGAATCACGCACCTTCGAAAATTCGGCCAACTTACGTGGAGCCAGATGCCAGCTGTTGCCACGGATTTGGCGCCACACTGAGGATCGCGAGAACGTACGCTCCTCGGCGGAGGTTGATGTACTTTGGGAGAATGCTGGCCACATCAAGACTGCCAGCCAGGACGTTACCCGGGACGTTGATGGACAGCTGGGAGATGATGAAGACGGTGGCCAAGAAAAAGGTTGCTGCTCTGGCTCGCGAGCCGCCCTGGTCTTGCATCGATTTGAAAAGCGCACTTGGATCCCAAAGCGGCTCCCCTTTGCCGTATTCTGCGCAAAAGGGTCAGCGCAGCCATGCCTCTAACTGGAACTCGCTTACGTTCTTGCGTTGCGGCCGTCACCAGCACGCCAACAATGTGGATGACGGCGCTGCTGACGTTGAAGCCGATTCCTTGCGACCACGTCACCTGGCTCTTTCTTTTCGCGAACCGCGTATAGTCGTTCTGGTTTAAAATCCCCGCCGCAATGCTTCCAATAACCGACATGATTCCCGAGCATATATCCCAGGCCAGATTTGATCCACTAATTGTCGCAGGAGCATGAAGGACGGACCCGTACCGCTTACTAGTCCCACACGCCCAGCCCAGTAGACTCAGCATCGTCACGAGCACCAGGACCGAGCCGACGTGGAAGTACGGGCGCAGCTGCTGCGGCTTGAACCAGATCAGCGCACCGCACAGCAGGTTGAACAGCACGTAGCCAATGAATTGGGCGGTGGTGATGCCGGTCTTTTCGGGAAGCGTGTTGGGGATGCGGTCGTCGAGGTCGATCCAGATGGAGCGCAGACAGATGTAGATCATTTTGCCGCCGATGACGGCTTGCACGCCGTACCAGACGACGGAGATGAGTATGCGGTTGAGGATGGGAAATTATGCTCCCCACATGCCTGGACCAGCCTTAGCACTCGCAATCCTGCCTTGGGAGCATACGTACCCCAGACACTGCGCGACACAATGAGGTATCCCAAGTGGCTTGTGGCGCCGGAAATGGAGTTCAGTACGGCAAAGCAACTTGCGAAAAAGTCTCCCACGAGAATGACGATGACGGCTTGCCACCACGTCATGCCGACTGCCAGGAGCGAAGATCCGGTCTGGTAGCTACTGATGTTCATGTTGACGAGGAACCACAGTTCGACGTATTGGAAGACCCCAGAGTGATTTGGTGAGTACGTCGAGCAGTCCAGCTCTCTCATTGGGAGCGTTCGAACCCCATGTCTGCTTCTCCGGCGGCACTGGCTCTAAATCCTCTTTCGTCCACCGGTTGCCCTGCTGGCTATCTGGCAACTCGAGCCATTTCAGTATTCTTCTTCCGACGCTCGCCATGGTGCAGTCGGGCGTGTGTGACAGGAGCGAGTGCGGGAACAAGTTGCTGCTGGAGGAAATGCGGCTACATTTTGCTGTCTCAGACAAGATCCTCACACACCTCTTTATCTGGCGCAGCTATCATGCCGCCCAACGGTGAACCAATCGATAGACTGCAAGCAAAGTGGCGGCGAAACTGCCCTGAACAGCGCAACTCTGTTCGCGGGAGAAGTCGACGCGGGCACGTCCACAGCAAAATCGCCAAAACAGGAAACAGAGACGGCGGGGCGGCTCCCTCAAACAACAGGGCATCAGTGGCGAGCGACCCTGCTGATCAATCGCCAATCATCTGAAAGATAAGAATGATTGGAGGCTGCTCCTACGTAGAGTTGTGCGTAGGTGGGGAGCTGCCGGTAGGTAGCTAGGTGCTTGCTCCAACCCCTCCCTCCCTCGCAAGACCCCGACGCGCGAAATAGAGTTGGAGCTTGGCTGGGTTGATAACCGGCACAAGCCCCGCTTTTGTCGCCCCTATCACTGCGTAAGATAGCATCGCGGCAGAGCATGCAGAGCAGACTCAACCAGGTAATGGGGCGCGGTGTCGTGGCAGTGTTGGAAGTGATTGCTGCGACGCGCCTCTGAAATCCTGCAGGCCTTAAAGACGTGCGGTTGACATTCTTTGTTTGGCACGCACGAGTCTTGCCTGGAAGGAGTTCAATTTGAGATTTTATTCGAAAAGAGCTTGGAAAGTCGTGGATGATCGGACAATGGCTATCGACAAAGTCTTCAGGGTCGGTGTCGACGTTGGTAAGTTTTTGCACCGAGCTTCTGAATGCTCCCAATGAGCCAGTCTGACTTGTTGTAGGCGGAACCAACACGGATTGTGTCATTATTCGTACGTTATTCATCAATCTGTAAAAAGCAGAGGTTTGACGACTGCAGACCCTGGAGAGTCGGATGCGGAGCACAGGGGTATCCGAAGCACGTTCAAGTGCCCAACTACCCCTGATGTCACCAGCGGCATCATCAACGCAATCGAGGGCGCTCTGTCGAAATGCGACGTCAAAAGAGACAGCATCTGCGCCGTAATCATTGGTACGACGGTAAGACTCTGGCTTTCAGAGGAAGCACGTGCGGAGACTAAATCCAGCAACTCAGCACTTCGTCAATGCCGTTGTCCAGGCAGACGACCGCAACTTGCGCAAAGTCGCCGTTCTGCGCGTGTGCGGACCATATACCCAGGAGAACCCATCTTTCCTCGACTTTCCACCCATTTTGGCGCGTATCATGAACGGCCACACGGCGTATCTGGATGGTGGCCTTGAATGTGATGATCCCATCCGGATGTGACCTTGGACGTGTGTTGACGCCGGCAGATGACGGAAGAGAAATCCTGCCCATTGACGAAGAGCACGTCCGCAACGAATGCAAGATTGTCAAGGAAAAGGGCATCGACGACATTGCTGTCATCGGTGTCTTTTCGCCCCTGGACACCGAGGGGACGCAGGAGGCGCGGGTGCGCCAGATCGTCCTGGAAGAATTGCCAGACGCGGATGTCGTCCTATCTCGCGACAGTGAGTCTCTTGCTCCGCTGCCTCCCAAGACACGAATGCTCCCGTGCTTCCCACACGTATGCTTGCCCCATGAAGATCTCACACTGAATGCGCAGTCGGACAACTGGGCTACCTCGAGCGCGAAAACGCCACCATCCTCAACACTTCGATCCTCAAGTACGCGCGTCGCACGATTCGGGGCTTCAAACTCGCCATGAGCTCTCTTGGTCTCAGCTGTGCGCTGTTCCTCACGCAGAACGACGGCACGGTCATCGATGCCGACACGGTAGAAGGCTGTCCAATCAAGACATTCTCTAGCGGACCGACGAATTCGATGGCGGGCGCGGCATACTGCAAATATCGAAAACGGACGCGAAAAGTTCCCGAATCCGCAAGTCATTGTTGCGGATATTGGTGGGACGTCTACGGACGCTTGCGCGCTGTAAGTCTTTGTTGCGACGAGAGTATTGCAGACTGCAACTTCGCCAGTGCTGATCAACACAAAGCGGCTCATGACGAAATTATCGTTTCCTTGGAGATGCCTCTGCCCACAAAGTATGGTGGATCGGCTCATTGAACCTCGGCTACCATTGTCGCTTGAAACTCGAAGAGGGTAGGCCCGCCGCCGATTGCATTTCCGGTACATCTTTCTTGCACACGCCGTTGTTCGTCGCCATCAGAGGAAGAATGGTCAATGTGGCTGAACGCATCCTGGAGTGTGATGCTTCACAAGTCAAGGAAGAAAACGACACGCCAGTGCTTCTGATTCCGAAGCAGAGCTGCTCTTGTACTGGATTCGGATTACATCTCAAACCCCTTGATCGCGAGCATCGATATAGCGAATGGCGATTCACATCAGTTCGTCGCGAAACAGCGCTTTTTGCAGCTGGAGACAGCGGTTTCGAAAGAATTACCTCCCTATTAGTTGATCACGGGGCAAAAATTGAAATACAGGGTGGTGAATCGGGCAATCCATACCTGGTGGCATGGGAAACGCAACGGCCTGGGATCGTCACAATCTTCGACAATCATCTCGCGAGCAAGGAAGACCAGAAGCAGAAAATTCAGCTGGTGAGAAGATACTTTCTGCTGAAAGTGCAACTAAACATGTCTAACTCTCTATAGATCATAGCTTCCATGAAAGAGTACGTCGAGGTGGTTGTTCGAGACCTAATTCATTCAGGGGCCGGACGCTTTACGCATGGTCCTCAGCAGGGGTCGCTTGAGCTTGAGCGCTCGCAGCTTTATATCGGTTTATCACGTCACGTCAAGGCAAAGTACTCCGACGAGAGCTTCATGAAGAGCCTCGTTTCCACATCTGAGTCCAATACGAAGCTGAATGTACTCCACGCAGTATGCAGAATGGCTTTACTGGCAAAGTTTACGAGGAATATAGTCGTCATTGGGGCGGTTGTCAATCGTCGAGACGCAAATGGTCGAAGCCCACTTCACCACACAATGCATGCTCAGTTACACTGGAGAACATCCAATCGCGGTACGTATGAGACCAGGCTGTGGTTGATTGCAAAGAGACTAATTCCAGCAAAGAAGAAACGACAGTCCAACCGGATCGCGTCTGGAATGCAATGGATCATGTTCGAATCCTCCTAGAAAGGGGAGCAAATCCCAACGTCGTTGACAAATGCGGTCGGACTCCGTTGCTGTACGCCGCCCATTGCAAGGACCATATATTTGGAGATATGCTAGTCGACTCTGGAGCCGCGCTTGACCTCATGGTGCTGCATGCGGACAATCCTATGGCCCTTTCGATGTTTTTTTGGGACTTTCGAATTCGGGCTTGCCAGTGATGATGATACCAGTGATGACGGTGCCGGTGGGGATGTCGGTGGTGATGGAGGCAAAATGAAAATTAAATCACTTTGGATAGGGCGCCCGCTCCCCGAGTAGGAGCTTCAGGCGATGTACGACAGCAGGGCTTTTGGGTTGTTTTGGAATAGAATGCATTCTTTTCTTGAGTCTAGGAGATACTGGAGGCAAATCAGCTTACGCAGACTGCGCTCGAAAAATATCAGATGGCCTCCTGGCGCCCGGCTGGGTGTGAATAAAACGAAGAGCAGAATACATACAGTTCAAAGCAAGTGACGCGAGGAGCCTCCCACAACCGTGCAATACGTCCAGGGATACCATGCTACGCCCTTCCGGGGCACCATGCCATCAACCACCACCATGGTGCCCATGGAAACCAGCCGGTGAATTACACCAAACACAATCATGCCAGGCCCAACGACCTCCTCACATTGTCCCGGACGACCTGCGAATACTTGTCGCGATTATCCCTCCACATGCGAGCGGCGTCGACATTGGCGGGGCTCTCGTCATTTGGCTCCGCCAGCATGCTCATGACCGAAATGAGAATCTTCTCGACCGACTGGATGGGGCTCCAGCGCTCCGACGCGTGCTCGTAGTGGTTTGGGTCGTCGCCCGGCGGGTGCAGGATCGAGATGCAGACGGTGCCGTTGGGGTACACTATGCGCGCGGCAGTCGTTAGCGGGTGGCCGACTGCGTCATTATCCCTCCCCAGCTTTCTAGACTGCCCATGACGCGCAAATGTCCTTCTCTTTCTCCTGGTCTGACATTTCTTCTCGTGGTCTGACTGAGGGGTCTGCCAGGTGGGGACATACCATTCGGATGCCACATATCGCACAGAAACTTCATCGTCGGCGGGGCCAGCGGGTAGTCCTTGGGAAACTTGAGCTCGGCCGGGAACACGCCGCCCTCGAACGGCGTGCCTTCGGGCCCCTGGATCAGCGCCTCCCACACAAACATGTCGTCCTCGCACACAGGCCCCGCCGTGATGCCCTCGGGCGGGTCCGACGTCAGCGACTTGTACTCGTGGAAGAGCCGCTTGGATGCTACCGATGAGGCCATGGTGGTTGCGTTTGTGCTGTGTGTGCGGGTTGGGTTGTTGGTGCGGCGGTGCGGGCGAGGAGCGTCGAGATGGCCGTGATGGAGTATGTGAGGTGGGAGAGGCGTGAGAGGTGGAGTTGGACGGGTGGTGGGCGTGTGAAGGGGTGGTGGTTGTTGGAGATGGTCGAGTTGATGTCAGGACAACATGTGCGCTAGCGGGACCGGGGCGGAGATCTCGGAGGTTAGCGGCGGAAAGCGGGAAGGCCCGTCGCCTAATTGCTGACCTTAATCCACCCTCTCTTCCTTCACTTGCAATGCACAAATACAGTTTGTCAAGTGGAGAAATAATTTTGGTATATCTCAGTTCTTTGTCCTTTGTCGTGCCGCCCATTGAGCGGTACAGTGCTTCTACCAGACACCATCCACCATCCGTACATCGCATATCCTCAACACCCCCCATCCAGCTCCAATCCTGATATTGCTTTGTTGTACACAGTGAGACGCCCCAGAAGCTCCTGCTTAAAAGCTCTACCCATCTCTCACTCATTTCTTGTTCTTTTGCTTCTTGCTGCCGCTCTTCCGCTTGCCAATCGCAATCTTCTCCCTAATGGTCTTTGCACGGACCGACGCCTTCCGCCATGCTGCCCATCTGTCGCCCTTGACAAACTTCTTCACGTCGACACCTGCCCTATCCGGCGCCCGACCAATCTGCCAGTTGGCCTCTCTGAACATGTAACCGGGTCTGATCTTCAGGTCGTTAACCGACACGCGGCCGTCCTTGCGCGGCCTCTCCCGCACATTGCTCTCCTTGCCGGGCTTTTGGTCGACCGTCAGATCATCCACAAAGCCTGCGGCAAAGGTGTCGACTTCTGGCTGTCTGGGGACTGCGAGCAGATTGAGCCGGCGAGAACGGGGCGCGTTCGGTGGTCTCGGGAGAGTGTCGTTGCGGTCGAAGACGACGCCAATGTACTTGCGCTTCGGGTGTTTTAGAGGGTCGCGGTAGTATTTGACGAAGCCCTTAACGCCGGCGTGGATGGTGTGGTCGCGGCCCATGTACGCGTTTTCGCCGGGGTACCAAAGCGTGCCGCGCTGCTTGTAGATGATGTTTCCAGGGACGACGTATTGTTCTGCAAGCCAAGGAAATGCGACAATCAGCGAATTGCTCGGCGGTGCGGGTTTGGTGGTCTCTGGCTAGAGGAGAACGAGCAGTGCGTCGCCGGCGACGTGTCCGGCGCAGAGCAGCACTGCAGGAAGCCATGGAGCCGCGAAGAACATACCGCCACTCTTCTTCGCACCCAAGCGCTTGCCTGGTCCATTCTTCGGTCCGTTGGCTCTTCCTTGAGCTGCGTGCGAGGCGTGACGGACGGTTGTGAGGGTCGGAGTGGACGCGGCGATTGAGGCGCGAAGAACGTCGAGGACGTTGAGTGATGCTGGACTTGCAGCGTAGGAGGCCTTGGCCACATGTGCAGCAGCCCGGATGTGCGCCCGTGTCCGTAATAACAGCATTGGTGCTGTGGCGATGCGGTTGAGATGGTCGTTGAAGCTGTGCCGGAAACTTTGGATGGTCCGCCCGCGAATTCTTGGCGTCGAGTCTCCGGCTGTCAACCACGTGACGTCCGCGGTCTCTGGTGATCGCCTTTTTGTCCCGCTCGATTGGAACTAGACTTGTGCTCGCAACTGATCAAAATTATTTCAAATTCACGCACTCAATCAAAACGTCTACTCTTTGTCTCGCCGTTGGATTTCTCACGCAAGATGACTCGGATATTTCTGTCCTTGCTCTTCGCGTCTTCGATTCCAAACGAGGAGAAGCAGAAGTAGGAACCTTGCTCCATTTGAAGACTCAATTTAGTCGTGAGTCCGGCGGTGAACGGTGTCTTGAATATTTTACGAAGAAAACTCAGTGCCCGTCCCGCACATCTCTCTTCCGCAGGGTACCCGGGGTCTCCTGCATTCCGAGGATAGCACAGGTCGATGACGACTGCGTTTCTGTCGACTGACGGGACGTCGGCAGAAGCGAGGAAAGTCACAAGAGAGGAAGCTGCTGCTGTGTCTGAGCACTGCATTTAGAGATATCGCTACACGCCATGTGCTGTTTTCCAAGCAGGGCATGGCGCACATCGCCGACGGAAGACCACATGTGCCAAATCAGTCCGAAGCTGGCATGAAGTGTGTCATTGATCGAAAGTGCAGCCAGTCCGCAAACTTCGAGAAGAGAGAAGGCAGTCAGCGATTCTGATGGCACAAGCGAAGGCGCTCACATCTTGCGGAAAAGCTCGTGAAGAAATCGGAGCCGGAGCGAGGACCACAGTTCCAATCCGGCAGCAGATATCGACGACCGGGAAATGATGGCGTTATAGTGAAATGGAAGGATTTCATGTGTAGCATCGACGTCGGCGGGGCCAGCGCAACAGCGGCAAGCCAGCGCTTCTCCAAGCGGGCATGCTCGCACAAAGGCAGAGGCATAGCGCGGCACACTATCAGCTGACAAGTAGTTCATGTGCCGCAACAAGCTGTGAGTTCCTGGGGTCGTCTCGGAGTTGTGTGTTGCGTTGACCCTTGGACACCTTTTCCTCCTCTCTTTCTGCCTGCCGCTTTGCTGCTGTTAGACAAGGCTGCGATGCACTCGGATCGATGTGTCACACACTGAACTTTTGAGAAACGGTGGGAGGGCTCGGGAAGTAGGACAGTGGTTTGTGGAACCTGTGGTTGGAGGCAGCGGAGTCATGTGGGAGAGTGAAAGGAAGGAACCTAACGGAGGTAGACATACCTGAAGACTGGATCGGCAAAGGAAAGAGAGCATTTTGAGAGTGCTTGGAGGTCAAAGAAATTGTGGGGGATTTCTAGCTAAATTTAGATACCAAGAGATACGTCAAAGGAAAAGACATGGGCAAACTTGAGACAATTGACAAAGAAAACTTCTAAATTACTTCTTCGCGTTACGAAATGACGACTCACCAGCGCCTGCACGGCGAGCCTTTCTACGTCTAATCAAAATTGGAAGTCCACTCAAGCCTTGGAGGCTTGATCGCGTTGCCTGATGACCTCGTCCTTGAGGACACGCTTGAGAATCTTGCCCGAGGGGTTGCGCGGAATGGCGTCAGTAAAGCTGATGACAGCACCACCCACCTTGTAGCTAGCCAAGTGTTGCAGGAGGAAGGCCTTGACGGCCTCGGGTGTAAGAGACGAGCCGGGCGAGCGAATGATCTTGACATAGACGCGCTCGTTCATGCCGTCGGCGTCAGCCACGCCAAAGACGGCCGCGTCCGGAATCTCCTTGTGCTGCAGCAGGACCGCCTCAATCTCGACCGGCGCGACCTGCCACCCCTTGACCTTGATCAGATCTTTTACGCGGTCGGTCAGGTACACCATGCCGTCGCGGATCATGCCGACGTCTCCGGTCCGGAGCCATGTGGGATCGCTGGGCAGGAAGGCGGCAAGCGTCGCAGTCGGGTTCTGGTGGTAACCCCTCATGACCGCTGGACTACGAATCAAAATTTCGCCGGTGGCATTGTCGTCACCGGAGGCGATGTCGCGGAGATCGTCGTCCACAATCTTTACCTGAATGTGCGGGAGGGGCTTGCCAACGGCACCGCTGTATTCACTGTCGGGATACTTGAAGCCCGTGATTTGGCCCGCCTCGGTCATGCCCCAGCACTGGACGAGGCGACCGTTCGGAGCCAGCAGGAAGCTAGCCTCATGTTGGACCGACTTTGCCAAAGCGGCACCGGCACAGGTGACCTGGTGCAGGCCCTTGAGCGATGCCTTCTTGTCTTCGGGCATGGCCAGCCAGCCCAAGATCATCGGTGGCGCGGCAATGGACTCGGTAATGTTGAATCTGTCCAAAAGAGCGAGGTACATGTCAGGAATGTAGCGACGCATAATGAACGTGGGGATACCTTCGTGGAGCGGGGCGAGGATGCCAATGGGGCAGGCAAAGGCGTGGAAGAGCGGGAGCGAAATCAGACGGCTAACTTTGTACGGCTTCTCCTGCACATCCTTCTGCATGGTGCTCTCGTGGACAAAGTTTGAGTGCGTGCGGATGGCGAGCTTGGGCTTGCCAGTCGTTCCGGACGTGGTGAAGTAGCCCGCCGGTGTGGACTTGGCTTGCTCCTCAGTCTGGAAAGTTACCCAGTCGGACTCACCGTGGAGAAGGAGCTCGTCGAAAGCCCGGTACTCGGCACTCAGAAAGGTGGACTCGCCGAATACAAAGGCAGTGCAGTCTTGCAAGCCACTAGCCTTTACCGATTGGAGGACGGTCGAGATGAGCTCGGGATTGGTGACGATGAATCGAGGTTTGGCGGTGTGAAACTGATGCGTCAGCTCGTCGACCTTGTAAGCAGGATTGGAACCAGCGTAGATACCACCCGCTCCAACTACTCCGAGTGCGATAGGGGGATACATGATCTGAGACATATGTTAGCACTGACTTAAAAACAATATACGCTAGGAAAAAGTGAGGGAGGGAGTCTTTTCAACCTCGGCTTGCGCTCTGACGACTCTACAAATCGACTGGTTGCACTGGCAAGCCTAGACGCGATGTGTTGCAGAATGTTGGCAGAGCTCTGCTCTGACTTCACACTGAATGTGTGTAGCCAGCCAGAAACCGGGTCGTCGAGGTGTCAGTGGCTGATGTGGTGCACCGCGTCTACGTCGCATACTCGGACTTCGACGGTAGTGCATACACATAGCCACGGAGTGAAAAGGCTGCTGTTGGTTGAGAGCCAACGGGGAAGATGTCGGTAGGTAGGGGTCATGGGGAAGATACTTACATCATTGGCTGCGTGAATGCAGACAGTGTCGCCTTGAGTCAAGCCGAAAGCCTTGAGTCCTGCGACAATCTTACGGACGATGACGCGTGCCTGGTTGATTGAGAGGGATCGCGACGGGTTCTCTGCATCGATAAGAGCTGGGGTGTCGTCATTTGCGCCAGTGCTGCCAGCAGCACCAAACACATAGGTGAGAAGATCCAGCTTCGAAAGGGCGGCGAGGTCAGTAGTCGTGCGGTAAGACTGAGCGGACATGTTTGCTTTTGGTGAAGAGCTTCAAAGAGGTGACTTTGTTGCTGTTGTTGTAAATGAGGAACTGTTTGATTGTGATCTGGGGATGGGAATGTGTGTTTAGTTGAGATACTTAAACCTTTACTTTACCAGATCATTGTTGAAGAATCACCTATTTCTGGATATGAGGCGGCAATGGGATGAAAGAATCCTTCCACGGCTTTGCAAATACAATCGCCTTGACTTCTGCCAACAATGTCTGTACAAAGAGTTTCCCTTCTCCGTCTTTGTTCCCATCGACGCTGAACAATGATGAAAGTCTTTGCCACAAGCATGACAAGGAGACCCCTTTGATGGTCACGGTGAATCCAGAGGCGTTGCGCTCTCCATTGCAACTCAACAACGCAACGCCGTGTCCAGCCCTGCGCAAGTTGGATGTCGCCGTTGCAGTCTCCGGCGCATCTGCATCGGGAGAGTGGGAAAGGAGAGTTGGAGGAGTGACGCATGCTGGCCGTCGCCTCTGTCCGCTTAGAATCCCGGCAACTTACCAAAAACTTAGTCTCCTCGGTGCCTTGGGCGTTTCGTGATCCACCACTGAATATTCCGGGGCATCTCTTCATCAGTGCAGCTCGTTGCGAAGTTATGCGCCTCCACTACACGGCTCTCTCCTGGTACACCGGTCTGTGTCGCATTCTGTGGCCCATTAGCCCAAACCATGCTCTGCGCGACTGTCAGCTACTTGGTCCTTTCCTTTCTGGATAAAAGGGGCCAGCTATAAAGCCTCGAAGGTTCCGTAGCTGCTCACTGGCCGTTCAACTTTGCTGTCAGTGGTGTTCCTCAGTCGCGTGTGAGGCACAGGCACCCAGATCTTGTTATCCCCGATCTCAGTCTTTGATACACCAAGCATGCCAGAAGACCAGGTCTTCGTGGTTGCAAAAGGTCAGTTGAAGGGGTGTGGGAAAGTTTAGGCGGCTTACCAATTGTGGGACGCAGAAACTTGTTTACAACCACTGGGATCACAACGGTTCGAGTGTCCCGATCGCGGTACAGTAGATCTGCAGACATCTGGTACAGCGATTGTCGAAACCTGGAGCCCGGTTTTCCCAGATGCAGCCTACCTTAAAGTCACACCTCTGACCCTGCAGGACATTCCGGATATCTCGCGGTCGCAAAATCTAGTCGAAAGAAAGCCAACGAAACGCTGTTACGATTTCATGAAAGCAACTCATGACCAGGACGATCGAAGCGAGCCTGTGAGAGCGACCGACGAGTCATTTTCTGCAGATGGAGAGGCTGTAACGGATGCAGCCCGACAGGAGACATCTTGGAGAACCACCGCAGGATCTTTCGACGAGGACCACGACGAGTTACCAGCGCGGCTCAACTCTGGAGTTTTCTCCTGGATTCGATGGAAATTCTTCTCGACATATCGCAGGATTTTCACCGTCGTTTTCCTGCTGAACGTAGCCGTCGGCACTTGGGAAATGGTTTCGACAGGATTCAAGCTGAACGATCCTGGGATGGGGTTCGAAATGACAGATGACATGACGACTGCGGCATCAGCGAATCTGTTCGTGGCCATCCTCTCCCGAAACGAGCACGTCATCAACGCCCTGTTCGCCATCTTCACGTCAGTCCCGACGTCTAAATCTCTCTGGATTCGCCGCATCTGCGCCATGATATACAGCTACGGTGGCATTCACAGTGGATGCGGAGTGGCGGCCACCTTCTGGTTCGGAATGTACACTTCTCTCATACTGTACGAGTATTTCCAGGGATACCAGAGGTCTCCGGCCTTGAGCGTGCTGGCATGCGTCGTGCTCGGACTGCTGGTACTCATCCTTGCTGCTGCGCACCCGAGGATTCGATCAGCCTTCCACGATCACTTTGAATGGACTCATCGCTTTGGAGGCTGGACCCTCATTGCCATTCTGTGGGCGCTGGTGCTTGTTGGAGCACTTCCAAGAAACAACAAGAGACACGCGGGTTTTGTGATCAATCTCGCTCGCACCCCCTCCTTCTACTTTGTTCTCCTCACAACCATTCTCGTGGCTTATCCTTGGATGCGTCTGAAGCGCCACGACATTGAAAGCGAGCCTCTCTCAGACAAAGCCATCCGCTTGAACTTCAAGAGTGGCGATCTCGGCCTTTGCTCATGCGTTCGGCTGTCAGATAGCCCGGTCAAGGAGACGCATTCCTTTGCCGCGATACCGAGGACAGGAAGAGAATTAGGCTTCTCGTGCATCGTTTCCAACGCGGGGGATTGGACTCGACGGCTGATCAACAGCCCGCCGCGACACATGTGGACGCGGGGTGGGCCAGTCAACGGCATGGCCAAGGTCGCTAGGCTGTTCAGGCCAGTGGTTTTTGTTGCGACAGGCGCTGGAATAGGCCCGGTGCTGTCCTTTGTCGTAGGAAAGCCGGATCATCCGGTCCGCATTCTCTGGTCGACGCGCAATTCGGAAAAGACGTTTGGCAACGAGATAAGCTCCGCGGTACGACAGGCAGATCCAAACGCAGTGATAATCGACACAGACGTTTCTGGTCGACAAAATTTGGTGAACCAAGGGTACAAACTTTTCAAAGAAGCTCAGGCAGAGGCAATCTGCGTTGTGTCAAATCCCCGCCTCACCAATGAAGTGGTCTTCGAGATGGAGTCCCGGGGCATCCCGGCATTTGGTCCGATATGGGATTCATGAATTGCTTTCGGTGCGGTTTCTTTCCTTTTCTTCCTGCGGGGGGCAACACTGACGGCCTCTGTCGACGACGTATTGATTATTGCGAGTACAATTGAGAGCGGGAATCTCATCACCTGACGGCCGGTTTGAAGAAAGTTTGGTTTGTGTTAGATGGAGGCACGTTTCCTGCTGCATCTATCGCCAGGGTATTTGCTTCTTTTACGGCTGTCCTTCTGTGCCAGATTTCGCAAAGCTTCACGGCAGACTTTGGCAATCCATCACCACGTGGATGATCTTGGGCGGGTAGCGAGCGCCTCTTTTGAGCACGGCCTTGAATTTTGGCGACGGCAAGTGAAGTGGTACACGGTCGAGATCCTTGAACATAATTAGACGCTGTATCACTTGGGCAAAACAAAACAGTACAGTAGAACATACTTTTCGCCCGCCAGGAGTGTCTTCAACGGTCAACATGAAGCGCACAAAAGGTGCTGGCGTCAGAGTCAAATTTACCATTCCGCGACACTGCTGCTGCTGCATCTGTTGGGCTCTTGGTGCGCAAAGATGTTAGATCGCCGGGTCGGGTCGCGGCTACGTGCATGTGCTTCCAGGAGCCAGGATACTCCTCATCTTGGCTGGTCATGTCGGGAGGGAAGAGAAGAGCAAGTCAAGGACTGCATTTGCGTTTGGCACAGCATCGGGTAGGCAGAATTTGAAAAGTGGTGGTGAAGCCATTGAAAACCTGAGACAAGCGAGCGAATTCTTTGTGCATGCCATGATGGCGAGGCGCAAGCCACGCTTCCCTTCTTTGTCCTCATGGCGGTTGCAAGTGGCCGTGGCGGATATTTCGCAGCTTGGCACCACCTGCTGTGCTGCTGGCAAAGTTTCCCGCGCAACACATTGCTGTGGTCATGGCCAACAGTCGTGAAGAAGCGCCGCCACAGCTTCGCTTCATTCTTGCTGAACGCACCTGAAGTGCTGGCAGGTCGAGCACAAGCAGCTCAGCCATAAGCGATCACGGTCGAATTTGCATTTGGTCTCGCCGCGAATTGGCTGTCGTTCCCGATGGCTGAGTTGGGGCAAGACGATAATATGGTGATGATCTCGACGCTGACGACAGCCTCTGCCACGATGCTGATCATGGGTCCATAGATAGCCCGTGATGTCGCATGTTGAGGGTGTTGGAAGAGCGGAGCAAATGCGGCAAAGACGCGCCGCCGGGTCGAGCTGCCAGCATGCGACGCGAACCCGTCAGCCCTATGATGATGTGCAGAGGATGAGTGGCGATGAGGAGGCCCGGGCGAGATGACGGCGCAGAGAGGAGGTTGTGGCTGGCGGCTGGCGGCTGGCGGCTGAGGAGGTGTGGTGTTGGTGTTGGTGAGGGCCCGGCGCAGTGGGTCGCCAAGATTCGCGTCAAGAGTATTCCAAATCAACCACCACCAGAACATCATCTACCCAACGCATCCCTCCTCCAGGCCCAGCATCGCCGCTTGCTAGTCCATCACCTGCGCCGGCATCGTGTTTCGTTTCAGGCCTCTTTGTCACCAGCCCTGCGCTTATTTGTCAATCTCACTCCCTCTTCCGCGCCT
Organism: Phyllosticta citrichinensis; assembly: GCA_038380885.1. Lineage (NCBI taxonomy): Eukaryota > Fungi > Ascomycota > Dothideomycetes > Botryosphaeriales > Phyllostictaceae > Phyllosticta > Phyllosticta citrichinensis. Next base: position 40,671 of record JBBWUH010000003.1, on the reverse strand, counting down.
TCGTATGCTTGCCTATCCCTTGGCCCGGGAATCGTCTTCTCAAGTCTTGTCTAATTATCGCGCGCACGGGGCTTGACAATCTGGTTTTACCTGCGCCTATCAAATACTGTGTCGGGAAGTCCGCCAGCGGTGTGAGGGTTAGCATCTGCCGAATCCAAATGCCTTGCGTGGCTATCAAGGTCCGTTGACTCTGATTTCTTCTCTTTTCCGTGTGCATCCTGTCGTCTCCAACCTGGTTGCCCGCGGAAAATTTCTTCTCGTCCGTCGTGCATCAATTTAGCAGCCGTGCGGCGCTCGCCACCATCCACCTTTATAAAAGCAGCCAAGGTCTTCCAGTCCCTCTCTCCGTCAAGCTTTCCTTTCGGCTTCTTCCGCCATGGGCTCTTCCAGAGACATACGAAAGGCTCATCGGTCATCCTCATCATTTACAAGACCCCATCCGTACTTGCCGCCGACACGTGCCTCGTCCATTGCGTCCTGGAATTCTTCGGTACCGCGTCGCTCGAACCAAGTCCAAGCTCCAACACATTCCTCGTTCGCAGTGGATCCAGCTGTTCAAGCCTACCTGCAGCTTAAGATGGCGATGATGAAGAAGACTGGCACATGACGGATTCTGGCAACTCATTTCACCACCATCGTTTGGCGGGCTTCGCTGGCATTGCCACTTACGCATGGACTTATTCCAAGAGGATTTTCCTCAAAACCTTGCGGGTACCAAGGCCTCATTCCAAGGTTGTCAAATCTCTTCGACATCAAATACGCATCTGGAAATGTCGAAACGAACTCCCTCCAGGGGCAGCCCAAACCCGAGTTGTGCCGACTTGACGGATGGCGGCGGCAACTGGCGGTTCTGTCAACTTCAAGATCTTGGAAACATGTTCCTTCATGCGGGCTGCTTTTTCAGCTTTGCAAACCAGGCAACGAGGTTTCTCCGCCTTTCTTTCAGCAGCTGTGCCGGCCTCGCATGCGCCTTGGTCAATCTCGTTAAGAGTCATTTCCTACGCCCTCCAAGCCTTGCGTTGGCATGAGATGCTAAGACACATCCTGTCTCCTTACGCGAGAGTCGAAATGACAAAAACTGGTCTACGCTGGGACACATGCAAGTCATGGCTTTAGAACCCGCAACCTGAGCCTGTTTGGGATGTCTTCTCAACACTACATGCCTTCCGCACACCATGTTCTCTGTATTTAATCAACATCGGCCAGCCCGACAAACTTTTCATCTATACCGTTGTCCATTTTCTCTTGCAAATCTAATGAAGAGATAGCGATCTCACAAGTCACTTCAGTGATCTTTTCCTTTTGTCTCGTCTTCCTTGGCCCATTGATTGGCAATTTACTGTAACTGCCAATTTGAAAAGCTCAGAAGACACATTCCCCTCTATGACACCGCCTATGATGTTGTTGTGCATCAACATGTGCAAGCAATGAGCGCCATTACGCACCGATTTTGACGCATCTCGAGCGACCGATCAGTCTCCCTCCAAGCCGAGGGTTCTGTCACTCATGACATAGTCGCGCGTCGATATACAGATAAGGTGGACGACTTCATTTAGCAATTTTCGTGGCCAGTGCGAGTATTCTACCAACTGCCTATCATCCGCGAATGGAAATTCACGACCTCCTCCAAAACAAACAAAAGTCGACGATTCTGGTAGACGGTTTCTCCCACAGTCGCAGGATACCATGGGTTTCAAGGAGACATCTGGGGGAAGGAATGCGAAGCAAAAGAGGCGACGAGAGGCTGTCTTTATAGTAACTCTGAGCTTTGGCCGCCGACGATGAAGCGGTCGAAGTTTTGGTGGCTGTGGTGGCTGCCAGTCACCGGCATGCAGCCAGAGCTTTGGCCACTTCCGTTTTAGGGAGGTTGACTTTCGTCAAACGTCGAAGAACCTGGGTTGCGTTGGACGGGAGCATTCATCCTTGAGAACCTAGTGGAACCAGTCAGGGAGCATTCATCCTCAAGCAAGCGGAAGCTGTCAGGGTGCGTTCGTCCCACGCACCGCACGGAGCACTGCTGGGAAGCATACGTCCCGAAGACTACTGAGAGCATGACTGGGGAGCATTCGTGATTCGAGCTCTACGCCGGGAGGCAGTACCGGAGAGCAGTCATCCTCCGCCGCAAAAAGCATCCGAGGAGCATTCGCCGAGTCAAAAAAAAGCAATGTCACAAACTGCTGTCAAAATTCTCAGACTTGCCGTTCCTGGACTAGCACAGCACGTTGCCGAGCTAGCGTCAAGCTGGTCGACTGCTCCCCAACCGCCATCGAGGGCTCGTTTGCCAACCAGCAAGGGAGATGCACGTGGACCGGAGAATTATCCTCATCATCGAAACAGTCATCGATACATGGTAGAGCAGTCTGCGGCGGGGTTTGGATGTCAACACTGTCAATGGTCGAGATCAGTCTGTTACCTCTTGTCCCCGTCCCTCTGTTTACCCTCTTCCCGAGGATGTCGACAGAGGCGAGGAGCGCCAAATCTCCCGACCTCGCCCCTTCATTCGCACCACCGCGGCCTGGCGCTTCGCCGAAACGGACATAAACGGACAAACGAGGGAGCAAGCTTCCATCCAATCGGGACAAACACCAACTGAGACTTTTCCTGGAGCGACGTGGTCTAGCTGTTTGTCGATCGTCGCGTTGCGTCAAAGAGCGTGTTTTTGCACGTGGATGGAAGCGTCCAGGCGTGCCTTGATGAGGTTTGATGGGTTGACACTTCTGACTTCTGTAGGACAAGCCTTGGGATTTTCGAGTATGTTCCACGGCCGTGATGCGGATTGACACAATTGATTCTTCATTCAAATCCACCTCTTCGTGTTTCGAGCGCTTGATGTGACAGGACGCTCAAATGAAAAATCCCGAATCGGGGTTCAGCGAAAGGGCGGACTATCAGACTAGTCCCAAAGCCGACGAGTCCCCTATAGACCCAGCCAGAGCAGCGAGTCCTCCCTCGCTGGGTCAACTCAGCCCAGACCGCGCACCTCCGCATCGAGATCGGGACTCGTCAGAGGGCAGGCTGCTGACTGGTGAGCGAGGAGACAGAGAGCGCGCTGTCAATCCGTCAGTCAGTTGCACCACTGCTGCAATCGTCCATATGTCATAGCGAGCTCTATGACCAGCGGCCCCCTCTTCTCCTCCCTTCCGGGAGCATCTCCTCCATCTCCGAGCACGCGTGCTTGTCACACTGGCTGTGTCGTCTCACTCTTCTCTTCATTCCTCGCTCCTCCGCATTCCGCAGACTGCTTCCGCAATGGCTGCTTCTTCGCCCGTGGTGGGCGGTGGTGGGGCAGCATTCCTCCAGAGCTTCCGCAATCCCCTGCGTCTCTTCTCTAGACACGCGTACTCCTCCCCGCTGCTGTATGCCCAGGCCGTGACCCCAGTGGTTCCTGAGGCACCTGTACATGTCGGATGGCAGGCCCTAGCCCCAGCAGTGACGTTTACCATCTTGGCCGGGCTGGCAGTAATTGCGCGATGGTATACGAGGGCTTGCCTGATGAGGCAGATCAGGCTGGAGGACTGGATCGTGTCGCTTAGTTTGGTAAGTGTTGTATCTGTCGACCCATTGATTGGGAGCTCTAGAAGGCTAACAGCACTCAATGCGTAGATCCTCTCAATTGCCATGACCGCAGTTATTGGAGTGGAAGTGCGTACAGCAGAGGAGGGTCCGGACAAGGTGAACAGGGCATTCTTGTCGAAGATGGCCAGGGTAAGCAATCCAGACGACAAAGAAGCCCACTTACTTACAGCCGTTTAGCTGGTCCTGTCGAGCAACATACTCTACCAAATCTTGATCAATTTGACCAAGTCTTCCTTCTTCATCCAGTACCTCCGGCTCTTCCAGCCGCCGTGGGTCCACCGGGCATGCAAAGTGTCGCTGGTCGTCATCCTCGGCGTCATGTGCTGGGGCGTCTTTGGCGGCATCTTCCTCTGCAAGCCAGTCCGCCGATACTGGGATCCTTCGGTCCTGGGAACGTGCATGGACATTCAGACGTACTGGTTCAGCACGGCCGGGATTGGGGTGATTATGGACTTTGTCGTGTGGCTGATTCCAATGCCATTGATCAAGGGGCTGAATCTGCCCATGCGGCAAAAGCTCAGCGTCTTTGCCGTCTTCGCGCTGGGTGGCTTGTAAGTAGGGAGGAAACAGGCTGGCGCATCCGTTGCTAATCCGGCAAACACAGTGTCTGCGTCGTCAGCATCCTCCGCCTCTCCCTCGTCCACTACTACGCTGAACGAGACGCTATGAAGCGTAAGTTCCTCATCGTCGACGAGATCCGAGCGTCCTTCCTTACTTCTACAGAATCCGGTGTTGCGGCCATCGTTTGGTCCACGGTGGAAGGCAACGTCGGCATCATCTGTGCCTCTCTCATGGTCATGAAGCCGCTCGTTGCAAAAATCTTTCCTTCTATTTTGGATACGAGCCACTCGTCGAGCCGGACGATGCGCCTCCCGACCATCCACGATAACCTGACGTGGACTTCGACGGCGAACACGGAGACGACGTGCGTCGCATCGCGGCCGACGAGCATGGTCAAGCCGCCGATGGGAATGAACGACATTTTGCAGGTCGTCACCATGGACAGCGTCGTGGAAGAAAAGAAGAACAATGAGTACGGGCCGCGGCGGGAATCGGATGCAAGCGAGGCGCTTGATTTTGGCCATTACCAGAATTTCCCTGAGCGAGTCGTGACGAGAGACGGGAGACGGGTTTCGGCATGGAAAGCACTGTAGAGTAGACGGTCCGCAGTGGGTGTCGGAAGAAAAGGCATTCCCGGAGTCCGTAGCTGCGGTGGTGAACGACAGCTCCCTGGCTTCCGCGGTTGTAGTTAATGAAAGCTTCCAAGATGAAGAAGCAGTGATTTCCTTTTGACAATAAGTGTGGGCAGAAGGTGTTTGGCGAAGATGATAAGGTGACGTTGGATCGCCGGGTACGTAGGTCCGGCCCGCACCTCTTGCTCGTCGTGCATCTCCGCTCAACTCGCGCAACGCGACTTGCCTAACCTCTGACCTCACGAACCCTCCCTGTGTGCGAACGCCACCGGCGCATCACTCAACCAGCGCCAGGACAGACATGTTTGCGACAATTCCCCAACGATAGCTACGCTATATCGCTACAAAGCCACCATGGCTTTCAACACCACCGCCGCGTCGAATACTCCAGATCTGAAGCGCCTGCCCATCTCGGCCCTGCACCCCGGCCTCCCATCGCTCGCCACGCAGTCGATTGTTGCCATCGTGACTCTCGTCTGGCCATACAGTTCGAGTACTCGTTCCTGCGCCCTGCTCCTCGCCGAGCCCGACTTCCGCCTGCGTCGCCGCCGCGGCCAGGTCCGCGTGCAATTCTTCGCCGACGCCGCCCACGCCGTCGCCACTTCCGGCGTTGGAATAGGAGATGTGGTCATGCTACGGCTAGGGCCGAGTGTGCAGTGGCTCGCAAGCAGCGGAGAGGAAGAGGTGGTGCGCACGCCTGGCAAGAGCGTCGAGTGGGAGCTCGGATACCGGCGCGCGTTGCGTCTCAGGGCCTGGCGCGATGGCGAGCTGCTGGCAAGCCTGGACGTACGCAGCGAAGCGACCCCTGAGCGGCAGATGGAAGAGGTGGAGGAGGACCATGTGTACAACACGCCGAGCAAGATTGTCGGACGCTTCAGTGGCGAAGGCTTGAAGATGGGATCATGGGCTTCGCCTGCCTTTTTGAAGCGCTCCAGGCTTTCTCTTGACTCGGCGCGAGACGGTCATGACATTTTTGCCGACGAGGGTGGATACGTGGAAGGCAAGGGCAGGAAGAAGAGAAAATCGTGGATGAACGTGGGCATGTGGACGTATGCCAACAGGACGCCCTCTCCCGAGAAGGGCGAGGTCTTGTCTGCGGATGGCGCCATGAGCCCTTCTCCCGAAGGGACGATCACCGCCCAACCCGCTGATGTTCTGCATACCCCCGAGTCAACCAACACCGTTACTGAAGTGGATGAGAATGAAGAGCTTGCCCTTGAGCGCCCTGAACATGAACCAGTCCAAGACCACCTGGACATCTCTCCAAGCCCAGCATCTCGCGAGGCGGCTGAGCAGTTGAAAGAAGAGACGATCGACCAGCAGTACCTGCAGGAGGCGGCTCAACCTGATTTCGTCAGGGGCGATACTGAGGAGAATACCGAAGTCGACGAGCTTTTCAGCGAGCCCGAGGACAGGATGGAAGGTCAACTCTCTTTCCAGGAGCTCAAAGCCATAGAACAAGACGAATCTTCCACGGAAGAAGATGAGCCGCCTCTTCTCGTACCTGGAGCGGTGCTGCAGAGCCAAGTTGGGGATTACTCGGGAGACACAGAGGAGGACTCAGACGACGCATTTCTCCAAGTAAAAGAGCTTGACCGAAGTCTCACACCGACTGAAGTCGACTCTGATGAAGATGAAGGCTCTGAGAGCGAGGAGGGGAGCACGGCCGGAAATCAAGTCGCTCGATCTCCGCTAGAAAGCTTGGCTGTCGAGGAAACTCTCAAAACGAGGAACAAAGAACAGGAACCAGCCGAAGCTGCGGCGGAACCCCAGTCGAGTGGGATCTGCGCCATGCTCCCACCTGCTCTTCGACCAAGTGTTTCTGATGAATCTGCAACAAAAACGCCGCCGCGGACTCCACAGTCCTCCGCACAAGGTCCCGGTCGTGCTCCTCCAACGCCCCAGCTGCAGCCTGTGACTTCCATCAACCTGCCTTTGCCATCCCCATTCCCTGGGACAAGCGCTTCGGAGCCCGCCTCATACATGGATGCACGTCCCCTGCCTCAAGCTCAAGGAACTACCGAGACGGGGGTGTCACTTGAGCCTCAACAACTCCCGGTTGTGGAAGAAGAGCGAGAGCCGGAGGAAATACTGGACGCCAGCTTCAGTGTGGTTCCTCCTATCGACTCTGGTCTTGATCAGGCTCAAATATCCACCGACGGCAGTCTGAGTGATTTAAAGGGAATGCCAGAATTGAGTGAGCCTTTCGGGTTTGGTCTTGATGGCTCTGTTTTGTCCAGGATGATACAGGGCAGGGCTTCTGACGTCGGCTTTGAGCAACCACCTGCCGGCACTGACAACGAAAAGGGTGGTCACGACGACATTGCCAAACCCACCAGCACTGGACCCACTGCAATTGCCTCGGAAACTTCGCGACAAACACAAGCAAGGTCTCCATCGAAAGAACCTTGGATGGATGTTTTGGTGCAAGACAAGCTTGAAGGAGAGAATCAAGAATCTTCCCAGATGATTGTTTCCCTAGACAAGGAGAGTCTCGAAACGCCAAAGCGCACTCTAGAAACAGCGCCTCCACTCAAAGATCAGCCAGATAGACTACCGGAAGCCCTTCAGCCAGCAGCCCACGACTCGGTGGAAACTGTCCAGCATGATATGTTAGGGGCGGATGAGGCTTCCATTTTCCAAGACGCAGTCGATGACTGTCAGCCCCAATCGCTCTCGTTTGACGACGGCTACGTGCCAATGATCGATGACTGGGACATGCCGAACTTGGACTCTGATCCACCGGACATTTCGATGGCAGAGCCTGATAGGCAGGACCCGTTTGCGCCAGATCTAGAGGAAGACCGCGAAAAAACGCCCACCCGCGATGCCAAGGTCGCTTCTCCACAACCAGAGGTCGATGATATTGCTGAGAAGTCTTTGGTGGAATCGACACCCAAGCCCGCTAGACCTGAAGTCACCATCATCGATCTGGACAGTGACAGTGAGGACGAGGAAGTGTCTGATACAGAAAGAATCACAACGACCAAATCAACGCCGCAAGCTGCCGTCACCAGCCCGGCGCCCGTGCCGATCGGTAAAGAAAATCTCCAAGGATCCTGGGAAGCCCAGTTGAAGCCAGCAGAGCGGAAAACACCACAAAAGCAAAGCTTTCAGGCTCTCAGTCCCTCGAAAAGCTCGCAGCAGCGCTTCAGGACTCCATTCTCAGATTTCGACCACACGGAACTTTCACAGGGCGGCACGCCGCGACGCCATCGCCTCATTGCGACACCTGCCTCTCAGGCCGCTTCCATTGCCGACCGAGTCTCATCCCGGAGGAGGCGAACAGGGGTCAAGGATTCCGAGTTTGAGTGGGATTCGACGGCGTCTGTCTCAACGCAGAAGCTGTCGTCGCCGCCCTCGGAAGCCGCCGACGCGAAGCTCTCTCAAGACAATGAGAATCATTCAACAGCTACGACGACGAACTTCCTGGAGGAACTTCCGCAAAAGCCTGCTGTACCTGCCGAGAGATCATCTCCGCCTGTTCAAGCAGCCCGACTTCGGCCTTGGGAGAACGACCGCTATCCCAGTCCTTTTACCAGTCAAATTTTGGAGGAATTGTCGCAGAAGCCACTTGAAGAGCTTTCTCAACGCCCATCCCAGTTCCATGGACTGAGCAAGCAAACGCCGCAGAAGCCGCCTCCAGTGTCTACAATCGAAGAGTTTGCGCCGTCTTCGCCTGGCGTTGAGCAAACTGCAAGAGCTCCGTCTGAGTCCTCGGAAGGGGTTCATGAGTCGCCGCCAACGGCAGACAAGTCCTCAAGGGCACCGTCTGAGGTGTCTCAGTATGTTGGGGAAGGCACTCCAGCTGTAGAGAACTTCCGCAACGTGGTCCGCACCTTTGTTCGGTCATCGTCCCCTTTGCCCGAGCATGTGGAACGCACTTCAAAGGAGCAACAACATTCTTCAATGCTAGTTGACGACCCTAGCTTGATGCGTGCTTTGCAGTCGTCTCAGGCCCCTTTCTCGACGCAGCTTCGGGATCGAATGGCCTCGTCTCCACCAGTGGAAGATGAGACACCTACGTTTGATTTCACGCAGGTCGAAGATACTGTGACACAGAAGAGAGTCTCGTCGCCTGCAAGATCACCCAGCGTTGCATCAACTGCAAGGCGAGTGGCAGATCGTTCCTCTCCAGTCTCTCCCGATGCTATGGAGGCTGCTCCTAGCGAGGAACGTGGTCAATCCTTCGACGACGATGTGCTTATGGAAGATGGCAAGATATTATTCGACAAGGATTTCGAGCTCTCTCAAGATCTTCCAAATGCTGCTGCTGGTGTCAAAACTGCCAGTCGGCCACCTCAGGAGAGCCTCCTTACTCCTGAACCGAGCCAACAAAACGCGCACATGCCTTCTTCGTTTCCCGCAAATGAGATTGAGCAAACTTTGCCGCCGACTCCTCGGCTCACGCAAGCCAGTCATGCTGCCGAAGGGTTTGATCTCACACAGGTCAAAGCAAAGACGCAAGATCTCAAAATCACGGAACCGGCAAGCCAACATGAAGAGCGCGCCGATATCACGATGGGAGATACCACCTTGGTCGAGCCTCCTGCAAGTCAGTCTCGAACGGTCCATCAAGCCGAACCAACTTCGCCGTCCTTTTCCGTCAAGTCGGTCGAGGAATTGAAATCGCCTTCGCCAACCTTTTCCGAAAGAGTCCGCCTCTACCAATCCTCCCAGCCAGGAATGTCTCAGCTCCCAGTCTTTTCACAAAGCCAGGGCCTGCGCACCTCCCTCGGCTACTTCACGTCGCTTTCCTCACTGCCACAGCATCTCAACTCGCAGGCTCAAATCGACGTCCTTGCTGTATGCACCCGCGCAACCAAGCGCCCCGAGCGTGCCACCGCCGGGCCAAAAGACTACTTCACGTCATTCCGCATTGCGGACAAAAGTCTCGGCACTGAGGCAACGTCGGTCCAGGTGCAGGTTTTCCGCCCCTGGAAAGCCGCGCTGCCCGAGTGCGACGTCGGCGACGCGGTGCTCCTGCGCAACTTTGTGCCCAAGAGCCGCAAGGGCAAGGTCGGACTCATCAGCGCAGCGGAGAGCGCGTGGTGCGTTTTTAGGTACGGCAAGAACTTGACGCAGCGAGCGGCAGCGAAGCAAGACCACACCCAGAGCCAAAGCCAGAGCAAGCTTCACGCGAACGGCGACGTTGACGGCGACGGCGACGACACGCAGAAGCAGCGGGACGCCGATAAAGACGAAGCCAAGAAGGGCAAGCGCAAGTCCGATATCATGCACTCGCTTCGCCCCATCTGGGCTGACACGTATAGCCCCCTGTGGGGCGATTTGACTGGCGTGGTCGATGGGTTGGACGATGAGGACGCGAGCGAGGCCAAGGGTGAGCATGACGCAAACGGATCGACCGAAACGGGGAAGAAAAAGGAGACGGAGCAAGAAGGGACAAGCGATCTCGAGCATGGCAGATACAACCCCGAAAGTGGCGCGTCGAGGGAAGAGTGCCACGGCCCGCCGGTCGAGTATGGCGATCAGGAGAGGAGGGAGGCGAGGCGGCTGAGGGAGTGGTGGGTTGGTGGTGGCGGCGACGAGGTTGCGAAGATCAATGGTGATGTGTAGAGCAGGTACGTGGTAGTGGGAGGGGAGAAGCGGGTTTGCTGTCTTCCATCTGCTCATACTGTGGTGTTCAGGTACAGGAGGACCAAAAGGAGCGTTCGAGTCTTGCACCAATACAGTGTTCCACCGAAATGGTATCTCGTTTGACGTTTTGTGGATGTCGTGACGATGCGGCCGCACGTGGAGCCTCCCGACATTTCCGCAGTTGTTGTCGAGGCTCGTCACTATTAGCGAGCAGTGCTGGACATTATTGGCAGATGATGGCAATTAGTCGCACAGCTGAAAGCATCACCGCGACAGGGAGACGCTGGAATCAAGGAACACAAAGACATATTAGATGTGTGGTGGCAGCTTCAGAGTGAGCCGCGCGAACCAGAAAAGCAGAGCAAGTAATGAACGAGGCTCTGATAATGTCATTCAAGCGCCCGGGACAGGCAGTTGCGAAGTGCAAGTAGCGGGGGCGAGGAGGCTGCTTTTATACTGTCAGGGTTGCTTGGTCTGAGGGTCACTGCGCCCGAGGTGCGTGATGCGGAGAGGTCATGAGGCGAGGTGTCATCCAAGCGCAGAGTTGAACGCAGTTGTAGAAGTAAACAGTTGTTGTAACAGTTCACTAACTTTTCCGTAGATCGTAATTTTCCTGGCGACAAAGACACTGAAATATTTTCATGGAGTAAGTCAAGATCTAACGATGTTGGAGTAAACACTCCCGACTTCCAGCATTGTGAGATAATGTGGGACAGCTTAAGAGACAGGAGGAGCTTTCTAAGTCCGCCCTGCAACTCGAAACAGGCAGACAAGGAGACAAGGAAAAGTGAGATCGACGCGTTCGTCGACAAAAAGTGTCGATCGATGAGAATTGGAATCCATGTCTAGAAATGGAATGGAACTCCGAGTTGGCCTAAGTACGACGCCGAGAGGGGTGGATGGCCGGTATCTATCAATTTGGCTTCTTCTCAGGCGGCCATGCGGGCAGGCACATGCCGTTACAGCAATTCTGGTAGCTTGTGGTCAATTCATCACGAGGTCCCAAGGAGGGTGTTCCCTTGCTCCCTGATCAAGAGCTACCAAGCCGCTGGCACAAAAGGTGGAACGATACGATTGTCTTAGAGCCGCCGCAAGAGCCATCCGGCCGCACACTGCAGACACGGCTAGAAGATATCTGTTTTGCCGACGAGAAGAAAGGGGACTTGTCGCGGAGCGACATTGCCAAGGTTGCCGAGCTCGTCGGGAAGATGCTGCGGATGGAGCCAGCGGAGAGGGCGTCTGCCGCTGAAATTTTGGAGGATCCGTGGTTTGCAGACGACGTGGAGTAGGTTGACGGAAGGGAAAATACCAGAACTCTGCGCGACATAAGCAAACACCAAATTCCAGAGCAATGTTGCTGTGTAAGAGTCAAACCGACCTCGACATATTGACTCTGTACATGTGCACGGTTTGAGCGATTCCAGTTTCATTCAGGGGGAACAGGTCGAAGACGTGGCTCAGCACATCGGCGCTCAGAAATCCGGCTAACAGCAGAAACTCGGCCATCCCAACAACAACACTTCCCCATCAAAGTGCCCTTCCTTCTCCATCCAACAGCCTCCCATCAGAACCATCACACACCAGTCAGCACACCGCGTCGCATCCCGCGGCATATTCTCCCTCCCCGCTTCCTCTCACAGACGGCTTTGAGCAGGGAGCTTGAGAAAAGGCCGCTATGCTTCAGCGACCTCGAAGACGTGGCAGAGCCACTCCGTCGATTTGTGGCGGATGCTGTGTCAGCTCTTCGAACTCATCACCAGCGCGACGGTCTTCACCAACTTCTTCCCCCTTCCCCGACCGCACCAGGCTCGTGCGCGAAACGCTCGCCTCGCTGCCCACGCAACAGCTGCCGGCGCACTGGCAGAAGCAGTGGGACGACATGGACTGCGCGAATCCCAAGCTGGTCCTTCAGCCGCCTGACGATTACTTGGAGCTTGAGGTTTGGGACGAGCGGGAGAATCACACGCTGTAGCGGTGGCTGGAGTATCTGTATTTTGATGATAATGATGGTGGTGGTGATGGTGGGGAGCAGGGGCAAGACCTGTCGCGAGAGGATATTGTCAAGGTGGGGGAGATTGTTGAGAGGATGATGCGTTTGGAGCCGCGCGAGAGGGCGGAGGCGGAGGAGATTTTGTGGGATCAGTGGTTGAGCTATGTGTAGGGTGGGGTAGGGAGGTTGGTCGAAGTGTGTCGAGTTGGAGGAAACAGAAGTGTTAGTACATACGTGAGTGAGGGAGAGAGAAGGGAGGAAGAAGCATAGTGGTTCTCATGCGTGCTTGTCTGACTGGTATGGAATTACTGCTCCCTCTTTCGATTACATGTGAGCCAGCACTTTGCCACACGACCGCTCAGCAACCAAGAGTGGACCAAAAGCAGGACTGGGGGAGATGCGAGACAGAGCAGGTATACAAGACCGAAAAACGACGCATCCAATTCTATCCTCGCGCGTCTGCGCTGCACAAGACGCCGCGGCGTGGGTGCGAGCAAGAAGTCAAGCAAGATGGACTAAACAGTACGTGTACCAAAAACCAAACCAAAACCGTGTCTCATAACGCGCTGGCCGCTCTTTGCATCGCTCGCCCCAAAAAGAATAAAAACAAGTTGCGTTTCGCTCGTTCGTGTTTCGTTTGCTTCGTTGTGTCGTTTCGTTGCGCAGCGCTGGCGGCAGAGACCAAGACCAAGACTCGCGCAAAACGCAGCGACGAGACTTGAAGCAATATGACGCAGTGACAGAAAAAAAAAAAAAAAAAGGAACCGAACAGAGAACAAAAAGAATAGATAAGAATGCTTCCCGCACCCCATCTTATTCCAAACACCAGACGCGCTCGCTCACCTGACCAAAACATGATGACGCCTACTCTAGGCACTCTTCCCGACTTCAGACTCAACTTCATCCTTGACATCGGCTGCGAGGCTCCCTGGTCCTCTCAGATACTCCTCCCACGCCGCCGCCTCGGCCATGCAGGCCTGCGCAGCGGTCGGGCTCGTCGCACCTGGGCTCGAGACGATGCTGTCCCACTCATCCAGGATGTAGCGAAGCGGGCTGCTAGGCGACGAGGCCGTCGCAACCAAGCTAGGTGCGAGCTTGTTGAGGGCGCGCCAAGTGGTGGTGGTGGTGGTGGTGGAAGTCGGGCTGTCGGTGGCGGTGGTGGAGGCTGAAGTGTGGCGGGGATTGCTGGAAGCGGTGGTGAAATTGCGGAGCGGCTTTCCCGCCTGATGAGCTTCTATCGCCTCGTCCGCGAAGAGCTGTTGGGGGTGTTGGTGCGGGTGGTGAGGAGTAGAGGAGCTGCCGAATAGTGTCAATTGAGTGGATTATCGTGACGAACGAGGGGGCGGTACAGGGGTCAGTTGCTATCAACGGAAAAAAGCCACCAAGCAAGCAAGCTTTGCGTGAACGCCATGACACAGCATTAACGTACCTGGCCCGCCGTCGTGGCTACGTACCTGGTACTGGTTCGCGGGCTGCTGCGCTCAGATTCGGGGGGCGATGTGCGCAGTTCGGAGACGGAGGAGCTGTTGCTGCTGCTGGAGTGCGCTGGAGCAAAATTGGAATTTTCCTTTTCCGGTTCCGTCGCATCCCAGTCTTCCCACCCGGACGCGTCATCCAGAGTCTGGCTGCTGGGTTGACTGCGCAGCGTTTTTTGCGGCGACTTTGTTGGTGTAGGTTTGGTGATGGCCGGCTGCGGGGCCCCAACGGCTTCGATGCCGTGCTCCTTCCAGAAATTGGACTCGATATCGATGAGCGTAGAACTATCTCCAGAAGGATGGATGGACTTTGATTTTCTCCTGCCCGTATTGACGGTCCTGGAGCGGCTGAGGCCAGCGTCGTTGGTGAGACGGCTCCCGTTTTGATGCGGAGTGCTCCGCGGTGGACTAGCAGCCGCTTCATCACCAATGGCCGCTTGCCTCAGATCTCCCCAAAACGTTATGATGCCATCTTTCAGGTCGGAGGCCATTTGGCGACCGGTCCGCAGCAATGCCTCCGAAGTGCCATCTTGCGATTCGGTTCGTTCTCTCGATGATTCGACAGGGGTGGTAGATGAGCGTCCGCGCGGCGGATTGATTGACGGTTCGTCCAGCGTCGCGTCCATGGCGGTTGAAAAGGAGCCATCGTCGGCAGACTTGGTCGGCGACAGCAGGGAGAGGGTGCGGGTGTGGCGCGAGCCGCTAAAGACCTTGCGATTCGATTGACGCTGACCATGCAGTATCATCCGCCTCCGCTCCATTTCCTTTTCGGCCCAGCTGGGGCCCTCGGGATTGTCGTCAAAGAGACCGTTTGCAAGGACCGTGTCGACGGGCTGCAGCGGGTGGAAACCGTAGGCGCCCTTTTGGCCGAGGCGAGCGGCCTCGTGGGTAGCCCATTGCTTCTTCAATTCCGTCAGGGTATCCTCGGCCTTGGCCAGCTCCTCGCGCAGCTCGAGCACGCGGCGCTCCTGGGCGGCCAGCGCGGTGAAGAAGTTGGCGTCCGGCGAGTGCGGAGGGTGCTCGGGGGATCGTACAGGGCTGGTGCCGATCCACGAGGCAGGGCGAGAGCGCGGCGTTGGAATGCTGGGGTTGGCGGCGGCGGGCTGCACGGGGAAATTCAGCGACAGGCGCTTGGTGTGGCGCGAGGCAGCGTCGGCGTGGGACAGCGAGCGGCCGTGAGACGACATGTTTGTGGTTGAGGAGGGAGAGGAGGTGGAATTGGAGGAAGACGGGCCTGGACCTGGACCTGGACTTGGACCTGGACCTGGAGCTGGGCGAGGCAGGCCTGGGGGGGGATGAGAGCGCGGGTTGGCTCGTGATGTGATGTCGGTGGGCACGGATGCGGCAGCGCGATGGCCACGGGCGGCGCGCATGGCTGCTGGCGACGACGACGACGACGGCGACGACGACAGGCTCTGGAGGTCGATTCGCGATGTCTTTCGGGGAGTCTGGGGCATTCCACAAGCTACATGGCGGACCGAAGGCGACGGCGACTGCGACTCGATTATTGGACGATGCGGGCGCAGCGACAGGGCAATCCGAGGGCCGAGTCGCCAAGAAGCGAGCGTGAGGGCGACTCCCAGGCAGATTCGGCGGTGGTTGAGGAACAAAAAGTCGAGGAGAAACATTGATGGCAGCCGTGCCCGACCGTGACACGTATCAGGCCATGATGATGGTCATGAGAGGACGTTGGGCGCTGGCGTTGACAGTCGCTGAGGGTCTGGATATTGTAGCGGTCGGGGTATAGGGCGCTCGTGTGGCCGGGCAACCAGCGGATGCGAGGTAACCATGGGAGCGGAGCGCAAGGGATGAACAGCGGAAGAGGGCCTGTCAGCAGGATGAGGATGAGGATGGCGATGGCGATGGCGATGGCGATGGCGATGGCGACATGTCAAGAGTCGTCGCTTGGTGCATGTCTGTCAATCACCCGTATGCTCGTGCGCTGGCGGAGATCCATCACGGCCGTCGTGTGGGTCTGGTGGTTTGGTTGGCCGTCACTCGGCCGTCTTGACGGACAATTCTACGGGGATTTCTCTGCCTCAAGAAAAAGAAACACCCTCTTGCAATTCAAGTCAGACGATGAATGAGCGGCCGTAAAGAATACTGCTCCCCCTCGTCGCCAGGAGGCCCCAGTCCCTGTCCTGTGGTGCGCCCGTTTCCCAAAGCGGCAATATCACAACACGGCCATCGACGCACTTGTTGGACGTGGCGCAACACCACCGCAGGCCCAGAACCACCGAACCATTATTCTGCTGTTTGCACCGGCGCCATATCCGTACCTGCAGCTTCGCCGCCTCGCTCGCCTTTCCGCTCTCCAGCCTCCAGCCTCCAGCCTTCAGCCTTCTCGCGCTCCGCTCGCTGTGCCGCCCCCACCTGCACCAGCCCCTCAACCCGCTGCAACACCACAAGTTGCTCTCTCGCAGTCCCCGAGACGTCATACTATTCTCCACCTCCACCACTCGGCCCCGGTACGTGGGTGCTGGCGTCGGGGGTGATCCGCCTGAGCCTGTGCTTGGTTGCTGTGGGGAGCCATCATCGCTGTCTGTCTGTCACCGCTACCCACACAGCCCAAGTCCGTGCCCATTCCACTCCATCGCCCATGTTAAAGTCCATCCCACCGGGTCTCTGCCATTCTCCCAAGCATTTCTACTTTCCCATCCTTACTCCAAGGACAAAGACTCGCTCCATCTCTCTTCCATCCCCCCCCCCGGCGCAATGGCCGACGACTACCAGGTCCTTGAGGAGCTCGGCAGTGCGTTTGTCTCTTCCCTTGGCTCTCTTCTTCGCTGACATGATGCAGGCGGCAGCTTCGGGACCGTCTACAAGGCCATTGAAAAGTCGACTGGCGAAATCGTCGCAATAAAACATGTCCGTCCTCACTCTCCCCACACTCTGCGCCCGTCCTGACCGCCTCCCAGATTGATCTCGAGGGCAGCGACGATGACATTAAAGAAATCCAACAAGAAATCGCCGTCCTGAGCGCATGCGCCAGTCCGTTCGTAACACAGTACAAGACCAGCTTCGTGAGGGGAGTCAAGCTGTGGATCGTCATGGAATTTTTGGGTGGCGGCTCTTGTTTAGACCTTGTATGTCACCCGTCAACCGTCCAACCGGCTCCGCTGACCAATCAGATGAAACCCGGTCCATTCTCCGAGTCCCAAATCGCCGTCATATGCCGAGAACTCCTCCTTGGTCTGGACTATCTTCATCTGTCGGGCAAAATCCATCGCGACATCAAGGCTGCCAATGTCCTCCTGGCCGAGTCGGGCAAAGTCAAGATTGCCGACTTTGGTGTCGCTGCCCAGCTGACCAACATTAGCTCTCAGCGCATCACCTTTGTCGGCACTCCCTACTGGATGGCCCCCGAGGTCATTCAAGAAATGGGCTACGACTGCAAGGCCGACATTTGGTCCTTGGGCATTACGGCGATCGAAATGGCAAGGGGAGAGCCCCCTCACGCAGACACCCATCCCATGAAGGTCCTGTTCCACATTCCAAAGGCCCCGGCGCCACGGCTCGAGGGCCCATTCTCGAGAGACTTTAAAGACTTTGTCTCCCAATGTCTCGTCAAGGATCCAGATCGGAGGCCCTCAGCCAAGGATCTGCTCAAGCACAGATTCATTCAACGCGCAGGAAGAATTGAAGTCCTCCGTGACCTCATTACCAGACGGCGCAAGTACGATTCCTCGGCGACCAAGGCATCTCAACCCAAGTACTACGAGGAGACGCTGTAAGTATTTCCAGTCTGTCACATTGCCTGACTAACTTTCCAGGCGCGAATACAACAATGGCGCTCAAGATGAAGACGAGTGGGTCTTCGACACGGTCAAGCCCGTTCAGCCCAAGCGCCCGCGCAAGTCGTCCAAGCTCGAGTTTCCGACCGAGCTCATGGAGAAGATGGATGTGAGTGCTGGGCCACTGGGGAGACCGACTGCGACCTACAACACCTCGCGCAGGCGATCGTCGACCCGCCAGTCAAGCGCGTCGACAATGTTCAAGATTGCGACAGACTCGACGCAGACCCCTCGCAGCGAATCCAGGGATCCACTCTCCCTCGACATGAACTTTGGCAACGGCACTTCGACAGTCCGCCCATTCCGCCGCGTATCTGCCGCCATGGAGAACCAAAAAATTGCAGACGTCGAGGTTCCTGCTCCTCCTCCCAAGTCTGCCGTCATTGCTTCATTTTCATCGGCTGACACTCTCCTGGCGGACTCGCAGAGCGAAAATGAACCCCCTCTTCCTCAAGGGACAGTTGCACGTCTAACCAAGGAATCCATGCTAGGCCGTCGCGCCTTTGTCAAGGCCGTCAACACGTCGTTCGAAGAGACGCAGGCCCAAACCAGCGGACAGTCGAAGCGCGATGCATTTGCTCGTGCTGCGGCGGCATGGACTGCGCTCGATCGCGTCGACCCCGAGGGCGAATTCCTTCTCCTTCGTAACATTATCGAAAAGGTTCAAGCAGATCCAAAGCTTGCCGCTGCTCTGGGGGTTTTGCCTTCCAGTACGCCTCAGACACCAGCGACCGATGTCATGACTCCCATCACATCGCCGGCCCCTTCCTCAAAGGCGACTGACCCCCTTTCCAACATTACGAACAACGCCACTCCCAGCCGCGCTGCCAAAGAGCGCTCTCCACGCTCTCCCGTCTCGCCAGCTACGCCGCAAAAGCCGTCCAAGCCAGCGAAGCCTGTCCACGTCCCGATCAACGTTCCGCGGCAGCAGCTTCCCAGGCCTGTCACTGCCTCCAAAATTCCCCAGCAGACCAAGCCATCCAATGCACAAAGACGACGCTCCGCCCTCAGCAACAGCAGCGGCAGCAATGGCAGCAACCGAAGTAGCCGTTCAGCCAACTCCAACGATTCGGCTTCGGCAGCGGACTTGAACGCAGCCGCAGCTGCAGCAGCCAACCGGCGTGGCAGCACCGCAACGACAGACAGCAACGGCAGTGGCAGCGGCGGCAAGCGAAGCGTCAACAGCATTGACGAGAAGAAGCTGCCCGGCTACGTCAAGCCCGGCATGGAGTACACGGGGCTGCTTGCCGACGTGCTGTACGGCCGCTGGATGGAGGGGCTGGTGAGCCGGTGGCCGAAGCCTTAATCAATCGGGCTATGGGGAGTCGCCGCACATTGGGAAGGAAAAACCAAGAAGGGGAACGAGGAAAATCTTCAAAAGTGATACCCCACTGGGACTTGGATAGGTTTGGGATCATCGGTTTCGGGACACGGGGAACAGGAAAAAAGTTCAACGGACGGGTTTGTATTTCTCTTCTTTGTCTGATCGCTTTTGGCTAGAGCACCACCATTTTTACCCTGTACAAGTTTTGCGCCTACATTACTACTCCTGGGCGCCACTGCGTTGCTTTGCTCGTTTTGCTGGTTTTGCCTTCTGGTTCGCTCCTTGCGCGCGCGCTATTGCATTATCACAGATAGATTTTCCCCCGGCCGTCTGGCTTTTGCTTTCTTTTGCTCCCTCTCTTTCTCTCGTCTTTTGATATTGCTATCTGCGCCTGCTCCCATCAGCTTTTCTCCGCTCTTCTTTACGCGTTGGTCGCTCGGGGGGGTTTTTTTTTTCAACTCTCTCTCTCTCCCTTCTGTTTTGGCTCTCGAGTTGTTTCTGGAGCGCCCCGAGACGACGCACACACATGACAATGACGACGATGCGACGAACGACGAACGACGACAACATGTTAACATGGCGAGGCGAGGACGCATGATACGAACGTCACGATGGATACGTACGCTTGCATGCATGCATGCCACGGTATATAGATGGGCATGGGCGGGTTGGGACTGGGCGCCTCTGATGGTGCGGAGGGCTGTGGATGCGGTGTTGAAGGCCAGGGAATTGAGAAGTTGGGAAGTGAGTGGATGAGGTGGATGACGGGCTGTGATTTACTTGGACTTGTAACGGATGGATAGTTGGCTACGGCAATGGGCACGGCTGAGCACGATGACATTTACGGCCAATTCAATTTGACTGATTTGCAATGTACTGCTGTCTGTTTTGTATCTCTGTCAGACGCGCACAGGACTATGTGAGAGAAGAGCTACAAGATGCGTCGGCAGTGATGTGATTAATTGCTTGGTAGTTGTGGTTTGCGATGTGATACGCATGTGGTTTTGAAAACACTTTGAGAAGCAACTCCGCGCATCAGTCTCACCTCCACAGCTCTCCCCCCTCATTCAGTCTGAATGATTTGTTGGCTCGCTTCCGTTACTCGCACCGGCAAGGATTGATGACAGTCCGACACAAACCCAACTCACTCCAACCTCCTCTACTGGGGAATTGGCGGTGATGGAGGGAGGACGGGGATAGAGCAGCCCGGGACGAACTGCTCAGTAGCATCATAGGGGGTCGGCCCCGACGAGTAGCCGCAGTAAGTGACGGTCTGACCCTCGGGGCTGGGATTGGTGTTTGCATCATACGTGACGAAAATTTGGTGATTGCCGATGTATGTCGTGCCCTAACGAAATAGCAGGGGCGTTAATCACGAGGGAAAAAATGCAAAAAAAAAAAAAGAGGATCGGACAGGAAAAGGAGGAGGTGAAATAGGGAGGAACCGTCGCCCAACGTACCTGAAAGATAGGCGTAGTCGCATCTTTGCAGCGTATCAGAGTCTGCGGGTCGCCCTTGATAGGACCGTTCGGATCCACGTATTGGAAGTAGTTTTGAGCGACCCGTTCGCTGGCCAGCGCGCGCCGCACCGTGTCATCGACGCGGAGGGGGCAGATGATCGACGGCACGATGTGAGCGGGGTCATCCGGCAGAAAGTAGAGGTAGGAGAAGCCGACGCCAGTGAAATGGCCCTGGAAGCCGAGGAAGCTGGGCTCGACGGTCTGGCGGTCCGGCTCGCGGCAGTTGTAGGGCGTCCTGCCGAGAAGACAGGAGTTGGGTGGTGGGTTTTGCGGTTCGGCGGCAGGCGCCGCGAGGGTGAGCGGCGTGAGGAGAAAGAGGGGAAGGAGAGAGAATGCTTGTGTGCAGTGCATTGTAGCGGATGTGGTGTGGAGAGTAAATTGGCGTTTATTCCTTGATGAGAAAGGAGAAAGGTGATATTAACCAGTCGAGACAACCTCTAGACTGTAGGAACCAACAGAGTACACGGCTGTTGATACTCCAAGATCAATGCGAGAGCCGCAGCTTTATACCTCCACGCTACCTTCTCTGACCAGAGTTCGGGACGCTCCGCGCCGCCTCTTGCCTCTCTCACACTCGCAGCTCACTCACGGCCACCACTCAACTCTCGGAGCAAAATAGGAAAAGGCAAAGCAAGAAGCCCCAAAATACAAACCAACGTAAAGTAAAAAAGCAGCGCGGAAAGCATAAAACGGCAAAAGAGAGCGAAGTTTCGATAGTGGAGCTTGGGCTCGACCCATAACAAGTCTTCACTCTTGAAGTCTTGACTCTGATATGGGGGAAGGAAACCGCCCGCGTCGCCGCTGCACGCGACGTGACCCGTGGCCGGCATGTGTGACGCCTCGTATAACGGCTTGCCCGGAAGACACCGAGAAGGCCCAGCACCAGGCACGCGCGGACAGGCATGCGAGGACCACGACGCGGCGGAAGAATAGGCAGAGGGGGAAACAAGTTTCGATAGATGGGGCACGGACATTCGGTCAATGGTCAAAGCCGACAAGGCGATGGTTGGACCATCATCCGCCGCCGCAGCACAGCCGCTCCTCATCTCTGCTGCATGTCAACAAGCTGCTTGATGGACAGGCAAAATCGCAGCAACAATACCGAAAATGAACTCGACGCCATGTGCGAATTACTTTCTTTGATTGAGGGAGATCAGCCAGGAGCGATGGATGTGGACAACCTTGTTGGCAGCAGCAAGCGATGATGTGGCATCGACGTCGGTTATTTTTGGCACGGTTTCGCTGCTCGCGACGAACCTAAACCCGAAAAAAGATTTTGTGTGAACATGGTACGAGCCGGAAGAATTCGAAGTAAAGTTCAAGCAAGATTTGGGCGGTTGAGGGAAAAAGGTTGTGGCCGCCAAATTTGTCGCGTTTGAGTTAATTGGGAGGCCGGAAGACGACAACAACAGCGACAACACCTGGCTTTATATCGTCGTATTCGACCCGTCGGAACGCGAGGGTAGGCACGCGGAGTCAGTAGGACCGAGCGGAAGGAATTGAGCTGAGCCGAAGAAGAGACTTTTTTCTTTCGATGCTGCGCCGAGAGGTAAATGACTGTCGTATCAAACACGTGCAGTCCGCTGGATCTACCGTGGAGATCGAGATGTATGCACAGGAAGAAAATATGGTACAGCGCATTTTTGACAGGAGAACCAGTCTAGAAAGAAACGACGAAAGGAAAGAACAGACTGTGAAGAGAGAAACATGTTGAGACGATTGGAGGGGGATGGATTTGACCTACCGGCACCTCATTCATCTCTCTCATCCCACGCTCTCGATGGCCCTCCACGCTCTCTCCACTGCTTCTCTCGCCTTTCTCCTGTCTGTAACACTCTCATCAGCAGCGACCTTGTCTTCCCTTGCTTGGCCCGCATCGCGAACGACTTCCCTCACCCAACCCTCTGCCTCCCTGAGAGCAACTCTGCCCTCTTCCCTGACGACGCCCTCCCAGACCTCTCTCTCCTTTTCCCACTTCTTCTGCAAACGCATCAGACTCCATGCGATGCCAACCGCGCCCACACCACCTGCCTCGTACGCACTCAGAGCGATGCCCAGGTGCGTTGGCAGCAGTGCCGAGATGTGCAACAGAGCGGCCAGCGCCGTCGCAGCGCCCGAGGTCGAAAGCGTTTGCAAGACGAGGCGTTGCGCTGCAGCTTGCAAGGGAGGAATAGAGGACGAGAGTAGATAATTCCTCAACAGCGGGATGTGCCGAGGATAGACGTAGGGAGTGGGTTTGTGCAATAGAGGGGAGTCAGTGTCGACGACAGGGTCCTCGGGCTTTTTGCGGAGATCACTGAGATAGAGCGGCGGCGGGCTGTCGCCGAACTTTGGGTTCCTGGACGGAGTAGACACAGAAGTCGGCTGCGTTTGCGTATTCTGAGAGCTGCTGAAGAAGCCTGCTTCGTGGAGGCGGCCGGCAACCCAGATGAGGCCCTTTTCGGCGTCCGTCAGCCAGCGCCGCTCGAGTATGTTGCTCGCGATCATCGACACGTCGTCGACGCGCCAAAACAGCTTCCACCAGCTGAGCTTGCGCCAGTAGGGTCCGGCAAAGGCGAGGTCGAGACGCCCGCGCAGTTCAGTGTGCGCGCCCTCCGCCCACACGCCGAGTGCCTCGTTGATGGAATTCTTGGTGGACTCGGGGATGGACGACGCAAGTAGCTCTTGCAGCCGACGCTTATCGTCATTTGTGATGGCGCTCTCTGTCTCAGCAAGGACGGACCGAACAAACTCCCCTACAGCCGGCTTGAGCTTGTCTGCCTCTTTCGTCGTGCCTTGAGCGAGCCAGGTCGTGAGCGCGGGAATGCCGCTGCGAAACCAGCCTCGCTCAAAGAAGCTCGAGTTTTGGATCGTCTCGCGGAAGCGTTCGAGGGCCTGGATACCCAAGTCCACATCTACCGCGACGTACTTATCTGCCGCGTTCTGTTCTGGTTCCTCTGTGGGAGCAGGCAACCCCACGGCCAGCTTGACCGTGTCGACAGGCAAGTCTTGCTCGGCTTGAGAGGCGACAAAGCGACCAAACGCTACGCTGCTTTCCAAGCCTTCTCCAAACACAATTGCTCGGTGTACGGGGTACGTGACGTTGATGAGGCGGCCGGTAGCAGAGGTCGGAGTTTGTAGCGTGGGAACGAGGATCGCATCTCTCGGCTTCTCCGCGTCCGACGACACGGACGCCACGATGCCGGCATTGAGGGAGGATATCAAGATCTCAACATTGTGTTTCTGCAGCACCCTCGAGGGCACGGATATGGTGCGAAGCAGCGGGTTGAAAGGGTGGACGTCGGACTCGTCTCCATATCTGCCACCAATTAGCCTCGACCAAAGCGAGTGTTTAAGCCCAAACCATACCGCAGCAAAACAGCCTGGCCAGTCCCACTCCCGCTCTGCTCCAGCTCGTCCTCCCAAGAGCCCTTGTCGGCCAGCGGGTCCGCCAGCAAAAGTCTGACCAGCCGTTTCGCGGCCGTCTGGTCGCCGAGGCTCAGCACTGTCGGGGCTCAGTCAGCTCCTGTATGCACGCAGACAACCAATGTCGAGTGTCCGTGACGCACCCGCTATCCTGACGACGGGGTCGTCGCGCTCCAAACTTCTCAGCGCCAGCTGCAGCCGACTCAGGTTGATGTATGTCGCGGCGTCCGTCTTGAGCGCGTCCAATGCCTGGTGAAGCTCTTTCAGCCGGGGCGGACCTTCCAGCGGCGCATTGATCGCGGTGCGCGAGGCCAGCGTCGAGGCATTGTTGCGGAGGTTGGCAAGTCGTGCGCGGTGGGCGGCCGTCCTGGTCGGCAAGGATGGGCGCGACAGCGAGCTACCAAGGCGCCATGATGAGCACGACGGGCAGACGTATGCGGAAGAAGGTCGCGAGACGGGTGACTTGGCGAGCCTCTGTACGGAATTGATCCGTGGAGGCATTGGGACCGGGTCTCAGGGCGCGGTTTTCGGTCGAGGTTGCGAAGTTGGCGCATCGGCCAATGGCAAAGTTGAGATGCAGCTCCCGCGCCCCATTTCGTCATGCGGCCAAGCCCGCAAACATTCAGGTCAGGTCACTTTGAAGACCAACTCGTAAGAATTGCAACTTGGATATATATTCGCTCTCACTCGCAAGTCACGATCAATGACACGAATTATGTCATGAAACCAGCCCAGAGCTGAGAGACGCCTCGGTCTTCGCCTCTCCATGCTCCGCCATCGCCCTCCCAATGCCCCCGATTGTCCTTGTATCCCCCTTGTTCTACCTGAAAAGACAAGCAATCAACTGCCGGGTATCTCAGCTGCGTCTGTTCTTTCCAGAGCCGGAGGACCTGTGTTCTTGTCAGCGTCTATTCGGCGACCGCAGCTGATCAACTTACAAGCTGATCCTCCGGGCGACCGTCTTCAACTCCGTGTCGTTCTCGGCCTCCCTTGCAGCCTTCTCCAGAGCTTGTTGCCTGTTGGTCTCCTCCGACTTGCGCACCTCTTCTTGGCTAGGCGGCAAGCGCTCGTTCTCTATATCCACCTTTCTTGCGTCCTCGAAGCTGTGAATCGCCTGCTTGATACCCTCGGCGCCAAGCATGAGCGTGCCCGCCGGAAGTCGCCCTCCTGAAGCCGTCTTGAGCTCCGTGACGCGCTCCGACTCCTCACGCAGGACCTGGAATACGCGAGACAGACGTCCAATGGCCAGAATCTTGTTCTTGATGGCACGGCGCTTGAATTCGGTCGAGTCGGGGTCCAAGGCAGATCCCGGAATGGGCGGCGACGACGGTCCAGAGACTACCGAGCTTGGCGTTTCCTCCTCGAGCTCCTCCTTTGAGCAAGTGTTGAGAATGGCAATGAGCATGTCCGTGACTACGTCTGTCAGTATACTATTCGCACAAATGATGAGGACTACAGACTTTTCTCTCCAACGAATGGCAACGACCACGTAAACACGTCCATGAAGTTCGGGAGCCAGTATGGGTGTGGCGTGCAGTTGAACTGCCGAATGTTCATGACGTTGTTCTCGTACTTGAGCACCGCGGCCTTGTTATTGTAAACGTCGAGGTAGTTGGGGGCACTGAAGATGGTCATGACGCTGGGGAAGCCAGTAGTCCTCGTCTTGCGGTACATGCGGTATCCGGCGTCTTGTGCTTCGTGTGCGCGAATGATGGAGAGCAGGTTGTTCTTCTCGAGGAACGCGCAGGCTGCCGGGTACGAGAAAAAGTATGAGCAGCCGCGGACGTGGTTGTGAACGAAGAATTCCGACGTCTTTTCTTGTCCAAACTCCTCGAGAGGGTCCGCCCAGAGGATATCACACATCAGACCATGGGTTGGGGGCTCCCGGAAGCGATCAATCTACGCCAGTCAGAAATGTTCGCCTTCTCGATCCAATCCCACTTACGCTCTTCAAGTCTTCCAGGGTGTGGAGCTCGGGGCTCAGTCCGCCGTGAATGCACAGGAATTGCTTGTTCATGACTGCCGCCAGCGGCAGCGCGCAAAACGACTCCATGCACGCCTCGTAGACGGCCTCGCTGTACTTGTGCTTGCATTCGAGCTTGAAGGTAAAGTAGTCTGTCAAATGCCGACATTCATGGTTACCGCGCAGCAACCAGAGCGTGTTGGGGTACCAGATCTTCAAACACCAGAGGTAGAGAACACACTGCGGCGGTCAGTAAGAGTGTGTACGCAAAATCTGGGAGACAAACCTCGATGCTGAAGTAGCCTCGATCGACATAGTCGCCGAGGAACAGGTAGCGAGTCTCTGCAGGGTCGCCGCCGACCTCAAACAGCTTCATCAAGTCGTAATATTGGCCGTGAACGTCACCGCAGACGGTAATGGGCGCATCCATCTCCAAGAGGTTGGGCTCCGACTTGAGAATCTCTGTACCCTTGCGGATGATCCACAGTGCCTGCTCCTCGGTCAAACGGCCTTCGCGGTAGAAATGTTGCTTGAGGAAGTTGATGTTGGGTTTGCTGGAGTCGTTGGGAGCCCAGAACTGCTCGGCGGTGGGCGTGTGGACGGCGGGAGCCTGAACGTCTGATTGCGCACAGTGTCAGCCGACTGGTTGCTGCGATGCGAATGTGGCAAACGGGGAGACGAGTAGGTCTTGGTCGCACAGCGATCGCGTGCCTCGAGGAGACACAGAGAGAGATTCGTACCTTTGCAGACGCGGTCCAGCGTGCTCACCTGGGAACCGTCTTCCATTGTGTGGAGTGTAAAGTCGATCTCAGGGACCGGCTTCTTTTGGTGAACGGCGCGCACGGCATTCTGGATGTACTCTTCGGTGTTCATGGGTTCGTCGGTAGACATGATGGCGGCGACGGGCTCGAACAGCGGAGGGGAGGGTTGTGGGAGAAAAGAGGGGAGCGGTCCCCGTTGGAAGGCAAATCAAGGACTGCTGCTGGAGCTGATGGGCGCCAACAATACGAGGGGCTCAGTCAGGAGGAAGCGAAGGAGGGGTAAGGCACAAGCAGCGGAATCCGAGTGGCAGCTTGCGAGGTCCAGTGGCGACTTGGATATGGTCGCGCGCAAATAGGGCGGAGAGGGGGTTGCGGAGGGGGATTGACGAGGAGAGCGAGACGTGTTGGGAGACGAGCGACAGCCAAAGTCCGAGGGCGTGGTGAGGCTCGGGAAGTGTGTCGATCGTGACAGGGTCCAGGTGTGGCGGTGAAGTCGGGGCAGCCGTTCAGGACAATTGATTATCGTCGGGTGCTTCAGGTTGGTCCATATGATGGATTGGTGTTTGGTGTTGACGGGAGTGACAGGTGTGAGATTGCGGCTCTTCCATGACCTCCAGGCTGTCCCTCTGCCCTGCTCTCACCCCTCAGGCTGCCAGCAACCAGCTCCCTTGGCTCCAAGCCGCCGCAGCCCAACCCAACCAATCAATCAATCAATCTGTCCACTGCCTTGTTTCGTCATTGCTTAGCATTCCATTCTCTCTGCTTTATTTCTCTACCGAAAAAGGCCACCATCTACAACAGACTCTGCGCCTCCACCACCTTCTCCTCCTTCCACCTATCAAATGAAAACCCCAACTCCTCAATCGTCCTAACCTGCTCCCTCGCCTTGCCCCTCTCTGCAAACGCCTTCTTGATGTCTGGAAACCTCTCGCGACACCAATAATGCCACTCGCCCCATCTGGGCGGCGTCTTGCCCCCGGTCCCCTGCGCCGTCATGGCCCAACCGTGCATCGCGTTAATGTAATCAGCATCGCGCGGAAAAGCGAGCGTGTGAAAGTCGTTGCCATCGCCGTTGACCGCCAGCGTGTGCTCCTCCCACGCCCGCATCTGCGCGTACGGCGGCAGCTCGAGGCGGCCGGCATAGGCGCGCGCAATCACGGCGCTCTGCACCTCTGACGTTGGGAAGGGGATGATGCGCTGGTTGAGCACGATGAAAGACAGCGTCGGGTGTGGCGCGTAAAACGAGTGCTGGTACGTGTTGTGCACCCGCGTCCCGTCCGTCGAGAGCGGCGGCGACACGGACGAGAGGAACGGGAGCGAGTAAAAGTAGCCAGTGCAAAAGATGATGGAGTCGATGGAAGACTCGGAGCTTCCGTCCTCAAAGATTGCAGTTCTCGTGATCGGGTCCAACTGCTTGATGGCCGGCACTTCCTTTTTGAAGCTGGGCACTGGGCCTGGCGCGAGATATGACGCTGATTTGATCGAGTTGATCAGAGGGAGTTTGCACTGAGTTGCGACCTGCGTCCCTATGTCGATGCCAGAGGCGCTGTTCCCGACCACAATCACTTTCTGCCAAAAGTCAGCTTCCTGTCCCTCAGTCGGTGATGGAAACCATGCTCACCTTGTCCTTGAACGCTTCGGGATTCCTGTAAAACTTGGAGTGAGTGATGATTCCAGGGTGTTTTTCGTGCCACTCCTTGATGCCTGGAGCATCCGGAATAAATGGCACAAAAAAGTGTCCGTTTGCAACTACGACGGCGTCGAAGACCTCCTCCTTTTCCTCGCCCGACACGACGCCCTTCGTCTTGACGCTCCACTGCTCCTTCAACGCTCCTTGGTCCACCCTGGAATCAAGTAGCCGAACATCGAGCACCTGAGTCTCAAACTGGACCAGATGATTCACATCCTCTGCGTAGCGAGCGAGGTAGTCCTTGATGGTGGGATGTTTGGGAAACAGCTGGCTCTCCTCGGGCATCTCAAGATCCGAAAAACGCATCAGCTGCTTCGGGATGTTGGTTTCGAGCAAGTCATAGACGGGCGAGAGGAACTGGGGATTTTTCCCGTGGCCATGACGCCATGTGGGCTTCTCGAGGTCATCTCTGGTCGGGCGCGTCTTGGGCACGGCGAAGCTTCCATCGTCCGTGTCTTCGGGCGTGTAGTTCCAGAGGCCGCCAGGAGCGCTGCGCTGCTCAAAGGCGACAATGCGCTTGAACTTGTTCTCGGCGCTCAGGTACCTGGAGAGGCGTGAGCAAGGAGCGTCGCAAGTCGCACCAGCTGGTCGAGAGTAGGTACCTACTTAAGAGCCGCGAGTCCGCTCGGACCAGCTCCGATGACGGCAATGTTTTGGACGTTGAAGTTGATGTTTGACGAAGTGGTGGCCATGGTGCGAACGGCGCGTGCTGTATTCGACCAGAGCATATGCAGAATGCAGCGATTGTGTAACAAAGCCCCAGTCTAGGGCATTCAACGCCCGCCAAATGCTGGATGGTCACGACTGAAGAGCAAGAAGAGAGGGAGTCAGCAGAAGAAGAGGAGCACCGCACCGAGCAGTCAGACGATGCAGAGATATATGGGTCAAGCAGACCACGCTCGCCCGAGTCAGGCTATCACGACATGGGCTTCAGGTCGGCTGCCCTCGGCCGATTTCGCTTCCTCACTTATCGATAGCGGCTGGCGTCATAAATTATTGCAGTCGAGCAGAGAAGAGCAGAGGTCCTCCATCCGACGCGCGGGTCTTCTCCAGCATGTCCCCATCTCTAGCTCCTCAAGCTTCTGCCCCGCGGCCCGCCAGTCCCCTCTCCGCAGGCTATCAGATACCGCCAGTTTAAAAGCTTTCCTTGTCCCTCCGCCATGTCGTCTTCACTTCGCTTCTTCACGCCTTTGGCAGCCCGCCGGACCTTTTCCACCACAACTGCCACCATGGTCAACAAGCTGCGCATCGGCTTCGTGCCCGGTAAGCCTGACAGTATCTTGCGTCGCGCTGTGTCCGCTAACGTTTTCTCAGAGCACTTCTCCACACCGCTCCATTTTGCCTACAAGCACTTTGGACTCAAGGCCGACCTCGTGCCCTTTCCGTCTGGAACCGGCCACATGATACAATCGCTGCAGGCGAATGAGATTGACGTGGGCATTGGCCTGACCGAGGGCTGGGTGAACGGCATCGGTGACGCCATTGCAAACAAAGGCAGTGCCGACGCTGCTGGCTACAAAATGGTCGGCACGTACGTCGAGACGCCTCTGTGCTGGGCCATCAGCACTGGCAAGAACCGCGAGCTCAAGGGTGTCGAGGAGCTGCGAGGAAAGAAGATTGGTGTCAGTCGCATTGGAAGGTACATCACAGCGGCAGTCAGACCATGTTGGAGGATTAGACTGATTGTTTGATAGTGGCTCCTATGTCATGGGCTTCGTCGTCGCCGACAAGCACGGCTGGCTTGTAGACTCTATGCCCGGAGAGGCTCCGTTCGACGTCGTCCCCCTCAACACCTTTGCCAAGCTGCGGGAGGCGGTCAACGATGGCACTGCTGGTGGGTTGAGCTAATCATACTCCACCGCGCTTGAAACTAACTCATTTCTTAGACTTCTTCATGTGGGAACACTTCACCTCCAAGCGCTACTACGACAATGGCGAGATCAAGCGCATCGGGGAGATTTACACGCCATGGCCGAGCTGGCACATTGTTGCGCGTGATCCCAAGGACGAGAGGATGCAGGGCATGAGCGATGCCATTAACAAGGGTATCGAGTACTATGGTGAACACCAGCAGGAGGCGATTGAGTACATCTCAACGCACCTCGACTACTCCGCCGAGGACGCAAAGGAGTGGACCAAGACCGTCAGGTTTGCCGAGGACGTCAGGGGCGTCGATCCCGCGGTCGTTGAAAAGACGATTGACATTCTGGCCAAGGCCGGAAGGCTGGACGCTTCCAAGAGCGGCGTGGAGCACATGGTGGCCATCAAGCGGGCCGAGAGGGCCAGCAAGTAAATCAAAAGGGCAGTGTTGAATAAAAGTCGTCTTTCTCCCGGTAACGGTGTGCCTGACCCAAAGCTGCATTATGCCTCAGCTGGAGCTGCCGTCTTTTTTCCGCCGCCTGTAATCAAGTCAAGGAAGCCCTTTTTGCTCATCTCCGTGGCCTTCTCCTCTCTTTTGTCTATACCCACCACACCAGACTTCTTGGCCTCTCGTGCTGCCTGTTCTCCCTTGACCTGCGCGGCACGGACTGCATTGAACAGCTTGACAACACCCCTCTGTGCCGTCTTCTTCAGCCTCTTCTCTTCCTCTTGAATTTGCTGCGTCGAAACATCCGTTGTCTGCAGTCCCATCACATCCTTGACGCGACCCTTTTCCAACTGCGCCTTCTTTTCATCCCGCATCTTTCCCTTTGCTTTGGCCTCGAGTTTGGCATCGGCCATACCTTTGCCTGCATCATGCGCAATCTTGCTGCGCGAGAGAATGGGGTCCGCGCGTTTCGTAGTCGTGAGTTTTGAGCCCAAAATCTTTTGCATCGAAGTCGCGAACGCGTCCGGGTCGTTTCGCTTCTTCTTGTTCCGGTTTTGTGCATTGCTAGAGCCAGCATCCGACAAGGAGCCCTCTGATCTATCCTCTGACGCCTCCTCGTCCGAGTCCATCTCCACGTCGCCCTCTAGCTCCTCTTCTGAAAATTCATCGTTGGCGGCAGCGTCGTCCGACTCGTCGTCGGCGTTTTGCGGCTCCGGTGCGGCAACTTCAACTTTTTTGGTGTGCTTTGGGACAGGCTGCGCCTCTGATTTCGACTCGGATTCCGGGGCTGGCTGTTGTCTTGTCGTTGTTGCTTTGGGCGCTTCTTCTGCCGCACTCTCTTCGTCGCCGGAGCTGTGGTAGAAGGTCGGATTCTTGATCCTCCTGACGCGTTTGGTAGAGCTGCTGCGGTTCTGCTCCGTCCTACTCCTCTTCAACGCGACGGGCGTCCTGGAAGGGTGTGGGGGCATTGTGACGATCTTGCGTAGTGAGGTGGTGTTGATGCTGGAGCAGTCGGGGTCGTGGACCGAAATTTTGGGCACGTCCTCGGCAGAACGCCATCCCCGGAAAGGCGGTGAGCGGCCCGGCTCCGCTCCGCTCCCCGCGTCAGCCAGTGCATTTCCAGTCGACGTTGAGATTCCTCCCTTACGACATTCGATACCTCTACTTCTACTTTACCCTCCACCTACCTCTCCGCCATGGTGCTTCAAGATCTTGGGCGGCGCATCAATGCCGCCGTCTCAGACCTCACCCGGTCACCCAATGTCGACGAAAAGGTGCGCCGCGCAACTGTCAACTGCCACGCGACTGCTAACCAAATCGCAGGCCTTTGATGGCATGGTCAAAGAAATCTGCAATGCCCTCGTGGAATCAGACGTCAACATCAAACTGGTAGCTGGACTGCGCGCGTCGATACGGAAATCAGTCAACTTCAAAGATATTGGGCCGGGTGTGAACAAGAAGCGGTTAATTCAAAAGGTAGATGGAGTTTTTGCCACGGGTGACCTGGTACTGATTGCGCTCTGCAGGCTGTCTTCGATGAACTCGTCAAGCTCGTAGATCCTCACGCCGAACCGTTCAAGCCCAAGAAAGGCAAATCCAACGTCATCATGTTCGTCGGTCTCCAGGGTTCCGGCAAAACCACATCGTGTACGAAACTCGCAAGATGGTACGCTGCGCGCGGATTCAAGGCCTGTCTCGTTTGCGCCGATACTTTCCGCGCTGGAGCGTTCGATCAGCTCAAGCAGAACGCCATCAAGGCGAAGATCCCATACTACGGCAGCTTGACCAACACCGATCCCGTCGTCGTGGCCAGGGAGGGCGTGGAAAAGTTCAAGAAGGAGCGCTTCGAGATTATCATTGTGGATACCAGTGGTCGGCACAGGCAAGAGCAGGATCTCTTCGACGAGATGATACAAATCCAGCAGGCGGTGCAGCCCCATCAAACCATCATGGTCCTCGACGCCTCAATAGGTCAACAAGCAGAGGCACAGTCCCGCGCTTTCAAGGAAACCGCCGACTTCGGATCCATTATTCTCACCAAGACCGACGGTGCGGCTGCAGGAGGTGGTGCCATTTCTGCTACTGCTGCAACAAATTGTCCGATTGCATTCTTGGGTACGGGCGAACACATGCTGGATTTGGAAAAGTTTGACCCTCAACGATTTGTGTCCAAGCTGCTGGGCATGGGTGACGTTCAAGGGCTTGTCGAACACGTGCAGTCGCTCAAGCTGGATCAAAAGCAGACCATGAAGCACATTCAAGAAGGCATCTTTACCATTCGCGATCTCCGGGAGCAGCTCTCGGGAATTATGAAGATGGGACCGCTTTCAAAAATGGCAGGCATGATTCCGGGCCTGTCGGGTATGATGGGCGGCATGGACGATGAGGAGGGCAGCATGAAGCTCAAGCGCATGATCTACATCTGCGACAGTATGACCGACCGAGAGCTTGACTCTGACGGCAAGTGCTTTACGGACCAGCCGTCGCGGATGACGCGCGTGGCTCGCGGGTCCGGCACGTCGGTGCGCGAGGTGGAAGAGCTGCTCTCCCAGCGCATGCTCATGGGCAACATGGCAAAGAAGATGGGCGGCAACATGAAGAAGCTCCAGTCCGGCCAGGGCCGCGCCGCCATGGGTGCCATGGGTAACAAGCAGCAGCAGGCCGCCGCGCTGAAGCGCATGCAAGCAATGGGCGGTGCACCGCCTGGCATGGGCGGAATGGGCGGCATGGGAGGTATGCCAGACATGGGCGCTCTCATGAAGATGATGGGCGGCGGCGGAGCTGGTGGACCTGGTGGTGGCATGGGAGGCATGCCGGACCTGAGCAACATGGACATGGGCAAGATGATGAGCATGCTCGGGGGTATGGGAGGTATGGGCGGCGGCGGCGGCGGCGGTCGTGGAGGCAGAAGATGAGACTAGGAAGCGTTCGACCTACAGCCCCCGAAAATCTCTGCCATCCTTCTCCTCCTGGTATCTCTGTCTTCTTTTCTCTCCTTTTTTCTATCACGACCACGAAGCTCCGTCAGCAGCAGGCGTCAAAGACCCTGTTGCCCCCATGTACCATTTTGTGCATAATCTACCAGCAGATTCGGCGTTATGGCGGGCGGGACAAATCGAGGGTGTTTTGGGGCCAGGCCCAAAGGAAATGCGGTTTGGATTGCTTCGACTCTAGCGCCCTGGTGCGTATCGGAAGGAATGGGAAGTTGCAGCACTGTGACTGAGCATGAGGAGGCTTCGTTTACACCCACAACTTCGTCGAGGGAGCTTCCATTCATTACCACGGCTACATCCACAGAGCTTCCGTTTCTTCGAAGACCACTGTGCTGCGTTGCTCACCATGAGAAGAGATTTCTTTTACAGAGTGAGTGCTACATACACATCATTTTGCTCCTTCTTATTTGCCCCTTTCCCCGACTTCTCGATCTTTATGCTGAAGATCAGGGCACATCATCCCACCAAGGATCCGCCAAAATCTCAGCAGCTGAAGCCCTCTTAGACGGCTCCAACTGCATCAGTCTTTCGATAAGCTCGCTCACTCGATTTATGTCCTTCATCGAAAAAACGTCCGTCTCGTCCTCGTCGTAATGCTCGTTGAAGTAACTCTTCCGCAACTCATGCGCGACTGTGTTTTCATAGATGCGATGATATTCCTCGACATAGTCTTCCTCACCGAACATGCGCTTCTGCTTCTTCATCGCTTGCCACCAGCGCTCCGGAATCTCTCCAGAGATTATGTCGAGGGTCTCGATGAGCTGCCCCCGGTCTGTTTTACATTCGAGCCGGAACATCCGCTGCCCGTTGATAAGCTCGTAGAGCAACGCACCCATGCTCCACAAGTCCATTCGGTGGTCGAGCGGGTCGCCAAATGTAACTTCGGGCGCTTGCACGATGGCTTGCACCGTGGCTATCCGTTCGACGTTGAGTCTTTCTGGAGGCTTCTCGTTGCTCAGGAATGCTTCGCCGAAGTCGATGATCTTGATCGGTCGCAACGGCATGTCGAGACTTTCTGGAAACCGAGCTGGCTCCACGATGTACTTGGGAATTCCTGGATCGAGCGGTTTGCCGTCTAGTCTCAATAATTCAGACGTGTTGATTCCTCCGAGCGCCTCGCAGAACTCTTCCTCTCCCAAGTGATCCATCGCGGGGAGAGTGAAGGCCATAGTTCCCGTGCGGAGGTCTGTTACAGGTCAGAAAAGTGTCTTGTCGAGTAAGAGGTGGCTTTCAACATACCTCCGTGCACAATGCCTCTTTTGTGCAGATAGTCGAGAGCTTGGAGAGCTTCCTTTGAAATCCTTTTCGCAACTGAGTCCGGAAGCCTCGAAAATCGCGACTCGAAATACTCGCCCACATCTTGGCCGTGGAGTTCAAATACAAAACAGTCGTGCTGACCCTTTGGACCCGCGATTTTGAACAAATCGAGCATTTGGATCACGTGCTGAGTTCTGGGATGCTCTCGATGGGATGCTGCCAGCGCACGCATGACTTTGGCTTCTTGTCGTTGTCCCTCTAGGATCGCACAAATTTTCAAGGCGACGTATTTGTTTTCTCTGAAAACCTGTCAGCTTACGGGTAGACTGAAAAGAGCTATCAAACCAAACTCCGGTCCCTCACAGCCCAGGCAGTATAACAAGTTCCAACTCCAAGCTTGTGCAGTATCTTGTATCGTTCATCCTGAATGGTATCGCCGAGTAGGACGGGATAGAGACTGCACTGCCCCAAGTATTGTTCAGGCTCTTCGGCATCTGCGAAGGCGGCATTGAAAGTATTATAATAAAAGGCTGTCCTTGAGTAATGGAACTTTCTGGTGATATTTTGCAGGACGCGTCTTTGCTTCCATGCGAGCTCCAGCAGTTTGTGAGCTGTGAATGCTTTGTTCATCATGCATCCAACGCTGTTGTGTGCTTGCTTCACTTCGTATTGCGCGTTCCAACTGAGATACTGAACAAAACGACGGAAATGGAGTGTGACGAGCGGAGAGTTTATTTTTTTTCGGCGAGCAGGTGACGCGAAGAGAAAGAAGGGGTAGACAGCACCTTATAAGGCACAGTTTGGTTTTTGGTGCACGTATAGTACCTCTAGCATGTGTTGAGTCACACGCCTTGTCCGCGACCAAGTCTCCCCTCCCCTGAGTTCCGCCGCTAACACCTCCCCTCTGCCCACCAGCGGCTTCGTACGCCAAGATCGGGGACCACCTCGACTCAATGCACATCAACGAACCATAGGCGAGTCGACAAGAATCCACTGGTAGGCGGCGTTGTCAAGGAATCCTAATGCAGCGTCTTTTGAATCCACTCGTTCATTTTCGCAGCTTCCGCTTGAGACCCACACAAGTCGTCTACGGAGCAGTCCTTTCGCGACACAGAAGACTCTTCATCGAGGTTTGACTCTTCTGGTGACGCTGGTGTCTGTTGATGGCAGGTTGATCGATTGATTGGTTTCCTTGCTATGGCGATGTAGGTCCGCGCAATCAAGGAATCGTGTTGGCGGATGTCTCAGCCGGCTGCTGTTTGAGCTATGGGTCGGCAATACGGTGGGAGCACTTGAGGCCCTCAAAACATGCCTAGAGACACACTTCCACAGCCATTAGACTAGCCTCGCGTTGAATTTTGGTGCTGGACATCCGTAGTTGATGCCACGATTCTGGGTTATGCCGCCATCCTACTCTCCACGCCATCCCTGAATGCTCCTTTCCGCCGGCCAGGCTTTTCCGCACCCTCCGCGTGCTTCCCGCATTCACCGGCGCAAGACGCAGCATCTCCTTTTCGCACGTCGTCCTCAGCATCGCCCGCGTATCGCCGATACTCGAACCACGCGTCCAAGACCTCGAAATCGGCATCTGACGCGCTCATGCTGTCGCGCTCGCTGATGAGCCGTGCTTTGGCTTCTCGGTAAACATTTTCGGCGACGTTGGAGAAGATTTTGCCGCTGTGATGTGTCAGAAAGTTGTTGGTGGAGCTGGTGGAGAGAGGGTCGCTTACTTCCAAAAGCTGCGCGCTTTTTTCTCTTGCGCAAGTTGATGTTCGAAGAGCTGCACTGTTATCGGGGACATGTCGCGGCAGGTTTGAGGCCCTTGTTCTTGAACTTGAGAGCGGGTACAAGGTTGCGTCGCGCTTCGGAGGACCAGACTTCTGTTGCAAATGGCAGATTCAGAGTCCAGTAGTGAGCTCTGTCGGTAGGACCTGATCTACCGAGCGGTATCCTTTTCATTTGGGTCTGGAAGGGAGTGGACAACGTAGCCATGGAATGGCGTGGAGAGAAGCCTGCAGGCCGTGCTCTGGTGATACGCGCCCTCGGTGGTGTTTGGTGGTACGCGTCTCAACAGAGGGAACACGAGACAACGCGGACACGGCTGAGACAAGACCGACAAGTCCAATGAAGATTCGCGCTGTGCCTGCCCTTGTAGATGGGAACAATGGCGGAGAAGAAGAGGGCAAATCGTGGCAATGGATGAAAGGTTGGACGAATGCAAACGCCAGACAGTCGAACGCTTCGACTTGATCATGCGCGATGCTGCTGTAACATTCAAACGGGTCCCTGCAGGCTACGACCAGCAACTTGTGACACAAACTCTGCTGAGTAGAATTAGTCAGCTTCGAATCAGTCATTCGACAGGACAGTCAATGGTCAATCATTTGAAAGAGTAGAGTTTTTGGGACCCATAACCACACCAGTCCATTCTTGTGCCGCTCTGCCTAAGCCGCATCGTTTCAGGGCCATCCGACCATCAAGAAACTCAATTGCGCATCCTGTTGGCAACCCATCTCTTCAACACAAACTCCCGGACCTTGAATCTTTTCAGAAGCGCCCCAATGTCGACGTCACTTCCGGCGCCGATTTCGAGCGGAGGCGGGAGATCAACGTAAACCATGACCAAAGTCTTGAGCACGTTGCTCTGGACCCGGCTGGCACAGTACAGCCACCACCAAGGGTTTTGCTCGGGCTTCTCCTTGTCATCCCAGTAGGAATGCGAATAGGAGGGGATAACTTGAACAGCGAATTCGGCATGCGAAAAGACCGGGCCGCGGTTATAGATCATAAAGTCGACTGAGAACTTGACGCCGTCGCGAACTACCCAGCCTCGCGACCTGAAGTGGTGGTAGACGACATACTTGAGCAGGAAAGAGTCATCCGGGCGGAGGGCAGCTGTCTCAGCGGGAGGGAAGTAGGAGAGAGAACGACAGAGGTGGAAGAAGTGCTGCACATCGATGCTCTTGTGTGTCTCTGGGTCGATAACGTCGAGCACGCCAAGGCCATAGGTGAGGAAGAAGGCCTCCTCGAGAGCCAGTTGGAGATGCTCTTCGTTTTGCAGAGGGTCCTCAGAGGCAGTTTGGGTTACCTCTTGTTGACCAATCGGGCCCGTGAGAGCGGGCGGGTTTGCGGAGACGGTCGAAGACGCTGCTCCAAGCTGAGGCCCATTCCCAATCATCGAAGCAGCGCCGGGAGCATTCGTGTTTGGCAAGGTCGAGGTGTCTTGACGGGCGGCAACAGCAGCGACGGTCGGCTCGTCGACGAGTTTGCCCTCCTTGCGCAGCTGTTCTTCGATTGCCTCCCGTTCCTTTCGAGCTCTCTCATTCTTGAAATCCCTCCTCTCCTGCCGCCTTTTCTGGGTATAGTCCTCGGCAAGAAGCTGCCCCGAAGTTCCCCGTCGATTCTTCTCGCGATCCAGCCAGGTAGGCTCGCTGCGACTGAGGCTGCCTTTCCCGAAAAAGCCTTGTTCCCACAGAGCGCGGACACTTTGCCAGTCTGTGACGTGGACTGATCGAGTCTCGTATGAGAGGTAGGCGACGTGGCGTTTTGGTGGGTGGGAGGGCGGCGGAAAGAAGTATTGGGACACCATCAGGTAGGCGACATGCAGTAGAGAGAGCGGATTGTGTGGCACGAAAGCTGGTAGTGGATAGGTCACAATGGGCAGTGGTCGCTCATGAATCTGGGCATAGTTCGGCCTCTTTGGACGTCTGGGAGCTGCCGGATTCGGAGCCGACTTGGAACTTGTGGTTTGAGAATCTTGTCCATTGGAATTTCCAGCTACATGGCCATTTCCCTCTTCCTGGGCTTTGTGACTCGACGATCCGTTGGCCGGCGTCCTCTCGCCAGCCATCGCTGTTGTAGCGTCGCCCATGGCTAAGGTTGCAGCGGAGATGCAAAAATCGAAGCCTGTCTTGATTGCCAAAGTCAGCAAGGCTCTTGAGAAGAGATGCGCGTGTTGAGAAGGTGATAGTTGATCAGATACCGTTGTAGTCTAATACAAAGAGATCATCATCGGAGGCAGCAAAAGTCAGTGCGCCTCCTTTGTGGAAACAAAGGGTGTCATCATGCAGTGAGGTGTAGGGTGTCGGGCAGAGGGAAGGTGCGTTTGACTCACCGGCTTGAGAGTATGCGCGGGTCTGACGACTGGAGCTGTAAGGTGATCGAGCGAGTGATCGAGTGAGTGTCAATTGAGCGTCGCGCAGGACGAGCAAGAGTGTAGAGTCATCACATGGTGGGATGGTGTTGGAGCGTCGAGGTCGAGGTTGAAATCTGCGGGCGGAGAAAAATGGCAGCCGCTGGGTGTGGCCTCCGGGGTTCTGCCGCCCGCCTAGCTGACGTCGGTGGCGGCCCCCGCCGTGGAGCATTCCTGACCATCTACACCATCTACACCATCAACCATCAACAAACTCACGTCGCGTCCTCGTTCTTTTTGCTTCATTGGTGTTGCAGGTCTTGGGAGCACTCGTCATTCAGGTTTTTGATTTTGGTCTCTTGCTCTCACCTCAATCCTTCAAAGCGACTTCGGAACGAGAACACTACGGCAGGCGTATCTACGCGGCACAGCCAAGGGCAAGAGAACTTGGGCACTGCGGCGCCACCCACCAGGAAGCATTCGTCTACCACTACGGATGAGGTCAGGGAGCTGTCACTCATCATCGCCGTTGCGCTCAAGGAGCTTTCGTTCCCTACCACAGCCGCGTCCTGGGAGCTTCCATTCGCTACCACGCTATCACGCATAGACCGTAGGCCCTGGCACCCTGGTAGTGCCCTTGCTTTTTTCTGCAGGAAATTGTCGCACAATATCCTCACAAAACCCTCAAAATCCATCCAGTCCCAAGACGACTCTTTCATCTCTTCCTTTGGAAAACCGGTTTGTATCACGTACGTCTTGACATGGCTGCTCCCTGTGCGCTTGCCAGGGCTTTGCCCCAGATCTCGGGGCCGAATACAGCGAGAGCTTTCAGCATTTCCTCGTCCACACAAGCCAGAAAGTCTCAGGCTCAAGCTACACCCAAGGCTTCACCTCCCAGGGTCCCTCCAAAAGCCCTGGAGTATCGAAATGCCTCCCGCCAAAGGATCATCGCGAAGAAGGACCCAAAACAACGTTCTTCAATGGACGCCGCCTCTGCACTCATCCGCAAAAGAGCCGCTCACCCAGATGTCAATCTTCTCGCCCCGGTCCATACTCCAGATGATCCTCATGGTCTCCTCAAGCCGAACCACCCGGCGGCCTCAATTCTGCAAAACTCGTCTATCATAGTGCAGCGCCAGATGGAGGTTATGAACGTCTTGATTGGATTCGAACAAGCCAACCGATACGTCATATTGGACCCCCAAGGAAAGCACATTGGGTATCTGGTCGAGCATGATGGCGGCATCGGGGAGCAATTTTCAAGACAAACTTTCAGGACTCATCGCGCCTTTACAACTCACGTCTTCGACACACGGGAGCGGGAAGTCCTCCGATTCCATCGCCCATTCAGCTGGGTGAACTCTACTAGGGTTAGGGTTAGGGTTAGGGTTAGGGTTAGGGTTAGGGTTAGGGTTAGGGTTAGGGTTAGGGTTAGGGTTAGGGTTAGGGTTAGGGTTAGGGTTAGGGTTAGGGTTAGGGTTAGGGTTAGGGTTAGGGTTAGGGTTAGGGTTAGGGTTAGGGTTAGGGTTAGGGTTAGGGTTAGGGTTAGGGTTAGGGTTAGGGTTAGGGTTAGGGTTAGG
Source organism: Phyllosticta citrichinensis (assembly GCA_038380885.1). Taxonomy (NCBI): domain Eukaryota; kingdom Fungi; phylum Ascomycota; class Dothideomycetes; order Botryosphaeriales; family Phyllostictaceae; genus Phyllosticta; species Phyllosticta citrichinensis. Next base: position 112 of record JBBWUH010000003.1, on the reverse strand, counting down.
GTTAGGGTTAGGGTTAGGTTAGGGTTAGGGTTAGGGTTAGGGTTAGGGTTAGGGTTAGGGTTAGGGTTAGGGTTAGGGTTAGGGTTAGGGTTAGGGTAGGTTAGGGTTAGGG